>CM019823.1:6945368-8236809 GCA_009763385.1 Coix lacryma-jobi var. lacryma-jobi | reverse complement strand
GATTGCATGCAATAAGT
The DNA here is from genome assembly GCA_009763385.1 of Coix lacryma-jobi var. lacryma-jobi. NCBI lineage: Eukaryota > Viridiplantae > Streptophyta > Magnoliopsida > Poales > Poaceae > Coix > Coix lacryma-jobi. Next base: position 8,236,792 of record CM019823.1, on the reverse strand, counting down.
TGTGATTTCATTGATTATATGGCCCCCTGGTTGACAACTCAGCTTCACAGCTAAAAGCTAGCTAGTATTTTAGATCGGCTTGGCAAACACAGCTTCATGTGATGGACAAAAAGAATGAAATAACTATATTATCCTCTCTTTTTTTTTTATCTCCTTTCATATTTCTTCTTTCTTTCTTTCTTCATTGCCTACTCGGCTGGACTCCTCCTGTCATCCTCATCCCAACAGTCCACCCCCGACGGCAGCAACTCCTCCTGGTGGGCCGGTGGGGCCAGTGCGAGCAAGTCACGCTCGCGACCGGTGGTTGTCGAGAAGCAGGTGCAGGATTGCCTTGACTCGTCTTGAAAGAGAGAATAAATCGAAGTATAGCTGATAAGTCAGAAGAATAGAGCAATTTACATTAGGTGACATATGCGGACACTAGCATTTAGCAAGTAGAAAAAGGTTGACGGCCTGCAAAGGCTAGCAGGCTAGCAAACATGTGTTGCATGTGTCGTCCGCATCTCTTGCAATCCTACTACCGTCTCGCTCTTTTCATAGAAAATGCAGTTAGGTGATGATGTTTTCGACTGTACACTAGAGAAACAAGCCAATTTGGATAAGCAAGACGAAGAAGGTCTGCAAGAAAACTTGTTGAGTATTCAAGCATTTGTAAGCCTGATACAATCAACAATCTATTTCTGGTGATCAATTGCACTCAAGTGATCAATTGCTTCACATTTGGTGAAAGGAGAAGAGAAGTGAAGAGAAGAGAAGAGAAGGAACAAAGAGACCCGAAGATAAAGGTATAACTTATAGGGCTACTTGTTTTGGTGTTCAAGGCACATAGTGAGTGTGATCACATTTAGGATAGATAGTCATATTATTAAGAGAAGATAATTCACGGTTTATGTGATGTTTAAGTGCCACTAGGTATTCACTAACATGTTATTGCATTAGACCTAGTGAGTGACTAACACAACCCTTAGAAAAATGCTTTGAAAAATGCTAACACACGTGCACAAAGTGGTGAAACACTTTGGTGCTAGATCTTGGAAGCAAGGGTGAAAGTTGGAAAGTGAGAGGTGTTGCCCTAGGGGCATCGGTCGCTGGTCCCGAAGGCACCGGACCTGTCTGATGGCAAACCTTAGGTACACGCAGAGATACAGTGAGCATTAGATACTGCACCAGACACTCAAGTTTCACTGTTGGTGCACCGATGCTGATGAGGTGGCACAAGCTTAACCGCTAGTGAGGCATCAGACACGGTAGCACGTTCGATGGGTGCCGAGCAGGCGCGTCTAATGGCCTCGGTGAGGCTCTAGAACCTCTTGATCTGGACACCCATCAGGTGTTGGCACCAGGCACGTCTGATGGGTGCGTCTGATGCAGGTTCAGTGTTGTTTTCGGTCAAAGCGCACCAGACACATCCGATGGATCGGACCATCACGTCCAATGTAACATTAATCAGCGACGAAGAGAAATAGCCATTGAGATCATGTGGGCGACATTTGATTGGGCAGGACACGTAGACGAGATCGGAGCATTGGAGGCTCCCAACGCATCCGATGCCCCCGACCAGATGCATACGATGCTCCTTTGCGTAGCCCAACAATGAGCCCTTGAGAGTGTTTCCTATTTAAGGGGAGTGGCCGACTTTGGGTGACATCTCTTGCACATTTTGATACTCTAGCATCCTTGTGAGCTTTGACACTCCCCTTCACTCATCTCTAGACTTGATTTGTTCATCCCAAGTGAGATTGAGTGTTCTAGTGCTAAAGTTTTAAGGTGTTCATTCTAGTGGCACTAGTTCTTCGCATCGACTTTGTGTTTCTTGTTACTTTTGACATTTATTGGTGCTTAGATGTCTTGGAGGAGTTTAGTGGAGTTGGCAAGAGTTGGTGATTGTTCTTGACCACCACCGATCGCATTTTAAGGGGTTATTTGGGCCTCATCCCCGCCGGAGTGGTGAAATGCTCCTCTAATGGTTTGCTCGTGTCATTGATGTACCTCTCTTGTGATAGATTCTTGTGGTGCTCGTGAGGAGTTTGGCATGGTGCGAATTACCCACCGAATTATCAAAAGTTGATCGACACAACGGGGACTAATAGCATGCTGGTAAGCACGTGAACCTCAGGATAAATCACCGAGTCTCTTGTGTGTTTGATTGTCTTGACGATTATCTCTCTTGGTATTCTTGGTGATTGGTTCATCGACCGATGTCTTGGTGGTTGGAACTACACTAGGATTTCACCAGTGGTTGGCTCTCTACTTGGCGATCCCAAATGCTAGGTGAAACAAACTTTCCTAGCTCATTTACCTTCTGCATTTACTTTTGAGTTTAGCTAGTTATCTTGTGTGTATCTATTCTTATTTCATAGTGGTGACTTATATCTTGTGTAGCTAGTTTCTATCTTGTTCACTTGAGTAACTAGAAGTAATTCATATACTTGTGTAATTCTAGTTGATTGAGTAATATAAAAATATTATGAAGAATTATTGGATAGGTGACTTACAACACATCTTGTAGGCTAGTGCAAAAACTATTTGTGTTGCTAATTAATTTGCCTAAATAATTTTCTAGATTTTTAATTAGACTATTCATCCCCTCTAGCCAATTAGGATCTTTCACCAATGCAAGTGATGCAATAGGATCTGTCACGTTGAATGATGTTTTTGATGTGAAAAAGCTGATCATGCCACGCGTGTTGGTATGACAGTATTGTTCTATCACGTCATCGGAAATGACGTGACAAACTCAGCATTAAAAAATTATAACTCTTTGATACGATGTGTTGGATAAAGATGATTTCTATTCTAACTTTGAGTTTTTTATTTGGGGACATTAAGATGTTCAAAAGAATAATACAAAGTTTTAGCACCATAATAATAGTTTTAATAATGCATGCGGTATTAGAAAAATAAAATCTTTTATGTATGAAGTCAAATGATGGTACTTTTTATATCAAAGGTTGTATCTCTCAATTGGATCCATAATTAACTTTTTTAGTTTTGAGCTTTTACATTTGAGTTTGTTAAGATGCTCAAGAAAATAATATAATGTTTCAACATCATATCAAATCATGTACCAGGGCTTCTCGCCTCACGACAATTATATTTTTCTTATATGGTGTTAAATGAAGATGATTTTAATATTAAAGTTGTAGCTATATGAATGAGATTTATAATATTTTAATTTTGAAGTTTTCCATTTGAGATAGTCAAAATACAAAAAATACAAAATCTAAGAGACATATTAATTGCGTATCAAAGCTTATCCTAATTTTTATATCTATTTTTTCTTATTTATCTTATTTTAGAAAATAAAAATCAAATAAATATATAGTTTACCTTTTACCTCCTAGAAGATATAACACTATGCGATCGAAATAAATGATCAGCTCACGGTTAATTGAGAGTACCATCGTGAAGTCATATTATTTAAACTCTTATCTTTCTTAGCATAATTAATGCCTTAGAGAAGAAGGCATATATTTCTTACTACAAAAAAAATAGAAGAACATACAATATCAATATATTTAGAACCAAATTGGCACATAAATAAATAAATATAAAATAACATAGAACCATTCCGATGATTAGGCAGCGGCGCCGCTGATACTCTTCATTTTGCGCAGGAGGAGAGAAGCAGCTCGGTCCTGCACAACTTGCCACGCGTCGCGGACGTGTCGCTCCTCCGTAAGCGTGCTGCCGACGGCGCACCTGAGCATGTAGACGCCACCGACATTGGCGGAGCTCATGTACGGCCCGGAGCAAGTCGCGTTCACCTCCTCGAGGAGCCTCCGGTTGAGGTCGTTGGCCGCCTTTGCGCCGCCCACCTCCTCCGGCGCTCGGAGCCTGAAGCACACCAGTGCGAACTGCCTCGTCGCCATCACTTCGAAGCGCGGGTCGGCCTTCACCATGTTCTCGAACGCCGCCGCCATGCCGACATGGGCGCGGATGTGGTCGCGCAGGCCGTCGACGCCATAGCAGCGGAGCACGAGCCAGAGTTTCAGCGCGCGGAAGCGGCGGGTGAGCGTGACAGACCAGTCCTTGTAGTCCACGACGTCGTGCCCCTCGGCGGCCGCGTCTTTGAGGATGTACTCCTGCTCGGTGCCGAGCGCCGCGACGAGCAGCGATGGCTTCTTCACCCACAGAGCGCAGCAGTCGTTGTTGGCCAGAAGCCACTTGTGGGCGTTCATGCTGAACGAGTCCACGGCGTCGGCGCCGTCGATCAGGTGCCGGAACTCCGGGCAGACGAGCGCGGAGCCCGCGTAGGCCGCATCCACGTGGACCCAGGCACCGTGCGCCGCCGCGACGGCGCAGAGCTCTCTGATAGGGTCGACGGCCGTCGTCTGAGTGGTGCCGACCGTCGCGCACAGGAAGAGCGGGACCAGGCCGGCGTCCACGTCCGCTTGCATGGCGGCCTGCAGCTCCCTTGGCGAGAGCGCGAACATGTCGTCACGGTACGTGGCGATCTCGCGGCAGTTGCCGCGCTGGATGCCGGCTATGTGTGCTGCCTTGCGGAAAGCAAAGTGTGTCTGGTCGGAACAGTACACGACGAGGTCCCCGATCCTCCCGCTGCCGATGTCCGCGAGCTTGCGGTCCCTCGCGGCGACAATGGCGCAGAGGATGGCCTCGCACGTGGTGCCGAGGAGCGTGCCTCCGCCGCCGCCGCAGAACATGAGGCTCTCGGGCAAGTGGAGCGCCTTGCCGAGCCAGTCCACGACGACCATCTCGAGCTCCGTGGCGGCCGGCGAGGCGGCCCACGTGAAAGGGACGACGTTGATGCCGGCCGTGAGGGCCTCGCCGAGGGCACCGACGGTGCTGCTGGACGCGGGGAAGTGCGCGAAGTGGCGGGCGCTCTGCCAGTGCGTCATGCCGGGCAGGATGAGGTCACGGACGTCCCGCAGCGCCGCGCCGAACGCGTCGGACGACTCTGGACGCGACGGCGCGTTCCCGGGCAGCAGGTGGCGCAGGAAGCCAGGGTTGACGCTGGGGTGCACGGGGTATTCGTCCATGCGGCCGTAGTAGTCGGCGATGAAGTCCATCACCTGGTGGCCCTGCCGGCGGAACTCGTCGGCGTCCAGCAACGTCACATTTCCCGTTCCCACCGGCAGGAAGGCGCCGTTCTGTGGGGCGCCATTGTTGCCGTAGAAGTGATGTGAAGGCGGGGCCATAGATATGATGATGTGTGGCTGGGAAAAATTAAAGCAGGGAGGAGTACAGCGCTGGTGATTAGCTACTAGTGTGTGATCGAGGATTAGCTACTACTAGTGTGTGATTTGCTGCAACTCCTCGTTGGAGAAGATGTGGCAAATCGAGACCGGTGCATGATAATATGAACCGCCTGCGTAGCTATTTATATGCGCGCGCGCAGGGGGAGGAGAGGTGCACACGTTCGCAGGCAGGTAGGTGCCGAGTAGTTGCTCGATGGGAAATTTATTTCTAAATATACTGTAGGTGTGTGTATGAAGATGGATGACACTGATCGTTCACCCACATTCAAACCAAGATAGTCTGCCAATTGGCAAGTGTCTTTCTAATAGAGTTCGTTGACCATGCACTTGGAGTTCTGACGCGTGTTAGGTACTGATCGTGCTTCATGCCGTCATGAGGGTGGCGATCTTACCCACGGATACGGCCACGGGTTTCGTACCCGATGAGAATTAGATACCCGTAAACGTGCGAGTAACAAATTTTACTTGTGGATATATATATATATATATATATATATATATATATATATATATATATATATATATATATATATATATATATATATATATATGTCGACTAGCTCATTTAGCATGAAATTGTTTATATACATAACATGTTAAACTATAAAGATGATATTTTTTATGCATTGCTAAATAAAAGTGACTATGTCAGCTATTAATTTATTACTTTAGCTCTTTTTTAAAATTATGTTATTCGTTCGAGTACTAATAATTGAATTATGAATCTATTATGTTTCCTGGCTTGTGAGGTTCCATATTTTTTTTATTAAACTCTATGTAAGTGAGATTGACGTATTTGTTTATGGTTTAATTAAAAATTTATTGTTTCATATCACTATAATTTTATTATCTTATTGTTGATACTCAAAAGTGTCTCAAGTGTATAATGGAGTCCACTATCAGGTTTCTGTTGTCAAGATAGCTGAGACCTCTTGAGAGACTTCCGACCAGGTCTCTTGAAAGATTTCCGACCAGGTAAAACTGGTCGGAGGCGGCAAGACGGCGACAGAGACCAGTTCCACTAAACCTGCATATACGTACAAGATGGAAATTGTATGTACATGCCATAACCGAATAAACAAGTCCTATTTGGAGTTTTATTCGGTCAAGCGTCCTATCCGGTTACGGGAAGACCAACCGCCCTATAAATATAAAGGGTGACGGCCGATTGAGATCTCATCTATCCAATCGAAAATCAATCTACTACAACCCCTTTGCCCTCTCCTCCAACCTCATGCTGTTCATCCCTTGATCCGACGACCAAGGATGGCGCCCTAGGCTCGTCGGCCGACCTAGGGCAACCCGGCGACGTCCATGCCCTGACGGGGTCCCTCCCGGGCAAGAGCTTCGACGGTTCCTTTGCTAGTTTGCCCGAAAACTAGTCGTTCTTCACCACGTAAGTGCGATAGCTATCCTTTGCTGGTTTGCTTGTAAACCTAGCCGTCCTTCATCACGTAAGTGTGACCTCCTCGCTACGTTCTTCGGTCTGTGGCGACCCGGGCGTCCAAAGTCCTAGCTGGTGTGTGATCCGGAACCACTTTCGGCGTCAACACACTTTTTGGCGACTCCGCTGGGGAAAGAATTTACTTCGACTCTACTTTGCAATCGAATCTTCTTGCCCTAGCCCTATTTTTCACTGATCTATCTTTTTGTGCTCGTCATTACTGTTGCATTCGGCCCAAAAGGTCGATCACATCTGGTTTTGACCCCTTGAGATCTCGTTTGCTATTTTGCAACACAGTGTGCTTTATATTGGAAAGTTCAGCAAGGCGGTCAAGCTCTAAATCATGGAGTACCAAGGTGTCACGTCACAAAACTACTACAATTACCCCGAGGTACGACTTGCAAATACATCTTATGATTATAATAATTATTTTGCAAGTTCTATGAACTCTTATGTTGGTGTTGCTAGTCATAATGATAGTAGATATGTTGCATCGGTTAATACTTTTATTAATGTTCCTCATCATACACATCATAATTATGAATATTATGGTCAAGAGCTGTTGCCAACTATGAATTCTTTGAGTTTTGATGATACTAGCAACATACAACATGTAAATTCTTCATCGACTATAAGTTCACAGTACGTGTCACCACCACAAGATGTGCCGATGAATGAGAGAATTGACTATGACAATAATAATTATTTAGCCAATTGCTCTCAAAATTCAACATCAAATGCAAGTGCTACTACTTGTAATTCGGCCTCGTATGTTGGTAATAACTATGGCCGAATGCATGAAAATTCAGCAAAGCATTTAAGTGCAAGTACTTATGATTCGGTTTCACGTGTTACTAGTAACCATAACCGAATCAATGAAAATTCAGCGCCTTATGCAAAGATCAATACTGACAATTCGGCTTCATTTGTCACCCATGACCATAGCCGAATTAGTGAAATTTCAGCAAGGCATTCGAGTGCTAAAACTTATGATTCGGCTCCACATGATAATAATAATTATAGCCGAATCAATAAAAAATCAGTAATGGGTGTGTATGCTAAGGATTGTGATTCGGCTTCATATGTTGCTCTTAAATCAAGCCGAATCGATAAAGATTTAGCCCATGCTAGAAATCCTTATGGCTCCTCTAAATGGAAAGTTCCCGCTTATCATAGACCATACCCGTTACATTATGATTATTTGGAAGATCCTGATGGTTGGTGGGTACCTGATTTTTATGAATTTAGTGGTAAAGATGATGAGACCACTATGGAACACATTAGTATTTATATCTCGCAATTGGGTTTTGTCGGTAAAGAGGACTATATGAGAGTGCGAAATTTTTCTTTATCTCTCACTAGTATTGCCTTTGCATGGTTTACATCTTTACCCGAATGTACTGTTTGGTCATGGTCGAGATTAGAGGAGTTATTCTATGAATACTTTGGAAAGACCAATGACAAAAGACCGATTACAACTGAGTCATCGGCTAAAGGGGCGTTCCTAGTGGGCATGAAAGAAAGAGTCGGTTCAGATGTAAGCGAAAGTTCGGCTACCAAAGCCGAACAATGTAATATTCGTTCCAAACCAATCACATCTCAGGAAACAAATCTTGCTACAGAAAAGCATGAAAAGCGCTAGAAAACAGCTAGACTTGATTTTTCAGGAGCTAAAGGGGTTATATGCTTATCCAGTAATTACCACATCATTGATGGAGATCAAATCCCTACAAGCGAGAAAGAAGAACCACTTGCCTGCCCAAAATCGGTTAAACCGACTTTAGAGTCGGCTAACCGATTACTACCTGCCTAGAGTCCGCTAGGTCGGCTTCTAAGTCGGCTAAGCCAACTCCCCCTGTTGCTGCCTTACCTGTTAGTGCCCAAGTCGGCCGAGCCGACTTTCGATCGGCTAAACCGACTTCCTCTGTTCCAGCAACTACCGAAGCGCTTTTGGGTGATTCGACACCTATTGTTGATCGTTCTATGGAGATGAAGAACAACGTCATTCAAGCCAAGAACCTACGCTTCTCCGACATGATCAATAAGGTACCAAATATGAATATTTTGCTTAAATTTCAATCTGGTCATACAATTTCATTTTCTACGTCTATTAGAGATATCCTTGCTAGTAGTTGTAAAAGACCAATTGAGAATAGCATTTTATTTGGTAATGTTAAAACAAATTCAGATTCTATCAGCCAACATATTATGCCATATGGCAAGGTCGGTAGTAGTAGATTGTCGAAGATAAAGTTTCCCAAAAGCAGTTACAAAGGTGTGGCTGAATGGATTGATATTAAATCTGATCCCTTCGTTTGCCTAGCTTTGAAGCCGACTCCACAAACGAATCGGCTGAAGAAATCAAAGTACACCTTCGAATTTACTTTTTGTGATCATGTCTTTGATATCTTGTTAAAGAATAATTTTATTAGAATCATTGATCATGATGTTTTGCCATCTATTCAAGACTTAGAAGAGCTTACATATTGCAAATGGCACAATTCTTTTGATCATAATACTTCTGATTGCAATGTGTTTCGTCGAGTGATCCAATCGGCCATTGATAAAGGACGATTGAGATTTCTTGAAGCTCAACAAACGGGCCAATTGGATTCAATTGGTCTTGATGGTAAGCAAGATTCGAATCGGCTTGCCTTAGCCGATTCACTCAAAGATCAAGGCCCGAATGCCCAAGAGAGAGATATGGTGCCCTCAAATGAAAATAAGGTTGTTGTCCGTGAATTGCAAATTAGAGATATTCTAGAGGACAACAAAGTTATCACAATTCCAGAAGACACTAGGGGGCAGGTGGAATCTCTCCAGCTAAAGCAAAGGTCGATTGATCCCGCTGAGCAAGGGGAATCGGCTAAGGATCTTTGTTTGAAGCATGTCTATCAAGACGGAGAAAAGAAGGAAGATGCTCATAAATCTTTTGGAGGTAAAGGCTGTGACAAGCAAAAGAGTGGAAGACCGAAGCTTAGCTTCGAGGAACTTCTAGCTAAGTATGAGAACTTAGCAAAAGCCAATGTCACCAATCGGCCGAAGAAGATCCGAACACCAAGATTGCCTCCAAAGCACAAATCTCAAGATCGGAATTGGCAAGGGAATAAATCTCAAACAGCAACAACACATTTCCCTTTTGAGCAACCAATTCTCATGTCGTATGGATTGCAACCCACATATTTTCATCCTTATTCATCTTGGGGCTGGTTCGGTCAAGAGGCACACATTCCACCATGTTCTCGGCCACAATATGTAGCTCCTAGACACTTAGAGAGGTCATCATCTTACAAAGACCGTTTTGGTCTAAATCGGTCCGGAGCCCAGCATAAGAAGAAAGTGGTAAAATAGGTTTACCATGTGAAATATGATGGCCGCAAAGATAAAAGTTCAGATCTAAATTCAACTATTGAAAAGCCGATTGCAGTGCTAAAAAATCTGGCTATTGATGGCATAGAAATAGGAGAATCATCTACTGATATTTTAGGTGCCAAATCTGAACAAAAGGAAGTGAGAGTGCCTAAAATCAAGAAAGATTTGCCGCTGCCCAAAACAGAAATAAAACCAATATGCTCAATCGGTTTACCATAGTGGCAAGAAAAGAAGTTGCACAAGCTTAGTGCAGAGAAGTTGAAAGAAAAAGGCTTGGTATGGGTTCCTAAAGGAAGTATCCAAGTTCAGAGAGATGCTGCTCAAGCAAGTGGTGCAACGAAGGCAAAGGAGAGAAGAAGATTCAAGAAGCAGTTGCCAAGCTGGGGATTTGCACCGAATCATCAAAATCAATGGTTTTGGCATCATCCATATTCTCTGCCTATGTCTATGTGGAATTCATCCCAAGGTACGCATGGTTACCCCTTAGCCCCTTATTTCGATCATTGGTATAGATGTCTATATCATGGAGAGTTGCCAAATTATTTTGCTTACCAATGATCTGGAGCCGAGATGCTTTATTTCGGCTATGCATACTCACCTGGATGAATTCATATGGTCGATGCTTTATTATCGCCCTTAGTGTAATAATATAGCCGATGAATGCTTGCAACCATCGTGCTATTAGAAAAGCCCCATAGAATTTATTTTGATGGATTTTAAAGGCTCGGGGGGCATGATATATGTATTTCTACTTCATGGGTATGACGATATGTTTAATCGGCTTACATAAATGGTCAAGGTGTTGGCATGCTCACTATTTCTCATAACGGTGCTATATGAGACACCGAGCCGATTAAGACTATATTTGCACCAAGATTCTAGCCGAATGTGAACTTTTTCGGCTTAGCCATATTATGATCCATGGAGTATGACATGTTGAAGCCTGTGGTGATTCATTACTAGTGGTACAACAAGTCACTCACATGTTTTTATCTTGACGAGTGTCTTGCCATCATTAAACTCTCGCCGAATTTCGAATTCGGCACATTACAAGGCATGTTAATTTTAAGGCCAACATGTTAGCGTGATAAGCATCTGGCTATGGTGTTAGTAGACACAATTTTCACATAAAGGAAAAGCCGATGCATCTAATTTTACGAACAGATTATAAAGGATCAACTCAGTCGGCTTATCCGACCGACCATGTTGAATCTAAACCAACTCAGTCGACTTGTCTTGTTGACCAGGTTGAATCTGAGCCAACTCAGTCGGCTTGTCCGACCGACCAGGTTGAATCTGAACCAACTCAGTCGGTTTGTCCAGCTGACCAGGTTGGATCTAAACCAACTCGGTCGATTTGTCCAGTCGACCAGGTTAAATCTGGACCAACTTAGTCGGTCTGTGCAGTCGGCTAGGTCGACTTTGAGCCGACTCATCAGTTTACCAAATCGACTTGGTCGGTTCCGATATGGCTAGCCCAGCTGATTCATCCATAGAACTCCCAGATCGGCTCGAATTAATTCTTAACACAAGTAAGGCCGATTTGAAAGATAGAACTCCCTTGTTGAAATATTTTAATGATCTGAGTACTAAGGTTGATCAAAGTGTTTGGCGGAGTGTATTTAAATATGTACTGTGCAATGATGAGCTTTATCGAAGGACTGCCGAAGACTTGTTACTTAAGTGTTTGGGATCTGATCAAGCAAAGGTGGCTATGGGAGAAGTTCATGAAGGTATTTGTGGTACACATCAATCGGCACCAAAGATGAAGTGGCTATTACGAAGAGCTGGGTTTTATTGGCCCACAATGATGGCCGATTGTTTTCGTTATTACAAAGGATGCGAAGAATGTCAACGGTTTGGAAACATACAACTTGCACCTGCTGCTATGCTTCATCCTATCACCAAATCGTGGCCTTTTCGTGGTTGGGGGCTAGACTTCATTGGCCAAATTCATCCCCCATCTTCAAAGGGACATCGTTTTGTTCTGGTCGCTACAGATTACTTCACTAAATGGACTAAAGCGGTGCCTTTGAAGAATATGACACATAAGGAGGTGATTGAGTTTATTACTGAGCATATTATACATAGATTCGGTATACCTCAAACGTTAACTACAGATCAAGGAACATCTTTTATTTCTAAAGAGGTACGAGATTTTGCTGAATTATACAAAATAAAAATGCTCAACTCATCTCCATACTATGCTCAAGCTAATGGTCAGGCTGAGTCTAGTAATAAGACTTTGATCAAGCTTATCAAAAAGAAGATTGAGGACAACCCAAGAAGGTGGCATGAGGTTTTGTCTGAAGCTTTATGGGCTCATCGTGTGTCAAGACATGGTGCTACAAAACTTACTCCTTTCGAGCTGGTATATGGGCAGGAAGCGGTGTTGCCTGTCGAGTGTCTGATAAAAGATTGAAGGCTCTTAAGGAGATGGAGAAAGACAAAGTCTGGGTTGCCAGAGCTTACAACAAAAAGGTAAAAAGCAAATCGTTTCAAGTGGGAGAATTGGTATGGGAGATTATATTACCGCTTGGATCGAGGAGCAACAAGTTTGACAAGTGGTCGCCAAGCTGGGAGGGTTCTTATAAACTGATCAAAGTGATATTTGGAAATGTATATATGCTGGAGACGTTACAAGGTGAAAGTCTCCCAACAGCAATAAACGGGAGGTATTTGAAAAAAATATTTTTCAAGTGTTTGGCAAGAAGCCTGAGCGCCTTCCAAACAATGGCCGATACATGTATCGCCCTTAAAGCAAAAATAATCAGAATATTTATCCTTAATTATCGAATAGCCAATGAGTTGGACATCGTTTTATTCGGTTTGTTTTTAGGTTCTGCTAAAGATCACCTAAAAACAGGGGGGCATATGTTGACACTCAAAAGTGTCTCAAGTGTATAATGGACTCCACCATCAGGTTTCTGTCGTCAAGATAGCTGAGACCTCTTGGGAGACTTCCGACCAGGTCTCTTGAAAGATTTCCGACCAGGTAAAACTGGTCGGAGGCGGCAAGACAGCGACAGAGACCAGTTCCACTAAACCTGCATATACGTACAAGATGGAAATTGTATGTACATGCCATAACCGAATAAACAAGTCCTATTTGGAGTTTTATTCGGTCAAGAGTCCTATCCGGTTACGGGAAGACCAACCGCCCTATAAATATAAAGGGTGACGGCCGATTGAGATCTCATCTATCCAATCGTCAAATCAATCTACTACAACCCCTTTGCCCTCTCCTCCAACCTCATGCTGTTCATCCCTTGATCCGACGACCAAGGATGGCGCCCTAGGCTCGTCGGCCGACCTAGGGCAACCCGGCGACGTCCATGCCCTGATGGGGTCCCTCCCGGGCAAGAGCTCCGACGGTTCCTTTGCTAGTTTGCCCAAAAACTAGTCGTTCTTCGCTACGTAAGTGCGATAACTATCCTTTGCTGGTTTGCTTGTAAACCTAGCCGTCCTTCATCACGTAAGTGTGACCTCCTCGCTACGTTCTTCGGTCTGTGGCGACCCGGGCGTCCAAAGCCCTAGCTGGTGTGTGATCCGGAACCACTTTCGGCGTCAACACTTATCTATCTTAATAGATCCGTCGGGTATCCGATACACGCCGAGTACCCACTGGGTGTGGACACAGATAGAAAATCTTACCCGTGGATATGATCAGAGGTGGGTAAAAGTTAGACTCGCATGTATGATCGCAGACAGATAAATAAGCCACATCTTACGTAACCCGCTGCCATCCTTAGTCGTCATGGCTTCACCTTGTAAACTTTATGAGAACGCCGGCGCATTTTTGTGTCCTCATGTGCTCCAGATCCGACACTTTGAAAACAAACACCCCAATCATAATGGAATATTTATTAGACTGCCGTTTTTTTTCCAAATGTCTTGGATGACGCATGCAGTGGCGAGTTTAATTGGGGAAGATGCTTGGTGAGACATAAATTAAAGATTATCAAGGGACACACTACGAATCATTAGAGTTTGGTGAACGAATCATTTTGATCTAGTAGTTGATAAGACACAAAGATTTACAATGATTTAACTAGAGCAAGTATAATACTCCCCCGTCCCCAAATAAGTCGTTCTGGCTTCCCGAGAAAAAGTTGTCGACAATTATATATTAAAATATATTAATATTTATGCTAAGTAATTAGTATCATCAGAAAAATATTTACATCTAGTTTTTTTAACAAAATCATTTGGAGATATAAATATTGCACATATTTTCTACAAATTGACATATAGCACGTACACCAACGGCGACACTTATTTAGGGATGAAGAGAGTAGCAAATTGTAAGCTAGTTGAATATTGAGGTGGAGGAGAGAGAAGTTAAAGAGTTTTAAGGTTACACCTAGCTGCTTAGACACAAGAACCGAGAAACCTTGAGAGAGACAAGTAAGCTACGCCCTTTGTCCCTAAATAATTGTCGTTGTTGGTGTACGTGCCACAAATTTGACTCAATTTGTAGCATATACGTGCAACATTTACATTTCTAAATAAATTTGTTAAAAACTAGATTTAAAGATCTTTCTAATAATACTAATTATGTATAATACATATTAATAATTTTAATATATATTTAATCAAATATGTTTTTAGAAAACGAAAATGACAGTTATTTAGAGACAGAGGTAATATGTATTAATAGCAATAAACTAACTACTTATAGGTGAACCAAGAGAAGGCTACAGAGATCCCTTATAGTCGACCTACAAGTTGTATTATTATAGCCTTGCCCTCTTAGGACATGTTGGTACCCTATGTCTACTCTCGGTCAGCCTGTGAGCCTAATCAGGAGGATTTTGTCCAACACATCAACTACCACAATAAGATTTTCTGAGCGTATAAGTACATTGGTACACATTGGTACCATCTTAGTTATAGGTCATCTTATACGGTGCCATATTAGGGTTTTATGACGTAAAAGAGAAGGAAGGAGATAATAGATGGTTGTTTCATGAGGCAATCACCTTGTCAGCAAAAAAATAGGACTATATATAAAAGAACTTATGTACACCATTATATACGTATTTGATTTCATACAACTCACAAACATTCTTTTATTGTATGCATAAATTAAGTATCCCTAGAATTATTATGAGACAACTTAAAAGATACAGCTCCTTGTAGGCGCATTATATTATGCCGTCTATAGGATAATACCAATGTACCTACTCTTAGATGTTTTGAATCAACATGCAACTACTTTAGATTTATCATCCAATGTCTACGACGGCAATTGATAGCAATTCTCTGAACACAAAAAACTACCTTATCCGACCAGCAACTAAAACACGATATCTCAAACAAGAACAATAATTTAAGTTTCATGTCAGCTAAACTAAGATGGTAGTACTCCGTACTCCTTCTTACCCACTATAGAAGGAACAACCACCTTATCCGTTGAGTCGAAGAATAATAGTTTTTTTTCCCTCTCGCTCGTATTAAAGACACCAAAGTTGCATCTCTTTATCTCTCGCCTAGCCTTCATATTCGGTACATGCTCTATCACCACTAATTAACTTCAGAGGCAGGCATAGCACATTAACTAGGCAAGAGACCAGCCCAACTCGGTCAAGAAGTATATTTTGAACAAAAATACTAGACGGCTCCAAAAGCCCGACTCTGTTAATCAAGTGTCATCGGGGGTTCTCTAGGCCACCCCCGCCACTCCTCTTGGTAGCGATTGCGTGGGTCCACCTTCAAGCCACCACTACTCGACAAATCCTTACCGCAACGGGTGAAATTGGTTTTATGCAGCGGGCAAACATGTTTGCTGCGATGATAAGGCCACGGTAAATCGTGGTCTCCCCGTGGCAGACCGCTTTATCCACTGCGGTTAACTGATTTACCACAGCGGCCACATTAAAACGTCTGATGCGGTATTTCGACAAAAAAAGAAAAAAAATCCGTATGAGCTTGCATCTGGGTCTGAATCCTAGCACCACTGCCACAACCCTAGCACCGTCGGGAGACGCTGCGGCGCCGGGAGAAGCTGGCGCCCGCATGCCGCCGAGAGGGGTTGGATCCGCCGGATCCGTGGGCCTCGAGGCCAGATCCACCAGATCTGCCCGATCTGTCACAGCGCCGTGTTGTCATTCCCGCTCCCACCCCTCCCCATCGCCACCACGAGTGACCAGGAGCCGCTTGGCACACGAACGAGCAACAGGAGCTTCCGCGTCGAGCTTGATAGCGTCAGCAACCACCACACCTCCACCGCGGGCAGCGACGAGCGACACACTCGCTCGGTGGCTCCTTCGACTACCACGTCGATGAGGAGGTCGAGGCCATCGTATCCCACGTCGTCCGCCTCGCAGCAGCTGCTGCTAGGCCGAGGCCAGCGACAGCAGCCCCTGGTGAAGCTCTGACGGAGGCGGTGGGGTCATGCGGGTGACTGGGCGAGTACCTCGACCGCGCGCCGCCTCAGCGACATCCCTCTCAGGGCAGTGGAGCGGACGGCTGAGCCATGGTCGCCGACATGAGGACTCGACGCATTGGGATCTGGAGGCCGCTGTGGTGGCCAAGTCGACGTCGTCCTCATCCCTCTTTGGGTGGTCGAGCTGGCGTTGGAGCCAGGGTAACCGCCGCGACGATCCTTGGGACACAGAGGTGCTGCGCTGAGGGCGAGGAGGAGCAGAAGGAGGGAGAGGGAGAAGGAGAGAAAATTCTTCGTTGGGGATGGGGGGAAGGAGAGAGAGGGCTAAGGGAAAGAGAGAGAGGGGCGCAATGATGGGAGGGCCGGGGAGGGGGCACTGAGGGAGCTAAAACCCTAACTTCACATATTTATATGTAGATGATATCAAGCGTCGTCTTGGGTCATTTGGGCCTTAGTATTTTTCATGGCGGGCCTTATAGTATGCCCGCTATGATAAATAGATTTAGCATGGCGGGCTTCTTAAGACGCTCGTTATGGAAACTAGCTATTTTCCGCATGAGGCATCTTAAGAAGCCCACCACGGTAAATCGATTTACCATGGCAGACAAAAATGCTCGCCATGATAAATAAAAACTGCTCGTCGCAGTAATTTGTGGGATTTACCGTGACGAGCAAAAAAAACGTCCGCCACGGAGGGCTACAACCCATCGTTGCAAAAGTTCATTTGTGCAGTAATGCACCGTGGACACCACAATGCCAAACTAGAATGGACGTCCCACCAACAACCATCAACACCCTACCATCACTAACCCAGAGTGTGGATGCCTCTCTTAGGTCCACGACGAGCTACCATGGACACCCCGAGATGCACTAAATGCCTTGCTTGGACCCACACTAAGCCCACGATGGTGTCGGTGGTACGAAAAAGGGTACCCCCAATCAACGCAAACACCCGAACGCTCTATCTCCGTCTCGCCCGAGCCCTCCCAGCCAGGCCTCGGGCGAACGCTCTATCTCCGTCTCGCCCGAGCCCTCCCAGCCAGGCCTCGGGCGAACGCTCTATCTCCGTCTCGCCCGAGCCCTCCCAGCCAGGCCTCGGGCGAACGATCTTTCTCCGCCTCGCCCGAGCCCTCCGAGCAAGGCCTCGGGCGAGCACGATCGCTCTCCGTCTCGCCCGAGCCCTCCAGGCCTCGGGCGAGCGCGCCCCCACACCTCGAGCCTTAACACACGGACCTCGAGCTGCACAGACAGCCGTACCAGCCCATACCACGCATTTAATGCCTTCACCTACTCCGGTCATGTCCACTAGTGCACAGCATGTACCACAGTAACTCGGTGTAAAGGTCAAATCTCGTTTTCACCACAAGCATGGGCAAAAGGGCACCAGTACAGCACTGTTCGGCCAAGCCAGGCACTGCAACTCCTCGAGGCCGGCTACGCGCCCCTCGAGCCCTGCACTGTAACCCCTCGAGGCCGGCTACGCGCCCCTCGAGCCCTGCACTGTAACCCCTCGAGCCCCCGTGGCACCACCTCGAAGCCGGCTCCGCGCCCTTCGAGCCCTAACTACTTTCATGCTATTGGAGGACAAGTACCCCAAGACCCGGAGGGACCCCGCCGCATACTGTACATTCCGGGATGGGTGTTGTACGGCTCCCGCCTTGTCACGCCACCACGTCCGCGCCCAGGATGGAAGCCACGACCCAAGGACGCCTCAACAGCAACGATCACATCGGCTCCAGTGGCCCCGACAAGACAGGGTTCCTACCCTTCTCCGTATGGGGCACCATACGCCTCGACACCTGTAATACCTTCATGTAACCCTGGCCTCCCCTTGCTCTATAAAAGGGGACACTAGGGCCCTCATTCAAGGGGACAGACACAAAACACGAGTCCACACACAGGCACGAGTCCGGACTCCGGTCCACGCTCACTGAGCTTGTATTCTCCCCTGTACAAGCACTTAGGTGCAAGTAATACAAGAACATCCCCCCCCCCCCGCTGGACGTAGGGCCTTCTTTGCCCGAACCAGGATAAATCCTTGTGTCCTCTTGCATCACCATCCAGGAAGAGAAGCACGCGATCATATCACTCGTTGGTGTAATACCCCCGGGTACGAAATCCCGACAGTTGGCGCGCCAGATAGGGGACTTCGCGTGTCCGAGCCGATTTCTCGTTGATTCCTGGATGGCTTCATCCCCTCTTCCGTTCTCGGCTGGTGCCGTCGTCTGGTTCGGGAGCCTCGAGTTCCTGGCCACAGGCAACGGCAACGAGCTGACTCTGCTCTCCACGAAGGGCCTGAGCGGAGTGCGTGTCACGCCACCCCGCGCGGGGGGCGTGACGCGTCGCCCGCACCACCACACGTCGCCACATCGCGAGCGGCGCCGTCGTCACCGTCGTCGCCGGGCGCAGGCGGTGCCCGCGGCAAACACCTACGCCCCCGTAGCCGGTGCAGGGTCCCCAAGGGGAAACCAGCCCGGCGCGCGGCCGGAGACCTCCAGGGCGCACCCGCGCCCGCCTAGCGACTTCGCATTCATCATGCGTACGGACCGGGAACCAGGCCAGAGGCCTCCGAGTCGTGCGCCGTCGACGCCACTCAGCCTCCTCCCGCACGGGTCGCGCCGCGCTCGACGCCAGCGGTTCCCGGTCGGCCTCGACAACTCTGCGGCTGTATACGCCCACCGCCTCGACGAGCGCCATCAGGACCAGACGGTGGCGGACCGGGAGCAGCGTTTGGGCGCGCTGCTGCAGGCCATGGCCAGCCTGGAGATCGTCCACCCCGCGTGCATCGACCGCGACTTCTTGCGAGCCTTCGAGCCACCTCGGCGAGCCACCGTCGGAGAATGGTACCGCGAGCTGCGGTCCCAGCATCGGTCTAGGCGGCGTGCCGTCAACAGCTCCGACTCCGACGAATACGACTACCACGACCCCGACCTCTGGGATCCCACCAGGGAGTGCTTCCAACTCGAGGGAGTCGTATGCGATACCGAGGAAGAAGGCGACGACGACAGGCCGGCGCTCGACCTAGAGGGACCTAGCGACGTGGCTGCGGCAGGCGGATCACGCGTTCAGGGAAGGGACGAACCTCCAGCACCGGCTGTACCGCCTAAGCACGACGATGGCCGGGCGGCGCAACTCGCACAAGTGCAAGAGGCAATCACCAAAGCCGAGGAAGAACGACGACACCTGCTGCAGCTCCGGCAAACCCTGATGCAGGAACCACCCCAGCCCCGAGGAGCCGGAGCTCGAGGCCGGGCTCGAGAGGTCCACCGGCGGATCCTCGAGGACGGGGCACCAGCACGCCCTGAAGTATGTTTCCCGCGAGCCGGGCAGAACGTGGTGGCGGCGGCTATGATGCTCCGTGACCTGCCCGCCGTCTCCAACCCCGATGCCAGGCGCATGCTCGAAGAAATGAAAAACCTCCTCGAGACAGTCGTGGTACAGTAGGCCGAGAGCTCGGCGTCACGCCGACGCGGAGCAGCCTCGGGGAGACCGGCGGACACGCCCCACGACGCTCGCGAGGCATCCGTCCACCAGCCGGACGCCTCTCGAGCTAGGCCAGTCCACGAACGGATCGTCGACAACCGGCCACCTCGAGACCCCAACGACGCCCGCAACGACATCAACCGACGGCGCAAGGACAAGGGGGCCCAAGAGCGTGGCTATAGCGCCCATCGAGGGGGGCGCTACGACAGCGACGAGGACCGGCAGGTCCTCGAGCCCCCGGGCCCCCGAGTCTTCAGCCGGGCCATCCGCAGCTCAACCCTCCCCGACCGCTTCCGACCACCGACCAACATCGTGAAGTATGACGGGGAGGTCGAGCCCAAGCTCTGGCTCTCGGACTTCCGCCTTAGCTGCCAACTGGGCGGAGCGAAGAACGCCGACCGCATGATCATACGTCAACTCCCACTTTACCTCCCGAACACCGCCCGCCGGTGGCTCGAGGGGCTCCCGCCGGATCGGATCCATGACTGGGCCGACCTAGTCAGGGTCTTCGACGGGAATTTCAAGGGGACCTGCGTGCGTCCAGGCAACCCCTGGGACCTACGGCGTTGCAGGCAGGCGGCGGACGAGCCCCTCCGCGACTTCGCTCGACGGTTCTCGAAGCAGCGTCTCGAGCTCCCCCACGTGCCTGACGAGGACGTCATCTCAGCGTTCCTCGCGGGCACGACATGCCAAGAGCTTGTTCATGAGCTAGGACGCTACCGTCCCGGGACGGTCGAGGACCTGATGGATCGCGTCACCAGCTTTGCTTCGGGTGACGAAGCAGTGGGGGCCTTCTTTGGCCGTTCCACGGACAAAGGCAAGGCGGTGATCGCGCCGGAGGGCTCCAACAAGGGCAACGACGCCAAGAACGACAACAATGACGGCAACAAAAGGAAGAAAAACAAACGCAAGGGCCATAAGGCGAAGCGTGGCGCCGATGATGACGACGACAAAGAGGTGCTCGCGGGCGCCCTCGAGCCTAAGAAGCCCCGAGGCCCCCCCGACGGGGCTGTTTTCGACCAGATGCTCGAGGATCCCTGCACCTACCACAGGGGCCCCGTAAACCACAAGTTGAAAGACTGCCGATTGTTGAAGGGCTACTACTCCAAGCTCGGCGATAAGAGGGATGACGCGCCTAAGGGAAAGGATACCGATCGACGCGGCGGCAGGAACGCAGATGGCGACTTCCCCCCGGTGCGCGACTGCTACATGATCTACGGGGGGGCGACCGTCGGGCTCTCAGCTCGAGAAAGAAAGAAGGAGCGCCGGGAAATCTTTTCGCTTGGCCACGACGCCCCCCGGTATCTTGACTGGTCCGATGCGCCAATCACGTTCGACCGTGACGACCATCCGGACCATGTCATAAACCCGGGGGCATACCCCCTCGTCGTTGACCCCATCATAATCGACGTTCGGTTCTCCAAGGTGTTGATGGATGGGGGCTCGAGCCTCAACATCATATACCTCGAGACCCTCGACCTCCTGGGAATTTCAGAGGGACAGCTCCGACCCAGCGTCGGGGGATTCCACGAAGTAGTACCAGGAAAGAAGGCCCACCCCCTCGGGCGCATCGACCTGCCGGTTTGCTTCGGCACGCCGGCAAACTTCCGTCAGGAGACGCTCACCTTCGAGGTGGTCGGCTTCCAAGGGACCTACCACGCCATCATCGGCCGGCCAGGCTACGCCAAGTTCATGGCGATTCCTAACTACACGTACTTGAAGCTCAAGATGCCGGGGCCAAAAGGGGTCATCACCGTTGACACCTCCTACGAGCACGCATACCACTGCGACGTGGAGTGCGTCGAGCGGGGGGAGGCCAACATCCACCTCGACTCGCTCGAGGCCTTGGCAGCTCTGGCCACCGAGGGGGCCCCAGAAGCAAAGCGTCACGCCGGCACCTTCGAGCCGGCTGAGCACACCAAGCAAATACCCGTCGACCCGACCTCGGCCAATGGCAAGACGCTGACCATCAGTACCAGCCTCGAGCCCAAATAGGAAGCAGTGCTCGTCGACTTTCTCCGTACGAACATCGACGTGTTTGCATGGAACCCCTCGGACATGCCGGGCATACCGAGGGAAGTCGCCGAGCACGCCTTGGAGATCCAGGCCGGGTCCAGACCGGTGAAGCAACGCCTGCACCGCTTCGACGAGGAAAAGCGCAGGATCATCGGCGAGGAGGTGCACAAGCTTTTGGCGGCCAGATTCATCAAGGAGGTATTTCACCCAGAGTGGCTAGCTAACCCTGTACTAGTTAGGAAAAAGAATGGAAAAATGCGGATGTGTGTAGATTACACTAGTCTGAATAAAGCATGTCCAAAAGTTCCATTTCCTTTACCTAGAATTGACCAGATCGTCGATTCCACTGCTGGGTGCGAAGTGCTTTCGTTCCTTGATGCGTATTCCGGCTACCACCAAATTAGGATGAGAAAATCCGATGAACTCGCAACCTCTTTTATCACGCCATTCGGTATGTATTGCTATGTTACGATGCCCTTCGGCCTGCGAAACGCCGGGGCAACATACCAGCGATGTATGCAGCACATCTTTGGCGAGCACATAGGCAAGACCGTCGAGGCCTACGTCGATGACATCGTGGTTAAAACTAAAAAAGTCGGGAACCTCATCAGCGACCTCGAGACCACGTTCGAGTGCCTCCGGGCCAAGAATGTGAAGCTCAACCCCGAGAAGTGTGTCTTTGGTGTGCCTCGAGGCATGCTACTTGGCTACATCGTCTCACAACGGGGGATCGAGGCAAACCCTGAAAAAATCTCAGCAGTCACGAGGATGGGCCCGATTCGTGACCTCAAGGGTGTGCAGAAAGTGACAGGCTGCCTAGCCGCCCTCAGTAGATTCATCTCGAGGCTGGGGGAAAAAGCACTACCCCTCTACCGCCTGCTAAAAAAGACGGAACACTTTGCGTGGACCGCCGAAGCCGAGGAGGCCTTAACCAAGTTGAAGGGGTTGCTGACTTCTGCACCAATTCTCGTGCCCCCGCGACCAGCCGAAGGTGACGATTCCCCCGAGCCCCTCCTCCTCTATGTGGCCGCAACCACTCAGGTGGTTAGCGCGGTCATAGCCGTCGAGAGGCACGAGGAGGGTCATACATTGCCGGTCCAGCGACCGGTATACTTCACCAGTGAGGTACTCTCCGAGGCCAAGGTCCGGTATCCGCACATCCAAAAGCTGCTCTACGGCATCATCGTCACAAGGCGCAAGCTCCAGCACTACTTCCTCGCTCATCCCGTGACGGTGGTGTCGTCCTTCCCCCTCGGAGAGATCGTTGTAAGTGCAATCAAGCCCTAATTGTGGGTTTTGGTGATAATGACCACACGATTAGAGGACTAATGAGATTTATAAAGTTGATAAGCAGGTTATGTTAAGAAAGGATGGTGTATATGCGATGGTGGACCCCTCACACTACATTTCGTCGGTTCCGAACTCAAAGCGCTTCAAAGATATTTTATTTTGATTACTTGAGTTTAGGAATGCCGTACTATAAAGGGGGAATGCAAATTCATTGATATGGCTGAATGATATGTGCTCAAACCAACCCAAACCATCCACATTTCCAACCAAAGACAGCTGCACTTAACTCAGATTTATACCTGTCTGCTTGGTAGGCGTGGCAGTGCCGCTCTAGGCGCGGCAGTGCCAGGCCGCGGCACTGCCGGGCTGAGGCCGGCACTGCCGCGACTTAAACTGCCCGTTGGATGGCAGGGGGTATTTACATCACCCCCTCTGCCCCCCAACGGTCATCCACGACCATTCACTCCACCTACCTCCAGACAAGCTCTCTCTTCTCCATTGAAGGCCCTCCAAGCTCCCAACCACCAAAATCTTCATCCCCATTGATTCCAAGTGGTTGAGAGGCTCAAACCTTCACCAAAGAGGAGCCCTAGCTGAGATCTACTGCCTAGAGCACTTGATTTGAGCCATAGCCGGTGGATTTGCTTCTATTACTCTTGGGTTCTTGGAACCCTAGCCGGCTAGGCGTCGCCCTAGAGCCTTGCCAACTTGTGTGGCGGCCTAGGGAGGTTTGTAATCACTTGTGCAGCTAGTAAGATTACCCCTCACCTCAAGGATTTGGTTCCTTGACTTGAGAACGAGGTTGAGTTGCAAAGCTCAAGACCTAAGTGGTCAACCTCAACAACGTGGAGGTAGGCAAGCCTTGGTGGCGAGCTGAACCACGGGATAAATCACTTGTCTCGCGTGCTTGCTTAGTTTCATTCTCTATGTTCATGAGCTTGTGATATATTCTAGGGTTTGGCTCGATCTACTCTATCTTTCATATTTGGCTTGGAGTAGTTGTTTCTGCTGGTTCATATAGCCTATTGTTACATTCCTATTCATATAGAATCTGCAGATTGTGGTTAGATTTCGAATTGCAGCTTCTGGTCTTCATCTGCGCGGCAGTACCGCGCTGAGGCCGGCAGTGCCGGGGAGCGGCAGTGCCGGGCACAGGGCGGTAGTGCCGGGCCTATCTAATTTAGTTTTAAGCTGTGATTTTTGACAGGCCTATTCACCCCCCCCCTCTAGGCCACACAGGTCCTTACAAGTGGTATCAGAGCCTGGTCTCTCAGCAGCACTTAACCGTGCGAGAGTATGGCCACTGACGGAGCGGGTGATGCTAGTGTTGTGCAACCCAAACCCTTTGAAGATCCGGATGTGCACACCACTAGCAGCAGCGAGAGTATCTCCACAGCTAGCGGAAGGACACTTCCACAATTGGTTGTGTCGGCCGGAGAGCTCGCAAGACGAAAGGAAGAAAGAAGGTTGAGAAGAGAAGCTAGAGCCAAAGCAAAAGAAGATGCAGCAGCTCTCAAAGCAAAGGAAGACAAGGCTCAAAGAAGAGAAGAAAGAAAGATTAGAAGAGAAGAAAGAGCCAAGAGAAGAGAAGAAAAGAAGAAGAAGGAAGAGCTCAAAGCTAAGAAGAGTGTGCACGTGAGTGAAGACTCAAGTAGCACCGAAGATGGTGATGATGACATCTCCTATCATCTCAAGGGTGACAAGAAGAAGAAGGAGGAGACCAAGAAGACATATGGAGCCGTATCCTACACTTATTCTTCTATGTCTAACCATGATTCTAGGCCTCTCATTAATGTACCCGCGGGCAAGTTGCCTCGTTTCGACGGGACCAACTTTGCCAAGTGGAAGCACATTATGAAGACCTATCTTATTGGTCTCCATCCAGGTATTTGGGAGATTGTGCACAATGGACTTGAAGCACCGGTTGATCCAAAGAACCCCACTCAAGATGAATTCCGCAACATTCATCTCAATGCCCAAGCCACTAGTGTGCTACTTAGTGCCTTGGATGGTGATGAGTACAACAAGGTCATGGGAGTTGAGGTTGCAAAGGAGATTTGGGACACATTGCATATCGCTCATGAAGGGGTTGATAAAGTAAGGCAATCCAAGATTGATTTGTTGATGGCCAAGCTCAACCGGTTTGTGATTTGTGATGGTGAAGGTCCTCAAGAGATGTTTGATAGGTTGATGGTCATTGTTGGCAAGATTAGAGGGCTAGGTGGAAATGAAATCAATGATCACAAGGTTGTGAAGATTATGTTGGAAGCTTATTCACCAAGAAATGAGACCGTAGTGACATTGATTAGAGACAAGAAGAAGTTTGAAAAGTTCACACCTAGTGATGTGCTTGGGAGGATTATCACATTTGATATGCAAAGAGAGGAAGCTAATGAAAGAAGGAAGCTTGGAGAGTTGCAAGCAAGGCTAGATGGGATGAAGATCAAGGAAGTGGCACTCAAGGCAAGCAAGCCAACAAAACAAGCAACATCAAGCAAGTCAAGTTCAAGCAAGCAAGCCTCCACAAGCAAGCCCAAGCAACAAAAGAAGAAAATAGAGGTTGAGGACAGCACATCATCCTCTTGCAAGAGTGAGAGTGATGGTGAAGAGTTTGAGAAGATTGATGATATAGCTCTATTCATGAGAAGATATCGCAAGGGGCTCAAGAAAGAAGGTTACAAATTTGTAAAGAGGAAGTTTCCTAACAAGAAAAAGAGAACTTGCTACAATTGTGGTAGCACCGAGCACTTCATTGCTCATTGCCCAAATGAGAAGAAAGACAACAAGGGCAAGAAAGATGACAAAGCCACTTACAAGAAGCACAACAAGAGATACATGGGAGAAGCTCACATCGGACATGAATGGGATTCAACCGCACAAACCTCAAGTGAAGAAGATGAGAAGATGGCAACCATTGCATTCCAAAAGTCATCTCCTTCACCAAGGCTATTCAACAACTTGTCCGATGATGATGAAGGCAACTCCCACACTTGTCTCATGGCCAAGAAAGAGAAGGTGAAAAAGACTCATACTCCTAAACCTTCTCTTCCACTTAGTGACATCTCTAGTAGTGAACTTAGTGACTCTTCTAGTGATGATAGCTCTAGTGATGAAGAGATAAACATGATAACAAAGAACTTAGACAAGAAAACCAAACTCTTTATCACTAAGCTAATGGAGGAACTAGAGGGTGTACAAGCCGAGCTAGAAATAAGTGAGGATGCTCTTATCAAACAAGAGGATCTCTATATTGCTTGCAAGGAAGCTCTTGCATTAGAGAGAAGTGAGTTGGATGTCTTGCATGAGGCCTTGGCCAAAGAGCAAGATGAACATGCTTCCCTAAAGAAGGCTCATGTTGAACTCAAGAAAAAGTATTGTGACTTGGATGTAAAGCACAAGGAACTTGAGCTACAATATAACCTTCTTTGGGAAAGCAACTCAACTCTCCCTAAGGCAAATGTCACTCCTATTCCCTCCACTAGTGAAGGTTGTGGAAAATGCTATAATCTTGATTTGAATGTCTATTCCACTAACCTTGCAAACATGGAGGTCATGAGAAAAGAAATAGCAAGATTGACAAGTGTTATTGCAAGTGGTTGTGTCAAGGCTACTACAAGTGCAAGTGAGAAGACTCAAAGCAAGAACATGCCCAAGTTCAAGAACGGAAGACGTCCTTTCATAAAGGATGGGTTGGGGCATGTAAAGGGAGGCAAAACAAATGGAAGGAAGAAGGTGAATGGCTATGAGTGTGTGAGATTTGAGAAGAAGGGTTACATTGGTACAGTTCAGCCTGCACAGACCGCGGCAGTGCCGCGCCAGAAGGCGGCAGTGCCGGGCCCCGGCAGTGCCGCCCCCAGGCCGGCAGTGCCGCGCCCCAAGAAAGGGAAGGCTACCAGTTCCTCTTCTGCTCAGTCTCACACACAGCCCAGGCAGATGCCAAATCAGAAGCAAGGGTCTCAGAAACCAAAGGAGTCTATTTGGGTAACCAAGAACAAGTTCATGCATCAACCCAAGATAGAAGCTCCAAGAATGAGCATGTCCTCTTGTTACTTTTTAGGACACAACAACAGTGGTAAAGTTGTTGCCAAGTATGTTGGTAATGACAAGAGGGCAGCCGACAAGTTTATATGGGTTCCTAAGATACTTGTGACTAACATGCAAGGCCCCAATATCAATTGGGGACCTAAACCAAGGAACTAAACTTGTTTTGCAGGCATACTCCTCCGGTGGATCAAGTTGGGTGCTTGATAGCGGATGTACAAATCATATGACCGGAGAAAGGAGTATGTTTTCATCATATTCCCCAACTACAAATGCAAGTGAGAATATCATATTTGGTGATAACTCCAAGGGGGATGTGCTAGGTCTTGGTAAAGTTGCTATCACACTTGAACATTCAATTACCAATGTCTTACATGTTGATTCGTTAAGTTACAATTTGTTGTCCGTTTCACAATTGTGTGGGATGGGTTTCAATTGTCTCTTTACGGATGAGGGTGTGGAAGTCTTTAGAAGGGAGGATTCCTCTATTGTCTTTACGGGTCGTTTGAAAGGGAAGCTTTACTTAGTTGACTTCAACAAAAGTGAAGCTAAACTTGAGACTTGTTTAGTGGCAAAATCTAGCATGGGTTGGTTATGGCACCGCCGACTAGCTCATGTTGGGATGAGGAACTTGGCCAAACTTCAAAAAGACAACCACATCCTAGGACTAACCAATGTTCATTTTGAGAAAGACAGAGTATGTGGAGCTTGCCAAGCCGGAAAGCAAGTAGGCGTACCTCACCCACCAAAGAGCTACGACACGACTACTCATCCATTGGAGTTGATTCACATGGATCTCTTTGGACCGGTTGCCTACCTTAGCATCGGCGGTAACAAACATGGTCTTGTTATTGTTGATGACTATTCTCGTTTCACTTGGGTATTCTTTTTGCATGATAAAAGTGTAGTGCAAGAGAAGGTGAAGATGTTTGTACGAAGAGCTCAAAGGGAATTCGGTTTCAATATCAAGAAGGTTCGTAGTGACAACGGAACCGAATTCCGAAACACCCAAGTGGAAGAGTTACTTGATGAAGAGGGCATCAAGCATGAGTTCTCAGTGCCCTATACCCCTCAACAAAATGGTGTGGTGGAGAGGAAGAATAGAACGCTCATTGACATGGCAAGGACAATGCTAGATGAGTACAAGACGCCGGACATCTTTTGGGCCGAAGCCGTCAACACCGCTTGCCATGCAATCAACCGCCTCTACCTCCACAAGAGAAGAAAGAAGACATCCTATGAGCTGCTCACCGGTAACAAGCCAAAGGTGTCTTACTTTAGAGTATTTGGGTGCAAATGTTTCATCTTGAACAAGAAACCCAAAGCCTCTAAGTTTGCATCTAAAGTAGATGATGGTTTTCTTCTCGGTTATGGATCAAACGAGCATGCCTATCGTGTTTTCAACAAGGCCTCCGGCAAGGTTGAAATAGCGATAGACGTGACGTTTGATGAAACTAATGGCTCTCAAGTAGAGCAAGTTGATGAAGTTGTTGTAGGTAATGAGGAACCTCCTTGTGAAGCAATCAAGCAGCTAGCCATTGGTGATATAAGACCACAGGAACAGCAGGCTACAGATCAGGAAGGTCCTCAAGCTGAAGCTTCTGCTGGGACTGATCAGATACAGTCCCCGGCAGTGCCGGGCCAGACCCCGGCAGTGCCGGACCCCGGCAGTGCCGCGCGGAGCCAAGCAGTGCCGGGCACACCCAGAGCAGCTGCAGCTACTCCACCTCATGGAGTGAACCTACAACCCATCTTCGAGCGAGATGAAGAAGAGGAAGCCGAAGATGAACCAGAACCCATCGATCATCCAAGACTCAAGCAAACTATTCAACGAGATCACCCCGTTGATAATATTCTTGGGAGTCTACGAAAGGGGGTAACGACACGCTCTCATTTGGCAAATTTCTGTCAATATTACTCGTTTGTCTCCTCTTTGGAACCTCTTAAGGTAGAAGAAGCACTGGATGATCCGGATTGGGTGATGGCCATGCAAGAAGAGCTCAACAACTTCGAGCGCAATCAAGTATGGTCACTCGTGGAAAGACCAAATACCAATGTCATTGGAACCAAATGGGTCTTTCGCAACAAGCAAGATGAAGAAGGTGTGGTGACAAGGAACAAGGCAAGATTGGTAGCTCAAGGGTTCACACAAGTAGAGGGCCTGGACTTTGAAGAAACATATGCACCGGTTGCAAGACTTGAAGCCATTCGGATTCTTCTAGCCTATGCAGCCCATCATGAATTCAAGCTATATCAAATGGATGTGAAGAGTGCGTTCCTCAATGGCCCTATACAAGAGTTGGTATATGTCGAGCAACCACCGGGCTTTGAAGATCCCACGTTTCCCAACCACGTCTTCAAACTCCGAAAGGCGCTCTATGGGCTTAAGCAAGCACCTAGAGCATGGTATGAATGCCTTAAGGAATTCTTGCTCAAACAAGGCTTTGAAATAGGCAAAGCCGATCCTACTCTCTTCACTCATAAAGTCAATGGAGATATCTTTGTGTGCCAAATATATGTCGATGACATAATATTTGGTAGTACTAACAAATCCTTTTGTGATGAGTTTAGTAGGATCATGACTAAAAGATTTGAGATGTCTATGATGGGTGAGCTCAAGTTCTTCCTTGGGTTTCAAATCAAGCAATTGAAGGAAGGGACTTTTCTTTGCCAAACCAAGTACACCCATGATATGTTAAAGAAGTTTGACATGGTGAACGCTAAGCCTATCAAAACGCCCATGCCAACTAATGGACATCTTGATCTTGATAAGGAAGGAAAAGCTGTGGACATCAAGGTATATCGTTCCATGATTGGCTCCCTCCTTTACTTATGCGCATCTAGGCCCGATATTATGCTTAGTGTGTGCATGTGTGCTAGATTTCAAGCTAACCCGAAAGAGTGTCACTTAGTGGCCGTTAAGAGAATCTTGAGATATCTAGTTCACACTCCAAACCTTGGCTTGTGGTATCCTAAGGGCTCCAAGTTTGATCTACTTGGCTATTCGGATTCCGATTACGCCGGTTGCAAGGTAGATCGAAAAAGCACTTCGGGGACATGTCAATTCCTTGGACGCTCCTTAGTGTCTTGGAGTTCTAAAAAGCAAAATTGTGTAGCCCTATCCACAGCCGAGGCCGAGTATGTTGCAGCAGGTGCATGTTGTGCGCAACTACTTTGGATGAGGCAAACCCTTTGTGATTTCGGATGTCAATTTACTCATATCCCACTCTTGTGTGACAATGAGAGCGCCATAAAGCTAGCAAACAACCCAGTGTGTCATTCAAGAACCAAACACATAGACATCCGGCATCACTTCTTGAGAGATCATGAAGTCAAAGGAGATATCGCCATCAAACATGTGAGCACCGACAAACAACTAGCCGATATCTTCACTAAGCCTCTAGATGAGTCAAGGTTTTGTGCTTTAAGGAGTGAACTAAATATACTTGACTCTCGTAACTTAGTTTGAAACCTAGCATGCTTGATTGATCAACTAGTTCGACCTAGGTAAAACAAATTTCAAAAACTTTAATATTGTGTTTCAAAATCTTTGAAAGAAACTTGCTTGGTATGACCATTGTTCTGCATTGATTACTTGCTGCTGGTCATATCATGCAAGAGGTACTTGTCCACTCCAAGAATAAGCTGTAGTATAATAGAGAATAACTCTCTCTGTTGGTAACAGGCCGGCAAGTGCCGGGCCAGGCGCGGAAGTGCCGGGCCCCGGCAGTGCCGCGCCTGGCGCGGCAGTGCCGCGGCTTACCGATTCAGTCTGATTGGTGAGTTACCAGAGTGGGGTCACAGGGAAAAGGTTTTCTTTCCTATTCTACCCGTGACTTCCCCTCTCTCTCCCTCATCCATTCACTTTCACCACCGTAACCCTCTCTCCTATCTCTCTCTCTCTCTCACGGGCGACTTGGAGGTGACCGAGACTTCTTCCACCGGCCGACGACTCCCCGGAGCTTCCGGCCAGCGGTAGTGCCGCTCGGGTCTCTCTCCGTGCTGCTCGCTTTCCTCTTCACCAAGGGACTCCATCCCTCTTCTTCTTTCCCCAAGGTGAAGATTCAAATCCCTAACCCTAACTTTTTCGATTTATAAAATGCGCCATGGATATTGTTCTTAGAGGTTGTAGAAGGGTTTGTAGATGATAGGGGAGTAGTAGAGGTGGTGGATGTGGTGTTGTTTGGCTCAGATCCGGTCTGCCTGCGCGGCAGTGCCGCGCCCAGCGCGGCTGTGCCGGGCCCCGGCAGTGCCGCTCCCAGAGCGGCAGTGCCGGACTCTGTGCAGAGTTCTGATCCAGCCAACACCTGTTCCATCAATTTCTATTGCCTCTCTATGATCTACCAGTCCTTATACGGTCTTCTAACACACAGTGTTCATGTTTTAGATGTCGGGAGGAAGCGATGAAGAGAGGAGGACCAAGAGGAGGTTGGACCCGCTCAGGGGGAGGAGCAAGCAGCCAGCCGTTCGTGGTGGTGCTCGCTCCCAAGGAGGCAGTTCAGCTAGGCAGCAGATACGAGACGAGATCCGTCTCCAGATGCAGGGTCGTCAGATCAGGGAAGACCTTTACCCTGCCACTCCAGAGCACCTAGCAGAGGTCAGCAGAGACCACATCCAGCCCTATGAGGAGGATGTTTTGGAGAGGGCACCACAGGACACCAGGCCCAGACAGGTGGTGTCCTACCACCAGCAGTTCTCGTCAGTGAAGGCACAGCGTCAGCAAAATCCCTACAATGCTCCAAAGGACATGGGGATTGACTACAGGTTCTGGAATGAATTTCATTCAGATTTCTACCGTTCAGTCCTGTTCAATGCCAAAAAGTCCAAGATTCTAAGTATGAGATATGTAGATTGGGAGCATCTTGAGGCCAAGACTGACAGTGAGATCAACAGGGTGATAGCTGCATGCAAGAGAAGAAATATGTATGATTTGATGGGTTTCCAGTACAACTGGAATGTGGAGATCATTTCTCAGTTTCATGCCACTCTATATGTTGATAATGTGCTGGAGGAGATGCACTGGATGACCGAGGGTCGCCACTACAAGGTCACCTATGAGACCTTTAGTAGGATCCTTGGCTTGGGCAGCGATGACAGGCAGTTGGATAACCTGCATGATGAGAGGACGCTGACAGACAGTGAGATTGCCCACTTATATGATGATCCTAGCAAGGCTGATGGGTTGGTGAAGGGGCTGAAACCTTTCTACTACATGCTCAACAACCTATTCAGGCAGACGCTCAACCCGAAGGGAGGGTCACATTCTAACTTGTATGGATATGGCAGGAATATGTTGGTTAGGATGGCCCCTCAGGCTAGACCTTTTTCTATATCCAGCTTTATTTGGACCGAGCTTCAGGTTGCAGCAGAGGATGCTAGGAAGGCGGTTCTATATGCACCTTATATCATGTTTATGATTGAGATGGTCTCCGGACATTCTTTTGTTAAGGATGGGTTGCATGAGCCGTACAGGGCTGAGAAGAAGAAGGCGGCAGCAGGAGGTTCAGCAGGGGCAGCAGCTAGTGACAGGCCTGAGAGCTCTCGCCCTTCCTATCAGAGGAAGAAGAAGAGCAAGCTAGCACGATGGATCAAGGCCATCTTTTCTACCTGCACCTACGCAGCCGAGACGGCACACCAGGCGCTTGTTGAGCAGCGCGCAGAGCGAGAGCGGGCGGGACGTTCGCCGTTACCTCCACCCCGCTCTCCACCTCGCTTTGACCTCTCCAGTCTTGAGTCCGACGACATAGATGATGATGACGAGGAGGAGGAGCAGGAGGAGATAGTGCCAGTGCCACCTCGTCGGTCTTCACGTGCCTCCGCCTCGACCCGCTACACCAGTACCACCCACCGTCAGGGCAAGGCCGTGGTCTCCGACGACGACGACGATGATGAGGAGGAGGAAGAAGAGGAAGAAGATGAGGTTGAGTGGGACAAGGTTGCATCGGATGATGATTGAGTGCTTGGACACTCTTCTCTTCTCTCTTTGCTCTTTTTGGTGACTTGTTGCCAAAGGGGGAGAAGTAGGTGAAGAGAAGGGGGTACAACACTTTTTCAGCTTTTCATGTCCCCATCTTTAGTTGTAGTTGTGAGATGAGAGAGTTGGACCGTTTAAAACTCTATTTCTGTAATATACTCTATCGTACTACTTCGTATGCTTGGATGTGGACATGTATCATTTACCTGCTTTATTTAGTTTGTGCTATCTTGTTTAGATCAGTTTGATATATGCTTTGTGGTTTTATATATTGTCCGCTGCGTTTGCTGACTGTTGCCTGAGCGGCAGTGCCGCTCCAGGGCCGGCAGTGCCGGGCCCCGGCAGTGCCGCGCCCAGAGCGGCAGTGCCGCTCTGGCAAAAGACAGCAAACACCTCTGATGTGCTTAAACTGTCATTCGCATCACGTTATATTATTGACACAGTTTAATTGCACCCCACAAAGCTATCAGATGTGAAACTGAACCTATATTCCACTTTAATATGTGAATGTTGGCCTTTTATGCCAATTTGAGAATTCAGCTCTCATTCACACATTTAGGGGGAGGTTTCACACCTAAGCTTCAAAATCTCAGTTTTATACCCTTCTCTTGTAAGCTCTAATTGTGTTGTCATCAATCACCAAAAAGGGGGAGATTGTAAGTGCAATCAAGCCCTAATTGTGGGTTTTGGTGATAATGACCACACGATTAGAGGACTAATGAGATTTATAAAGTTGATAAGCAGGTTATGTTAAGAAAGGATGGTGTATATGCGTTGGTGGACCCCTCACACTACATTTCGTCGGTTCCGAACTCAAAGCGCTTCAAAGATATTTTATTTTGATTACTTGAGTTTAGGAATGCCGTACTATAAAGGGGGAATGCAAATTCATTGATATGGCTGAATGATATGTGCTCAAACCAACCCAAACCATCCACATTTCCAACCAAAGACAGCTGCACTTAACTCAGATTTATACCTGTCTGCTTGGTAGGCGCGGCAGTGCCGCTCTAGGCGCGGCAGTGCCGGGCCGCGGCACTGCCGGGCTGAGGCCGGCACTGCCGCGACTTAAACTGCCCGTTGGATGGCAGGGGGTATTTACATCACCCCCTCTGCCCCCCAACGGTCATCCACGACCATTCACTCCACCTACCTCCAGACAAGCTCTCTCTTCTCCATTGAAGGCCCTCCAAGCTCCCAACCACCAAAATCTTCATTCCCATTGATTCCAAGTGGTTGAGAGGCTCAAACCTTCACCAAAGAGGAGCCCTAGCTGAGATCTACTGCCTAGAGCACTTGATTTGAGCCATAGCCGGTGGATTTGCTTCTATTACTCTTGGGTTCTTGGAACCCTAGCCGGCTAGGCGTCGCCCTAGAGCCTTGCCAACTTGTGTGGCGGCCTAGGGAGGTTTGTAATCACTTGTGCAGCTAGTAAGATTACCCCTCACCTCAAGGATTTGGTTCCTTGACTTGAGAACGAGGTTGAGTTGCAAAGCTCATGACCTAAGTGGTCAACCTCAACAACGTGGAGGTAGGCAAGCCTTGGTGGCGAGCTGAACCACGGGATAAATCACTTGTCTCGCGTGCTTGCTTAGTTTCATTCTCTATGTTCATGAGCTTGTGATATATTCTAGGGTTTGGCTCGATCTACTCTATCTTTCATATTTGGCTTGGAGTAGTTGTTTCTGCTGGTTCATATAGCCTATTGTTACATTCCTATTCATATAGAATCTGCAGATTGTGGTTAGATTTCGAATTGCAGCTTCTGGTCTTCATCTGCGCGGCAGTACCGCGCTGAGGCCGGCAGTGCCGGGGAGCGGCAGTGCCGGGCACAGGGCGGTAGTGCCGGGCCTATCTAATTTAGTTTTAAGCTGTGATTTTTGACAGGCCTATTCACCCCCCCCTCTAGGCCACACAGGTCCTTACAATCGTCAACAATCGGGAGGCCACGGGGCGCATCGCCAAGTGGTCCGCCGAACTAATGGGGGAGACCATCACCTATGCCCCGCGAAAGGCCATCAAGTCGCAAGCGTTGGCGGACTTCGTTGCTGAATGGACCGACACTCAGCTCCCGCCGGCACAGATTCAAGCCGAGCTCTGGACCATGTACTTCGATGGATCCCTCACGAAGACGGGGGCAGGAGCAGGCCTGCTCTTCATCTCACCCCTCGGAGTACACATGCGCTACCTGCTACGCTTGCACTTCCCCGCCTCCAACAACGTCGCCGAGTACGAGGCCCTCGTCAATGGGCTGCGCATCGCCCTCGAGCTCGGGGTCCGACGCCTCGACGCCCGAGGAGACTCGCAGCTCGTCGTCAACCAGGTTATGAAGGCTTCAAGCTGCATCGATCCCAAGATGGAGGCATACTGCGGGGAGGTGCGCAAGCTGGAAGACAAGTTTTACGGCCTCGAGCTCAACCACATAGCTCGGAAGTACAACGAGGCCGCAGACGAGCTGGCAAAGTTGGCGTCCACGCGCGGCACGGTACCGCCAGATGTCTTCTCGAGGGACGTCTTCGAGCCATCCGTCGAAATCGACCCGGGGGCTGGCCCCTCGACGCCACCCCTCGAGCAAGACACGGGGGCTCGACTCTCAACGCCACCCCTCGAGAAGGACCCCTCGACGTCCGCGAGGCGATGCAGGTCGACGCACACGCCTCTTCGTCATCACGGCCCCTCGACTGGCGGACGCCCTACCTCGACTACCTGACGCGAGGCGAGCTACCAGAAGACAAGACGGAGGCCCGACGCATCGCTCGGATGGGCCAAGACCTACGTCATCTACGGCGACGAACGGGAGCTATAACCGACGAAGTCCGACTGGGATCCTTCAACGCTGCATCCCACTTGAGGAAGGGCGCAAGCTCCTCAACGATATGCACTCGGGGCTTGCGGCCACCACGCAGCGCCGAGGGCCCTGGTTGGGAACGCCTTCCGTCAAGGCTTCTATTGGCCGACCGCCATTGGGGACGCCAAGCGTTTGGTCCAAGCGTGCCATGGGTGCAATTCTATGCCAAGCAAAACGCACCAGCCCGCACACGCCCTGCAGATGATCCCAATCACTTGGCCATTTGCCGTTTGGGGGCTCGACCTTGTGGGTCCCCTCAAAAGGACAAGTGGAGGGCACACACACATGCTCGTGGCCGTCGACAAGTTCACCAAGTGGATCGAGGCTAAGCCGATAGGAGACCCCACCTCCGAGAGGGCTGTCGAGTTCATCGCCAACATCATGTACCGGTTCGTGGTGCCTAATGTCATCATCACCGACAATGGCACCCAATTCACGGGCAAAAAGTTCACCAACTTCTGCGATGACAACAACATTCGCGTAACCTGGGCCTCGGTCGCATACCCCCATTGCAACGGGCAGGTCGAGCGCGGCCAACGGCATGATACTCCATGGGCTAAAGCCGAGGCTGTTCAAGACCCTCAAGAATTTTGGAAAGGGGTGGGCTACAGAACTCCCCTCGGTGCTGTGGGGCCTCAGGACTACACCGAGTCGAGCCACCGGGTTCACTCCGTTTTTCCTAACCTACGGCGCAGAGGCCGTCTTACCTATGGACCTCGAGTACGGCTCACCTCGACTTCGAGCCTACAACGAGCAAACCAGCGACGAAAGGCTCGCCAACGCCAAGGACCAGCTCGAGGAGGCCCGAGACGTGGCGCTCATCAACTCTGCACGCTACCAGCAAACACTTCGATGCTACCACGACAAGCACGTGCGCAAAAGGGGACCTGGCGGTGGGGGACCTCGTGCTTCGACGGCTGCAAGATAATCGAGGGCGCCATAAGCTCACCCCTCCGTGGGAAGGCCCATACACCGTGGCCGAAGTGCTCAAGCCAGGAACATACAAGCTCTACGACGACCAAGGCAGGATCCTGGCGAACGCGTGGTACATATCTCAGCTACGTCGCTTCTACCCTTAAAGGCCTCGAGGCCTTGTTCATTTTATCACTTGTAAAAACATGTCAAAATGAATGAACAAAACTCGTGCATTGTCGTTCATGTTGCTTCGCATCTTAAGGTAGCCTCGACCCTGCTTTGCTCAGGGTCAAGCCTCCCTCGGGGGCTGACGGGCCCCCCCCCCAGACTCCGGAAAAAAATACGCGTTTTCTTTCTAAATTTTGACCCTCGTCTCGACTCGTGCCTCGAGTGAACTAGCGACGTCTAAATCCTAAAGTACCTCGAGCCTCCAAGGTCGGGGGGCGTCGACGTAGACGGCCACCTACGCCCCCGGGCTACGGTGCCCTACCTACGCCTCCCCTCGATGGGGCTCGCGACGTATCGAAGGAACACAGACTAAGTTAGCAGAAACTCGAGCTTGCGACAAAGAGAAGTGGTCAAACGCATTTGAAAGGAAAACAACCCCTTTTAAACAAACAAATCATATATACATTCGGGTCTCGACATACCCTCATTCACGTCATAAAATTCTTACAAGGGCCTCGGTGCCCAAATTTGGCGCGCAGGCCCTAGTCTTCGTCGGTACGGTACTCCTCTCCGAGGTCTTCCGCGCGGGCTCAACCTCGACGCCCGAGCTCGAAGGAGGAGGGCTCCCGACACCGCTGCTGGCGTCAGGAGGCATCACGTCCTCCTCGAAGATCTTCGCGAGCGACGTCCCCGGCCTCTCCATCTTCTCCAAAATTTTGTCGACACGGCGGTTGTTCCACTCCTCATCCTTCCCCTCGATCTCGATGAAGCCATTCGCGACAACGTGGACCGGGAAGCGGAAACCGGAGCGAACGACTGCGAGTGTCTGCTTGACGCCGGATGGAGAGCTTGCCGGACACGGTCCCGCGCGGCTGCGTCGAAGAAGCACAAGGCGTCGACCAAGGCATCGCCCCGAGCCACTGCACCTTCCTGCCGCGGACACAGGAGGAGCACCCCACATGGGGCCGAGCCGGTCGAGAGAGAAGAGCGAGCCCGCTCCGCCACCATCGTCTCGTCTTGGAGTTGGTCCAAGAGAGCCTGGTTCGTCCCGCGGAGCTCCTCGACCGTCTTCTCGACCCCTGCGCAACAAACAAGGAAGAGTGAGACTGCGGCGTAACAAAAACTTCGAGACCCAAACAAGAACAAGGTGTAAGCCTCACCGTCGCAAGTGTTGCCCCAGTGCGGCGAGGTCGCTGGTCGGCCCTCAGCACGCTGCTCCAGCCTGCGCTTCTCGGCCAAGCGTGAGGAGCTTTTCGGACCTATAGGTCCTCGATCAGCCGGCCCGCCTCCACCAGGGCCAGATTCCTTGCGGATCACCTCCTGCCGCGCCGCCCCCCTCGGCAGCTCGGGCGGTGTGCGGCACCACTCTCGGCGTTCTTCGGCCTCTTTTCTCGCCGCCTCCGCTGCGGTTCGGGCAGCGGCGACCTCGCCACGGGCGTCAGGCAGCCTCCTGCTTCGCCGCCTCGGCTTCAGCCCGGTGCAGAGGTGGCCTCGCTTCGGGCGTCCGCGCCTCCTTCCTCGACGCTTCGAGAACGGCGGCGACCTCCTCCTTGGATCGAGCGACCTCGCCTCGAGCCACCCAGACCTCCGCCTCCGCCTCGTTAAGCCGGCTCGCCATCTGGGCGTTCCGGCTCAGCTCCGCGCGGAGATCTCGAAGCTCCGCCTCAGCCCGCGCGAGGGCGGCCGACACCTGTGCGGACCGGCCCGCCTCCTCGGAGCAGGACCGCTTCGCCTCCGCCATAAGCTCGGCACCTCCCGGAAGATGGACCGCACCTCGCGCGGGGCCCCCCGCTGGGCCGGCTGCTCGATGGGAACCACGGCAAGGGGCGGGCTCAGTGGGACGGGAAACGGCCATATCGGTCGGTCGAGCTCGATGTCGGGCAGATCCTCCTCCGCCTCGAGCTGCCCCGACAGCGACCCGCCGCCCGACGGCACGGGCCCCGACTCCCTCCGTCCCTCCGCCGGCACTTCCTGTTGCGGATCGATCGAGGGAAGGCTCGACCCCGGGCCCTCTTCCCTGGCCGGGCCCTCCGGCGCCTTGTCGGCGCTAGCCGGCACCTCGGGCGCCTCCACCATCATCGAGCCCGCGGCGAGGAGCGGCCCCTGCTCCAGCTCGTTCAGGAGGGTCCTCCACCGTCGGCTCCTTCTCCGCCGATGCCTCTCCCCCCTTTCCCTCCTCCGCAGCCCGGCCCGTGCTGGTCGGAGCCACAAGGGGCGCAGTCTCCTCAGCCCCAGACGCCGGCGGGGCCGTTCTCGCCCTAGGCGCTTTCCCCGGAACAGCCGTCGTGGTGAGGGGAAGGATGGCGCTCCCAGTTGGCACCATCGCGGGAGGAGGAGGAGGGGGAGGAGGCAGCGCTTCGACGGATATGGTGGTGGCAGGCTCGATGCCATGAGCTGAGGCCCCTGCAATACGAGATGACGGAGATATCAGAACCAGGAAGAGTACCTCGACCCCTGTGGTCGATGGCGACGACCTCACCAAAATTCGCGACGATCATCTGGCCCCCTCGAGCCATGGCAGCTCGGGCCTTCTCCAGCCAAGCGGCTTCTCTAGCGGAGGAAGGTGCCATACCTCGAGGTGCCTGTGCCTCGACGGGGCTCGAGGTCTTGGCCCGCTTGGACGAAGCGAGGTCCACCTCCTGGTAGGAGCGCTTCCCCTGAGAAGACGGAGATGGCACGCGTCATCAAAAGCAAAGAGGTGAAGCCTCACTACCGACGAGACCCAAGGAAACTACTCACCCGAAGCGGCGGCTGGGCTTCTTCCCGGAATCGCCGGACCCACTCGGGGGCTTCGAGCCCACCCCACGGCTCGAGCCCTGCGCCTGGGCCGTCTCCACAGGGCTGGGATGGGGGGAGGGCTCCCGACGCCTCCCATGGCTCGACCTCGAGGGAGAGCCCTCCTTCCGCCCCACATCGCAGGAGGGCGACCGTACCACCCTCGTGCTGACGTCGTGGCGCTCGCCCCGGCGCGGGCTCCGGGACCTGCTCCGGCGCCCGCGCTGGTGGTCGCGCCCTCCCGCGTCCGCTTCCGTGTCCGGCGGCGGTACGGCGATGGACTCCGGGGACGCTCGCGCCCCTGGTCACGAGACGCTCGGGGCTCCCTCCCCGACGCTCGTGATGGCGCGGGCTCGACGCCTCTTCCTGGCGCCCGCTCCTCCGCGGGCTCGACGGCGCCCTTGACGGCTCGCGGGGGTCGGACCCGAAACCCTTCTTGACCTGTCGACCGCCTCTCGAGGCCCGACCCCTCTCGAGACCCCCCGTCTGGGCTGACACGGGGGCGGCCTCCGTTGGCGCTGTGGCGGAGGCGCTCCGGGTCCGGGGCTTCCTTACGACCAGGGGCACATCCGGCGCGGAGCTCGACGGACCTCGGGCCCCCCGACAAGGCAGGGATCGGCGCCGCCTTCCGCGGCTGCGTCCCGCGCGACCCTTTTGTCGGTGGGACCTCCAGTGTACCCTCCTGCACAGAGGAGCGGTCAGCCCTGTCATCGACGAGCCCCACGCGCATCAAGCGCGCATCCATCCCCTCGTCGTCGCCCTCCTCATCACCACTCTCCTCCTCCGAGCTCGAGGAGCTCAGCTCGGGGGACCCGTCCCCAGGCTGACGGTTACGACGAGCCTTCGCCAGTCTCTGCTCCCGAGCTAAGCGACGCAAGTTTTTATTTTTCTCTTTCTTCTTTTTGGCATCCTTGCTCTCCTTGTCCTTCTGAGCAGAGAGGCGCCTCACCTGAGAATCCGCGGCGTCCTCCCTCACCGGGGGCCTCGACGCGCGACAAGTAAATGCCCCCTGAAGAAAGAAGAAGCGTGATGAGACAAACCACAAGACGGATGCAAACGGATCAAAGGAGGAAAAAGGGGGAGGAGGCTCGAGATAGCTCGACTCGAGGGAGGCTTACCAGGTCGAGACACCCCTCGTCGGGTGCCATCGCAACCAGGTTGGAGTATTCAGGGACGAACGGCCCCTGGATCGTGATCGACACCCGGGAGACGCCCTCATTCCGGGACAGCCTCTCTTCGGCCATCCTCGAGCGATTGAGCGCCTCGAGCTGAGCCTGCGGGCCCATCTCGTGCATAAGAAGGGGGCGGTCCGCCAGCGGGAGAACTCTTCGCTGGTGGAACGCCCAAATGACCGCTTGCACGGTCAGCTTCTTCTCGTCCACCAGCGTCTTCATCATCTCCATCAGCGGGGCCAGGTGGCGTTGCCTGTCCGCCGCAACGCCCCAGGTCCACTTCTCCGGGCGTTGAGTGAGGACCCTGCCGGTGTACTGCGGAAGGAGGCCACCTTCGTTCCGCAGATAGAACCAATGGTCATCCCACCCGGCCTGGTTGGTGGAAAGCTTGTATCGCAGGTACTCGCGGGGGACATTGGCCGACGAGGTCCCCGCCCTCGCGGTAATGGCAAGGGAGCCCATGCGCACGGGCCGCCTCCCGCTGGGCTTCAGGGACTTGATGAAGAGCTCGCCCCGGAAGAGATGGACGAACATCTCCCAGTGCGGCTCCATCTTCAGGTACCCCTCGCACACCGCGGCGAATATGGCGGCCGTGCGAGATGGAGTTGGGGGAGAAGTGTTGCAGCTCCACCTCGAAATGGTGGGCCAGCCCTCGCAAGAAGCGGCTCGGCGGGACGCTGAGCCCCATACGGTGGTAGCGCGTGAAGCTCACCACGTACCCCTCCGGCGGGTGCGGCTCCCGGTGCTCCGCCGACGGGATAACCCACCATGCGGGTCCCTCCTCCGGGTTGGGGCGCAGAAGCCCCTGGGCCACCAGCGAGTCCATTTCGCTCTGTGTCACCTTCGACGGACTCCAGTCCTCGGCCGGGCAGCATCTGTGTCTGGGCGGCCATGACGGTGGCGCGGCGCGGATCCGAGCAGCGGACGGGCGGCCGGAAATCCCCAATCGACTAGCTCGAAGGAGAGGGCACGTAAAGGCTACGGCGGCGGTGAAGGCAAAGGCAAAGTAAAGGGTTCTTTTTCCCCTCTTTCGATATTTATAGGGGGAAATCCAGACGGGCGGGATCTCCCACGACGTAAAAAGGTAACCGAATGCATTCAATGCGCCCACCTAACCATGTCTCGAGCCGGATGCAGGGGACACGCGTTACCTCTCCATTCGCTCCACTACCCGGGCCCGCCACGACCGTCGCTCCGGCTTCGCGCCCGCCGCTCTCCCCGACGGTTTCCGCTTAAAAAGGCGTGCCCAACGGGCAGAAGGATTCCCAGACGACGGAGGCTTCTTCATAAAGGTAAAAACGGGCCCCGGCCCTAAGTCTCGAAGCAGCGAAGGCTGGCCCTCGAAAAGGGTTCGATAGCCGGCTTCGAGCACCCGAGTCAGGGACACCAAGGGGTGCCACTCGCGGCATTACTCGAGGGCCGAGCCCTCGAGGCCCCTCACGTGTATCCAAGGCGGGGAGCTCGACGTGCAGTGAGATCCCCTCGGAGGGAGGCATCGAGCCACCGGGTCCTATCGAATGGACCCGACACTCCTGCAGACTGAGCCCCCATGCTTTATGAGACCGCCTCCGAGCCACAGTCGACCCCTAACGAACGGGGCACGAGCTCTCACTTGGATTCCCCGTTACCAGCTCACCGGGAACCTCGATACTCGCCCACTCGGGGTAGTACGAGGCATCCCCCCTCGCATCCGATCGAAAGGACTCGCGGGATGACAAGCCAGGGCAATCGGCATGCCGGACAGCTCGAGGAGCCGGCCAGTCGGTTCAGCCTGGCACCCCTCGACGAAAGAGGGTCTAAGAACTCGGACAGTTACGACTAATCTCTTTTCTTTGTGTAAACATGAGATTTTCAGGCCTCGGGCGAACGCTCGACCTCCATCTCGCCCGAGCCCTCAAGGCCAGGCCTCGAACGATCGCTCGTTCTCCGTCTCTCCCAAGCCCTCCAAGCCAAGCCTCGGACGGAGTCTCCCACGACAAAGGAAAGGCGCGCCCACTGGGCAGAAGGTTCCCAAACGACGGAGGATTCTTCGGGAAGGCCACGAGGGAGCTCTAACCACTCCCCCATGGTCTCGGGGGCCACACCCGCGGGTGTCGCTCGCACGACACCCACGGAATCAAATCGACAAAACCCTCGAGACCAGTCAGCTATCCATCGAGATCCCAATCTGGAGCCCCTGCTCGAATACAAGCACTCAAACAAGGGCTCGGGGGCTACTGTCGGTGGTACGAAAAAGGGTACCCCCAATCAACGCAAACACCCGAACGCTCTATCTCCGTCTCGCCCGAGCCCTCCCAGCCAGGCCTCGGGCGAACGCTCTATCTCCGTCTCGCCCGAGCCCTCCCAGTCAGGCCTCGGGCGAACGCTCTATCTCCGTCTCGCCCGAGCCCTCCCCGCCAGGCCTCGGGCGAACGCTCTGTCTCCGTCTCGCCCGAGCCCTCCTAGCCAGGCCTCGGGCGAACGCTCTTTCTCCGCCTCGCCCGAGCCCTCCGAGCAAGGCCTCGGGCGAGCACGATCGCTCTCCGTCTCGCCCGAGCCCTCCAGGCCTCGGGCGAGCGCGCCCCCACACCTCGAGCCTTAACGCACGGACCTCGAGCTGCACAGACAGCCGTACCAGCCCATACCACGCATTTAATGCCTTCACCTACTCCGGTCATGTCCACTAGTGCACAGCATGTACCACAGTAACTCGGTGTAAAGGTCAAATCTCGTTTTCACCACAAGCATGGGCAAAAGGGCACCAGTACAGCACTGTTCGGCCAAGCCAGGCACTGCAACTCCTCGAGGCCGGCTACGCGCCCCTCGAGCCCTGCACTGTAACCCCTCGAGGCCGGCTACGCGCCCCTCGAGCCCTGCACTGTAACCCCTCGAGGCCGGCTCCGCGCCCCTCGAGCCCCCGTGGCACCACCTCGAAGCCGGCTCCGCGCCCTTCGAGCCCTAACTACTTTCATGTTATTGGAGGACAGGTACCCCAAGACCCGGAGGGACCCCGCCGCGTACTGTACATTCCGGGATGGGTGCTGTACGGCTCCCGCCTTGTCACGCCACCACGTCCGCGCCCAGGATGGAAGCCACGACCCAAGGACGCCTCAACAGCAACGATCACATCGGCTCCAGTGGCCCCGACAAGACAGGGTTCCTACCCTTCTCCGTATGGGGCACCATACGCCTTGACACCTGTAATACCTTCATGTAACCCTGGCCTCCCCTTGCTCTATAAAAGGGGACACTAGGGCCCTCATTCAAGGGGACGGACACAAAACACGAGTCCACACACAGGCACGAGTCCGGACTCCGGTCCACGCTCACTGAGCTTGTATTCTCCCCTGTACAAGCACTTAGGTGCAAGTAATACAAGAACATCCCCCCCGCTGGACGTAGGGCCTTCTTTGCCCGAACCAGGATAAATCCTTGTGTCCTCTTGCATCACCATCCAGGAAGAGAAGCACGCGATCATATCACTCGTTGGTGTAATACCCCCGGGTACGAAACTCCGACAGATGGACATCTTTCTACTAAGTCATTGTGAACATCCTACTGCATATGTAACCCACCATATATATGCCTCGCCTAGATCCACGCTGAGCCACAATGGATGCATTATCATTGGGCCCGCCATATGTAGGCACCCGACCAGAATCTGTTGTCGAGCCTACCTTGGAGACCTGCAGAAGAAGAGAGGAA
The DNA here is from genome assembly GCA_009763385.1 of Coix lacryma-jobi var. lacryma-jobi. Taxonomy (NCBI): domain Eukaryota; kingdom Viridiplantae; phylum Streptophyta; class Magnoliopsida; order Poales; family Poaceae; genus Coix; species Coix lacryma-jobi. Next base: position 8,192,003 of record CM019823.1, on the reverse strand, counting down.
GAAAATCGAGGATTAAGGATGGGTAGTCCATCGTGCACATCCACGGGTTCCAAATCTATGGGTGCTCACCTGCGAAAATAGAGTTCACACTAGATCTATGGCCTCAAAGATGGATTCATTTTCCTGGACCAGTCTCAACTCCAACCTTCATGTAGCGCAGTGGTTGGGGGTGGGGGTATACAGGGCAGCCTCCGTGCGCTCGAGATCCAACAATTAGAGGAGATGGGCTCTTGGAGTCATAGTTGTTGGGACATGGAAGGGTTAGGTAAGGAAGATACATGCAAGAGAGGAAGAGATATGCACTCATAATAGTTTGGGTGACCGAAGGGGTGTGGTGGGGAGGAGGCATCAGTTGAGTGATAGAGGGACCCAATGAGGGTAAGTACTTTAAAGGGACTAGGCTTTCCTTGAGGCAGGCCTCAACTAGCTATGGATACTGAGCTAGCTTGACTTGTTAAGGCTTGGCTTGTTATACAAATGATCTAGGATACTAGCTTGACTCAACTTGTTAGCGAGGTCGAGCTAGCTCATTTGGCTTGCGAGGCGAAACATATAAATACTGTACATAGATATTATAATCACAAGTTAGCAACAAACACATGCCTCCCCATCAAGTTCATGGACACAACCACCAAGTAGATTGTCGTAGCAGCACTGCTATAAGAAAGAACTTTATGCATTATATCGCCATGCTAATAACCTTTGGTCTTCAGTTTGGTTCGCATTGCCAAATTGCTGCTAATTTATGCTTCAAGAAGGTCTTTGTTGCTTTATGTTGGAAAAAAGTGTTTGTTGCTATGATCCAAAGTTTCTGTTGGCCTCCAGTTTGCTTCCCTCTCTTCAAACAGTAGCTCCACTGTTGTCTTTATTGCACAACATAATTGTCAAATTCTTAACTGGAGCAATAAGGGTCTAAATGATGGCGCTTGCCAAGACTCGGTGAGTGATGTGCTACTACTGTGCGCTTACAAGAAACTAAAATGAAATCCTTGATCAAAGTATGGTGATCTGCATGGTAGGAGCAAAATTTTCTAACTCTTTTGTTGTGTTGTCGGCTGAGCATACTCGAGGAGGCATCCTCCTTGGTGTAAATGAAGAGTTTTTTTTACCACTTCACCGTTGAACTAACTATGAGTATTTAAGTGCTAAAATCACCATGAGAGTAAATGGGATCAGATGGAAAATCACAGTCGTCTATGGCCATAAGGGGATGCAGCCAAACTGCAGTTCCTCCATGAAGGCTCACCCTAGGAGACTTCAAACTCATCTACCATGTGCAACATAAGAACAACTCAAATCTCAACTTGTGTCTCATGAGCATTTAAGGGAGTGATTAATTATTTATGGCTCAAAGAAATCAAGCTAAATCAGTAGGACAATCCCACACTCACTAGAATTCATTAGCTAGCTCCCGTGCACCATCATCATCACAACACGTCCTTCTGGTTCAAAAAATTCTAGATTGAGATGAACAACTTTCAAGAACTCATCCAAAGCATCTAGAATAGCTAAGGCCAGTTCACTCCGCTCTCCCCATGGAACTTTGCACAATAAGATGCCACATGTTGCTAAAGGAATCAATAAGTGGAAGAAGGAAAAAACTGGAGACACTAAGCTGCAACTAGGCCATGGTGAAAGAAGTCTTGCTACAATTAGAAGCAGCGCAAGAGCATAGGCTTCTCACTGATCCGGAGCTCAATCTATGTCAGCTCCTCAAAGCTTGTAGTATGGGTTTGCGACCATTGAAAAAATAGGAATCAGGCAAAGATCGAGGATCACCTACATCAGATGCGGAGCTGCCAACACAAAGTCTTCCACATTAGAGCCTGCGCACATCAGAGAAAAAATACATACACCACTTGCATTTGAAGGAAGGAATTATGATTGCTCATGAAGAAAAAGAGAGAGTAATGAGGTAGCATTTTAAAAACTATATTGGCTTCTCAGTTCCAATACCCTCAACCATCAACTGGTAGTCCCTCGGCTACACCCCACATGATCACACGGACCTTCAAGCGCCTTTCTCTCTAGGTGAAAAATACCATTAATTCCATTCCTTCAGATAAAAGCTCTAGGGGACTAGTGCCTTCTTCAAAACATGCTAGGAAACAATCAAAGATGATGTGATGGTTGCCATCAATAGTCTGTTCACAATGAACGCCTAGGGATTTGCATGGCTAAATTTGGCATACATTGTCCTACTCCCCCAAAAAGAGGATGCAATGAGGGTCTCCGATTTTGGATCCATTAACCTCATCCATAATATTTTCCCAAATTGCTTATTAGGGCACTCACAATCCGGACTATATCGTAGAGTCTAAACCTATTTATTACACTCTTATTTATTGTATTTTGCTAATGCGACAGTGTATTTATTGAAGAAACTGGGAGAAAAACTAAGACTCCAAGTCTTATTTAGACTCCAAGTCTATGATATCTTTGAGGTAAAATAGATTTAGACTCTAGATAGAGTCTGCATTGTGAGTACCCTTAATAGGCTTACCCCTAAATTAAACTCCATAGTCACAAATTGCCAAAGCGTTTTTGAGAAGAAATGAAGCATCCATGATAATTTCCTTTATGTCAAGGGGGTAGTGCATAAGCTCCATAGGAAAAATATGTTGACATGACATCCACATAGCTTTTGACACAATCAATTGGGAATACTTGCTGGAGATTCTACAAGAACTGGGTTTCGAAGATCGCTGGCGTGAGTGGATTTTCATACTATTCCACACATCTTCCTCGACAACATTGCCTAATGGGCGACAAGGCCAAAGCTTCAGCCATGCCAGAGGCGTCTGACATGGGCATCTACTTTCACTCATGCTCTTCATTCTATCTATGGATCCACTACAACACTTGCTTGATCTAGCAACACAACACGAGATTCTTACCCCCTTACCCCTTGCGGCAACAAAATGGAGAACCTTCATGTATGCGGATGATGCGACCATCTTCATAAATCCAATAAAGGAGGATGTAGAAGCTGTAAAAGTTATTCTAGAAGTGTTCGACATCTTTTATGGACTCCACATAAATTTACAAAAAGAGTTATGTGCATCCAATTAGATGTGAAAATGTGGATATAGACCATTTCCAGCTTTCAACGGAAGCGAAGGAGCCTTCCCATGCAAATATTTGAGGGGTCCTACTACACACCAGATCCCTTCAGAAAGTTCATGTGCAACCTCTCATTGAGCGCATCGGACAAAGATTACCAAAATGGAAGAGGAGATGGTTGAACAAAGCGGAATGCCTCACTCTAGTCCACCATTCCAACCTGCTACCTCACTATATTTCCCTTGGCCTTTTGGGCGAGGAGGAAGATTGACAAAATTAGAAGATCATTATTGTGGAAAGGAGAAGACAATGCCAATGGCAGTTACTGCATGGTTAACTTGCTAACAGTTGTTAGACCTAAAGATCTTGGAGGCTTAGGGTGCCTGACCTAGATAGATTCAGAAGGCTCTCCGATTATGCTACCTCTAGCAGGAATGGGTGGAAGAATACAAACCATGGCTAGGCTTAGACATGCCTTGCAATGATGTTGACTGCCTCCTTTTTAACTCTGGCCTCAATCACGATAATGTTGGGTGATGGTGCAAAGACTCGGTTTTGGCACTATCCAAGGGTACCCTCACTGCTCGTATACATGACTATGTCAATCTAGTCGAGCCAAAAGCCAGGAAGCCTACAAGACAGGATCAAGAGATCAACCTGAAAAAGGCGTATCAAGGAGCCGACACATCCACACGATGGTAGAGAATCAATCTATTAGTCGATCGCCATCATTGTAACCCTACCCTCTTTGCCTATATAAAGGAGGGCAGTAACCTCGCGATGAGGATCCGTCTTATTCCACCCTGTAAGCGAGGATAAAAATACAAGAGTAGCAACAATGCCAACTGGATTAGGGTTTAGGGTTATATGCGCTATCGTGACATGAACCAGTATAAATCCTTGTGTCTCATGTGCTACCATCTAATTCCTTTTACGCGAACTTGTTCTAGGTATTGTCGTAGCTAAATGATCTGATAGAGGGGGGAAGCTCCTAGCCATCTAGCCCCAAACCTATCTTAGTTTGTTTCACGAAAGAACAAAATAATGCAACAGAAACTACGTAACAATAATTGGATGCACTCTCTAAGGGGAAGAATCACCTCAACTATTCATATTGAAGAATTTGTGTCCCTAAGGATAAGGATTCAGGACGTGCACCAGTAGCAGCGAGTTAGAGAGATGGACCCCGAACGGTGTTTACTCCACTCGCTTAGCTTACAAATCCCAATTCAAAGGATCCTTCAGATTTTTTTTGCAATGAACAAACTTGGATAGGCAAAGTGAAGAACAAATGCAAGATTTTTGCTTGGATTCTAGTGCAAGACAAAATTATTATATCACAGAACCTACAAAAGAGAGGGTGGACACGCCAAAAACATTGTGGGCTTTGTGATGGACCCTTAGAAACCATCCTTCATCTTTGTTGGGTCTATCCCTTGCAAAGGTGGTTTGGGACCAAATCCTCTCTTGGGAGAACTTCACTCAGCTACAGTCATAGCAATAGGCTAAACCCATCCACATCAGAGCATGGTGGGAAGAGGTGGTGAACAAAGTGTCTAGTACTGACCGTGGAAGACTGAATGAGATAGTGATCTACACATTTTGGAACATTTGGAAAGAGAGAAACATGAGAATTTTCAACAACAAAACAGAAACAATGCTACAAGTGGTTGTAAGAATCAAGGAAGACAAAGAACAAAGAAAGAGAGCTTTCTCTTATGTTTAGCCGCTGCCTCCCCTAGAGGAGAGAGTTCTTTCTCCGGCTGTGTTTTTCCCCGACCTCTTGGCCTTCCTCTCTTTTTTATTGTACATAGACTCTCTTTCCCTCTCACTTAATTGAAAGGTAGATCTCCTTCCATTGCATTCAAGTTTTTTTACTATGGTTTAATTCCCCATTGTCAAAATTTTGGGACTCCTATTAATTGAAACCCCACATGATGAGTTGTACTCCCTCCATCCCAAATTATAAGGTATTCCAAGAATCTTGGAGAGTCAAAAATTTTCAACTTTGACCAAATTTATATAATAAGATAATAATATTTATGATACTAACTAAGTATAATTAGATTCTTTATTAGTTATATTTTCATAATATACATATTTGATGTTATAAATCTTTGTATTTCTCCAAGATTCTTGGAATGTCTTATAATTTGGGATGGAGGGAGTATATTTTAACTCTTGGTGAGTATCTTGCACGACTGCTCGGTGGGAGACCCACTTGGTGGCTCGGTGTGAGGCTTTTCAGATGTTTGGCGGGAGGTATCAACAAGGCTACTATTAGCTCGGTGCTTCTTATGGTGTTGATGTCACCATTGTCATTCCGTATTGAAGGATGTCATCTTTGCACATCGATGCAACATGCCTTGGTGGTAAGATCTTTTGTTGGAAAGTTCTTCTTTTGCACTCCTTTCATATGTTCCACCAAAAGTAGATCATAATCCCATCAAAACTTTTCCTTTGTTCAAAGCAGTCAAGCCAAACCATTATTGCCTTGTGAGCTCCCAAACTTCCTTTGTGAAAGAATAGTCCTTGCAGAGGTGCGTTGATGTTTCTAGCTCGACGCCACATAGTTTGCAGATTCGGTTGTTTTGCCAGTTCCGTTTATTAGTCGTGTGGATGTTTTTGTGGATAAGGGTCCAGACAAAGAAGCGGCACTTGGGCTCTATCTTCGTTTTCCAGATTGGCATAATTCTTACTTTGCTTAATGTGCCTTCCAATTGTACACAATAAGCACTCTTGGTTGTGTGTTCCCTTTCTACATTCCAACACCTGATATAATACACAGGATCACTAGGAGTAGATCTAGTCGGGTAAAAACATTAACAGTGCATAAAACATGTCCTACGAACTACAAGAGAGTAGATCCGAGGTGAAGGAGGGACTGGGGTTCCATACCAAGGTTGTTTGAACCTGCAGAGGTAGTAGAAGAGGTAGATCTGTCACCCGCCATGGTCGGAGGCGTCCCGGGGTCGTCGACGACGTGGGAGGGTGAACCTCGTACTGAGAGCCGCCGGCCCCCACCCTCTTTATATGCGCAGTGCGACGGGGGCCCGCCAGCCATTAAGTGGGCTGGGCGCCCCCAATCAGGGCGCGATGTCAAGCCTAATAGCCATTGGGCTATTAGTGAAGAGATCATCCTAACAATCTCCCCCTTGATCTCACCAGTTTCTTTTACTTTACTTTTCTCATTCCATCACAGATTTGCGCAAGAGGCATGCCTCATCGTCACGGTCTTTTGCCGATAGACTTAACAGCCATAATGTTCATCTCTGTTCTGAAATAGATACTTTTACTTTTGGGCCCTTTAGTCCAGGAATCATAGGCTTTCCATTAACCCCATGTCGGCAACGTGTTCCTTGAACACTGTGGGTGGTAAGCCTTTCATTAGCGGATCCGCGAGCATCTTACTCGTACTGATATGCTCGAGACTTATAGATTGATCCTGGACTTTATCTTTCACAACATAATACTTTATGTCAATGTGTTTGGCAGCACCACTTGACCTATTGTTGTGAGCATATTGTACTGTCGGATTATTATCGCAGTACAACTTCAGTGGCCTATAGATGTTGTCAACCACTTTCAAATTGGGTATGAATTTCTTCAGCCAATTCACCTGCCCAGTTGCCTCAAAATAGGCTACAAACTCGGCATACATTGTGGATGATGTAGTGACGGTTTATTTGGAGCTTTTCCACGATATTGCTCCCCCAGCGAGAGTGAACACATACCCTGATGTGGACTTTCTTTCATCTCCCGCATAATCAGAATCCGAGTACCCTACTATGTGCAAGGAATCTAATTTTCTATACATTAATGTTAACACCAGAAATTCGCACGCATAAGAGTATGACAAGTGGACCCAGCCAGCAGTAAAGAAAGGATTCGGCAAACGATCGGGCGACTGTTTGGTTCTCAGAGTTTCGGTGAAGGCCTGTGCGGTCGGCTGTTTTGCGAAGCGGCGACTCCATTCGGGAAATGGATATAGCAAGTAAAACCGGCTTGCGCGAGAAGACACGTAACAATGGAGGACGCCGAAAAGAATAGGAATATGATTTGTATCTTTCCAAATTTCATTGTGTGAGTCGTAATCGCCCAGGACTCATGTTTTCGCCCAGGGTATAAATATAAACCCTCGGCTATTGTAAAACTGTTCACAACCATATCAATACAAACCAGCCCCGTGTGGCGGAACCGCCCTGATTATAAGAGCTCAAGTATTATCTTAGCCAAATCCGTCTGACTTTGACTCATACTTGAACCCATATAATCAGGGCGGTTCCGCCACAGCTTGGTATCAGACCATGGTTCAAGTGATTACCTCCGTATAGAGCTATTTTCGAACTAAATGGGTATTTCAAAACTACTTTCAAAACTATTTTCGATTACTAAGTGTGCCCAGTCTCGTCCTTAAGCCGTATACTAGGATTCAGGTGGCTTAACTGCTAACAGGGTTCAGGGTTTTGCTTCATGCTGGATCTTTATTTGCTGGTCCATTCTCGGGAAAAAGAGAATGCGTCGATCGCGAAAACATGCATAAAATGATTTTGTGAGATATGAGAGCATGACCGTCCAACCGTCGGTCTAGGTGAGAGTTCTTATACCAAGTATGTGCGAGCTCCACGCAGACGCATACGAGGGTATCAATGTTTTCAAGGGTGTTTTCTATGTTGGTGCATGGTGTTTAGTGTTGGCTTCTATGTATTTTGCGCATATTGGCCAATACTCAATTGTTTTATCATTGGGAATTGCTTTGGGCTGAAATGAATCTTCTGCAGGTACACTAACTATGCGAACGAGTAGAACGTGTAGATAACGCATGAGGGATCGTTCTTGCCACCGACTAGAACGTTAGGACTTACGAGTCGTTATTAGTGAGTGAGAACGTAAGTACGATCATGCATCATGTTTATATTCTTGCATTTACATTACCTCCCCTTAATTAAAAGTTGTCTCCTTTATATAAAAATTTGCCAACAAATATCCGTCTCATGAGAGTTCGAAACCCTTTTTGTTTCTACAGATGGCCCGGACTAAGCTGACCGCTCGTAAGGCCACCGGAGGCAGAGGAGTTCCGCGTCACCGCTTGGCCACCAAGCTGACCCGGAAGACGTTCTTGTCCTACTTCGGGTTGCCGACTATCCTTTGGAGGATTCTGCAGGCCGTGGGCTATGAGGAAGGACAGGAGCCCAGGTACTCGTGGCAGAAGGAGATCTACGGGCAGGATTCCTTGGTCATGGTGGAGATCAAAGTCAAGGCTTTGCCCGCCAAGCCTCACTGGACAGGGTGGACAGAGATCACCAGAGGCACCTGTGCCAAGGATGGAGCCAACAGGGCAGCGTATCTTGTGCTGAAGGATATCATCGCCTGTTTCCCCGCCGACCTAGCTAGCGCTATGGCAGGAGTGTTTCCCCGTGGATCACTTTTTCCATTACGCTGGAAGCAGACTTCGGAGTCAGTCTTGACAGGAAGCCCAGAGGAGAGGTTCTACTGTGAGACACCTGCGATGAGCGCCACTGGAGCTTTGCTAGGTGTATGTGAGAGTTTGGAGCGCACTCTTGAGAGTGTGTCCTTCACCCTCACCGCCACCTACCAGAGCAAGAGGAAGCTACAAGAGGACTTCGACGCTGAGGTTGCTCGTCTGCAGGAGAGGATTCAGCAGGTCACTCTTGAGCGTGACGACGCTCGCACCACAGCAGCAGCACAGTCCACTGCTAGGACAGTTGCAGAGCAGATGTACCTGACTACCGCTCTTCAGAGGGATGAGGCCCGCACCGCGCTCGACCAGCTCAGAGAGGGAGCTCACCTGTTGATACAGCAGATCCACGGACAGCAGGCCTACATCGACCAGCTCCACGAGGCAGTGCATCAGATGCACCACGCCGCGCAGGAGGCTACCGCCCCAGCAGCTGAGGTCCCGGATCCCCAGGACGGAGAGGTCCTTGGTCCCGACGCCCCACTAGAGGACGCTGCATCCGCCGCTGGAGACCCCTGAGCGTTAGTTGTTAGAGATCGTTTTCTTTTGTATAGCTTGAGCTTGCTCGCTAAGTCATGTAACACCCGAGACATGTGATGGATTATGTTTAAATGTTTGATGGCATGTAAGCTTTTGGACAAAGTCCGGACTTCGATCCGGCATCTTTTATGGAAATCCGTCGTTTGCATGTCTAATTTCGAGCGATTGTTTTGTGATGTTGTATGGAAATGAGTAATTATACTTGGTCGTGTGCTAAATTTTCGAATTTATGTACAACGCAGTATTTATTCATGATCGATGTAACATCACCTAATGATTGCTTATTAATGGGATATGCAGATGCCGGCACACACTCGCAGCCAGCGTGGGCAGGGGGCAGGACAGGAGGAGAATCTGCCACCTCCCCCACCGCCGCCGATGACGCCGGAAGCGTTCTTTGGCCAGTTCTTGGGTAGCCAACGGAACATGGAGGAGATGCAGAGGCACATGGAGGCCACCCTCCGCAATATCGCTAACAACACTGCGCAGCAGCATCATCAACGCCAAGGCCCAGAGCCCAACCAGTACAGCTCCTACCGTGACTTCTTGGACACTCGCCCTCTTGTGTTCAAGGAAGCCACCGAACCGCTTGAAGCTGATGAGTGGCTCAACTCCATCACTCAGAAGTTCCGTCTGCTTCGTCTGACGGAAGAGCTCAAGGCGGAGTACGCCGCCCACATGTTGGAAGGACCCGCAGGTCTGTGGTGGGCCCAGTACCGTGCATCCTTGCCAGTAAATGCACGTGTCACTTGGGATCAGTTCTCTACCGCTATGCGCAACCACTACATCCCTAGTGGTCTGATGGAAATGAAGGTTGCAGAGTTCATGAGGTTATCCCAGGGGACTAGGTCTATGTCCGAGTACCTCCACAGTTTCAACAACCTAGCTCGCTACGCCCCAGACTTTGTTGATACTGAGGCCAAGAAGATCGCAAGCTTCAAACGTGGCATGAGTGCTGCTATGCTTTCCAAGATGGGCAACAGTCACCGCACCACCTTCAGTGACTTCGTCAGCGACTACCTAAATCAAGAGGCAAATGACAGCCGGCTGGCGACAGAGACGCGCCGTCGTGCAAATGAAGGAGGTTCATCCCAGCAGAGGACCCCTTTCGGAGCACACGCCCCATATCGCCCGCCTGTCACAGGAGCAAGATACCGACCCCCGCAGAGGAAGATCACCACCAACCGTTCCCGTCCTAGTTATCAGAAGCCTTACACCGCTCCCATGATGCAGAATAAGAACAAAGCAGGAAGTGCAGGAGGTCGCAAGACCCCGTACGTGATTGGTCCATGCTATAACTGTGGTCAGACTGGACATCTGTCGCGTCAGTGCCCTCGCCCAAAGAAGCAGTACACTCAGCCCCCACCTCGTACAGGTCATGTGCATCACACCACCGTGGAAGAAGTGCCAGAAGGAGAGCCTGTCACCGCTGGTACGTTTCTTGTTAATCAATGCCCCGCAGTCGTGTTGTTTGATTCTGGAGCATCGCATTCTTTCATAAGTGAGAACTTTGTTATAAGAAGTAATCTTGAGTTGATAGAGTTAGACCGGGGATATCAGATAAGTTCCGCCGGAGCTGTTCTCTCCGCGCGTAAAATGGCTAAAGGAGTGGAAATGACCTTTGGGGATAAACAGGCCATAGTGGACCCCATAGTCATTCCTGGTCTAGGTCTGGATGTAATCTTGGGTATGGGTTGGATGAAACTCTGGAAGGTTAATCTAGACACCGCAGAAAGAGTAGTGTCCATGGTTAGTCCTAGGAATGGATTTTCTTTTCGGTTCAAGTTACCTCGAAACCCCCATGAGATCGGAGTGTTGTTCAATATCACGGCAAAACAGATAGCTGAGATCTCAGTAGTGTGTGAGTTTCCGGATGTTTTTCCTGATGAGTTGCCCGGACTACCGCTAGATAGGGATGTGGAGTTTGCTATAGAGCTAATCCCTGGAACAGCACCCATATCTCGGAGACCGTATAGAATGCACGCTAAAGAGTTAGCAGAGCTTAAGGTTCAGTTGCAAGAACTTTTGGATAAGGGTTTGATACGCCCTAGTTCGTCACCTTGGGGATGTCCCGCTATCTTTGTGAAGAAGAAGGATAAAACTTTAAGGATGTGTGTGGACTACTGACCGCTTAACGCAGTAACTATAAAGAACAAATATCCCTTACCCCGAATCGATGTCTTGTTTGATCAGTTGTCAAAGGCGAAAGTGTTCTCCAAGATCGACCTGAGGTCAGGATACCATCAGATTAAGATCAGAAGAGAAGATGTGCCAAAAACGGCTTTCTCCACCAGATACGGACTCTATGAGTATCTTGTTATGTCCTTTGGATTGACCAATGCACCGGCACATTTCATGTACCTGATGAATTCGGTCTTCATGCCAGAGTTGGATAAGTTTGTTGTAGTGTTCATCGATGATATCTTGGTATATTCTGAAAATAAGAAGGATCATGCTGAGCATCTACGAGTCGTTCTAACCCGGCTTAGGGAGCACAAGTTGTATGCTAAGTTCAGCAAGTGTGAGTTTTGGTTGAAGGAGGTACCTTTCCTTGGTCATGTCCTTTCAGAGGAAGGAATCTCTGTGGACCCTTCTAAGGTACAAGAAGTTATGGATTGGCAAGCACCCACTACCGTACATGAGGTACGCAGCTTCTTGGGTTTGGCAGGATACTACCGTCGGTTTATTCCGGATTTTTCAAGAATAGCCAAGCCTATGACCCGTTTAACGCAGAAAAACAAGAAGTTCGAATGGACTCCAGAGTGTGAAGCAGCTTTTCGCACTCTGCGAACGTTGTTGACATCCGCACCTGTTTTGGCTCAGCCAAACTTAGAGGAACCTTTTGATGTGTTTTGTGACGCATCCCGGATCGGACTTGGATGTGTGCTCATGCAGAATGGAAGAGTTATCGCCTATGCTTCTCGCCAGTTGAGACCGCACGAAGAGAATTACCCCACTCATGATTTGGAATTAGCAGCCATCGTGCATGCGCTCAAGATTTGGAGACATTATCTCATGGGAAATCTATGTCATGTGTATACGGATCATAAAAGTCTGAAATATATCTTCACCCAGCCAGAGTTGAACATGAGGCAGAGAAGATGGTTGGAGCTAATTAAGGATTATAACCTTGAAGTGCATTACCACCCCGGAAAAGCAAACGTTGTAGCCGATGCCTTGAGTTGCAAGACTCATTGCAACTCCCTACAACCACTTTTTGAAGATAGATTTAACCTTATGCACCCCGTTATGGTGAACAACATCACTCTTCAGTGTACCTTGGAAAGTGACATCATCGAGAGACAAAGGACCGATGAAGAGATCTGTCAGATTAAGAAGAGGTTGGAAACCAGTAGTTCTTTGAACTTCAGAACAGATGAGCAGGGAATTCTATGGTATAATCAGAGGTTGGTTGTTCCTAAAGACACCGAGCTGAAAGAAAGAATTCTGAATGAGGCTCACAATTCAAAGCTATCTATTCACCCAGGAAGCAGTAAGATGTACCAGGATTTGAGAACCAGGTATTGGTGGTCAAGGATGAAGAAAGAAGTCGCAGCCTATGTCGCCAGATGTGATACTTGCTGCAGGATAAAAGCTATACACTTGAGACCTGCCGGTTTGTTGCAACCGTTATCGATCCCAGAGTGGAAATGGGAAGAAGTTAGTATGGATTTCATCACAGGTCTTCCCACCACTCAAAAAGGAAATGATTCTATCTCGGTTATCGTAGATCGGTAATCTAAAGTGGCTCACTTCATACCAGTTAAGACTACGCACCGCCCTCATCAGTATGCAGACTTGTATATCCAGAATATCTTGAGGCTACATGGGATTCCGAAGCGGATTGTTTCTGATAGAGGACCCCAGTTCATAGCACGTTTTTGGGAACAGTTGCACAAGGAACTAGGAACTAAGTTGGTAAGAAGTTCCGCCTATCACCCCCAAACTGCAGGACAGACGGAGAGAGTAAATCAGATTCTGGAAGATATCCTAAGAGCTTGTGTTTTATCTTCAGGAGAATCATGGGAGAAATGGTTACCCCTTGCCAAGTTTTCATATAACAACAGCTATCAGGAAAGTATAAAGATGGCACCGTTTGAAGTTTTATACGGACAAAGATGCAGAACCCCAGTAAATTGGGTAGAATCAGGAGATCGAGGATTCTATGGGTCAGATTACGCGAAGGATGCGGAAGAGATTGTGCAAACAGTACAGCAACATATTAAGGTAGCACAATCCAGACAAAAGAGTTATGCCGACACACAAAGAAGACCCTTGGAATTTCAAGTAGGAGACTATGTATACCTTAAGGTCTCACCTATGAGAAAAGTCCAACGTTTTGGAGTTAAGAAAAAGCTAGCACTTCGATATGTGGGACCTTACCAGATCATAGCAAAGAAGGGAGAAGTGGCATACGAAGTACAGTTACCCCCAGAGATGAGCACAGTCTTTCCCGTGTTTCATGTATCACAGTTGAAGAAGTGTCTTCGAGTTCCAGAACAAGAAGAGGTTCGGATCCCAGATGTTACGATCAGGTCAAATCTGGAGTACTACGAGCAGCCCAAGGAGATTTTGGATACCAAGACCCGAGAGACGCGTCACCGAACAGTGAAGACTCACAAGATTCTTTGGAGCAATCACGGACCCAATGATGCGACTTGGGAAACCGAGGAGTACTTACGCGTAAACTACCCCGCTTTTTATAAAGATTGGTACGTAACTCAAATCTCGGGACGAGATTTCTTTAAGGGGGGAAGGGCTGTGACACCCTAGTGTCAAGCACTGCATTAGGCACTGCAATTAGCTACTAAAGAAAGCATAAGCAATGCATTGCATCATTTCATGTGCATAGGAGTGCTTTTGTCTTTTGTTTATTTATTTGGATTTGGATTTCTATTCGACTCGATGATTTAAGTGGATCTCTGCTTGGGTAAAGAGTTTTATAAAATAGAGTTGGAGTTTTGACCTAGTTCAAAATAGTTTGTTAAATAAAAATAAGTCAAACAAAATGTTTTATGCTTTAAAATTGGCTTTATTTATGCAGAGGTTACAAAAATGGTTTTCAGAAAAAGTGTCTTATATGAAAGTTGTAGAGAAAATTTATTTGAGCAACTTTCATATTTGGGTCAAAACCTAGTTCGGAGTTTTTGAAACTGTTTTTGAGTGGTCAAAGTTTGAAAAGAATTTGGAAAAAAGAAAAAGGAAAACGATTTTTCCCCGCGCCCCACCTTTCGGCCCATCTGGCCTTTCGGCCCAGCTCAGCCTGCGCCCGCTCGCCAGCGCTCGCCCGCGTGCCGCGCGCGCCGCGCGCTGCCGCCGCTGACACGCCGCGCCGTACGCCGGCCGCAACCGCCACGTGGCCGCTGCATCCTGCCGAGGATCCTCGCCGGCCACTCCACGCTCGATTCTCTCTCACCCGAGCACGCAAGCTATCTCCCCCGACCACTCTCCGCTCGCCTCGCCTGCCGCGCCCGCTCGCCGTGCACGGCATCGCCCGCGCTGCCTCGCCGACCGCGCCGCCGTGTCCCGCCACGACCACCGGCCGGTCAAGCCGATCAAAACCCCGAGCGCACCACACTCCCCTCTCCCCACTGCCATTCCACTCGCCCGCTCTCACTCCCGCTCTCCCTCTCCGCTCCCACGAACGCGCAAGCATCTGCCACTCTCGCCGACCGTTCACCACCATCACTCCCCTCCGCCGTTCCGGCCACACCCGACCACCACCATCCAATCCCTCTCGCCAGCATCTCCACCTACGCCGTGCACACGCCGTGCGCACGTCGCCATCCCCGACCGAGCCCCGACGCCGCCGGAGGACGAAGCGCCTCTTTCGGTCCGTCAGTCGCCACCGCCGAGCCGTAACGCCGTTCTTCCCCAACCCGAGCTCCACCGACTCCTCTTCTTCATCATCGAACTTCACCGAGTCAAGGCAAGGTGAGAACACCTATCCACCTCAACGCTACCGCTCCCTATCTCACTCTTCTCCCCGGCCGAGCGCCATGGGCGCCGCCGCGGACCTCGCTCGTGGCCAAGCTCCTCTGGAGCCACCCGAGCTAAACCAACCCCGTAGCTTTGCTCCTTAGAGTTCACTCGAGCTTTTGCCTCCACCAATTTCTCCGGCCGCCGCCGGAAACGGCGTAGCCGCGCGTTGCCGCCATCACCGTGCGCCGCCGCTCGTCGCCGGCATGCTCCGGCCGTGCGCTAGCCAAACCACCTACACCACTCGATGCGCCTCGTCGAGGCGAGTTCACAAGCCTAGCTTCCCCGCCGGCGACCTCACCGACGGCGAGGAATCGACGGTCAAACCTCTCCCCTTGTTTTCCGTCTCGCCCGAGCCTCGAAGCCAGGCCTCGGACAGGCGATTGTTTTCCGTCTCGCCCGAGCCTCGAAGCCAGGCCTCGGACGGGCGATTGTTTCCGTCTCGCCCGAGCCTCCAAGCCAGGCCTCGGACAGACGTATCTCGCTCGAGCTAGGCCTCGAGCGAACCCTCGGGCGTTGTCTCGATTCGAGCCGGGCCTCGAGCGAACACACACCTACCGCCGTGCGCTCGAGCCAGGGTGGGTCCAGTTGACCCAGCGGACCCCGCGCGTTAGCCTCTGCTTGGTCCATGGACCGCGTCCACCAAAGCCGAGCGCCGGGTGTTTTCAAAAGGATTTTTCTTTAAATGTTTTTCCTTTTTCCAGAAATGCTTGTTATTTTTGTGTAGCTCGTTTTAAAAGTCTAAATGAAGTACTTTCAGTTTTGCTAGCTTGTTTATGAGTAGATCTACCATGGAAAAATATAAAAGTATTTTTGGTAGGGGTTTATTTTACTGTTTTTATTTATTCCAGTTTATATGCTTTTGCTAAGATAAATGGTTATATATGTTTTCTGGTTGAGTTAATTCCTGGAAAATTTTGTGTAAGTTTATTATCCTGTTTTACACCTGTGAAAAATATATGATGCACTGTTTATGTGGAAAAAGTTTCTGTTATGATTTAAAGTCCTTTTTGGCTGATTTCTTAGAATAAATGTTAAAGTATTTTATATGTCAAAATAAAATATGGGAAAAATGGTGTAGCCTCTGAGTGCCATGTCCAAGCTAAGGAAAATGCAAGCATGAGCTGTTGTATGGAGAAATCTGAAGTTGCTTTACAAAGGTGTTTTTCTGTGTTTTGCTTTGGAAATTCATG
Organism: Coix lacryma-jobi var. lacryma-jobi; assembly: GCA_009763385.1. Classification (NCBI taxonomy): domain Eukaryota; kingdom Viridiplantae; phylum Streptophyta; class Magnoliopsida; order Poales; family Poaceae; genus Coix; species Coix lacryma-jobi. The sequence continues at coordinate 8,175,749 of CM019823.1, read as the reverse complement.
TAAGAAATAATACAATGTTTCTGTTCATAGAACTTTCTTGATAAGCATAAATTGTAAAGTAGAATCTGGAAAAAATATGAAATAGAGTTGTGCACCCTTTTACAATAGGGTTGTAGTTCAAAGTACCTTTTTGGGCTGTTGCTTGTCATTTTTGTATCTGCAGTTCGGTATTTTATTTTTGGCTGAAATTTGTTCAGTGGAGTCCAGCAACTATTGTTTGCCTTTTGGAATTTTCGTGGATTTTTCTGAGTCTAGAAAAGTGCACTTGCAGTTCAAACCTAAGTTTCTTTTGATTTATTAAATAAGAAAAAGGTGAATAAATGGATTTTGTTTTATGAATTAAATAAGTATTTACCTCAATGGTTCAACAAGTTGGTTTTGTTGGTTTGCAAGAAATACTCTTTCTCATACCACACATCTTGCACCCGCATTGTAATTATTTATTATTCGTCGCATGCAATAGGATCGACACTCCCGGAGCCCGAGCAGGAGCCAGAGTCAAACGCCGAGCAGCAGATTCCAGAGCTCCAGCAAGCCGAGGAAGTCGACCCCGCCAGCGACACTAACTTGCCCGAGTGCCCCTCCCACGAGGCCTCGGTCTTCACCCAAGGCAAGCCCGGAGCATTCTAAGTCTCCCAGTTTTTATAATTAAATTACTTGAGTCCTTTTATATTGTGATGCATTAGGTTAGGAGTTGATTGAATCCTACTTGCTGCATTATCGTTCCTTGATTATTGATTATTACCCACCTTGTTATCCTGTTACTTACTTATAAATGTAGATTGCTTAGCCTGCTTAATAAAAGTAGTAGTTGAGGATATTTCCGTAATACCCTGATGGGTAGTTACCGGATCACGGTTGGCTATATTTGCTATCATGGAAAAGAACCTGAGTTGTAGTGAAATACGGTCAACTGGAAGGCAAGGCACAAGTTTGGAAACTTGGGGCAGTCCGTCCGTTGGATCGTGTAGGTTTGTATCGATGTTGGCCCTCGTTCATTTTTGAACGCGCCCTTTTACTTAGGGATATGTCGGTGCCGTAATCATCGACCCCAAAGCCGGTTAGAAGTTGTTCGGGTCGGTTTCGACCCGTGTCGCGCCCTCTAGTATGGAAATTGCGATCTGCCGCGTGAGGCCATCGTCAGGTTCCAATTGGGCGGTTCGTGCTTGAACCGCGACGATTACCACCACGAACAAGCGTCGAGCGGTTGCCCAATGCATGGACCCGATGGGGAAAGTGTGGGCTGGTATTAAAGGTCTTTCACCAGCTGGTTTGGAATTCGATTTGAGTCGCCGTCTCCCCCGGTTAGTGGGAAACTATGGCGAGCTTCACCACGATACAACTCCATGTGATGATTAAAGGTTCAACTAAAACGTGGATAAGTCAACTGGATATGGTTATATTATTGATTGGTAGATTCAAGTGAGTGCTCTAGTACAGGTGAAAAACCTAGAATTAAGGAATAGGTCTAAAAATGACAGCTCATCATTATCATTAATTACCTCTTATCTAAAATTAAGCTTTTCGCAACTAAAAGATCCCAGCTCCACCTCAAAAGCCTTGCATACCCTTGGAGTCTTTATTTTCAGTTGGACGGGTAAGTCTAGCTGAGTACATTCCCGTACTCAGGGTTTATCCCGTTTGTTGCAGATGGCCAGGTCTACTTTGGCTATTGTAAGCACTGCCTCTACCCGGTGGAAGGTGATGAGGAGTAGGCCCAGGGCAGGGTCGTCCAGAAGCTTCCCTTTTTCTTTTGCCGGTCTGAGACTTTTGGTGGCACACTATCTTAAAAAGGAGGAGTGAGTGTGTTGAGTTAGATTTATCAAACAATGTTTTATTTGAACCACATGTGTAGTGGTCATATTTCAAACTTATTTCAGCTTCCGCACTTTTAAACTCGGTATTGTAATAACTCCGTTTTAAATTCGCACTCTGATATTTTAAATTCGGTTTCGTTTTCGCTATGATGTATCTTTACGAATGTAATCCTTGAACGATGCGATCTTGTATGATGTATGGTGTTAGAAATCCTTCGAGATTTCCGGACTACCGGGGTTATATGGGTTCAAGTATGAGTCAAAGTCAGACGGATTTGGCTAAGATAATACTTGAGCTCTTATAATCAGGGCGGTTCCGCCACACCCCGTGCCATCTTCGAGTCCTTAGTCGTGTCGTCGAGTTCTTCGAGAGGAATCATCGATCCGTCGACCTCCGTAAGTCCCGACAACCTTGTTATCATGTCTAGTATCATGCGGTGGATTTAGATATGATGCAAGTAGTCTTGTTTGTTTTCAATGGTCGTGCGGCGGATTCTTGTTAACGATCAAGAAGTGTTTGCTTATGCTCTGCTTATGGATAAATACCGTGCGGCAGGCGTTTATTCATATGTTTAGTAAAAGCGAGATGGTTATCGGCTCTGTTAGATTTGGCAAGATCTAGTAGATTCATTAAGTTATCATGTGTTGCATGTTTTTGATTAATTTTGTAACACTCTTTTGCCCAATCTAGATTGATCTTTATTCGGCTTTGCTTCACAAGTTTACTTGTGTTCCAATAATTGCATGATCATGATGGCCGAATCAATTTCCAATCTAGGTTGTTACATGTTGTGGGTTCATGCTTTTTAATCATGTTTGAGCTTTGATGAAACTAGGTATCGTGCGGCAGATGCAGGTTTTAGATTGGTTTAATCATGCTTGTTTGTATGTTCCTTCCTCATGGACCCCAACTCGGCTAGTTTGCCGATCTTGGTTAAGCTTACACGAGTAACGAGTTTTTATAGATCTGTTTGGATATACGCACGCTTTTAGCTTCTTATCTTTAGATTGTATCATGCGGTGGATTAATCTAATTATAAGAAGTGGTGTAGACTTGCCCTTGGGTTTTTGCTTGACAGGTTTATGAAGACTAGACATGCGGCAGACTAGTTGGATTAACCTATGCATGTGATGTTTGAATAGATTTATACTTGCAAGTTACCTGTTTACAATTTACTATGTCTCAATGATAACTTTCATTTGTTTGAGCATGCTTTTGCTTATACGTATATTCGGCAGTCGATATGCTTACATGTTGTTCCTCTCATGTTAGCTGAATGACTTTATAAACATGCCTTGACAGACAGCTTCTATATCTATGTGCCGTCGTGATTGGCTTTCAAAGCCGTAAATATGGAACTGTCTGGTCTCACCCGACATGTTCCAGTGTTATTCTCACAGTTTTATCCCTTGTTAGTTTTCAGGTCAAACCGACTGACACGTCTCCGGATTCCAAACCGTCCGGGCACCCAATTGAAGCCACGCTTTTTCCGGCTTGCTGTGTGTGAGGCGCGGACCACATTTTGCGTCAACAGTTAACATGAGGCCTTTTGTGCCTTGTAGATAACGCAAGACTTTGTTTACCAATTTCCAGTGTTCTAGTCCTGGATTACATTGAAATCTACCAAGTAGCCCGGTAATAAATGCTAAGTCAGGGCGTGTGCACACCTGTGCATACTGTAAGCTTCCGACAACTGAAGCATATGGAACCGCTTTCATTTGTTCAATTTCATATTGGTTCCTGGGGCACTGAAATTCCCCATATCTATCACCCTTGACTATTGGTGCAGGTGAAGGCTTACACGCATGCATACTATATCTTTTCAGAACCTTTTCTATGTATGCCTTTTGCGATAATCCTATAATCCCCTTTCTTCTATCTCGGTGAATCTCGATGCCTAGAACAAATGATGCTTCACCGAGATCTTTCATATCAAATTTTGAGGACAAGAAATCTTTTCTCTCCCTTAGTAGACTGATATCACTACTCGCGAGTAAGATATCATCCACATACAAGATCAGAAAAATAAATTTTCCATTCTTGAACTTAGAGTACACACAGTTGTCCTCAACATTTTCCATAAACCCAAACTTCTTTATTGTGTCATCAAACTTTAAATGCCATTGTCTGGATGCTTGTTTCAATCCATAAATGGATTTCTTCAAGCGACATCCCATCTGTTCTTTTTCTTTCACGACAAAACCTTTCGGTTGTGCCATGTAAACATTTTCCTCCAACTCACCGTTGAGGAAAGTCGTTTTCACATCCATCTGATGCAACTCTAAATCATAATATGCTACTAGAGCCAGTTATGATTCTGAAGGAGTCTTTACATGAGACTGGAGAAAAAGTCTCATTGTAATCAATCCCTTCCCTTTGTGTAAAACCTTTTTCCACGAGTCACGCTTTGTATCTTTCTACATTCCCTTGGGAGTCATATTTCGTCTTGTAGACCCATTTGCAGCCTACTGTTTTGGCCCCTTTAGGAATTATCTCCAAGTCCCAAACACCATTGACACTCATTGACTTTATCTCATCTTCCATGGCCTCAAGCCACTTGGACGAGTGTTCGCTTCTCATGGCTTGTTCAAATGAGGTGGGATCATCCTCCATTTGAAACTCTTCAGTGTTATACACTTCATAATCTGCTGGAATGACAGATTTTCTAGCTCGTTGGGACCTCCTCGGTCCATCATCAGATGGTTCCTGTTCAATCGGAACTTGTTGTTGTTCTTCCTCATGCGCAACGCTAGTTTCAATGGGTTCCTGTGAAACAGGTTCCTCATGTTCACTAGGTGTTGCCACAGGGACGTCAACTAAGCCTGGGCGTTCGGGTTACCCGTTTTTTTCGGGTCGGGTAATTCGGGTAATTCAAAGTTCGGGTAATGAAAATTGCTACCCGAATTTAGTCCTGAAAAAACACTACCCGCAACTTCGGGTACCCGATAATTCGGGTTCGGGTTCGGGTATTACCCGATTTACCCGAATTCATAAAAGAGCAAATTATACAAAATTTTAGTAGAAATTCATACATAATTTTAGCAACATCTTGTATAGAATTCTAACACTAATTTACAAAGAATAACATATTACAGTCACTTGTTCAAATGGAGAGAATAGTATACTAATGAAATGAAAAATTCATTGATTTAACTAACAAAACACATGATAAATACAAAGACAAAAATACAACTTCGGGTAATTCGGGTAGTTCGGGTACCGGGGGATATTACCCGAATTACCCAAACTAATTTCGGGTAATCAAAATTAGTATACGAAGTTGGGATCGGGTACCTCGAGTTCGGGTAATTCGGGTCCGGGTTCGGGTAATTCGGGTACGGGTAATGGGTAGCGGGTATTTTGCCCAGGCTTAACGTCAACAACAGGTTCTGTCACTACAGTATCTGGCACCGTAGGGACACTGGGAACAGGTAGTGAGAAGAAAGATTCCTGAATCATCGGAGTGGGTACATATACCCGCTTCTCTTCAAGATCAATCTTGCGCACCGCCTGACTCCCCCTGATCAATTCATCTTCCAAGAACACAGCGTGTCTCGTTTCTACGAACTTTGTATATCTGTTTGAACAGTACAAACGATAACCCTTGGACTTTTCAGGATAACCAATGAAATGGCAACTCACTGTTTTGGTATCCAGCTTCCTAATGTTCGGGTTAAACACTTTGGCCTCAGCGGGACACCCCCACACTCGAAAATAATTCAGTGAGGGTACTCTTCCCGTCCATAATTCATACGGTGTTTTAGGCACCGACTTACTTGGGACTCTGTTTAAAATGTGAATAGCGGTTTTTAACGCCTCTATCCACAGACTTAGTGGCAGAGATGAGTAACTCATCATGCTGCGCACCATATCCATCAGGGTACAGTTGCGCCTTTCAGCCACTCTATTTTGCTGAGGCTCCCCCGGTGTGGAGTACTGAGCAACTATGCCATTTTCCTGCAAGAACTTTGCAAAAGGTCCAGGAATTTGGCCATATGGGGTATGTCGCCCATAATACTCTCCACCGCGATCGGAATGTACAATTTTAATCTTTAAGTTGTGTTGATTTTCAACTTCAAGCTTAAAGATCTTAAATTTATCCAATGTTTCCGATCTCTCTTTAATTGGATAAATATAGCCATAGCGAGAATAATCATCTGTGAATGTTATAAACGAGTCATAACCATCCACACTATTAACAGGGAATGGTCCACAAATATCAGTGTGGACTATCTCTAAGATTCTCGCACTTCTTTTGACATCTTTCTTTATTTGCTTTACATATTTTTCTTTAATGCAGTCGATGCACTGCTCAGAGTCTGTGAACTCTAATGGAGGAAGAATCTCATTCTTTACTAATCTTTCTATTCTCCCCCTCGAAATATGGCCTAAACGACAGTGCCATAATTTCGACGACGCATTTTGAGTCCGCTTTCGCTTTCTATTCAGATTGTTCGACGAGGATACAATCTCATCATTCACATTCTCATTGCTGACAACATTCACATTATCACAAAGATATAAAAATAAAGGTCTTTTTGCGCGAAGGCAAGACCAACACATTCATTATTAAATAGTATTTCACACTTGCCATCTCCAAAATGACAACCATAACCATGTTTATCTAAACGTGAAACACTGATCAAGTTTCTATGCAATGAAGGTACAAATAAAACATCTCTAAGAATCAAAATGAATCCATTATTCAACTGTAGAGGAAGATCGCCAACAGCTTCAACATCAGCTCGAACTCCATTGGCGACTCTAACCATCTTTCGCTTCTTTGCATAGTCCTTGTCGAACTGAATCCCTGTAAACAATTTGCAACATGAACAGTTGCACCAGAGTCAATCCACCAAGTAGATTTATCAAATTGAACATATAAAGATTCATTTACAAATTTAATAACATTCTTACCATTGCTTGTCAAAATCTTCCTTAAAAAGACTGGACAATCTTTCTTGTGGTGTCCCGACTTCAAGCACTCGAGGCACTGATTAGGGTCCACCATCCTCCTTTGCGGTTGCATTTGCAGTTGCTGTTGTTGAGGCTGAGGCCTATATTGTTGCTGTTGCCGAGGCCTATACTGTTGCTGTTGCATTGGCTTCTTACCCTGAGCCTTTGAATTGCTAGGGTTGTCATTGCCTTTCTTCACATAGTTGACTGCACCACCAGTTGCACCCTTGATTCTTTCCTCCTCTTGGGCACACATGGCTATCAACTTGTCCAATGACCAATCCTCAGGATTATTGTTGTAGGATACAACAAAGGTTTCGAACTCTTTTGGCAGGGAAGTGAAAATCAGATGAATAAGGAATTTCTGAGAAATAGCTAATTCCTTATCCATTGGTTTAAGGTTAGATGTCATACTGTTCATTTTCAGGATATGGTCTCTTACACCACCACCAGCATACTTTTCAGTTATCAATTTCTTGATCACTTGAGTGGCATAAGTGTTTGAGGAACCAGTAAACTGATTCTTCAACCTTTCCAGAATTTCAGTGATCGTGTCACATTCTGGTGGGATCTACAGTGTTCTTAACAACTGCAACCAACTTCTTGTTGGTCTTTTCCCACATAACCCGCTCCAGATCATGTTTCAACTTTTCTGGACCAAAGTCCAGTTCCCGCTGTTTCCAAGCGGCATCATCCTCATCTGCCTCTCTCACAGCCTCTTTGAGCACTGCGGGACGAGGCTCAGTGAGGATCCAGTCAACCTCGGCCAATAGAAAAGTCAGCTCATTTTCTTCTCCCACTCCAAGTGGTTATCCCTTGAGAGGTGGGATATCTTTAACCATATTCATCAGAATGGAGCCTGAAAACATAGTTCAAATATAGTGAGAACAGTATAAAACATAGTAATGAGTTGCTTTTATACATTATAACTAAATCACCGTTAGGCAGAAATAGAAATAATACATAAACCTTTAATAAAACAGTAAATTATAATATTATTATTTATTAAGGTTGCTCAGAAAAATAATAACATCATAATTTTAGAAAACATATTATTTTCAAAATTAAATTCTCCCATTGGTTCGAATTTAATAGTGAAAATTAAAATCAAAGTACGCAGCGAAAACATTTAACAATTCTTTATATTTCATTTTTCCAGAACAATTAACAATCTTTAATATTCTCTGTGCAAAATTTTCGTTGGAATAATTTTACACAGAAAATATACATTAAAACAACTAATAATGCATCAAAAATACATTGATAAAGGCTTCTGAAAAAATAAAAAACAAAATGCAAACGACAAAAAAATTGCAAACGCCATTTTGGCCCAGGGCGGCCTGCTCGGCCCAGCCTGCCGGCAAGTCCCTACGGCACCCACTCCCCCTCTCGCGCCCAGGCTGCAACCTGAGCCTGGGCCGAGATTTTGGCCCCCGCGCTCTCCCCTCAAGGGCCAAAACGCGGTCCGATCAACCGCAGTCGTTCATCTGAGATGGACGGTTGTCCATCATTTGCGTTGGGATAAAAAACGGTCGGCGGCCGAGACGCCCCAAACCCTAGCCATTTCCTCCCCACACGCCGCCAGCTCTCCCGACCGCGCTAGCGAGAACACGGCAACCAGCCCGGCCGCCGCCCTGCGGCCCGGTTCAACGGCGCGGCGGCGAGCATCCTGCCACCCGGGCCGAGCTTCTCTTTCCCCTTTCTTCCACCACGATTCAAGGCAAAACCGGCGGAGAAGGGGAACGGCACCGTCACGGGACTCCTCGCCGCCGTGCGCGCTCGCCGAAATGGCTGAACGCGCCGCCGTCGAGTGGCCCCTCGGTGGTGCCCTATGGCACTGCTCCGGCGAGCCCAAGGCTCGCCGGGACTTGTCCCACGCGAGCGCCCTCCGGCGAGCCCAAGGCTCGGCCGGGACTTGTCCCGCGCGAGCGCGGTAGTTTTTTTTGTTGTTGTTGGGTTTCGATCCGGTTGGATCGGATCCCCTTACTGTTCGTTGTTTGCAATGCTTTAGGGTTTGGATCCCTTGGATCGACCCTCTTTTCTCTCATCCCCTTTCTCCCCCCGATCTGGATCTAGGGATTGGTTTATGGGATGGTATTAGGTTACTGTCCGGATCAAATCCGACCATGCTATACCCTCTCAGGGTTCGGCCCGAAGCCAGATCCACTTTCTAGATAGGCGATTGATACCATTAATATAATACACAGGATCACTAGGAGTAGATCTAGCCGGGTAAAAACATTAACAATGCATAAAACATGTCCTACGAACTACAAGAGAGTAGATCCGAGGTGAAGGAGGGACTGGGGTTCCATACCAAGGTTGTTTGAACCTGCAGAGGTAGTAGAAGAGGTAGATCCGTCACCCGCCTTGGTCGGAGGCGTCCCGGGGTCGTCGACGGCGTGGGAGGGAGACGCAGGGGTAGGAGTCCGGCGGTGATGGCGTAGACGGACGTGGTCCAGTGCTGCTGCGATGAGGAACGGCGGCGGCGGAACCTCCCGTCGCTGGTTGCGCCCCTCACTGGATCAGATTAGGGTTTGTCAGTGGGGAACTGTGGCTCACGGTGAACCTCGTACTGAGAGCCGCCAGCCCCCACCCTCTTTATATGCGCAGTGCGACGGGGGCCCGCCAGCCATTAAATGGGCTGGGCGCCCCCGATCAGGGCGCGAGGTCAAGCCTTGGGCTATTAGTGAAGAGATCATCCTAGCAACACCATGTTACATTAGGATCCACGCATGTTTCACGAATGGCTTCCTAAAGAGTGATATACTGGACTACCTCTACCAGTGTGGTTAGCAGTGTGATGATGTTATCATCTATCCATTTGTCACCTTCCAGCGCTTTGTGAACCTTCTTGATATTTTGCCTTTTCGGGCATGTTTGGAACGCAGGAATTTCACAGGAATCACGCGGGAATTTCACAGGAAAAACACGGGAATAGGGAGAAAATCCCGCATTGCAAACAGGGCCTTCAATTCCGTTGAACCACGATGAGTTTAAAAAGGTGGTTCTTGAGCCGTCTATTTCTTTTCTTTCTATATGAAGCCTGCATAAGAGCTTGTTTGGTTATGCATAATTTTATTTCAATTCACATAGTTTTGGAGGGATTAAGATAAAATTTATTTTAAATTCTACTCCAACTATATGGGGAGTAGTTGAGTAAGGCCTTGTTTAGTTTGGTAAAATTTTGGAAAAGTTTCTGTAGCACTTTCATTGTTATTTAACAAACTTTGTCCAAATATGAACTAATTAGACTCAAAAAATTCGTCTCAACATGTACATACTAAAACTACAATTAGTTTTTTTTACCTACATTTAATGTTTCATGCATGTATCTAAAGATTGATGTGACGAAGAATCTAGAAATTTTTTAGGAAATGTTGGGGAACTAAATAGGACCTAAGATGGATTTGTGTGTAGGCAAACAAGAGCTTAACTGTGGTTGTCAAAGAGTCAGCTTCTCCCTTTTTTTTTTGAGAATAGAGTCAGGTTCTCCCAATGTGCGATGTCACGTTGCTCACCTGCTTCACGAAGGGAAGAGAAGAGGATTCAGTCACGGGATGATTGAGGGAACAGCCGCATATATATATGTTTCTGGCCGGGTGGATAATATAGGCACGTACGGTTCACTCATTTTCTTTAATTGTAAATTTTTTTTGGGGGGTCTTGACGTTGGGAAGGGGACGTGCAAACATTCAAAATTCAGAAAAAAATGGTTGGTTGGAGTTAGATGTGAAAACCCATTTGTTTTTTTTTTTCTAATATATAAACATTGTGTCTTCTAATTCTTCAAGGCGTGTTCTTCGCGTAGTTATATGCGACACTTCTTAATTGATAATGATAAGCCGCAGAAGACGTTTTCATAGCTTCCACTAAGTAGTTGGTGTTTTTCTCTTTTTGTCATATACATTTGTGTCGTCATTGCAGCAGTTAGCTGCTTAACTATGATCATTTTAACATTGCTCAGCTGCTAACTAACTTCACTCCACGCACTTCACTTGTTGTATTTGCATCATTTATCAAGCTTCATATAAAAAAAAAATCATCTGACCGATGTACAATAGTGTGAACGGCTGACCGATCCCATGAAATCGTAGAGTAGGATATGAATCAACAATACTCCGTAATGGATAGTAACAGTTCAACGATTGCAACGCGCGTGCAACCCATGTTTGAATTTTTGTATGGGAGGAATCAGCCTTTTCCGCGTACTTTTTTCTCTTTATTTACTTTTTTCACGATAAAACTCGAAATACAGCAGAGAATTAAACCTTTCGGTAAAATGGTCTTCATTTGGTCAAAAAAGGGCAATGCGTGCAACCCATGTTTGAATTTTTGTATGGGAGGAGTCAGCCTTCCGCGTACTTTTTTCACGATAAAACTCGAAATACAACAGAGAATTAAACGTTTTGGTAAAATGGTCTTCATTTGGTCAAAAAAGTAAAAACTGTGACGTAACGAGGTTTCGGCGTCCAATCAACGGATGCAGAGGTTGACGAAAAAATTATCTCCAAGAGTTCCCAAAATTTTCAAACATGGGTACTTTCAATTTATGATTTTTGGCAGATCAAAAAATATATCTCCAATAACTCTCAATCCTACCTCCAACGCACCAATCTTCCCAATAAATTTTTCCAAAACTTTTTCCAACTCGCCAAAAATTATTAGGAGGAATAAATAATAAGATTATCTCCAATAGTTTTCAATATTTTACTCATAAATATAGAAAGGTAAGTTTACAACAGGAATCCTATGTTACTTCTAAATTATCCTTATATATATATATATATATATATATATAACTAGATTGAGAGGTGCACTTAAACCCCCCACCATTACATTTGCTAACAAAACCTTGTTACATAGTGGGGGGGTTTAAGTGTTAAATTACTCACCTCTCAATCTGGTCATCGGATGGAGATCTTGCGACTGTGGTGAGATGTTGCAAAGGTTGCACACGAACTATGGTTGCACAGGATACACTCACATATAACTATTTTCTACTCTCTATTTCTTTCCATGCTCTTCCACCAAATCGACCTATGGATACGCACAGTCAGCTACCAAATAAAGGGTACCCCAAGCAAACTGACCAGAACAAGGCCAGACCCATTGGGGCACACTGGGCCAACAGGCTATGCCTCGGCTACGGGCCCCGCCCTCGATTCCGTGGTGTTCCACCCCGGGGGCAACGACCCGTTGCTCAAACGGGGCCAAGCCGAAGTTGTTCGACCCAAGAGCGAACTGAAACCAGGGGTAGGGATGAAAACCGCCACACCATCCCGACCTCCGGTATAATCCCAAACCAGATACACCTCGTACAAAGCCGGTATAATAACCGGACAAAATGTTCCACCCCAATAAGGACAAGGACCTCTCTGGTCCGCCTCCTCATTCGTGCCACAATGGAGTCCGGCTACGGACCGGGTATCCCGGAGCGCCTCGCCCCGGTGACTGGTGGCCTAATGACCGAGCTCTTCTAGAGGTCATTCAGACCATTGATGGCGCTGACTGCTGTGGGGGTATAAACTCAGGTACCCTCACGACTAGACTTGGACTGCTTCATGAAGGCCGACCCAACTCACTGCGAAGGCTTGTGGTGTCAAGGCCCAGCTGGTCGGATGATGGCACGGAAGCCTTCTCAGGATTGGAAAGCAAGGAAGCGTAGTCGGTTAGGGAAGATATCGTGTCCTTCACGATATGAAATTGTAATCGACTAGGTTTCCTTATTCTACTGTGAGATCCGATCTTCTAGGATCTGTCCGATCTTCTAGGATCTGTAACCCTGCTCTCCACGGCTATATAAGGCGAGCAGGGATCCCCCCTCAAAAACATGTTCATCAATATACAGAGTAGACAACTCGACGCAGGACGTAGGGTATTACGCTAAACTCGGTGGCCCGAACCTGGATAAACCCTGGTGTTCATCTAGTTTTGTTCATGTGTCACGTCTGGATCGTCGTTCCACACGCCTTCCCCGCTAATCTACCACCTTGGGTATACTCCTAGGTGGGCTATCGACCATATTTTATCAACAGCTGGCGCCCACCATGGGGTTTGTGCGTACAGACGCCATGACGAGTCAGATGGTTTTCTTCCGTGCTTCCACGACTCTTCCGGAGGCTTCACATTCGTCATCGGGTCGTTCTTCTGGACCATTGACGTCGACGGCGCCGCCTAGGGCGTGGAGGCGGTGCAGGCTTCCCCTGTGCCGAACGGATCTGCTTCCACCACTTCAGCATCGGCGAGACCAGCCTTGACATCTCTTCGAGGTCATCTTCCCCGGTGCTCCGACCACGCTTCCCCGCTATTGGGGACGGCGTTTCGACAATACCAATCTGATCGAATCCATCGATCGGGTCACGACAGGCATCAATGACACTCTCGCTCTCGTAGATCTGATCAGAGATCGATCTCCGAGCAGACATCGTCGTACCTCTCGCTCCGACCTCCTCCGACTCCAACCGTGTCGCAATGATGATCGCCATAAAAAGCGGCGCTATGACGACCATGACCGTGAGGAAAGATCGAGGGTTAAGCAACTCCATCACCGTCGACAAGAAGACATCGTTGGCTCGGCTGATCAACTACAACGAGGACTATGAGAAGCTACTTGACGACCCATGCCCTATGCTCGCTCTGATCATCTACGAGCCAGAAGCGAACCATCACATCATCGTCGAGCCAAAGACGAGCCACCAACGAGCCACCAACGAGCCTACAAGCCACCCGCGAGCCTACGAGCCAAAAGCGAGCCATCACGTCATCGACGAGCCAACGAGCCAAAAGCGAGCCATCGTCGAGCCACCGACGAGCCGACGTCTAGCCACCAACGAGTCGTGACAAGCCATCACGTCGTCATCATCGTCTCATCGCCATCCTCACCGACCGCTCATTGTTGACTCATCGCCGTCCTCGACGCCTGTCGTCGACTACTCCGTTCGGACGACAATCAAGCTAAGTATTATCTTTCACATCAATCAAATATTTCTTGATCATGAATATCTCTAGATATCATTGTATGCCTCTGCGGTCATATTATTCTTTACAACGGCTCTTCATTATTTTTCACCATATATACCATCCTGAGGATGACATGTGTTTTTCCGAGCAGCCACGTTTACACTCGTGCTTTCCAGAGACGGCCCTGTCTCCGGCTCCTCCCTACACGTGAATGCAGCTCCGCGCTCTGCGTTACGGATGGTCGGCAGCGGCTCCTCGGTGACGCTAGTGCTCTTACGCGTGCCACACTCCGGAGTTATCGGCTAGCCGGGGCTGGCGACTCAGTTACAAACAAACTGCTCGGGGGAATTTTATTTAATGCTGAGCGTTCAATCCAGCTGACTGACCGCTGAGCGGCACATGCTGTTTCTTTACCGCTAATATTTTCTCTATATTTTATTTGTACATCATGTACTACTATTCTCCATATTTATTTTACAAGAACCATGTTCGGTCTGCGAGCTAATTCTTTACGCTCGGGGACTGGACCAGTTATGATGGACGAGAAGATCATTGCTTGGGACAAACTGGCGCTCGGACTTCGTCGCCAACTAGCTGGTCGCTTCGCTCGGCACTCACCACCTGGCGCTCGGACTTCGTCGCCGACCAGCTGGCTGTACTCTTCGACGCTCATCGACGGCTACACCAAGAGCTCACCAGCTGAGCTGGGGACTCCTCGGTGCTCGGGTTCGTCGACCACTTGGTCGCTTTGCTCGGAGCTCACCACCTGGTGCTCGGACTTCGTCATCGACCAGCTGGTCGCTTTGCTCAGTGCTCACCGCCTAGCGCTCAGGACTTCGTCGCCGACCAGCTGGTCGTACTCTTCGACGCTCATCGACGGCTACACCGAGAGCTCACCAGTTGACCTGGGGACTCCTCGGTGCTCGGGTTCTTCACGCCAACATCGTCAACAGCGCGCGCTGTCGGATCGCTCGGTGCTCACTGCCTAGCGGTCAGACTTCATCGCCGACCAGCTAGCCAGACTCCTCGACGTTCATCGACGGCTACACCGAGGATCACCAGCTAACCTGGGGAATGCTCGGTGCTCGGACTCGTCGTTCGGCAACCTGCTCGAACGACATACTGCTTTCACTATAGTAGATTGCCCTTTTTTATAAGTCTGCTACAAGATTTATTCTTCATCTTCTAGCAGCCTCGGGGACTACCATGTATACACGGTGTTGCCAGTCACCGCTATCCTGGCATGTATACATTGCGGGCATGTATCTTTAGGGCACTCCTTGCCAGCCGTTGTGCTTCACTGATCACACGCCACAAGCCAAGCTCCTCAAGAAGGAATCGGCGAGGATACATGCCGACGAATCTATAATTGTGTTTACACATGCAAAAGACGTTGTGTCACCTACCCCATGGGCTAACCAGGGGCAGGCCACAATACACCGCTTCGCGTGAGGCCTCAGGCTCAGGCCTCGGACGAATGACACATTCTCCACCTCGCCCGAGGTTTCACACTCAGGCCTCGGACGAACGTCTCATTCTCCATCTCGCCCGAGGCCTCACGTCCAGTCCTCGGGCGGAGCCTACCCCTTCATCCGAAGCCTAGGCGCCAGGCATCGGATTGAAGGTTCAACAGGCAGGCCACCCAGACGGTAACGTGAAGCAGGAATCGTACTGCCTTCCTCCCGATGTGACAGGACGAAGGCATCAAGCACTGTGGAACCACCCCGCAAGGACGGGGCCACGGTTTATGACTGTGGAAATCAACATCCTCATCCCCCCCATGAGGAGAGATCACACATGGTACAACAACAGACTTTCCGGGAACACACGACCTCAACAAGAGGTTCCACAGTACGGGACGTGCTCCACCACGACGATAAGTACAACAACCATACCGCCACAGTGAAGCCAGGGCAGCGACCCATTTCCTCCCTTATCGATGAAGATAAGATCACAAATGTACCACCCTCCATGAGTCCATGTAACCATGCGCCCTCCTTGCGGCTATAAAAGGAGGAGCCATGGGCACCCTCAAGCAGGGCAGCAACACTCCTATTGTCGTCTCCCAACACACTCACTCTCTCACACGAGACTTGGGGAGCTCCCCCTCTCTCACCCTCTTGTAACCCCTACTACGAGCACCCCGGTGCAAGATAACATGATCTCCTCTCTCTCCACTGGACGTAGGGCCTCCGTTCGCTCGAACCAGTAATAACATCTTGTGTTCTTCTTGCATCACCACCTAGAGCTAGGAACACGCAGACAACACGGGAGACGCGTTAGCGTATCCACACAATCATCTATTTTTTCTATTGCGGAAAGATTGTAATTAAGGTGGGATCGAGAGCATGGAGATGGTGAGTTTTTAAAACCTAAATTGGGAGGCTTTAGTGGAAACCCTAGGAGATGCTTTGAGGTGAAAGGAGATAGGGAAGAATAATAAGAAGTAGAACACAACGGTTTCTGATATAAATGTACAGAGAAACAAAATTAAAATGGTTAGGAGGGGTGATTTGGAAAATAATTCGGTATCCTAATATATATCGACATTATTTTGTACTTTAAGAGTAAATTTTTGGATTTGTTGGAAAAATCTTTCTTTTGTTGCTCACCCCCTACTTTTGGCGGACTTGAAAAATTAATGATTGAGCATCTCAATAGTCTGGTAAATGCACTTGTTATCCTATATTTTTTTGCAAATGTAGGACCTGTGTGGCCTAGAGGGGGGGTGAATAGGCCTGTCAAAAATCACAGCTCAAAACTTAATTAAGATAAGCCCGGCACTACCGCTCTGTGCCCGGCACTGCCGCTGCCCGGCACTGCCGGCCCCAGCGCACTGCCGCGCGGTACTGCGCGCAATGTGAGACCAGAAGCTGCAATTCGAAATCCAGCCACAACTAACTGATTCTATATGAATAGAAATGCTACAACAAGTTCTATGAACCAGCAGAACCAACTACTCCAAGCCAAATATGAAGAATAAAGTAGATCGGGCCAAACCCTAGAATCTATCACAAGCTCATGAATATGAAGAATGAAACTAAGCAAGCACAAGAGACAAGTGATTTATCCCGTGGTTCAGCTCGCCACCAAGGCTTGCCTACCTCCACGTTGTTGAGGTTGACCACTTAGGTCATGAGCTTTGCAACTCTACCTCGTTCTCAAGTCAAGGAACCAAATCCTTGAAGTGAGGGGTAATAATACTAGCTGCACAAGTGATTACAAACCTCCCTAGGCCGCCACACAAGTTGGCAAGGCTCTAGGGCGACGCCTAGCCGGCTAGGGTTCCAAGAACCCAAGAGTAATAGAAGCAAATCCACCGGCTATGGCTCAAATCAAGTGCTCTAGGAAGTAGATCTCAGCTAGGGCTTCTCTTTGATGAAGGTTTAGCCTCTCAATCACTTGGAATCAATGGAAATCGAAGGATTGGTGAGAGGGGAGTTGAGAGCCTTCAATGGGGAAGAGAGAAGCTTGTCTGGAGGTAGGTGACGAGTTCTGGTTGTGGATAACCGTTGGGGTGGCAGGGAGATGGAGTAAATATCTCCTCCCTGCCAACGGTTACATCAAGTCGCGGCAGTGCCGGCCTAAGCCCGGCAGTGCCGCGGCCCGGCACTGCCGCGCTGGGAGCAGCACTGCCGCGCCTACCGAGCAGACAGACACAGATCTGAAATGGGTGCAGCTGTCTTTGGTTTAGAAACATGGATGGTTTGGGTTGGTTTGAGCACATGTCATTCAGCCATAGCAATGTATTTGCATTCCCCCTTGATAGTACGGCATTCCTATAACTCAAATTCAATTGAAAAAACTTGACATATCACTTTGAGTCCGGATCCGATGAAGTATAGTATGAGGGGTCCACCAACGCATATAACCATCCTTTCTTATTATTAACCTGCTTGTCATCTTCATAAATCTCATTAGTTCTCCAATCATGTGTCATTATACCAAAACCCACAATTAGGGCTTGATTGCACTTACAATCTCCCCCTTTTTGGTGATTGATGACAACACAATTGAAGCTTACAATAAAAGGTACAATACTTGAGATTTAGAAGCTTAGGTGTGAAACCTCCCCCTAAATGTGTGAATGAGAATGAAATCTCAAATTGGCATTAGAGGCCAATATTCACATATCCATAAGTGAGAAATGGGTTCAGTTTCACATCTAGTAGCTTTGTGGGGTGCAACTAAACTGTGTCAAGAATAATACGTGATGCGAATGACAGTTTAAGCACATCAGAGGTGTTTGCTGCTCTTTCTGTCAGAGCGGCACTGCCGCCCTGGCGGGCACTGCCGGAGCCCGGCACTGCCGGCCCTGGAGCGGCACTGCCGCTCAGGCTACAGACAGCAAACGCAGCGGAATTAACACAAAGCCACAAAGCATAATCAATAACAGAACTAAACAAGATAACACATGCCAGATAAGCAGGTAAAAGTACATGTCCACATCCAAGCCTAAGAAGTAGTACCATAGAGTAATATTACAAACATAGAGTTTTGAACGAATCAAACTCCCTCACAACTCACAACTACTAACATGATGGGGACATGAACAGAAAGAAAGTGTTGTACCCCCTTCGCTTCACCTAATCTCCCCCTTTGCAACAAGTCACCAAAAGAGAGAAGTAGAGAAGAGAAGAGTGTCCAAACACTCACTCATCATCCGAAGCTATCTTGTCCCACTGAACTTCTTCTTCCTCTCTCATCATCATCATCGTCATCATCGTCGTCGTCGGACTCTACCACGGCCTTCCCCTGACGGTGAGTGGAACTGGTGTAGCGGGTCGAGGTCGAGGCACGTGTAGAACGACGGGGTGGCACAGGCACTATCTCCTCCTGCTCCTCATCTCCATCTGAGTCTATGTCATCTGAGTCGAGACTGGAGAGGTCGAAGTGAGGTGGAGAGCGGGGTGGAGGTAACGGCGAACGTCCCGCCCGCTCTCGCTCTGCTCGCTGCTCAACGAGTGCCTGGTGAGCTGTCTGGGCTGCGTAGGTGCAAGTAGAGAAGATGGCCTTGATCCATTTGGCCAACTTGCTCTTCTTCTTCCTCTGATAGGAAGGGCGGGAGCTCTCTGGCCTGTCAGCTGCTGCTGCTGCCCCTGCTGCTGCTCCTCTCTTTTTCTCTGCACGGTACGGCTCATGCAACCCATCCTTAGCAAAGGTATAGCCGGAAACCATCTCAATCATAAACATGATGTAGGGGGCATAAAGAACTGCCTTCCTAGCATCCTCGGCTGCAACCTGAAGCTCAGTCCATATAAAGCTGGATATGGAAAAGCGATTAGCCCCTGGGGCCATCCTAGCCAACATGTTCCTGCCATATCCATACAAGTTAGAATGGGACCCACTCTTTGGGTTGAGAGTTTGCCTGAAGAGGTTGTTCAACATGTAATAAAACCTTGTAGTCCCTTGACCAACCCATCTGCCTTCCGAGGGTCCTCATACATGAAAGCAATCTCAGAATCTGTCAAAGTCCTCTCATCATGCAGATTATCAAGCTCTCTATCCTCGCTGCCCAAACCAAGGATCCTACTAAAGGTCTCATAAGTGACCTTGTAGTGACGACCCTCAGTCATCCAGTGCATCTCCTCAACCACATTGTCAACATATAGTGTTGCATGAAACTGATGGATGATCTCGGTGTTCCAATTATAGCTAAATCCCATCAATCATACATGTTTCTTGCCTGCATGCAGCCACCACCCTATTGATGTCACGGTCAGTCTTGCTCTCTAGATGCTCCCAATCAACATACTTCATGTTCAGAATCTTTGCTTCTTAGCATTGTACAGGACTGAGCGATAGAAATCTGAATGGAACTCGTTCCAGAACCTGTAATCAATGCCCATATCCTTTTGATGATTGTATGGGTTGTGCTGGCGCTGAGACTTGACCGAGCTGAACTGTTGATAGTATGACAGGGGCTGCCTGTCCCTGGTGTCCTGAGGTGGCCTTTCCTGCACATCCTCTGTGTAGGGCTGCAAGTGTGCTCTGCTGACCTCTGCCAGGTGCTCTGGGGTGTTGGGATAGAGGTCATCCTGAATCTGACGACCCTGCATCTGCAGGCGAGCCTCATCTCGGATTTGCTGCCTCGCTGCTGAAACATCTCCTTGGGAGCTAGAGCCACCTCGACGGGATGGCTGCTTGCTCCTCCCCCTGAGCGGATCCATCCTCTGCTTAACCCTTCTCTCATCTCCTCTTCCGCCCGACATCTAAAACATGGAAACTGCGAATTAGAAGACTGCATAAGGGCTGGTAGGTTATAGTGAGGCGATAGATTTTGATGGATAAGGTGTTACTTGGATCAAATCCCTGCTCATGGTCCGGCACTGCCGCTCTGGGAGCGGCACTGCCGGGGCCCGCACTGCGCGCAGGGCGCGGCACTGCCGCGCAGGCAGGCCAGATCTGAGCCAAGGAACACCACATCCATCATCTCTACCACTTCCCTATCATCTACAAACCCTTCTACAACCTCTAAATACAATACCCATGGCGCATTTTATAAATCGGGAAAAACTTAGGGTTAGGGATTTTGAACTTCACCTTGAGAGGAAGGAGAGGGAAGGAGACCCTTGGAGAAGAGGACACGGAGCAGCACCGAAGGAGATCCCGAGCAGCACCTCCGGAGGCCGGAGCTGCCGGGGAGCACGGTCGGTGGAGAGGGAGAGTGCGGTCGCCCGGTCGCCCGTGAGAGAGAGGTGAAAGAGAGCACGGGTGCGGTGAATGGATGAGGAGAGAGAGAGGGGGGGCCGTCGGGTAAGAATAGGAAAGTTTTCCCTTGGCCCCACTCGGTAACAAACCGATTCAGGCTGAATCGGTAAGTCGCGGCACTACCGCGCCTGTCGCGGCACTGCCGGGGCCCGGCACTACCGCGCCTGGCCCGGCACTGCCGGACAGTTACCTAGAGACAGGTTTATTCTCTACAGCACTATATCTTATTCTTGGAGTGGACAAGTACTACTTGCATGTTATGACCAGAGACAATCAGTCAATACAGAACAATGGTCATACCAAGCAAGTTTTTCTTTCAAAGATTTTGAAACACAATATGAAAGTTTTGAAATTTGTTTTGCCTAGGTCATTCTAGTTGATCAATCAAGCATGCTAGGTTTCAAACTACGTTACGAGAGTCAAGTATATTTAGTTCACTCCTTAAGGCACAAAACCTTGACTCATCTAGAGGCTTAGTGAAGATATCGGCTAGTTGTTGGTCGGTGCTCACATGACGAATTGCGATATCTCCTTTTATTTCATGATCTCTCAAGAAATGATGTCGGATGTCTATATGTTTGGTTCTTGAGTGACTCACTGGGTTGTTTGCTAGTTTTATGGCACTTTCATTGTCACACAAGAGTGGAATATGGGTAAAATGACATCCGAAATCACAAGGGTTTGCCTCATCCAAAGTAGTTGCGCACAACATGCACCTGCTGCACATACTCTCCCTGGCCTGTGGAAAGGCTACACAATTTTGCTTTTTAGAACTCCAGACACTAAGGAGCGTCCAAGGAATTGACATGTCCCCGAAGTGCTTTTTCGATCTACCTTGCAACCGGCGTAATCGGAATCCGAATAGCCAAGTAGATCAAACTTGGAGCCCTTAGGATACCACAAGCCAAGGTTTGGAGTGTGAACTAGATATCTCAAGATTCTCTTAACGGCCACTAAGTGACACTCTTTCGGGTTAGCTTGAAATCTAGCACACATGCACACACTAAGCATAATATCGGGCCTAGATGCGCATAAGTAGAGTAGTGAGCCGATCATGGAGCGATATACCTTAATGTCCACGGCTTTCCCTTCTACGTTGAGATCAAGATGCCCATTGGTTGGCATGGGAGTTTTGATAGGCTTGGCGTTTACCATGTCAAACTTCCTTAACATATCATGGGTGTACTTGGTTTGACAAGGAAAGTCCCTTCCTTTAATTGCTTGATTTGAAAACCAAGGAAGAACTTGAGCTCACCCATCATAGACATCTCAAATCTCTTAGTCATGATCCTACTAAACTCATCACAAAAGATTTGTTAGTACTACCAAATATTATGTCATCGACATATATTTGGCACACAAAGATATCTCCATTGACTTTATGAGTGAAGAGAGTAGGATCGGCTTTGCCTATTTCAAAGCCTTGTTTGAGCAAGAATTCCTTAAGGCATTCATACCATGCTCTAGGTGCTTGTTTAAGCCCATAGAGTGCCTTATGGAGTTTGAAGACGTGGTTGGGGAACTTGGGATCTTCAAAGCCCGGTGGTTGCTCGACATACACCAACTCTTGTATAGGGCCATTGAGAAATGCACTCTTCACATCCATTTGATATAGCTTGAAGTTGTGATGGGCTGCATAGGCTAGAAGAATCCGAATGGCTTCAAGCCTTGCAACCGGTGCATATGTTTCTTCAAAGTCCAAGCCCTCTACTTGAGTGAACCCTTGAGCTACCAATCTTGCCTTGTTCCTTGTCACCACACCTTCTTCATCTTGCTTGTTGCGGAAAACCCATTTGGTTCCAATAACATTGGTATTTGGTCTTTCCACAAGTGACCATACTTGATTGCGCTCGAAGTTGTTGAGCTCTTCTTGCATGGCCATCACCCAATCCGGATCATCCAGGGCTTCTTCTACCTTGAGAGGTTCCAAAGAGGAGACAAACGAGTAATATTGACAGAAATTTGCCAAATGAGAGCGTGTCGTTACCCCCTTTCGAAGACTCCCAAGAATATTGTCAACGGGATGATCCCGTTGAATAGTTTGCTTGAGCCTTGGATGATCAATGGGTTCTGGTTCATCTTCTGCATTCTCTTCTTCATCTTGCTCGAAGATGGGTTGTAGGTTCACTCCACGAAGTGGAGTGGCTGCAGCTGCCCTGGGTGTGCCCGGCACTGCCCGTCCGCACTGCCGGGGTCAGGCCCGGCACTGCCGGGGACTGTATCTGATCAATCCCAGCAGGAGCTTCAGCTTGAGGACCATCTCGACCAGTAGCCTGCTGTTCTTGTGGTCTAATATCACCAATGGCTAATTGCTTGATTGCTTCACAAGGTGGTTCCTCATTACCTACACAACAACTTCATCAACTTGCTCTACTTGAGAGCCATTAGTTTCATCAAACGTCACGTCTATCGCTATTTCAACCTTGCCGGAGGCCTTGTTGAAAACACGATAGGCATGCTCGTTTGATCCATAACCGAGAAGAAAACCTTCATCAACCTTGGATGCGAACTTAGAGGCTTTGGGCTTCTTGTTCAATATGAAACATTTGCACCCAAATACTCTAAAGTACGACACCTTTGGTTGTTACCGGTGAGCAGCTCATAGGAGGTCTTCTTTCTTCTCTTGTGGAGGTAGAGGCGGTTGATTGCATGACAAGCGGTATTGACGGCTTCGGCCCAAAAGATGTCCGGCGTCTTGTATTCATCTAGCATCGTTCTTGCCATGTCAATGAGTGTTCTATTCTTCCTCTCCACCACACCCATTTTGTTGAGGGGTGTATGGAACTGAAAATTCATGTTTAATGCCCTCTTCATCAAGAAACTCATCCACTTGGGTGTTTCGGAATTCGGTTCCGTTGTCGCTACGAACTTTCTTGATGTTGAAACCGAATTCCCTTTGAGCTCTTCGTATGAACATCTTCACCTTCTCTTGCACTACACTTTTGTCATGCATAAAGAATACCCAAGTGAAACGAGAAAAATCATCAACAATAACAAGACCATGTTTGTTACCGCCGATGCTAAGGTAGGCAACCGGTCCAAAGAGGTCCATGTGGATCAACTCCAATGGATGAGTAGTAGTGTCGTAGCTCTTCGGTGGGTGAGGTACGCCTACTTGTTTTCCGGCTTGGCAAGCTCCACATACTCTGTCTTTCTCAAAATCAACATTGGTTAGTCCTAGGATGTGGTTGTCCTTTTGAAGTTTGGCCAAGTTCCTCATCCCAACATGAGCTAGTCGGCGATGCCATAACCAACCCATGCTAGATTTTGCCACTAAACAAGTCTCAAGTTTGGCTTCACTTTTGTTGAAATCAACTAAGTAAAGCTTCCCTTTCAAACGACCCGTAAAGACAATAGAGGAATCCTCCCTTCTAAAGACTTCCACACCCTCATCCGTAAAGAAAGACAATTGAAACCCATTCCACATAATTGTGAAACGGATAGCAAGTTGTAACTCAACGAATCAACATGTAAGACATTAGTAATTGAATGCTCAAGTGTAATAGCAACTTTACCAAGACCTAACACATCCCCCTTGGAGTTATCACCGAAAATGATGTTTTCGCTTGCATTTGAAGTTGGGGAATATGATGAGAACATACTCCTTTCTCCGGTCATATGATTTGTACATCCGCTATCAAGCACCCAACTTGATCCACCGGAGGAGTATGCCTGCAAGACAAGTTTAGTTCCTAGGTTTAGGTCCCCAATTGATATTGGGGCCTTGCAAGTTAGTCACAAGTATCTTAGGAACCCAAATACTTGTCGGCTGTCCTCTTGTTATCACCAACATACTTTGCAACAACTTTACCACTGTTGTTGTGTCCTAAAATGTAACAAGATGACATGCTCTTCCTTGGGGCTTCTATCTTTGGTTGATGTGCAAACTTGTTCTTGGTCACCCAAATAGATTCCTTTGGTTTCTGAGATTCTTGCTTTGGGTTGGGTACCTGCTTGTGCTGTGTGTGAGACTGAGCAGAAGGCAAACTGGTAGCCTTCCCTTTCTTGGGGCGCGGCACTGCCGGCCTGGGGGCGGCACTGCCGGGGTCCGGCACTGCCGCCTTCTGGCGCGGCACTGCCGCGGTCTGTGCAGGCTGAACTGTACCAATCTGACCCTTCTTCTCAAACCTCACACACTCATAGCCATTCACTGTCCTTCTTCCATTAGTCTTGGCTCCTTTTTCGTGCCCCAACCCATCTTTTATGGAAGGACGCCGTCCATTCTTGAACTTGGGCTTGCTCTTCTCTTGAGTCTTCTCATTAGCACTTGTGGTAGACTTGACACAACCATTTGCAATGATATTTGTCAATCTTGCTATCTCCTTTCTCATGGCCTCCATGTTCACAAGGTTAGTGGAATAGACATTCAAATCAACATTATAGCATTTTCCACAACCTTCACTAGTGGAGGGAATAGAGGTGACATTTGCTTTAGGAAGAGTTGAGTTGCTTTCCCAAAGAAGATTATATTGCAACTCAAGTTCTTTGTGCTTTTCATCTAAGCCACAATACTTTTCCTTGAGTGCAATATGGGCCTTCTTTAGGGAAGCATGTTCATCTTGCTCTTTGGCCAAGGCCTCGTGCAAGACGTCCAACTCACTTCTCTCTAATGCAAGAGCTTCCTTGCAAGCAATGTAGAGGTCCTCTTGTTTGATGAGAGCATCCTCACTTATTGCTAGCTCGGCTTGTACACTTTCTAGTTCCTCCATTAGTTTAGTGATAAAGAGTTTGGTTTTCTTGTCCAACCTTTTAGTTATCATGTTTATTCTTCATCACTAGAATCATCATCACTAGAGGAATCACTAAGTTCACTACTAGAGATGTCACTAGGTGGAAGAGAGGTTTTAGAAGTGTGAGCCTTTTTCACCTTCTCTTTCTTGGCCATGAGACAAGTGTGGGAGTTGCAATCATCATCATCGGACAAGTTGTTGAATAGTCTTGGTGAAGGAGATGACTTTTGAAATGCTATTGTTGCTATCTTCTCATCTTCTTCACTTGAGGTTTGTGCGGTTGAATCCCATTCATGTCCAATGTGAGCTTCTCCCATGTATCTCTTGTTGTGTTTCTTGTAAGTGCCTTTGTCATCTTTCTTGCCCTTGTTGAAGTTGTCCTTCTTCTCATGTGGACAATGTGCTATGAAATGATCGGTGCTTCCACAATTGTAGCAAGTTCTTTTCTTCTTGTTTGGAAACCTTCTCTTTACAAACTTGTAACCTTCCTTCTTGAGCCCCTTGCGGTATCTTCTCATGAAAAGAGCTATATCACCAATTTCTTCAAATTCTTCACCATCACTTTCACTTCCACAAGATGATGATGTGCTGTCCTCAACTTCAATTTTCTTCTTTTGTTGCTTGGGCTTGCTTGTAGAGGCTTGCTTGCTTGATTTTGCCTTGCTTGATGTTGCTTGCCTTGATGGCTTGCTAGCCTTAAGTGCCACATCCTTGATCTTCATCCCATCTAGCCTAGCTTGCAACTCTCCAAGCTTCCTTCTCTCATTTGCCTCTTCTCTTTGCATATCAAATGTGATAATCCTTCCAAGCACATCACTAGGTGTGAATTGCTCAAACTTCTTCTTGTCCCTAATCAATGTCACTACGGTCTCATTTCTAGGTGAGTATGCCTCTAACATGATCTTCACAACCTTGTGATCATTGATTTCATTTCCACCTAGCCCTCTAATCTTACCAACAATCACCATCAATCTATCAAACATCTCTTGTGGACCTTCACCATCACAAATCACAAACCGGTTGAGCTTAGCCATCAACAAGTCAATCTTGGATTGCCTCACTTTGTCAACCCCTTCATGAGCTATATGCAATGTGTCCCAAATCTCCTTTGCAACCTCAACTCCCATGACCTTGTTGTACTCATCACCATCCAAGGCACTAAGCAACACACTAGTGGCTTGAGCATTGAGATGAATGTTGCGGAATTCATCTTGAGTGGGGCTCTTTGGATCAACCGGTGCTTCAAGTCCATTGTGCACTATCTCCCAAATACCTGGATGGAGACCAATAAGATAGGTCTTCATAATGTGCTTCCACTTGGCAAAGTTAGTCCCGTCGAAACGAGGTAACTTGCCCGCGGGCACATTGATGAGAGGCCTAGAGTCATGGTTAGTCATAGAAGAATAGTTAAAGGATACTTCTTTATATGACTTCTTCATGTCCTCCTTCTTCTTGTTGTCCTTATGTGTGTAGGAGAAGTGATCATCTCCATCTTCGGTGCTACTTGAGTCATCACTCAAGTTCACACTCTTCTTTGCTTGGAGCTCTTCCTCCTTCTTCTTTTCTTCTCTTCTCTTGGCTCTTTCTTCTCTTCTAATCCTTCTCTCTTCTTTTCTTTGAGCTTTTCTTCTTCTTCTTTTGCTTTGAGAATCGCGCTGCATCTTCTCTTGCTTTGGCTCTAGCTTCTCTTCTCAATCTTCTTTCCTCCTTTCTTCTTGCGAGCTCTCCGGCCGACACACCCATTTGAGGAGGTGCCTTCTCACTTGCTGTGGAGAGACTTTCATTGCTGCTAGCGGTGTGCATTTCCACTTCAGGTGTGGGTTGCACAACGCTAACGTTACCCGTTCCTCCGTCGGTGGCCATTCTCTCGCACGGTGAAGTGCTGCTGAGAGACCAGGCTCTGATACCACTTGTAAGGACCTGTGTGGCCTAGAGGGGGGGTGAATAGGCCTGTCAAAAATCACAGCTCAAAACTTAATTAGATAAGCCCGGCACTACCGCTCTGTGCCCGGCACTGCCGCTGCCCGCACTGCCGGCCCCAGCGCGGTACTGCCGCGCAATGTGAGACCAGAAGCTGCAATTCGAAATCCAGCCACAACTAACTGATTCTATATGAATAGAAATGCTACAACAAGTTCTATGAACCAGCAGAACCAACTACTCCAAGCCAAATATGAAGAATAAAGTAGATCGGGCCAAACCCTAGAATCTATCACAAGCTCATGAATATGAAGAATGAAACTAAGCAAGCACAAGAGACAAGTGATTTATCCCGTGGTTCAGCTCGCCACCAAGGCTTGCCTACCTCCACGTTGTTGAGGTTGACCACTTAGGTCATGAGCTTTGCAACTCTACCTCGTTCTCAAGTCAAGGAACCAAATCCTTGAAGTGAGGGTAATAATACTAGCTGCACAAGTGATTACAAACCTCCCTAGGCCGCCACACAAGTTGGCAAGGCTCTAGGGCGACGCCTAGCCGGCTAGGGTTCCAAGAACCCAAGAGTAATAGAAGCAAATCCACCGGCTATGGCTCAAATCAAGTGCTCTAGAGGAAGTAGATCTCAGCTAGGGCTTCTCTTTGATGAAGGTTTAAGCCTCTCAATCACTTGGAATCAATGGAAATCGAAGGATTGGTGAGAGGGGAGTTGAGAGCCTTCAATGGGGAAGAGAGAAGCTTGTCTGGAGGTAGGTGACGAGTTCTGGTTGTGGATACCGTTGGGGTGGCAGGGAGATGGAGTAAATATCTCCTCCCTGCCAACGGTTACATCAAGTCGCGGCAGTGCCGGCCTAAGCCCGGCAGTGCCGCGGCCCGGCACTGCCGCGCTGGGAGCAGCACTGCCGCGCCTACCGAGCAGACAGACACAGATCTGAATGGGTGCAGCTGTCTTTGGTTAGAAACATGGATGGTTTGGTTGGTTTGAGCACATGTCATTCAGCCATAGCAATGTATTTGCATTCCCCCTTGATAGTACGGCATTCCTATAACTCAAATTCAATTGAAAAAACTTGACATATCACTTTGAGTCCGGATCCGATGAAGTATAGAATGAGGGGTCCACCAACGCATATAAACCATCCTTTCTTATTATTAACCTGCTTGTCATCTTCATAAATCTCATTAGTTCCCCAATCATATGTCATTATACCAAAACCCACAATTAGGGCTTGATTGCACTTACACAACACAAAAGATTTTGAGCTCCACCATTTGTCGTTGAGTTGCTAAATTATAGGACCTGCTATCTCTGAACCTCTCACAGCGTAAATTTGTTGTGCGGCATGCGACTTGCCATCACGCGTCTGCCCTCCTCATTCAGTGCTCTTGGAGTACGGTTCTCATGCGGCAATGTTGCCAGACAGGCTACATTTCTAATTGTCAAGCCCAATAGCACACTATTGAAAGAGAATTTTTTTCACTTTCCATATGTTTTAGTCACTTGCCAAATCACTATATTTGACAACTTTTTTTACCAAACTATTAGAGATGAGAAAAAAATTGATACTCTTGGAGATGCACTCTCGGAGAGTGGCTCTTTGCCGAGCGTCCGGCTCTTTGCCGATGGCTAAAACACGGGCACTCGGCAAAGAGCTCTTTGCAGAGAGCCAACCCTCGCCACCGTAAGAAACTCGGCGACAATTCCTACGCCGAGGGTCCGACTCTACCATCTTGCGAGGATCTCAGGGTTTCAACCCTCTTGCGGCACCACTTGCTCCAAACATTCCCAATTTTTTCATAGCCTCTACATGTGATGTCAAGGTCACCCGTCCATTTTCATGATTTTCTGACTTCGTTTGTATTTTTAATAATTTTAAATCCAATCTCACGCAACTTGGTCGCCGTTTCTCGTGCACGAGACGGTCGAGTCTCCGCGCATGTCCCTAGATACGGTGTCGAAATACCCTCTGAAGAATGAATACCATTTTTCGGATCGCTGAGTTTCATTATTTCATGCAGCTGCAGTTCAACGTGCGTCCCGCGAAAAATCATCAAATTAAAGAAAATGCGCGAAATATAGCAAGAAGTATGGAAAACACACCAATTGAAATCTTGGCTTGTAGTACATAGCAAGGCCACAGAAAATTGGGAGCACAAAAAAACCAAAAAAATATATATATGCTTTGCCGAGAGCTTCCTAAAGCCCTTGGCAATGAGCACCTATGCCGAGAGTCAGGCCCACGGCTCTCGGCATAGAGTTTACTAAAAAAACAAACTCCTTTGCCGAGAGCCGGATCAGGAGGCTCTCGGCAACGCTTTCCTCTATGCCGAGAGCCGCTTGATCTAGCTCTCGGCAAAGACTACAAAACCATTAAAAAAAATCGGCCACCCGCAACCCACACACGCACGCGCACTCGCCCGGCCTCACGCGCAGCCGCACCGCCGCCGTCGCCGTGCTCGCCGCGTCTCAGGCCACCTCGGCCCTCCTCCCCCCCCCGCCCGCGCCTCCCTTCCCGCCCCCGCGCCCGCGCCTCCCCGCCCCCGCGCCTGCTCCCCCCCCTTCCCCCTTCCCGCTCCCCTCGCTCTCCCCTCCCCGCCCCCTCGCCGGCGCCGCCGCCTGGCCTTTTGCCTGTTTATCCCGCGCCCGCCCTCCCCTCCCCCACCCCCCCGCCTCGTCAGGTTCTGCCGGGCCTCTCCCCGCTGTTTTCGCCGCCGGCCCCTCTCCCCGACCCGGCGCCAGCATCCCCTCCCTCGTCCCTAAGGCGGCCGAGTTCCCCTCGCCGCCCGCCACCGCCCTCGCCACGCCGTGGCCTGCCCGCCGGCCCCGCGCCCCACCACTGGCCACCCCCCTGCCCTGCCACTCCGCCGCCGAGCTCTCCTCCCCCTCCTATCCCACTTGGCCGATTGGATAGGAGGTGAGCTGCCGAGTACTAGGGGAGGAGAGTAGGAGGTGGAAGAAGAGGGGAGGAGAAGCTCGCCCCGGCCGTGTAAGATCCCGTGCTTCCCCGGATCCTAGTCCCGAGTCGCCCAACCTCGCGTCGTCCCCACATCCGACACGGTCCGTGCACCGCAAAGGTATACCATTCCTTTTCCTTGAGCAATGTGATGCTAGAGTTGGTGGTGGCGGTGGTTTTGCGAATATATGTGTTGGTGCCTATGATAGTGGAAATGAAACTTAATGTATATGTTGTTGTCGACCTTCATGTCGCCTTTTTTTTTGCAGGTTTTGGAAACCTCCCCGTACAGGGAGGTTCTGCCAAAATTTCTAATTGATACTATCTTTTTTGTCTTTTCTGCAGGAGAAGGACCTTTCGGGCCGTGCTGGAGATCCTCGGCAACCCCGGTCGTCTTCGTCTTCGTCGCGGGTCTGCCTGCACTGCACCGACTCACCACTGCACCGCTAGCCTGACTCCACCGGCACCCTAGGTATAAATAACGTCTTCTCCCAGATAAAGGTCGTAGGTCATTGAACCCAGTTAGGTGTCTCCCGTCCAAAAGAGATACGGCTGGAGGTATGCAGGTCTCTGCATATCAATAATTGTATCTGTTTTGGATTGCCCACGTTACTTGGACAACCCGCAGATGCGTCGATGAGGCTAGTTCCCATGGTCTGCCCCGATTCGAGATGGAGTTTCGGCATCACCTCCCTGTTGTTCTCCCGATACACACTCTCCCTACAGGGACGTGTATCGGGAGAACATCGGGGAGGTGCTGCCGAAATTCTGTCTCGGCTCGGGGCAGACAATGGGAACTGGCCTCATGTACGCATCCGCGGGTGGGATTAGGACCTATCCTCACCTATTAGATGATAGTAGGATGGAAGTACTCGGAGGTAGATATGTAAGTACTCGGATGGATGACAGTAGGATGGATGACCGTCAGTGGATGTACTCGGGCCGTAGAAGCAGAAGTGATTTCACCGATGAATGGTTGCGCAAGACAGCTGCTTTCTTGAACAATGCATTTGGCGCGGCTCGGCGAGGAGAGATGAAAGTGTTGTGCCCATGCAGCAGATGTGGGAACCGGAGAAGGCAAGACAAGGAGAACATGGCTAAACATCTTGTGAACAATGGATTCACGCCGGACTACACCTGGTGGATCTACCATGGTGAAGCACATCGTTTGAGAGCGGATGCAGTGCGACCACGTCTGGAGGACTTTGATGCTGATGCGGGGGTAGCAGACATGTTAGATGACTTCCAAGAAGCACAGTACGCTGAAGGACGTGCGGAGGAGGAGATGGAGAAGACCGCAAAGGCGTTTTACGAGATGATGTCTTCGGCACAGAAACCCCTTCACGATCGGACAACGGTTTCTCAACTGGATGCCATTGGCCGTGTGATGGGGTTCAAGTCCCAGTTCAACCTGAGTCAAGATGCGTTCGATGGTATGTTGGCCCTATTTGGTAGCATGCTTCCGGACGGACACATATTGCCCAAGAGCCTGTACGAGTCACAGAAACTGCTTCGTGCACTGAAGATGTCGTATGAGCAGATACATGCTTGTCCAAATGGGTGCGTCCTCTTCAGGAAAGATCCCACGGATGCAGGTTATTGTCCGAAGTGTAAAGCGTCGAGATACATGGAGGTAGACGATGGTGAAGGCCCGAAGAGGCAGCTGTTGGTATAAATTAACGCACACTCTACTTTATCCGCAAGCGCACAGATAAGATCTACCGATGTAGCACTTCACCGGAGTAACCCAGTTTTAATATCGAACCCAAAGGAACGGATAGTGTTAAGTCTTAAAGTCTAACCCCTGAGTAGCTAACAAGGACAGAGAATCGAATAGAAGGCATAGAGGGGATCACTAAGGCTATCTAAATCCAACTTAAGAGTGATATGTTTTATTATTCTTAGTGGGGAAGTTGCCATAAAAGGTCACAACAGAGTATGAGTCTTTTATGCAAATGTATAATCCTACCGAGCCTACACACGGGTAAGTGGACTATAGAAGAATCAACAAGGCTATAAGAGTCACCCTTGCGAACAACCACTACTACCGGCGTTATAGGAGGCATTTATGATGAGCTATCAAGTCTACGCACCACGCTTACACTATCCAACTACTCTAACTCTAGAGCAACTTAGAATTAGAGTACTCAAAGAGAGTCATAAACCTTAAGAATAATGAGAACAATAACTCAAACTTAAATATAGACGTTGATTACCGAAACAATCGCTGAAGCAAGTTGAAGAAGAACTTGAATCCATAGGTACAAGATGAAGAAGTTGATCCGATAGGCCGAAACTCCTTCTTGATCTCTTCCTCTCTCTCTCTCTCTCTTCTAGTTCTAATATAAGACTAGGTTCTAAACCTAACTAGAGGGTAACTAGTCTTCTACTTGATGGCTGGCTCTTGATTACAACTAGATGAACTAGATCTAATTCTAGATGACTAGAAGGGATTCATCTAGAGGACCTCTACTTCTAATTGAAACCCTAGTTTCTGATGTGGAGATGAATAATGAAGATGAGATGCCTGGAGAGGGGGGGTCTGAGGCTGCTTATATAGCCCTGAGGGATCAACCGTGGCCGTTGATCAAACCGACTTAAGGTACGGCTAAGATGCATCCTAGAGGTCGGTGGAGGAAGCTTGCAGAAGACGGAAGCCAGCGGGCCCGGGGGGAGATCGGTCGGTCTCATGGTGGGACCGGTCGGTCCACCAGGCAGGGGTCCCGCGGTGCCCGACCTTCTGGTGTCTTCTGGTGTCCTCTGGAGTCTTCTAGAATATTCCTGACGTGCCGGTTGCGTTATCCCTCTCGTCGGTTTCCTTCTAGGGGAAGCAATCAGTACTTGTTTCCTGGTTTAGTCCCTGCAGAATCACAATTCACCAAAACTCGTAGAATATTTGTCAATTAAAACCCTAAACCTTTGTTGGTGACTGAATTCATGCTCTTTTCATATATTTATTATCCTTTAATTTTAATAGATAACCAGTGTCAACAATTCCCCCCCAAGCTTACCTTTTGCTAGTCCCTTAGCAAAACCAAAACTTAACAATGGATCAGGAGTTGCTACTATATCTTCACTTCCCAACAAGTATTCCTGCTGTTAAACAAAAATTCTCCAAAATATATTATGTTATTCTTCACGGGGCTTATTACTTTTACCTTAGATCTTGAGTAATTGAAAGATTGAACGATCAATCAAGCACTATGTCTCTAGTTCTTTACTTCACCTTTATCCCGGAGTTTTAATTGATTTTCAAAAGCTTTATGTGTGTCAAATTAAACAATGGATCCAAAGAGAAAGTCAACCAACCATTGAATCAAGAAGTACATGTGTATGGAAAAATGGAGTCGGATGCTCTCTTGAATATATTCACTCTCTTCTGTTCATCAGAGACATATCGCTATTAGGCTAATTCTACTATCGAGCACGTGCCCATTTTTTCTGACACATTTTTTCTCTTCTCTCTTTTTTTCTCCTTTTTTCAAGGTTCTGGACACTTGTCCTTTTTTATTTCCTCGGATCTATCTTTTTGAGGTTTCGGACACTTGTCCCTTTTTATTTCCTCGGATCTCCCTTTTTTCTCTTTTTTTCATAGCCACATGTTTCCAACAAACTTCAGAGAGTGTAGCAACAGATAATTATGAGCATTTATGCGGAAGATGGATGAAATGTGTAAGTGATCTAATTCAATGGTATGATAAACTACTCACAGGGTCAACAAAGCTTAATTTAACTCAATGCAATTATTAGTCATGTTTATATTTAAAATCTCCGGAACTTTAGTGTTGTTTAGAACAAGATAATAGCAGCTCAGATCATCACATGTCATATCCCAATTACCTAGACCTTAGATTAAGTATTTGCCATCCATGTATTATTTTATTTTGAGGCATCATTATCAATGAGGAGAACTTATGCTTTGAAGACCAGGTATTTGAAAGAAATTAGATAGAGCAACTATCATCATTTCCATGCAAAAGATTAGAGAGAGGGTTCTTCTTTAGTCATCAACTTCTTAAACACACTAGACACCTATTTTATTTATTTAATCTAACACGCTTTAAGACAAAGCTAATAAAGACATACCTGAATCGCGAAGATAACGGGGGTGCGTCTCCCCCAAGCTGGTTCCCTTAATAGCGTTGAGCCTTCATATGCTCATATATATATATATATATATATTCTTTTTTTTAATTAATAGTGAGCCTTCATGTGCCCACATATTTTTGGTGTTTTGAATTTCTTTATAGAATGAAAAACTTAAGAGGATAAAGATACTTACGTGGATACATGGGGGTGCCTTCCCCCAAGCCGAATGTTGACGTAGTCGTTCGATCTTGTAATGCAGTAGACTGGTAGTGGATATGTCCTTCCTCTTTTAGAGCTTTGATTGATGTTTGTTTAGACAGTGCTCCAACAGTGGATGGAGCATTCACTTGCTCGTCAGCTTTTCTTGGCCTTTTAAATCCTGTGAAACTCAAATAGACAACAAAACTTATGGAACATATTAGCGGTTGGCCCTCAAGCCTTGATTGTCTAGAATTTCAGTAAGATCTCTTTCTCAATATTTTTATGTTTTATATTTTTATGATGCAAGGGAAAATGCAACAGGATGAATGCATGCATATTTATTATTTTTATGCCACCACGGTGAATATCCTTGGGGTTTTTAACACACCATAGAATTATTCACATGGGGCTTCATAGTTTATGATGTAGTGTAACAAATGCAATTTTTTTATTTTCTTTTCTAATGCAATGCAAAAATTAAAATGTTTGTGAATTAAATATGATGATGCAATGATTAAATATGATGATGTAATAATAACTAAGAATTAAATATGAGAAATATGTAGGAAAATAAATATGAGGATAATTACCGTTTTTTACCTTTTGGCGAAGGTTCGGATATTTAGGTCCGATGAACCGGACCTTCCCTTGGTTTAGACCTCCCAAGGTATGTCAGATGTTTGGAAGTTGTTATTGATTGTACCTCTGAGGTGCAGACTTTTTCATACTTTCTGGTCTGAGTCTTCACTTCCTGTTTCACTGTCTTGAGGTTTTTCTTCTTTCTTTTTCTGGGACAGTGTCGATAGCTTCTTCTTCGTGATTGGCCTCTCTATTCTTGATAGCTTGTCTTCTTTGGCATTGAGAGCGGCGTCTTTCACTTCTGTCCTTCTTGAGTGCTTCATTGGGCATGTAGTTGAATGAAGTTGCATCGTGCCTTTCTCTAGTAAATGAAAATGGATTTCCTTTTGTAGATGATTGTACTTGTAGTGTAGAGGAATGATCTTCCTAGGATGAGGTGGACATCATCGTCTTCTCCCATGTCGAGGATCAAGAAGTCTGTGGGGACTTAATGACCTCTAATTTTGACTACGACGTCTTCCATCATTCCTTTTTGTTTATGCCTCTTGATATGGTGTCACTCATGTTCTTCGTTCGTCCAGCAGTTTGAAGTGAAGCGTTAATTATGGAAGTTGGCAGCATCTTGCTCATTGTGCATGTTCTTGTAGATTTAGGACCTTCACTCTATAGAATTTGGGAGTGACAAACTTCGCCATGTTTGCTCAAGAGTGTCCTGCTCATAAAGACAAGGTAGAGATCAAGTGCATGGGCTCTGTTGGTGGAAAACACCAACAGAACCAAAAGTTTTGTTATTCCCTCTAACCTAGGCACATTGCACAAGACAAACTTGTTGTTTATGTGTTCTATTCAATCTTAACATGAGTGATAGATCAGAGGATGAGGCATGAAATTAGCATCTTAAATATTTAACAGTTCAAATTACTTAACCCAGGAAGGATAATCTATGCATAAAGTGTCGATCTTTTCATAATTGAGATATATCATCTTCCAAAGGTTTAGATGCACAATATTTTAGCTCATTTAGTTAAGACAGTGAGATTCAAGAGAGTAAAGCTATGAACAAGGATCCAAGGACTGAATATGTTAGTTGATTAGGTTGGATCAAGTGAGGTGCAATTTAAACAGTTTAGTTCTTTATTTATGTTCATACTAGAATCAAGAAGAAGCTTTTAAAGTGATGGTTACTTACCTTAAAATATTACTTTGTCCATTGGAAAGTGATTGTGCTGAACCACCTTGTGGAAGCTCCTCTTGTCTAGCTGGTTGTTGTTTACGAATGGCTTGTCTTCTCTTGTTGTCTCACAGTGTGATTGAGAGGAGGAAGATCATAGTGAATCATCTTTAGAGGTATCGATCTTCCTTCTCTCTTGTCGGCTTATTGTTCCTTGAGTATGCTGACTAGGATCCTCTCTCGTTCTTGTATAATTCTGTACTATAGGATGTAGGGACGTTCCGCATTATTCTCTTGTCAACCTTTCTTGTTTTCCTTTAATCATTGGGTTGACAAGAGACTTGAATTAGAGCTGCTACTCGAGTGCCTCTATGATAGTCTTTTGTCTTGTAATGTCACAACTGAGACTTGTTTTCTTCTCAACAGTGTCTAGATGATGGAGATCTTATCGGTTGTTCTTCTTGATTTGTTGGCTCAGGTACTATCTCTCCATCTTCTAACTCTTGTGGTGCAGTGGCTTCATCCTTCATGATGCCCTCCTCAATTCTTGGCAGTTGGTTCTCCCTTCGACGTCCTCTCTTGGTTCTCTTTGGCTGCTCATAAGTGATGTAGATGTTGAAGATGTAGCGAAAGATCCAAAAGTTGACTTCTCCAGGTTCGGCAAAGATGATAACATTGATGGTGTTCAAGAACGATCTTCCAAGAATGAGTTGTGGATCATATTCTTCTTCTTGACTGGGATAGCATCTAGTGGTTTGTACTGATCAAAGTAGTGAGTAGAAGATCAATATGTTTGAAGTTGGGTTTCTCCTTTCTCCCTTTGATTGTGAAACACACTAGACAACATAATTGTCTCTCCCCAGGCTGGCTTGTGATGTAGATGGACTCCCAACAACATGTTTTCATGTGTTTGACTTGTAGATCGTTGCTATTGTTGTAGTGTACCATCTTGTCTCCCAGCTAGCTCTTGATTAGAAAAGAGGATAACTTCCACTTCTTGTCTTGATATCTTGGGCAATGATGTTGCAGGCATAGGTTGTCTCATACGAGGTAAGTTGCATCCTGTTTGTCATCAGCGCCCAAGCAAGACTCAAAGCTAGGCTAGCACCATTTGTGATCTAAGAGTAGGTTTGTGTGTCTATGGTTTGAGTTTTGGATCTTCAATGTTCAGACCAAACCATGGATGAACAAAATCTCTCTCCTGCGTAATGTTAGTGGACATATATATCTGAAGGATTGCAAGAATTTGAAACATGGGTTGTTATCCATAACTTATGTATTTTGCATCTATGCTAATAAAAGATGTTTTTAGGATTACTTTAGCATAGACTAGTATTTCATGTGTTGGCTGCACTTTAACATGATTTAAGCAAAATATAACTTGCAGTAGAAGACAAAATAAATAAACTTTGATTCTCACAGTTCTTTCATCCATGATGAATGAGCGAGTCTTCATTGTGCAAGAGTTGTTGAAGTTCATTGTACGCCTTGCTTCATCTCCAGTGTGAGTTCATCTCTGGACTTTCCCAAATTAATAATGAAAGTTTTCTGCAGGGGTTAGTCCAACAAAATATCCAATATCCACTATATCATATTATCAGCTCAAAAACCAACCTAGACACCACGTCTAATTTGATTTAAGAGGGCATTCTAACCTAAGCATGCTTAATTAAAAGGCCTTGAAAGCAAGATCACCCACTGCTAAACTAGGCACCTGCTTCATTTAAGAGATATATAAAAATACTTCAAACCTAAACATATACTATAGCAAATAAAGGTAACATGAGGCATTATAGAGATTTACTCAGATGGTGATGAAAGAGTATGATAAGTATATGAGCATTCCTAAAGTAGGGACAACCAACATAGCAACATGGCAAGAAATATTCTTAGAAAGTCTATTCCCAAGCTGGATTTGTAAATCAGATTAGATGAATGTAATTCAATGTTCATGATATTGTTGGACAATACCTTGTGTTTGTTGCTCCTCGTTCTGCCCAGACCTGGGAGGTTACAGTGACAAAATAAAGAGTAATCTTAAAAGGAACACTAGATGTATAATGATTAAATATCAAATATATGTAAAGTAACACAGATTAGACTGAATTCATAGGGAGGAGTTTCAGGAATTGTAATAGCATATAACCAGCTTATTAAGTTTTGAAAGGGTAGTGTCAAGTTATTCATGAAGTGTTTAAGTAAGATGATGAAAATGACAGTTAACTAGGATATAATTCGTAAAGAAACTCAAAGGCAATAGATAGCAGAAATGAAAAAGCTAGATATAAATCATGCTAAAGCAAGGACATGGATCAAAAATAATGGTAATTTCAAATGGTAGACAAGGAAAAGAGATTGTTTACATTAGAGGAATATTTTCACAATTATATTTCTATGCTCATTACGGACAGTGCAGCAGAAAGGTAGGCATAGCTAATAACCAGGTATTGATGATGAGGTGTAAGGATTCTACTGGTTATAGCTTGTGCTCATGGGGTAGTGATAG
Source organism: Coix lacryma-jobi var. lacryma-jobi (assembly GCA_009763385.1). Taxonomy (NCBI): domain Eukaryota; kingdom Viridiplantae; phylum Streptophyta; class Magnoliopsida; order Poales; family Poaceae; genus Coix; species Coix lacryma-jobi. Next base: position 8,137,136 of record CM019823.1, on the reverse strand, counting down.
ATAAGAGTGGAATTCAAAAACGACTTCATAAGAATGAAAACAAAAATAATGAAAAGACTCGGACAAAAAGGAAAAGATAAAAGTATGATTACAAGGTTAAACTAAGACTTAAGTTGATCTACCGTTCCCCGCAATGGCGCCAGAAATACTTGTTGTATAAATTAACGCACACTCTACTTTATCCGCAAGCGCACAGATAAGATCTACCGATGTAGCACTTCACCGGAGTAACCCAGTTTTAATATCGAACCCAAAGAACGGATAGTGTTAAGTCTTAAAGTCTAACCCCTGAGTAGCTAACAAGGACGGAGAATCTAGAAGCATAGAGGGGATCACTAAGGCTATCTAAATCCAACTTAAGAGTGATATGTTTTATTATTCTTAGTGGGGAAGTTGCCATAAAAGGTCACAAACAGAGTATGAGTCTTTTATGCAAATGTATAATCCTACCGAGCCTACACACGGGTAAGTGGACTATAGAAGAATCAACAAGGCTATAAGAGTCACCCTTGCGAACAACCACTACTACCGGCGTTATAGAAGGCATTTATGATGAGCTATCAAGTCTAAGCACCACGCTTACACTATCCAACTACTCTAACTCTAGAGCAACTTAGAATTAGAGTACTCAAAGAGAGTCATAAACCTTAAGAATAATGAGAACAATAACTCAAACTTAAATATAGACGTTGATTACCGAAACAATCGCTGAAGCAAGTTGAAGAAGAACTTGAATCCATAGGTACAAGATGAAGAAGTTGATCCGACAGGCCGGAACTCCTTCTTGATCTCTTCCTCTCTCTCTCTCTCTTCTAGTTCTAATATAAGACTAGGTTCTAACCTAACTAGAGGGGTAACTAGTCTTCTACTTGATAGCTGGCTCTTGATTACAACTAGATGAACTAGATCTAATTCTAGATGACTAGAAGAGATTCATCTAGAGGGACCTCTACTTCTAATTGAAACCCTAGTTTCTGATGTGGAGATGAATAATGAAGATGGAGATGCCTGGAGAGGGGGGTCTGAGGCTGCTTATATAGCCCTGAGGGATCAACCGCGGCCGTTGGATCAAACCGACTTAAGGTACGGCTAAGATGCATCCTAGAGGTCGGTGGAGGAAGCTTGCAGAAGACGGAAGCCAGCGGGCCCGGGGGGAGACCGGTCGGTCTCATGGTGGGACCGGTCAGTCCCACCTGGCAGGGTCCCGCGGTGCCCGACCTCCTGGTGTCTTCTGGTGTCATTTGGAGTCTTCTAGAATATTCCTGGCATGCCGGTTGCGTTATCTCGCGTCGGTTTCCTTCTAGGGGAAGCAATCAGTGCTGGTTTCCTGGTTTAGTCCCTGCAGAATCACAATTCACCAAAACTCGTGGAATATTGTCAATTAAAACCCTAAACCTTTGTTGGTGACTGAATTCATGCCCTTTTCATATTTATTTATCCTTTAATTTTAATAGATAACCAGTGTCAACAGCAGCTTTCTATCCCCATGAAAGTCCTGCGTTACCTGCCGTTCACACCGAGGATCCAACGTCTCTACATGACCGAGGAATCCGCGAAATAGATGACATGGCACAAACAGGGTACCCGATACAATCCTGAGAAGTTGGTACATCCCGCTGATGGTGAAGCATGGGCCCACTTCGATCGCATCCATCATGACAAAGCTAGAGAGGCTCGTAATGTTCGTGTTGCGTTTGCAACGGACGGTTTCAATCCCTATGGACTCATGGCTGTCCCGTACACCTGTTGGCCCGTCTTCGTTATCCCCCTCAATCTCCCCCCTGGCGTCCTATTTCAACGTCATACTGTCTTCTTGTCGTTGATAATTCCTGGACACCCGGGGATAACATGGGTGTGTACATGGAGCCTCTGATTGATGAATTGGAAACTGCTTGGAATGAAGGGGTATTGACATACGACCGAGCTTCAAGGTCTAACTTCACAATGCACATCTGGTACCAGTACTCACTGCATGACTACCTGGCATATGGGATATTTTGTGCCTGTGTGTCCATGGCAAGTTCTCATGCCCGGTTTGTAAGACAGCTACGAGATTTATCTGGTTGAAGAAGGGTGGCAAGTATTTGGTGTTCGACCAACATCGACAATTCCTGCCTCTTGACCATCCTTTCAGATGGGACACCAAGAACTTTACCAAACGTGTCGTGGTGAGAGATCCTCCACCTCGGATGTTGACCGGTGCCGAGGTTCATGCTCAGATAGATGCTCTCCAGTTCAACGAAACAGACGGTCGTTTTGGGGGTATGGTCAGGAGCATATGTGGACTCATAAGTCAGGCTTGGAAAGACTCCCTTATTATGTCGATCTTCTTCTGCCACATAACATTGATGTAATGCACACTGAAAAGAACATCGCCGAGTCACTTTGGGGAACACTCATGGACACTGAAAAGTCCAAGGACAACCCTAAGGCTAGACTAGACCTGGCACTGTTGTGCGATAGACCAAAGCAAGAGATGCTGCCTCCTTAGCCCGGCAAGAGATGGACACAGCCCAAGGTCGATTTCGTCTTGGGCAGGCCACAAAGGAAATAAATACTTCAGTGGATCTAGACATTGACATTCCCTGATGGATATGCAGCGAATCTAACGAGAGGAGTCAACTTATCTACTCTGCGAGTCCTAGGGATGAAGAGTCATGACTTCCACATATGGATCGAGCGACTTCTTTCGGCGATGGTTCGAGGCTATGTTCCTGAGCCTATGTGGGTTGTCCTGGCAGAGTTGAGCTATTTCTTCCGCCAGCTATGTGCCAAGGAGATATCTCGGTCCGTCATTGATGACTTGGAGAAAGCTGCACCTGTGTTGCTCTGTAAGCTGGAGAAAATATTTCCACCAGGCTTCTTCACTCCGATGCTTCATTTGATCGTACACCTCCCAAATGAGGTTCGAATGGGAGGGCCTGTGCAATGGCGGTGGTGCTTTCCAGTCGAGAGAAATATGAAGACTCTTCGCAAGAAATGTAGAAACAAAACCAAAATTGAGGCTTCCATTGTAGAGGCATTCATTCTGGAGGAGGTGTCCAACTTCACTGAAGAATACTACTCCGAGAACCTTCCTAGCGTGCATAATCCACCCCCTCGTTACAATGCTGGAGAAAATGAATCGAGTCTTAGCCTTTTTTGAGGCCAACTCGGCACGGCAAGTGGATCCGCAGTTAAGCAGTTGAACTATGAAGAGTGGCGAAAGATCATGCTATACGTGCTTACCAACCTTGATGAGCTGGACCCGTACATGGGGTAAGTTGTTATCTATCTTCATCCAATTCGTCGTCACTTCCCAACACCATTCTTTTTGTTTCGTACAGTGAATTTCTTCATTTGTTCTCGAATGGACCAAGGCCTCTTTCTGATGCGGCAGCTGAAACCCTAATTGCAAATGGTGCGGGGCAAGGGAGGCCTGATTTCATTTCTTGGTTCCGACAGAAGGTACCGTCCAACCAAGGTCGTACTTAGTCTGACGTTCCAACTTGCTCTTACGTTCTGACCGTATAACGATATATCTTGCTTCACCTTGCAGGCTCAAACCGATGCGTCTATGAGTCAAGAGTTGAGACAGGTTGCAAAAGGCTTTGACCGTAGGGTCAAGTCATTTAATGGTTACGACGTGAATGGATTTCGCTTCCGCACATCAAGCTACGAGCAGAGTCGGCCCAATCGAAAAACCACAAATAGCGGAGTTTGTACTCCAGGCAATGACAACCGTGACTACTATGGAAGAATTGAAGAAATATACGAACTTTCATTTCACGGTGAAAAGCCTTTGAATCCTGTCATGTTCAAATGCCATTGGTTCGACCCTAGAGTAACGAGGCTGACACCTAATCTTGGGCTAGCCGAAATTCGTCAGGATTCTGTCTATCCAGGAGCCGATGTGTATATTGTGGCTCAACAGGCCACGCAGGTATATTACACGCCATACGCGTGCAAAAGCAAAGAGCATCTCTTGGGTTGGTATATTGTGCATAAGATATCGCCACATGCTAAACTACCTCTCCCCAACGATGAGGATTATAACTTCAACACAGACACGTATGACGGTGAGTTCTTTCAAGAAGCTGGGCTGCAAGGGACGTTCACGATAGACTTAACCCAAGCGATGGAAATGGAAGTAGAGAATGATGACGAGGACGCTGGGGATGAGGTGGTAAATGACAAGGACATAGAAATGCTAGAACGATTCCGTTTAGGCCAAGCAAATGAAGACGACGACCTATCTTCGGATACTGAGGAGTACTAAGACATGGTTGACAGTGATGAGGAGACTCATGCTCCGGCTAATCCGGATGATCCAGATTATTTCTAATACATGTAATATTATGTTATATTTTTAGGATATAGGGTTTTATTTATATTGCATATATTTGATTATGTTATTTCTAATACAACATTGTTTGTTCTTTTTAAATGCAGGAGGTCGAGGCAAGATGCCAGGAGGACGTCAGAGGCGGTTGAGTTGGTTGTACCGGAGCTCACAGGCCGAAGGGCCCTCGACGAGGAGTGGCCGCCGCCGGAGGGAGCCGTCTCCACAGGAGGAGGAGGAGGAGGAGGAGGAGGAGGTCGAGGAGGAGGTGCCGGCCACGCCCGAGGCCCAGGGGCAGGAGGAGATAGTTCCTGCCGAGGAGGCAGAGGAGGACGAGCAGGAGGAGGATGAGGCGGACGAGGGTTCGGGTGCCTCAGGGGTGTCCACGCCCTACTTGAGAGGTCCCGCCAGCCTCCCGGCGTTGCCGCCACGTGCCCGACGCCCAGTGATCACGCCCATCGGACAAAAGTACATGTTCTAACTACCTGTTCATACGATGAGACTCAAAATAGAAATAGAAGCTAATAATCTTTTTAATCACTTGTGGAGGTCATGGGACTTTGTGGGGCCTAAAGGCCGCAAACCCAACGGCATCCTGGGCCTCCTGTGCCGCGAGCACTACCCCGGCATAGTACAGTATGCCGGGAGGCACGAGCCGGCCTACACCTTTGACCACTACACCGTAGCCCCAGACCCGGACTTCCCCAACAAGGCGGCGCGGGTTAGAGCGGAGCTGTGGGTAAGTCTTCGTGAAACAATATCACATTCATCATATTTTTTTCTTTAATTACTTTCTCGCCTCGTATTGTGTATGTATGCAGAACTACTTCAAGTGCGAGCCGGGGAAGGAGGCAGTGGCGGAGGTGACGGCTACCCGGGCCTGTAGGAAGCTCGTCACCGACATGATCTACGAGGCTAGACTGCAGGCCATCATCACCTACAACGCCACGGTCTTGGCCAAGAGGGTGACGAAGGCCCAGGCGAGAGGCATGATGCTGGGTCGGGCGCAGTACTTGCAGGTAAGTGATTTCTTTTGAGATTAAGCTTTTGGTACTTTTCATCTGACGCTTAGACGTGAAATACTTGATGATGTGCAGATGATCCCCCAATGGTGCCAGTCATTTCCCGAGTGCTGGGAGATGATCGTGGACCGGTGGCTATCCGAAGAGTGGGCGGCCCACCACGCCGAGGCCCGGAAGGCGCGTCTGCAGATGCCAGGTGTACCACACCACCAGGGCAACCGCAACCTCGCCGAGTACGCACAAGCTTGGGTACGTGAAAGACTTTATCAATTCCTCGCTCAAATGTTGCCTGAATGCTAATGATCTTGTTGTCTTCCTCGCAGTTGGCCGCACACGGTGGCCAGCCTTGCGGCACGTTGCAGGCATACGCCATGTCCCACAAGGCCAAGGCCACGGCAGCGGAGACCTCCTACAACCCCGACGATCCCGCCGACGCGTACACCAACTCCAGCGTCCACTCCCGCCTCACTGACTACTCAGAGGCGGCAAGGGCGGTCTATGGGGACACCTTTGATCCCGCCACCACGGACCTGGACGGGAGCATCGTCATGAGGATTGGAGGAGGGAAGAAGCACGGGCGGTTCTGGCTTGGCGACGGCGTCATCAACTCGGCCTCCACTCCCACTCTGTCCCAGCTCCAAGCATAGAGCACGAGCGGGAGCGTCCCCATACGCCCACGCCCGTCGCCTGCGTAGTCGTGGGTCGCCGAGCTCGAGGTTATTTCTATTTAACTCATCGTACAGTAATCTTTAAATGTTTGCATTGTTAAATGCTAAGCAGATGCAGGAGATCATCGCCTTCATGGCCTCCCAGGGCATGGCTGTGCCCCAGACGCTCATGGCTCCTCCACCGCCGTTTCAGGACGCCGGAGCTACTCCTGTGAGTATCAATACATATGTGTTTCATTTTTTCATTTCCTTGTCTGACATAGACATCTTCCTTTTGTAGCCTCCTCCGTCAGAAGGTTCGAACAACCGCCACGCTCCTGGATGGAACCCGGCCGAGGGTCAAGCAGGCGGCAGTTCTCAGGGGTGGCCCGGTTGGCCGGGGGTGTAGTAGATTGAACTTTGGACTATCCTCGTGTGTTATTGAACTCTCATGTTGTATTGTGGTGACCTAGGTATTGAACTATTTGATGACATATATGTTATTGAACTGTGATGTGATATATATATGTTCTGTGACGTGAAATGTGATATATATGTGATATGTGATGAATGTGATATATATCTGTGTGATAGTGTTAGAGAAAAGGAAAAACAGAATTGAAAAAACAAAAAATTTCCTCTTTGCCGAGGTTGCTCTCGGCAAAGAGACCCTTTGCCGAGGGTTTTGACCATAACCCTCGGCAAAGCTGGGAACCAGAACGCCAATTTACCTAGCTTTGCCGAGGGCTTTGGTCTAGCCCTCGGCAAAGGAAGAAGTTTGCCGAGAGCCAGAATTCTAGCTCTCGGCGAAGAGTTTCCAAAAAATAACATATCTTTGCCGAGGGCCGGCACGGTGAGCTCTCGACATAGAATATCTCTTTGCCGAGAGCCTTGTGTTCAAACACTAGGCAAAGATTTTCGTGGGAAAAAATAAAAAAAACCTTTGCCGAGAGTTAGCTCAGCCGGCTCTCGGCAAAGAAAAAGCCTTTGCCGAGGGTCATCTCAGCCGGCTCTCGGCAAAGAAGCCGTCAACGGTCGTCTCCTGTTAACGGCTACTTTTCTTTGCCGAGTGCCGCGAGGGACCCTCGGCAACGGGATTGTCGAGAGCCCGATAAACGGCCCTCGGTAAAGGCTTCTTTGCCGAGAGGTTTTTTGCCGAGAGCAACCCTCGGCAAAGGCTTTACCGAGTGTCAAAGAGCATTTGCCGAGTGCCTGAGGCACTCGACAAAGCAGTCGTTTCTAGTAGTGATGGGAATAGCAAAACGTTTTGGTATCCCGCGCGCGCACGCTACCACCGAAAATTGGTACACACGCATTGTCTGCATCTATTTATAGGCAAGTCTCTTCTCGTCATACACAGCCACACCATCAGAGTAGGTGCACACTACTTGCTTCGTACCTCCTAACAAGCAGTTCAACCAAGCTGCATAATTAGCGTTTACTTACTTGCACTGTAACTATCCCACGGGAGCTACAATCACCACGTACGTACGTACACGTTAGAATGGAGATCATCACAACGACAAGCACGATGGTAAAGCCCGTCTACTCTACCCCACACCCTCTCGCCGGCGAGAAGGTCCCGCTGACCGTCTTCGACCGCGCCGCCTTCGACATCTTCGTGCCCACCGTGCTCGCCTACCCCGCGCCGGCGCCGTCCAACGAGGCGCTCAAGCAGGGCCTCCGCAGGGCCGTGGCGCTGTACCCTCACCTCGCGGGCCGACTTGCCGTCGACGACCACGGCCGCCGATTCCTTCACGTAAACGACGAGGGCGCGCTTGTGGTAGAAGCAGCACTCTCGGCTGACTTGTCCGACGTGCTCCTCGCCGACGACGGTATGGCCGACACAAACGTCGTCGACGAGCTGTACCCGACGCTCCCGGAGGTAATTAACGAGAATACGTCACTGACTCTTGGAAACTGGTACCGTGGCATGCATGTTTCGTTCCTGTGGGTTACAATACAACCAACCACTCGTACAGGACAACGTTGGCGCGGCACTCCTGCAGATCAAGCTCAACCGCTGCAGGTGCGGGGGGCTCATCGTCGGCATCATCTGCCACCACCACGTCGCCGACGGCCACTCCATGAGCACCTTCTTCACCACGTGGGCTAGCGCGGTGCGCGCGGGCAAGGACTTCAACGTTCCAGCGCCGCCCTTCCTCGACCGCGCGGCGACCGCCGTGCCCCGCGCCGCGCCGGCGCCGGTTTTCGACCACCGGTCTATCGAGTTCATGGGCGGAGGGGATGCCCGCCGCAGCACCAAAACCTACGCCGTCGTGCCCATGGACAAGATCAAGACCCTCACCGTGCACTTCACCCACGAGTTCGTCGCTGGCCTCAAAGCGCGCGTCGGCGTCCGGTGCAGCACGTTCCAGTGCCTCCTCGCGCACGTCTGGAAGAAGATCACGGCGGCGCGGGACCTCGACTTGGAGGAGTTCACGCAGGTCAGGGTGGCGGTCAACTGCAGGGCCAGGGCGAGCCCTGCCATGCCGACGGACTTCTTCGGAAACATGGTGCTGTGGGCGTTCCCGAAGCTCCGGGTGAAGGACCTGCTCAACTCTAGCTATAGCCGCGTGGTCGACGCGATCCGCGACGCCGTGGCGCGCGTCGACGGCGAGTACATCCAGTCCTTCGTCGACTTTGGGGCTGCGGCGGACGCGAGCGGGGAGGAGCTCGTCGCGACGGCAGCGGCGGCCGGCACGATGCTGAGCCCGGACCTGGAGGTCGATAGCTGGCTGGGTTCCAGTTCCACCAGATGGACCTCGGCACGGGGCCGCCGTGCGCGTTCCTGCCGCCGGACCTGCCCATCGAGGGGCTCATGATCTTCGTGCCGTCCCGCACTGCCAAGGGCGGCGTTGACCTGTTCATGGCCGTCGCGGAGTGCCATGTCGACGCGTTCGAGCAGATCTGCCACTCCGTCGATTGATCAGACGGCTTACATACGAGGCACAACTTGGTTTCGAATTTCGATTCCATGCATTTAGTTGTGACTTTTTAATTGATTACTAGCAAACGTATCCTGCTTGTGTTGCATTGCAACAGGAATTTAAACACCTTCTCTTTCGAGATACGTATGGATGTTTGCGACCTTAGAACAAACTCAATAATAGAGTCAAATGTTTAACTATAAAGTCAAGTCATAAGAATCAAGTTATATAATAGTTGTCTTCTATTAGTCTGCAAAAAAGTTTCTCTCTCTCTATTCCTGCTCACCACCATTGCAATTTCAGTTTACCAGTGTCTATGCTTTTGTGCACAGTTTGATGCTTGCATGAGAGTCAAGCTTCTCTCTCCTCTTTTTTCTTCTTCGTATCAATATTAGTTTAACTATAAACCTATTATTATACCTGCTCTTATAGTTGTACCTCGACAGCCACCTTCTAGACCAGCACCTTCTCCATCGGCTAATCCACGACTTACAAATTATACTATGCGGTCACGGTCGATAACAACTCAAATAAAGCTTAGATATCTAAACAATAATTTTATTATTTATTTTATAATGGTCATAATATCTATAATATAAGTTAATATTGGCAAACATCACAAAAGTGTGTCGGTCCAAAAAAAAACTTTAGTCCCAGTTGGAAATATGGACCCAGGCTAAATGTATGACTTTCAGTCCCGATTTGAAACACGAACCCAGACTGAAGGTACCTTTAGTCTCGGTTTGAAACACAATCTCAAACTAAAGGTGCCGCCAGAGTGAATTTATAAGAAAAGTGTATCTTAAGTTTGTTAGATATGTGGTGTAGTTGAGATGGCAACACGCGCAAAAGCTCTAGTAGGAGGTTTAAGTTTGAAATCCTCACACTCATGCTTTTTTCGTATAAACACCTTTAGTCCCGGTTATAGAGAACCGGGAGTGAAAATTAGGACTTTTAGTCTTGATTATGCAGTCCCGGTTCTATATCCGGGACTAAAGGCCTTACGAAATGGGGTTAAAGCCCATACGCCTACTAGTGAAATGAAAATTAATCTTAATAGTTTTCTCTACAACAAAGTATAAAAAATAATATATAAATTTATAATAACTTTAAATTTACATATACTATCCAATTATTTGGTTATCGTTGGACCAACAATCTATATAGACTTTTAATAAAAACCTTGTCTGATGTGTACGTATTTAAGTTGATTTTGTTCAGTATTCTTACCAAATTCTCCTTTTTCCCTTATAGTCTGAGAAAAATAAAAAAAAAGTCCATGAAAATAAAAGGACTCCAACCTGAAAGCGAAAAAACATAAACGATAACCGAGTCGATTTCTACTTGAACGAAAGATTTCATTGCTGAAATTTTATCTTTTTATTATTATACCTAGCAAACGACTCGGATGTTGTAATGGGATTCAATACATGTTGGTTTATTCTTATATTTTTATATTGGTTAAAATTCATATTCAAGTTTCTAAATCAAAGAAATCTAAGTGGATTAAAGGTTTCTAGCTATCTACATTTTTATATTTTCCTATTTAGATTGTGATTTCTATGCAAGGTCAGACCGTCAGAGAGACATAATTGGATTAGGATTCATAGCTATCTACCGACTACCTTAAGTAGTGTTTGCACTTTTTATATAAGGGCATGTTCGTTTCCAGGGCAAAAATGTCACATTAAATATTGCGGCCCTAGTTTAGCTTATTAAAATATACTAATTAAATACTAATTTGTCAACCGGAGACTAATTCATGAGATGAATCTATTAAACTTAATTAGTTCATGATTTGACAATGTGGTGCTACAGTAAACATTCGCTAATGATGAATTAATTTACCTTAATAGATTCGTCTTAGTAATTAGCATATGGCCATTTAATTAGTTTTATAAATAGTTTATTTTTAATAGACTAAACTAGTGTCGTAACGTTCGATGTGACAAGCAAAAATATTTTGCCAGAGAAACGAACACGCCCTAAAGAGAAGAGTTATGTATGGTTTTTACATTCACAAAATTAGTTAAGAGGAAGACCAGACAAACATGGGTGGAGAAAAAAAATTCTCTTCATTATTAAGTATAGATTAACTAGCAAATATACTTGTGTATTGCTATAGGAGAAGAGTCGCCTGGTTCGAAACTATGTAATTCTTCTTCCTTCTTGTTGGCGCGGCCCCCGCTACTGCTCTTGCTTGCTCACACTGCCTCATGCACCCCTCACCCCCCCCCCCCCCCCCTCCATTGTGCTTTCAACACCTGTGGTCGGCGGCTCACACATGATCACTGCTCCACCAACCACCCAAGCCACCCTACCTTAACCAAAAAGGCTCCTGTCGACTACTCCGACACGCGTCAGTTCTATGCAAACCGCCATCTCCCTACCACCCGGTGAATTGTGCCTACGTCGTCTCGGCCACCATCACCGTTATGTTGCGATCACCAGCCCAAACTCTTTTGTATACCCATCAGTGAGTGAATTCTCTCCTGAAACCATGACCCCTCTCCAGCAGGGCATGGTGCATAGTGTGTCTAAACTTGCACGGGGAAAATGAAAATAAAAATACCAAGAATAGCATACCAAACTATACTTGGGAAAAGAAATAATAAAACCTGAAAATGTTTCGATAAAGTACTCACCTATACTCTGGTATCGTGTAGATTTTGCACATCTTACCGATGATTGTTAACATATTATATTTATTTTTGCTAGCAATTGTGTCCACATGTGTTGTGGGACTCAATATATCTTATAATCAGACTGTATATCCTTGTATGAGGACGGAGAGTTTGGACTCACATATAGGACACAGAGGCTTGAGCGTATTTTGGAAAGTAAAAAAATAGGAGACTCGCAATATATTTATTATAATTTATTTATAAGAAAATATGAGAGATAAAAAGGAGAAGAAAAAGTCACATACATAACCGATGGTGACAAGAGTTATAACAGAAAAATAAAAAGAAACAGGAAAGGGTGGATGTGAGCATCCGAATTTATGGATGGTTCACGGAGAAAAACGGACGCAGTTTTTCCAATCTACCGGCGAGGACGAACACCACTTCAGGATTAGATTGAACAATAATTTTTAATTTATTAGTGACAGAAATTTTATATCTTTATTATTAAAAAAAAGAAGAGAAGAAGAAGAAGAAGAGATATATAGATATCATATTATAGGTATAGATTAATAACGATAGCGACTGGCTATACTACTGGCAAGTGGTTACCAATTTTGAAATCCACACTCATATGCACTATCTGCTATATTTTTCTTGAACTAGCAGGTCACCTAAACCATTATGTGCTAATGATATATGTCTTGACTGGATTTCTTTCGGCCTGCCCAATCATATTTTAACTAAATCAAATAAATCCCAGGACCTATAATAAAGTTTAAGGAAGTTGAAATGTGTGAACAACACAAGCCTGCATTTCGTGGCTAGTACAGTGGGCCACCGCCACGACATGATTGAGCGAGCTAGCTTAGCCTATAGGAATAATGACCAATGCGATATTGACACTTCAACAACTCTAGACTCGACAACCGTAGTCAGTGATGTTTGGTACGAAGGCTGAGCCGAGTTTGCAATTCTCAGGTACCTGCACGTCAACACGTGCCATATTGCAGTTTTTCACTTCTTGATTGACTTGACGAATACGGCAGTCGTCTCGGCCACACCTTTGGTCGAGACTCCTGCGTAACAACAAGTTGATAGCAAGATTTGGTCTTAATATTGTTATTAGAAGGTTACTTTCCACACATGAGCATAAGGGAGGGTAAGCAAACATGCGGCCGTATATGCGAGCAAACAGCGCAACAGATCTTTGGATTTGTCCTGAGACTGCCGTGACATGTTTAATAAATACGGAGTAGGAAGGAAGTATGCGTACGGAGTACATCATCAGTTTGCATGAGCACGTTGGTCTGAATATATGGGCCACTTAGTGTTCAGTTGGACTAGTTAATTTCTTTCCAGGTCTAATCAGGAGATCAAGCTGGCCAGTGGACAGATATTTGCGTGGACATATGGGACTATACATAGCACCGTGACCACAAGATTGGCCGGCTGCGAGTAGGAGAGGTACTTCAATTTGGACTCTGTACCGTGAGCAAGGAAAGAATTTTTTGTATACGGGAAAACCAGCCGTCCTATATAATATATATAATTATATAAGCGGTGATGGCCGCCAACTGACAACACACAATTGCACAAATCAATCTACTATATTATTTTGCATCTACTATTTTCTCCGACACCACTAAACAGCGAACGTTCACCAGGTTTTAAATCTAACGAACGATCAGACAGCTTCTGCATCTTCCTTTTTTGACAAAAAAATCCGCAACTTTTCTTTTTTAGAAAGTTTTATATTTTCAGTAAAAATTCACAGTTTTTTTAAAGCTATGAAGTTATATGTATAACTTATACGTACAACTTATAACGGTAAGTTTATATGAAAATATGAAAACATAAGAGTTATGAAACATAAACTTATTTACAAAAGTTATTAAATATAAAGAAACGAATTAATTTATAACTTATGTCAAAACTTACAAACATAAAGTTATTAACACACAAAGAAAACAGATTGTTATAACTTATACCAAAACTTAGAACACAAAAAATATGAAAACATAACTTATGTACAAAAGTTTATCAAAACACAACTTGTGTATATAAATTAGTCCATACAACTTTACATAATTTAATAATACAACTTGTGTTACCTATACAACTTATAAAACTTGCCCAACGAAGTTTTGATAAAATTTGTGCTCCTTAAAATGTTATATTAAAAATTGTGGTAGTATAAATTTTTTGTGTAGAACTTAATATTTTTTTAAAAGAAAAGATATGTGTTTAATTTGCTTGTCTAACTTAGATATATAACTTACAAATGACTTAAATATAAAGTTGTACATATAAGTTCTCAAAAATTTAGACGTACAATTTAATATCATAGTATATTCGTAGAAAAAAAAAATTATGTACGAAATAATTTATATAAAAATAAAAGGGTAAAATAAAAAAAAAGAAAAAAAAGTAGAAAAAAGGCAAAAAGAGATATGTGCACATGGTCTTTCCTCAGCAGCCTCTGTTTCTGTGTATCACAAAAGGTAAAATATTTGAGAACCTGAACCTGATTGTTATCTGATTGGGTCGTTTGGTATAGAAAGAAAAGGAGAAGCAGGATTGAAAGAAAAGAAGAACGTGTGGTTAGAGTGTTCGCTCGAATGGAAAGCGGTGAACACTCGTCGTAATGGAGTTAGGTATTTTCCCTCAGCTCTAGTTTTGCTGCTGGTTCTTCGTTGTCATCTACTTTGTTGCAATAGCGAGCACAAGGTCCTAGGATTATTGGTCAGGCCGACCTAGGGCAGCTCATCGCCGTCGTCTCCCTGACGGGGTCCCTCCCAGGAGCGTGGGTGTCGAGTTCCCAAGAGTTCTCGCCGACATGTCTTACGTATCGTGCTTCCGACAAGACTCTCCTTGCAACGTGTCTTGCGCATCACACTCATCGCCAGGGGCACACGTGATGTGTTCGTGTGCGAACACAACATCGTCTTTACGGTCCAAACCTAAAATCAAACGTGGCCGGCAAGTAGCGGCGTTCGTGCTAGGCCGGCATATATACCAACACAGATAGAGAGAGATTAATTTATCATACTACAACAGCACACATGATATACTCCTCTGTCCCAAATATATGTCGTTTTCCCTCCCGATAAACAAATGCTGATAATTTTTATAAATAATAAATATCATCGATTAGTATCATAATTAGTATCATCGAAAAGATTTTTTAATCTAGTTTTTTAACAAATTTATTTAAAGATATAAATATTGCACGTATTTTCTATAAATCGAATCAAACTTGTGGCACGAAACCGAAAACAATAAATAATTTGGGACGGAGGGAGTATCTTTTAGTTTTGATTTGTTTTTCCAAATGCTATAGCACGAGCCAGATCTTCAGAAGCACAATTGTTTCTTATGTCACGGGCTATTTGAGCCTGCAAGTGAGGGTGCGCACGGTAATCTACGTAATACTGCTGATGATGTAGCTGTAAGACAAGGGTCTGTTTGGTTGTTGTCATAACTTGTCATGCCAGACCTTCGGCAAAACTGTGGCTGCCCATAAAAAGTGTGACGAACAAAATCGAAGTCACACTTGTGGCAAAGTTTGGCACGAAAATAAGTCTATGACGTGGGACATGGTGCTAAGAAAGTGTGACGTGCCATATCTGTGGCAGTAAACCAAACGGCTGCCAGAAAAAACTGTGGCACGACAAATCTGTGGCGTTGGCAAGCTCTGGTCACCAACCAAACACCACCCAAAATTTCCTCTCCTGCTTATGAAATACATGCAATACATGTTCTCAAAAAAATAAGGCCTGAATCATTGTTGGGTTGCCGACGAACTTTAATACACTTACACTTTGAGACATGTTTGTAGCTACAAGTAAATAATGACATGTACATGTAAAACCAAGTGAATTGTCCCAAAAATAATTGTGTAAATGTTGATCTCACCTTGTAATTAATAGTCATATTGAAGGTATCATGTGATCATCACTTAAACGAGGAGAGGAAGACTCTATGGGAGCAAGAACAAAAGATTATGTTTCTGACCTCATTGGAATCCGCTGCAATCTTCACTATTGCTGGAGTTACTCTAATTATGGGTGATAAGGGCTAATAGACTCTAACCACCAATTAGCTCTTATCAGGCTAGAATTAGCTCACATTTAGGCTTCCTAATGACATCCTAAACATAGCCCAATTATAAGCTCCCGATCCAAACATCTGGCTATAGTTTTACTAGTCTATATGGGCGCCCTTTAGCCTTGAGCTAAATGCTAGTTAGTACTAGTTCTGGTAGCTAATACAATTATAGCTAGGGCCTGTTTTGACTAAACTTTTCTGTGGCTATGTTTGCCTGTTTGGATAAACATGGCTATAGTTACTAGTTGGGGCTAAAAATTAGCCCCTAGCTATAGTTTGCAAGTTGGCTAACTAGTTGAAGACTGTCCGACAAATTAGCCCATCCATTAGATGACTAAAGCTAAATGAGGCTATTTTTAGCTAGTTAGCAATTAGCCCTTGTATCAAACATGCCCCATAATGTGATACTATAATCACATATAGTCCTTTTGAATACAAATCTAATACCCCGTCTGTTCTAAATTAAAGATATTTTGGCATTTCTAGATACGTTATTTTTGCTATGTATCTAGACACGATTGCAAAAAGCTACATATCTAGAAAAAACCAAAATATCACCAAATTATCTTATAATTTGGAAAAAGTGAGTAACATTGACTTCGGCCAAAGCACTACTATACACTCTATACATAACAAAGTAATTGTTAGTCAAAGGCTTCTCCTAACGCCCACGCTCATACTAATTACATATGACGTTAGAACAGCCAGAGATATATTGACTTAAATGTCATCACGTTTTTCTGTCCTAAGTCCTCACACATATAGTAATGACAGGAGGGTGTAGGCCTTATACAACAAAAAATACCTTCGCTGAACATAAGAAGAAAACAATTTTGGTAATCTGGTGAAACAGATTTGCATTAACATGCATAGCATGCATTTGTCGATCTGCGCTCTCCATTCAAAAAATTCAAGCACCAAATACATAAACTTCACTATACACTGAATTATGTTTCAGTCTTTATTATTACCATGGATATGTATCTATCCCATTTTTTCTTCATGTTCTTTATGGAGCAGGTCGTCTATATTCTCAGTTCTACTAGCAAGATGACGATTAACCATTATTGCAAACCAGAGAGGCAGAGACAATGTTTAACCACTGAAATTTGACAGATGCAATGTTCTTAAGGCAATAAGGTAAGGTGTGGCTAATCTTGTTGCCTAGGAAACTAGGTGAAAACACAGCTTGTGTAATTCATATCCTTAAGAACCTTCGGCAGGTGGGAACCAAAAACATAAGAAATGCCTAAATGTACTCAAAGAAGTATACCTTATTGCAAAATGCAAACTAGTAAAGTCTTAACACTACTGGATCTCATCTGTGGTCAGCTCGAACTAGTAATAATTTACAGGCCCCCACTATCCCAAGTTCCAACAGCACAACTGCCATTGGTCTTTTCACTCGAAAACCAGTGGTCTTGTTATGAATAAGAACGAAGAATTTGCCTATATGATATTAATACAGCTTCGAAAGGTTAACCCAAACAGCCATCTGACCTCCTAGACAAATGCAATTTAAAGATAGTATCGCCATTGCTTTTCAACAAGAACATGAGGTACAATCTGGATGGTCAAATAATGAGGCATGACATCAACTATCGACAAATTATCTAAACTGACATGATAACAATCATGGATATTTGCATTTTGCACTGGAAAGTAGGTACTCCAACAAGCAGGAATAATCTATCATGGTACTGACAAATTTTAAATCTCAGAAACCTTAAAAACCACACATATAAAATTTTGAATATGAGTTACTTAAAAAAAAAGATTTTGAATATGAAGCCCACAAGTATTTCAGAGTTCTTACTCTTAGTTTAAACTGTGAAGGGTAATACATGTCATTGTGCAACATCCATCAAACAAACACCCTATAAATTTATAGTATTCAATTCATAAAAATAATTCAATATTAGAAGAAATAAGCAACCTACTAAAAATGAATGTCGAAACCAGCGTTCATCCTGGAGGACTCACAGCTTCTGTTGTGACTCAAAAATCAGGATATGGCACCTAGTACTCACAATCAGTAAAGGAAAACAAATTCTGCAGTAGAAATGTGCATGAGCTAATGGAATGAAAGACATGACAGCCATGGCCAGAAACATTCACTCGCTCCAATTCCTTGAGACATAAATGACAGGTTATCAATGTCTGAAGTTCGTCAACCATGATATGGATAGAAGGAGAGATGGCCAAGGAGAGACTGCCATTACATGAGGGTTGAGGAGAGTTTGAGGCACTCGCTCTGGCACCTCTTGAGGCAGACGTCGTTCCAGTTGGGCAACTGGTGCTGGTTGACGCAGACGGTGCGTGCGCAGGCGTCGGCGCAGGCGTCGAGTTCAGAGACGCCGCAGACGGTGACGCAGGTCTCCGGTATGGGGTCCTTGGAGAAGGCCCCTACCTTCTTGAGCATGCGCTTGGAGGTGCACACGCGCTCGCAGACGAAGACCTCGTCGGAGCTCTTCTCCCGCCCGCGCGCCGCCTTGAGGCGCTGCTCCTCGTCGCGGCGGCGCTTGATGCGAACAAACTGACCCGCCACCAGCGCCGGGATCGCCGCGCCCAGCAGAGGCCACCATGCGTCCACCATCGCTTCGCAAGTCGGCGGGGAAATCGGGGCTGCACGATCAGATTTGGTCGAATCCAGCAGCCACAGAGGAAATCGTGAGGCGAGAAGGGGAAGAAAGAGGTGGACAATTGGGGGTGGCACCTTGGGACGAACTGATTGCTTACCGACGCGTCGTCGCGCGTGGACGAGAGGCCGGGAGCCGGAGAAGGGCGGCGAAGGTTTTAGGCGAGGACGGCGGCGAAGGTTTTAGGCGAGGACTGCGGCGAAGTGCGCAGGTGGCGCCGCTTCAATCTGTTCTGCAGGGATAGGAGAAAGGAGATGGTGGCTGGAGAGTGGAGACGGTCGTCGGGCTGTAAACGGGCCGAAAGTTTGCTTACGTCTTCATACGGTTTTGTAAATGGGCCGAAAGTCTCTTTACGTCTTCATACGGTTTGCAAGTTCTGGAGCGCGAACTGAGCCAAAATCATGTTCCTTTAACTTTGACTACCAACCTCTAAAAGGCCACCCACACACAAAAAAAATCAGCTTCTAAAATTTTATACAGTACAAGAATCATTTTGTTAAAATCACTTGTATTAAGATTCCCTTTGTAAAAAGATATTGCTGAAAACTGCTGAGATGCATTGGGGCAGCTATCTTACATGGGGACAACTCTCTCTCTGTCATCTCAAGTAATAAAAAGGTAAGAGAGCTATTTACAGCCTAACTGCTATGTGCGATGCAATACTACACAGTTCGGTGCGAGCTTCATAAAACACAGCACGCCCAAATCACTTCGTCGGATCGACCACCATTTGCCGTTAACGCGAGAAAAGGGAAAGTGAAGCCTGTCCCTTCACATTGTTGAAAACTTCGCGGCAAGATTAACGTCCAACTGAATGGTGCACTCTGCAACAAGACCTAGGGTTCTGCTCTTTTCAGACGCAGTTTAAAGTTCTTTTCTAAAAATGCCAAGGTTTCCGCATAGGAAGGATCGTTCTTGTTAACTGGCTTACATGAATTTATATGATCAGTAGACGGTAGAACCTGCAGAGAAATAAAAAGAAGGTAATCGCTTGAAATCTGCAACAATTAGAACCAATGAAATTATGGAAGCACACAAGGAAAAAATGGTGGGAAGCGTCCATGTGGCTTAGTAGCCTATGTAATCTTTTTTTTTTAAGCCTTGATTCTTCCAGTGGTATCCCAAAACTAGTTTTGACTATCAACATAATTAACATTGACATAATCAGAATTAATATTGGACTGCATCACATGTGAAGATGTAAAGGCCCTTGTGATAATAAGAATTCCATCAAATGCAAAAAAAAACAATAATTTCATGTGCATTACTCGATGGTGCAATAAATGTGAAAAATACTTACGACAAGCTCCCCAAAGCCTGGGTATGCAGATTCAATTGGCACTATCTCCATACGGAGTGCCCAACCGCCATATCCTTCAACAATCGGTGTGACCTGGGTCTGTCATGGAACCAATTAGCATATATAACGCATTATTATGGAAGTGGAACCTGTGGCAGTATGAATGTTACTACCTCACTAAAACTAAGAACGTCAAGAAATCCTTTGTTGTGGCGTTGACGCACAAAATCGTTCAGTTCAACTAATCTTGGAGATCCACTTCTTAACTCCCCAATCTATCGAAATTAAATGTCAGAACATATAGAGAAGACGAAAACTATCAATTTGTAAAAACAAAAAAAGAAAAAGCTTATCAAAATGGAAGACCATACCGAAGGAGCAGGACGAAACACTAAACCCATACGCCATGGCATGTCTGCAAGTTTACTGCCAAAATGCGGACAACTATAGAAAACCTGTGAGCAGAAATAGTTAGATCATATTCACAGGCACACAGATAACCACAAAATTCAACACACAAAAATACATACTAGCCCAATAGTATTATTCAGGAACTTGTCGTAGTTATTCAGCTTTGCTTGATATAAAAGCTGTTTAACCACCAGTCCTCCCATGCTGCAAGTATGAAAATGGGGAGAAAGCAAGTCATAAGTTATTTCAGTAACTAGCAGTTACATAAGTGAGGAGTTAGCACAACAAATATAGCAACACGCCAGAGCAATTGCATGGCTGAGTAGCATCATAGACCGAACAACAATCCTTACCTGTGTGTCACGAAAATAACAGGCCGACTACCAATCCCAGCAGCCACCAACTTCCTCAGCAGCATAGAGCTCACCTCCTATAAAACAAATAGGATCTTGAGTGAGAAAAAACAACAAATAATCAGTAACATGAAAATAGCTACCAACATATATAGCATCGGACAGAAAATCTTGAAATCTAGAACTAGAATTATGTTGGGAAATAACTGCAGTTGCACAACAGAAATTTCCAGCAATAACAAAAAAAAAAAAGAGTCCACATATGTCACTACAGAGTTTAAATTAGTTGAGTATAACTTGTAATGTTGACAAGCTGGATCCAGGTCCACATATCAAGGGGTATATAAGGGCACACAAAAACCCAAGGTTCTTTAGTTGGTGCAGGAGAGAATGTCAACAAGGAGGCGACTATGCACACAGCATAAAAAGCTAAAGAAATCTCAGAAGTTACCTGAAGAGGTAAGCTGGCTCCAGTCCATTGGGTCAAATTTGTCTGCGTAAGTTATTCGGCATTGGTAAGGACGTTGAAAAGTTTAGAAGCAACAAAGTAGGTATCAGCAGAAATATTCAAATGTACCAGAACAACTCAAATATAGAAAGGACCCAATACAGATATAAAATCATGAGAAGAATAGCAGGTGAAGGGAATTGATGAGGTGTCAAAGAACAAACCTTGTATTTGACAGTAAAAAATCGTGCTTGAGGAAAATCTGCCGCAAGCCATTCTCTTGGCCAGCATGTGCCCTCTTTCCCAGCATCCTCATCAATGCTTTCCACCAGACCAGCTTTGGTAGTTGATGATTTGTCATCAGCAATTCGCCATGAGTTGAATGGGCCACCACGAAGGCCATGGACAAACACAACATCCATCAAAGGGACACTTTTGGATGCAGCTTCAGCATCATCCATAGAGCTCACAGTTTCAGAGCCAAGGTCTTCAATACTTCCATCTTCCTTACAATTATCTCCTGAAACTCTTAAAATCCCAAAACCACTGTTGTCCACATGAACTTCAAGAGGTAACTCTGGATTTAGCAAGAATAGTGCATCTCCAAACTGAGGACAGTTTCTTTTATACTCACTTTCTGAATCAGGATATTCATCAGATGGTTTTCTTGTATTTGGACTCTCAGAACAGAATATGTTCAATAATGTTAACCTGCAGTAGCTTTTTAGTTTTATATCATTGCAGGGAATTCGCCCACTAGCACAACCCTCGAGCCATTTGCACCATACATCATCAGAAATAATTTCCTTCTTTGAATTGGGTAGAAGAGAGAGAATGGTAAGCAGCCGTCCAGCATGCCTTCGGATATGGGCTGCAGGAGGAACCCGTACACTTGAGGGATCAGTGGTAGCATCAGTAGATGAAGCATTAGAAGCCACATTCTTGTCTTGCACTTCTCGAATACGAGATGCATCATATGCTTCAATTGCAGCAAGTTTCTCATAATCATCACCCAGGAGGATGTGCCTCAACAAGGGAAGAGCTCCTAAATCAGCTATTCTCTTTTGGCATGCGCCATCCTCGGAACAAAGCTCAGCTAGAGCTTTTATTCCCTTGAGCGTTGCTGATGCTGAGTCAGCAGCATCAAACTTGGGCGGATTCTTTTTGTTCATATTCTTTAGAGCTGTAGCAAATGGCTCAAGAGATAGAAAATCAGAAAGTGGCCCTTTATCTTTGTCATCAGACCCAGGCTCACAGTTCGATTGGGTGCTTGCTAATTTAACAACAGCACTACCTAATTGATTCAAGACCTGAGTTGCCGTGGAAGCATTATGGTAATCAACCGGATTCTGTCAATAACACATGTTGTATTAGGATGGTAGGATGAAGAACAAGAATGTGAACAACAAAAAAGCCAATTAGTAGGATTATGAGGTAACATGATAAATTCTACAATGACTACATTGATCAAGTTTTATAGTGTAACATGGTAATATTAGATAAAAAAACATGACAGCAGGCGCATGCCTTCATATATTGACAATAAATGATGCTACAATCAAATGATAACTTTGTTACATAATCAACATTCTAATCAAAAGGGATTCTAGTCTCCTGTCAAAGACTGAATGTTTTACAGAACATGCCTATGTTATGTCCACGATGAGATAACTCTAACAGTCTAATATAAACAGTGTTAACGTAAACGGGCGTGTAGTCCGTTTACATGCCATTTAAACACTACACTGTAACGAGCCATGTCTGTTTAATCGGCTGTTTATCCTTTTTAGTTGACTGTAGCCCATTTAAGTGGCCGTGTATAACATGAATAAATGCTAAACGATAGGCACCCGACTATTTACCGTTTAGTGTTTTGGCGAACATTCAAAAGGAGCTATGACTGTTATGTTTTTATGATGCACATTGACAAACTACAAAAAAAACATCGTCCAAGGTATTGCAAACTGTGATGATGCCTAAGGTTTAAACAGTACTTTTATCAGAGCTAAAAACTATAGGAATTTTAAGAATCCGGATAGTAAAAATCTCTAAATCCTATAATTTCATCCAAACATCCTAGGATTCTAGGGGATTCTATCACACAGGCACAAAATCCAAGAAACATCAGAGATTATTTCTATCCAAAATCCGGATATTAGAATCCCATCCAAACATTTAATGCTGTGACTGTGTGTACATGCTTTAGGATCTTTATTCTTTAAAATGGGCAAAACACGCATTCAAATTATATATATATTGTAGTAAAAGAAAGGAGTACCTTCACTTTCTCTGGTTCAGGCTGTGTGGTTCCTTTTGAAATTTGGGCCTTGTTGTCCCCAAGAATCTCAGAAAGGACAAGAGCTAACCATCCCTGAGAAATTGGCACAGAAGCTGGACCATAATCTTCAAGTATGCACGAAAGGATTTTCACAGCAGTAAGATGTGTTTTATCTGATACAGATTTATCAAAAAGCCATCTAAGAAGAATGCCAGACCATCTTTGAGATTCCTCAAGTGATAAAGGAACTTCACTAGCATAAAGCAAACTAAGAGCACTTGCTATTGATTCTTTCATACTGTTCTGGCCATTCTGATTTTCTATCTTTTTTGCAATACTACGAAGAGGATGAAGGCCCTTCTGCCTTATCACAAATTTTGACTCATTACACCGCATCATAGATAATAGGAACGTTGATAATGACAGTTGACCCAATGGCATGTCATTGTTTGCAGTAGCCTGAGAAGCTGTAGAAAGAAGACTAGAGCACCAATCAGGAACTGATGGAGCTAAGGCTAAATTCTGGTCTTCTAAAAGAGCTCGAGCCACCAGAGTTCCATGCCATTTAACAGTTCTTTCAGCTGCTTTCAGCGCAGTTGCAACTGCATGCCCGTCACTATCAAGTTCTTGAATACGAGTGCGATTCAGATCTGAAGCTATAGCCCAGTTTGCAAGAGCCCATGTAGCAAAAGGTACAGCTACATGCTCCCTCTGCAAATCATCCCAAAGCCCTGGGACAGCAGAAGAGCTTGATTTTCCAACAAGTGGAGACTCAGCAGCAGTCTGTTCCACCACAAATCTTCTACTATCATATGATACATCCATAATATCATCACCTGAGTTATCCAACTCCAGTGAGTTTTTTCCTCTAGAGAATCCCAATATTGTGGTTCCACCAAGCACCTTAATACCTATCCCCTTTAATCCAGTGTCACCGTCATTACTGCTATTATCCTCATGGTCATCAAAATGCATCCCCCCTTGCTCAATAACTTCAATTGCTGTTGCAATATCTCTTGTATCAGCATCAGCAGGCAGCAAAGGCTTAAAGAACGAGTAGTCTGCATTATCGCAGTTAGAAGTGATGATATCCATAAGTGCAGCCACAAGCATGCTCCTCCCTTTAGAATGATCTGAACCATCAAATGAAGATTTCTGTTTCGAAATTGAAAATATATTAGGTACAAGCAGATAAGTGTCCATGGAAGTGGAAAGGCTAGGACGTTAAGAAATCTGCGCAGCTTCTTTTTATAAAATAAATTGTGCCTGACAAGATTGATATATATTAAAATATAATTAAGCTTAAGAAATGACTAATCAGCAACAAAAATGTTCATACAGCTTTTACCTTGTAGAAACCAAACAGAATAAAAAACCTGTTTATGCTATTTTCTGTATTTTGCAACTAATTGACATACAGGAATAAAATATCAACATTCCCCTACTGATGCCAGATCATTTTAGCACATGAAAGAAGTATAAGGTCCACATTGCAACATTAGACTCCTTCCTAGTAGATTAATCGTCTTGAGAAAAGGATATGTAAATATGCTGCTCACAGATCACGCTAATTCTCTTTGTAATTTGCCTCACATCACGTCAACTATTGTGTTTGTCTTTGCTCTGGGTGTCAAGTTTAAGGGCCCTAAGACAAAGCCAACAATGACAAATTTGCACAGACAGTTTGCAAGTTCAGAAATGGAACCACATTCGGCTACATTAAATAGAAATAAGCTCAAGCAGCAGGCAGAAATTCAATACCAATTGAAGACATGGCACTGATATGTGATATCCCAATCTTGCAAAAAAAAAGGGGGGGGGGGGGGGGGGGGGGTCCAAACTCATTTCCACTTGTTATAAGCTAAGCTAGGCAGCAGGCAACGAGCTATATTCACGCATCATCTCACCATTTGATCCTACGAGACAACATACAAATCCCCTAAACCGGACAATGACAAAGCAATATGCCTAGCTATAGAAAACATAAATATCAATTGATGCTACAGGGTATATAATAAAAGGTATGAGGAAGAATTGCAGCTTAATATATTGGTTTCATGGAGTGGTTACAGTAACAATCACAAATTGGATACAACTACAACACATAATCACCCATTCCGAGCTTCAACTACCAACCTAAATTACGTCAATCAATCAGGCAAAGCAAAGCAAGCAGGAAACAGAACTCCAAAATTAAGATCAGATATTACCTTCTTGCCGCGCGTGGGCTGGTACGAGAAGATGAACTGGAGAAGGCATGGCACGGCGTGCGGGCGGCCGAGAACGGCGGGCGCGACCCAGGGATCCGCCACCAGGTGCGCGAGCGCCCTGGCAGCCTCGGCCTGCGTGGCCCCCCGCACGACGCTCTCAAGCAGCCAGTCGAGGACGGCGCCGCCGCCCGCAGAGACGATGGCCGCGCGGCGAGCGGCGCTGGCGGCCGCGATGTCGGCGAGCAGTGCGGCGACCCGCAGCTCGAACCCGGACCGCACCTCGTGGTTGGCGGACGAGAGCACGGACAGGAGCGACTTCCAGAGCACCCGCGCGGCCGTCCACGTGTGCTGCATCCGCTCCACGACGCGGCCCGCGGAGTCCCTGGACCGCTGCAGCGTCTCCTCGAGGTTGTCGGTGGTGAGGTAGACCGCGCCCGCGGCAGCGAGGGAGAGCGTGGAGAAGGCGAGGAGCGGGGCGAGGCGGCGAGCGCCACGGCGGTGGGGCGCGAGGTGGTGCGGCGGCGCGGGCGTGGCGGCGATCGGGAGGGAGGAGGCCGAGGTGGAGGGGGCGGGCGAGGAGTGCGGGGTGGGTGTGGGGGTGGGGGTGGGGGTAGTGGAGAGCAGGCGGAGCCGGTGGCGGTGGTGGTGGAAACGGCGGAGGAGGAGAACGCGTCGCAGCATTGCCGACGTGGGTGGCTTGTCCTCTTGGGTAGGGTGTGAATTATCTGCGTTATTCGGGCGATGCGAGCGACGGGGACCGGAGGTTGCCCTGTTGCCGTGGAGAGGAAGGCGAGAGAGGGCACGCAGCGCGGGGAATATTCGCCGGAGAAGAAGAGGGAGGCCGGGAGAGAGACTACAGGAGGCGGTTTTCCGGTGCGGCAAAAGGGCTCAGAGGAGGACGGTACACGAGAACGCGACGGAACGGAAGAGCGAACCGGGCTTGGGCTTGGACGATGGGCTGCCAAGTTTGGGTTGGCGTCGCGATCTCCCGAATGCCTTCTCCTGACTCGCGCAGTCGCAGCCGTGCATAAGCTGTTTTGTAGTACGAACGGAGTAGTACGAGACTGATCTCAGGCAACTGTAACTTTCCTGTGAAGTTTCAACTTTGTCTGTTCATACGTACTAGTACCGTGGATAAGTTAGCCAATACAACATCTGATCCTGATCAAGCTGGCCTCGCGTATACAACTCCAGCAAGGCATCCCCAGTCTGGCATCTCCTGCTACATTATTGTCACCGATTGCCTAAAGTTCGGCGGCGATTATCCTATCCAAAGGCTGGAATTCGACGGAGCAGCAGACAAGTGGGTTCCATTCCAAGTCTCACGTAGCCTGTCCAGTGTCTAATGTCAAATCATTCCACGTATGAAATCACGCATCAGTATCTGAATGTTAGCCATAATATGGGAGCAGCAGACAAGTGGGTTCCATTCCAAGTCTCACATAGTCTGTCCAGTGTCTAATGTCAAATCATTCCACGTATGAAATCACGCACAGTATCTGAATGTTAGCCATAATATGGGTATGTTTAGTTAGAGCTCCTAGAGTTTGGCCACTAAAATTAGTCACTAAAGTACCAAACACCCCACTAAAATTTAGGAGTCAATGTATGCTATGAAAAATCAGTCTCTTGTGCAAACTATAGAAACTTTAAGGGAAAATTGCTACATTGCCTTGTTTTAAAGTCCAATTGCTTGTTTGCCCCTGTTTTTTTTATTTTGCATGTTTGTCCCCGTTTTCTGTCTTTCAATTGCATGGTTGCCCCTATTTTATTGCAAAACTACCCCTATTTTTCATGTTTTCAGGGCATCTATGCAATTGGAAGACAGAAAATAGGGACAAACATGCAAAGTTAAAAAAACAGGGGCAAACAAGCAATTAGACTTTAAAACAAGGGCAGTCTTGCAAATGGCCCAAACTTTAATCAAGACCACAAGAATCTAATCCGATAGTTAGAGGTGAAGGTGGGTTATTTTAGCACTTAAACCCCTCCACTGTGTCCACGCCTGTTTGGATTATGATGAGATGAGTGGAGGGGTTTAAGTGCTAAAATAACCCACCATCAGATTAGATTTATGTGGTCTTGATTAAAGTTTCTATAGTTTGCACAGGAAATTGGTTTTTATAGCATACGTTCCCAATTTAAGGGCCACTAAAATTTAGGGGTCTTTAGTCATGAACAGGAAGCTAAAAGTAATTAAACTTTAATGGTCTTTAGTCACTATATAACCAAACATGGTCACTAAACTCTAGGGAACACTAAATTTTAGTGGACACTAAACTTTAGGGGGGCTAACCAAACAGGCCCTTCTCTCTTCATTTTTCATAGTTCAGACAGACATGCGACGAGTCTCGTGGCGACGCAGAACTTTTGAGCTAAATTGGACGACGCGCGTCACACCATCAAATTGATACTTAGGCCCTGTTTGGTTAGCCCCCCTAAAGTTTAGTGTCCACTAAAGTTTATTGCTCTCTAGAATTTAGTGACCATATTTGGTTATATAGTGACTAAAGATCAAAGTTTAGTCACTTTTAGCTACCTCTTCATGACTAGGGACCCCTAAATTTTAGTGGCCCCTAAACTTTAGTAGGGTGTTTGGTACTTTAGGGACTAATTTTAGTGGCTAAACTCTAAGGGCTCTAACTAAACAGGGCCTTAACTCGCGTTGAAAAATACTGGAATCGGATTGAATAAGGGGATGTTTGGTTCCCACCCCTAGAGTTTAGCCACCAAAGTTTAGTGGATGTGACTTTAGTGTTAAAAGATATTTTTAGTGGGGGTATTTGGAACTTTAGTAGCTAAACTCTAGGGGATGAAAACCTACGTACAAATACACCTCAATCCACGTGGTTTGGAAGAGATTGAGGTGTAATTTAGTTCAAGTTTTTTTCAATCCACTCCAATCCACATGGATTGAAGTGTATTTAGGTGCAGCCAAACAAGGCCTAAAGCACTAGCAAATCAAATATTTCAGGTTTCATGTCTTCTCAGGGCACTCACAATGCAGACTCTATCATAGAGTCTATATCTATTTATTACACTCTTATTTATTGTATTTTGCTGGTGTGGTAGTGTAATTATTGACGAGAGAGGAAGAAAAAAACAAGACTCCAAGTCTTATTTAGACTCCAAGTCTATGATAGCTTCGAGGTAATAAAAGGACTTAGAGTCTAAATAAGACTTGGAGTCTTGTTTTTTCTTCCTGTCTCTTCAATAACTACACTGCTACATCAGCAAAATACAATAAATAGGAGTGTAATAAATAGATTTAGACTCTATGATAAAGTCTGCATTGTGAGTGCCCTAAGTAGAATCTGCATTGTGAGTGCCCTCGTTCACTCCGTTCATCCGTTTGATGGCACTAATTCTTATCTACTAGTACACCCAATCAGTCCAAATCGGCAAATCCGCGTATTCTCCGACCCCGCGCGGCCCCGGCGCGCACCTATGTGCGAACACCACACCGCGAGCCCGATCGCGCCGCCCGCCGTCGACGACCGCCGCGGCATCCCCTTCGACCCTTTCTTTCTCCCACGCCTCCTCCTCTCCGCCACCTCCTGCACCTCCTCGTCCTTCCTCGCCGCGCGCGCAGTCTCCGCCCTCCACGCGGCGGGCCTCAAGCTCGGCGCGCTCCCCTCCTCCCTCCTGGCCTCGAACGCCCTCATCTCCGCCTACACCCACGCCGACCTCCTCCCCTCCGCGCTCCGCGCCTTCTCCCTCCTCAGCCACCCTTCCACCGCCTCCTACACCACCGTCCTCTCCGCGCTCTCCCTCCACGGCCGTCCCCACGAGGCGCTCTCCCTCTTCGCCGCCGCCTCCGCGTCCGCGTCCGCGGTCGCCCCCGACGCCGTGCTCCTCTCCTGCCTCGTCTCATGCTGCCGCCGCGCGTCTGCCTTACTCCCCGCGCGCGCGGCGCACGCCTACGGGGTCAAGAACGTGGCGGCGCTGGCCTTCTACGCCTCGGCAGGTCCGGCGCTGGTCGCGCTCTATGCGAGCCACGGGAAGGTCGGTGCGGCCAGGAGGGTGTTTGGCTACATGGACGGCGGGGACGTGGTGTCCTGGAACGCCATGATCGGCGGGTTCGCCAGTGCCGGGATGGACGGTGAGGCGTGGGTCTGCTTCCGGGAGATGCGCTCCAGAGGTGTTCGAGGGAATGCCCGCACAGCTGTGGTGGTGCTGGGGTCTTGTGAGATGGAGTCCGGCAGGCAGGTCCATGGGACTATAGTGAGTAGTCAGGGTGGTTCTTCACAAGCCATTTTGTGGAACGCGTTGATGAGCATGTATTCGCGTGTAGGTTGTGTCACCGATGCAGAGAGGGTGTTCCTGGAGATGGTAAGGAAGGATGTTGTGTCATGGAATGTGATGATCGGAGCGTTTGCGAAGAATGGATATGGAGAAAGGGCCTTTGAACTTGTGGACATGATGTTGCAGTGTGGTATGAAGCCAGACTCTGTGACATTCACAGCCACTCTCATGGCATGCTGCCATTGTGGCTTGGTTGATGAAGGGCTTGAATTATTCCAGCGCTTTGTATCAGTTGTTGGTCTCGTCCCAGCCATGGAGCAGTGCGCCTGTGTTGTGGATTTGCTCGCACGTGCTGGGAGGTTCATGGAGGCCTTGGAATTTATCAGGCAGATGTCAGTGAGACCAAATGCAGTTGTCTGGGGTGCTTTGCTGTCTGCAAGCAGGATGCATCACAACGTGGAATTTGCAAGGATTGCATTTGAGCAGCTGGTTCAGGTGGAGCCTGAGAATGCTGGGAATTTTGTGACGATGTCAAACATATATTCAAAGGCTGGGATGGTAGAAGATGCAAAGAGAGTCAGGATGATGATTGATAGTGTAGAGTTGGCGAAACCTTCTGGACAAAGCTGTGTGGAAGTTTTGTAATAAAGCATAAAATTTCATGGACTCATCAGAGTTGCACATATTCAAAGAGGATAGGCCTCGACTATTTTACTACTCACAAATCTCATGTCACCCTAATTGTTTTATGTGGCTACATGTTCTGGTATTCTACAGCATTGGTGCAGCAGTTTTTACTTACTATGCCTCACCCTGTCTTGCTCAGCAATCAGGAAGCTGATTGAACAGCGCGTGTTACCACAACAGATATAATACTGATCTCCTTATTACTTTACAGGAAATGATGGCAAAACAAACCTTATGAGGATGGAGTCAATTCAAAACTGTTGACCTTCCCTGCATGCATAACTCGTCACCCGGCACTCATGCTTATCAGCTGAAGTATTTGTGATAGAAACACATCGTGGCAAAGCTTCCATGAGAAGATCTTTCACCTTCCAACTAACTTGGTCCACTTGCATCTGCTCAACTTGGATGGTTTGACTTGCAGACAGAAAAGAATTGATATGGAGAAAGGACCTTTGAGCTTGTGGACATGATGTTGCACTGTGTTATGAAGCCAGACTCTGACATTCATGGCTATTGTGACTTGGTTGATAAAGGGCTTCAACTATTGCAGCGCTTTGTGTTAGTTGTTGATCTCATCACAACTACTGAACAATGTGCCTGCATTGTGGATTTGCTTGAACGTGATAGGAGGTTCGTGGAGAGTGGAGACCTTGTAATTTCTCTGCACATATCTGGTGGGGTTGGTTTTATTTCCTTTGAATTTGGCATTGCTTTGCAGAACAAATGGTGTAGTTCGTTGTTTGATATTCTTCCTAGGATGGCACATGAATTGTATGGTCTATGGTGATGATATTATTTTGTATCTTCTTAATTAATGTGCATCTAGAAAGGAAGAGAGTCTTTGGAGCTTCAATACTAGTACCTGTGTAATTCCTTGGACAACCTTTTTATATTTCGTATACCTGATTTCACAATTTGTTTGAGCTATATGTTGTAAAGAAATTCCTGTGAACTTGAAAGATCTGGTGAATACTATTCCTTCCTGAACTTGACTTTGGATTGGTAAATTTTTGCAATGAATAGTCCAGTGACCTAATCGATTTTTTTTATGTATCGATAAGGGACTCATGCATGGTGGGAAATGGCTGCAGAGCTCAAAATGGTGGTAAACTAAAGCAATCAGTCTCTACATTATCTGATGTTAAGATTGTCCTTTCATCTTTGGCAAATAAGATTACTGAATGTTGGGGCGGCACCCAGACCGCAGGCGCCTCCGACCCGCATTTTTACCGAAAGATGACGGTGCGTTCGTGCGGAAGGTACCATTCGCGCGAAAGCAAGCGTTTCCGACTTGCATCACCGAGCGACGACGGTCTCTGAGTGGAAGGCAACATTCGCGCGGTAGGGCGATATCCGCGCGGTGGCGCGCCCTTCGGCTCGCTGGCCAAGTTAAGGCGTCGCCCTCGGGCGGCGGCGCAACATTTGCGCGATAGCGCGCCTTTCGGCCCGCGGATCAAGGGAAGGCAACGTCTTCGCGCGAAAGGGTGTTTTCGCGCGGTAGCGCGCCTTTCGGCTCGCGGCCGGGCGTACGGCGGAGGCTTCGTGCGGAAGGGAGCATTCGTACGAAAGGAACCCAGCGTCTCCGGCGGGAGATTTCGTCTTTACGATTTTGTTTGTCCGTGAGTTTTCGCAGGTCGCCGGAAGCATGGGTCAGGGAGAGCGGGCCCACCGGTCGGGAAGAGAGCCGGGGGCGCTGGGCCCGCCAGAGGCCGAAGTGACAATGATGCCCCCAGCGCCGGGAAGGAGCGCTGAACGGCTACAGAGTAGTTGGATAGGGCATCTTTGTAATTATAGTAGGGTGATTGAGAAAGGCAATCTTGTACTTTCACGGGGATCTAGTTCAATATAAAAAGCTCCCGACCTCCCCGCGGGAGGAGGGAGGGGACGGTTCATTTGACTTGATTCTTTCTTTCACTGCGTTTACTCCCACTTTCGTTCTGTGCATTCGCTCGTGCGACAACCCGCTGTTTCGGGACCTTGGACCCGAAACAACATTGGCGCCCACCGTGGTTGTCGCCCGAGCTTACCATGCCGCCAAGGAAAGCGCCGAAGACGGTCGATAATCCGGAGACGATCGCCGCGAGAAAGGATGCTTTCGGCACCGTCGCGGTTTCAGTCCCAGCTAGCCAGGTTCCACCAAACGCAGTCGCAGAGCCGCCGCCGAATGTCGATAGAAGCGCAGCCGCCGCCGGGAGCATCGGCGAGCTAGGGCATGCAGCCTCAGGATCAGCGGATTTCAGGCAGAGACGGTACGCCGGATGGGCACGTCGAGGACGAGTTCGATGACGAGGACGAAGACGATGACGAAATCACAAGACACGCCCAAGCAATCAAGACGTTGGCCCAGCAGCAAGGGGAAATCGAAAGGCTGTTGTTGCAAAGAGACCAGTTGCAGCAGCAGTTGGCGGCGAAAGCAAGAGAAGACGAGACTCGCAACGCCATTCGGCGAGCTGAGGCGCAGAGGAGGCAACTCGAGAAGGAAATTCAGGAGCTGCAAAGGGCCAGGGCGGACCCAAATCCGATAGTACAAGAAAACGCATTCATACCAAGCGAGAGCAACCGCCAGCTTTCGGCAATGCCATCGACGAAACCTCTCCGCTCTCGAGGGAGTTGCAAGCTCATCCGTGGTCACTCAATTACAAGCCCCGCATTCCGACTTTCGACGGTAAAGCGAACCCACGCAAGTTCTTGGCAAGCTACGAGACAGCTGTTTTTTCGGCAGGCGGAGACAATCAGGCTTTAGCAAAATCTCTCATCCTGGCAGTCGAAGACGTGGCCCACGATTGGTACACTACCCTCAAGCCATTGTCTATCTATTCGTGGGCACAACTGAAGGCCGAACTGTTGGCCACTTTCCAAGGATTCCGACCGGATGTCAAGACCACGCGGGATCTCATGAATTGCACCCAGCAAGACGACGAGCCACTTTCGAAGTACCTCAAACGTTTCATCCAGCTGAAAGCTCAAGCCCCGAATGTGCCGGAAGCCGCGGTGATCGTAGCAGCCATCGAAGGCTTGGGAACTGGGCAGTGCACCGCTCATTTGTCCAGGGAGCCACCGAAAGATGTCAAGGAATTGTTCGACATAATGAATGCGTACGCGAGGTCGGACGATGACTTTCGGCGACGCAAGGCCGCGCGCCTGACGCAGAGGCAAGCGACGAAAGCAAGTAGGCCACCGCCCGTGCCGAATCAAAGGATTGTCAGGCCTTTTCGTTCAATCAACAATTTGCAGGAAAAACCGGCACAATCAGCGACAGGCATGGAGAGGCCTGACATGGCTGTCTTTCAGCCCCAAAGAGGGCTTGATCAACCGTTCCGCGGAGGGCGCGGTGGAAGGACAGGACGCGGCGGACGAGACGGCAGAGGCCGCGGAAGAGGACCCAGGCCACCATATTGCGTCATTTGTGACGGCAATTTCGGTCACACCACTCGGGACTGCAAATACAGCAAGATGGCGAAAGAGCTGAAAGATAAGGATCAAGTTCAGCCTCTGCCGAAAGCTCAAAGCATGTTTTTCACAATTCGCAAGACCCGACAGCATTGGCGGCAGCATGCAGCAATTACGCAGGCGCACCCATGCATCCTCCGCAGTACATGCATCCCCAAAATTTACATTGGTACAATCCGGCGTATCAGGGCTATCAGCTTCCGGTCTTTGCGCCGTAGTCGGTGGCAGTTTCGTCACCTATGCATTATCAGCGTCAGCCAACGCCGCCACCAATGCTTCCGGCTCAAACCCAACCTCAGGGGCAGCAAGCACAGCCGGGCTACCAGCATGGGCAGGAAATGGAAAACGAAACTAGCGCAGTCAACAGCTTCCTTCCGTCAAGAGGCCACATTTTCGCCATCACGGGCGGATCTAATCTCGAGCACGAAAGTAAGAGAGCAAGAAGGGACTATCAACGAAGAGTCCAGACGGTATCACCAAGACTCCCGCTGAACAGGCCAGCTTGGTCGCTAGCGCCGATATGCTTTGACGAAACCGATTTCAAAGTCCGCGACTACCCGCATTGTGACGCTTTCGTCGCCACGGCCAATGTGGCCGGTTTCACCTTGCATAACATTCTGATTGACACCGGAAGTTCAGCAGACATCTTGTTCGTCAAAGCTTTCGAGGCGATGGGATTCGACAGGCGCAGTTTGGACCCCGCCGGTAATTCACTGTACGGGTTCGGAGGAAGAAAGATCGATGCTATCGGCAAAAAGCAAATCCATGTATCCTTTGCCGAAGGGGAAAGAGTCCGCACCGAAACACTGACATTCGACATAGTAAACATGGACTATCCGTATACTGTCATTTTCGGCAGAGGTTTCACCAACAAGTTTAACGTTGTCATCAAGCAAAGCTACCTGTGCATGAAGATGTCATCCCCTTTCGGCATTATCGCTATACATGGAGATCAGCAAGCTTCTAGAAGAATTGAGGGAAAACCAACCCCAGGCTACAGCCTTATCAATGAGGTGGCCAATAAAGACGAAATGCAAACAACCACCGAAGAGCATGCTATCGTCAGCCCATCGGAATGCAAGGTTGGAGCAGCCGAAGAAACGGTAAGAATTCCGCTCGCGGCCTCCAGGCCCGAAAGAGCCGTGCACATTGGGTCAAGCATGCCGGAAGAAGAAAGGAACGCTTTGGCATCCTTCCTTGCGAACAACGATGACATTTTTGCTTGGTCAGCAAGTGACTTGCAAGGCGTCAGCAGAGATCTCGCCCAGCACAGTTTGAACATCGCAAGCGGCGCTAAGCCCAGAAAGCAAAAACTGAGAAAGATGTCAAACGAAAGGGCAGACGCGACGAAAGCCGAAGTGGAAAGATTACTCGACGCGGGAGTAATCCGACCAGTCCAGTACCCTGAATGGCTGGCGAATGTTGTCTTGGTGAAAAAGAAGAATGGAAAATGGCGAATGTGCGTCGATTTCACCGACCTCAACAAATGCTGCCCGAAGGATCCGTATCCTTTGCCTCGTATCGACAAGCTTGTCGACATTGCATCCGGATGCGAGATAA
This sequence comes from Coix lacryma-jobi var. lacryma-jobi, assembly GCA_009763385.1. Taxonomy (NCBI): domain Eukaryota; kingdom Viridiplantae; phylum Streptophyta; class Magnoliopsida; order Poales; family Poaceae; genus Coix; species Coix lacryma-jobi. Next base: position 8,101,898 of record CM019823.1, on the reverse strand, counting down.
TGAGCTTGCTAGATTGTTTTTCAGGCTATCACCAGATTTGGCTTCATCCCGGCGATGAGGAGAAAACCAGTTTCATCACCCCTACGGGTACATACTGCTACCGACGAATGTCGGAAGGGCTGTGGAATGTAGGCCCAACATTCTCGCGGATGACTGACAAGGTGTTCGAAAACCAAAAGCAAAAGAAAAACTTGTTGGCTTACGTTGACGATATAGTGGTCAAGAGCGATAGACAGGAAGATCATCAGGTGGACTTGCTCGAGACTTTCGGCAATCTCCGAAAGAGTGGTTTGAAGCTTAACCCTGACAAGTGCATTTTCGGCATCAAGAAAGGCAAGCTCCTCGGCTGCCTAGTATCGGCAAGAGGAATCGAGGCCAATCCCGACAAGATAGCGGCAATCATTAACATGCAACCGCCCTCAAACCGAAAGCAAGTACAAAAGTTGACAGGAAGGCTGGCTTCTTTGAACAGATTCATCGCAAGATCCGCCGAAAAAGAGCTGCCATTCTTCAGAACTCTGCGTAGCTCCGACCCTTTCGATTGGGGGGAAGAGCAGCGGCAGGCTTTTCAGCAGTTAAAGGAGTACTTGACAAAGCTAACCACGCTATCTAAACCGTCGCCGGAAGCAACGCTTTTGCTGTACCTCGCATCATCCCACACCACCGTAAGCGCGGTACTGGTGGAGGAGAAGGAACATCAAAACAAAATGACACAGTTTCCCATCTACTTCGTTTCCGAGGCCCTTTCGGGAGCAAAACTGAATTACTCAGAGCTGGAGAAGATAGCCTACACAGTAGTAATGGCTTCCAGAAAGCTAAAGCACTACTTTCAGTCTCACCACATCATAGTCCTTTCGGCTCAGCCATTGGAAGCATTGTTTTGCAACAACGAAGCTATCGGCCGAATTGGCAAATGGGCGGCAGAGTTAAACGAATATGTGATCGATTTCCAGCACCGGTCCGCAATCAAGTCGCAGGCGTTGGCGGATTTCATAGCAGACTGGACTCCCGCCGCTTTCGACACAACTCTCGAGTTCTAGGAACCCGTGTGGACAGTGAACTGTGACGGCGCATGGGGAATGGCTGGAGCCGGAATCTCGGCGATCCTTACACCACCAAGAGGACCGAAGGTAAGATTTGCCGCAAGGCTGCAATTTCTCACAACCAATAACACCGCCGAATATGAAGCCGTATTGTTGGGTTTACGAAAGCTCCGAGCAATCGGAGCGAGAAGATGCATAGTCAAGTCGGATTCCCAAGTCGTTGTTGGTCACGCCGAAAAGGATTTCACAGCAAGAGAACCAGAGCTAGCCAAGTATCTGGCAGCAATCAGAAGAATGGAGAAGCATTTCGCTGGTTTCACCTTATGTCACATTCCAAGGGCCGAAAACACAGATGCAGACGAACTGGCCAAAGCCGCAGCACAAAATCTACCACTTCCACCAGACGTCTTCTATCAAGTGCTTTCGGCCAAAGCAGTGAAAGAGGAGGAAGAACATCCAAGTTCGGTACATGCTATCGCCAGTGATGACTGGAGGTCGCAGATATTCGCCTATCTATCCGGGACATACGAGCCAGAGTCGAGGAAGGATGCCGAAAGGATGGCCAGCAGAGCGAAAGGTTACTCAATCATCGGAGAGCAATTGTTCAAAAATGGGATAACAACTCCTCTTCTAAAATGCATAAGCAAGCGCGAAGGCATTCAACTGCTCGAAGAAATGCACGCTGGAATGTGCGGAGCGCACAGAGGGCCTCACGAAATAGCGCATAGAGCAATGAGGCAAGGATTTTATTGGCCTTCCGCCGCATCAGACGCCAGAGAGTTGGTAAAATGTTGCAAAGGTTGCCAAATGTTCACCAAAAATCAGAAAGCCCCAGCAAATGAAACCACGCCGATAGTACCGACCTGGCCCTTGCAAAGATGGGGCATCGACATAGTCGGCCCGCTACCGACAGCTCCGGGCAACCTGCGTTTCGCAGCAGTTGCCCTCGAGTATTTCACCAAGTGGGTGGAAGCGAAGGCTCTTGCTAGCATAACTTCCACCTCCTTAACCAAATTCGTCTGGCAGAGGGTAATCTGTCGCTTCGGTGTTCCGTCATTCATCACCTGCGACAATGGGAAACAATTCGACTGCGCCGAATTCAGGAGTTTCTATGATGAGCTCAGCATAAAGCTTAACTTCGCCTCAGTAAATTACCCACAGGCAAACGGGGCCGTCGAGAGAGCGAATGGCCTAATCTTCTCGGCAATTTCGAAATCCTTATACGACTCGCCGAAAGGCAAGTGGGCCAACACCTTAACAACGGCTGTGTGGGGACACAACATCTCACGGTCCAAAGCTACCGGCTTCACCCCGTTTAGGTTACTTTACGGCGAGGAAGCAGTCACACCAGAAGAAGTAAAGCTAGGTTCCTCCCGAACCGAGTTGGCCCCAACGACTCAAGAGCAAAGGCACCTAGAACTCGATAATGTCGAAGAAGTAAGATTGCAAGCTGCAGACAATCTTGAGAAGTACCACGCTGAAACGAAGCATCACAGGGATAAGACGATAGTCCAAAAGGACATCAAGCCCGGAGACATGGTCACTATTCGATAGCCAGACAAGCAAGGTAAGCTGCAATCGCAGTGGCAAGGCCCTTTAGTCGTGGCAAGCATGGCAGCACCCGGCGTATTCCGGTTGATGAATGACAAAGGCGAAGAATCAGCTCACACATGGAACGCGAGCAGTCTGCGCCGTTTCTACCCGTAATTCATCTCTTTTGAACTTTGATGCAATTTCCTTTTCATCTTTCACCATTTTTGTAATCAAAAGGTCGGTCGTGCTCTTTTTCCTCGCTGGGGAAGCCCCTCATCGGGGTGCGAGGTTTTTTAACGAGGCAGCTGAATGTAACCGCTACATTGCGAAGGAAAACATAATTCCCCCAGACTCTCACACAGCTCGGTAGAAGACGAAGTCAACCAAACTTAAGGTTGAGACATTCGTCATTAAAATGTGATGAAAAGAGAATGTCGGGGAGGTAAGGCAAAAGGGACCCATCACCTCCACCGACAATCTCGAAAAGCCTGCGGGCTACGATAAAACCGACCCTCCGACAAAATGCGAGGGCGGAACAAAAGCCTGCGGGCTATGCGAAAACCGACCCTCCGACAAAACGTGAGGGCGGAACGAAAGCGTGCGGGCTACGTGAAAACCGACCCTCCGACAAAACGTGAGGGCGGAACGAAAGCCTGCGGGCTACGTGAAAACCGACCCTCCGACAAAACGCGAGGGCGGAACGAAAGCCTGCGGGCTATGTAAAAACCGACCCTCTGACAAAATGCGAGGGCGGAACGAAAGCCTGCGGGCTATGTGAAAACTGACCCTCCGACAAAACGCGAGGGCGGAATGAAAGCCTGCGGGCTATGAAAAAACCGACCCTCCGACAAAACGCGAGGGCGGAATGAAAGCCTGCGGGCTATGTAAAAACCGACCCTCTGACAAAATGCGAGGGCGGAACGAAAGCCTGCGGGCTATGTGAAAACCGACCCTCCGACAAAACGCGAGGGCGGAATGAAAGCCTGCGGGCTATGTAAAAACCGACCCTCTGACAAAATGCGAGGGCAGAACGAAAGCCTGCGAGCTATGCGAATACCGACCCTCCGACGAAACGTGAGGGCGGAACGAAAGCCTGCAAGCAAGACGGGCATCCCTTGTCAGGCGACAAGGACAACTGGACAGCATCAGTAGATGCAGGAGTACAAATGCTGCATTAACTCTTTCACCCACCAAACGCCAAAAAGTACAGCCAAGGGACTAAATGCAGTGTTTTCACAGCATGGGCGAAGCAATATAAATAGACATCCATATGCAAGCTTCCCAGCCATCCAAAGCCGTCGAACCTTTTCAAACATCAGTCCCAAAAACTTAGCCCAGAAGCAAAGTACGAATAGGAAGCACCAGGAATCGCGGTTTCGCTTTGATGATTGTGTCGTCAGCATCGCTAGCTAGCGTCACCAATCTAGTAACTTTAGGCGAAGGCCCTATCAAGTGACATGTCCATCCCAAGCTGCGGCTAGGAGACGAGCGAAAGCAAGCATGCTGCTAGATGACAACAGGACCAATATCATAATCATAGTCGATTGTACGTTCCCCGTGTTGCGTTCATAAAGACATTTTCGTCAATCGAACTATCAATCGCTTAATTGAATGGGGGCGGGCGCGTCTTTGTTATCAGCCGAGGGGCTCGCACCGAAAGATCCCTCGCGCGAATGCTATCGCTCCTCGCTTAAGTGATTGGGGGCGGGCGCGTCTCTGCTGTCGCCCGAAGGGCTCGCACCAAAAGCTCCCTCGCGCGAAAGGCGCTGCCCCCCGTCTAAGAGCTCGGGGGCAGACGCGTCCAATCTATCGGCCAAAAGGGTCCGTACCCAAAGCACTACCGCACGAACGTGTAGGATGACAGCGACTAAATCATTCGACGCAAGATTCCCGCCTCATCTGTCGTGCGAAAGACACAGTAAAAACAGCAATCCGCGCGAGGTAGCAAATCTTACGACCGTCCAAGTGACAATCAAGCAAAAGAATTAAAAAAATCGCGCATTCGCAAATAACGATTAACACCGAAAGATAGAACCCACCGCGACACTTTTCATTACACTGGACTTGTGAGGTAAAGTTTGTACAATGTAATTCAGGGCCGCGAACTACTTCCACGGCCAAGGAAAATGTTGTATCGCCTTCCATCTGGTGAAGGCACGGCGTCTTCGGGCTCCAACTTAACGAATGCGGCACCCCCGAAGCCCGGCGGCGCGCGCGAAGCCTCGCGCCTCATTCGCCTCGACTCAAGTTCGCGTCGATCGAAGTTTTCATAAAAAGCGCGTAGCTGCTCTTCTGTGCGCCTAAGTTTCTTAGCACGTTTTTTCATGTAAGCCGAAAGCGACGCCGTTGGAAACCTAGAGCGAAAACTCCTCCACAAGTCACCGCCAACACAGATATCGCCTGACTTAATCATTAATGGGCAGATGTCGAGAACATCCGGCGTTCCCGCACCCGCGCCCTGTTCAAGATACAACATTCGAACTTAAGTCCCAGAGCTTACAGAAGGTCCAAGAACAAGCTACCATCACAATAAAAATGGGCCCTAGAAAAGTCATTCGTCTACCGCTGCGTCTTGAGAGGCATTCGCATCGCGAACAGCAGCAGCGGCCGAGCTCTCGGGGGCTTCATCATTAAGCTGGGGCGGACTCGCCTCGTCTTCCGGCTCGGCCTCGCGCGCCCGTTTTTCGGAAATGTACTCCGAAAACACCTGCCGAATGTGCGTCTTCTCCTCCGGAGTCTGCACAAAAGAGCGAAATCTCAGAAGAAGCACCACTTAAGCCACAGGATGCTGCAGAAAAAGCGATAGCTAACACAGAAGTCAAGCGAAAGCTTAGACGGTCGGTAGAAGATAGCTTTCTGCAAGCCACTGCGGATTGCATGAGTCACATATCATTCCCGCCAGCCAGCCAGAACTCATCAAAAAATCTTTTCCCTAGAACTTTCGCCGCTTCGGGGGTGCGCCAATAGTAGTCAACTTCCTTGACCGAAAGCTCGGCGATATGGGAGCAGCCAGCGTCCACAAGACTATGGCCGATCGCCTTGATGCCGGTAACGGCAGCGTAGTCTCGGCCAAGGGCCATGTGTCCCTCCAACGACTCCATCTCGGAGCGAATCCAGCCAACGAGGCTATCGACGTTGCGTTCTGAGGGAGCATCCGCCTCAACGCCGATGTTGCGAAGGCATTCGCGGAAGCGAGCCGCGACCTCTTCAGCAGAAGTTAAAATAAGATTTTCCCTTTCGGCTTGGCCGGCCCGTAGCTGCGAAAGCTCTTTCTTGAGATTTTCAACCTCTCTCTGACTTGCTTTCCTTGAGATGCGCTCGGCGTCTGCCCTCTTGGTTTGCTGCTCAACGTCGGCGGTGAGTCTTTTCACTTGCGCATCGAAATTCTTCACTTGGGTATCTAGCTCTTGCTTCTCGCACTCAAGTTTGCGAGTATAGAGGTCCCTTTGGTTGATCTGGCTGCGAGCGACAACAGCGGCCTGCGAATAACAGCAAAACACAATCAAAAACAACGAAAAGATATCAAGAAGAAAACGACGAAAGTTCAAAACTTACGCTAGCCAGATGAAAGGACAACGCATCGTCGAGTTTCAAGCTGCTCACTTTCAGGAGATCTCTCTCCATCTCCGATGCAACGAATGCTTTCTGCGAGAACTCCACAAATTTGGTGGCATCCTCGCTGCTGCCGGGAAGGATTCCGGCTCGGCGATAGTCAAGCCGGCAAGCGAGTTGGGCGTCCGAGGGCGCACCTAAAGAACGAGCAATGCGATAAGATCCCTCTTTCGCCTCGTCAGTATCATTTGACGAGCTCAAGCCAGTATAAAAGCATGGGTTCTCGTAGTCCGATGGCGCCCCGTCGAGAACCAGCCGACCAAAGCCCAAAAGCTGCCCTTCCACCATCTCCTGTGTCAGTCGAATGCAATGTGGCGAAAGGTGTAGCTTACCTTTGTCAACGGCGGCAGGGGCAGGCATCTTCAAGGACGCACTCTGCTTTTCGCCAGCAGCGGCTTTCTCGCCCGCCGCCGGCGCAGGCGCATCCGGCCGTGGAGTTTTCGCCTTTTTCGCCGGACGCTCTGTGGTTTCGGTCGGGCCGGGGGGCCTCCGAGCCCCGACCTTCGCGAAGGTTGGCATGTCGGCGACTGAGGCATCGTCGTCAAACGCCGCGCGCGAAAGCGGCGAGTTTGGCTTCTTCGGAGCCATACCCTCAGCGTGCGATGCACTCTGTAAAAAGATGTAAAACATAAAAAATGCATATAGTCATTAAGACAATTGTTCGAAAGGTTCCAAAACGTTAACAAGATGCGAAAGCCGAATTCAAATGCACGCGAGGCGAAGCCCAAGCGGAAGCGAAAGTCAAAGAAACTAACCACACTCGGATGATCGAAAGGATCAACGTCGGGGATCGACACCAGCGTTCTCCCTCGGCTCTTAAGCATCGGTTTGGCAACCAATCGCCCGATGCGAATTTCACCGACTTCGGTGCTCTTTCGCCGGGGGACCACGCCGCTCCGCCCACCACGCCGAGCCACGCCTTTCCCTTTAGCCTTCGAACTTTCAGCCTCCTCTTTGCCTTCGTCAACTAGAGGCCTCTCAGCGTAATCAACACCCATAGCGTCGAAAGCTCGGTTCAGGCGGCGACTCCGGCCAAGGTTGCCGAGTTGGAACTCGCTTTCCTTGCGCAAGTACGGCCCGCAAACCTTCCTGGCCTCCTTTTCGATATATTTCACATAGATTTCATCCTCATCGAAATCCGCAGGCCTCTCAAGCAGTAGCGTGGGGCCCTAATAACCATCCTTCTCCGAAAAGCCTTCGAATGAAGTTGCGCTGCAGAGCGGATTCATCCCGATGGCCATCCATTCTTCAACCAAATCCCGGCTGATCTGAAACCGCGCAGTGAGCGCGAAAGCATCCCCACTTCGAATGGCTTCCGGGTCCTTTAAAACGACAGGCGGAAGGTGCCTCCCAGGGCATTTCTCCAAGACCGATACCAGCGGAGAACCCTTCTTCGCCCCTTTACTTAGTTCGGTAGCAACGGCTTCGTCCGAGCACACGCGATAGTAGAACCAAAAGCGGTTCCAGTCCGCCCATTTGTTCCGATATGTGAGCGAAATGGAAACACTTCCCCGCGTTTTCCGTGGAACGAAATTGATACACCCAATCTCGCTGGGCAGCTCACATCCAAGAAAGGGATCATTCACTTTCGTCGGGCGACGGTGGATGTCGTAGAATCGCACGAAAACGTCAGCCCGAGGGGTGCAATCTAGCATCTTCATTGCATGTGCGAAAACACTGAGCCTGGCAAACGCATTCGGCGTGAGCTCATGAAGCTGTATTTCGAACCCCGACAGAACATCCGAGACGAGTTCTTCGAGAGGAAAATCAAGACCAGCTACAAAGTAGTCGCGAAAGACAACGGCTTCGTTATGATGTGGAATAGGCACTTCCTCGTCTCCAGGGACACGACAATTCGCAAGATGATCTCTCCTTAAAGGCCCTTCTTCGGCCATTGTTTGCAAGTGGGCAGCCGTCATTCGCGATACGCCAAGATAAAAAGAACAATCCGTCGGGACCGAAACCAAACCGGAGTCCCCATCGTTAGATACGCTCCCGCTGTGCTCTGGAACTCGCGGAGCAACCCCCGATCCGATGGACACTTCCGCGCTAAGTTCGCGGCGGGAGGACTCGGTATCACCCGTACTTTCGCTAGACGAGCTCGAGGTCGACGTCGAGCTGGAAGACGCCATCTAACAGGGCGCGAAAGACAAATAAACAAACTATGCAAGCGAGGAGAAGAAACGAAATGGACGAAAATAGAAGCAAAATTAAGCAACCTTAAACAACCAATTTGCAGGACTTAAGTCTAAAGGAAATAAAGAGAAGGGAAGTGACATGCGTACCACGAACTATCGCCCAGCGAATGATGCGAATCAAACAACAAACAGCTTTCGCCAAGGAGAGCGAATGGCGTCAAGCGAATAGCGACAGGCTTCGCGAAAGAGGCGGCGAGTGAAGGGAGGCGCTGATTGACCAAGTGCCCCCCTCAACTGAAGCCTCAGCTTTTATATACGATCAGACTCGACACGGTTTCCGAGGGAGACGAAGAGGCGCCCGGGCACAAGATTCAAAGCGTCGCAGAGGTTTTACATCATGACACACGGTTTTCGAGGAAGACGAAAAGGCGTTTGCGACGCGACTTAAAATAAAAATATAAATAATAATAATAATAATAAAATATATATACATCTATATTCCAAAAAAAAACCTCAGCTTCGGGACGAAACGAAGGTTTTTTGGGTGGGCGTAGGCGCCTAGCGAAAGGGCACGATCGAACTTCGCGAGCTGCAGATTCAACCGTAAGTGGCTATTGTTGGGGCGGCACCCAGACCGCAGGCGCCTCCGACCCGCATTTTTACCGAAAGGTGACGGTGCGTTCGTGCGGAAGGTACCATTCGCGCGAAAGCAAACGTTTCCGACTCACATCACCGAGCGACGACGGTCTCTGAGTGGAAGGCAACATTCGCGCGGTAGCGCAGCATTCGCGCGGTAGGGCGATATCCGCGCGGTACGCGGTGGCGCGCCCTTCGGCTCGCTGGCCAAGTTAAGGCGTCGCCCTCGGGCGGCGGCGCAACATTTGCGCGATAGCGCGCCTTTCGGCCCGTGGATCAAGGGAAGGCAACGCCTTCGTGCGAAAGGGTGTTTTCGCGCGGTAGCGCGCCTTTCGGCTCGCGGCCGGGCGTACGGCGGAGGCTTCGTGCGGAAGGGAGCATTCGTACGAAAGGAACCCAACGTCTCCGGCGAGAGATTTCGTCTTTACGATTTTGTTTGTCCGTGAGTTTTTGCAGGTCGACGGAAGCATGGGTCAGGGAGAGCGGGCCCACCGGTCGGGAAGAGAGCCGGGGGCGCTGGGCCCGCCAGAGGCCGAAGTGACAATGATGCCCCCAGCGCCGGGAAGGAGCGCTGAACGGCTACAGAGTAGTTGGATAGGGCATCTTTGTAATTATAGTAGGGTGATTGAGAAAAGCAATCTTGTACTTTCACGGGGATCTAGTTCAATATAAAAAGCTCCCGACCTCCCCGCGGAAGGAGGGGAGGGGACGGTTCATTTGACTTGATTCTTTCTTTCACTGCGTTTACTCCCACTTTCGCTCTGTGCATTCGCTCGTGCGACAACCCGCTGTTTCGGGGCCTTGGACCCGAAACAACACTGAAGAAAAGGCATTACCTGAAAATACACATGCCATTGGAACTAATTAACTATTTCAAATATTACCATTTAATGTTTCATGACACGTGAAATTAGCTTCAGAGATAGCTAATAATCTTATTCAATTGAAAGGATGTTAGGACTTCCCTATTTGAGACAGCTCAAATATTGATGTTAGAACTTCAATTGTTTTGTATATACGGAAATAAAGATTCCTTTATTATGTCAAGAAAAAAGTTAGCTTCTGTTTTTGTGTTTCTTCATACTAATTCCTTTTCCATGTACCTATCGTCTGGATGTCCTTTTTAACCATTGAGATATCTCTATACAATGAGAGTTGCACCTGTAGTGGCGTAAACCTCTATGCTAATTTTATAATGTAGTGCAAGTGTGTTGTGTGTTGGCATTCAATGAGCAGATCTTATGTTGACTTCCTCCGAGGCCATATGGAGAACTTAGATAGCGTTGTTTCTTATTTTGTTAGCTCACCCATGTCTCTGAAAAGTTTGTTTTTTTAAGAAACAATGTTGGCCCAAATTGTCGTAGTAAATATCTGATGCATTCATGTAGCTTTTGCATTAGATGTATAGATAGATTTTTAAACATGAATCTTAAGCTAAATGCCTGCAATGCTGCTAGATTTTGGCACATGCTTATATACTCTATTGTTTCATCTTGTACAGACACTTCTGATGGAAACAGCATATGGACATAAACTGCAACAGTAACTCCTGGTTGCGAGCTTCAGACATGACATTGAATCGTGCTATGATTATCGCCATACTTTATGTCTTCGTTTCCTATCCTTACGGTTCTTGAGCTCATGTACAAATAAATACATGAACTTTGAATAAATCTTGTATGTTTATATATACAGAACACTCTTTTGTACTGTGGTGATAACTGCATGTAACTTTTGTTAGGGAGTTTATACATAAATCAAGCTAAATGCATGCCATGTTTTTATTTTGTGATTTTGTTATCCGTAATTAATTGTGCTCCTTTTATTAAAAAAAGATGGTTGTGATGCCAACCCGCGTAGGGGCGCGCACTACTCACTAGTAGTCTATGCATGCATATTACCAATGTGCAGAGATGGATGGGGCAGATAGAGCATATCTGCATGAGAAACCTAATGATCGAGGGCTGTTCTTTTCTGAGTGAGTGAGTGAGAAAAAACAATGTCAATCTATGAATCTCACTTTGAGATGATTTTCATGATATCAGGTGGACCTTATCTTTTCTACCAGTCGCCTCCGGCAAGGCGGCAATGCTTCGATGTGTGCCTGATGATGAGAAAATAAAAAATGTTAAATGCTCGAGTGAGTGAGAGTAGTGGTGTGAGACGGCGGAACAGTACACAGCCGGTCGGCGAATCGATGCTCTTCGCAGCGTCAACAAGCAATGGGCCGGACGCGATGCGAAGCGCCCAACAATGCAATACGGCCCAGTTTCGCTCTCGTCGTTCTGGTTGCCCGACCAGGCGCTGCGCGTTTGTTTGAGAGAGAAAGCGCTAGCAGTTTAGCACCACCTCAGCTACCGAGAGCGGAGCGTGGAGGGAGGAAGCTATAAAATCAGGGGCACGACACCGGAGCAAGTCATACCTTTCTCGGCCTTTTGGCTAAGATCAAGTGTAGTATCTGTTCTTATCAGTTTAATATCTGATATGTAGGCCATGTGCCTACTTTGATATTAAATTTATTTTTTGTGGGGAAGGGTCCACTGCCAGTGGCTTGCCACTGGGACCCTTGTGCGTCGCCCAGCCTTTGCACTGCTGGCAGGGCCGGGCGCACCCCAACCAAATCAAAAGCAACTTGTTTGTTGGTTTTTATTAGTGGGCCGTGTTTGTTCCCCGGTTCTTGGCTTGATCTGGGCGTTTTCCCGGTCGAGTCTCTTGGTTTGATCTGGGCGTTACAGTTTCTCTGGGTCGGCCTACTTTAGGCCTGTCTGCTGTTTGCTCATTATTATGACTTCTGGTCCTGTAAAAATTGGGTCGTGATTAGCTTCGGCCCAGTTGAGAGTCCGGGATCATGCCCGTGTTGCAACGCAAGAAATGATGATAAACGAAAGCCTATTCCAAAGATCATCCACTGTCATCAAGAAACAAAACATTGCTCCAAAACTTTGCAAGTGCATGTAAAATTTGAATGAGAAATAGTGTAACAGACCATAATTTTGGGTGGATATAATTTCAGCAAAAAAAAGCAAGAGGTTGGAAATAAGAAGTGTCGCATTTTTCTATGGTCCATGTACGTATTGCCTTCAGTTTTAGATATTGGCAAAACAAATCTTATATTGGGTACAATAACGCATGCAAGCGATGGAACCAAAATGAACAGCTTGTTCAGAACCCCTTCCATGTAAGACTGCACCCAAAACTCTTACGAAAATTATAACTACGTCAATTCTGCAGCAATAGTAACTACAAAAATCTACAGTGATGGTATGATAAATTAATCCACATATTTTGCCGCCATAAATATTAATGAATCTGGGTTTTGCATATGTTTTCTCATGATGCTTGATGCATAACTGCTTCTCTAGTGGGCTAGTGGCAATGCGCGGCTAGACCTCTCCACTTTCTGCATCGCAAACTAACGTTTAAAAGGAAAAAAACATGACAGATTATGCCATTATGGCATGATAGACTAAACTTTTATAGTGTTTCTTGTTACAAATAAAACACGAGTAGTATGTGCATGTAACTGCAAGATTTCAGTCTAAGAAAAATATCGAGTGAATTAACAAAAGATGCTTATCTGAAAAACTATAGTGTGGCCTTGGAGATTTCTACCTTGATCTTTTGTTGGAATAAAATTCAAAATGCACAAGATGATATGATGTACTGCAATCTTAATAGAACTAAATAGAACACTGTGACATCGAGGGTCCCTATAAGCTACAAGCTACTCGTTTAATGTTTCCCAATAGCACTAACAGAGGTAACTAATTTCACTTCGTAAAATTTTCTATAAGGGAGCAAAGCTTTGCTCTTACACCTTTTATATTTTTAGCCTACTTAACTTTTTTGGCCATTCATTTATGTATCACATGACAAAGATAACCAAAACACAACAATTTGCAATACCAATTGACAACCTTTATTCAAACTCTAGAACATAATATTTTCGTGCTAAAAAGATTTGCATGACACATGATATTGTTGACGAAGCCAAACCTGACAAGCATAAGATGTTCATATTCATAGTATGCATTGCAGATAACATTAGGGCAATCTCAATACTAGAAATTACATGTAGTTTCTATACCTATTAATTTACATAATCGATCACTATGTATAAAAACTATGATCTCAATGAATGATTCTATACAAATATGTTTTGTCCAATCACGTAACTTCCGTCTCTATTCTCTATCAATCACATCATCTTCTCGTACCTTGGTCCTCGTGTAGACATGGTTTCTTGTATAAGAAACCAGTTTTCCATCTCTCTTCCTTTGTTCGAGTGACACAATATCTTTTTGTTTATGTTAGCGTCATAATGTACTAATGAAGATAGAAACCATCTAGTTTCATGGTTGGGAGTATCCTTACATTTTTTGTTGTAGGGGTGACAAACTAACATATTGAAATACTTTCTAGTTAGAGAAAAACAACAGTCTTGACATGGCGGTCCACCATTCATGAAGTCTACTTCGTCGGGCACAAACAATTTCTTAATATTCTCATAAGAAAGTTTTGATGATTGTTCAGCAGCCTTAGAAGTCAAAAGTAGAGATGTAATCTCAACATGACCACACTTATCCATTATTGCCCTACAAGACAATACACAAAAAATGAGTTGAAGATGCAAGATACATGATCGAATAAGCATATCCATGATAAAGAATCGTTATACATCAAAATAACATTGTAGTTCTCCACAAAATATTGTTGCTTCTTGGTGATTTTTCACCAAATGCTTTCCCATCAGGCTCATGAATAACCATGGATGGTCCTATCCCATATGTGGATATCCAACCAACCAAACCCATCCTAGATAAACCACCACAACCAACAAAAAAAATCCATGGGTTGTGGTAGTGTATCCTACTTTTTATCCGGAGAGAATCAAACCCATCATATCCCATATGTTGCAAGAGAGTGTTGTCTGATGGTATATCATACTTTTTATCTGGAGAGAACCATCTAGCTCATTGTTGCAAATTTGCTTTCCTTTGTTCTTATTGGAAGCAAAAGGTGCCTTCCTTATCAATGACCAGGGGCGAATCTAGTGTATATTATCGGGGTCCGACGACCCCGATAAAATTTATAAATTCTTTAATAAATTACTGTTCAAGTTCAAGAAAATTTGTATCATGCAACGAAGTTGACCCCGATGACCCCAATGATATTTTTGGCTAGATTCGTCACTGTCAATGACATGATTTTAGCATTGGGCAGAAAGTTGTTTCAACATCATGCAAAGATAATCTCAGTAAATCATCTAGATAAATTTCTCAATAAAAATAACCTAAGAGAAATGAAATGTGAAATTCAGAACACATGACCTGTTTCAGGGCTCCAGCAACACGATGAGACAAATGTTCACAGTAAAATACATTCTCAACCATCACTGTAAGATTTGAATTTGGAAGGTCGTCCTTCATCATAGCTTTGCATTTTCCCTCTTCCGTTGCCACCAGCACAATTATGGTATCTTCACTACAGTATCGCCGGGTCACCTGTCGGCGCAAGAAATCGTTTCCTAGGGCGCTCCTAGTTGCCGAGAGATAGATGTTGGAAAGAGAAGAAAAATATACTCCTACAGTACATCCCAAAAACAAATGTTCATACCCCTTTTTCTCCCACCTGAAGGCCCAATAAGGCCCAACAGCCCAAATTCTTTTCACCGCAACCCCAGCAGGGCAGCAGGACACATCGCCGTCTCCCGCGCGCTCGCGCTCGGCGCTTGCTACTTTTTCCTATTTCGCAACCAGCCAACCTCAAACCCTAGCACCAGCGCGGTGGATGACTTAGTGGTCGGCGGCGGCAAGGCGGCGCCACGGCGGACTCCAGCTGCGGCCTGCAGGTAGCCCCTGACAGCGCCCGACGAGCGAGTCAGAGAGCAGGCGCGTAGCGCCGCAGAAACTCGCTGCCTGCAGCAGCACTGCGGCAGGTCGGCAGGCGGCAGCCGGGAGCCCGGGCTGAGGAGTGCGCCAGCCGCCAGTGGCGAAGTCGTCCCAGTTTCGGAGTAGCCGAGCAGCCAGCAGCTACGCAGGCCGCAGCCCACAGGACGGTCCAAGTGAGTGGCCAGCAGTCTAGCGTCCGACGGGTGAACTTCTCTGTCGATTGCAATTTGTAAGTTCAAATTAAGTCTCTTGGCTTCACAATTTTCCTTTTGGTAAATTAGGGATTGCAATTCGTGAATCACTTGTAAACTGGAACGAGGATAGCCTTTTAGTTTGTCTGCAAATTATATATCCCCAAATTACTTAGCCCTCTAGTCTAACTTACTATTTCCGGATTTAATTTTAGGTCTCAAACATCAGGAGAAAAGAGTGATACTGTAGATTTGAGGGCTTCCTCGCAAAGGTCTCAAAAATTAGGCTTTATGAGTTTATTAGGTTGTCAAAAAAATTGACACCCTTTCACCACGACTGATGGCACTGAGAGGCGGACGAGCAGCGGCTAGTTCCGGTTCTGAGGATGAGGAAGAGGAGGCCGGATTCTCCAGGAGCTACTTCCTGGCCAAGGAGAAGGAGCCATCTGGGAAGAAGCGCGCCCGTGCCGCTGTGGGCAAGCTGTCCGACCTCAACCTGGTCGACGAGCAGGTATAGTGCCGTCCCATCCCACACCCGCGGACCACATCATCACCACTAGTGGCACGAATCCATGGCTAATTTTAGATATCTTGATTCTCTGCAGGTGTTGCGTGCATCCCTTGCAGAGATCCCTCCAAAGCACGAGGAAGAGGTGGAGGCTCTGATTAGAAGCTACAAGGACCAGTACCGCAACTGGCTGTTTGAACTAAGGTCTCTTCCTAATCCTGTAGTACTAATTCAACATTGGGATTGGTTTGGCCAGTGTTATTTTTGTTGGCTGGAGTGAGTGATAGATGCATTTTTCTGATGTAGATGCGGTTTTGGTCTCCTGATGTATGGGTTTGGATCTAAGAAGCAATTGCTCGAGGATTTTGCCTCCACTACCTTGACTGATTTCACTGTCGTTGTAATCAATGGCTACCTTCCGTCCATCAATTTGAAACAGGTATGGTCTTGTCTGCCCAAAATAGTAGCTTGCAGGATTGTTTGTACTGCCCTTCTGCTGTTCAAATGCTTTGAAATCTTAAGCATGAGTCCTGAAATCATGAAATGCATTGGAGTTCCAATCCATGTGGAAAAGGCAAAGTATATACGAAGCATGAATGCAACTTGTGATGCTAAGCTGATTATGCAAGTTTAATTTCTGTTTTGATGCTTGAATCTGCTTTGACCTTTGTCTGATGATAGGTTTCCAAATTTGTAGAATCGAAAACTCCTGATGTGGGCCTTTGTAGTTTGGGACAGGAAACCCTGTGCACCGTAGAAGATGTGCTGATCCTAAATATTTGTACTTTTTACATTTTCTTGATTCTTGAATGGTTAACTTTTGCCTATTATTTTTCCTGGCTCGGATTGGTATTTAAAATCTGCGCTTATTTATGTGTGTACTGGTGAGGAAGTTTTACTAGGAGATTTCTAAATCTGACACAAGTATATGCATTTGATCTGGATTGGTTATCATTTTTGAGTCAGAAAGTGCTTCTGAAGTTCTGTTTGATGTTATTGTTGTGAAGATTGCATAGCTTTCTACACCCAACCTTTGAAAAGGACCATTAAGTTCTGGCATAATCTATTGCATTTTCAGGTCATAGCAACAATAGCTGAAATGTTCTGGGATCAAACAAAAGCTAAACGCAAGAGGCAGCCAGGAACAAGGTCCCAGTTGTCACAACAGTTTCCGTCACAATCAACAGAGGACATCATCTCATTCCTAATGAGACAGACATCCGATGATGTGGATGATCGCGTGTGCCTTCTTATTCATAATGTTGACGGGCCTGCTTTGCGTGATGCTGAATCACAACACTGTCTAGCACAAATTTCTTGCTGCCCACAGGTCCATGTTGTTGCGTCAATAGATCATGTTAATGCCCCTTTATGTAAGTTCCTTGCACATGTAGGTTTATCCTTCCCTAGTGCATTTACTGTAAAAGATATAATAAACTGAAACTGCTGTAGTGTGGGACAAGAAGATGGTGCACAAACAGTTCAAGTGGAGCTGGTACCATATCCCAACTTTTGCACCCTACAAAGTCGAAGGCGTGTTCTACCCATTGATCCTAGCTAGTGGTGGCCATGCCCAAACCACAAAAACTGCTCTCGTTGTTCTGCAGAGTCTGACACCGAATGCACAAAGTGTTTTCAGAGTTCTTGCTGAATATCAGTTGGCAAATGAGAAGGAGGAAGGTGAGTTTGCTGTGTATATGTTTCCCTTGAAGAGTTGGAATGTTGCATACTGATACTAAACTTTGTTTCTCAGGTATGCCAGTCAGCAGTTTGTATACAAAATGCCGTGAGCGCTTTCTGGTAAGCAGTCAAGTGACATTGAATTCACACCTGACTGAGTTTAAAGATCATGATTTGGTTAAGATCAGGAAGCACTCTGATGGGCAAGATTGCCTCCGCATTCCTCTTGTTTCTGATGCACTTGAGAAATTGCTGCAAGAGTTGGCTTGACATTTTGCATTTGCACATTTTTCAAGGATGAGTTGACTCAAGTATTGTAGTTTTCTCTGCTACGTGCAACTGAAGGATCTTCTCCTGATTATAGGAAAATGTGTTACCATGGAAAGAACTCAGATGAGCATGCCATCCTGTAACAGTACATGAATTATATTTATCACTCGGATTCTAGAACTGAAAGCATGTTGTATTAACCGCTCTGCTATGTTTTGTTAGCTTAATCTCAAGAACCGTGATGAGTATGGAGCGTGCCAAAAACGTCTCCAGCGTATGCATCTCAAACGATCAGCAGAACAGTTTGCTTGTCTCTGGCATGGCTCTAAAATTTGAATTACCTACTTTTCAATTCAATGCAAAATTCAAGTAACTATTTATACAATTACAACTTGCAGAGGATTGAATTAATTGTATCGATGTAAGAAAACATAATTTCTCCCTTTATTGCCAATATCAGTATTACACGTCTACATCTTAGCTTTTCTCTAGTATATATAATACAACATGCAATGCGAAGCATATACGCTTCAAAACCCCCAGCAATGTCTCAGTGTACATTAAATGTGTGACGTGGCGAGTAGTAAAGAACGCTAAAACTTGATTAATTTTTCTTCCTTAAGCCACAGGAGCATCTCTGATAAACCTTCAGTCAAGTTTCTCGGGCTATAGCCCAGCTCCGTCTTTGCTTTGTCACATGAGTATGCCCATTGATGTCTCAGAACACGCACAGTCTGCAACATATGTGAGGGCAAAATGTCAGCCCAAAGCACGCCTTATGTGTGAATAACAAGCTTATAGATATTTAAATGAAGTGGACATACAGGGTAACTGATAAGTGGGAGTTTTCCAGTGATGTGAGAAACAAAAACTGAAATCCACCCATATGCTTCAATCAACCAGAGAGGTACGTGGAACATGGGAGCCCTTGTGTTTGTGATATTAGCAACCATATTAAAAATTTGCACAAATGACATATTTTCACCAGTGAGGAGATACCGTTGGCCCACTCTGCCCTTCTCCATAGCTGCTATGTGCCCACTAACAACATCATCAACATGGCAGAACGATTCTCTATCATACCCATCTCCTATGTAACCAGGCAAGCGTCCATTAAACCTCTCTATTAACTGCAAGAAAAATTGAGGTTCAGGTTGTGCCCATGACTATATTCATAACAAATTGCAAGCGGATGATCATAGACTTGACATATGCATCTACAAGAAAGTTCACTTACAATGCGGGAGACAAGATTTCCAGTCGTTAGTTTTCCAGGGCCATAGAGAACGCCTGGGTAGACAATGGTGATCGGCATCTCATCTGCTGCTGCCTGCAGTGCGATTCTATCTGCAAGAACCTTTGATTTCTCATATTCAGTACAAAATTCCTTCTCTGGATGCATCTGCGTTAGAACCAATCAACTATGTCACAATTCGCAGCAGTGTATACCAAGTCTGCGTATACATGTATGATCTAAATCACACAAGTAGGGCAATTCAATAAAAGGAGCATGGTTGCAGCCGACCACTAAACTCTAAAGTCAGTAAGTTGTTTCTGCATCAAGAAGGATTGTTCTACAGGGGACAGTTGGATCCAAACACTTTTGAAAGTATACCACTTGCAGTTCAATGGCAATCAAACAACCAAGTGAACCAAGCACCAGTATAAGCATATCTTGCATCTCCTAGCACCAGAGTCTGTTAAAACTAGGAACATCTGGATATGACAGTGCGCGCACTAGGAACACATAACATATAGCTATGTAACAAGGTCGTGGAGCCAAAACAATTATTGAGGAACACCATTAGTTTAATTTCATGGCAAATCTTTGAGGATTGAAAACAACAAAAATCATTGATTCATCGAGACAATTCAGGAATATGGTCTTACCTGTGTTTCATCTGCAACATAACCATCAGTTGGACCAACTGCAAAGAAAGATGATGTGTAGATTATCTTCTTCACAGTTGGTGTTCTCTTGGCAGCCTTCAACACATTCTCAAGTCCACCTACATTAACCTGTAGCACAGCACAGAATGGAACACGCATTTCTTAAGTGGTTAAGCCAATCCAAATTAGTATGCATTCTAGTTCCATGCACTGTCTGCTCAATTGTTTTCTGGCCTTATTTCCATTTCTTAAAAACGGTAACAAGATGAGCAGTTGGTGGGCAGAAGAAATGGTGCAAGTGCCTAAACAGAGATCAACTAACTTGAGAATGGCACCACAGTGCCAGAAGTTGCCATATGTATCAATAATCGTCTCCTTCAGGCTATGGGAATCTCCCTCTTCCAAGTGAGTGAGTGTACTGTGAGGCTTGGTGATTGTGACCATATTGCTATTGAACTGCCCAAATTATGTCACAATCGAACGGCTCTCGAACGTTTATCATGCAGAGACAGAGCTGAAAAACCAAGGGCCAAAACTGCTGTTCCTTGTTTCTAGAGCTAATAAAAACAAACAGAAGCAGCTTCCTTACTTTGAGGAAAACGGAGGGGTCAGGCAACCAGGGCTCGACGGCCGCGGCGACATGGAACACGACGTCGCAGCTGTCGAAGGCCGCGGCGAGGGACTCGGCGTCGGTGACGTCGCCGTAGGCCAGCTCGACGTTGGGGGGAAGGCCGGAGACGTTGCTGGAGGGGCGGACGAGCGCGCGCACGGCGTGGCCCGCGCCGGCCAGCGCCGCGCACAGGCGGCCGCCCAGGTACCCCGTCGCGCCCGTGACCACCACCCTCATGCCGCCGGCGGGAACTGAAGCGCAGCAGCCGCTGATCCGATCCTGATAGCACTATGCTACACAACCTGCCACCTGCTCGAAGCCAACCCAACAACTTGGGGGAAGTCAGCGACACGAGGCGAGAAGAAATGAAGAATGATGCGACTGGGAGAGTCAGAGGAGGATTTTTAGGGATTTGGAGGGGAGATTATTCACCATTTTAATTTTAAACTGAATTCGGATTTCCTGCCGAGCCGAAGCGGAGGAGGAGCTCCTGGCTTTCCAGCTGTCAGTCAACTTCTCAACCCACCCCCACAAACCAGGGTTATTTAAGTTTTTGCCGAGAAGTCACCGAAACTGTAAAGCTCATACATATTTGTCATTTTTGCTGATGTGTCACGGATTTTTAGGAGCTTGAAGATGAATCTGTCTTGTGGGACCCATGTGTCAGCGACTGGGGAGGAAGAGAAGCAGCAGGCAGAAGAGAGGCAATGCCACGTCGGCTGTCTGCGTGCCGTGACACGTCAGCAAAAATAACAAATATGTATGAGCTTTACTGTTTCGGATGATAAATATGTAAGAGCTCGCATAAAACTGGCGAACGAACGAGTGACCTCCATAACGATGGCGAAAACTTAAATAACCCCACAAACCACGGCGACTAACGAAAACTTTGGGCCACGGTCCACGGCCATCTAAGAAGACGAAATCTTGGGCCGAGCCCGCCCTGTTGCTGGGCTGGTAGATTCTTTGCTGGGTAGGCCCATGCCCATCTCTGTCATCTCCTTGTTCCCCCTTCCGCCGTAGTAGCGCCCATAGGTGGCGGCGCCGGAGAGCAAACCGAGCAAGCGCAGGATGGAAGCACTCTCCACAGGAGTCGGGTCACCTCTGCGCCCGCCACCAGGGAAGCAGGGAGGCGCCCAAGGGCCCCTCGCCGTCGCTGCTCCCCATGGCCTATCCTGAGTTCGTGCCCCCCTCGAAGCGGCCCTAGGTTCCGTAGGCTGAGGTCAAGCCTGCAGAGGTATCTCTTCTTTTCCTCTACCTGTACTCTACTGTTTACATCCTAGTAGGCTTATAAAATTAAAATGCGCCTTATATTTGGTTATTGTTGCATTCACTTAAATACTTAATTGATACGTGATGGACTGATGGCCGTGTGGCCGATGACGATGAGTACCGAAGTTTTTATTTCGACCTCATGTTTTTTTTGAATAGTTTATTTCGACCTCATGTTAGTTATCCATTTTACCATCTGGAAGAGAGCACTCTTTTACCTTAGCTTTTAAACCATTTTTTTATGTGCTATACATTGTGTATCAATCCAGGTAGTGTAAATCCAATCCGTTTAGTGTTTACATTGGATGAGTTCATGTGTCTGGTAGGAGTTGATATAACTAGTAAAAAGATTGTCTGGCACACTGCTGCTGCTTCAAGCCAAACAAGCTAAAACGTGAGCTTATTGTTTCTAGACATAGGAATATCCACATCATGTGATGTGGCATGAGAACAATCAAGCAAGACCGAGGCTATCGTCCATCTGATCTGATCTGGTAGGAGTAGGGTCCATTCAACCCCCACCGATAGCAACAGGAGCCCATGAAAATGATGCTCGATGAGTTCTAATCAACGGTATGTGTCTAAACCTTCTGCAATCCATAGCGAAGGGTTGATCAGTAGCGGCTGATCTAAAGGTGTGGCTGAAAGACGTCATGGTGATCAGGTGATGGACTGATGGCTGACCTCTTCAAAGAAAACATGCTATGGTTAGATTCTTCAAAAAAAAAAATCTATGGTTATGGCAGTGATGGTTAGGAGCAGTTGTCACAAGCTCAAAGGTCATAATGGTGGTCAAATACATCTTGATTTCAAGTGGTGTGTCAAGTTTGTGCTTTACAGCAGTGTCTCTGGTGGTGAGTACCCTATCATATGAACTTCTCAGCAACTTCTTTACTCATGTCTCATATACAAGTTCTGTGGGATGACATTGTTATTAAAATGGAATCTCAAATAAAAACACGTAGAGATCTAAAACTTGATCAATTTTTCATTCTTCAGCCACAAGAGTGTCTCTGCTAACCCTTCAGTTAAGTTTCGTGGACTGTAGCCCAGCTCCCTCTTGGCCTTGTCACATGAGTAAGCCCACTGATGTCGGAGACACTCCACTCCCTGCAATATATAGATTATGGGCCAACTATATATCAACACAAAGCATGGTTATTTGCACATAATAAACTTTGAACACTTAGGATGGAGAATGATGGACATACAGGATAACTTATAAGTGGGGGTTTTCCGGTGATGCGAGCAACAAAAACTGAAATCCACCCGTAGATTGCAAGAAACCATAGAGGTATGTGGAATTTGGGTGGCTTTGTGTTGGTGAGATTCGCAGCCAGGTTGAAAACCTGCACGAACGATGCGTTCTCTCCGGTGAGCAGATATCTTTCGCCCACTCTGCCCTTCTCCATGGCTGCTATTTGCCCTTTGACAACGTCATCGACATGGCTAAATGACTCTCTGTCGTACCCGTGCCCTATGTAACCAGGTAGGCGCCCATTGAACCTTTCAATTAACTGCAATGATATCTTATTTTGTTCAGGTTCTGCCCATGACTGTAATGCACGTAGCTAGATCTTTGACTTATATATATCCATGCTCACTGCAATAAAAAAGGGAAAGTACTCTTACAACGCGGCAAACAAGATTTCCAGATGTCAGCATTCCAGGGCCATACATAACGCCTGGGTAGACTATGGTGATTGGAACCCCCTCTGCTGCTGCTTGCAGTGCAATTCTATCTGCTAGAAACTTTGATTTCTCATACTCTGTGCAAAATGATTTCCCATGATGAATCTGAGATTTAAAAGAAATTCAACAATGTCACAATTTTGCACCACCATTGTAACTTGTAAGAGCGCTTCTGCACAAAAGTGAAGACGCGAATAACATATGTGATCCAGTTTCAATTTCTGGAGTCAAATTTGAAATTGACGAGTAAAAGTCATCTGTGCGCTAGCATATTAAGTTGGCTGTTCTACGATACGAGGGACAGAAATAGGTTGCTTGATTTACTTGGTTTTCTGAGAGTTTCTATAGTTGGCATGTCTTTACTGTTTAGCCCTCTTGTATAGGCATTCGGCAGGACGCAGAAGGGGCAGGAGCGAGTTTCCGTCATTACAGTTTGTTCAGCATGTGTTTGTTGTTTGGTTGTTCCTTTGCAAGTACTTAGTATAACACGACTTAATCTCAGACTATGGTGCTCGGCTTAATGAGCTACTCTCTGCCCATTTGAAGCTCTCTCTTCTATTAAAAGGGAGCTTT
This sequence comes from Coix lacryma-jobi var. lacryma-jobi, assembly GCA_009763385.1. Lineage (NCBI taxonomy): Eukaryota > Viridiplantae > Streptophyta > Magnoliopsida > Poales > Poaceae > Coix > Coix lacryma-jobi. The sequence continues at coordinate 8,078,359 of CM019823.1, read as the reverse complement.
TGCGTGTTCAGAGGAAAAAAAAGATGAATCAAGTAACTATATGATCATATCATATATGGCAGTCATGGCCCATGTTTAAATCTTCTCATAGCTTTTTTTGTGTGTGTCAATTTTCTTTTTAATGGAAACCCTCATAGATTCTTTTAGATTGGTCACATTTATTTTTTAGAACAGCAATAAAAAAAAATCATGAATACGACTTTATACCTGTTTTTCATTGGCGACACAACCATCCGTTGGGCCAATTGCGAAGTATGACGATGTATACACTATCTTCTTCAACTCTGGCATTCTCTTGGCAGCCTTTAATACATTCTCAAGTCCCTCAACGTTTACCTGTTCATAATAACTCCTCGAGTTTTTAAGGAGGAAATACACATTTCAAGAAGTTTCTAAGATTGTTATGTCATTTAAAATTAAATGAAACATATATGAAATACTTATTTTAGATGGAGAGTTTTATTTTAGGGTTTTATAAACATTTAATTTTATGACTTATAGAGAGCTGGTAATCATACCAAAAGAGTTTGATCCCCTTAATATTACATAGGACAAGTGTTTAGGCATATGCAGAGTTTAATTCCAAAACGAATTAGAACACATCGTATGATCATTGCTGAATCTCTAAGCCTTATGTACCCATATGAGTTAGATCAGCGTGTGCTTAGAGCAACTCCAGCAGGACTACCTAAAACAGACTCCATGCCTCTTTGTTTAGGTAGCCGCCTATTCGTATACTACCTATTTTTTTTTGCTGTTGTCTCCAGCAGTACTACCTAAAACAGACCCCCTATTTTATTTTCTCACAAAATACATGTTACCTCTCCATGATCTTCATTTTTCCTCTACAATTTAACCAAATAATATTTAAACAAAGACAATAGTTCAAACATAATTAATCAAAGTAGGATAATTAAACAAAGTACATAGTTCGAACATAATTAATCAAAGTAGGATAATTAAACAAAGTACGACGACATAGTTTTCAAATAGATCAAATTGAACCCAATAAAACAAAGATCAAATAGATGTGTTGCCACAGGACCATCATCTTCTGCAACGTGGCTACCACCACTTGAACCAACAAGGCTTTGGGAGAACTCTGTGTTGGGGCTAGATGGCGTTGGGGCAGCGTCGGTGGATGATGCCGACGTTCCAGGCAGTGTCGGTGGAGCCCAGCGAGTTCCGGCCTGGACGGGATTCGCGGCAGAGGCGCACGGGATGGCTGGACGGGGCAGAGGCGCGGTCGGCTGGGGTGGAGGCGCTGCCGTCGGCCGGCGAACGCCGGTGACCACGTTGAAGCCGCGGGCGGGGCGATGGAAGCGTCGTGGAGGCGGCGTGGGGCAGAGGCGCACGGGATGGCAGGGCGGGGCGGAGGCACGGTCAGCCGGGGTGGATGCGCTGCCGTCGGCCGTCGAACGCCGGCGACCGCAGGGAAGCCGCGCGGTGGGGGGATGGAAGCGTCGTGGAGGCGGCGCGAGTCGAGCGTGGGGAGGAAAAGTTCTATCCAGATTTTGCACGGTGGGAAGTTGGGAGCCAACAGGAATAGAGGGTGGGAGAGGAAAAGTAAGATGCCAACAAATGTGGGGGGTCTAGTAGGGGGTCTGCTGGAGTTGTTTTTTACTGCACCGGGTCTGCTGGAGTTGTTTTTTACTGCACCACTACCTAAATTGGGAGTAGCGGGTCAAGTAGGGGGTGCTCTTAGAGTTGCTCCATGGAGTTTGATTTTAAAATGAATTGAAACCTAGAGAAGTCGGTCAAGCTCCTCTCAGGTAGACATCAACTATCTGGCCGATCTTCTCCCCTCGGCATGGGGCTCTACTCGAGTCGATGATTTGACGCATATGGTAGTATATTCTCCTTTTATTGTAAATTATAAGATATATTTTAGCTTTTCTAGACAACATATTTCATCTCAAATTAAATCATCTTGTAGAGTCTAAGTCAAACTATTTTAAGTTTGATCATTTTTTAGAAAAAAAAAACAAATACTTATGACATCAAATTAGTACCACTACATATAAGTCATGGAATTTATTTATTTAGTGTCATAGATGTTAATATATTTTTATAAAATTAGTCAAACTTAAAATAGTTTGACTTAGGTGATCCTAAAAATTAATTTATTTTGAGACAGAGATAACATATATCTAGATAGTGTATATCTAAATGTAAATTATATATATTTAAAAGTCTAAAATATTTTATAACTAAAAATGGAGGGAGTAAGCTACTCCCTCTGTCCTTAAAAAAGTCGTTCTTACTTTAAAAAGATCAATAATTTTAACTTTGACCAAATATATTTGACAAAACATTGATATTTATGGTATTTAATTAGTATCATTAGGTAGATTGCTGAATATATTTTTATAATAAATTTATTTAAAAATACAAATGTTGCACTTTTTTTTACATATCTAATCAAACTTAAGAAAATTTGACTATCATAATTGCTATAAGATTTTTTTTCAAAGGACGGAGGGAGTATAACATATGTGTTTGACATTAGGCACATAAGATATTTTATGTAAATGCAACCTAGCTTTTGGGCTCGTTAGAGTGTTTCTTTTTTTGAAACAAGCAAGAGATGTTACTGTTCATATATATAGGCGTACGCATACTTAAACGAGAAACAGTGAAATGGTGAGAAAATGGAAGTTCCGCACCATAGAGGCATATACTGCGCAAGAAATTCTCCTGATTTAGTAAGCACCACTAAAACCATGCATGCATGTTCGGTCCTGTGTAGACTGTAGAGTAACAATCGCTAAAATAGTAGTTTGAAATATATATATAAAAAAGAACAGTCGTCTTATAGTAGTATGGATCTTACGGTGTGGAAGACAGAGGGGTCGGGGAGCCACGCCTCGACGGCCGCGGCGGCGTGGAACACGGCGTGGCAGCCGGTGATGGCGGCGGCGAGCGACTCCTCATCGGTGACGTCGCCGTAGGCCACCTCGACGGCTGGCGGGAGGGCGGAGACGTCGACGCCCGTGAGCGCGAAGGCGCGCACGTCGTGGCCGGCGTCGGCCAGCGCCGCGCACAGGCGGCCGCCCATGAACCCCGTCGCGCCCGTCACCACCACCCTCATGGCTGGTGACCACTGACCACCGAGAGGCCGATCTGCTCAGCTAGTAGCTAGCCAGCCAGCCCAGCCCCCAAGTCGCGCTCGCGCTGCACGGCACCGCAAGCGCTAGCGGTGCTCAAATAGAGTATTTGTGTGGGCAACGCCAAGACTACATTTTTTTTAGCACTAACGACAAGACTATAGACTACATGATCGATGATAGCGGCGTCGATCCGCCTCGGCCCATCTGTCTGTCACCACAAGGACTGCGCTGACTAAAGAAACCGAAGCTCCTAAAGTCGACCCAGGTCCAGTGAAGGCCGGAGCGAGAGATAGGAAGCCCAACTTGCGTGTTTCCGGGCTGGATTGGGTTTAGACTGAAGATGGCCCATGTAACGGGCGAGGCATCGGCCGCCTTGTAAAAGGGGAAAGACCGAGAGAGTTTGGCTGGGATTTGGCTACTGTAACGTGAACCGAGCCGTTCGGCTGCGGCGGCGAGGCGCGGCGATTGCCGGCGTACTCGATACTCTATCCAATTCCTCCGTCGTAGCTACTATACAGAAGTGTTCTCGTTGCACTGTCGCAATACTACTGGTAGGGGCCCAAGTGCCCAACTAACTCCCCAACCGATAGCTGGGAGCCCACGGCTGCTAGTCCAGACCAGCCACAACATTTTTTTTACCGCCTCTTGACATATACTCCTCCGTATAGGACTTGTTTCAGCTTCGGACGGTGAAAGCGTGCTCATGAATTATATGGACTGTGAAAAGATAAACCGTAAAGATTCAGGTGTTATTTCATACTCCCGGCCCTTTGTTTGGAACTAGGCCACTGCGACAGGTTGGGTTGTATTTCCTTTTTTTTCGATCACGCCGAAGCGCGTTTTTTATTAAGCAGGAGAAGAGTTTTTAATACATCCATAACAAAAGTGGTGCAGCCATCAGCAACCCTCAGTTGCCGGAAGCACTACACACCCAAGAAGGCCTCAAAAAAAGCAATATAATGTGGATGGATCTTTCCCAGTCCCTCTCACTCCTGAGCACGAGGTAGTCCTTTTTTTATTTGCGAGCATGAGCACAAGGTAGTCTGGTGGCACACGCAAGTAGTTTCTTCAGAACTCCGTTGGGTAGATAATAAACCGAAATATGGTTGATAACTTCAACCGAATTGAGTTAAATGGAAGAAGATTTGGCTCGGTTGAGCAGGATACATATGTATTATAGTTGCAGCTGTGACTAATGCTATATTTGTTATGTGAGAAAAAATTATACTATGATTGATATTGGCTTATAAGCGAATAGATTGGAAAGCAAAGCAGATAAAACGAAAAAAGAAAGGCAAAACCACGTCACTAAAAGATATAGTCTCATGCAGTCTTTCTTTAGCTTATTGCTGTGATAAATACAGAAAAAAAAACACGTCAGGCATACCCCGTGGTATTTGGCTCTCTCTTATTTATGTTTTTTTTTTCAAAAAATAGCAAAATAATTCCTGCATGTATTATTTAACGAAGATAAAAAGAATAAATAAAAAAAGGCTAGTCGATTCGTTGCATCCTGCTGCTAGCTAGATCTTCCAATCAACCGTGACAGCAAACGGATAAGCACAATCTCGATCTGTCACGTGGGGGGCTCCACTCTTTCATTCGACTTCTTGACTTGGGTTCTTTCTGGATGCGTCTTTATTGTTTTCAACAAACTGAGTTTGTTATCAAAACTGATCAGAAGAGTTTGATTCACCTTGATGATCAGAGATTGTCAACTCCTTGGCAGCACAAAGCTCTTACCAAGTTATTGGGCCTCAACTTCAAATTGTTATATAAACACGGCAAGGACAACAAAGTAGCAGATGCCTTGTCCAGAACAACCCATGCTGATATTCATGAACTGAATGCAATTTCTATGGCTCAACCGACCTGGTTACTAGACATCCAAGCATCATATCTTGAAGATACAAAGTCCTCTACACTCTTACAGGAATTGGCTATTCAGTCACCATCTGGTCACTACACTCTTAGAGAGGGTATTATCTACTATAAATCTCGAATCTAGGTGGGCACCAACAACAATCTCCAGACAAAGATACTACAGGCCTTCCATTCTAGCCCTGCTGGGGGTCACTCTGGGATTGAAGCCACTTACATTCGAGTCAAAAAGCTATTTGCTTGGCCACACCTCAAAGGCTCAGTCCAGACTTTTGTGTCTCAGTGCTCTATTTGTCAGCAAGCCAAAACAGAAAGAGTTGCTTATCCTGGCCTTCTAGAACCACTACCCGTGCCTGATGGAGCCTGGCAAACTGTATCACTGGATTTCATCGAAGGATTGCCCAAGTCTAAATCCTACAATTGTATTTTGGTGGTGGTGGATAAATTCTCCAAGTATGCCCATTTCATACCCCTATCTCACCCCTTTACTGCTTTTCAAATAGCTGTCACTTATCTGCAACATGTTTACAAGCTGCATGGTCTCCCTAAGGCTTTAATCTCAGACCGGGACAAAATATTTACTAGCACCGTTTGGAAGGAAATGTTTAAACTCTTGAAAGTGAATCTCCTGATGAGTAGTGCCTATCACCCTCAAACTGACGGCCAAACGGAAAGAGTCAATCAATGCCTAGAAACCTATCTTCGGTGCTTTGTTCATGCTTGCCCCGCTAAGTGGTCATCTTGGTTAGCCTTTGCTGAATTCTGGTATAATTCAACATACCACTCATCTTTGGGTGCCACTCCATTCAAGATTCTCTATGGCCATGATCCCAACCACATGGGTATTGATATCAGTGATACTTGTCAGAATCTGGACTTGGCAACTTGGCTTCAGGAGAAAGAATTGATGCAGCAGTTAGCCCACCAACATCTCCTGCGTGCTCAAAGCAAAATGAAACACCAAGCTGACAAGAAAAGAACATTTCGTCAGTTTTCAGTAGGGGATTCTGTCTATCTGAAGATTCAACCTTATGTGCAAACATCATTGAGTGCTCGGTCGTCAAACAAACTGTCATTCCGATATTTTGGCCCATTTGCTGTCACGGCTCGGATTGGACCTACTGCTTACAGACTTGCACTTCCTCCATCATGCTCTATTCACAATGTTTTTCATGTATCCCAACTCAAGCGCGCTGTTCCTTCTGCTCTGGAGGTGAGCACTGAACTTCCTGACCCTAACAATCAGTTTCAGGTTCCTCTCTGTATCCTCGACAGGCGTCTGCAGCAAGACCGCACTACCACCATTTCCCAGGTGCTGGTTCAGTGGTCTGATTTTCCCCAACACCTCTCCACCTGGGAAGACGAAGCTTCTCTTCGCCAAGAGTTTCCACGGGCACCGGCTTGGGGACAAGCCGTTTCTCGAGGAGGGAAGAATGTCACCACAAGGACTGCGCTGACTGAAGAAACCGAAGCTCCTAAAGTCGACCCAGGTCCAGTGAAGGCCGGAGCGAGAGATAGGAAGCCCAACTTGCGTGTTTCCGGGCTGGATTGGGTTTAGACTGAAGATGGCCCATGTAACGGGCGAGGCATCGGCCGCCTTGTAAAAGGGGAAAGACCGAGAGAGTTTGGCTGGGATTTGGCTACTGTAACGTGAACCGAGCCGTTCGGCTGCGGCGGCGAGGCGCGGCGATTGCCGGCGTACTCGATACTCTATCCAATTCCTCCGTCGTAGCTACTATACAGAAGTGTTCTCGTTGCACTGTCGCAATACTACTGGTAGGGGCCCAAGTGCCCAACTAACTCCCCAACCGATAGCTGGGAGCCCACGGCTGCTAGTCCAGACCAGCCACAACATTTTTTTTACCGCCTCTTGACATATACTCCTCCGTATAGGACTTGTTTCAGCTTCGGACGGTGAAAGCGTGCTCATGAATTATATGGACTGTGAAAAGATAAACCGTAAAGATTCAGGTGTTATTTCATACTCCCGGCCCTTTGTTTGGAACTAGGCCACTGCGACAGGTTGGGTTGTATTTCCTTTTTTTTCGATCACGCCGAAGCGCGTTTTTTATTAAGCAGGAGAAGAGTTTTTAATACATCCATAACAAAAGTGGTGCAGCCATCAGCAACCCTCAGTTGCCGGAAGCACTACACACCCAAGAAGGCCTCAAAAAAAGCAATATAATGTGGATGGATCTTTCCCAGTCCCTCTCACTCCTGAGCACGAGGTAGTCCTTTTTTTATTTGCGAGCATGAGCACAAGGTAGTCTGGTGGCACACGCAAGTAGTTTCTTCAGAACTCCGTTGGGTAGATAATAAACCGAAATATGGTTGATAACTTCAACCGAATTGAGTTAAATGGAAGAAGATTTGGCTCGGTTGAGCAGGATACATATGTATTATAGTTGCAGCTGTGACTAATGCTATATTTGTTATGTGAGAAAAAATTATACTATGATTGATATTGGCTTATAAGCGAATAGATTGGAAAGCAAAGCAGATAAAACGAAAAAAGAAAGGCAAAACCACGTCACTAAAAGATATAGTCTCATGCAGTCTTTCTTTAGCTTATTGCTGTGATAAATACAGAAAAAAAAACACGTCAGGCATACCCCGTGGTATTTGGCTCTCTCTTATTTATGTTTTTTTTTTCAAAAAATAGCAAAATAATTCCTGCATGTATTATTTAACGAAGATAAAAAGAATAAATAAAAAAAGGCTAGTCGATTCGTTGCATCCTGCTGCTAGCTAGATCTTCCAATCAACCGTGACAGCAAACGGATAAGCACAATCTCGATCTGTCACGTGGGGGGCTCCACTCTTTCATTCGACTTCTTGACTTGGGTTCTTTCTGGATGCGTCTTTATTGTTTTTTCCCCCCTGCATTTTTTATTAGCTTCCGATTGTAATATTGTGTGCACAAGAATATAACTGGAATTTCTCTTGAGTTGTAGAACATCATTTGGATAAATACCGGAGAAAGCACCTGCACTGAACTTGCTGCTACCCAAGTTAAGCCGTCTGCTACCTAACTTAAGATCTCCTCTGTCAACAGGCTACGTCACATACTCCCTTCGTCGCTAATTAATTATCGTCGTTGATGTTCATTCCACAAATTTAATTTGATTTGTAACAAATAAATACAACATTTTTATCTAAAAAAAATTTATTGAAAAAACTAGATTTAAAGATCTTTCCAATAATACTAATTATGTATGATGAATATTAATATTTTTTAATATATATATTTAGTCAAAGATATTTCTTGGAAAACAAAAACGATGTTATTTAAAAAAGGAAGAACCACCCACGACGACCTTGAACTCCAGGGAGTGCCCAACTACTTCAAAATAATCAAACGCTCATCATCTCTCTACGCCTATGCGGCCACAAAACAATTTTCCGTGTTCTTTGCAGTCTCCTTTCATCAGAAAAAAAAAAGGTTCTTCGCAGTTTGCCCAAACGGGCTCGTAAGAGTGACTGGGCCGAGCGTGTCTCCCGTATGGGCCAGTCTTTTCCCCGAGGGCCACAAAGCAATTTTTCCGTGTTTTCCGCCATGCGGCCACGCCCTTTTTTTTTTTGCGTCAGAATTTACCGTTTCACCCCACGTCTTGTCTCCAACGGTCGATTTCCTCCCTGCCTTCAAAACCCCCACACCACACGGCGTGCTCCCCTTAAACCCTCCCCAACCTCGCGCCTGCCGCCACCCAGCCCACCTCTCTCTCTCTCCCCTCCCGCGTACAGCACACCTGATCCCCCACTTCATTGAAGAGGTCGAGTGGGAGGGCGGGGGAGATGGTGGCGGCGGCCGCGGAGACGCAGGGGATGTCGCCGTACGAGGCGGCGCGGGAGCGGAATGTGCAGGAGAACAAGCGCAAGATGGAGGCGCTCAACCTGCGCTACCTCTCCGCCGTCATCAAGGAGGCCCCCAAGACCCCTTCCCCCCTGGTGTGTGTGTGTGTGTGTGTGTGATGCCACGCCCGCTTCTGCTCCCTTCGTTTGTCTTGTCTCCACCTGCTATGCTATGATGTTCGGTCGTTTGCCTGACTGACCGACCCTTTGTTTTGTTTCTGCGGCCAAGCAGAAGCCGAAGAGGCGCAGGATCATCGAGGAGGCGGTCGTGGTTCCCTCGCCTCCCAGGAGGTCCCGCCGGCTTGCGAATCTCCCTGACGTCAAGTACTCGGAGGTATCTGTCTTCTTTTGCCTGCTCTGTCTCGTTTTCCTTTTGGGATCAAATGAATGCACATATTTCGCTATTTTTTTAGTTATCGTATTTCCAGACGTGTTTGTATGTCTGCTGAACATGGCGGTTTCTTATTTCGTGCCCAAGGCTTCCCATCTGTTTCCATCGGTAACAGAGGAGCATTTTCTTTCTCTGGTCTTATTAAATTGAGACAGTGTGGTGTGTACCAAATAACCACCACCCTGTAGTGCAAGCACAATCTGTCCACTGCACCGATTGTTTTTAATTTTTTTTAAAAAAATTATTTATGTGGCGCAACAGATTGTTTTTTTTTTCTTACAAAATCGCTTCAAAAGGCAATAAGGCATTAGTTTACAAATGTTTATTCTGATAATCATCCTGTAATTTAACCTGGCAGCGTGCCATTTTGCCTAGCATCCATTTTGCCTAGCATCCATGTCATGAACTCATGAGTCATAATCAATCTGAACCATTTCTTTTTACTGACAAGTTGTATCTGTCAACAGATAGTACCACACAGTGCAGATAGAATGACAAGGTACGTAGATATTTGCTAGCAGCCAAGTATGATCATAGGAGCTATAAACATATGTTCTGCTCCTATTAAGTAACAATCCTGTTGTTCTGTTTCTTCCGTAGGTCTCCTAGAAAACCAGCTGACCTCATCTACCTTGCAAGAAGCGGATCAATTTCCATGAAAGCTAGGTTGGAGGCAACAAGAAAGGCCGAGGAGCTAGAATCACAACTTGACCCAGAAATCCCATCCTTTGTGAAGGCAATGTTGCATTCCCATGTGGTTCGAGGTTTTTGGCTGGTGAATACTCAGCTCTATACCGTTTGCACTCCCTAGCAACTTCTTAGCTCATGTCATGTATTATTTTTTCTGTATATATGATCGAAAGGGTCTCCCGAGCCATTTCTGTGACACTTACATGCCGAAGCAAGATGCCATTATCACCTTGCTGGATGAGAAGGATGAAGAATTCGACACCAACTACCTTGCCTACAAGAAGGGGCTAAGTGGCGGATGGGCTGGTTTTGCTCTATGCCATGGGATGCAGGATGGAGATGCAGCTGTTTTTCAGTTGATTAAACCCACGACCTTCAAGGTACTATATGCTTTCAGCGAATACTGAATAATGCGGAGTTCAAAGCATTTTTTTTTTCCTCTAGAATGTTCAGTGCTCATTCGCCAATGAATTCGTCTCCCAGGTGTATATCGTCCGAGCAGCTTCTGATGATGGCAGTGAGGTAGATGAGTGACTGCATCACGCAACAGCTGCACTAAGTACTAACTTAGCAGGAGGTGAAAAGTGGGATTTTGGGTATTTTAGGCCTTATCTGTCAGGATTGCCCTAGTATGTATTTTATCTGTATGTCAGGATTGCCTTATTCGGTGCTACTAGTGAGAACTCCTAATTTGCAGAAGTCATAACTTGCAAAACGCATTATGGTCTATTTTCGGGCCACTGCATGTCGCTGTCCTAATAGAAGTTTCAAAAAATGCATTTCTTGTGACTTTTTGAAGATTAAGGAACGATCCTTTCACCTAATACTTATCCCTAAATTGATGCTTCTTGATGCATCATGCGCCAACATGTACAACAAAACTCTAAGAATAGGACAGAGATGGTGCGAAGTCATGCTAGATATGAAATCAATCTTGAGCTCTCATACATCAACATCAATGTTATCCTACAATTTTTAAAGCCTTCAGTCCTCCCCCTTCATAATTGAACTGTGTGTGGGTGCAGCATCATATTGAGGATTTAGCCCCTCCTTGCAGGCCTCATTCAAATTTGTTCCCGTCAATTCTGAAAGTTATTCATGCAACCATATTAGTCACAGTTTATGACAAAACAAAGAACCTAATAAAGATATTCACCTCAAATCAAGTCCACTTTTGTTTTTCAGACCATCTGGTATCTTGCCCGTGAGATTGTTGTAGTTCAGGTATCTGCCAGTTTTGAGAAAACGCATTAGGCAAAGAATGTTTGGAGATATTATTTGAGATACATTATGAAAATGAGATATCGAGTACTAACAGCTCCTTAAGATTGACTAGTTTTTCCATTGATGGTTTGATCGTTCCACTGAACTGATTCCTATCAAGATGCCTTTTCAAATGATGAGAAGCTTAGCATGGTTAGTAAAATTGCAGAATGAATGTTCAAAACTAATCAAGTATGGTTGAGCTTACACGGCAGTTAAGGTGTGCATGCTGCTCAAGTCAGGTATGGGGCCTGAGAGATTGTTACCACTGAGATAGCTGCAGTCACAATTTACAAGGCATTATTAGAAGGATCGTCCATCCAGTCTGCTCATAGCATTGCGATTAGTTTTGTGTCTATCTTACATGGTCTTCACCCTTGTCAAATTTGCAATGCTGTCGGGAAGCGATCCTGAAAGACCATGATTTTTTAGATCCCTGTATTGCAGAAAACCGGTCATATTAACACAGCAATGATCAACATTTTTTAAGCCTTTTATTGTTATGTAACAGCGTTCTTCCATCAGGACAAGAAGTAGAACACCGATGCATTCGCCGAATTTAGCCGTTATTTTTTTGTCTTTGCACATTGATGAGCACTACTGAGATCTGATGAGTACCGATGCATTGGTCGAATTTAATCAGAAAACGATTTAAAAAAAAAATCAGAAAACAAACAAAATACAGTGTGAACACCATTGGCATTCAATTGGATTCGTCTGCCATTGACATATAATCTGAATGAATACTTACAGTGACAAGACGCGGATTGGTGACTCCTGGGAGCATTCAACCCCCGTCCAAGACTGTTGCTGTGGCAGGCAAGGGTCTCCAGCCCAGTCCGGAGGTAGGTTCTTGAGGCTGCTTGCGAGATCTTCCATGGCAATCACTGCACAAGGGAAAAGCCTAGAGCTTCTCATCGCCCAGACATTTTATCTCACAGACCGAACGCGACCGACACTGCTAACTACAGTAGCTGAAATATTCAGTCGCCATTGACAGAAGCTCATATATGGGGCAAAAAGTGCATACCATCTCTGGTGGCAGTCCTGCCGCCGAGCGGGACGATCTGGTAGATCTCTCCGGCGTTGATGAGCGGGCCGACGGGGGACGTCTCGTTGGGGGTGAGCAGGATCTCCGTCTTCCCGGACAGCTGCATCATGCTGGAGTAGACCATGACGCCGGCCGCGGAGGCGTTGAGCCCCCGGAAGAAGTCCTTGCCGTTGACGTCCACGTCGAAGACGCGCCAGCTGAAGGGGCTTGCCGAGCGCGAGTCCTGGAAGTAGAGCGCCAGGTAGTAGGTCGCCGCCGGGAGCTCCGCCGTGGGCCACTGCACGGTGAGCTTCTTGCCACGGCTGGTGGTGACCCCGGCCTTGAGCGCCTTGGCCGGCGGCTGGTTCCAGAAGTCGTCGGGCGAGATGGAGGAGTGGCTCTCCACCATGGGGTTGGCGTCCGCGAACGGCGCCCAGTACCGGTTGTACGGGTCATCTGGATAGCTAGAATGCCAACCACGTCACCGTCGATCAGGATTCCCCGGCCGGCCTCACGGGCGCACGGCGAATTAAGGGCGAACGGGCGGGCGTACCTGACGATCTCGCCCTTGCTGCCGAAGCGGCTGCGCGCCACGGTGCTCATGGCGAACCTGCCGAAGTCCGTGGTGTTGTACATGGAGTTGGCGAGGTCGACGAGCTCCAGCGCGGAGATGAAGGGGCTGGACTTGGTGTCGGGGCGGCGCGCCAGGCACACGCTCATGGTCCGGCCCTGCCCCTGCGCCACCATCTCGAAGTAGGTGGACATGCCGCGGCGGTAGTTGTCCGTGGTGTTGACGGCGCTCCACAGGGTGCCGTCCACGATCTGGTCGAACACGGGGGGTGCCTTGCCGCCGTCGAAGCCGCCGTAGTAGTAGGTGGTGCGGACGAGGTAGCGCGTGCCCTTGACGACGGGGAGCCGGTAGCAGTACTTGCGCGCGGTGGCGTCGGGAAAGTAGCGCAGCGTGGCGAGCAAGGGGAGAAGGTGGGGCTTGTTGATGGCGGAGACGTTGCCGACGGCGGTGAAGCCCTCATCCTTGGCCCACTTGATGCTCCCTACCTGCACGGCCTTGTCCGACCCGCAGCTTATGTAGAACCCTTTCGGCTGTGGCACGGCCGCGGCGGCGGGCGCCTGTTGGGAGGACGAGGTGGGGACGAATAAGGTGGCGGCCGTGAGGACGACGACGACGGAGGCGAGGAAGAAGGGGAACGGTGCGATGCGGCTTGGCATCGTAATGACATGCTAGGATCGGGAGGAGGAGGACGATGGAGCACCCGCGAAGGGGAGGCTCCGCTCCGCTCCGGAGGAGAAGACGCGAAGAAAGGGGGGCCAGCCAGGGATGCCAGAAATGTTTATGGGCGCCGCATGCATGCATGGCAGGCAGCCTGCACGACGAGCGGAGGCGGAAGCGGCGGTGGCCGGACGCATGGCTGGTTTTGGTTTGTGCTCAAATATAGAAGGCTGAAGGAGTCCGTTTCAGGGCTGAGACCATGTTTGTTTTGTGACAGAATTGGCTATATGTTTTTTTTTTTTGAGACGAAATTGGCTATATGTTAGGAACCTGAAACTAGAGAACGCAGAGAATAGGAGGGAATCAACAGAATTAAAGAAGAACAGAATAGCGGAGCATAAAAATTGAGATAGATCAGAGTTTTCCTTAGAACAGAGGAAGGTTTCCTTTAGAACAGAGGAAAGTTTGAGGAGAGACTATTACAAGTTTGTTTATAATTGATAATTGATGATTTCTTCCCTTCTCTCTCTAGATACTTATATAACCTAATGAACTCTCCAGCTGGTGAATGCTCGCTCCATACATTGGTCAAGCCCAAACAGTAAAGGCACCCAGGCTAAGGTACTAAACTAATTAGCTATTACTATTAGTAGCCCACGTACCTGACATTCTCCCCCACTTAAGCACCAACTTGCCCCCAAGCTGTTATAAGCACCGACTGATCTTGGTGGAGAAAAGGTTAAGGCCTTGTTTAGATACCTCAAACTATCAATTTTTTTTACTCTCTCTCCATCATATCACTATCATATCAATGTTTGGACGTATGCATGGGGCATTAAATATTGATAAAAAAATGACTAATTGTATTTTTAGTATGTACATATCGAGACGAATCTTTTGAGTTTAGTTGGGCCATATTTGGACGAAGTTTGTCAAATAACAACGAAAGTGTTACAGTTGAGAAAAAAAATCACTCCCCTCGTCTAAACAAGGCCCAAGTACTCTCGCTTGAGCCATCCAAGCCTTCAAATGTCCTCAACCAGTAAGTGATAGAATTAGAATTCCAACGACCATTGCCAAGTCCAGAGATCAACACCAGCATATATTAGTGGGATGCAGTAGCCCATGTGGCAGCCAAGGGTGCTTCAAAAGTTGAGCAGAAGGAATATCGCCCACTAACATTGCATCAACACTAAAAATAATAATATAGCATGTATCTATTGGCCCAACAACTACACCAACGAAGAGCTTATCATTGTGGAACTCAAATGAACAGGATGATGGCTGATTGTACAGTTGTCGAGTTGCTACAAAACTTGTGCAGGTGGTAGCCATGCTTGAGAAAAATTAAGCCACCACACTTCCGTTGTACTTGGTCCTGAGTCAGTGAGCCACCAGGGAAAAGTTAAGATGTGAAGCAAACTAAAATCAAAATATCTTCCCTGGATAAAGGATATCCACATCGTCGCATCTATGTGCACAAAAGAAGACCAGAGTAGCTTCTAATACTTTTCACCGAATCTACAATGGAGGGACCAAACCAGATACTTGTGTGGTAAACATGTATGACCATCACATTGTATCTCGAACCCCATCGGCGGTGGCCATGGTGGCAACTCGTTGCAGTAAGGCCCCGTTTGGCGGAGCTCCCAGAGCTGATTCTCTGCTGAATCCAGCAGGAGCTCTGCCAAACGGTTTTCCAGAGAGAAGTGATTCTCTGCTGATTCCGTGAAGTGATTCTCTGAAATGAACTAAGGGGCTGGGAGCGGAAAAAAGTAGCTTCCCCTGATTCTGTGAAGTGATTCTCTACGCTGATTTTAAGAGTTTATGCTAAAGAATCAAAGAGAATCACTTTCAGCTACAGAATCACTTCTCTCAGAGAATCAGCTTCTATAGAGAATCAGAATCAGATGGAGCTCTGCCAAACTGGCCCTAAGTAGATGCAGTGCACCAAAGAAGTAGAATCTCAAGTAACCCAGCAATTGCCGCCACTGCCGAGTGCCGACACCATCCAGACGTGAGCCGACCATCGTCTGACTCCCACCTCACACGGGTCATGGTCACGGCTCATGCCGCCTGGGCGCACACTACCGCATGATGCCTCCTCTTAGCGTAGTGCTATTGCTGTGCCGTCTGACCCACGCCGCCGCTATCGTCCAGCTGCCCATCACCCAGCCACCTGGGCTTTCTCGACAGGTTGATCCAACCCGTTTGAAACCAGCTTTGCGTCGGTCAGTCTGGGCCTGTTTGACGGTACGTTCGAGGGTTTCAAACCAAACCGTGAACAGGGGCTACTGCAGATCTGTTGTAGAAGAATGCTATAGAAGCTGTTGGAAAAAGTTGGCAGGCCTAAACGTAGAAGGGAGAGACCTGACGTGAGAGTTGATGAGTATTTACAGACAAGAAAGACAATACCGAAGTTGAACCTCAAAGAAAGAAAGCAAATGGCCAAGTCCAGTTGGATCTGGCCCGTAACCCAAATCTGATCCTAGGTACAGTTGGTGCAGCAGACATCTGACTCGACGCGAACCACACAACACACCTATAGCTGGAACTGAGCTGCTTATTCATTATTCCTCCAATGCAATATGCAAGGCACCAACCCAAGCTGTGCATACTCACTTCCCTGACCCCCCATCACGTCACGTGTGTAAGTATATATTATGAACAATTAAAGCGCGAAAAATGAAAGTAAAACCCACGAACCAAAATGTGGCGATCGATCGATGGAGCTCGATGAGCCTGCCTATAGCTGCTATATCTCGCTCTCTCAGCTACGTACGTATGTATACACACGTATATGCATATATGTATGATTGATTGTATGGGTCCGTGACTCCGTGAGGATCTCACATGTCAGTCCCATTTCCTTGGGTCCGTGATGTTGATCTTCCAGTGCTGGTCCGCGTAGCCGAGCTCCTCGGCGACGTGCCTGTCCCATGCGATCTCCACCTTCCTCCGCTCGGAGAGGCGGCAGGGCCCGCGCATGGCGTCCCCCACCATCTGGTCGTACACCTGCCACCAGCGCGCGTGCGCCTCGTCGCTGGCGTACACCCGCTGGTCCGCCACGTTCCAGTTGCAGTCGTAGTCCCTGTAGCACGTCCAGGGCTTCATCCCGAGGTAGTGCACGGACCACACCTGCGGCGGGTCGTCGTCGGCGCGGAACATGCGCTCCTTGAGCGCGCGCTCGCCGGTGGTGTTGGCCCAGAAGTTCTTGAGGTAGTTGACGCGGCGGGGCAGGCGGTGCCACCACACGAACACCTCGTTCAGGAACCCCTGGTCGCCGCCGTTGTACGAGCGGATGGTGCGGCGGCCCCGCACGAGCGCGTCGAACGTGCACGCCGACGGCTCCACCACCATCACCCCGGAGTTGAAGAGGGACCCGTCGTTGCCCACCGCCGCCAGCTGCGGGAACGCGAACAGCGCGTCCAGGCTGCGCAGCACCAGGATGTCGGCGTCCACGAACACCACGCGGTCGTAGTCGGACAGCTGCCACAGCCGGAACTTGCTGTAGTTGTACTCGTTGTAGCTGCCCCGCGCCGCGCGCGGGTTGCGGATCCGCTTGATCCGCCGGGGCGCCCACCCCGCCGCCAACAGCGCGCGCAGCGCCGGCTTCGACACCGTGTGGTCGTGGAGCAGGACCAGGTCACGGGTGGAACCCGACCGCCGGATGCTCTGCGCCAGCACGATCGCGCCGCACAGGTACGTGTCCGACGAGTGCAGCACCGTCGCGTACGCCTCGCGCCGGGGACGCCCGGCGCCAGACCACCACGAAGACGGCGGCGACGACTGCGACGCGTTCAACACCTCCGCCTGGATCCCTGTAATACGTGCACAGCACATTATACTCCCTCCATACCCATATTAGTTGACGTTTAGGACAGCGACACGGTCTTCAAAACGCAACTTTGACCTCTTATTTTTATAAAAATATTTATGGAAAAGTGATATATGTATACTTTTATGAAAATATTCTTCAAGACACATCTATTTCTATAATTTTTATATTTGTAAACTTAGAAACTTAATAGTTATTGATGATTTATATTCCCAATGTTTGACTCTAATCTTTTCTAAAACGTCAACTAATATGGGTATGGAGGGAGTATATATTACACTGACATGCTTGTTTGAATAACTTTAGTTTTTGCGCGCGCGTGCATGAATATAATATTTAATTATGTATTGTTACTCCCACATTTCCTCACTCCAATCATCATCATTTATAGCTATGTATGAATTGAATCTCCTCATCGATCATCAAACAAACCCTACAGCAGGGTTTAACTGTTGTTTTAAAAGAAGAAATCTGAAAAGGCTGAATAATGGATTAATCATGCTGCGGCTAGCCGGCTGTGTGATAGAGATTGGTCACAGCTAGTAGCAAACACTATCGATCTACAGTTTTTACCAATCGCTAGACAGTGTTCAGTTGTAAAACTTATCACCAAATGGCGGCACTACGCATTGATCTATCTATGGGTCTGTTTGGTACAACTCATAACAGCTTCCTGAGCTGTTGTGAGCTGTTTTTTTTGCCCAACACCATTCTACAAAACAGCTTCACCTATGAAGCTGTTTTATCCCTCCTCTCACAAAAACAGCTTCACCCATGAAGCTGAAAAAAAGTAGTTTTTCACAGCTTACACCTCCATTTCTCTCTCTCAACCATACATGAAGTTTTGCCAAACGCTTTTTTCAAAACAGCTCAGCTTCACCTAATAAGTTGTTCATGAAGTTATTTTCAAAAAAAAAAAACAGCTTCACTAGTGAAGCTGAGCTGTACCAAACGCGGCCTATGTATCGAGCGAAGCCTCTAGCTCCCAACGCAAAAGAAAGAAAGTTGTGCGCGCTGGTGGATATAGGTTGAAGTGTTCGTCAAGTCAAAACGACCAAACTAAATAAAGAGAGACCGACCACGGCATATATATACAATCGACCAACGCAAGTAACCACGGTCGAATAGAAAAACTCTGCGGCGTGCGTTTTGCGCGTACGGTTGGTGATCCACCTCCACTTCACTCCACGCCTCTGGTAGAATGCAGTAGCATGCAAGTATCACTTGGCGCCGCCGGCAGTGCCTGCGTGTCCAAACTCCAAAGTCCCAAAGCTGGCGAGACCCCAGCGCAGCCCTGCGGCCCTGCCGGACCGGTGCAGCTCACCAACCGAATCTAGTTCAATCAGTCGTGTCAGACGTATTCGCCGTGCCATCATGCATCGCCTATTCGCCTGTACAGTGTGTTGTACTCGATTGATCGGTCGATCAGACACGGATGATGGAGGTGAAAGGCCTCCAGCAGCGCATTAGGTAAAGACCCAATACCTAGGGTATACATTTTATTTAATTCCATTTTCTCTAGTTTAATCAATTCATTAGTTTACATGTGCAAAATTGGATATAAACACTTGTTTTATTCCTGGCTTTGTTATTTATTTGGCGTCCTCCAGGTTCTTAATAGAGGAGCTGAAATATATGGTTTGGATGGCTCGCACCTACTCCATCCGTCCCTTTTTAATTGTCGTCCGGAAAACGTGTCTGTGAGGGAAACACAGATTTCTAGAGACAGTTATTTATGGACGGAGGAAGTACAGGCCTAGCCGCTATCTGCTTATTGCAAGGACGACACACTAGGGCAGGTTTATCTTGGGGTTCTGCTTTGGATGACACTAGAGACACTGATAGATCCATCCTTACCTCCGGCTTTGGTATACGAAAACTTCTTCCTTTCTTCTCAGACTAGCGCATTAGGACTCGTGGCCGATATTAGCTCGGACATTGCCCACCAGATTGAATTTCCAAAGTTGGGTAAGAATATAATGGGGATTATAACTATTTTTTCTCTCTAATCAATTAAATAAAAGGGACCATTGAGTTGAGTGCTGGTGAGAATCGATGCCTGAATTATTATCATGAGCTTAGCATGATCGTGTCCTCCCTTTGCCACATCTATCTCCCGACCGGATTCTACATCGATCGCCCGTCCCTACTGACCATATATGCCCAGACCCAGATAAGAAAGCATCTATCTTATTAGCCGGCCTGATGATTATGTATGTGCTGTATTATAGCGCTTTAATACAAATTCCATTAGGTGGCACGTTTTGTCCCTAACACACACATGCATGTCCTGGATATTATTTATGCTAATGCTCCATCTCTTATATCCTCCCACTACCAATAATGAATACTATATATACATGGATTTATTCTCACAAATAACAGAACCGACACTATTTTTTTTTTCTTATATATGCTACTTTTCTTTGAACGAACCCCTGTCAGTTTCCATCAGTGTATAATAAAGATGTTTTTGACGAAAGAATGATAAAGATGTTAGTGGCCAAACCAGCCTGAATAAGATTATAATTATGTAAAAGCTACTGTATGTCATATTTGTTCTTATTCTTTTTTTTAAAAAAAAATCGCAAAGTATAATATCGATCATGCTGATGCTATGCCAGTCTTCTTTTAATTTTAGATAGATCACAACATGTCGCATGTCGGCGCGGCGAATAATTCTATGGAGATCGATCGGCGTCTCAACTCCCACGCATAGTATCTACTATCGTCTTGCTCGTAGCTAGTGCTGCTGCGCCTAGCATGCATTAGCTTGTTGCCTTGAATTTGCATGCAGTGCAAGTGCAGCAGCTGTGCAAGTGTTAGCATATGAAAAGCAGAGGCCATGCATCATGGAGATCGACTGAGCATGGTGAACTGATGAAGAAGTAGACGGCGAATTGAAGCGTACCTCCTGGTCCCCAGAGCGGCATGGCGAGGTTGCAGGATCCCACGGGCAGGCGGAGCTTCTCCTCGAGTCGCTGCACGTCGACCCTGTACATGTACCAGTCCCCCTCCCGCCCCACGGCCTCGTCGCAGCGGAACAGGTCCATCATGGGCTCGCACTGGCTCCGCAGCACCACGCGCACGGCGCCGGCGCCGTCGCGCCGGCCCTTCCTTGCCGCCGCGTGCGCCGCCACCAGGTGCACCTGCAGCCTGAACACGTCGCGGTTCCACCCGGGCGCGCCGCGGTTGCACGGCAGCGACGCCACCACCACGTCCACGTCGCCGCCGTACCGCGCCCAGTCCGGCATGGGCAGCTCCGGGCAGGACGGGCCCTCGTCGTCCTCCTCCTCGTCGATCCACTCCGGGAACAGGTCCGACCACCGGAACGTGTCGGCGACGCGGTCGAAGTCCACGCGCACCGCGTCGCCCTCCACGCCCAGCGCCAGCA
The DNA here is from genome assembly GCA_009763385.1 of Coix lacryma-jobi var. lacryma-jobi. Lineage (NCBI taxonomy): Eukaryota > Viridiplantae > Streptophyta > Magnoliopsida > Poales > Poaceae > Coix > Coix lacryma-jobi. The sequence continues at coordinate 8,057,682 of CM019823.1, read as the reverse complement.
CCTCGTCGCGCCCGATGTTCACCAGGCCCATCCGGAGACGCCCACGGAGCTCGTCGAACATGGCCGGCGCGCGCCCCGCGTTCACGATGCGCTCCGCCACCGCCGCCTTGTTCGCCGCCACGGCGCCGCCCAGCTGCGTGCATGCATGAGATGGCAACGCCGTACGCGTCGTCAGAGCAATAAGGCCGGCCGCGTCAAGCTAGGGATCGAGAGCTAGCAGCTGGCTCCGCCGTCGTACGTCGTCGTCCCACGTGCCGGTGGACTCACCTTACCTTCCGTGAGAGCTGGGTCGTCGTCGACGGCGGGCAGGAGTCGCGGAAGGTGCAGCGGACCAGAGAGGTGGCGCGGCGGTCGAGGATGTCCGAGTACTTGGGGTGGAGGAGGAGCGCCAGGTAGGCGAAGAGGAAGAAGGCGAGGAACGCGGCGTTGAGCCTGACGATGACCGAGGCCCGCAACGGGGACTTGCTGCAGACGGCCTCCCCGGCGGTGGTCACCCCCATGCCGCGCGCGCACTGTATTTGTCGTCTGGCGGGACCGGGAAAGAAGGCGTGTCGTCGGGCGTGCGCGCGGCGATGGCGTCGGTCGGCTAAGCCCATGGGGCGTTGCATGCGAGGGATTATATAGGGAGGGGTACAGCGCGGTGCTGCTATGCTAGCTGGTCCTGGGCTCCTGGCGGTGGCAGTGCGCCCGCGGCAGAGGGTGCGACGGCGGCCAATCAACGGTGGTTGGGCTTGGGCGTGCGTGGGGTGCGCTTGAAACTTGAAAGGACGGCTGTAACGAACGAGGGTCCACGTGCCAGAAGGTTCATCCGGCCTCGATCAAGTGGACTACACTACTGCCTGCCACATTGATGCCGTCCACAAAAATAAAAAAAATGCAATTCTCATATCCAAAAGAATATAATTCTTGTATACTAAAAAGTCAAACATCATAAACTTTGACTAAAATTATATAAAAAATAGACAAAATAAGTAACATTAAATTAGTTACAAAATATATTTGTATAATAAATTTATTTTAAGATATAAATATTAATGTTATTTACTATAAACTTGATTAAAGTTAAAATAGTTTGACCGGTATATTTCTATTCTTTTTATGGACGAATGGAGTATATTCTCACATCAACAGCCCTTAGCTGGAGCTTAATTTCGAGGATGAGTTAGGGAGCTATGCCGAAAAACTTGGCTATTTGCCATCAGAAACGTTTTTCCTTCGTTCTTATCCACCAGTATTTCCTTCTTCACCACTACCCTCTTTCATCTCCACTGCATCGCACCACAAACATAGCTCGCGTCGCCGACCGCTAGTAACGCTGAGTCCCCCGGTCCCCAACCATCTTAGTCACCTGCGTCGCTTGTTCTGTTGTCGTTTGGTCCGTCTTCCATCAACGTCCCGCGCGCCGCTAACTGCGCCATGGCCGCTAGGGCCTCAGGTCTTCCCCGGCTGAGCCACCCACGAGCGCGGAGCACTGTTGGTGGTGCTTGTGGGTCATTGCTTGTCGCCGGTTCTCATTTCGATAGCCGAAATCGATCTACCCTAGCATTCCCCTACCATATATTGCATGTATGTGTTTTAAGCGTTTCAAACTATGTTCAATTTGTTTTATTTGGATGGTACAAAAGTATATCATAGAATCTTGCAAGGGTTTTCGATGCGTGTTGCAAGAGTTTGTTCAAAATATTTCATTTGTTTTTTGGCAATTTTTTTATCGGGATGTTGCTTACGATCTACGTTGCAACAAATTTTTTCCATATGTTTTAGTTGTTTTAGCCTTACGTTGTAACAAGTGCTTTCATGCTTCAAATTGCAGGTGTTTTATTTTGGATGTTGCAACTATTCGATATATATGTTGCAAGTGCATATTCCAAATATTTTATCTTTTGTGTTTTTTATGTTGCAAGTGTTTTATTTATTTTTAGACAAGGGTGACCAGAAGTCGTCGAATCGTGGCGCGCCGGCGGTCAGGGGCACTGGGGACCGAAGAACGGTAGTGTTGTGGTCAAAGGCACTGAGGTCGTGCTCGCTGTCAGCAGCTCATTCCCATCTCCCGAACGCCGAGAGAGAGAGAGAGAGAGAGAGGCGAAGTGCGCGCATGGGGCGGTCATGAAGGCGGGGTCCAAAGAGGAGGCAAGGACAGGGTGAAGATGGACTAGAACGCAGTAGGCGAGCACAACAGGCGGACTGCGGGGCATTCGAAAGCTTGTGCCCAAAACGGACGTTCAGACGCTAGCATCTTCGATTTGCCATTGTAGACAATTGGCTTCGCAAAATTCTCATTCGAAAAATTGACTTGGCAAAATTGTCAGTTAAAACATATGATATGTGCCTTGATTTTATTGTCATAATCCCTATTTAGCTCCTTTGTTTCTATTTTTTTGGGAATCTCTTCCACGTGGCAATAAAATCAAGGAGCTAAAGATGTGTCCTTTCGCATCGAAGAGATTTAAAAAATACGAATAAAGGAGTTAAATAGGGATTATGGCAATAAAATCAAGACACATGTTTAAATTGGTAGTTTTCAATTTTTTGGATGGCAGTTCTGTGAAGTCCATTGTTTGCAATGGCAAATAGTCAATTTTCTCAAGTGGTACCACGCAGTCACACACACACTACCACCTGCCCTTTTTTCATTTATGACGTATGTGCAGTTGCAGCCACGGTTTTTCACCATCTGATGTCATGTCAGGTCAGGTGTTCTCCGCCGTTTCATTTCAGCGAGGAGCAGATATTCAGACTTTACAATACACAGAAAGGGAACAAGAGAGACATGAAGAAAAAACAGAAGAAAAAACGGGCTTGTGATTATCATATTTATATCTCTGAATCCTGTTCAGCCAACTGTGGTTAGCTTCATTTCACCTAGCTGTTAGGTAGAGATAGATGGTTTGTCCGTGCATCGTTGATTAAGTGGGGCGATAGCATGGTTTTCAATATTAATTACTATTACTCCATGACGCCCAGGTTAATCCTTATTGGACGGGCTAGAAAAAAAAATACCTTAAAAAAATATCTTTTTTTGAGAATAAAACATAGCTATCAATTTGATAGACACTAATCTATCGTTGTTTCCTATAGACAACAACTAAATTTAATCTAAATTATCCAAACATATCTGTCCATTAGCCCCACTAAATTTACATCTAAATCATCAACCTCTACCTCTATGAAAGATAACTAGATTATTAGTAGCTAAAATACATCTATATGCTATCATTAAAATAAAATAGAACTCAAATTTTCACCTAAGTCGACCACATATGCTTGTATGAAAAAATATACCATATGAAAATACTGCCTATGCTTGTAAACTACACACTATTGCGGTTTTTTATAAAAAAAAATTGATAAGAAAATAAAACTACAAGCTACTCCGTACTAGCGACGCCGTATCTTCAGCTAGCAACTGACGAACTATTCAATCAATTACCTTCAGCTAGCTCCTGAACTTTGGTTTAAACCTAGAGTAGCTAACTCGTGCGCAGACGAGTTACAAGTTCTTGGAATATGTAAACATTCAAAAAGAGAAAAAAATGCTCACTAATAAACGCACGAATTTGTCTGGGAATTTCCGGTCCCTGAGTTTGTAAGCAATCTAGCTGCCGGCGTTTCAGCTCGGCGTGATGTTAATTGAAAGGCCTGAGAGCCAAGCTTAAAAAAAAAAAAAAACCTTCAGCTAGCAACTGACGAAGTAACTACAGGTTACTTTTTTTTTTGCTCTCGTTGTTAATTATCTTCAGCTAGCAACTGACGAAATATTCAATCAATAATAATCAGGGGGAAATTAAACGTAGCTACTAACTAGCTTCACTTCAAGCAGCAGTAGCTGCGACACACCCTTCCTACCATATGGATTTATCATTTATTTTAAGGTGGAGCCATTATTCCAATTTCATTTCATCGATCGAGATATACATAAAGAAGGCTTCACGCATAAGTACTGAATTAAAATACGGCGACGCCGGACAACTGAACCTCCGTTTCTGCTGCTTGGTGGTGCATATATACAAAACAAATTGCAAAGCCACATCTGTCGGGGTTGGTGCTGTGTGCAACCTCCATCAGAAAGCCATCATCATATGCAGCATACATATACACATAAAATATATTTCTGAGATTTGGCCGAGATATCAGATATATTATAGATAAGATAATACTAGATGCCGCTCATTTGTTCAGTATGTATGTATCAGTGTGATTCATTTGGTCAGGGTTTAATTTCGTTGCTGCTGTTGTGGACAGCAACTGGTGAGGTCTCCAACATGATCACTGATGATGGATGCGGCGTCCCTGTTGGCGCTTGCACACCAATGCAAGGTACGGTTCGGTTGCCCGGGCTCGATCAGGACCAGCAATCAGGAAAGGACACCTGCAGCTCCTCCTCTTCCGAGCTCGGGCTCGAGTCGAGTCGGTGCAATTTTGGCCGTTCATTCCTGTCCCAACGCCCCCAGATCGATCTCGAGTGGTACCTGGACTGCAGACCAAGGCCTGCATATGGAAGGCGTACAAAAAGGCTCGTTTGGAACGCAGGGCGGGGGGGAGAAAGAGATCAAATGTTATTTTAGGTTTTTTGTTTGGGGGGTGGGTGGGTGGGGGGGAGGGTTTGTTCTTATCAGCAGGATTTGATTGAAAACAAAAATGCTGTTAAAATGCGATTGAATCAAGAGAGGTACAGACGTCCCCTCCATTAATTGGCATGATCTCCAAAAGCCGGGAAACATAAAGGCAGGGCTAGATAGCTCGCTGTGCTATCAGATGGAAGCGAGTGTGTGGATCGATGGTGACGCTAGTACTATTGGTACTTTACATTCTGTTCATCCGGCCGGGAATTGAACAAAAAGGAGCTGGACTTAATCATCAGCCACCACACCACCCAGTTACCTGCAGACTAGCTAGCTGCTGCCGATCATCACCCTTGATCTTAACATCTCAATTGCCCTTGATATGATGTTGCATAGCATGTCTATGTCTGCATGCCATGCCTATACGTACGTACGACTGATATCCAAGATATACCGAATTTGTGTCGACGCATCTGTATCCATCACAATTAAGAAGGCGCGTAAACTCCTTACTGGTCCCTGCTGATGAAGCATGCATTCCACTGCTTCCACCACCACCTGAATCAATGATCAGGAGGATATACTAAATCCTAGTATCATATCCTACTACATACCTAATGTTCCATTAATTCATCCATCATTGCAGTTGCAGCTTCTCGGTGAATATGGAACAGTCCATCCGATCCTACTCCCAACTCCTACCACCGTACCACTGCATGCTTCATGCTTGCATATCCAGCCTGCAGACTTCATCCCTTTGCCTTAGCTTTCAAGGACCCCATGATACAATTAACAAGCACATAATAATAATAATCTACAAGCATAGGTAGGCCACTGACCACTGTTGCCGATCCAGGATGATCTTATCTTCGCGTGAAAAGCTATATATATAATATTACTATATCTCTTGAGAAATATAATGATGCTCATCTTGCTTTCTTTTGGCGGTGCACGTACAAATGCAATGAACGAGCAATGACCGGCGAAGTGTGTCAAACACAGAACTGGATTAAAAACGTGATTGGGTTCACAGAAAATGCGTGCCCAAATCGCGTCAGATGAGCTGCTCCCATCCATCATCCATGGCGCAGAAGGAAGGACCATCATCAGTGGCGGATTCGGGTCGTACATGCCCGTCGTCCTGCTCCTTTTGCATTGGTGATTTCATACGTGGAAAGAAGACGACGACGACGCGCGCCCATGTCGACGATGTATATATCGATCGTGGTGCTGGGGACTGAGAGGAGGAGGAAGAAGAAGGATACGCAAGTATTTAGCAATGGGCAAAGCAACCAATTGGTTGGACCAAATGCTTCAGAGAATCCTTCGCTTTTTCCACTTTGGTTCCCGCCTCCTTTATTTTCTGCTTTGTTTTTCTTTCAATCATCTTCTTCGTCCATCTTTTTGTCCGGCCGTTCCTTTCGGTACTATACCTGCCCGCTGGCACTTCCAGTAACTTTACTCCACTGTAATGTCAGCATTTGGGACTTGGGAGACGGATCGCCTATCTACTGAACGTTCAAGAGCCGTTTGACCGGAGTTTGTGACGTTACGTCTCACCTCGACGATATGTATGTGATCTGAACTCTGAAGTGGTAGCTAAGGTCTCGTAAAAATTGCTTACACACCACTTCTGATTCCCACTGCATGCCTTTTTTTTACCAAAGCAGCATATACTAGTATAACTGTTTGGTGAAAACATGGCGTTCTTTATTGCTGTTTGGAAAGGGGGAAGGAAATTGCTCTGTGCTTCCTCTGCTTTGCTTGCACTTTATATCTGATGTTATCCTACTCCAAACCCTGCTGGTTCTATACTTCTCTTTTGGCTTAGCCTACATGCAGACATGCAGTGTGCAATGGATCTTTCGGGTAAATGGCCGACATCACCATCTTTTTGAAAGGTTTGGAAGGAAAAGAAGAGCCTATACTTCAACTATACCAGGTGAATTTCAGAGCAGACCTTGATCAAACCTAGCTACAGGTCATCTGAAGAGTGCTGCTAGTAGCTTAAGTGTGCTGAACAAAGGCATTCGTCTTTAATCAATCTAATATAATCATGTATCTCTGAAGAGTATCGCAAGATATTTGGCAGATCAAAGTACCGATAAAAATTAAAATCTTTTTATGGTACCTGGAAAAAGGAGTGATTTTAACTAAGGATAACTTAGCTAGGCGGAACTGGAATGGTGACAAATCATGCAGTTTTTGTAATTTTCCAGAGTCCATTAATCATCTCTTTTTCGATTGTTTTTATGCCAAGTTCTTATGGCGGGCGGTACACTTCTTTTTTGGGCTTCCACCTCCATCTAATATGAATGACTTGTTTAATAGGTGGTCAAAATTCGCAAGTAAACAATTTAATTCATTGTTATTAACGGCAGCAGCAGCACTGTGCTGGACGGTTTGGTTGACAAGAAATGAAGTGGTCTTTGACAAATGTAGACCAAAAACTTTTTTGCAGGTACTCTTCCAGGGAACACACTGGCTGCGTCAGTGGGCAACTCTTCAAAGGCGTGAGGATCGGCGGGAGCAGTTGATCCAAGTTTCTCAGTTTTTAGAGATGTCAGCTTTGCAGCTCTTTAGTTCCAATGGTTGGTTGTCAGCAAAACATATTGGTCATGCTTAGTCTGGACTTTATTTTGTTTCAGTTAACACTTCGGGTGTTGCACGGTGTTATGCTGCAGTTAGCAGTTATGTAAACTTCTGTAATAATTGGTCTGATTCTATCGGTTGATAGATGAAGCCGGGTATAAAATATCCATTATCTAAAAAAAATGTATCTCTGAAGAGTGAAGCCACATGGACGAGGAGGCATATCTGGAGTTATTAGGGTCTTGTTTAGTTGTCAGCGTAAAAAAAATTCATTCATCACATCAAATATTTAGACACATGCATAGAGTACTAAATATAGACTAAAAAATAACTAATTATACAAATTACATGTAATTTGTGAGACGACTTGTTAGGCCTAATAAATTTATGTTTTGACAATATTGTGCTACAGTAAAATATGCTAATAATAGATTAATTAGTCTTAATAAATCTATCTTAGGTTTCCAGGTGAAATATGTAATTTATTTTTTTATTAACTTATTTTTAATAGACTAAATAAGTGTTGAAACATCCAATTTAACATGCAAAAACTTTTTACGTTCCAACTAAATAAGGCCTAGATTTTGGCTACAGCCTACAGCTAACGATGATCTCGATCTTTTGGGCGCCAGTGTACGAGAAAACAAAAGGCGATCGAACTCCGCCGTCGGTTGGCCGGTCCTATCCGATCGCCTCATGATGATCGATCATCCTAGTGCTAGCTAGCTCGATCGTCTAGAGGGAACTCACTCACACTCACACACGTACACACACACGATACGGTGACGACGAGAAAGCCGGCGAGGTACTGTAAAAGAAAAGGTGAGAGCGACATGTACTACAGTCCACAGGAGATCAGTGAAAAGGCGGGTTGGCGCGCTTCGCGCGAGGCCCTTCTCGCCGCGCCTGTTGTGCATGTGCTCCAACACACTTTTCTTGACTATTGTGCACAAGGATGAAGTGGTGGTTTGCATTCATGCTGCCATAGATAGATCACAAGTGAAGTAGAAACAATTTGTTGTGGCCAGGGACGATGCCCACATTCCACGTTACTTTCACAACGTGTAGATCACACGCATGCGGTGCAGCGCAGAAGTCCAACATGTGGACAGTGCCAGTGGTGAAGTGCTTGGCTAACCAGCCAGAACGTGCAAAACCACGTCGAGATATCGCCGACGGCATGTCAGCGAGTTGATGAGAGAAGAGAATAGGAAACGCAACACGCGCTCAATGGGCCATTAGTTGTGTGTTTGAGGGTCGACCTGTGAGATATCCCGGTTCGATCCAGATGGTCATGCGTTTGGTTGAGGAGCCATGTAGGTTTGGGTCGGACCCAGGAGAGAAAATACTCTTAGATTCGGGTGCAAACAGTCCCCTCGATTCAAGCGAACGATCGAGCTCGACCCAGTTGAACTTCGTTGTCTCTGTCTCCTTCTCCCTCCGAGCTTGACCCAATGGATGTGCTCCTCTGATGTTTGGATCTAGGCGAGAAGCGGACATGATGGGCGAGCCCAAGCTCTCGGGGCGGTGGTGGCCATATCGAGCGAGCTCGGAGCAACGCACTAGGCGATGGCGGCCATTGGCAGGCGAGCTCGCGCTTGGGGCGGCGACATCCATGGGGGCCAAAGGACGAGCATGGCATAGGGGCCAGGGGCGAGCTCGACACTTCCTCTGTCTGGCCAGGGGTGCGGTTCGGGGATCTAGAGGTAGACGAATGGTCGGTGTGGATCCACACCAGTAGGAGCTGACGAGGTTAAAATACCATCCAACCTAACCCGCTTCATCCCTCCTACCAAATAAAAAACTAGGATGGTTCTAACTCTCAAACCAAACATGGGTTCAACTTCAACCCAATTCAAAAAACTGGATTTGACCCAAACCAACTCATACAGTCCCCAAACAAAACATACAGTAGTAGGTGCTATGTGAACGTAAACCCTCCCATAGTTATAAATTTTAACATTTTTTCCGCATTGGCAACGGGAATGTAGCTGTGACTATGAGTTATGAGCTAACTCATACCTCACTTAAAGGTACGCAATGTGCGCTTCAAGTCTATTAACATGCATGTACATTGCACTTGTGGCATGCAGTTGTGGCGTGCACCTGCACGTGATGGTGATCCAAGTTAGGAGTTATATAGTCGTTGGATGAAAAGCTTTTAGATATCACATCGAATGTCACAATATTAACTTAGTTTATTAAAGATAGACTAATAAAACAATGAATTACATATTCTGTCAACAACGCGAGATAAATTTATTAATACTAATTAATTCATCATTAGTACATGTTTAATGTAATACAACATTATCAAATCATGAACTAATTAGACTTAAAAAATTATCTCATAAACTTATTACAATTTATGTAATTAGTTATCTTTAATCTATATTTAATACTATATACATATATCTAAACATTTGATGTGATAGTGACAGGTGAAAAGTTTTTAGGTGGAAACTAAACAACCCCTTAACTACTATGTCTTTGCCTCTGTAAGTCTGCAGCAGAGGCTCTGCTAGATGTTGCCTTTTACTGTACCAAAGTGTGCAGTAGCACGACTATAGGTGGTCTGTCAAGGACAAGAGTAAAATTTAAATTAAATTTTATCAATCTCTCAAATCACGTAGATTAAGGTGTATTTATATGTAGCGAAAGAAGACCTAACGTGAACCGGGAGAAGCGGCAAAACCTGAAGCGCGCGAGGAGGTAGGACGCGTCCGTCGGTCGGTTCCTGGACACCCATCTCTTCGAGACCTCCATCGCTGCTTCCTTTGCTTGCTCGTTCGTTCATTCAGGCTGCTGTCAGGAGACGGAATGCCGATGTGATCGATCGATGCGAGCGAGAGCGAGTCCACCATGTCCACCTCGCCGACGGCGCACCTGCCGCGCCAGCCAGCTGATCGAGCGATATGATTCCGGACGCGGCAACCGATCTGAGGCGGCGGCTGAAATAAAAGGTGAAAACACATGGGAAGCGTGTCGTTTCGCGGGGAAGACATGCGTGTGATCGACGTACGGCTTGGTAGGATGGGGTTGGTGTAGTTGGGTTTCGCCGCGGGCCGCGAGCCGCGGCTAGCTGGGATCGAAACGAGGCGTGGAGATGGCCGTGTGTCGGCCGGGCTTTGGCTTCTGCGGTTGCGACGTTTGCTTCACCGATCACCTCGCCGGACAGACAGACTCCTGCCCAGCTAAAGCTATCTACAGCAGCAGTCAGCACTCGACACTCAATAGTGGACACGCCCTGAAATGGTGCTCATTTGTCTAGCCGTACTCCGTACGTGTGTGTATACCCACTGCAACTAGCCAACGACCACTACTGTGTATTAGTAGTAGGCCACACGAAGACTTTCGTGCTGTGCATCGAAGACTTTCGCAACATCAGGGCAACACGTACAATGATCATAAAAAGCAGATCGATCGATCCAATCGTGTTACATTACATTACAGCACCAATCCTGTCTTGTCTAGCAAACTTTTTTTTCCCGATCACGTCTAAGCGTGTATTTCATTAAGCAGAATAGAGTTTTAAAGTGCAGAACACCAAACCAAATACAACCAAACATACGAGAAGCAACAACTAGGTCTGACAACCATCAGTTGCCAGAACCCAACAACACCAGAGCCCAAATAACGATATTACATACTCCAGCACAAACAACGTGCCAGCGAGTAAACCAGTCAAATAATTCACACGCTCCCGGCTCTCGGCACTGGCAAACATCCCACGCGCACACAAGAAGAAGAAAAATAAAAGGAAGGAAAAGAAAAATCACGGCAGCAACAGTCTGTTACTGCTTCGCAGCTCGGAGCCGCCTCTTGCCCAGCAGCCCAGGAACCTGATAACGCGAGGGAACAGCGACAGCTTCTTCACCTTCTTCGTCTTTGCCTGCAGCTGCAGGATCAGGTCGCTGGGGCTGCTCCTCCCGGACGCGTCCCACACCGGATGAACCGACGCGGACGCACAACCGTCTTCTTTGCCCACGCACGTCGTGTCTGCGGCTGCGCCCACGATCTCTGCAACTGCAACGCTCGATGAAGGTCTGGCTTCAGGCTTTGAAGCTTCACGGACCTTGCCCTTGTAGCGGCGGCGCTTCCCGCTCTCCTCTCTCCATTTCCTCAGCTCCTGCTCCATGCCCAGCTTGCCTTCCGTCGCCCTGCCCGCCTGCTCGGTGGCGGCGGCAAGTGCCTGCTTCTGTTCTTCCAAGGCCCTGAATATTTCGTCCAGTCTTGATAAGGTCCGCGATGCAGACTCCTTTGCCGCCTCAACCTGTGCGATGGCAGCAGCAGCTGTCTTCTCGTGCGCGGGCTCTTCTGTCTGACGGGACTTCTGAACCAGAGACGTGTAGTCATCCAAGTCAAGCGTGATCATCTGAGAGGAGCCTTGTTTGACGTTCATGGCGGCGGCGACCTTGCTGTCCTCCAATGTTGTCAGAGTGTCGAGCGCCAGCCTCTCAGACACTTTTGCCGCCTGTGTGTCCCTCAGAACTGCTTCGAGCCTGAATTCCACGGTGCTCAGAGCAGCCTTCGCTTGCTCCACTTCTTGCTTGGTCATTCTTAGCTCCTCCTGAGCATTGGTAGCAATGACCGTAGAATCGTCAGCTTCCTGGGACGCATCTTGCAGAACCTTGTCCATTCCATCTCGACACTCCTTTGCCTTGGCATGGACTGCCTCGAGTTCCTGCTGTGACAACTTGATGTCCATCTTCAGAGACTGTGTGGTCATGGATGCCATCGCTTCCACCTGTTGAGTGGCGGCAACTGCTGCTTTCTCTTTGTTCAATTGTGATTTGAGCAATGCAGCTGTAGCTTTCAGAACACATAACTCATCTGTCACCTTCGCTATGCTTTTCCTACGCTCCTCGAGCTCATTCTTTAACATAATGATGACTTCTTCTTGCATGGGTTTATGAGTTCCACTTTCTTGTTCCTGTGCTTCCTCGATTAGCTTTGCCTCCAAACAAGCGGCTAGCTCATTCTTGAGATTGAGCAACATGATGGCTGATGTATCATGCTTTGATTGCAATTCTTGAAAAGAACAGAGGTCCAAGCTGATCTGATTCAGCTCTTTGTCTGACTGCCTGAGATCCTTTTCCCATACAAGGCAATCCTCGTCACGTGCCATCAGTGTCTTCTTCTTCCCGTCCTCAGCATCCTGGCATGTGGCGTTAGCCAAATCAAACACCTCCTTTAGTCTATGGAGCTCTATGGTGAGCTCCTCTACTTCTTTCTCTGCATCTTTGGACACTGTGAAGGCTACCTGGGCTTTGCTAATGGAACTATCTGTTTCAATCAGCAAAGAATCATAATCCTTCTGCACTTTTCCCAACTCATCTTTCACTGACATCACTTTGGCAATCAATGCTTTGCGTCGTTCTTGAATATTATTCAGCTTCTCTCCAACCACAACACTATCATTACAGGCAACTCCCTCCATCGCTTGTAAAATAAATTGAACTAACTCCAAGTCCTTCATGACATCCACCTCTTCAGTTTGTTCCCTCTCCAGGACATGTTTCATCTCATTGATAAGCTGCTTTGTTCTCTCAAGCTCATTTAATACTGATAACTTTGCAGTCTCTGCAGCTTCTGCTTGATGTTTACATTCTGAAATTTCATTCTTCAGCTTATCAAGCTCAATATGGTCACTCTCCTGCTTATAGAAACAAACGAGAGTATGTCAGAGCTATAACAGTTACAGTACATGTGAAAAAATTATAAGGAAGGAAATCAATTCTCAGTTACCAGTGCTGTCTGTGTCCTGCGAGTTTTCCAGTTGATGCTGCCACCAAACTTTGTTGCAGCAGCCTTTACTGATTCAATGGGAGTCGTAGTATCGATAATGGTTTTATCTGTTCTTAAGTACTTGCTGGTGTTTGATCTGCTCACAGGTGCAGACACCTTTTGCCGTGTGTCTCCTAGGCTCATTTGGCGCTTATGAAATCTGTGGACAACCAGTGGCTTATCTTCTTTCACCCTTTTTAGGATGGCAGGTGGTGTTTCACATGTAACCTTATCAGAATTAATACAAGAAGCCTCATCCTGGACCCCTTCAATTAACCTAAGCGTGGAGTATGAAGCTGCACAGACATTTACTTCTGAAGCTTCCATTGTGATAGCATCATCTTGGGTTTCTTTTGATTCAGAATCTTTGCTAGAGGAAGTTGGAAAGCCATCAGGAACTTCACTGGTTGATGTCAATTCACTACTGTCTGCTTTTGGTGAAAAGGCAACATAATCACCACAAGGGAAATTTTGTTCAACTGAAACTTCTTGCAAATTGCCTTTCTTGTCAGTGAATATGAGACTTATAGGGCATTCTTGCTGCTTTGATGCCTCGAACATAGCTGTGTTTGAATCATCTTGGCCTTCCATTGGTTCATTAGCTTTGCTGGAAGAAGATGGAATACCATCCTGAACTTTAATGGAGTATGGCAATTCACTGCCGTCCACTTTTGGTGAAAGGTTGATAGAAACGCCGACAGGAATCTTTTGTTCAATTGAAATTTCTTGCAAATTGCTTTTGTTCTCAGTCAATACAAGGATCATAGGATGTTCTTGCTGCATTGATGCCACAAAATTGGCACTTGCTGTCTTCTGAAGGTTATTATGACCATCTTCATCATTGCCTTCAGTTAGCCTAGACCCTACTGGACTTTGCAAAGATTTTGTTGAAGAGGCAATGTGAGAGGAATCAGTCCCTTCGACATTCTTGTCTGCCATCCTTTCAAGCCGCAACTCAACAGATTTGTTATTAACTGAAGAAGAAACATTGAAGATAAGAATCAGGATGGGCAAAAAAATAGCCAAAGCTTAGATTTGTGTCACAATTGACTCTACCAAAAGAAACAATAAATATATGTGCACGACAACAATCTTTTATTTCATCAATGGTGAAACTAAAACACCAAATTATTGATCAAATTGATGCAGATAATGAATCACAGTACTGTATGTGTATTACTGAATAAATATCCTTCATCTATGAAGGCCCTAAAACAAGAATTCAGGAATGATCAGAATTAAGAACTATGTACCATGGTGCATAACCATCTTTATAATCCACAAACCATCTGGTTATCTGTCAGGTTATAACTTTTTCTAGCTAACTATCATGGCTCAACAATGAGTATATGATTATCTAAGCAAACCCAATGCAAAACACAATAACCAAAAGAACATCAAAAAAAACTCATGAAACAAATAATCAGAACAATCAAAAGAAAGCGAAGACAATTGAAAACAACACATGAAAAAGGAAAGTAATTCAGAAAACAAATCAAAATATAAATACAAAACATAATCTGGAACTTACTCAAGTCACTTGAATGTGTATGCTTGTTCCAGGAGAATATAAAATCTAGGACAGGGGATTTGACAATGTATGCATGCTGTTTCTGGGAGACTGGAGGCAGGGCAGAGACTTCAAGAGATGGAGAGCATTTTTGGGAGGGGGAATACGCATATAATAATAACAGGAGAAGACTTGGACTTGTTCCCTAATCTAATACTTATTTTGATTTATTTCTGTAGTTTATTCTTTATACTTAGTTATTTATGTTGGTGCCATTGACACAAGCTGGATGGCCTAAGGAAATTGTGTGCTATCATGAAGCAGAAATAGCTGTATTGGCAAATATTCACTTATAACCTCGTGGTAGATGGAAATTGTAAAGAAGACCATCATCAAACTCAAGTTCACTTGACAATCAGGCAGTAATGATATTCCAAAATTGCAGGTGTATGCTAGAAAATCTCAACTGCCTCTTTCTTGGGAGTAGTAACAGATATTAGATGCAATACTCCTTGTTGCGCATAGATGGAAATAGCTCAGTTCAGTGCAATGAGCCACTACAATATATGAAGGCATCAAAGAGAGATGGAATGTTTTCCTGTGCACAAGCAAAAATAAATGCCCTAGTGGCAGCCTGTAAGAAAAATAAACTAGATAGGAACATTACTTTGACACTTGAATTACTTTGAAGGCATGTCCCAGAACTGTAACGTGTGAAAAAACTTCTGAAACTCTAAAACATTGTTGCATCAGCCGCTACTGTGTCATCCCAATAAAACTAACCCCCACATTTTTTCGCAATCCTTTTGATTCCATGTCTGATCTCAGCTGTTCACAATCACTCCATTTGCCAGCTGAAGCATATATGTTCGAGAGCATAACATAAGATCTTGACTTGCCATACTCAGATTTGATGAGTAATTTTCCTACAGATTCGCCAATTTTATAGTTACCATGGAATCTGCATGCTCCAAGCAATGATTCAAGCAAGTTATCTGATGGCCTGAATGGCATTGACCTAACAATATCATATGCTTCGTCCAAGTAGCCAGTTCGGCCCAATAGATCCACCATACATGCATAATGCTCCATTCGTGGTGTAATGCCATGGTCTGCCTGTAGCGATTTGAACAATGTTCTTCCTTGCTCTACAAGGCCATTATGACTGCAGGCCGATAATATACTAATAAAAGTTATATCATCTGGATCCACTCCTGAATTTATCATCATTGAGAAAAGATCAAGGGCAGCCTCACCATTCCCATGCATACTGTATGCATTGATCATCGTACCCCAAGTGACTGAATCTTTCTCCACTGAGCTATCAAAGAGCTCCCTTGCAAATGATATGCTTCCGCACCTCGAATGTGTGTTAATAAGAGCATTGAGAACCAAAATGTTCGTGCTAAAGCCCTTCTGAAGTATGACAGCCATAACACATGTGGTGAAATCTGCATTTCCGAGCTGTGAACATGCTGAGATGAGTGCCAGCATGGTTACTGCATCAGGTCTGACATTAAGGAAGAGCATATGCTTAAAGCAATCAACTACCATATCAGCCTGTTTGCATTGAACACATGCCGATAAGAAGGCATTCCATACTATAAGGTTTCTTGGACCGACCAAACTGAAAATTTTGCTGCAGTATTCTATATTATTGAACCTACTATACATACCCATGGCTGATGTGAAGAGGGGTGTTTCCAGCCTGGTAAAATTTCGTACTGCGTAGCTGTGTATACACTTCCCTTGCAACTGGCTCTGACAAACAGGCAATAAATTCAGTAAGGTTGCAAGATTCGGTTTCTCGTCATTCTTGACCATTTGGTAAAACAAAGGAAATATCTTCTAAGATATATTGTTTTTGCGATATCCACTCATCAGAGCATTGTAAGTGATTGTATTCCTAGAACAACAACTGTCAAAAAGTTGCTGACCTGCTTCAACAATACCACAGTTGGCGTACATGGTAATGATGGCATTAGTAAGAGAAACATCTGAATTACATCCACTTTTGATTGCCAAAGAATGAACTGATTCTCCAACTATGGCATCCTCGGACACTGAAAGACTGCTGATAAGGCCAATCAGAGTAACTAGATCAAACTGCACTTCTTCGTGGAACATCTGGCAGAATAATCTAAGAGAAGTCTCTGAATCTCCAATTTCAGCAAAACCAGATATCATAGTGTTCCAAGATATCAACATCCGCACTTCCATTTTCTGGAATAATGTATAGGAAGTTGATATATCTCCACAGTCGGCGTACATAACTAGGAGTGCATTCATAACGCTCTGGTGTGATTCGAATCTATTTCTAACAGCATATGCATGTATTGACTTCGCCATGTGCAAATCTTTTGTGTATCTACATCCAGATATTACATTAATGACAGTTGTTGCATCTGGAGCAACACCCGCAATTTGCATCTTGCAGAACACATCAAGAGCCATGTTCCACTCATTATTCACAAGGTATCCAGAAATCATAGAGTTCCACAAGATATTGGTCTTCTGAGTAATACAGCAGAAAAGGAGCACCGATGAATCCAATTTACCAAGCTTCGAATACATGGACACAAGAGCACTGACAACAGAAACCTGCTCTGCAAGGCCAAGCTTGATAATCATGCCATGCACGGACTCGCCATGCTTTATACCAAAGAAATCACTGCAAGAAGGAAGGACAGACACCACTGTGACCAGATTAGGTACTACGCCTGCACAATGCATCAATCTGAAGACCTCAAAAGCTTCCTTCCAATTGCTATGCTGCATGTATGCTGATATCATGGAATTGAAAGATACCAAATCTTTAACAGGATGCAGATCGAACACCATTCGAGATGAGGACAAATCATCAAACGCAGCATACATTGAGATTAATGCAGATGTAAGGGATTCATCATCAATCGCTCCACCTTTCAGTGCAAATGCATGTAGCGAATCACCAACACCCCTGTCTCCGGCACTTGCGCACATGCCAACTATGCCAACGAGAGTGCTTGCATTCGGCCTCATGCCACCCTGCTGCATCTCCTGCAACGTCTCAACAGCTTCTCGGAAGCATCCATTGAGTGAGTACCCTGAGACCATAGCATTCCAAGAAATCAAGTCCCTTAGCACCATGCAGTCAAAGACTCTCCTTGACACATCAATCTGTCCAGCCTTAGCATACATGTCAAGGAGCGCAGTCTGCACGCCAACATTGCCTCCATGCCCTGCACGCAGAACCCTGCAGTGCACCTCCCTCCCCAGCCAAAGGCAAGAGGCAGCCGTGGACGCCCTGATGACCGGAGGGAAGGTGAAGTTATCCGAGCCAAAGCCACATAGCTCCCGGTAAAGATCAAGAAGCTCCCGGTGGAAGCCATGGTCCGAGAAGCACCGAACCACGAGATTCAGTGAGTACACTGTGGGGCGGCCGCGGTAGGCTTCGGCAAACAGCAACGCCGCAGACGCGGGCTTCCCAAAAGAAACATACCCTTCGACAAGGCCTGTGACGACGAATCTGTCCTGGATCGCACCCGCGACGGCGAGACGCGCGTGGAGCTCTCTGAGACATTTCAGCGAATAGGTGTCGCGCAGGAGCCCAGTGAGGACCTTGAGGTGCGTAGTCTCACTCGTTGGAGATGATGAGGCGAATGATTTGGCGCGATATTGCGTCGATTGGTGCCAGATCCTTGAGATCTTGAAGTAGCAAGAGAGATTGCTGCGGTGGATGGCCATGCCATGGGAGACGCAGAGAAGCGTGGTCTTGTCCCTAGACCCTAGGCGGGAAGTGAACGTAACCTTCTGTTTGTTTGTTTTTTTATTGCCGCCGTCTTTTTGGTAAACGTGAATTTTGTCATATTTGATTTGAATTTAAAAAGTTATAATTCAACAGATTTAAGGGATTTGCTATATTTTAGACGCCTAAAATATAGCATCTTTTCAGGCGACGACTACAACCTTCAGATCTAAGCACAATTCGTTTAGGTGGCTGAAATATAGGAAATGTGTAGATTTAAACCTGAATTCTGTATTCCAAAATTTAAGTCGATACTAAAGTACTTCCTCTAATCAAAATATTATCATATTTGATTTTGCACGATCTTCAATGCATATTTCTTTATCACTATTTTTTTGAATATATATCTTAAAAGCCCTTCCCAAATGTGAGAATTTGCAAGTAAAATCGAATACACATATACACATATTATACTTTCAACTAATAAATAGTTTGCAAGATCCAATGATGTTTGTAGTTTGTAAGATCAACCCAAATCTAGATTTGTTCGCTTGAAGTTAGGGTAACAAAACAACATCAGCTGGCTTATTAAAAAAACATCATCCGAACAGTCATCTAAACGATAATGGGTTTTGTGATTGAAGTGGGTAACTATGTCATGGCGGATGTGTTTTGTGCTCGAGAATTCCTTCATCCGTCCTGAAAAGAAAGTAATTGTCAGAATCCAAGAGAAATTATACAAGACCACAACTTAGAGCATCTCCAAGAGACTAGCTAAGTGATTTTGTAAAGCTAAATTTAGCTATTCTGAGAGAAAAAAGGCCTCCAACAGACTATCCTGGCTTTGCAAATTGGCTAGCTCTGCATCCCTTCCCGGCCGCTCGCTATTGTTGGACAGCCTACTTCGCTCGGCATCCGGCTGGTTGGCGCGCTCGAGGTTTCCCTCCCGCGCCTTGTGAGTTGTGCCTCCAGTTTCCCGCGAAAACAGACTTTGTACGTGGCTTTGCAAAATTCTATCGTATTGCCTAAATAAACAAACCTATATGGTCGTGATGCCCTTCGAGGCAGGATGGGGCAGCCAAAACAGGTTGCCGCGATGCCCCTCAGGAGTTCAAGGCGTGCGGCGGCGATGGTCTTCAAGCCGTGCGGCCGGCTGGACGTGGCTAGATGTATGGGCGATGATACCCTTAACTGTGTGTTCGTCCCAGCTAATCTCATCAGCAAGTGGCGGCGCAAACATATGAGTAGGAAGACGAAGACCACCGTGCATGCCCCATTGCCGATCCGAAAAGAACCCATGACATGGCACAATTGAATATGAAAGAGTCCTAGTTTTAGAGTCTGCTGAAGACCACCGATATTTTTTTTGTTATTTCTATTTTAGATAAGAGCTAAATCAGAAAATTTAGCTAGTTTTTTTAAAGAGTCTCTTGGAGATGCTCTTAGTATATAAAAGCACTCCTAATGCAGAAACTATCTAATAAGTAGTTTCTATGACACAAGACACTACCTCTAGAAACTATAATCTCCGATGCAGACTCGATCATTCACTTCTCATCCCGTTCATTCTCCTGATTGTTTCTCTCACTCGTCCTCATCCGGTGTGATAGGCATTTCGTGTGGCCAGGCGTGGAGCAGCAATACTCGCAACGGCGTAGTGCCACCGAAGACGCAGGAGACCGCGCGTACTGGATTAATCTGAAAATAAACGCAAGTAGCAGTACTATATATAGGCACAGCCATGGCTCATCATAAATCATAGATAGGTACGAACGTACATACGGATCCATCTTCATACGTGCTTCCGATGGATTCAAGCTAGCTTACGTTAATATATATAGTATTTGTGATTTGATCTCATTCTCAAGGCCAGATGGCTTCCTCTGACTGCAACGCGGGACAAGCGCAGCCACGCAAAGCGCGTGCGGGACAGTTATCATGACATCGGGGGCTGCGAAGACTTCGTTTCTTATATGGAAACGATTTCTACGTTTTTTTTCTCTCTCCTCGATAACTCTCTTGCCACATCAGCAAAATACTTAGGTGTCATGATAATCAATACTCATAGAAACCATAGTAATTTCTACATTGTGAGTGCCCTGATATAAGGATCCGTTTGGATTCTTATAATTTTTTTTAAAAAAAAAAGACTGCAAGGGCTGTAGCCCCTATTTCTAACATCAAATCTATCTAAAAAAATGGATTCTTATAATTGAATATATTTTAAGAATCATAATATATACACATATTAATTAATTTAATATGATTAGTATATTATTGATGGCTATACGAGAGATATACTTATCTTTTGTATTTCTATCGTAGGGAAGTGAGCTGAAGAGAGTGTTATAAGTTGCAAAGTAGAAATATAGTATAGTGATCTATGAAATTCATTTCTATTTTCTACCCTTTTTTAGGAGAACGACGGGGGACGAAGGTTCCCTACCTGATATATTGACCACAAATACCAGAAAGCTGGCAGTGGAGGGCAAAAGCCCGGCAGAACATAGTCCTTGGTTTTACAACCGAATGGGAGAGGAGGAGGAGATTACATCTGAAACATATATGTCCACTTTTCTACAAAAGTACAAATGTCTTGGCTCTCGTCAGAAACCTACACCTCTAGTCTTCAACACTTGTTCTGCAGTTCAATAGTAGGCGTGTGAGAGTAGGTTGCTCTCCCCTAAATATCACCCGTTCCTGTGCTTCCAAAGTTCCCAGCAGCAGAGAAGAAGAAGTAGACCTCATCGGCGGCGGCATGCAGCCCGACAGTGTCGAGTTCCACAACCCCGTGGCTGGGGCAATGCTCATCAAGTTTTCACCTCCAATATGCTTCCAGAATTCCTACGCGAAGGGGCAATAGGTCATGATGTGATCCGCAGTTTCCTCTGTAGCTTGACATATCTCACACCAGGATCCTCCACAATATTCTTCAGGACCAGATTATTTCTGCTTTGGATGTGCTCCTGGACAAGAAGCCATCCAAAAAAATTTACCTTGTGGAGGGGCGTGATTCTTCCAAATAAACTGATGCATTGGTCCCTGTTGACCTTGTTGGATAGACATGTGATAGATCAGCCCTGCGTGAAGCTTGTGGTTCACATCCTATAGGAAGCAACCTCTTTGGTGAGGTCCCTGAGTTAGAGCAACACCTTGGAGTACTGCTGCTAGTGCATCTATTTCGGCAGCTGCTGCCCTGAAGAGCCTCGACTGAAGGTTGTTGTATAGGGCCCTTCTTCTATTATTTCTGCTACCGACGCTCCTGTGTCTTCTATTATTTTCTACCCTATGATTTTGATATAAACTTATATGTGAACTTTGAAAAATGGTGGAATGTCAAATTCCAAGCCAAATAGCTAATTTATTAAGTGAATTTCAATTTCTATTCCTACAAAATAAAAGGATCCAAACGCCGCGAGAAATTAGATAAGATGGCAAAAGACACATGTACCTCTTGATAGCTTTTCACCAACAAAGTCTTTCGTGTTCCATGAGCCAGATTGTTTAGGAGCCGGCTGTTATTTTTCAGCGAGTGGCTCCCGCGAGCATACCTCTATATGCTTACCTTTACCCTCTATGTAAACGGGATGGATCCTCGGATAATTGTTAGTTTGTATCACATCAATAAATTCAGTAAGGTTGCAAGATTCGGTTTCTTGTCATTCTTGACCATTTGATAAAACAATAAGGCAATATCTTCTCGTATATATTGTTTTTTTGCGATATCCACTTATCAGAGCATTGTAAGTGATTGTATTCCTAGAACAGCAGCCGCCAAAGAATGAGGGCACAAAAAGTTGCTGACCTGCTTCAACAATACCACAGTTGGCGTACATGGTAATGAGGGCATTAGTAAGAGAAACATCTGAATTACACATCCACTTTTGATTGTCAAAGAATGAACTGATTCTCCAACTATGGCATCCTCGGACACTGAAAGGCTGCTGATAAGGCCAATTAGAGTAACTAGATCAAACTGCACTTCTTCGTGGAACATCTGGCAGAATAATAAGAGAAGTCTCTGAATCTCCAATTTCAACAAAACCGGATATCATAATGTTCCAAGATATCAACATCCGCACTTCCATTTTCCTGAATAATGTATAAGAAGTTGATATATCTCCACAGTCGGCGTACATAGCTAGGAGTGCATTCATAACGCGCTGGTATGATTCGATGTATGTGGGTCCATGGAGAGAAACACAGGAGGGAAAACAAGAGAGAATAAAATATGCGGGTCTCATTCTCTGAGGGAGATTATTGCCGATCCGTTAAGCATTATTAACTCTAATAAAGTTAATTCCTATTAGATGATTTTTCTCTTTATACAAGGTGTCCATGTCATTACCCACTAAGTGAGCTCACTGAATATTTTATCTCTTCATAAAAGGTGTCCACATCATTCTCCACTAAGTCCATGACATCCCTTATTAATTAAAAAAATATTCATGATATCTCTATCACGTGAAATATTTTAAATATTTAATCTATTAACATTATAGTCATCTGCATATGCTATTGTTTCATCACATATCCTGTTATAATGTAATCAAATATTCTATTATTTTTTTCTTCTATTAATTAGCTTACTATTTTTACTAGATCTAATACATAAGATAATATGTAAGTCAAATTCATACATATATATATAAAAAAATACAATATAGCAATGTTATGTATATAACAATTTTTTTAAAAAAAATCTTGCGGCAACATGCGGGGTATCTTCTAGTTTTAAAAAATATTATTGGTGATCACTAATACCGCTATGTTGGAGATAAATTATTAATGAGCTGTTAGAGATGCTCTTAATAACATCGTTAGGTGGATCCAAATGACCCTTGCTAATAATTAACTAGCTAATAGTTAGTAGTTAGTACTCCCTCTATTTTACAATTGTAAGTCGTTTTACGTTTTCTAGATTGATGAATTTTATTACGTATCTAAATATAATGTGTATTAGAAGCAAAGAAAAATCTATATAATTAGGGAAAAAAATAAAATGATATGATTCTGTTCACTTAAATTTATTAGGCGTACCATGACTTAGTCATTCTCACACGATATTATTGAAAAAGCCGAAATAAGTTCAAGCAAACGTGCCAACTCTAAACTTGTATTTACCATAAGCTATTATTAATTGCTCTCTTATTGTAAATTATTATTTTTTATAATTTAATCTTTTTACTATGTGTCTAGATTTATGCTGTGTTATGTCTAGTCTAGAAAACTCAAATGATCTATAATTTGAAATGAAGAAATGTGATGTTTAGATCTATTAACGTTAATTTTAGCTGGTAACAATTCGTACAAAAAGATCTAAATATAAGCTCCAGCCTGAGGACGAGGGCATGAACATGATGCGAATCCAAATTAGCATCGAGCATAAAAGTGTCATGCAGCGATGCATTTCATCCAAACTTTTCTGCTGAAATGCTGACCAATCCTGAACGTGCTCCGGTATTCTGACGCAGTGACCCCAACTGTTTGTTGTTACTGTAGTACAATATTTTCTTTTTGGGTAGGCCCTCTGTGTAGTTTTGGTCGGGAGGTTGTCCCCTGTGTGTCCCTTTTGCGTGCGTGCCGGTCTTTTATTCGCTTTTCTATATATTGTACTCCCTCCATCCCAAATTATAAGACATTCCAAGAATCTTGGAGAGTCAAAGTTTTTCAACTTTGACCAAATTTATATAATAAGATAATAATATTTATGATATCAACTAAGTGCAATTAGATTCTCCATTAGTTATATTTCCATAATATGTATATTTGATGGTATAAATCTTTATATTTTTCTCTATAATTTTGGTCAAAGTGGAAAAACTTTGACTCTCCAAGATTCTTGGAACGTCTTATAATTTGGAATGGAGGGAGTAGTATTTAATAATTACTTTGACAGTTTTATATTTAAAAAAAGAAAGAATATGTGGGTTTTATGTAGATAAAATTATCTTGACTAACTTTTCAATTTGAATGAACCAAACAACTGAATATTTATAAAAGAAAAAATAAACTATGTATTAATAAGTAATTATTCACCATGTTTTTATACATGTTTATTTTTTTAAATATATATAGCTCTATAAAATTCTCAGAATATATGGGCACGCTCCATCGATTCACTGAGCTTTTAACTTGCGTGTCTATCGAGATTCGAGAGCACGGGTAAGATCGGTGGTGCCACACGGAAGAAACCACCTCAGCACGTTCAACGTGCATGCAAACAAAATATCTGGTAGTTCCGCACAGGGCACTCCCGTGGTGTGGTGCAGTTGTCAACCGGGCCCACCACTGGCCTGGATCTGTGGAGTTCTGGAATCTGGACCGCTGGGGGAAAACCCCCTTCTCCACGTTACTACTAGTACACTTTACAGCCTGGACGCCTGGTGAGGTGGTTAACGGGGCCCACTGGCCTGGAGTGAAATCCTCTTCGTGAGCACGCACGGCCACGGCCACGGCGGCCGCGGCATCTCCACCACTTGTGACTTGTGAGTCGTGACCCCTGCGGCCGTGCGTGTTGTACTGTTGTTGTATAGCCTCGTTCAGGAAAACGTGTTTACAAACAAATGCCCTGTTTGGTACTCTAGCACAGCTAAAGGTTAGAGTTATTTTCTAGCTTACAAGTAGCCCTAAACTAACTCTAGCCAAAGAGATGTTTGGATAGAAGAGTTAGATTGACAATAAATATACTTTTTCAATCATTTGATGGGGTGGAGGTAGAGAGAAAATTCATTTTTCTAGTGGTCCCAACCAGAACTAGCCCAAATAATCACCTCTTGGTGAGGATAGTTTTTTTGAGGTGAGTTAGTTGCAAATAGCTCAAACTAGCCCTCTTGTTTGGATACTTTAGGGCTAGTTGAGCTCCAAATAGCTCAAACTAGCTCTGGCCCTTGGAACCAAGCAGGGCCAAAGTTCGGCAAGGTCTCACTTGGGCTGCGGGCGTGTGTTGTGCAGTATGGGACACGGGAGTGCGTGTGTCCGTGCACCGTGGATGGAGAAGGTGACCCACGTGGCCTTTGCCACCTCCAACCACCAAATATAGTGTTGTAGGAACAATTGAATCGTATAGTTTCAAAAAATAGATATGGATTAACAAAATACACAAGAAACACAAAATAGAATAAATGCCAAGTAAAAAAGAGATTAATTAAACAAAAATCATGGTGTGTATGTTTATGTTTCAAAGGAAAAGTATGTGTGGCATCACGATGAAAAAGTGAAAAGAAAAAAAAAATCTAACCCCACTCCACAGAAATTAGAGACCATGGTTGAGGACTAGGCAGGAAAGTAACGCTCCAGGCTGCTATGAAGTTCGCTAAGCGGGCCTCCGGCTAACGAAGTTGGGCCGCTATCATAGTTCTCGGCCTGTCGATGAATTCCCTGCATTGTCCGAAGGAAAAAGTCTACTTTTCCTCCCTGAACTTTCGCGAAAGTCCGATTTTCCTCCCTCAACCGCAAAACCGGACAAACTACCTCCCTCAACTTTTCAAACCATGCGTTTTACCTCCCTGGAGTGGTTTTGAGGGCGGTTTTGCTATAGTGAAGGGTGGTTTTGCTACAGTGACGGCAGTTTTGTCTTTTTCTTTTTTATTTATTTCAGCTGAATTTTTAAAAAACTGTAGTAAATTATAGAAAAAATATAAAATAAAAAATTTAATTTTATTGGACTCCACATGAGTAGATCTACACAGTTTATATATAATATGTCATACTTTTGTACAAAGTTTTTGCTGTGAAGGTTTTGTTCTTTTCTATTTATTGCGGCCAAATCTTTTAAACGTTATAGTAAATCATAGAAAACCCATAAAAAATAAAATCCGATTTTGTTAGACTTAACATGAGTAGATCTATGTATGAACATATAATATGATATGTTTTAGTCCATCAAAATAATTATAAATGATGCAACTTTAAATTATTTTAATTAGTTATAGAAAAGTACAGATCTTAAACTAGAGCAAAAACATTATAATAAAACATACCATATTATATGTTCATGTGTAGATCTACTCCTGTTAAGTCCAACAAAATTGTATTTTATTTTTTATGATTTTTTATGATTTACTATAACGTTTCAAAGATTTAGCCGAAATAAATGGAAAAAACCTTCATAGCAAAAATTTTATACTAAATCATATCATATTATATATAAACTGTGTAGATCTACTCATGTGGAGTCCAACAAAATTAAATTTTTTATTTTATAATTTTTCTATAATTTACTACGGTTTTTTAAAAATTCAGCCGAAATAAATAAAAAAGAAAAAGACAAAACTGCCATCACTGTAGCAAAACCACCCTTCACTGTAGCAAAACCGCCCTCAAAACCACTCCAGGGAGGTAAAACGCACGGTTTGAAAAGTTGAGGGAGGTAGTTTGTCCGGTTTTGCGGTTGAGGGAGGAAAAGCGGGCTTTCGCGAAAGTTCAGGGAGGAAAAGTAGACTTTTTCCTTGTCCGAAATCTGTTACTCTGACTGACTCAGGCCCTGTTTGGTTGAGCTGTGGCCGTGGGAAAAAGCTGCTGTGGCTGTGAGGTGTGGAAAAGCTGCTGTGGGCTGTGAGGTGTGGAAAAGCTGAAAGCTGTTTGGTTAAACAAGTATAAAGTATATTTTCTACTTTTATTTTTTTAAAATAATTATAAAAACGTTTTTTATTTCACCTATTTTGAAAAGCTGAAAGTCAAAAACCAAAAACAGGGTCAAAACAGCTTTCAAAAATGTACTACGGAAAAGCTCCAACTTCTGCAAAAGCTGCTGCCAGCAGCACCCCTAGCCCAACCAAACAGGCCTGACACGTCTTCCTCGCCGCCTCCGCCCCAATTTCCTCGCCGCCTCTCCATTTCTCCACGGCCCGCCGATGGCCGCAGGCCACCGCCGTATGCCGCCATGCAGTGGTAGACCATCCAGCGCTGGGCCGTACCCACTCGATGGGTTCCGCCACGCCGAAAGCCCGCCGCCGCCGTGCAGCGACCAAGCGTTTCGCGGACGCCGGTGCGGGCGGCCATCCGCGCTCCGCACTCCGCACTCCGCAGGCTCCGCCGTGCCGGAACACCCCCCCAAAAAAATGAACAGGTTTTGTCATTAGCTCATTTATAATTTACTTCTTTAGAGTGTTAGCAATCCGAATTTCTAGTCCAATCCATAAACGGCACGTGCATCTCCTTATCCTTCGGCGTCTTCCCTGGAAGCAGAATGATTTGATTTAAGCCATCGATTTTTAATCTCACGACTAAAAAAATCGAGTGCTCGGAGATCCTGCAAAGTATTTACTAGACATCCTCTTTATAGTTATTATTATTATACTAATAATAATAATAAATCGTGTTTTTTATTTATCATCAGGGCGCGAAGGCAGGCCCGGCGCCGTAAGGAACCAGGCAACCAGGCATCCGGCGCAGCGCGCGCATAGACGGGTGTGCTATAAGATGCTCCTCTTCCTCCTCTGCACGAACCCCTCTGCACTACCAACTCTTCTCCCCTCGCCTCTCCCCTCTCCCCTCTCCCCTCTGCACTACCAACTCTTCTCCCCTCGCCTCTCACACTCCCATTCCCCTCTTCTCGATCCAAAAAAATGCCTCCTCCTAGGAACCTCACCACTACCAGCCTCCACCTCCTCCTAGAGAACTTTGCATCGAGATTCCGCTACAAGGTAATCGAAGCTAGCGGTGCAAACTTGTTTCTAAAACTTCCTCTGCTGTTTGTTTCATCGAGGGTTTTTGCTGTTGACGATTTGATTGGTGTGCATGCGTGCCTTTTTCGTGTACCGCCGTGAATCGTGTTTCTGGAAACGATCGCTCTCTCTGCTGCTAATCATGCTGCTGTTGCTGTTTTAGTGTTTTTTTTCTTCCTTTTACGTGGGTGATTCTCGCACATCAAAATCTCTCTCCTGGGTCCTGGCTTGCTTTTGAATCTTCACCTGCTGCTCGTTTCATCCTGGGTTTTCGTTGTTGATGATTTAATTGGCGTGCCTGTCTGCCTTTTCCATGAACCATGCATGATGGCGTTGTTTCGTCTATAGAACTAATCGCTCCTTCTCCTGGCAATCATGCTGCTGTTGCACATTAAAATTCGTCTTCTGACTCATCCGCTGCTTGTTTCTGATATACCTCTCTGCTGCCTTTTCCGTGTACCACTGTGATGGCGTTCTCTCGTATGTGAAAGTCCTTTTTCTGTTATCGCAGTCATGCATGCTGCTTGAGTGTTTATTTTTTGTCTTCTCTGGCGATCCTATTGAGTTTGATCGAATTGACCCCTCTGGCATGTATGGCTTTTAGGCTATGATAGCCATAATAGATGCAAGTTTGAGAGGCGAAAGGACCCAACCGATATGTACTTTGTCTTGCGTGTAAGTTCTCTTCTGTGATTACATTGGAAGTACTGATTAAAATCATTTTCGTGACTGCACTAGCTCTGCAGAACCATGGAATTTCTCATGGCTGTTCCTACTTAATTGCTGCAGAGAAGATGATATGATGATTTCAGGAAATGATAAGGACATTCCCTTTGCATCTTCATCGAATTTTCAGGTATGGTGACTACTTTTGTCAAGTGTTTTCCTGATAACAAATTGGCATGGTCTTTGGTGGTCTGAGTATTATAGATTGCAGTTATCACAGAAAACTATTATTCATCATTGTTTGCTATTGAACATGTCTTGTGAAGTTTCTCAAATCCTTCGCTGCATACAATATGCCATGCTAGTGGCATGCTTGTTGTTTGATTGTTCAGTTTCTGTTTCGCCATTATTCTATTAATTGACATTAATATGTTCTACCATTGTATTTTAGAAAAAAATCTTGAACATCGCTTCAGATCTGTCCAGGAAAACCCCCCAGCAAGCCAAATCTTCCAAAAAGGTACCATGACCATGATATATTGAAAATTACCAACCTACTTCCTCCGTCCTAAAATAGAAGTCATTCTCACTTCCCGAGGAGTCAACTTTTTAAACTTTAACCAAGTATATATATAAAAATATTAATATTTATAATATATAATTAATATCATTAGATAGATCTTTGAATGTATTTTTATAATAAATTTATTAGACAATATAAATATTGTGCGTATTTTCTACAAACTTGGTCAAAGTTAAGAAAATTTGACCCGCACGCTTCCCATAGTGACTTCCTTTCTGGGACGGAGGGAGCACTCTCATAGAAGAGCTTAGCTATGGCCATCGGTTGTGTGTAATTTTTGCTGAGCATACCTATTATTTTGTTGTTGTTGTACTACTGAATCCTGACAAAGAGTATATTAGGCTATATGGCATGGTGTTGTGATGCTTGGACTTCTAAACATGTCATGGGTTGAAGTTTTTATTTGATGAGCTTACATTTTTTTTTTTGCACAAAATTACCTTTTCACTATACACTGGTGTAGGCTTGTTAAAAGATCAGTTCTGATTTATTTCATACTTCTGAGATGTGGATTAGCGAGTATTCTTTTCCCTAGTATACTTGCATGTTCTGAGTTCAAATGTACATCACTAGGTTGCATGTGATCTAGGCCCCTAAAGTTTTTAAATGAAGATTTGGATCCCTAAACTAGTTAAGTGTGCCACTTGAGGTCCAGATCTCCCTATTTAGCATCAACCACCCAACATGCAGGGTGTGTGACAGTGGTGATATATTTGCTAAATTGTATTAAGAATTTAAAGACTTAAATTACATTGTGATGCATTTGCTCCTGTTGAACTAATACTGATCTTTCCTTCATACTTAAATATCTCAGCCAATTTATGTGGTGCTTTGTGGGCGCTATATTATGTATCTATCACAACAGTCATCATGTACAGGTTTGAATATTGCATCTCCCTTTCCAGTTTCCCCACTCTCACGTAATTGTTCTATTATGGGTAAACTCTATAACTTTCATTGGATACACCATTCATTTTGTTTTACTTTCACAGTTTACAAAACAAATGGAACTTTCAACAAATCAAATGTAACATACTTATGTTAATACTGTAATGTTTTATTTTGTTTATTTCATCTGACCTGAGCAAGTTAGTTGACCTGTCTTCCTAAATGCCACATCCTGGTGTATATTTTCGTTTCTCAGGAGTCTCTGTTGATTCCAACTTCTACCAGACCCTCTGGAGTCTACCAAACCCTTTGGAGGTGAAAGCTTTCGAGAAGGTGTCTCTACTTTCTTTTATTGTTCTTTGTTGTGATATAATCATTCCATCTTTTCAGTTGAGGAACCCAAGTTTTCAACACCACATCCTTATTCAGCGCCTTACATTTTTTTTTACTATCTCAAGTTACATTAACTTGGGAAGTTGTAATGGTGTAATCATGGCATGTATTTGGAAACCTTACAAGCCAGAATTCTTATATGGATAAGAATAGGCTGTTCCATAGGTTAAGTTGGCAGTACTACCTATCAATCTGTTTAACCGTGTCAGACAATACAAACTGATCCTGATCAATAAAGGAAACTTGATCACAGTGCCTGATGTACTAAATAAGGAATCCTGTACCATATAAGTGTTTATATAGTTAAGGCTTTATTGACCATATCATGACTTAACGTTGAATAGAGTGTATAGAGCAACAAAACTACACAATCAGTGATTCTCATCCTTCTGGCTATTTTTTTAAAGGTTTGGTCCAAGGAAGATGGGTGCCTTGACTTTGAAAAAACACCCTTTGAAAACAAACAAGGTCAGCTCGGAGCCAAAAAACGGTATGCTACTTTCTTAAGTCACTGAACTCACTTTCAGTCAATGGTATCCATTAATTATATGATCGAAAGTTAGTGGTCTGGATTGTCTAGGAAAGGTTACAATAGAATAGAAATTATACTAACAGAAATGCATGCATTATTAAATAATTCTATAAACTTATTTCTCAGAAAGGCCATGTCCAATCATATATTTAATTTTACGATTCTGCTAAAGTAAATGAAAATATAGGGATATTTTGCACAAAATCTAAGTATGTAATGTTTAAATTTGAAAGCTCATTCATGTTTTTTTCCACTCCCTTTTTATTTACTTTGCTACCATGACCAGCAGTAAAGGTGATACTGTATGCTTTGTTTCGTTGTAGGAAACCAGGGTCCATGCTAGGAAGCAAAGAGCTTAGGCAGCTTTGGAAATTTGCAGAAGAAAGCCCTGTAAGTTTACATACATCTTATCATTGTAATGCCGAGTTAATAATGAAATGAACAAATCTACCAGTTTCAGTCCCTCGATATTGAAAAATATTCTTGTGTACTATTCCAAGAATCATGGTGCTTGCAGTCCATTTCTGTCTGTACATAGAAACAATTGCAAGTCTTGGTGGCAGTCCCTAGTAGGACAGTGGCATAGTAGTTTTGTTTTCAAAGTTTTCACTATGTTAATTGTTAATCTTCTTTATAAATTCACCCTTCTTAACTAGTCTTAAAATATTGAATCAGTTTGCCATTGCCCTAATAAGTGATTAAAAGAGTAAAGCTATAAATTAGTAATTGTTCCTTAGTTTGAATTTCACACTTTCTTTGCGTTGTTTAATCTACCAATATAGGGCCATTCTCCCTTATTTTTGAACATTAATAGTTCCCTTCCATCAGTACTCCTTTGCCATTTTTGTCATAGAATTTTCTGGCATTTAATTTATAACCACTCACATCTAATTTTTATTGGAGCTGTAGAATGTTTTGACTGGTCCTGACTGTGTCCACATGCTATCAATTATGGAATTCTGGAAACCACTTGCAGAATATGTATTCTTGCACCTTTTTATTTTTTATAAAATTAGAAAGTTACATGGTTATTTTGCACTTTGGCCATTCATCCTTTTGCTTCAAATGAAGTTTTAAACAGTCCCATAATTATAGTTGCCTATCTAAATATGCAGGTGGATCCATTTACTGGAACTGCAGTAGTGTATCACCACAGCAGTGATTGTGTAAGTTTGAATCCCAGCTATACTAATTACTAGATTGCTGGTTGTTCTAAATTTTGACTTGAAACTTGAGCCCCGGCTCATGTTCGCGTTTTTTTTTGACTTGATGGGAAGGGAGGTTCTGGTTAATTAAACATATGTGGTTTCCTATAATGTTTGTTTCTCCTGAATGTGAAAGAAATTTGCTAACAAATTGCTGTGTTTGTTTTCGGGTTGCATTATTGTTTTTTCTAGAAACGTTCATTCTAAGAATGTATGTCAAGGGCAGATTATAGTTCATGCCACATTCTGTCCAGCTGTTTGACCATTAAGCATCTGAAAGAGCTAAATTTGTTGCATGTTTTCTATTTTTAGGCAAAAAAAGGAATTCCTGATGTGTATTCTGCAATGTCCACGGGAGATTCTACAACACCAAGAGGTTCTGTCCCAGCTGAAAATGGAACTACAACAGGCAAAGGGAGTTCTATAAATGTGAAATCTTCTAAGAGACCTGGTGACACTTCGGGGTCTGGTGATGATGATCCTAATGATGAAGAAGGCCGAAAATGTTTGAAAGATTCAGATTCTAAGACCCCAGGTGCAACCTGTTAAAATAGGAAGAAGGGAGCAATTGGACAATCTGTGTTGGAGTATGATCCGAATTCTAACGTGAGTCCTACGGGGACGTCTGAAGGCCAATGGTCCGAGTTATATATTTAGCGGATTTGTTTCCGTATTTGACTAGTAGTCAGTCCACCCTATAAATACATCTTGTAAGCCGCACGGTAAGAGTTGAGAGAGAGACAACTCATTGTATTCCCTGCGTTCTGTAAACTCTCGTCATATAGTGAAGATCGCCGGTTGGCGCCCGTGGTTTTTTCCTGTAAGGGTTTTCCACGTAAAAATCTGTGTCTCGTGTTCGATCTATTATTGTATTATTTGCTAACAAGTGGTATCGGAGCCGGACACAAGATTGAAAAAAAATTTTAGGGTTTTATTCCCTGTTCTCGAGGCCGCCACCGCCGTCGCGAGGATCTATTAATCTGCTGGCCGATTCCTTCGGCGTCGTGATTTGCGACTTGGGTTCGTGTTCGAATCCCGCCTTGTGCTACTCTCGTTCAGGCCACCGGACAGAGGCAAGTCACGACAGAGGTCTGTTGTTGCTGTGCGAGTTCGAGAGCATTGGCCTATCTGTTGTTGCGCATCTTGCTGTGCACGCGAATCGAGGAAGCAATCAAGTTTCCTCTGTTGATCGTACAGTGGTGGAGGAAGATTTCAAAGTTCTGCTACATGCACACGTGAAGGCAACCAGGAGGTGTTCCGGTTATTTGCTGATTGTACACGAAGGTTGCAGGTTCTTGCTAGGGTTACACAGTAACGTACCTAGATTTCTGCAGATTATTAATCTTCTGGTTATTGTTGTTATTTCTTCACCATGTCGATGAAGTATGATATTCGTCAACTGGATCGTGACACAAGGTTTGCTCTATGGCAAGTTAAGATGAGGACTATTCTTACACAAGCTGATGTAGATGATGCTCTTGATAAATTTGGTAACAAGGATTCTAAATCTTGGACCAATGAGGAGAAGAGAAAAGATCGTAAGGCCTTGTCCCAAATTCAACTTCATCTTTCAAATAATATTTTGCAAGATTGTCTGCAGGAGAAAACTGCAGCTGCTCTATGGCTCAAGTTAGAGTCTATTTGTATGTCTAAAGATTTGACAAGCAAGATGCATATGAAGATGAAGTTGTATACGCACAAGTTGCAAGAGGGTGGTTCTGTGATTAACCATCTCACGGTCTTCAAGGAGATCGTTTCAGATCTACAAGCTATGGAGGTAGATTATGATGATGAAGATTTGGGTCTGATTCTTCTGTGCTCTTTGCCTAGTTCTTTTGCCAACTTCAGAGATACACTGTTATATAGTCATGATACTTTGACACTTGATGAGGTTTCTGAGGCGTTCCATGCCAAGGAAAAGATGAAGTTGATGGTGTCTTCTGAAGGTTCTACTTCCAATGGAGAAGCGTTGTCTGTTCGTGGGAGGACAGAAAATAAATCAAATAATGGCAATAGAGGCAAAAGTTCCAGTGGTTATAAAGGCCGATCAAAATCTCGAAGCAAGGGAGATAAATTTTACAAGTATTGCAAGAAGGACAATCATTTTATCACCGAATGTTATAAATTGAAGAACAAAGAGAAGAGAGCTGGCACATACAGAGAAAAGGGTAAATCCAATGATGAAGGTAATGCTTCTGTTGCTGCTTCTAAGGCAGATGATTCTACTGGTGATATGCTTGTTGCTTTTACTGGATGTGCAACTAGTAGTGATGAATGGATTCTTGATTCCGCTGCTTCTTTTCACATATGCATTAATAGAGATTGGTTTGTCACTTATGATTCTCTCCAAGGTGGAGGTTCTGTCAGATTAGGTGATGACAGTCCACGTGATATTGTTGGCATTGGATCCGTTCAAATTAAGATGCATGATGGCATTGTCAGAACTTTGACTGACGTGAGGCATATTCCTAGCATGAGCAAGAATCTTATTTCTCTGAGTACTCTTGATGCTAAAGAGTACAAGTACTCCGGTGGAGATGGAGTTTTGAAAGTGTCAAAAGGTTCTCTTATTGTGATGAAAGGTGAATTAAAATCTCCAAATTTGTACCGTCTTCGTGGTACTACAATTACAGGTGATGCTGCTGTAATTTCCAATTCATCTAATTCAGATGTTACTGATCTTTGGCATAAACGTCTTGGACATATGAGTGAGCAAGACATGCATGAATTGTGCAAGAGAGGGTTTCTTGATGAACAAAGTATCAGTAAGCTGAAATTTTGTGAGCATTGTGTGTTTGACAAACACAAGAGGGTGTCATTTAATACCTCTACACATAAAAGTAAAGGTATTCTTGATTATGTGCATTCTGATTTATGGGGACCGTCTCGCAAGCCTTCTATTGGTGGTTCTCGTTATATGTTGGCAATCATTGATGATTATGCTCGTAAGGTATGGCCTTATTTCTTAAAGTATAAATCAGATGCATTTTCAGCATTTAAAGAGTGGAAGGTTATGATTGAGAATCAAACTGAGAAGAAAGTTAAAAAGTTTCGCACCGATAATGGGATGAAATTCTGTTCTAATGAGTTTAATGCATATTGCAAGTCTCAAGGCATTGTTAGACACTACACTATTCCTTATACACCTCAACAGAATGGTGTAGCTGAGCGTATGAACAGAACTATCATCTCCAAGGCCCGTTGTATGTTGTCTAATTCGGGTTTGAATAGGCGTTTTTGGGCTGAAGCTGCTTCCACTGCTTGCTACCTTATTAATCGTTCGCCCTGCATTCCTCTTGATAAGAAAACTCCAATTGAGGTATGGTCTGGTTCTCCAGCTGATTATTCGCAATTGAGAGTTTTTGGTTGTTCTGCTTATGCTCACGTTGATAATGGTAAATGGGAGCCTAGAGCTGCTAAATGCATATTTCTTGGTTATCAACCTGGTGTTAAAGGTTATAAATTATGGAATCCCCAGACTCGGAAGATTGTGCTTAGTAGGAATGTTATTTTCAATGAATCTACTATGTATTATGACAACCGATCCATTGATGCTCCTATTGAGGGAGAGAAAATAAGTGTGCAGGTGGAGCACTTAATTGATGTCAAAACTGCATTCTTACATGGGGAGTTGGAAGAAGACATTTATATGAACCAACCTGAAGGTTTTGTTATTCCTAGAAAAGAAAACCTTGTCTGCAAGTTAAAGAAATCTCTTTATGGTTTGAAGCAATCTCCTAGGCAATGGTACAAGAGATTTGACTCGTTTATGCTCTCTCGTGGTTTTAAGCGGTCTAATTATGATAGCTGTGTTTATTTGAAGATTGTTAATGGCTCAGCTATTTATTTACTTCTTTACGTTGATGATATGTTGATTGCTGCTAAAGAAAAATCAGAAATAGCTAAACTGAAGGCACAATTGAGTAAAGAATTTGAGATGAAGGACTTAGGTGCAGCTAAGAAAATTTTTGGTATGGAAATTGTTAGAGATAGAAAATCTAGCAAGTTATACCTCAGTCAGCGAGGTTATATTGAAAAGGTTCTTCGTCGTTTCAATATGCATAATGCAAAACCAGTGAGTACTCCATTAGCTGCACATTTCAGATTATCCTCAGCTTTATGTCCAGAGTCAGATGATGATATTGAGTACATGTCTAGAGTTCCATATTCCAGTGCAGTTGGTTCTCTTATGTATGCCATGGTTTGTTCTCGTCCTGATTTATCTCATGCATTGAGTGTTATCAGTAGATTCATGGCTAATCCGGGTAAGGAGCATTGGAGAGCTGTTCAATGGATTTTCAGATATTTGCGAGGTACTTCTAATGCCTGTTTGCAATTTGGGAAATCTAGAGATGGACTTGTTGGTTATGTTGATTCTGATTATGCTAGTGATTTGGATAAGAGGAGGTCTCTCACGGGTTATGTTTGCACCATTGGTGGTTGTGCTGTTAGTTGGAAAGCAAGTTTGCAGGCTACTGTTGCTCTGTCTACTACAGAAGCTGAATATATGGCTATTTCTGAAGCTTGTAAAGAAGCTATTTGGTTGAGAGGTTTATACTCTGAACTTTGCGGGGTTACTTCTTGCACTACTATTCATTGTGATAGCCAGAGTGCTATTTGTCTGACTAAAGATCAGATGTTTCATGAAAGGACCAAGCACATTGATGTGAGATATCATTTTATTCGTGGTGTTATTACTGAAGGTGATGTTAAGGTGTGCAAGATTAATACTCGTGATAATCCCGCTGATATGTTGACAAAGCCAGTTCCTGGAGCTAAGTTTGAGCTATGCTCAGGCTTAGTTGGTATTACAAATTAAGTCCTAGTGACTTTTGGCGTCGGTGATTATTTATTATTGAAGTGAGTTGGTTGATGATACTTCATTCTCTACAAGATGGAATTCGTCTCAAGGTGGAGTTTGTTGGAGTATGATCCGAATTCTAACGTGAGTCCTACGGGGACGCCTGAAGGCCCATGGTCCGGGTTATATATTTAGCGGATTTGTTTCCGTATTTGACCAGTAGTCAGTCCACCCTATAAATACATCTTGTAAGCCGCACGGGAAGAGTTGAGAGAGAGACAACTCATTGTATTCTCTGCATTCTATAAACTCTCGTCATATAGTGAAGATCGCCGGTTGGCGCCCGTGGTTTTTTCCCGTAAGGGTTTTCCACGTAAAAATCTGTGTCTCGTGTTCGATCTATTATTGCATTATTTGCTAACAATCTGAATCCCCAGGATGTCATTCTGTTCCTTGACCCATCGTCGCCTATAGAAGAAATATCCCAGATTATCAGGGCAGGACATGCTAGAAATTTTCAGTTTGTCCAGAATAAAACCTACTATGAAGCTGTCTACCATTGTATCTGCCGAAATAGTGAGGCAGAAGCTCCTGCTGTCATAGAGCACGGTCAGGAACTACCAGCAGTAGAAACAGTGGATGATGATATTGAGACCCTGGAGAATGAACATGCTGAGGCAGAAGATCAGGAAGCGTCTCCTGACATCCTAGAACTAGAGCATGGTCAACAACAACTACCAGAAGCTCCTGCTGTCATAGAGCACGGTCAGGAACTTCCAGCAGCAGAACCGGTAGATGATGATATTGAGACCCTAGAGAATGAACAACATGCTGAGGCAGAAGATCAGGAAGCGTCTCCTGACATCCTAGAGCATGGTCAGCAACAACTACCGGAAGAAAACCTTTTAGAGGAAGGCATGGAACCGGTGGATGATGATAGCAGCGAGACCACGGAGAAAGGGCAAGATACTGATTACTCACCATCTGATTCTGTCGGTCTGGAGGAAGACAGTGATGCGTGGCTGCAGTTCCTATATTTATTTGAGGAAAACATTGTTGACAATCTTGATTTGCTGCCGGTCATTGAGGTAGATGAAGAGCAACAAGTGGTGAAGGAGGATACTTCTGATGATGAGGGTTCTGATGGAAATCATGATGATGACGAAGATGCTGATCATGACTTCAATTCCAATGAAGAGGCTCTTGAGGCTGATTCTGACCCTTCTGATGATGATGATGATCAAGCCGATGATTGGCTCCAATTTCCTTTCTTCTTCGAGGAAGAGGACATAGAGCACGGTCAGGAACTACCAGAAGCAGAACCAGAGGAAGGCATGCAACAAGTGGATGATGATAGCAGCGAGGCCACGGAGAAAGAGCAAGATACTGATTACTCACCATCTAATTCTGCTGGTCTGGAGGAAGACAGTGATGCATGGCTGCAGTTCCCATATTTTGTTGAGGAAAACATTGTTGACAATCTTGATCTGCTGCCGGTCATTGAGGTAGATGAAGAGCAAGAAGTGGTGGAGGATACTTCTGATGATGAGGGTTCTGAAAGAAATCATGAGAATGACGAAGATGATGATCATGACCTCAATTCCAACGAAGAGGCTCCTGAGGCTGAGGCTGACCCTTCTGATGACGATGATGATCAAGACGATGATTGGTTCCAATTTCCTTTCTTCTTTGAGGAAGAGGACATGGAGCAAGACCATGATGCTGGGTATTTTCCTTCAGAATCTGATGGCACTGACGATAGTGATGCTGGAGTCAAAAAATGATGTTGATGGCGATACATTGATCTTCCCATTATTCTTCGATGAAGAAGAGGATAACTCTGACCCAGATTTCGCGCCCACAGAGGATGATGATCCTAACGCCGACGAAGAAGAATGGTGGTTAAATACCGATTTTATGGATGATCTGTATACCGAGTCAGAGTCTGAAAGTGATGATATGGGCGACGATCCTGATTACTATCCTTCATCCAGATCGGAGGACGCCGAGTGACTAGTGGCTTTTCACAAGAGACGAAAGAAGCCACGCTCCAAAAAAATTAGTTCTTGAGTCCTACAGAGCGGAAGCCTTTGGTTTTTTTTCCCTTCATTAGTTCTGATATCTTAAGATACGTAGTTTCTTACCTCTCAGGCTCTAACATTGGGACTGCAAAATTCTTTGCATTTTTGGTCTGTGTCTGTTTATTTTTGTTCTATCTGTGTTTTGTGTGCTTGCGCGTTCTTGGATGGAGCCTGCGTATAAGGCGTCCAGCGATGACAACTTCTTTTTGGTTGTTGCTGCATCGAGCTTAGGATTGCAAACCTCGCTAATCTCTGCTGGTAATGGCGATTGACTTGACATATCCAGAGTTCATATAGAAACTGATGCTCTCCAATAAGTATAACAAGCAGTGGAGACGCCGTGGTGGGAGAATTGCTTATTAGGGAAATCAAAGAGCCTGAATTGTGCAGAGTTCATTGTTAGGGCTGTTCCTCGCTCTTGTTACCGTTTCCACTAGGATTATTTGTAACTTGGAACACCGACACGTACTCGTAGTCCGAGTCTAACTCGTTAAACAAATTTGTTATGTGTATAAATAAGAGTAAAGTCCATCACCGGTCCCTAAACTTTTGTCGTTGTGTCATCCCGGTCCCTAAACTCGCAAATCGATCATTTAGGTCCTCAAACTTGTTCGGTTGTGTCATCCTGGTCCCTAAACTTGTTCGGTTGTGTTATCTCGGTCCATAAACTTACAAATCGCTTGTTTAGGTCCTCAAAATTAGACAGTTGTGTCATCCTGGTCCCTAAACTTTATTTTGAGTCTCATCTAGATCTAAACATGGCAATTTAAAAATCTTATATCAACAAATAATTCATAACTTTTTCATACAAACTCGAACAAAGACAAACTTTATATCAAAATTATAGCCCTCGATGTGATCTACAACTTTGTAGTTGCAAAGTTTTTGATTTAAAACTGTTTAGGGTCCCAAAATATTATTGTATGTTTATAGATTTTGAAATTTAAAATTTAAAATTATCAAACAATCTTGAATATTGATATGATCTATATAAAACTTATAGTTCTCAATGCA
This sequence comes from Coix lacryma-jobi var. lacryma-jobi, assembly GCA_009763385.1. Taxonomy (NCBI): domain Eukaryota; kingdom Viridiplantae; phylum Streptophyta; class Magnoliopsida; order Poales; family Poaceae; genus Coix; species Coix lacryma-jobi. The sequence goes on along the minus strand of CM019823.1, from coordinate 8,017,673 downwards.
ATCTACAACGTTGTAGATAAACTTTTTTTATTTAAAGTTATTTAGGATCCAAAAAAATTAATTTAGGATCCAAAATACGACGGCGGGCAGCCGCAGGGGCAACGACGCAATGCTCGTCGTCGGCGTGCCAACGCTATGGCTCATTCCCAAACCACAACGCCAGTCCGTTGCCGTCGGTGACTGGGGAGTCCAAGACCTAGAGATCGTCGCGCTTGATCCAACTCAAAGCTCCATGCCACACGGCCACGACGTGAGCTCCTACAGCTTCCCTCACCACTGTTTCGACGACGACGGCGGCGGCCTCAAATCTCCCGCTGGCCTCAAGAAACTGAAGCTAACTAACTGCACGCCGCTCGCGGACGCCGCCCCCCCATCGCGCTCGCCGCCGGCGTTCAGCTCCCTCACCACGCTCGTGTTGCAGGACATGCCCAAGTGGACGCGCGGGCACGTCTACCAGCTTATCGTCCGTGCGTGCCCGACGCTGGAGGTGCTGCACCTCAGGTCCTGTCTCTTCTGGGACTTGGAGCACACCTCCATAGACGCTCCTGCCTCGCAGATAACGGAGTTGGTCGTCGACGGCTGCATGTTCGTCTCCATAACGCTCCGTTCCCTGCCGAGGCTGGAGCGACTGGCTCTCGTGGGTGTTCCCGTGATCTTTTCCTTTGGCTCTCTGCCGCGTCTCAGCCGCCTCAACCTCAGCTTCGACCAGGAACCGACCCCGGCGACCAGCCGTCATCCTCTGTTCCCTGACATGCGAAACGACTACTCTGGTTTCTCTTTCATCGATCCCTCAGACGGTTTCCGGAACTTGGAGAACCTTGTCGTTCGGTTCACGGGACCGGAGAATTGGGAGCTGGGTGCCGAGAGCTTGCGCCTCGGTGCTGTGAAACGGCTGCTCCTGGCAGACATGCCGCGTTCGTGGGACATCTCATGGACATGCTGCCTCTTGGAAGCCGCGCCTTATCTGGAGACGCTGCATGTCCATTTCGCTGATCACCAGCGTCATGCGGGAATGGGAATGGCGGTCGTCGATCCAGCGATCCCCAGGCCACCGTCCGGCTTCAAGAACCGCGCGCTTAGAGAGGTGCTCATCGTCGGCTTCAAGGGGACTGCGAAACACGTTCGCTTTGTGAGGTTTCTTATCAGGAACGGGTGCGGCACGCTGGAGAATGTTACGCTGCTCAAGCATGGACGCGTGCGGGAGATGGGGCTTTGGGACTGGCAGGTGGTGGCCGCGCCCGAAGAGGAAGAGTGCCAGCAGCGATGGAGTGACGAGGAGAGGGACGCCTTGTTGTGGCAGATACAGCAGGGTGGGAATACTTCTTCGACGACGCAAATAGTTCTCGGATGACTTCATTTTATATTCTTGTTAGCGATACCGTCCGTTACCTATATATTTTTTGAAATAACATTTTTAGATTAGATAAGCTTTATTATTATTTGGGATAATTTCCAGTTATTACTTCGACTTGATATAAGTATGTTGAAACACATGTTTTTGTAAGCTGGACAAATGCATAATACATATCACAAATGCTAAGGCCTTATTTATTAGATCCCAAAATCAAAAACTTTATGCTTTGTCATATCGGATCTTGGACACATATATGAAGTACTAAATATAGACTAAAAATAATTAATTACACAATTTACGTGTAATTTACCGGACAGAACTTTCAAACCTAATCAATCCATAATTTGACACTGAAAATGTACTAATGGTGGATTAATTAGGGTTTAAAAATACGTCTCGTGATTCACGGACAAATTTTGTAATTTATTTTTTTTGTTAGTATCTGAACACCTCATGCAACACTCTATATAACATCTGATGTGACATCCAAAAATTTTACAGTTCAAAACTAAACAATCCCTAAGTAAAGTCATTATTTTGATATTTGATGTAACCTAGGCAAATATGTAGAACACACAAAATAATAAAAATATAACAAAAAAATAAAAGCCACAAAATAGAGGAAAAATAAAAAATAACATCGCATAGATATTACTCAAATAAACTTAAATGAACCACAGAGCGTCCCATATAAATTTATGCGAATAATCAAAGATATATTTTAGAACAACATATTTATACCACATGAACATCCAATGATACACCATACATCTCATGGACACAATATAAATAATCAACATCATGTCATGTGTATCTTATACATGAACATCACATGTATACTAGGTGAACATCGTTGGTGAAATATGGTATAGAAATAATAAAAAAATAGAAATGAAAATACAAAAATATATGGAAAACATAACATGGTATGAAAACAAATAGGAAAAATAAAATAAAAAAATAAAGATAAGAAAAAAAAAATAAAAATTAGAACAAGAAAAAAGCTTAAAATTATATTCCTATGACAACCTGGCTGATGTCATGCATGCTAGTTCTTAATACTAATTACTGCAACTTAATATTTGTAGAAAAATATGAATCGAGGCCATGTATGTACTTACCCAATCTGCACACACTCGATGAGTTGCATGAAAAGGAAAACAACCTCACGGAATATGTATAGGAATAAAACAATAATTAGAGTAAATAAAAAAAATTAAAATGAAAGGAAGAAATGAAAATACAAAAAAATGCGGAAAACATAACAAGGGGATGAAAAGTAAATAAAATAAGAAAGTTAAGAAATAAATAATAAGAAAAAACCACAAAAAAAACAAAATAAATAGTACTCCCTCCGTCCCTAAATAACTGTCTCTAGAAATCGTGTTTCACTCGTAGCCACGTTTTCCGGACCATAATTAAAAAGAGACGGATGAAGTCGCACAGCCTGAACATTGGACATCCATGATGGGCTTAGTTCTGTGTGGGCCGCTGCTCCACAGGCTGCCAACCATATAAACTAGAAAAAAGTTCATTTTTCCTCTATCAACTTTCGAACTATTAAAATAAATAGTATATGTTTTCTATAATTAATTAAAATAATTTATAGTTACAGTTTCTATAGTCGAATTGAGGTGAAATTATTATGGTAGACCTATTTTTAAATTGTAATAAAATTTTTATACTCATTGAATCATGTATAACATAATTATAAAAAATTAATTTAATTGCAGAAAAGCATTTATCTAAAGCTACAACAAAAAGTCTGTACTAAAGTCTACCATATTATATGTTCATTGTGTAGATCTACTCATGTGAAGTCCAATAAAATTGAAATTTCTATTTTATGATTTTTTCTGTGTTTTACTATTATTTTTTAAAGATTCAAAAAAAATAAATTAAAAACCAAAACCATTGTTATTGTAGTTAAATCACTGTTACTATAGTAAAACCATCGTTAAAAACTACCTAGGAAAATAAGTTGCATTGTTTCGAAAGTTGAGGGAGGTGTTATGTCTCGTTTTAGACTTCAGGAAGGAAAATCGGACTTTCCCCAAAGTCGAGGGAGTAAAAGTGAGTTTTTTTTTTTTTTTTTTTTGTTCCGGGAGGCCTAGAACTCTGACACGCTGTACGCCGCGTACATGCGCTCCAAGGTGTACATACCAGTCGCCCAAGCTCTGGTATACCTCCGGGAGCCCGTCATCGAGGCTCAGGACGCCAGGACCTGCGCGTCCCGGTGCCGCCGCCGGGGTTGCGGTTCGACGCGCGCGAGCTCGACGCGCCGGTTAGTGGTCAGCGGCGGGGGCACTGCAGTCACGTGGACTGAAGATCTCATGTTCGTCGTGTTCGAGACTCTCTCTATCCTAAATTATATTATAAGACGTTTGATTTTTTTCTAAAGTTTGATCACTTATCTTATTTTAAAAAATTATACAAACAAAGTCAAATTTAAGTTATTTTTAAAGATTTTTTATTAATAGACAAAGACACGACAAAAAAATAATACTTTATATAAATTTTTAAATAGTAGTCAAAGTTGACCTCAAAAAATCAAACAACTTATAATTTAAGATGGATTATAATTTAGGATGGATTGAGTACCCATGCGATTAGCTAGCCGATGCCAGCGGACAGCATGTCGCTCCGTCCAAACAACATTTTACAAGTGCAAATGAATTCGATCGTATTATTGTGTACAGTAAGTTACAGTGGGAAGCTTATTAAATGTGAAAAATTCACCAAACAACCAAACATATAGTCTAATAAAAAAATAAATTACATATTCCGTCAGAAAACAATGAGATAAATTTATTAAGATTAATTAATCTATTATTAACACAAGTTTACTATAGCACAACATTATCAAATTATAGACTAATTAGGTTTAAAAACCGTCTCGTAAAGTTATCACAATACATGTAATTAGTTATTTTTAGTCTATGTTTAATACTTCATGTATATGTTTAAATATTTGATGTGATGAGTAATTTTTTTTAGATGAGAATTAAACAAGGCATACGTATACCTTCATATTTTGTTGGCATGACTATATATGTGATACAGATACATGCGTTGGTATATGCTCTTCACAGGTAATTACGAGAAATCAAGCCAGGAGACCAGCAACCCTGCAGGCTTGATGACAGCCCAAAAACAGCATCAGGAGGACACAACATGGCACGACCACGATAATAGCAGCCTGACGATCATCTTCAGCAGTGGCGAGTCTAGGATTAAGGCAACAGGGAGGCTAATTTTATTTCATTATGACCTATCTATACAAAAGTCCGAACTTAATAACAAGCCTAATTTTGTATACTAAAACTAAATCGTGTATTTTAGACAAAGAAGTAAATGTTATGCCAATCATCTGTATAAACTGAAAAACGTATTAATAAGTGGATACTGCATATTCTAGTAAGTAAGCAACAAATAAACACGAGGCACTTGCCACTGGGCATCGACCGCGCACTTGGATAGTGCCTAGCCGCCTAGAAGCCCAGAACTGCACGCTGCAGCAGGCGCGAGGCATGCAGGAAGCTGGAGGAGTGGGCCGTCGTGGCCGGTAGTGTGGTGCGCTGGCTGAGGCAACGGACCATGGGGGCGCGGGCGCCTTCGAGAATGGCACATTTGCACGCGGAGTCGATGCGGCGCCAGGAGATAAATGTTTGGGCCGACTGACTGGTATTGGAGTCTTCAAGATGGGCTTTTGAGAACATGCTCCCAGTTTTGTTGGGCCGCGAGGGGGATTACAGCCCCTCCAACCCCCTCTGCAGATCCACCACTGATCTTCATCTCGCCCGACATACAAGCGCACATGAAGCCGGACACTTTGTCAAAAACTCCGGCAACGGTGCAAGCAACAGAAACCCCCAGACGTACGCGCCTCATGACAGGCATGTCCACCATATCAGTGCAGCACAGCGTCCCATGCATGATAGCCTGATAACATGACTGATAGTGAAGCGTAGTAAAAGTTGTGGATCTTGTTGACGCTAAATTAGGTCACACACTCGATAAGGAGCTAGATTGCTCGATGTAGGACCAAGCCGACGTTCAGGTCGGCCGGTGCCTAGGGTTTGTCCGCACCCGGACCTTGTGCCTCCAGCGATGAGCGCGATACGCAAGACACGTCGCCGGAGGAGCCTCACCGGGAGCGCGATACGTAAGACACGCCGGTGAGGTCTCTTGAGACCCGAAACCCTACACGCCCGGGAGAGACCCCGTCGGGGCGTGTAGCGGCTATGGGCTGCTCTAGACGGCCTGACCGCTCTAGAGCGTCGTCGTCGTCGTCGTCGATCAACTGTCCATGCAGCACCGACGAAGGACGAGGAGAAGTAGAGAGGAAGAGAGGGGTAAAAGAGATGTAGTAGATGTGTTTTTGTGTCGATTGGATAGATGAGATCTCAATCGGCCATGATCCTCTCATATATATAGAGGGGTGGTCTTATCCTAGTAGGAAACCCTTCCAAACCTTATTTTCCATGTTTTCCACGAGTTTGGAACAGTTCGGATCGGAATCCAAAAGGACAGATCCGAACAGGGTCAGAACTTACTCAGGTCAGAACTTTCGGGGATCAGAAGTTCCGACTCGGAGGGTCAGCAGTTCCGGGGGTCAGAACTTCCGACTCGGGTCAGAACTTCCGGGGGTCAGAAGTTCTGACTCGGAGGGTCAGAACTTCCAACAGTGAGTCATCTTTATTAGGTCATAACTCTTCCATCCGGGCTCCAAATTGGACGTTCCATATATGTTTTTCGACCATCTCGATGAGAGGAACACAATGGTGAAGTCCATTCCATATTTTGACAACTACGAGCTGGTCTCCATTGCTATCTCGCCAACTCCGACTAGTTTTACCTGGTCGGAAGTCTCTCAAGAGGTCTAGTTCCTGGTCGGAAGATATTTGCAACAACAATCGGATCAAGCGACCAGGTCTAACCTGCTCGGAAAATCTCAGAACATCCCACTTGTCAGATATAAAGTGGTCAAAGACAGTCGTTCATCACTTCGGCTCCAAATACGACGATCCAAGCATGCTTTTCAGCCATCTTGACGATAGAAACTTGATAGTGGAGTCCATTATACTCTTGGGACACTTTTGAGTGTCAACACATCTAAAAACAACTTATGATTTAGAAAAATGTAAATATTTTATTTTTTTACATATTTAATAGGATATTGTGATGATCATCATAATAAATTATAGTCATTAAAATTTGCGAAAAAGGTAAAATATAAAGAGATATAATATTTTGTTTTTTTATTAGCATATAATACTTTTTTCTTCTGTTGCAATATACGGATATACTAGAAACACAGGCGCGGATTTGCCGCGCCCTCGTTGGAGAGCCCTAGCCTATGAATGAAGAATATTTTATACTAGTATTCTACAGTACATATGAGTATATAGTGCATTGATGTTTGTTTGTGTCCATATTTATTTCGTTGTATTTGGTAGAATAGGAAAAAAAATGAAATTCCATTTGCACATTCGCATAGGGATACAACAATTCGTTGCTGATTGGAAAATTATCAAGTTGGTAAAATCTCACGAAAATTCTTGTACTTCAATATATTCAATAATGCCTAGTGGCTCGAGGTAAAGTCAAAATGTTATGGTTAGCTAAATGTTATAAAAAGTTAAGTAACTCTTAAATAGGATCATATTCCTTCCACAACAGTTTCCAAGCAAAAGATTTGCTTATCATGTGCCACTTGGCTAATGAAACGATAAAAAAGTTTCGCAATTGTGAAAAATGAGTCATATTTCTCTTGTCATGTAAAATATGTAGAAACCATGTGTCCGTTTAAAATCTCTGCTTGTATCAATAAGCTTGTTGTAAGTGAATCTAATAATTAAGTACTGAAAACGATTTTATTTTGTGCTATCTCATGTCAGCTCTTGTAAATGTAAAACGTTTTTTTCTTTTACTTTGGAGTGAATGACTAAAATGAGTAACTTACTGTAACTTTTTCTATGGTTTTTTGAACACGAACACTTTCTAAAAAAAAAGACTACCTCCGTCCATAAAAGAATGTAATTCTTGTTTGTTGAGAAGTCAAATAGATTAAACTTTGACTAAATTTATATAAAAAATCCAGTAAACATTAAATTAGTTACATATTTTTTTTATACAAAAATTGTTTGGAGACATAAATATTTACTATAAACTTGATCAAACTTAACCTACTTCGACTAACACGTATCCCATAATTGTATTTTTTTGCAGACGAAAGTTGTAGTACATTAAGCATGGTACACAATAAATCATACAACAATTATGCAGGACGTACCATGTGTTTTATCTCTTCCATGTTATATCTCAGGTAAAGGGAAAACTATCAAATTCTCGGTCGGTTTATAATTATTACAGAGTAAGAAGTGCAGCCGCCGATTGTGTATTTTTGGACCGGGATTCGAGGCTTACCAGCAGTCCGCTGCTAGCCTTGGTTAGGCTACAGCAGCGCTGCCGTGCGATGGACGTGGCGCCTCTGAGCGAAGGTGCAGCGCCGGGGAGAGACCCTGTGTCTGGGGAGGTCAAGGGCCGCGTCGTGTTTGTCGGGGACGACAGGAGACGCCGCACCCTCAGGAAGAGTCTGGAAATGTAGCTGAAGTGTTTGCTCCTGAACCGCTCGATATAAAAATCAGAAGGTAGAAAATATGAGGCAATCGACGTGACCAAATAGCGTGGAAGGTAAACTTGGCCTTGTGAATAGTTGAACACGTGGCAAGAGAATAAGCTTGATCCCATGGTACAACTTTCGTCTTGTAAGAGATTTTTTAGTTCTTCTGATTTCCCGTTACGGAAACATATGGTCCGAAAACAGAACGAGATTTTTCCGTCAAACAAGGTATTCCATCCCGTTTTAATCCGTTTTTTTAGCAGGTACAAGCCCAATACGTAGCTCTGATTCCCCAATACGTAGCTCTGATTCACGTTGGCCCACTTTAAAGATCTGGCCCAGTTCTGTCGCGCACATGCAGCAGAGACGAACTGTTGACTGTTACTCGTCAACAATGTTAATCTCCCTTTTTCGCCTACTATAAGGGCGAACAATCTCTTCACTCTCCATCTCTCTCAAGTCTCAACCATCCGATGCAGATCAAACAAATTCAATTCTTCCTACAAATTAGAGTAGCGACTCCAGACATCATGGAGAGTCGTCCAAGCATGAAAGAGTTATGGAATTGCAGACTGCCAAGAAAAGATCACAACATAATAATAGATGTGTGACGTGGACTATTTGATTCTGCAATGTAATTTAATCTTATTTTATTTAGCGTAGAGTATTTTGATGTAAAGCAAGAGACTCAGGAGACAAAATGAGAGTGAGAACTGTGTATTTTATTGATCCATGGTTGTATATATATATATATATATATATATATATATATATATATATATATATATATACACACACATGAAGATGAGTTGATACTGCCACCATCCGAGAGAGATCGAGAGAAGAAGAGAGTGGATGAGATCAACTGTCTCTTAACAGTTTAAGTGACCTGTGTAAGACTCTTTATACTCCCTGCTCTGTCCAGAAAAACATATAATTCTAACACAGTATATCACGTTTTAGTATCTTAAATTTAAATAATTATAAATAAAAATATTATTATTTATGATATCAAATAAGCATCATTAGATTAATTATGAAATGTATTTTTTATAATAAATATATTTGAATTAATAAATTTTAATAGTATTCACTAGAAATATGGTCAGATTTGAAATACTTTTTTAGCATGAAATCTATAGTTATATGTTTTTATAGACAGAGAAAGTATATGTAGAAGATACTTCTAACACTTTAAAAAATAGAATTAGAATATAAAGCATTTTCATGATCTCTCAGCTCTCATGTCGGGATAAATGTTTGCGTAGTGCAAAGTCGATCGCCAGATGGTCACCGATCTAGATGGTCACCGATCCACTACTATATTTTTCTACATTCTCAGCGAGCCACGTCATCTGTGGACCCCACAACCGAGTTAGCACCTCTCTGATCTCACCCTGCCAAGTCTGATTCGTTTGGGTCGACCGTCGTCGAACCTAGCTAGGCATGGAAACGAACGGGCGCTGAAGTCTGCTCCACCTTGGCCGTGTACGTCCTGCTCACTACTCACTGCTCAGCAATGCCGCACCCGCACGACGTCGCTCCGCCTCCGCCTCCGCACCCAGCCCGCACCGACGCCAACGTGGTCCTCGCCTTCCGATCCGCGAACGCTCCAGGATCGACAACCGCAAGGCAGTGCACCCGATCCTGTGGCCACGCGGCGAGCCGTATTAGCGGCGACGCCCACCTCGATCCGGTGCGGCGACCCAAGGTGGCAGTGGCACTGCAGGCAGCTCCTCTCACCTCCTAGCAGAGAGCCAGAGAGTCAGTCAAGCGGCGAGCAAGCGGAGGATGGGCCGCGGCTGGGGGCGTCAGCTGCGGGGACATGGCAGAGCTCGCTGAGCTACCTCTTGTGCGACGACGAGGCTGCCGCAGCGCCCGCCAAGCCGACCGTGGCAGAGCTGATCGAGGGCCACACGAAGGAGCACCACCACGGGTGCAGCCCCAGCCCCAGCTTGGTTGTGGTCAGGCTCCCTATATATATATATATATATATATATATATATATATATATATATATATATATATATATATATATGGCGAACGTGGCCGGTGACGACGACTGCTTGTGGCCGGCCTTCCTGCCGCGGTCGTGGCCGCGGTGGAGGAGCACGTTCCGCTCTCGCGCGGACACGGTTTTTATGCCCTTGAGGGCACGTGCTCTTAGCACATGCACCATTGGATGTGCATTGAGATGTGTGCATATGCACATCCCAATACAGCTAAGAGCACATGCCCTCAAGGGCATATTTTACTTACCCGCGCTCGCGCTGGTTGTCTCGCAAGTTGCCACCAGATGTCCAGCTGTCGCTGCCAAGTGCCATCTCGTGGCCTTCTTTAAGCGTGTTCGTGACTTCCCTCCATGACGAAAGAAACCAACAAGAGGATTCGACTGAGAGGATAAGAAGGATGTCCGTCGTGGCCTCGTGGGGATGAAAGAGTACGTCCTCGGGGAGGTTTTTTTTAGCCAATATGGATTCCACGGAGTCTAGCTTTATGTTCATAGCATAGCATAGTCTAAAATTAAATAAATATCTTTCTTTTTTTCTTGGTCATACTAGATACTGTGTACTGTATTTTCTAGTAGGATCTGGCCAAATTTTGCCCTAAACGGCATGTTGTCATCCTAGTAGCAGCCGGATGAATCATGAATCATAAGGTGGGGCGTGTATTTGTCTCGTGAACTTTGTGTGCAATAGAGATGACCATATGTCCGAATTCATATCTCTGGAAACACTTCCATGAGTTAAACAGGGTGGATCACGGTCACCGTTACTGTAACTTCACTTTCAGTTTTCTAAAGACAAGAAGAAGAAGAAAAAAAAAAGACCCATCGTTCAACGCAAACGGCAAGCATGACCTGTACTTTCCTTCCGGGAACATGTTCTCGACATCGACAGAGTGAGGCATAGAGAAAATAGTTTGCGAATTGGAAATCAGTAAAATGATTCTACCGTTTGGCAAACATGTATATGTGCATTTCACTGTTATTGAAAAACTTAATACTAGCTGGTAGCTGCCCCAAAAGCTGCAGCAAAAAACATTACACTCGTAGGATCAACCAATACATATAAACACCAAGTAGAGAGAAACCTAGCCTAATATCCTTCTGACGAGAGACCAATACACTACTGATGAAGACTGCAAAATAAACAGATACACATAACAAGAACTTTTAATCCGCTAAAATGCCGATGCTAACTGCTCCAGTGCTCGTTACATCACAAAATGGCTAACAGCTACCCTTCAACACCTTCCTTCGGATTCAAAGTGACTTGGCTACCAGCAGACAACAACTGAAATTTTGAGAGACATGTCCCATCATCTTAGCGCCTTCTTTTAGGATAGTCATCTCAATTCTTGCAACAGGCTAAGCTAATCGATCCTGGAACTTTACTTGATCATTCATCACGGTAGTGCGAAGTGCTGCTTAATCTCCTTCTCTTGCATGCTTTCACTGATTCTGCTTCGACTTCAGCCTCATCGTCAGCAAAATTTTGATCAGAGACCTCTGGAGAGGGAGGAACGATAAAAAATTGGCATTAGAAACAAGTTTACTGCACGATGCTACTGCTGAGCAGTGCTAGTTGAATTCAGAACAAAAGCAAACAAGTTATTGGAGTGATTGAGCTGATAAAATGCATGAGTGAAGTTTATGGCACCAGTTGTGGAATCTCAGTACGTGTCATGGAAAACAATCATGGATGAACTGCATCGAATTAAGAACTAGCTGCATAGCTAATTAGGACGCTTTGTAGCTGGGCTGTGATGCTTAGTAAAAACAATGTTCAGATACTAAGTAAAGATGTTCAGACAACTACAGCTTCAGAGTCTGACCATCTGACCGAAATATAATGTACCAACGCAATAAAAATGAAGTTAGTCACCTGTACTTTCATGAAGGAGCTGGGGTTCTCCCTTACAAGCTTCCCATTCCGACACTGAAAGGCTCTTGCGGTTTGCCTGAGTACCCGATTCATGATCGCCCACTGAAGCCTCAAGCCCATCACTCTGTGCGTTACTACCGCAATCGCGTGGCCTGAAATGCTGGATCCAAGGATTTGCAGGAACGCAGCATTTAGCCCCACTTCGCACAGGAGCATTATTAGTCTTCTCATAATTGATGTACTCCCACACACCCCTGCGGAGAACCTTGAAGCCAGTGCCATTTGCATTTTGGGGATGGTTTCCATGATTGTACAGTTGATCGACAAAAGAAGCCTCCATAGAGCTTATATACAGCATGTGTCTCTCATCAGTCCACCCGGCGGACATCGTGTCCAGAACTCGATTCCCCTGTCAAAGAATAACTAAAACTCTTGTTTACTGTGTATAATAGGAATTGGTAACAAAATGAAGTAAGAAAAATATATTGTTAAGAGGAAGGGGATCATAAAAATATGTATACCCAAACAGCTCAATGGACAGTCAGAGAATTACACGGACTAAAGAACTGACAGATACTATGCTAAAAAAAAACTTTATTGTTTAGTCGTACCTTGGCAATGCCACCGGCAGTTGGCTCGGCCTTAACCGGTCGATTCAAGGACACATCCCCCATTGGGTTCTTTTAATCAGAAAAGAACCAGCAAATTCCAAGGATTTGCTTGTATTTCACCAGACCTTTATCCGATGCAACAATTCTTGTCTTCCCTGCTTGCTGCTTCCTCGATAAACACACACACAAAAAAAAAAAAATCCCCTTTCGATATTTTAACCAGGCAGAAGACGAACAAAGTGCAAGAACGCCGGATGATTACGGATTGGGAGACACCTGCAGAAGATCGCAACTGAAGAACCAAGGAAATCCCAAAGGATCAGAAGCCAACGACACACCTCAGCAAGAACTGCCGCGGCAAATTCCGGCGGAATTCAGGTGAGCTCTTAGACGGCACTACCCCTAAAAATCAATCAAACAACCCTCGGACAGCAGGTGAATGAAGCTCCTCGATTTGGCTCAGGCTCTGGAGAAACGTGGAAGAACAGAAGGGGACAGAGGGAGATGTATATAGCCGCCGGCGCCCGCAGAGGAGAGAACGGCCATTGAAACGCAAGGACGACGACGATATAGACAGGATTAAAGAGGGATCGGCACCCGACCGGGCCCATGGACGGGAGCTTTACGCCTACGTGCCGGCGCTTTTCCACGTGGCTGGCCGACACGTGGCACAGGCAGGGAAAATATCGGGCCTCAGATATTTGTTGGCCCTCTTCGTTCCCGTTCGCAGTCTCTCTCTCTTTTGCCGCCAGAAAGGAGAAAGGGTAGCGAGAAAGATCTGCACCTGGGAGTGGGACCCGCCGCCGCATTGTCCTGCAAGCCGGAGGAAGACTGGACGACGAAGCGATGGGCTGCGGCGGCGCATGGGATCATCACAGCCTGGAGATGTTTATCTTCAGCGCCCGTCTTGTCCTGCTGTCGTACGTATGGGTCTCTGAATAATCTGCCATTTACTTTATTCTGTTATATCCTAAGCAGTCAGCAAATGATTCCATAGCAATACAAATCTAACAAGAAAAGGTATGTTGTTCTGATGCTTTCTTGGTCCATTTACACCACTTATTACATTCAGGTAGATGTAACATCAGAGGCACGCATCCAGCTTGCTGGATGCCAGATAATAAACGCTCCTACTGTATATCTAGTACCAGTACAAACAGATAAGAGAAGTGTGACCAGTGATGATAATATCTGGGTTCAAAAGGACAATTATTGAGAGCCAGGAATCCGAGCAAAAATATCTTGACGGCCAAAGTGTATTCCGCACCTCCCTGCGCTTAATAACTGCAACTTGGCAAATATAGTATGCCCAACCAGATAAACAGCACACAGCTTCAGGATTGTCTATGTTCACTTGTTCAGTGACTGCTACAGCAGCTCTCCTGATAAAGTTCAGGGAGCAGGGACCACCAAGGGTTTGCTGACTAAGCTTACCTCAAACACAATGGACAAATCTTCCCATGTGGGATGAATTAACCGATTGATAGGAACCACCATCTGAAAGTGCTACAGCACAATATCCATCTGAGATCTCTTTATCGCTTTTGCTTTCCCAAAGGTCTAACAATTGCTATGCAGGTCCTTTTACATATATATATCCCTTTTTCCGAATATGATATCAACTACACTCACAATTCAACTCTAAAGAATTGTCGAAGGACCATAACAGGTGTCTCCAACATGACCATCTGGTGGGTTCCCATGAAATAGACGATAAGATGGCAACCAGTGGGGATGACGATAGCTAAGCTAACTACAACTAAGATGGGACGGGAACTTCTTCAGATTGTAGGCTTTTCTGGCTCCTGAGCGCGAGCCTGCTATAATCCTGAAAGCAGCAAATGTTAATTCATTAGATGCAAAACATTTATCGTACTGAAATGAATCCAACAACACAGCAATCTGATGCTTTTATGTACAACCAGGACCATGGTGAGTATTTACCTGCACTATAGACTGGGCGCAAAGCTTCCCGGATAAAACTGCACCTTCCATGGAAGCCAAGTATTTCTGCTTTGTGTAATCACCAGCCAGATAGAAACCTTCGATTGGTGACCTTTGGAGAGGTCGGCAAGGCTCACAGTTTGGGACAGTTTTGTAAACCGATCTGTCAAAGCAAGCCAGAATACGAACATTAGGAAACAACACATAAAACTATCAGAGCTAGAGCTACTTATGATTATCTATCAGGAAGGGTCTTTGGCAAATATCCTCACCTCGGTGTCTTCACAACATGGTACTTAAGAATCTTTGCTTTACTCTGATCGGCAGCAATTTCATCAGGAAACAACTTCGCTAGCTCTTCCATAGTTGCATCGATGATTTCAGTGTCACTTCGACCAATCCATTCGTCTGCAGGAGCAAAGACCAACTCCAGCATTGAATGGTTTGGATCATAGTATTCCTATAAAGAATTGGAAAAGAAAAGAAAAAGGAAAGAAACAGGTGAGTGTGCATCCATGTCATCTGCTACCAAACATATCGTGATCCATAACAACATAGTGTCCAGTGACATGTTCACCAATTATTAAAGTAATACACTTTAATACATCTATGTGCTCACATGACTAAAATTCATAATGCTCAAGATATTTATATTTTCACTTAATAACGAATTCCTTCTAAATGGCATAAGCCATGGGGCCTTTTTAATGTAGTTAATAAAGTAAAATTCAGGTAGATATTGTATGTCTTTTATTGTAGTTCTTAATAAAGTTAAATTAAGATGGATATTGTATGTGTGAGAAGGTCGCTGAGGCCCTAGAAATAGTTATGATTGTAGAGTGATGATAAACTCCTCAAGTTAGTACCTTGCAGGTTACTGACATATCTGCATAGACACTTAAAAGTGAACTCCTGAAAAGAAAACAAACAAAACATATGGTATTTAATACTGAACATGGACATTCAACCAGAATAGCACATAAAATATCTGGATAAATAATCATAACCAAAATTTACTGCTCAAAAAATGCATTAACTACAGCCAAGAGAGGTACCTGCTGAAAAGAAGGTGGTCATATGTGTTTTTCAGTTTTCTGTCAAACCTAAGGTATTCAAAACAACAGAAACTCTCAGCAAAGCTTCAGAAATGTCTTGAGAAACAAGCATAACCAGACAAGGGAATCAAATCATTCCCAATTCAGAACCAAATATTTCAATCAACTAACCATATATGAACATTTATGACAGGAACTCCGACCAACTTCTCCAGCTTCTTGAAATAAGTAATTTCACTCCACTCTTGAGGTACAAGAAGCTTGAAGATATCAACTAAATACAAAGACAAGTCAGTTAAATTGAATAGCTGCACAGGAAACAAGGTTTATTGGAAACAAATCACACCTGGTGCTGCACAAACATAAGCATCTCCAGTTATTTGAGTTCCATCGCTAAGTGCGAAGTGTTTTACAGTTCCATCAGGATTCAGCTCTATCCGTTTAATACGAGAATTCAGGCGGACCTCTCCACCCCTAGACCGAATGTGATCAACAATAGGCATGCATAGCCTTTCAGGCGGATTACCATCCAAGAATGCCATTTTGGAACCATGCTTCTCCTGCATACACAAAGTAATCTTTTCAAAAGACCCACAAAGTATCTTAACTATGCAAGTACATATTAGCATTTTCTGAAGAAAAACAAAGAATATAGACAAGAAAATAAGAATCAACATATGTAAGCTATTTCTCCAAATAGAACAGGCAAGTAACATATTGCACAATTAAATAGAGCAACAACAGCTATACCTGAAGGAATCGGTTCAAAGCAATCAAAATGCACTGCATAGATAGCTCATCAGGATTTATGAAATTGAGTGCCTTGGACATTGCAATAAAAACCTCATCATTCACCCGATCAGGAACACCCTGTGCTGACCAAATAATTGTATCAGGCACCACATGGCTTCATAAACAACAGAAGGATATATTATCATCTTTATTCCAAAAGTCAAAACTCAAAAGTAAAACCAAATCTGAAGAACACTGTATGTGTATATCAGTTAGCACCCAAAAAACAACTTGAGCATATGAAGCATTCTCGTTTACGGATCTAACTATGCTCCTTCCAGAAGATATGACAAGAAAGGAAAATTACTGGCAACCTACAAGCTCTCTAATGTTGATGAGATGGCAAAATGTCTCCTACACAGAAACTAGTATAATCAACAACATATTTGACTCGTACCTGCTTTTTCATCCATTCTGAAACACTTAAGCCATCTTGAGCTTCAACATAAGGTTGACCACCAACCATTGCTGGCAGAAGTCCAAGTGCAAACTTCACCTTCTCCGGCCAGGTAAGCATTTCGTTGTTTCTCAGTATGGCCCATATCCCTGTTAAAAGCACAATAGCAAATCATAGTATGGCATCAATTAGCAGGGTTAAGCTAAATGGTAATGATGCAGTGTTATTATTGCCACTAATAAACCCCCTAATAATGTCCATATATTAGCAAAACAAGAGAAGCTGTTGCAACAACTCCAGCATTACGTATAATCTTACCGTTTACAGGTGCTGGCAAAGCTTCTGGGAAATCAAACCGGCTGAATTCTCCTGGCTTGTTTGGCATGGCGAATATCATAGAGTGTTCTTTCCACTGCAAACGATCCTCGATCCCAAGCTCGCCAAAGAGATTCTGTACGTTGGGATAAGCTCCAACTTAAACCAAAAATCCAAAATAAATGGTTACATACACGCACATAATAAGTGGCATATATGCTAGGAAGGAAATGATAGAAATCCAGTGCTCATGTGAACAGAAGAACATGTATTCGACTATGGCAATTATGGATACAATGGTCTATGGGTCAACATGGTTTATGTAACATTGAAACATGTGCTGCTGCATGTTTTAGTAGTCTGCAAAATTTTCAGGCTATTTTGTCATAGATAAATTATTTACAAATTGTCCTTGAAAGAAACTCTTGCGACATTAGGAAAAACAAAAGGCATGATACAAGGAAAGATTGTTTTAGACGCTTGTGCGATGGTGTGCCTCAACAGTTTGTTAATATGTGTAGACACCATCATATTAACTGTATTTTTTCTAATAGAAATAATCGAGAACATCAAATATCATGAAGAGAACCACAAGGACCACTGTAACTTACAAAAGATATGAAGCCCAGTCTCGTACCAATCTCCATCTTCATCCTTCCAAGCAGCTACCTATCAATGCATAAAAAAAATAAAAAAGAAACAAATGATGAAAACAGTGAATGAGAGCAATTCAGAGAGTGGTAAACCGTCATGCAAGTATCTAATTATCAAACCTTTCCGCCCAGAACATCTCTTGCCTCAAGCAATATGGGTATATGGCCAGCATCTGCCAGATACTTTGCCGTTGATAGACCGGCCAATCCTGCAAAAGTAACATCACAAATTAATAAAGCTAACAGCTAATTAGAGTTCCCCTCGAAGTTCCCCAAAACTTGCAAAGAAAAAAACATCTGTGAAAACATTAATCATGAATTACATCAGACCTGCACCAGCAACCACAACCTGCAACGGTTTACTGGGGCGTTCACTGTTTCTAAAAAACGAAGAGAGCTGCCCAGCTTCCAAATAGTTTACTGTGCTTTCTAGTGGAGGTCTTGGAAAATCCTTGCAGACAACCTGCAGAAAAGGCAATCAATCATGATTTCACAAGAAACACATTGAAAACATGGAAAAAGTGAAAGACAAAAGATGAACCTGCAAGGCAGCATGTCTACGGTGTGATCTCCTTCCTTTGTTCCCTAAGACAAGATTTTTCACGGCAAAGCTCGTATGTTGAGTACTTGCAGAACATCTCTGATGAGCAAGTTGTCCCGCAAAAGGTCTCGCTTGGCTAGCTCCGCTAATGTTCATAGATGACAGGCAGCCAGTGTCCATGTTGAGGCAACTCTTGAGTCTTGATAAAGTGTGGTCAGCTCTGCTTCAACCAATAGGAACAGGCAGACTACTGCAAATTCAAGAGGAGCCATTAGACCCACAGTTCATGAAGTACTTACTCATCATATATAAATAGGCCTGAAGAGTATTACGAGTAAATTGATCCAGGTTGCTAAATGCTAATGAAGTTATTCATTCACTGCTGAGAACCAATTGATGGATTAATAACGAGGACGAGAAACAACAAATGGCATGGCCCGGACCTCGTTCTAGACAATTTCGTAGCACCACCATCTCAGATTAAACAAGAAGCATCTTCCGTCTAGGCTCTACACTCTACACTATCTCATCCGGTCCTACGCCACGGTTTCGTTTCTCTCAGACAACTGCGCCCAACAACAATCGCAGCCTGCTCCATGACAGTCCCAGACGAATTAGGAATCTCCGAGAAATCCCCCATTTCCACTGCCAGTTTATACTAGTAAACGAGAAGGGTCACCGTGCACGGCGGCTAGGCGCCCCGTGGCCCCCATCCCCCCATACGGAACCGGATCGCGCGCTGGCCGCGTGATTAAACAGAAACGCAGTGTGAACCAGCAAGGGACTCCGGTTGGCGAGAGAGAGAGAGAGAGAGAGAGAGAGAGAGAAGCGGAGGGGAGGCTACTCACCGGAGGAGGAGAGAGGAGAGGTGGTGGGAGCCAGGCGGGCGACGGACTTGGCGAGGCGGGGGAGCCCGGTTGGGTGTGTGTACTACGTGGGCGATGATAAGGGGGAGGAGAGGCGACCTCCTCCGTCATCCTCCGCATTTGGTTGGGGCGGTGGAAAGGGACAAGCGCACGACGAGACCGGGGTGAGGGAGGACGTGGTGGTGGAGGATGCCGCAACCTTTTGGCGCCTGGTGCGCTCTACGTTTCCGTGGTATATACCCCTTCCCGTCGATGTCGATCTCTCGTTTCTCCGACTTCCGATAATAATAGAATAATATATTTTGTAGCCGAGTCCAAACTTGAGTCGGAGTCTAGCCCACTAATCACCGTGACCTGCTATATCCCATTAATTACATTCCTCCTTTTCTGAGCCACGGAAACATCGCACTATTTCTTTAATTAGTTCACCATGCGGCAACGACTCTCGCTTCCTTTTCGCTGAACGCGTCCAATCCTCTACCGCCGCTGGCCTAGTTCTCCCATGAATTCCAATCGATTCCCCATGGTCAGCCATCGCCATGCATGCTTCCACAGGGACCACGGCGTCGTCGCGGCCGTCGTTCTCGTCAATCCCCATTCGTGCTGCTGGAGACTCGATCCTGAGATGAGCAGCAGTGCGAAATTCCGTCTCTCCGTCATCCTGAGGTTTTGATTCACTTGGATTTTTTGTTTCATTGTGTATAGCGTTATAGATCCTGTCCGGCATTATCTAAATCCCGTTATCCTGTCTCATTTGACTGTCAGATCGAGCCGCAGCAGCACCCGTGGTCGTCATCTCTGATCTCTGATATGCCGACGACGCGTTTGTTCCTCCCAACTGCAATTGGCTTCACTATCCTCTGGGCTAGCGTCTTCTGTCTGTCTCGTAAAAAAAAGCTGACTCGTCAGTTTTCCGGTAATATGTTCAACCGGCCGCCACGATCCGCTCAGTATCCAAATTGGGCTCGAATTTTTCCACTCTTCCCCTAGACAACAACTCTATTTTGTTTTGGATGTGACACGATCACCGATGACAGTATTGCGCTTCTCTGTTATAGCAAATTTCCCAGTTGACTTCATTGGAATTTCAGTAACAAATTTCATTGGATGTGACACGATCGCCGATGGTTGGATTTAATTATTAGTAGTTCCCCTTAGTTCTTGATTTCAGTAGCATGATATCATATTTAAAAATTAACGTAAATAGTTGTTGTTGTCTTACTGTATTTCTTACTAACATACCGTAACTTAAGTTTCTGATATAGTACAACATTCTCGTAGATGTGCCTGGTAGACCCAATTCTTATGCAAATTCATTCTCGTAAATTTGCTTTATGGTAAATAATTTTTTTCCTTGTACGAAATTCTCTTAAATTTTGTTGGCACGGTTACTATACCAGATTATAGTTGGCTATTATTTATCTGGCATGATGGCTTGCATGATTTGAGCAGCTAAAGATCAAACGAGTCAGCATATGTTCTAGTAAATAATTTGAAAAGCATATCAAACAGATTATCTTAACTACAAGCTAGCGGAAGTATCTTGAAAACATCCTCCTACCCATTCAACTTGGATGTGGCTCTGTTAATATTGTAACTGTTTCACTGTATATTTATTTTTCTAGCATGGTTCTATTTGTACTTTACTAATGCATTGTACATCTGTTTGTAGCTAGAAGTAAGGTCCTGATCCTCAACCGTAATTTACATGTGTCGGTGTTTCAACCCCGGGGTATGACACCAACTAGTAATATGATCGCGTGCTCCTTTCCTGGATGGTGATGCAAGATGACACAAGGGTTTATCCTGGTTCGGGCAAAGAAAGCCCTACGTCCAGCGGGGGAGAAGGTTCTTGTATTACTTGCACCTAAGTGCTTGTACAGGGGCAATACAAGCTCAACGAGCGTGAGTGAGAGTCTGGACTCGTGTGTGTCGTGTGGACCTGTGTGGACTCGTCTGGACCTGTCCGGGTGGAGGGCCCTGGTGTCCTCTTTTATAGAACAAGAGGAGGCCAGGGTTACACAGGAATGACATGTACAACGCCCAATACGGCGAAGGGTTGGAATTCTGTCTTGTCGAGGTCACTGGAGCCGGCGTGGGGGTTGCTGTTGAGGTGTCCTTGAAGCGTGGCTTCCATCCCGGGCGCGGACGTGGAGGTGTGGCGACGTGGAGGCCGTACAGCGCCCATTCCGGCACGCGAGGGACGTGGCAGGGTCCCTCCGGGTCTTCGGGGTACCTGTCCTCCAATAGCATGAAAGCAGTCAGGACTTGAGGGGCGCAGGGCCGGCCTCGAGGTGGCGCCTACGGGGGGGCTCGAGCCCCCGCAGGTATGGGCAAGTCCCGGAAAACCCGGCCGTACAGCGGGAATCCAGGTTTCGAGATGTGGCTCGAGTGTGCTACAGTGCAGGGTATGGCCTAACAGCGCTGTACTTGTGCCTTTTTGCCCATGCTTGTGGTGAAAACGAGGTTTGACTCTGGCCCCGGTTCACTGTGGCACACGTCATGCACCACAGGATGTGACCGGAGACGTCGTGTACCAGAGGATGTGACCGGAGTAGGTGGACGTATTAAACGCGCAGTATGGGGCTGGTATCCGATGTCTGGCGCTGCTCGAGGGGGTATGGTGTGTCTTCGAGGGATAGGTTACCGTGTTAGAGAGGCTCGAGGTCCCCACGTGGGGTCTCGAGGAACGGTGTACGGCTGTAGTGGGCTTCCTGGCGGTGGGCCGGCGTTGTAGGCCTCGAGGGGTTGGTTTTTTAGGGGTTAGACTAGTTAGGTCACTTATTAATTGGTGCTCTAGACTTAACTTATTTGTTTTGCGCTGATTGGGGTACCCCTTCTGTGGTCCTCCGACAATATACATCTCGTCGTGCGTGTCCATCTTCAACTACATCATGACACAGTGCGTGTATAATCGCGGAGGCGCCCCAGATTTACTGATTTCTAAGCTTCAAGGATTAAGAAGTTTCCACAACTAACCTCAACCTCCGCCTTTCGGAGATCGATGTTTAATAGAGGGCTATGTTTTTATTTGTTGTACCTTTTGATGATTTATTGAGATAAATATGTCTTCCATGTATGTTATGTCTAACTCTGGTCTCATAATATAGAAGTCTTGTAAATAGTATTAGTGAAAATACTTGTAAATATTTTTAGTATTGTCATAAACAGAGTCGTTCTCGTAACTATGATGTAACTTTTACTGATGTTATGGTAATTTTGACCATTCTTATTAATTTTTATCGCCAAACTAAAATTCTCGTAAATATTTATTCACAGTACCTATTTTCGTAAATATCAATGTAAGTTGTGACAGAAGAAAAATCATAATATATAACTCTCGTAAATATTGTTAGTGCAAATTCTCGTAAATACCAATGATAGCTACGATAGTGTTATCATCTCAAGCCCTGGAATTCTCGTAACTATTTTTATCTGATGTGATGTGTAAGCGGTATCCACCAAACAGTATATTTATTTACTAGTACAGTATACATATATGTAATATAATAAGTCTACATAAGACTTTATTATATTATTCTAGTAAGACGTTCATCGTTTTCATTAGCGTATATATGCTCGTAACCATCCAGTTCGCTTGCCTGCATGCACACGGTCAGGTACTCCGAAATTACCGTGTAGTAGTAATTGATTATATGTTAATTATTGTTTATTTTGCATTAATGACCATGGCAGCCGGAGCTCACGGTGGCTCGTATGGTTCGGTGGGGTGGCCGAGCCTGGTGCTGTTGGTCGAGTCAGACGGCTTGGCTACAGAATAACATATTCTGTAGCTAGCTACAGTCCGATATTGTGCCGGGATATATAGCATACCCTCCAAAGGAAAAAGTCCACTTTGGCTCCCTCAACTTTCGATGAAGTCTGTTTTTCCTCCCTCAACTCCAAAACCGGACAAACAACCTCCCTCAACTTTTGAAACCGTGCATTTTAACTCCTTGGCCGGTTTTGAACGACGGGTTTGCTACAGTAACTGTGGTTTTGCTACAGTAACTCTGGTTTTCTTTTTTCTTTTTATTTATTTTTGCTGAATCTTTGAAAAATCATAGTAAATCACAGAAAAATCATAAAATAGAAAATCTAATTTTGTTGGATTCCACATGAGTAGATCTATACAATGAACATATAATATGACATACTTTAGTACAAAGTTTTTGTTGTGGCTTTAGACCTATGCTTTTCTGTAACTAAAAAAATTATAACTAAGTTATACATGATCTAATGAGTATAAATTTTTTAATACAATTGAAGCATACAATAATTAGCTCACCATAAAAATTTGACCATATTTAGACTATAGAAACTGCAGATATGAATTATTACAATTAATTCCATACAATAATATGTTTTTTCTGTAATTATTTGGAATAATTCATAGCTACAATTTCTATAGTCAAATTTTTATGGTGGGTTAATTATTGTATGCTTGAACTGTATTAAAAAAATTGTACTCATTAAATCATGTATAACTTAGTTATAAATTTATTTTAATTATGAAAAAGCATAGATCTAAAACTACAGCAAAACCTTTGTACTAAAGTATATCATATTATATGTTCACTATATAGATCTACTCATGTGGAGTCCATCAAAATTGGATTTTCTATTTTATGATTTTTCTGTGATTTACTATAATTTTTTAAAGATTCAACGAAAATAAATAAAAGAAAGAAAAAGACAAAACCATAGTTACTGTAGCAAAACCGCTGTTACTGTAGCAAAACCACCATATAAAACCGGCTAGGGAGGTAAAGTGCACGGTTTCAAAAGTTGAGGGAGGTTGTTTATCCGGTTTTGGAGTTGAGGGAGGAAAAACGGACTTCATCAAAAATTGAGGGAGGAAAATTAGACTTTTCCCCCTCCAAAACAAGAGAAGCCTAGTGGGCCGGGATCCTGTGGCTCGGCCCAAGCCCCAATATTGTGCAGGCTGCGTTTGGTACCGCTTCTAGAACGGCTCGTCCAAAAACACATCAACTTCGCGAGATGGCAAACGGAGCTGAAAATTGTAGCCCTCGGGTCGTCCGTGGGCCCCCGGCGTGAGCATGGGTGCGCGTGGGGAAGATTGACGTTGTCGCCGAGCACGGAGAAGAGCCGCTGGGCGCGGCCGCGGCCGCCGGAGCAAGCGCACAACATGGAGAAGGAGCCGGCGAGCCGCTGGGCCTATAACACCACATCGAGTTAGTAGCATCTTCGCCGTTCCCACAGCATCTGATTGCGTGGTGCCCAACTCTATCAACAGAACAGATACGTACTATATAGTATAGACGCATCATTGATGTTAGTAGCGCAATGTAAGTTTAAATTTTGTTATTTTTCCCACTAAATTCGTTGTACATGTAGATTTTTTATACTATATTATCCTACTTCGTGCTGATGAACACATTCAACTGTAGCAGGACGTTCGTCCTCTGGAGCTTGCAAATGTTGGAAGGAGCCAGCCGCGCATATGGACGGACTCACGAACGGGTAAATAAATCTCCTCAAATCCACAGGTGATCGTTGTGTTACTAAAATAAATATTCCACTGTGCGACTTGTTTCAGTTGATGCAGCCGTACTGAACTACTTGATTATTTTAACATTCGGCAAACTTGACACCATAGTTTTGTTTATCTGGGGCATTTTCATATAATCTACCCAAAGACTAACAAAATGTCATTAGTGCATTATCAAGGTACTATTTCGTAGACACAATACAACCATCAACCATAGAGCACAACTCCTTTGCTACCAAGAAAAAACCTGTGATTATGTACTGGGAAGCTGACAGAGTTCTGTTTCTTCCACTTGTGTCCGATTATATGTCTCTGCTGGGCGCTCGTCGAATGAAATAAATACAATCTGAGAAGTAGC
Source organism: Coix lacryma-jobi var. lacryma-jobi (assembly GCA_009763385.1). NCBI lineage: Eukaryota > Viridiplantae > Streptophyta > Magnoliopsida > Poales > Poaceae > Coix > Coix lacryma-jobi. Next base: position 7,992,763 of record CM019823.1, on the reverse strand, counting down.
TGAAAAGTTCAGCTTGTCATATGAAATCTTGGTCCTGGTCATCTGGTCGCCGAGAAGTATCTCCATCAAGCATTCTCTTCGTCATGTTGGCCCTCTGCACAAGTCGAACCAATGCTTGCACCACCTCTGACATTGGTGGCCTGAATTCTGGTTCAGGCTGCAGCAAGAATTTGGCTCACAAGGTTCAGATTTTATTTAGATGGATATGCTATGACTATCCTGCATGGATGATGAATGGAACTACTACCTGGACACACAGGGCAAGGACGTCAGCAAATCGGGATAGAGATTTGGCTGGGTATAGACCCTTGAGTGCAGGATCCACCATCCTGTCCAATGCATCGATGTCATGCAGCTGGGGTGTTGCCCACCGCACAAGTGACTGCTCCGACCTGGGTCTAGAGCTGTAATGGCAACATCACCATGGAATATCTGATCATCAATACCAAATTTATAACTAAAAGAAAGCTTAAAAACAGATGATGGGACTGTACTTGTCAAATGGTCTACGTCCAGTCAATAGCTCAAGCATGACAACTCCAAAGCTGTAGACATCACTCTTGAGGGTGTACTGACCGGTCATGTCCACTTCTGGGGCAGTGTATCCGGCACTTTGTTCTGCTGCCTGCACAAGTTTATTTGGCGATCAACATTATGAAGATGGTTAATGAGCCAGTGTCTGAAAGGCTGGGTAAGAATTGCAAAGATGATGTATACTAGATAGCCAAGAGGACGCAAAAGATATTTGATTTTCCATCATTGTACAATATATCTATACATGAACTTCTATAGACTCATTAAACTGTTCGTTTAAATAGCTCACCTACCAAAGATTTCTCCATGTGCTGAAGTTCATTTAACTCAACTATGCAATCAATCTTCTTGAAATGGATGTTAGTATATTGACCATTACCTGGAATTCAGCGTCAGGAATAAAGCTTGCAAGTCCAGCGTCTGAAAGGTGTGGGTTGAATTCTGAGTCCAGCAAAATGTTTGATGACTTGAAATTCTTATGGATGATGGATGGAGAACATATTTCATGAAGGTACCTACAAGTTATATTTCAGTTGTTATAGGAGCTACATATTTCATAAGGGAAAAATTGTTTAGTATGCATCAAGTAATGAACAAGCTCAATAATCATTGAAGCATGTTCTTCAATCACTCAGTGTGATATTTTGGCAATGTTCAGTGCACTGAACATATATCCACAGAACTAGAAAAGAGCAGAAAATATGCCCAAACAAAAGCCTATGTTTGGTTTTATTCCATTATCTAAAACAATACTCACTCAATTCCAGATTATAAGACGTTTCGGCTTTTCTAGATACATTTCTTTTACTATGTACCTAGACATAGTATATATCTAAGTGCATAGCAAAGCAATGTATCTAGAGAAGCCAAAACGTCTTATAATTTGGAACGGAGGGAGTAATATGCAAAGATGCGGTCAACAGTAATACCATTAATTTGATGGCCACTAATAAGAAATCACTTGTGCAACTACATATGGATGAAAACAAAGGTCCTTTTACAGTCCAGTTAGGTGGAGCCACACATGACAGGGAAATTTCTGCAATATTTAAATCATGTACAATACAAAATAGCACGTATATTCAATATCATAATTCATACATCCATACTACGGAAAAAATATATAGTTTATTTCCACAATTCCACTTACTCCAGTGCACGGGCAGAGCCGAGTGCGATCTTGATACGAGAGTTCCAGCTAAGTGGTTTGCTGTACTCATCTGAAAGGTGGAGTAGATCATGAAGCGATCCATTCCTGTGGAAATCATACACAAGCAAGTGCTGGCCATGTTCCATGCAATAGCCCACAAGCTCATTAAGATTCGCATGGTGCAATTTTGAAATGTTCGAGACCAGTTCAGCAAAGTCATCAGATGATTGAAATGGCATCACAGTACTGTCTAATTTCTTGACGGCCAGAACCTAGAGAAAGGAAACAAAAGTAAGTACCTTATATTTACAGGGTTCAACTTCTGTATCCCACTACATAAGTGCTTTTGAAAGTAACGGGGGAAATATTATAACGGAAATTGAAGCAACACCTTGCTCCGGAAATATAGCTTATTCTTAGTTCCTTATAATTGCTACCTTTCACTAATGTGATAATATATACATTAAGTGGCATAAGGGTTACTGTGGACATGTATGTAACTAGCTGACTAAAGAAATTAGTCCTGGTTTCAAAGACCTTAAAGACACAATTCAAGAAAACTTTTGTGTACCTTTGGGAACACATAGGAATTGTGACATGAAGATATATAGCATACCTTTCCATCATTGAACTGTGCCCTGTAAACACGTCCAAAAGTACCCTCTCCAACAAGGTTGTCGAAGCTGAAGCTATCTGTTGCCATCTGTAGATCTGCAACTGAATAAACAGTTGCCTTTATAGGTGTTATATTACTTTTCTTTGCAACAGGCTTGTTTGAAAAATCATCATCATCATCAAATGATTTGTTCCGTTCTATCTTCGGAGGTGGTTTCAGATTAATTGAAGCAGGTGAATCCAAAGACTCTATGTCCACTGCGGTGGACTCATAGATAGGCTTCATGTCTGCAACATGTGTATAAGCAGATGTTCACATAATTAGATAAAGCTGCGGAAACATCTCTCAGGTGTGATAGTCATCAAGCTCGCTGACCTTTAACTTCATTTGAAGGGAAGGAAGTGAATGGCTGGTGCTGTTCAAAGTGTTCTTTCATAGCAGCTTTGCGTTTTCTTCTTTTGATCAGAAAAAATGCAACAACTGATCCAACAACCAGCAACGATATAATGATTCCTGCTACACCTCCACCACCTATCCCAGATTTTCCACCAGAACTTGATGAACCATCACCATTCTGACCTGCGCCATTCCAATGGTTTGGAGGAGGAGGAGGCGCTGTATATGGAGGTGGCGGTGGCGCTGGTCCTGTGCTCCAAGAATTTCCGTCAGTCCTATACACAAGAAGCATATTAGTGCAAGATATAGCTCTCTAGCATTTGCATGTCAAGAAGTCTGAGATAACTCACTGTAGACTGTTTATCTTCTTAAGCTGACTTGGAATCCATCCAGTGAAATGGTTGTTCGCAACATTCCTAGAGGCAAGCAGGTTGAGCTATGATACTGAACGTGCAAATAAAGCACCATTGAATTTCGCAGTTGATTACTCACAGAGTTTCAAGGGGGAGATTGGCTAAGACATTGATATAACCAGTAAATTGGTTGTTCTGCAAATACCTGAGAAGAAAAGGAATGGGTCAATGCAAAACGTTCTAATGAGGCATGTCTAGGAGATGAAAATAAACAGGCATGCATCATTTCATACATTTTTTTCAGGCTTGACAATCCAGTGAAACTTTGTGGTAGATCACCAGCAAGAGAATTAAAGGAGAGATCCCTGCATTGCATTGGATACGAAAATAAAGATACTCAAAACACAAGGAACAGCAAAAAATGAGGGATTTTAATACCCAAAATTAAGACCCATCAGACGATGCCCACAAAGCACTTACAGTTCTGACAAACTATAAAGGTTGGAAAATACATCAGTGATGTTTCCTTGTAGTTGGTTATGATTAAGGTTCCTGCATGCGGCAAGAAAAAAAAATCATTTATCCCTTTCGATGATACATATTCCAAGGTAAAATCAAGTCCTGGATGCAAGAACACTCACAAATACTTAAGATTAGGCATCATTGAAATCGAGTAGGGTAAATTTCCACCAAATTGATTTCCTGCAAGATTGCTGTACAACAAAAGAGTTATCTAACAGCTATGCCACCAGAAAAGTTAGAATTTTTTTGAAATGCACAAATTCACTGTAGGAACTTACAGTTTCTCAAGCTTCATATTTGGAAGATTGTACGGTATTTGACCTCCATTCCCAAGGTTATTTTGGCTCATGTCACTGCATCAAAAGTTGATTTAGAGTGCCTATCAACTGAAGCCTCACAATGGACAAATTTGAGCGAAATTTATAATTGGGAACTCACAGCTCAACTAATGAACCCAAGTTATTCATGTTGTAGGCCAAAGTTCCGGTGAGTGACAAGTTTGGTAATAGGCTACAGCAACAAACAAAGGAAAATATGGTGAGCGGGAGTAAGAAATGAAGCTGTGCTAGCAGGTGCCTGCAACTATACTGCAGCACAAGGCTCACATTTTAGTGACCCCTGATCCTGAGCAAGTAATGCCCTTCCATGACTGGCCACAAGGATCGCCGCCATTCGCCTGCCAACCTGTGAGCTGCCCCAGAGAATTCAGACTGGTGAAGAGCGTGTTGAGGACATTAACTGCATGCAAGAGTGCAGCAAATTAGAACGGTACTACGGAATGTTTCACCACAAATCTCAGTTCATTTGCAAACTTGAAGTATCAAGAATATGCATAGATTTAGATTATCATAGTAGTACAGCACCTAAAGAAATATCAAGAAGCTGCGCGAAAGGAAAATTATTGTGTTATGGGCACTGTTAAAACCAAAATCTCCCTCTCTAAATGGTACTCATATATCCACTGATTCTACCAACACTTGCAAGAATCTAAAAATAGTAATTTGCGTTCAAGTGTTGCTGATTGAGGTATAGAGGAATCAGCTAAGAATAGGGATTTTTTTTAATAGAAAGAAGGTATGGGGTATTACTGTTTCCGATTTCTACTATCTCAGAAACCAAAGGCTGCAAAAAAGATTGAAAACAGAATGGAATGAAAAAAAAAAGATGGCAAGAATAGCTAGAAGCAGCACGTAGAAAAAAACAATCCCGTGCATCCCCGTTGCTGAATTACCCATCTAATCCACCAAAAAATTGCACACGCTCCTCGCAAAACGAATGCGGCAGAAACTGCCGGACGCACGGTGAACAGCACAGCTGATGAGGTTTTGTGCGAAGAAACAGCTGAATTCAGACATCATTATCCGGCACGGTAAACAGCACAACTGATGAGGACATCATCCGGAATGTAGGAGTAGGAAAAGGTGAAATCCAGAGCATTCTCGCCCAAAGCAAAGACCTCCGCAGCCTAAAAGTAATCTTTAACAGTAATAACTAGAGAATTGCAGAAATTCCAAAGAGAAAGCAAGATTTGGTCGGTGGGTAGAGCAGTTGGGCCGACTTGCTGATTCCGAAACCGAATCTACCAGAGCGCGGAACGAAGAACAGCCGCCGGCTTGGCTTGGAGCCACTCACAAATCTCACTCTCTCCCAAGCCAAACACATCAAGCAGAAAGACAGAGCTCAACTCAAGAGAGCGATCCGATAAACAACAAAAAAATCACACGGAAGAAGAAGAAGCACAGTGAAAGCAGAAGTTTCCAACTCACGATCGTTGGGGTCAGTGTCCGCAGCAGCGAAGATCCGTCGGCCTGGCCAAATGCTGCAGTCGCAGCAGCAGAAGGCGAGGAACAGCAGCATCAGCCGCCGCGCCACATCCAGCACCCCGCCACCGCCTCCCCTTGTGCTCCTCCTCCTCGCCATCCCGCGCAGCAATGCTCCCCCTCCCTCCTTCCCTCCTTCCCTCCCTCCCTGACGAGGACGCGAGGAGGAAAGCGCTTTTAATTTGGGGTCAGGAGGAGGAGCTCCTTCGGAGTTCTCTTGTTTAATTATTCGGCTACTCGAAATCCTACTGATTTACCGCTCTTTTTTTTTACAGAGCACACCACACGCTGCCGCTTTTCGAGACGGATGATGAAACCACACGCGTGGCCGCGCATTGGAAGCTAGCGCGGCAGCAGCTGGCAGCAGAGCGCCGGGACAAGAACCCGCGGGTGATGGTCTTTGCTTGGCGTCCCTGTCACGGTCAGGGGGCATGGGCTGCGTCTGGCGTCGCCTTGGCCGGGGAAGCAGGAGGAGTAGGAGTAACGTTCGGCACAAAATTCCGGATTTTTATTTTCTTTTGAAAAAAATCGAAATCAAGGCTAGTACTCCATCGTACTGTACTTCCTCTGTCCCCGAACAAGTGTCGTTCTCGCTTCCCGAGAAAAGTTACCGACAATTATATATTAAAATATATTAATATTTATGCTAAGTAATTAGTATCATCGGAAAGATCTTTACATCTAGTTTTTTAACAAAATTATTTGGAGATATAAATATTGCACATATTTTCTACAAATTGAGTCAAACATGTGACACGCACACCAACAGCGACACTTATTTAGGGACGGAGGGAGCATGTCATATGAAGGACAATCAACAGGCAATAATTGGGGATGGACATGGGTCGTTACGTTCATTAAGACTGACCGCACTCTTCGTACTCTAAATTCATCATCTATATATCTTAGTCATCAAGATTCTCTTCTCTATATTAATTTCTTCCGCACTCATCCATCCTCTATATCATTCTCTACCACTGTGAGACCCACATCTCTGTAAATAAATTTTATCTAAATATATCCATGTGAGATCTTATTTTGAAGGATTTATTGCAATAAATTTAATGGTGTAATCAAAATTTAATTTGAATTTTTGTTTATGAGTTACAACATTTTTTAGTTAATTGAAATAGTAGAACCCACCTAAGATTTTTTTTTCTCTCCCTCCCTCTGAACTGCCGCGCTCTCTCATGCGGCCGCTCTCCTCCCGATGCTCGCTTTTGGCGGACGCCCTGTACCACGCCACAGATAGCGGATACCAGACTCATCCTGTTTTTTACGCAAGAAATAGTGTACCCGCTGCGGTACTTAAATCCGGTATATGCTACTCGAGTACGATATAGCGACTAGCAGTGCGATCAGTCTAACCAGGATTATGGATGTCCCCGGCCCCCAGGCTATTTGGAGCCCTGGCGAGGGGATAAGAGCAGGTACAATAATTGGCTTATAGCCAAGCACATGCTGATGTGGAGGAGATAAGGGATGAGAGAGAGGAGAGCTTGACTCCCATGCAAGCACCAAGCTAGGTACGGAAGCACAGGTAATAGTGGATCCAATAGAGATGTATGTGATGAGGAATAGAAAAGAGAAATAGTTTGTAGCCAAGTACAAGACTAACTATTGTATAGTTTGGTTCTTAAAAGTTGGCTTATAACCAAACATTTAGCTCTATTATTGACCATGCCTTAACGTGGCAAGTGCCTTGGCAATTGGCAGCCTGAGCTGTGGTCAGCGGCAGAGGAATTTTGGCGCCTGTGTGTGTGTTAGCCAGCTGTGTGACAGGCAGAGAGGGTACAAAAAGAATTGTTAGTGATACTCTGTCCACGAACCGCCGCAGATTATTCTGATACTGTCAGCACGACGGGCGGTGCTTTGTTGTGTCAAGTAGATGCTGAGTAGTAGAGTACAGCTCTCTCTCTCTCTCCGGGATATGAGTGCGCGATCCGGTTAATGAATCGGTGTTGTTCGGAACACAGGATAGGAGGGTGCTCTGTAGGTTGTATAGCTGATTTCGACTGTTTCAATAATATTCTGTGAGAGAAAATAAATCAAAGTACGGCTGATAAGCCGACTGATAAGGACAAACTAACATGACAATAACACGACCTGTTATAAAAAAATAATAATAACACGGCTTGCTAGTCCTGGGACTCGGAAAAATGAACACATTACTAAGAAAATTCATTTAAATAAATATAACACACAAATAGCTAGAAAAATGTAAAGGCTCTAGGAGAACGAATATACTCTCTTCATCCTAAATTATAAGACGTTTGACTTTTTTTACCTTATTAAGCTTGATCACTCGTCTTATTCTAAAAATTTATACAGATATAGTCAAATTTAAGTTATTCTTGAAGAACTTTTATTAATAAACAAAGTCATGATAAAAAAAAATTATATATAAAATTTTGAATAAGACAGGTGGTGACACTGGTGTCAAAAAACCAAACATCTTATAATTTAGGATTTAGTACTATTTAAGTCATTCAACTATCGTACCTATGTTTTTGTCAAAAAAACAAAAACTATCGTACCTATGTTTGAGTCATCTTTAGATCTCTATAGATGATATATCTGCTAATAGTTCTCTCTTTTGGATCAAACATGTGCAGCTAATTGTTGGACACTATCTCATCGCTAGTTGAACCAAATAAAAAAATAGCAGCTAATAGTTATCTTAGGGTCTTTTTGGATCCACTAGTTGATAGCAGATGGTTAGAATCTGTTTGGATCCTCTAGTTGATAGCAGATAGTTATTATCTAATTTGGTAGGATCTGTTTGGATCCACTAGTTGATAGCAGATAGTTATTATCTGATTTAGTTCAGTTAGTAGTGAGATAGTTGTTATCTAGAGTTCCACCTAATAACTATTTAATCCACTATCCATACATGACTGGATGTAAAAGGAGATAATATAATTATTAGCAAATAGCTACTACCTATTAGAATCCAAATAAGACTTTATAGTAGCATTTGTCATTAGTTGTACATCCAAACACCCTCAAGCTAATAGGTAGCTAATGCTATATATGAGCTATTAGTCGGCTAATTATTCATAAATAATGAATCCAAAAATACAATAAACACAGTTCAGTAATTTTTCAATGGTTCATTAATTTATTTAGTGATTGAAGAACGCAACGACGATGGCCGGGTAGATTATATCATCTCCTCCGTATATATCTCTACCCCTAAGAGGACTCAAATGACATCGTCCGATTACCCCGTCGCTTCGCTTCTTCTTTCCCCCGGCTCCCATCGCGAACCCCGCACCCGCTTCTCCCCCGGCTCCCATTGTGAAACCGCTCTGCACGACCGCACCCGCTCTCCCGTCGGCGCGCCCGGCCGCCGCGACGCTCTCCCAGCCACTCTGCGCTCCGCTCGGGCTGCCTGTGCCCGACCGCTCGGCGCGCCGCTCGGGTCGCGCCGCACGCGCCCGGCCGTCGCGCCGCTCTCCCGGCCACGACCCTCGCGACAGTTCTCTCGGCCACGACCCTCGCGACAAGCTGTTCCCCGGCCACGACCGCACGCTCGCATCCCTCCCCCCGAACGCCGCCGCAGCTCGCACTCGAGCTCCCCCGCGGCTCCGGATCGTCGGTTCGGGGGAAGGCGAGGCGGCGACAGAGGAGCTGGAGGAGGGATTGGTGAGTGCCCGTGCGTTGCTTTTTGTCCTTTTGGTTCACGTTGATTCGATGCGATTAGCCTCGTTCCGAATCGATTGGTGAGTGCCCAGCGTGACACGCTCGATGCCTCCATCCACCTTTGACTTCTCCAACATCCATGGTGGTGGCCAACGGAAGTTAAGCAACTCAGCATCAAACTTTGAACCATCTAGAAGGTGATCTTTCTTCTTTCCCTGGCCTGCCTGTTTCAGCTTCCTTGCGTACTGCAACTGCTCTGAGAGATGCTCTCATGGTGTTTGTTGAAATGTCTCTTAAGCCATTGCAACGTTATTTGATATTAATAGTATTGGCCAGTGCCCATTTTTCCAAAGGGTCTCCCTCCAGTTTAGTTGGGAGAGATGGCGGAGCATGCCTGGTGAGTCCCTGATTGCACTAGCCTGTTGATGTTTGGAGAAAAAAAGATACTGCTTGCACTAGCACATTTTTCCTGTCTTTTATTTTAGAAGAAGCATGTTTTCTTGTTTCAGTATGAGGCTTGCAGTAGCATTCAGTAGACATTTTTTATAATGCAATGCATGTGACTTGAAACAATGTGCTCAATTTGTAACCGCTGAATGAATTACGTGCCAATGTACTGACCGGTGTTCCATGGCGAGACTGATGAAAATGATGAGTGGAGGCTCAAAAATTCAAAAATTCCTGATGGGTGGCAACTGCACAGCTCATGGAGCTGCATTGTGCTCCGCTGTCAATCCTATACATGCCCTCTGCTCATCGGGATGTCTGCTGATGATGGACGTACTGAGCATTTATATGCCCTCTACAATGATGATGGGTGAGTGCTTGTGCCTCTCTCTCTGTTTGATATTTTTTAATTTATATGCAGCCATATTTTTCCTAATTGCACAGCTGCTCCCCAAATTAGCATTTGTGGTTCTGTGTTGTCAATTGTCATCAGAATAGCATTTGTGAATAAATTTTGAGTGATTACATAAGCAGCCTATTTTGTAAATAGGTAATTCATGGTATTTTTAGATTTCTTGATCACTAATAGTAACTGCTCCCTTAGTTGCCATTAGTAGCACATGTTCTAATGAATATTTTTTTATTGTAATTGACTGATTTTATCATCTCATAATTTGATTGGTGAAAAGATAGCTAAGTAGACTGACATGGAATGACGGTGTATCTCTAAATCCCACCAATACAGCTGCCATATACTGCGTAGCCAGCTGATGCAACACCCAGAACTCAAGATCTGCAGTGACAACAATCGTTTTTTGTCAGAAGTAGTGGGCCTCTCCGGCTAGGTTAGCCATAAGCACTTATGACCTTAATTTCATTGATGTTGAGAATGCAGCTATCAAGCTCTTGGTCATCAAAGCATCTATTAGTAGGACTCACTAGGACATGTTCTTTAAGGTGACGTGAGCTCCTTAGTGTTGGATAAATTAGTAGTTCAGTGCAAAACATAGATTATTACATATATAGTTTGCTAATGTTATATTTCTTTCATTTCTACCTTTCTGCTTCTACCTACAGTAATCAATAGTTTCTAAATATTGTGGACTACTGAAAGGTCCTAAATGGCTAGAGGGGGGGTGAATAGCCTATAAAAAATTTCTACAACAACACTTAAACAAACTAGTTAGACAACTAAATGGCGAAGCGAAGTTTGCGCTAGCTCTACACAGATGCAAGCCACCGATTCACAATTCTAGATAACCACAAACTCTAAGTCACACAAGATCAAAGAAACTATTCAACAACTAAATAAGCAATAATGTATATCACTACACAAGATAAGAGAATGTAACTAACAACAAGGTATAAAAATAACTTGCAAGAAAGTAACAAATGTAAGTACAAGAGATAGAGGTGTGTATACCGAGCCGGCAAGAGATTAATAAATGAATATCAAAGAATACCACGGAGACAGGTTGACACAATAATTTTTCCTCCGAGGTTCACTTGCTTGCCGGCAAGCTACGTCCCCGTTGTAGCGATACACCCACTTGGAGGTTCACGCGCTAATAGGCATCACACGCCTAACCCTCAAAAGGGTGCCGCACAACCAACACAAGATGGGGATCCACAAGCTACGAGCAATCCACTAGAGTTACCTTTGGCGCTCCGCCGGGGAAGGTACAAGAAACCCCTTACAAATCACCGGGAGATGGCCACGAACAATCACCACTCGTGCCTAATCTCCTCCGCTGCTCCAAACCGTCTAGGTGGCGGCAACCACCAAGAGTAATAAGAATATCCGCAGCAACAACAATCGCCAAGTGCCACTAGATGCAAACTCACAAGCAAATGCACTTGGATCTCTCGATCTCACTTGGATTCGCACTAACAAGCAAAGAGATCGGAGGGAGGGATTAGATCTTGCTCAAGAGGATGTTCAAGAAGTCGGAAAGTCAAGAAGAACGCCCCAAAAGCGGCCACGGCCAATTTATAGGGAGGGGAGGACGACAGCCCGAACCCCACTTTTCTGCGCTTGGTCGGTAGTACCGACCCCTCCTGGGCGGTAGTACCGACAGAGTCAAACTAGCCGTTAACACACGACCCGCTGATTTAGGCGAAGCACCGACTCTCTGGTCGGTACCTCCGAAGTCGGTAGTACCGGCCCTATGGCGGTACTACCGGCAGGCTACCTTCGGATCTACACAGAACGCATTCAAAAACTTCCTCCAGACCTTTGAACTACCGATCCCCTGGTCGGTACTTCCGAGCCCGGTGGTACCGATCCTATGGCGGTACCACCGCCAGGTCAACTTCCACTCAACTCAGAGAGCTCCGCAAGCTTGCCAATCACCGGCCTTGGGTCGGTAGCACCGGGCGCGGTACTACCAAGGTTATGGCGGTACTACCGGGAGGTCTTTTTCAAAACCACACAGAGAGCTCTGCAAAGACTCCTCAGGGCCACGGTACCACCGACCATCCGGTCGGTACCACCGCCGGCGGTAGTACCGAGCTTATAGCGGTACCACCGCCAGGCCAAAAACGCCCCAACACAGAGAAGGCTGCACGCAACACCTATGGGCGGTACCACCGACCACCCGGGTCGGTACCACCGACCATACACAGAAAACTTCATTTTCTTCTCTGTGTTGATCCAAAACTACTTCAACAACTTCTCCTTTGCAAAAGTGCTAACACCACCAAGTGTTCATCATCTTGTGCATGTGTGTTGGCATTTTCACAAACATTTTCAAAGGATTCGAGTTAGCACACTAGGTCCTAATGCATATGCATGTATGAATCCATCTAGTGGCACTTGATAACCGTGATCACTGAGATATTCCCCTCTTAATAGTACGGCTATCTATCCTAAATGCACTCACACCCTCTATGGTGTCTTGAGTGCCAAAACAAAATTCCTATTTATACCTTTGCCTTGATCTCCATAGGATTTTGCTTTTCTCTTCTTCTTCTTCCAAAAGTGGAGCACTTGATCTATCTTTTGGTCACCACCACCAACACATGTTTATTGTATAGCTCCTGCACTTGGTGTGTACCAACCTAGCTCATAAACACTTCATGACAAGGTTAGTACACTAGGTGACATCAATTACCCAAAAACAAACAGGGACTTTCAACTACATGCAGTGCCATGTTCTTATCATCATAGCTAATAATAGGGATTTTGGTTATAGAGAAGTAGAGATTGGTGCAATTTAATTTGGTTTTAATTGATGATTCATGTTCAGATATATACACACGGCAATAGATGTTGAACAAGTTCGCAGCTTTAGTGAGCAACAATGGATGGTGAGTTACTCTTTTGATTTGTGTAGTTTGATTTGGTTCAATGTTCAGACATACATATTATTGCACCTTTGGAGAATTTGTTTTTGTTTGGTGATCGATACTCAGTCGGACAGTGATTAGAGTGGCCCGGCTAGGTACCATCCAACCATTCATCAATTAATTATGCCCTGCACAGTACCACTGTTTTAGGGATAAAGAATTTATCACTATCAGTTAATTATCATTCTCGTTTCATGTACTCTATCATTAGTATGAATTAAGGCAATAATATAGTCTATTGGCCATTATGAAAAGTGCATTCTTACTATGCTGAATTTTTAGTTACCACACTATAAAAACAAATATTAAAAAGGCAAAGGTTGTCACACCCTCGGTAGTATAAATAAATGAGTCCTCGATGTTTTTTTTCTTCTTGTGAACAGTGCATGCAAAATTACAAATCATATAATATTTGTACTTTGATTAGAAATCACAACCAAGGGAGTAGTTAACTTGATAGCATATGTATGCTTTTTCTAATTGCATTACTCTGCGCACCTACTCAAATTGGAATGCATTGCAAACCTAGCTGTTGTTAGAATTTGTTCACTCTTGCTACAACTTAGCATCTGTACTTTGAATTTGTTCATTCTTTGCACCATGTCAATGAATATGGACCTTAGAAATGGAATATTGCAACAAATAATATTAGGTAAAAATATAATGACCCTTACATCAAACTAGAATTACCATACTATTTTCCCCTGTGTTACCAATGTAGATCTCATTGTTGTCGTGACCCTGAAAATGGTTGAACTAACAATTCTAGAGCTTTTTGACAGAGCATGTTGGTCTTTAGTTAAACTTCCATGTGCTTTTATGTCAATAATTGATGCCAATTGTTTTCTAGGAAAGCTGAGGAGGCTTGCAGTTGTTAGTATAAGCTACCTATCTTCTAGGTTTGTGTTGTAATTTCTTCAAGCTTGATATGGAATGTTTAGATACTCCACACCTTAATTTTCTTCCCTTGCAGTTACTTTAGGTGTAAGACTTCTGATATATGCATAGCTATCTTGTTCCGCCTATGACTGTTGTGATAACTTTTAGATGTAACAATAAGAAAGAAGTCACGACCCTAGGTATGCACTGCAGGCGAGATTGAACACGAAAAAGGTGCATCAAGCCGTGAATAAGGAAGAAGTCACCTTTGTCGGTTTTCAAATGAGGACCCATTGTGCTCTGAAAGTGAGAGAAGCGATCTGACTCACAGAAGCAAAGCTAGAAACTTAAGCTGAAGGAGCATCTTTTTCTAAATCTTTTGATGATGTTTTTTCTAATCCCCTGATGTGGAGTTATCTCATTGTATTCAATGTACCGATGAAAGGAGTAGTCTCAATGTGAAGTTTGAACTTGGGATGACAACTCTGGTATTTGTAACTTATGGAGTTTAGATATTTTCGAGTGGATCAAATATGAGAATAGTTTTATGGAATATTTAAAATGAAATTTGTTAGACTTGGTTAGACATGATAGCAGTTTTACCTTTGCCATTGCCACTCATCTAGACTTGGCCATCACCACTCATCTAGAGTTGTCGTAAAATGAATAGCTCATTACTTATTTTTTAAGAGAAAAAGGGTGCTCATATTAGGAAGCCCATATCAAATATTATTGTACAAATATGCATATTTGCGTTACCCGTCGCAACGCACGGGTACTTACCTAGTAGAAATTAAAAAGAATGAACATTTGGCTACATACTACTAGTATGTGTGTGTACATCAGAGTTAGCGGCGCTGGAAAGATCATAGCGATGTGTGGTGGAGCTAAAACAAAAACAGTGAAACGATTGGCAACATTATTGTAGCATGCAGTTTTCAGAAAGCTGATTGTACCATAAAGCATGCTCGTATATGTACGCCTGGCATGATGCGAGTCGATGGCAATAATGTCACATACTCACATGCGACTTCCTTTCTCTGTCTCAGATCTGAAGTGATTAGTACTATTATCATATTTATCCAAATCAAATCCAACGTTGCGACTCATGCTCGTCGCGCTGCCCGAGCAGCGGACGGGATATCACCATCACATCAAGAGAAGAAGAAGACAGAAGGGCAACCCAATCCACTGGCCACACGCTAATCTAATGCATGATTTCCCGTGGTGGCAGCAAGATGGAGGTGGAGACAGACAGGACAGCAACATGCGACCAGCCAGCGAGAGCCGCCCCGGAGCCGGAGGGACAGCCGGACAGGCAATGCATGCGTTGGCGTTGCGTGCTAATCAAATGCGGCGATATCCCAATCCCCGAAAAAAATTTTAGCCGTTCGGGCTGCGACTGCGAGAGCGAGACTGTTATAAATATTTATAATAGGGATGATCTCATCCCAAACCGCCCGTATGGACGTCTTGGACGGTTACGCATACGCGGACGTCCCTGACTTCAGTGGTGGAGCCAGGAATTTTATAGAGCCTGGACGAAATAAAACGTCGTGCTAATAGCAAGGCCACTCGTAAAAACTATATGGACAAAAAAAAATTAGCTATCATATCGAATATTAAAACAAATGCCTGAAGTATTAAATATATACTAATTGTTTGTCAGCCAAAATCTACTTCGTGAGACGAATCTATTGAGTCTAATTAATCTATGATTTGACAATGTGGTGGTACAATAAACATGTGCTAATGGTAGATTAATTAGGTTTAATAGTTTTTTCTCGTTAAGTATTGTACGTCGAGGTATAATTAGTATTATAATTAATCTATTTTTAATAGACTAAAATATTGCCGTAACATTTGGTGTAATTAGTGTTAATTAATCTATTTTTAAGTTTTAAACTATCCTAAACGACGTGTGCTCTCTACCTCATCTTTGTACTACCTCATTTTTGTATGTAGCTTTTTTGAGGGGTTTTTTTTCTGGAAAACAATCTTTTCTTCTTTAATAATATTTGTACTTTTTTTAGGGCCAGTTTGGTAGAGCTCCATCTGATTCTGATTCTCTATAGAAGTTGATTCTCTGAGAGAAGTGATTCTATGGCTGAAAGTGATTTTCTTTGATTCTTTAGCATAAATTCTTAAAATCAGCATGAAGAATCACTTCACAGAATCAGGGGAAACTACTTTTTTCAGCTCTCAGCCTCTTAGTTCATTTTAGAGAATCAATTCACGGAATCAGCAGAGATCACTTCTCGCTGAAAAGCTGTTTGGCAGAGCTCCTGCTGGATTCAGCGAAGAATCAGCACTAGGAGCTCTGCCAAACGGGCCCTTACAGAGAAATGAGTAGGATTGTTAAGTAGCTTTTTTATTTTTTGATGGAAGGATATACTTTAGCATGTCGTGGGGAGCCCGTGGCCGGGCCTTGGCTCCGCCAATGGCTGACTTCCCTTTCGGCTTGTATATATATCTGATACAGATCAATGGAATGCTTACGGATTGATTACATACCACTGCGTTCATTTCATTCTACGCTTCACACGTTATCAGCAAAACGCTACTCAGTTCTTGTTTCGAGAGGAAGAATAACTCAATTATTGATAGAGCATCTGAGTCCAATCTCTTCAACTTCAAGTGGAAGAGCATCTTCGCCTCTTCGGTAGAAGAATCATCGATCGAGGTAACAACAGGAATCATCGCTTGTTACTGAATCATCGATCGAGCCAACCCCGTGCTCGGTTGTGGCCATGGCCCGGCGCCCCGACGGCGGTTGGCGGCTAGGCGCTCCAGCCAGCAGCCTCGCACTCGACCGTGGCCACGGCCTGGCGCTGTGGCAGCGGCGGCGGCCCAACCAGCGGCCCTCGCGGCTCGCGGCCGGCGGCACGCGTGGCCAGCAGCGGCCCTCGCGGCACGCGCGGCCCGCGGCACGCCCTCCTCTGCGGCACGCCCTCGGAGGTCAGCGGCCGGCAGTCGCCCTGCGCGACCTCGCGCGGCGTTCCGGCACTCGGCTCCCGCAGCGGCCTACGTGCCCGTGGCCGGGGTGGCTCGGCGTGGCCGACCGGGCCTGGCTCGGTGACCTGGCTCGACCCTAGCGAGGGCCTGTGGCTGGGCGGCGGCGGCCCAGGCAGCCAGGAAGCGCCTGGGCTCCTTGCGGTGGCGGCCAGGCTCCTCGCGCCGGCAGCCAGCCACACGCGGCCCCTCCTTGCGCCGCGGCCAACAGCCCTGAACCCAGCACAGCCGAGCGGCTCCTCCCTTCCTCGCGGAGGCTATCACATAGCAGTGGCCTTGCGCCCAAGCGGCCCCGATTGCTCGCAAGCAGATGAAGGTGGCAGCCGTTGATGAACGGGAAGAAGGCGTCCCTCACGCTGGAGGCCGAGGGAATTTTTCTCTCTTACGGCCGGTTTGGAACGCCGGATTTTTACCCTGTTCGTACGTTTTTCCTGTGAAATTGAACTGATTCCTGTAAAATTCCTGCGTCATTCCTGTGAAATTACCGCGTTCCAAAGAGGCCCTATTATCCCGTAAGTCCATCGGTGGGTGAATGGATAAGGTCATGCATTTATTTATGCATGAACACCCTTATTTCTGCAAATTAAATAATAGTCCAAATAGATTATTATTTAATGGAATATATTATACATGTTTTTAATTCATGTTCAAAGCATTTGCTTTACGCAATTCCCAAGGACATGAATTTCTTATTTCTTTATGCAATTTATATATTAAGTTTTCAGCTTTTTATACAAGCACTTAATATACAAATATGCAAATGCTTAAGGTTGATTAATTCTCATGTTTTAAATAACACTATGTTTCTCAATTTTGATATTGGCTATACACAAGATAGTACCCTAGTACTACTGCGAGATTTTCATCTTCAACGTGCGTACTCAATATCAAATTTTTGAAATATTTGGCATACACTTTGGAGTGTCTATCTTTATTTATTTTCAAATTGGTCATACACAAGGTAGTACCCTAGTACTACTGCGAAATTTTTATCCTCAACGTGCGTATCCAATTTGATAAATAAATTATACAAGGGACACTTGAGTGATTATCATGGTTCTTTTCACATTGGCCATACACAAGGTAGTACCATAGTACTACTGTGGGATTTTATCCTCAACGTGCGTACCCAATATTGAAAAATGAGTCCAAAGTTAACACATCAGGTGCTTAACAGTGTTATTCAACATGAGAATATCCCTATTATTCAAGTTTACCTTGATTATTTGCATTTGCTTATTCAACTTTGCCAAAGATTTTTAACAAATCTTGACCCTACTTATGTAGGCACAAATAACTTCCACTTATATTTTTAAGTTTCAAGTGCTTAATTTATTTAATGCAAATAATTATGTGATTACGCCAGGCAAGCAAAAGAGAGACCGACCTGCAACTGCTGAGACAGAATTTTTTTTTTGCAAGCTTCCAGACCCAGTGGCTGCCCCACCGTCATCAGTAATACAAAGAAGTCTCCATTCTCCTGCTTTGGTTCAGACCTGCGACGGTGACTCTGCAACCACCGGCATACCGTGTCCTGTCCTGCGCTCGACCGACTCCGTCAGAGGGTGTTAAAGTTCCCTTGAGTATTTGATAAACTTTATCTAAATATAAATAAATTGGATTTAAAAAATTCGTCTCGATATTTACAGACAACAAAAAATTAATTATTTTTAAATCTACATTTAATATTTTATACATGCGTATAAAGATTCTATATGTGATGAGAAATCTTGAAAACATTTGAGAACTCACTTCTCTCGGCGAGGCTCCTGCAACACTGCAACTGCGGAGTGATGAATGCAGGCGATTGCGGTGCTCTCGTTCAGTGAGGACAGGAGGAGGCTGTACGTTCACTCCTTCATTCACACACACACACACATTGCGCGCTCCTCGATCCTGTGCACAGTTCTCGTACCACGTACTGTACTGTAGGGGTACACAGGTTTATAACGGGATCCAACAGAGTACGGCTTAGGCTCGGTGGGCCGTGGACCGTGCTGTGCGGCTGGCTGTGCCTCCGCGTGAGGTGAGGTTGATGCCCCTTTGGTTTTCACACAAAGCGCAGGAACGAACTTGCAAGCTTTTGCCCTAGCTAGGCTTGCTCATGCTGTCTTGCCTCCCGTTCTAGCTACTACCGGGCTACTAGTAGCTAGTACGTTCATTTTTTTTTCAAAAAAAAAAAACTCAGTATATTAGGCTAGATTTATTTCTTTTGGTTCAGGCCCCGTTTGGAATGCGGGATTTTTCTTCTGTTCCTGCGTTTTTCCTGTGAAATTCCTACGTTCCAAACAGGCCCTCAGTCTCTTTCCTTTCCTTTGGGTAGTAGTGATATGTAGGTACCTGGTCCGTTGATCTCGACACGCCAACTAACTTCCACTAACAGCTGAAAATTGAACTGATAGGAACTCGATCGATCGTTTGCAATCAGGATTCGGAGGATACGTGAGTGGGACAGTCGTGGGAGGGGAAGAAGAACGCACTCACTCACATCGACAACCCGCCGTGGCTATAAGGCACACCATGCACACGCAAACACTCCTCCAAGGGGAGGGAGAAATAAATCCGTTCAGCCAACTTTTGTTTTCTTATAATCATCAACGTAAGTGCATGATAAGGAGACAAAGTTTACGTTACGAACCGGCGGAAACGAACAGGTTCCTCCTATCCGAATTCACTCCACACCATGCCGGCTGCCACTAACGAAAACGAAATTAAGGAGATGCTTCTGTACGTTTTCAGGCTGTGCTCACCGGAAACATCCGCACCATCAGGCTCACACCGCAAGCAGTTCGTGAACTAGGCCAACGTACTATCCGAACTCTTGCTTGCAAGGGATCTGATGGGCCGCCAGTGGAATATAGGCCCAGCTAAAATGAGCCTAGCACAGCTTCTACTTGCGCAGCTGCGCTCATCTGTGCACTCTGCTTAGCCTAAATACAGTAAACTACTAGTACAGCTTTATCCATTCTTCTAATTACTAAATTGTAAGTCCTTCAGAGTTACATGGATTTTACTAGAAGAGTTTGAAAACATGGTGGTGGTACTTTAGTAGGAGTATCAACTATTCTGTGGCCCTCAGGGTTGTTTTGTTTTTTTGGCCTCAACAAGCTGCTTTTTACTCGGTTTGGTGCGGAATCACGAACCAGCCGATCAAGTACCACCAACTGGGGCCTGAGGGAGGGGGAGCAGCCTACACAATCAAGCAAGAGCCAAGAGCATGAGCACACATGCATTTTACAAGTCCGATCCGTGGACTAAAAGAACATTCAACATGTAAAAACTCTCGCTGAATGTCCGAGGTCTCGCCGTCATCAGTGCTGTATATATTCTCAAATGGATTAAGCTCCCTGACAACAACTTTTACAGGAAAAAGGCCGTCGCCTATTCAATTCGCAGCCCTGAATCACCGACAGTGGAGTGGACATCATCATGTGACCAGGTAAAGCGGGCCGAATGCCTCTCTGCTGACCGCACGGGTAGTCACCTTGTCGAGCTGCGCGTAAGGGAGGTGGTCAAGCTCATCATCCTCATCAGCGCCGGTCGATGGCGCGAGACACACTGCTGCTGCTCGCCTGATGGCGCTGACCAACATCTCCCTGCGGCTGCGGGAGCGGAGGAACGCTCGGCGCGTCCTCGGGCTCGGGGAGGCTTCAGCTTCGGCGGCCTTGTTCTGAAACCTCTTCAGGTGTCTCCTCTTTGAGTTCTCTTCTGCAGCACGTGTCTGCTGGACGCCTCCAGCGTCGTACAGCCGCTGTTGCTTTGCTGCTTCGCCTTCGCCGTCAGTGCGCTGTTGCTTTACTTTGGATGTCGCTGTTTGTTTGTTTGGAGTGGAAACAACTCGTCGTCACCTGGCGACAACAGAGATGCTGCTGCTGCTGCTGCTGCTGCTGCGAAGGATCCCCGTGACCGTCGCAGTTCCTACTGTCCATCTTCTGCAGCCAGCGCGCACAAGGTCCCCGCTCGCCGACCAGTGCGCAACCAAGCTGCAGAGAAACAAACAGCATGGAGGATGTGAAAAGACACGATCCAAGAAAGAAACCCAAATGACAACTGGACAGTTTGTGCCGCGCGCGCACAGCAGGTGGCAGAGGTTGAAGAAGGCAACACAGCAAGCAGAAGCAGGCAGCGCCGGAGGAAACGATGGCCGGACCGCCGGAGCCGTTGCGTTTTCAGAAATTCGGCAGACCGTTGGGGCATTTAAGGACGGTGGTTGAAGGCATGCAGCAGCTGTTTATGAATGTGAAGCAAAAGGAGAGGAGAGAGGCTAGCTGCAATGCTGCATACTACTACTTCTAGCTTGTTTCTGAAGTTTTACCGGCCATGATTTCTGGCGTGTAACATGGGATAGGTTTTGATATGATTGTGGCAAAGCACGGGTGTCGAACCTTTTATGCTCTTTTCGTACCTGTGCATCGAATAACAAGAGCCCACTTTATTACCTTTACACACATGCGTATGTTGCTACTCATATTTTAAACTCTCCTCAAACTCAGCATGAATTTTAAAAAAACATAACAATTCAGCCTGAGTTTGAGGAGAGTTTGACATTAGTATTTTAAGAGCTCTCTCTCTCTCTCTATATATATATATATATTACCCGTGGCAACTGACAGACACTCAACTAGTTATAGTTATATAAAAAGAAGACAATGACAAGTAAATTGGGCCCGGAGAAGCCATTGCATCTTCCACTTCAAGTCACCAAATATTATTGCTGATATACAATTATCAATCATAAAAAACAAACATTTCAGAGAAGCTTGCAAAGAGTGAGCACGACCATTGATTTATTGCTGCGCCTGCATAGATGGTGAGTTTTGTCAAAGGCAAATTGCCACCGTAGCACTGTTTTGAGAAATGATTATCAAAATACCATCCCGATGTGTGACATTTTGGCAATCACGTCGGCAACTTGTACGGAAGCAATTTAACCTTCGTCCAAACTAGCCACTTACATAATCAGCTAGAAGATCAGCAACACTCAAGGGATGTGCCAGGCCACTCCACATGTCGTAATTGGAGGGTTCAATGCTTCCATCTTTGACATGATAAGCGCCTATTTGCTCATAGCCGATTCGCTCAGACAAGTTGAAGCCAGGGTAGATTGTATCTGCTCTGATGTAGGGGAACACTTGAGGGCACACAGAAAGCGCACGGGTAACGGCTGATGAAAACAGCCTGCCCATTGAGGCCATGTGCAGGCGTCACCTTCCTTGCATCCAAATCTACCCGATACACTTTGTAGCTCCTCTTGAAACAGTCCTCTGCATCACGGATTTCGCGTATTTTCCGGTGCACGAGCATGAGCTGCCCGTCATTGTCCACTAGGTGCATTGTGTCCACCATCCTGAAAAATGGCTTAGCCAATTTAGCGGCCACCACTAGTCGTGGTGGTAGGCTCTCTCTAGTCTCCACGACCATCAAAGCATCCGTAGTGACACCGTAGAAACGGGCTGCAAATGAGAATGTGGGCATGAGCAATTTATCAAATTTGATCAACACCCAGTGCTCATCTCCAGGCTTGGCAAAGGCTAGTGTTCCCATCCCGCAAAAATAGAGCACGAGTGTGCGTTCATCGGCAAGTCCGGCACTATTGAGCAAGTTGCCAGAGAACTCAAAGCCAAGGCTAGTAACCTGCGGAAGCTCGGCCGCCTGCCCTGTAAGAGGATTCAGAAGGCGGAGGACATTGGTGCTCATGCCCAGCAAGATAAGGAGGCCCTCGGTGGTAGACTGAAGTAGGCTGTGGTTGCGGAGCTCCGGAAGTTCCACCTGGACACACTGGCCGGTGGAGACATTGAGGAAGCGACGAATTTGCGGGTCAGCAGGCTTCTCCCGGATCATGATCCACTGCCTCGTGTGGAACCGGCGGTCGAAGACATCACATGCGTGCGGGGTCACACAGCACCGCCTCCATGGACGGCACACTGCTCGGAAGCAAATGTAGTCAGCCACGTTGTTGGCAAGGGCGAGGTCAGCAATCAGACCCGCTGGCCCGTCCCCAAGATTTGCCCAATCCCTCCTGCATTGACATTTGGCAGCAAAATTATATTCGAATATTCCCCAAGGTACCTAGATACAAAATTTTGATATTATTTAACTATCAGTCCAGCGAGATAGAAATTTTGATATTTAACTCTCAGTCCAGGTGCCTCGCTTCTTTTAACAGTAAACATGCATTTTTACAAGACTCAATCTTCAATATTTTTTTTGTATATCTTACTTATGCGAAATCTAGAGAATCATTCTTGCTCTTTATTTTTGGCTAGCAAGAAATCAAGAATAGAGGATGTCCATATTTGAAAATCTAATTAAATAAGCTGTTGGTTTTTCTTTTCCACCAAAATCTCTATAAGAAATATAAAGGTATAAAAGGCTCTTGGAATTACTCTAAATTCAAGTTCCTTTTGAAATAGGGTTCTCCTATCTTTTTCATATCCCTTTTCACGTGCCTTTTGAAATATATATAAGGACCACCGAATATTTCAATTTGGGGTTCACCTATCTTTTTTCATCCTCTCTTTTCTCTCCTTTTCTTTTACCAGACATTTGAGGAGGCGGACATAAAACATCCACCCTCCCTAACTCAGGCACCGGTGGATGCAAATGAAACATCGGTCCTCTCCAACTACGACGTCAGTCCCCTCCCACGCCCTGCAAACCAAAGTTATCCACCCTGCCAGACGATGCTCCCGCGCCTGACTCGGCCCACCCGCACATGAAGCGGACCAATGGCAACATCGGACGTGGGACACCGGAGTTAGGCAACTCTCTTCCTCGATGCGCGCGCTAGGAGCCATAGCGGCGCACACGACCTGCTCGTCTTCTTCCTCCCCTTCCCTCCCCTCCCACCCACCACCTCACCGGTCACCAGAAATCTCGTCGGCGTCCTCCCCGCCCATCAACCACCCCCCGTTGGACGAGCTAGCCCGCCTTACATTCAACGGAGCTTGCTCCCGCCGCCTATCCGACCATTCTTTGCCGCCTGCTCGGCGACGGCGCTGCCACCGCCTCGCTCACCACCAGTCACCCCGCCACCACCGCTGTGTCATGGCCGCCGGCTGGCTAACAATCTATGGCCAGGGGAGGGCTCCAACCCTGACCCTAGGGCCAGTGTGAGCCGCCACCGCCGGCAGCCTCGTCCGCCGCCCGTGGGCGACATGGACACCGCCACGCCGCTCCACCCACAACTGCCCCCGCCCCGTCCCCTTCTTCACCATTAACGGCGCCGTGTGCGCCGCTCTCCTTATGGGCACACACGCGCCTGATAACGATTGTGGGTGTTAGGTGTAGTGCACCTGAGTCTATTTTGGTCTACTTAATAACTGTTTAATAAAAAGGAAAATAGAAAAAGTTTGTTCAGTCCTCCCCTCTGGTGAGGGTCCCCTCCGACGCCCTGTGGACCGATGTTGTGCCCCCGCCGATGCGGCCGCGTCCCATTGGACAGGACCGTTCGTCCGTTCTTCATATGGTGGCAAACTCGGACATGAGATGCCGTTGGGAAGGACAGTCGGAGTTGTTTTGCTGTTGTGCATAGAGTTTATTTTGGCCTAAAATGAAAAATGAAAGAGACTAGAGAGAGAGAGGATTCTGTAGCTTCATGATTATATTTTTCGAGAGGCAATGAATTAAGTGTTGTGAAGCACAAATTACACGAGTGAGTGTTAAAAAGAAACCAGAATGCGAATTGAAGTTCAACAGGCAACGAATTAAGGACCTGTTTGGTACACCAAACACTTATTCCCCCTCTCACAGAACTATAAGCTGAGATCAAGCTGAAAAAAATAGCTTTTCATAGTTTACACCTCTATTTCTCTCTCTGAACCATGGATGAAGTTGTTGGTGAAGCTGTTTTGTCAAATATTTTTTCTAAAACAGCTCAGCTTCATTTAAGAAGTATCTAAGAGGTTGCACATGAAGCTAATTTCTTAAAAAAAAAACAGAGCTGTACGAAGCCCTAAAAAAAGTGAAGCACACGAATTACGTGAATCAAGTTGGTTTTTTTTATATATATAAATTGAATCGAGCGTTAAAACTTAAAAGAAACTAAGCATGGTAATGCGAATTGAAGGTAATGTTCACCGCGCGTACCAGTGAGGGCGGCGGGCGGTACGTGCGCGCTTCGCTCCCCATCCCCAATAGGGAAAATGGATCTGCCCGGTGGAGCAAGGGCGGTGCACGTCGTAGCTCTTTCGCTTCGGATTCGGAACCCGAGGAGATGGGATCTGGGTGTAGGAAGAGCACAAACACGATCCTGGCGGCGCATAGTCGAGTGTTCTTGATCGCTCCAAACGCTGGTAGGAGGGGCTGATCTGGGCCTGGCTGTTAGCTTGACTTGTTCTCGGTCTCTTCGAAGGCAGGGAGTAGGGGATCTGAACTTGACTCAACGCCTGCTTCCCCATGCGGCCGCCCGCCGGCGGCGGCGCTTGTTCTTTTTCTTTCAGATGTGAGTGGGTGGTGGTGGTGGAAAGCCGAGAGATCTCGTGGAAAGCCACAAGACAGAGCCCGGGCGCCGGATGCGAAGGGGGCGAGCTCTCAGCCTCACACAGTTTCGGGCTCAGCGAGTTTTTGGCCTGCAGCCGGAAGTCCCGCGAAACCAAAAGAGATGACGCCGTGTCGCCCTCACGTCAATCGCACCAAAGGCAGGGCTGTATATCAAGTTTCATGATGTCTACGAGGGTTGGACTAGGACTACGACACCGGTTCGGTTTTATATTATTATATACGTATAATCTAGAGTAAAGTCCATCACCGGTCCCTAAACTTGTACTGTTGTGTCATTCCGGTCCCTAAACTCGTAAATCGACCGTTTCGGTCCTCAAACTTGTTCGGTTGTGTCATCCCGGTCCCTAAACTTGCAAATCACTCGTTTAGGTCCTCAAACTTAGTCAGTTGTGTCATTGTGGTCCCTAAACTTTGTTTTGTGTCTCATCTAGATCTAAACATGACAATTTAAAAACTTTATATCAATAAATAATTATATTTTTTTTCATATAAACTCGAATGAAGACAATATTTATATCAAAATTATAGCTCTCGACGTGATCTACAACTTTGTAGTTGAAAAGTTTTTGATTGAAAACTGTTTATGGTCCCAAAATATTGTTGTATGTTTATGGATTTGGAATTTAAAATTAATTTTTTGGATACTAAATTACTTTAAATAAAAAAATTATCTACAATGTTGTAGATTGCATTGAGAACTATAACTTTTATATAGATCATGATAATATTCAAGATTGTTTGATAATTTTAAATTTTAAATTTCAAAATATATAAACATACAACAATATTTTGGGACCCTAAAAAGTTTTAATAAAAAACTTTTCAACTACAAAGTTGTAGATCACATCGAGGGCTATAATTTTAATATAAAGTTTGTCTTCGTTCGAGTTTATATAAAAAAGTTATGAATTATTTGTTGATATAAAGTTTTTAAATTACCATGTTTAGATCTAGATGAGACTCAAAACAAAGTTTAGAGACTAGGATGACACAATTGATTAAGTTTGAGAACCTAAACGAGCGATTTGTATGTTTATGGACCGAGATGACACAACCGAACAAGTTTAGGGGCCGGGATGACACAACAGAACAAGTTTGAGGATCTAGACGGTCGATTTGTGAGTTTAGGGACCGGGATGACACAACGGCACAAGTTTAGGGACCGGCGATGAACTTTACTCTATAATCTATATCTATATCTATATCTATAATAAAGAGGCAAAATTTCTCCACCCCACTTTTCGTCTGGTTACATAGTTGGATTCCGGCCCATCGTCTGGTCACAGAGTTGGATTCCGGCCCACTCGCTCGCATTGAGCTCCTCCTTCTCACGACACTCGCTCGCTCCGATAGAAAAAAAAGAGGACGCTCGCTCGCTCCAGTAAAAAAAGTACCTGGGTCGCCGCCGCCCACGCGACCGCTCCTCCCGTCGGTGCCTCGCGCCGCCCCCGTGCGCCACCGCTCCTCCCATCTGTGTCTCGCGCCGCCTTCCTCGGTCAGCTGCTCCTCCATTCCGCGGTGACCCCCCGACGCCGCTCCTCCTGTTTATCGCCTTCATCTCCCCGGGTCACCGCAGCGATGCAGACGGCGGCGGCGGCAGTCGTGGCGTGGGCGGCGGTCCCATCAACGTCCACCTCCTCATCCTCCTCGCCGTGGCCCTTCTCGAGGGGCGCTTTCTCGCCTGGCTCGGTCCGGCTGATGGGTTTTCTCTCGATTCGGCGCGCAGGTGGGGGTTGCGTCAACGGCCGTGCCGGCTTCTTCCACGCGCAGGCTTGTTGCCGCCTCCGCGCCCCTGGGTCGTCGACGGCGGCGGCAAGGTCAGTTCTTTGTTGGCTGGTAGCTCGTTATCCCCGGTTCTTTTTTCTCTCCATCTTTGTTGGGGATTTTATGTATTTGTAGAAATCTCTCTCAAGCTTACCTTATTTTACTGACTGTATTGGTAGTATATGGAGCTGTCTTAAGGATTGGCAGGGTATTTTCTAGAGGAAGAATTAACTTGCCGCATGTTGTGGAACTTTGATGGTTTATTTAATCCTGGAATCATACTGTGGCATCATCTGCTAAAAAGGAAGAATCGCACACTGTGTTGTTCTAAATCTCACGTCCAGGTGTTATGAGTGAAGACCCACATTTGTTTGCTTAGGTTCTTGGCTAAGGATAGCATTCCAAGATGATCAATCTATCGATATAGTTAAAAATGGTGCTAAAATGCAGTTGCAAAATATCGATGGTGTGCAGTATGCTTTGTAATTATGCAGTGACTAGCTAGCAACATTAACAAAACGCTAAAGTATGCCTTGCACCTATCCAGTATTTCTTAGGACTGTATGATACCTTCTGTCTTATTGGCAGCGTAGTGTCATATACTCATATTGTCTGCGCTGTGTTGTGATTATCATCTAAGCATATAGGAGTACAAAGTTGACTGTTTTGGTACAAGCTGGAGCATCTCCTACAACGTTTAAGTTTAGGTATCAGGGCATTAAAAAATTCAGACTATTTTCTTGATTTTCTGTCTTCATTGATTAAGATGCAACTTATCTGCAACTCTAACCGTGTCCTGGTCTAGCAGCGGTTCAAGTGTTGCCAATCCAGACCCTGCGATTGAGCTACCATTGACTGCTGAAAATGTTGAGATGGTATTGTGCGGCTTCAGGGTTTCGATCCAAGAACCGAAACCAAAATGCTACGTGAGCTCATATGTTATTTGAAAATATGTCTTTCTATTTATTACTACATTCTAATCGTAATCCAAATTCAAACAAAAATAGAAATAAGATCAAAACAATCTGTTTGGTGGCTTGTGGTGTCAAAATCAGTTCCGATAGAAAAAGAAATTCAAGATATGTTGATGCAACCTCCCAAAATACAAGCCAAGACACCTTACGTGTGCTATGTTCGTGCTGATGGCGACGACGATATTGGCCTACTATCCAAGCCGTTCAAATTCGATGACGATATTGGGCTACTATCCAAGCCTTTCAAATTTGACAAACATCATGTACTTCATGTCTTGCTTATATGAGAGAAAAATACGTATTTTGCTGATCTAATTCTAAAATAAGTTAGTGACATAATTGTTAATAGGTCGCAAAATTATAATTTTCTAGATAACTAAAAAAAATTATATATCCCGTTGCAACGCACGGGCATGTTTTGCTAGTATAGCTAAAAGCTAATTATCAAACTGCCCGAACGTTCCGGGCGCCCGACCCCTCCGCACCCGGCGTGCCCGCACTCGTCTCGCTCCTGCTTACTCGCCCGACGCCCCGCGCCCCCTCTGCATGCACCTGCACTCCACTAGTGGTTGACAGAGCTATCGAATAGGGCAGTGGTTTAAAAAGCCTGTGCAGGGTCATGGGTGCGTGGACCTGCTGTGCTTTTCTTTCTTTTTTTCATTCCAAGCTGGCCGAGATGTTGCCCTGGCATAAGGATTCTGTATTTTTTTTGAGTATTCTTGTAGTTGCTAGTTCTTAGTTTTGTAAGATTACTACGACTCTGATTGTGATAGTATTTTTTTGAGTAGTTGTCAGTACTTTCCCATTGCAACATCTATATACTGATGTTGATATGTTGCTGTAATATTTGTCAGTTCAATTGTTTAGTATTTTCTCTTCAATATTTGTTTAGTATTTTTCCTTTACTTATAATATATTTCTTAGTATTGTTCTCTCTTTTACTTTAAATAGTTTTCAGTACTACAACTAGTATTTTTCAGTGTTTATATAGGAGGGGCTGATCTGGGCCTGGCTGTTTGCTTGACTTGTTCTCGGTCCCTTCGAAGGCAGGGAGTAGGGGATCTGAACTTGACTCAACGCCTGCTTTCCCATGCGGCCGCCCGCCGGCGGTGGCGCTGGTTCTTTTTCTTTCAGATGTGAGTGGGTGGGTGGTGGTGGAAAGCCACAGACAGAGCCCGGGCGCCGGATGCGAAGGGAGCGAGCTCTCAGGGGTATTTGTATCCCTGCCAAAAAAAAATTTACCTGTCACACGAGACATTACGACACTAGTTTCGCCTATTAAAAATAAACTAATTATAAAACTAATTACAGAGTCATATGCTAATTACTAAGACAAATCTATTAAGATAAATTAATCTATCATTAGCGAATGTTTACTGTAGTACCACATTGTCAAATCATGAACTAATTAAGTTTAATAGATTTGTCTCGTAAATTAGTCTTCAGCTGACAAATTAGTTTTTTAATTACTATATTTTAATAGGCGAAACTAGAACATATAACAGGGCAAAAACATTTTGCCCTGAAAACGAACACGGAGGGCTCAGCAAGTTTTTGGCCCTTGGGTGATTTCTGCAGCCGGAACACAAACTACACGCGGCCCCGAAACCAAAAGAGATGACGCCGTGCACCAACCAAAGGCAGGGCTGTATATCAAGTTTCGTGATGACTACGTCTACGTGGGTTGGACTAGGACTACGGCACTCCCGATCCCTTCCTCTCCCCCATAGGCCTCGTATCATGTGGGCCGGCCCACTCACGCCCCGCTTTGGCGAGTTCTACTAGGCCACTATTCCGTTTGTCATGGTTGAACGACATGCTTTGCTAGAGACAGGCCACTATTCAGCCTGCTTTGTCATGATTTGACAGGCTCTGCATGCAGCCATGCACTCCTAGGGACGAACATGCATGCTAGTGACTAGACGATCCATTACTTAGGCCCGGTTTAGTTCTTAGTTTGGATGATAAGTTTCTGCACAAATGTTTTTGGGTGCAAAACTTTTTGAAACCTGCATTTTGCAAAAGGTGTTTAGGTGCAAAAGGTGTTTATATGTGTCAAAAGTTTTTGCAAAATGATAGGAATAAAGAGTGTCAGGCTAATCCCACAAGACAAATTTATACATTTTGGGCTCTTAGCTCTCAAATGCAAACTACACTTTTTTTGCAAACTGGACTAAGGATGTTTAGATCCACTTTACAAAAAGATGGACTAAAACCCTAAAACTTTTTACAAAATAGAGAAACTAAACATGCCCTTAGTGCTACTTTTATGACTAGCTCAACTACTAACTATTACAGACTTAAATTTTACTTAAGAAAAATACTAAGATATACTGATGGAATATACTAATAAATACTAAAGAAAAATACTAACAAAAACTAACTAGTACCGAAGAAAAATAATGACAATTACTAACAAGTTGTCAGTATTTATCAATATTTTTTAGTAGTTGTCAGTATTATTACTTTTACATGCTTTTTTGTCTTTTTCACTCCTACTAAGGCTAGTAGTTGTCAGTATCTTTTAAGTACTTGAAAATATTTCTTAGTATTTTTTCTTTTTTATGTATCTATTCTATTAGTGCTATGACTCTAGTGATTGTCATTATATGCTTAAGTAGTTAGCAGTATCGTATAGTACTTGTCAGTATTTTTTAGTTACAAATACTACTTAGAATTGCAGTATGTGTTAGTATTTTTTTAGTTACAAATACTATTTAGAATTGCATCACCCATACTGGCTAGGTGTCGTAGCATGAATACTGATTAAGGGTGCAATACAACAGTATGTTTAGTATTTTCTTAGTTACAAATAGTGCTTAGGATTACAACATCCATATTGGTTAGATGTCGTAGTATGAATATTGATTAAGGTTTCAACAGATACATTGATTAGGGGCGAAGTACAAATAATGATTACAGTTGCAACACTCATACTGGTTAGGGGACGTAATGTTGGTTACAACACCCATACTAGTTAGGGGACGCATTAGGAATACCAATTATAGGAGACCCAGTACGAATACTAATTAGTGTTCCAACGCATATCACTATAAGAATTGTGGGCTTCTATTATGACGATAATAGCCTATTTTTTGTCACTGTCTATCTACAATGACGAGGTAACTGCCGTCACAGAAGATGGGTCACTAATCAACTTCTGTGACCACCAGCAGATGTCATCATAGATAGTTCTCCTGTCACTAACTCATGACATAACTAAACTCATCACAACCTATTGAACAAAATACTACCACGTGGCAACTAACATTTGGCCCATATAGCATGGGCTTTAAAACTATTTAATTACGGTCAGCCCAAACTGATATAGGGCCCCATTTATTTGGGAGTAGCCCAATCAAAGCACAACTATCATTAAGAAATCTCATTCAAACAATAATCACATATAATATAATTCAAAATGGCCCAATTAATCTTATCTTTAAACTTGTCTAAATGTTTACATATATATTACAAGTGATACATTAATTATGAGCCATATACAAACATACTCCCTCCGTATAGGAAAAGGAAGTCGTTTTGGACAAGGTTTTGGTCAAACATTGAGAATATAAATCATGAATAACTTTTAAGTTATTAGGTCTTAAAATATAAAATCTATATGAATAGATTTGTATTGACAAATATTTTCTTAAAAGTATACATATATCATTTTTCAATAAATATTTTTTATAAAAACAAGGAGTCAAAGTTATACTTTGGAGACTGTGTCGTTATCCAAAACGACTTCCTTTTCCTATACGGAGGGAGTACAGTTCATCCATTATAACAGCCCATAAAAAAACTTGATTCTTCCATTACAACAATCCATACATAAACATTATTCGTCCATTGCAGCTTCTATAACATACAACAATAATGAAAAATGAAACATCCGTCCTCTCCAACTACGACGCCAGTCCCCTCCCACGCCCTGCAAACCAAAGTTGTCCACCCTGCCAGACGATGCCCCGCGCCTGACTCGACCCACCCACCGCACATGAAGCGGACCAGTAGCAACATCGGACATGGGACACCGGAGTTAGGCGACTCTCTTCCTCGACGCGCGTGCTAGGAGCCATAGCGGTGCACACGCCCTGCTCGTCTTCTTCCTCCCCTTCCCTCCCCTCCCACTCACCACCCCACCGATCACCAGAAATCTCGTCAGCGTCCTCCCCGCCCATCAACCACCCCCCGTTGGACGAGCTAGCCCGCCCTAACTTCACCAGAGCTTGCTCCCGCCGCCTATCTGACCATCCTCTGCCGCCTGCTCGGCAGCGCCGCCGCCACCACCGTCGTGTCATGGTCGTCCGCTAGCTAACACTCTATGGCTAGGGGAGAGCTCCAACCCTAACCCTAGGGCCGGTGTGAGCCGCCACCGTCGGCAACCTCGTCCGCCGCCCGTGGCCGGCGACAAGGACACCGAGAATTTTTTTTATTAATAACCCAATTAAATAAAAAATTTCATAAATAACACTGTCTTTTTTTTGCAAAACTAACCCTTTTGTCGCGCCGTCCCCAATGGCGCGGCAAAAGCGTTAGCCGCGCCATGCATGGCGGCGCGGCAAAATCGCCACCGTGGCACCGCCCGGCCACGCAGGCCCTGGTGGGCCCCTCTCGTCGCTTTGCCGCGCCAGGCGGGCTGGCGCGGCTAGTGCGTTTGCCGCGCCAGGCGGGCTGGCGCGGTCAACGTATTTGCCGCGCCAGGCGGGGTGGCGCGGCAAAGCCGATCTAGATCTGGCCGCCGCGCCCGCCTTCCTCCTCCTCCTCTGTCTCCTCGCCCGCACCGCCGCCGCGCTGCTGCCGCCGCGCCGCCGCTCGCCGCCGGCCCAGTCCCCGCCCCGCCCCGCCCCGCCCCCGCGCCGCCCCGGACCGGCGCCACCCTCTCCACCACCCTCCACGACCCTCTCCACCACCCTCTACAACCGGAAGGTAAACTTTTTTCCTTTTTTGTTTTCATTTGTAGTTTAGGTTTATTAGTTTAGGTTAGTTTAGTTTAGTTAGTTAGTTAGTTAGTTAAACTATTGACTAGGTTAGTTTTGGTTAGTTTAGTTTAGTTTGGTTGGTTAGTTAGTTAGTTAGTTAGGTTTGTTTAGTTTAGGTTAGTTTAGTTAGTTACTAAGTAAGTAAGTTAGTTATTTCGTTGGGTTAGGTTGGGTTAGCTTAGGTTAGGTTAGTTAGTTAGTTAGTTAGTTAGGATATTTAGTTAGTTACTTAGTTAGGTTGGGTTAGGTTAGGTTAGGTTAGGTTAATATGTTAGTTAGGTTAGTGAAGCCAACTTAGTAAGTAGTTACGCCATTCTTTACTTTTGAGAAGACAATCACTTGACCTTAGTTCCACTATTGACTTTGTAGATGGACACTGTATTCAGATTGTTTTATGGAGGCACAGTTAGTAAACGAGATGGGTTGTTTGATGATAACATGGAACAAGAACTCGAAGTATTTGATGAGCGTCCTTCTTTTACGGAGCTTATGTTGCGTCTGAAGGAGAAGTTCGATGGTGATTTCTCGTTGAAAGGGAGATTTGACAGTGGCAAGATTAGGGCGAACTATGCGTTGATGCCCTTGCGCAACCAGGCTGACTGGGCAAAATACCAGACGATCGTTATGGCATCCAATTCGACCATGGCTGAGATCGTGGTAGAGGATGGTAGGAGGAAGCAGGCAGAGGCGTCCAATGATGGCAACGAAGGTGAAGCACAGGAGGTAGGGGATGATGACGATGCAGCTCCGATGACTATGGACGTTGATGGTCACCCCACGCAGGAGACGGTGTATCCATCTGAAAATGTCCACGCTGACGTCGGTCAAATAAACAATGATTTTGATGTGGCCGACCTAGAGCGGCAGGAGCAGGAGGACCAGGAGGCACAATTGTTTGATGAAAACTATGATTCTGATGATGATTCAGATTATGACGAAGAAGAGGACAGTTATATTTGTGCTATGCCTGACCCGGTTCGTGGTATTCCACAACCGGTTCGTGCTATGCCACAACTGGTTCCTCAGAATATGCATCCTCCAGGGAGACTAGTCACTGATATACCAGAGGATCATATACATTTTGATGCGTGGCGGCGTTTGAGCGAAGCGAGGTATTATGTTGCGCCCGATCCTTTGACTGAGACAGAGCTGCAGCAATTGAGGTTGGTTAACATGCAGTTTAGAGGCGTTCCAAGTTATAGGGATGTCAGTATGGTGGACCAGGCAGTTTGTGATACTGGATTGAATCTGTGCAAGCAAACACTGCATAACCATACAGATTGGATTCTTCAGAAGGGTATGATTTTCAACACTATGACTGAGCTGAAGCTTTTCCTTGAGAACTATGTTGTGCATCATCATCGACCGTACACGGTCAGCCATTCAGATATTAGTTCATCCATTATAACAATCCATAATAACAGAGTACAGTTCATCCATTATAACAGCCCATAAAAAAACTTGATTCTTCCATTACAACAATCCATACATAAACATTATTCGTCCATTGCAGCTTCTATAACATACAAGGGTTTTAGGGTTTCGAGTTTTAGGTGACATGTAATCGCGAACATTAAAAATAACATATATTCGTAAAGAGACATTTAAAACTTTAAAAATAACACGAAGAAGCATATCTGTCAAAATATCTCTAAGTGTAAATACATGTTTAAACATATCCAAGTGATAAATACATGTTTAAACATATCCATGTCATGTGATTTTTTAAGTGTAAATACATGACCATATCTAAGTGTAAATACATGATAAATACATGTTTAAACATATCTAAGTGTAAATACACATGATTTTCTATGAACACATATTTCTAAGAGTGATAAATGCATGTTTAAACATATCCATGTCTTGTGATTTACACACCGTGGACGAGAACGACGACGACGGACAGCAGCGAAGATGACGACGGTGCGGATGACAGTGGACAGCGGCGAGGTCGGACACTTTTTATCTACATGTGTAAACATATATTTGTTAGGTTAGAAAAACATATATATATATGATTTTCCTTTTTCTATAAAATATATTTATTCATATTCATTATTTGTATATATCTATTTCTATAAATAAAAGAAATGAAAAGGTTAAATAGAAAAATTGATATATATATATATAAATGAATATAAATAGATATATATATTTATAGATAATGAATATGATCATATTCATTATCTATAAATATATATATCTATTTATATTCATTTCTTTTTCTTTATATATATATATATCAATTTTTCTATTTAACCTTTTCATTTCTTTTTTTTACACTCACACACACACTGGACACACACGCACACCATCACACACTGCACACACACATGAACACCACACTTCACACACATTTTCTATATATATATATATCAATTTTTTCTTTTTCTATATATATTATTTTATATTTAACTTTTTTTATCTTTTTTCACTCACACACACTGCACACACACGCACACCACGCTGCACACACACATGAACACCACACTGCATACCACACACACACCACACACGCACGGCGGCGAGGACGGACGAGCTAGCCGGCCAGGACGGAGGAGCTCAACGCCGACGCGGAGGACGATGACGAGGACAAGCTGAGCACGAGGCTCGACGGCAGCGCGGGAGGCCGAGGCTCGACGGCGGCGCGAGGACAAGGACGTGGGGAGGCACGGTACGGCCGGGGAGCTCGACGGCGCCGACGCGGAGGACGAGGGACGAGGACGAGCCGAGGCCGAGGCTCGACGGCGGCGAGGGAGGCCGAGGCTCGACGGCGCGGATAGAGGCTCAACGGCGAGGAGAGCTCGAGGGCGGCGGCGCGGACGGAGGCGGCGCAACTGCGTCGATCTATGGAAAGTTAGAGGACACTATGCCCAATATACCCGGAGGGCCTTTAGTCCCGGGCCGTATTATGCACCGAGACTAAAGACCCACTAAAGGATTGGACCTTTAGTCCCGGGCGGGCTTACGCACCGGGACTAAAAGGGTCTTTAGTCCCGGTGCGTAAGACGGCCCGGGACTAAAGGGTTCTTTCCCGCCACAGTTTTGGGTTTTCAGTATTTTGGATTTTGTATTAAGTTTCCACTATATAAATATGTTGTAATTCTTGTTAATTGCATAGTAAATTGAACAGTAGGCGTAAAATTACTTAAAAATAACAGTTGTATATCCTTTAACCCTATTGTATAGTAGAAAATTTTGTAGCATAAATTCTTTTCCTTTTTTTATAATAACGAATATAAATGTAAATAACCATTCATATTTGGTTAATGCAAAAATGTAATGTTCAATTTAAATTTAAAAAATTATTGGCTTTCAATAGAAAATTTATTTTCATATCATTTGGACGTTAATCTTTTGTTTAAAACCTAAAAAATCATTGCCCAATTTCTTTCTACGCGACAGATGCAGTAGTTTTAGATTTTTAAATTTAGTTTTTTTAAATATATCTTAAATCTTTCTAATTGAACAGAAAATTAAATATTTGATATACTTTCTTTTAAAAATTAGTATGAGATTCTTTTTGCTTTAGTTTACAGAAGAAAATGTTAAATTTTAGTATCTTCTTATATATATATAAATCCATTATCAAATAAATGAAGTCTTAATTAATTAATTATTACATAATATATTTACAACCCATTATTAAGCGGGCACAACTGCGAACCTTCTCTTGACATATGTCCCTTGGTTATGATCATTCCTTAACCATGCTTGGGTCTTTGTTCACTTTGAATGGCGGAATTCGATCATCTCTTTCATAATCACCTGACATGTCTGACTTGTCCTCAATTCCGACAATGTTTGTTTTCCCTGAAAGAACTATATGGTGCTTTGACTCGTTGACGATCGAGTTGTTATCATTTTTCCCTCTTTTTGGTTTTGTAGACATGTGTTTCACATAGAACACTTGACTCACATCTGCGGCAAGGACAAATGGTTCGTCTTTGTACCCAATATTGTTGAGGTCCATTGATATCATCCCATACTCCTTGTCGACTGTTACCCCACCTCCGGTACCGGTCATCTTGACCCATTTACACCGGAACAAAGGGACTTTAAAATTAGGTGCGTAGTCTAGTTCCCATATGTCATGTATGCGGCCATAATATGTTTGTTTGTTCCCATTTGGATCCGTGGCTTCCACGCGTACACCACTATTTTGGTTGGTGCTCCTTGCGTCTTGGGCTACTGTGTAAAATGTATTCCCATTGATCTCGTACCCTTTGTACGTGTTGATATGCCACGATGGTTGTCTGGCTAACAAATAAACCTGCTCATCTATGTTGTCATCACTCTGACATTGTTTTCGCAACCAATCGCCGAAGGTTTGCATGTGCTGACGTGTAATCCAAGATTCACTCTTCCCAGGCCACTTGGATCGAAGGAAATCCTAATGTACCTCGATATATGGATCGACCAATGAGGAGTTCTGTAGAACTGTGTAGTGTGCTTTATCGAAGTAATCGTCTCCTGTACCGATATATGTTTTCTTCCCTAGTGTTCCCTTGCCATTGAGTCTGCCCTCGTGTCGCGATTCGGGAACGCCAATCGGGTCAAGGTCTGGAATAAAGTCCACACAAAACTCTATGACCTCCTCTGTTCCGTAGCCCTGGGCGATGCTTCCTTCAGGCCGAGAACGATTATGAACATATTTTTTCAGGACACTCATGAACCTCTCGAATGAGAACATGGTGTGTAGGAACACAAGACCGAGAATAATGATCTCCTTGACCAGGTGAACTAGGAGGTGTGTCATGATATCAAAGAAGGATGGAGGGAACACCAACTCAAAGCTGACGAGACATTGAACGACATCATTCTGCAAAGTAGAAAGTTCCTCTGGATTGATTGCCTTTTGTGAAATTGAATTGAGGAATGCACATAGCTTCATGGTGGCTAGACGTACATGTGGAGGTAGAATTCCTCTTAGAGCAACAGGAAGCAATTGGGTCATAAGCACATGGCAGTCATGGGACTTCAAGTTTTGGAACTTCTTCTCTGGCACATTAATTATTCTCTTTATATTGGAGGAGAATCCAGATGGGACCTTGATGCTGTTAAGGCATTCAAACATGCTTTCCTTTTCTTCTCTGCTAAGAGTGTAGCTAGCAGGGCTTAAGTACTGGCGCCCGTCATCTGTCTTCTCCGGATGCAAGTTGTCTCGTTCTTTCATGCGCTGCAAGTCCCGTTGTGCTTCAAGTGAATCCTTAGGCTTTCCGTAGACACCCATGAATCCAAGCAGGTTCACACAAAGGTTCTTTGTCAGGTGCATCACGTCGATCGCATGGCGGACCTCTAGGACATGCCAGTAGGGTAGCTCCCAGAATATAGTCTTCTTCTTCCACATGGGTGCGTGTCTCGAAGCGTCTTTGGGAACAGGTTCGCTGCCCCGTCCCTTTCCAAATACTACTTTCGTATCCTTCACCATTTCGAGTATATCATCTCCGGTTCGGTTACGAGGCTTGGTTTGGTGGTCTGCCTTACCTTTAAAATGTTTGCATTTCTTTCTTACCGGGTGGCCCACAGGAAGAAACCGACGGTGCCCAACATACACGACCTTCCGACAGTTTTTCAAAAATAAACTGTCAAGGTCTTCAAAACAGTGTGTGCATGCATTATATCTCTTGTTTGTCTGGCCTGAAAGATTACTTAGAGCCGACCAATCATTGATTGTTACGAACAATAATGCTCGCAGGTCAAAGTGTTCCTGTTTGTACTCATCCCACACGCGTATGCCTGGTTTGCTCCATAGAAGTAGAAGTTCCTCAACTAATGGCCTCAGGTAGACATTGATGTCGTTGCCAGGTTGCTTCGCCCATGGATGAGCAACGACATCATAATGAACTTCCGCTTCATGCATAACCACGGAGGAAGGTTGTAGATACTTATAGTAACTGGCCAAGTGCTATGACTACTGCTTTACTCCCCAAAAGGATTAAAACCATCTGTACTTAAAGCGAACCTCAAGTTTCTAGCCTCATCTGCAAACTCTGGGAATTCTCTGCCTATCGCTCTCCACTGGGATCCATCAGCTGGGTGCCTCAGCATATTGTCTACCTTACGGTCTTCTTTATGCCACCGCAACAACTTTGCATTGTCCTTATTTCTGAACAAATGTTTCAAACATGGTATTATAGGAGCATACCACATAACCTTGGCAGGGATTTTCTTCCTGCTTGGACGTTCTTCACCCTCTACGTCGCCAGGATCATCTCGTCTTATCTTATATTGTGATGCTTCACATACCGGGCATGCATCCAAATTCTCGTATTCCTCCCCACGGTACAGGATGTAGTCATTAGAACATGCGTGTATCTGCTGGATTTCTAATCCCAAAGGGCAGACGACCTGTTTTGCTTCGTACGTAGTGGTGGGCAATTCGTTCGCTTTCGGAAGCATCTTTTTCATTATCTTCAATAACTGTCCAAATGCCTTATCGGATGTACCATTCTTTGCCTTCCATTGCAGCAGTTCCAGCGTAGTACCCAGCTTTTTTTTGGCCATCTTCAGCAGTGGGATATAGCAATTTTCTATGATCCTCTAGCATGCGCTCAAACTTGGCCTTCTTCTTGTCACTTTCACATTCTCTTTGTGCATCACGAATGGCATCACCAAGAGCATCAACATCAGCTGTCACATCTTCTATCGCTGCCGCATCTTCTTCACCATCTCCCCCACTGCATCATCATCAAAGGCACCGTACTGAGCAATAATATCAGCGTGAGCCAATTCTTCTTCACCTTCTTCACCATCATCCATTACAACCCCCTTTCTCCATGCTTCGTCCAACAAATATAGTTTGTTACGAAACCCGACTTCAACAAATGCGTATGAAGAGTCCTTGGGCATGAATATTCCTTCAAATTCTTACAGACGGCGCATGAGCAGCACATGAAACCATCCTGCTTGTTTGCCTCAGCCACACCTAAGAA
The DNA here is from genome assembly GCA_009763385.1 of Coix lacryma-jobi var. lacryma-jobi. NCBI lineage: Eukaryota > Viridiplantae > Streptophyta > Magnoliopsida > Poales > Poaceae > Coix > Coix lacryma-jobi. The sequence continues at coordinate 7,952,878 of CM019823.1, read as the reverse complement.
ATAGTGCACGCCAGCAATGAACTCTTTGGAGAGGCGATCGACATTATACATCCAATTGCGTGACAACATCTACATTAAATATTACAAACATGCACTTAGTAGTTTCTCATGTTATTGCACAACACTCATGACATCACATGATTGATTAATTCAAACAAGCTTGACTACAACGAAGACTATCGCAGCTAGCACTAAAAAAACTAAAAATAAAATACACTTAAGCAACATAATTAGTTCGCGTCCGATCCCAACTAAAATAGACAGATCATTTGCTTCATCAGCATGGATGGGCTGCTGCCGCTGACTCACTGCCTCATCACCTTCAGCGGCAACCTCCTGTGCAACAGAATTTCGTACGTGTTGAACGTACTCTTCCTCCCAGTACCAACCTTTACATCCGCCGGTGCCCTCCCACTGCAATTAGAACAAAGAATAAGAAATTTAAACAACATCATCAAGCAAAACCGATACGAATGAACCATATTAATCAAATGTGGGTAAATAATAACCCACCTCATGATCCGGACACTTGTAGAATATATGACCCTTGTTGATTCCCTCTTTTTTCACTCGGTACTCCTTCACAATCTTCTGCTTACACTCGCCGCAAGCAATGAGAGGAAGATCCGTCCGCAAACGCTTCGGATCCCGATGATGAGATGCTAAGGACCCGGTCACGGTTGCCATCTACTATATCCATGCTCATTTTTTAAACTATTACATGCAAATTCCTAATTTTCTAAACAATTATAAATAAAAAAACTTTAAATTTATCTATTTGTTTAGATAATCGAAAAATATGATATAACAATACCAATTTCCACATTATCTACTCTCTATATTTATTGTTGCAAAATATTATAAATTCCACATTTTTATATTGAAAATATACTAAAAAGACAATAAAATTTAATATTACTCGTCTTGCATAAGTATGAAATATAGAATGATACTACCTAGCAGTAGAAAACTATCAAGTGATTGTGATGAACCAATTTAAACTACTCAACTCTCTATGCTTGTTCTTGCAAAGTATATATTTTAATTAAATTCCTCTCATATTCAAAAGACATGGTAGGAGATGAAAATAGTTACCTCTAAACGCAAAGAGACGATGACGGAGTCGAAGAAGATCACCAATTGACGCCGGAGACGAAGAACAACGAAGAACAAGCAAGAACAACAGCAAGAACAAGCAAGAAGCTCACTGAAATTTAAATGTCTCTAGCTCGGGGGAGGAAGAAGTTGGCTGGTTAAAAAATGAGGAGCTTTAGTCCCGGTTTGTATTAAAAACTGGGGCTAAAAGGTGATCATTTATCCCGGGGCAAGCCACAAACCGTGGCTAAATCTTTAGTCCCGGTCCGTGGCACCAACCGGGACTAAAGAGTGCCCTTTAGTCCCGGTTGGTAACACGGACCGGGACTAAAGGGTCCCTGCCCCGACAGCTCTGCGCAGTAGCCGTTGGGGCAAGCCCTTTAGTCCCGGTCCGTGAAACCGACCGGGACTAAAGGGTCTATTAGTCCCGGGCGGCAAAAACATCGAGACTAAAGACGATTCTGAGAATCGGCCTACGACCCTGTTCTATAGTAGTGATAACACCATAATATAATTGTTAAAGGTGACAAGAATGCTAAATAACAGAATCAGATTCCAAACACTCGTCTGAATAGACAATGCAAGATTAATGTTGTCCCACATATCAGGTGGTTAAAATCTATTTGAAATATTTATACCGTCGAGAAAACGTTGAATGCCTTCTACACCTGCAGATTAATAAAAATATCAATACTTCAACTCAGTTGAGAAATTTCATAATGCTAGAAAGTTGTCCCAAAATAATGTCTGTAGCAACAACTGGAAGATTTGAGAATTATTCTTAGAGAAATTCCTTAGTTTAGTAGAAGTAATTAGATGACAAGCGTAATAAGGTTTAGTGTCTCTCTCTTTTTTATATATATGCGAAGACAACACCCACACATGTCGTCACTGTGAGATGTGTTTGTTATCTTAATCACATTGTTAGTAACATGTAGTACCAGTACATACGATACGAGTATGCGTGGCACCAAGATGACCATGAGTAATAATGAGAATAATTAGTGATCCTAGTACGTACTGAGCTACGTACTACAACACCGAAGTAGTACTGTTTGTTCATTTTTTTCGTTGAAATTGACAAAACCGATCGAGTTGATTTGTGGCGCACGAGGTAGAGACAGAGGCCGGCCTCCGCACGCGGGCCTGCGAATCCACTTGGTTGCCTTGCCGACGTGTCTGGAAAAGGGAATGAGGCGTCGTCGCTTTGCAAAGTTGCAACCACGTGCTGCACGAATGAATAGCTAGCTGCTGCTGCGACCTGCGATGGCCCCCCGATGACCCGATGTTGATAGGAGGCGCGCGCGGCTGCCATGGAGACAGAGCGCGGTCGAGGAGCATCGGATGCACGTCTACAGAGCGAGGCCCCAGTGCGCTGCGCACCCCACTATCCTATACTACTAGATAGGCATGCGCGTGTTGCCGCGCCGCTATATATGATGTATGATGTGCGCTACTACTCCGTCCACGAATAGATGACGTTTTCGGTGTTCGTGCCACAAGTTTAACTGGATTTGTAGAAAATATGTGCAATATTTATATCTCCAAATAATTTTGTTAAAAAACTAGATTCAAAGATCTTTCCAATGATACCAATTATGAGACTAATAGATGCTACTTGTTATTTATAAAAATTACCGGTAGTTGTTTTTCGGGAAACGAAAACGTCATCTATTTAGGGACGGAGGGAGTACATGTTAATTTATCTTCTCACGTCCCTGCTTGCTGGTTTGCGGGTAAACTTATCGGAAAGAAGGAAATAATCTTATGAACTCGTGTAGCTCGGCCTTCCATTATGCTACCCTATTTAGTTCTCAACCCAAAGCTTTTCACCTATTACATCGAATATTTGGACATATACATTGAGTATTAAATATAGATTAAAAAATAACAAATTACACAGATTGTGATAACCTTGTGAGACAATTTTTTAAGTCTAATTAGTTCATGATTTGACAATATTATACTACAATAAATATGTAACAATGATGGATTAATTAATCTTAATAAATTTGTTTCATTATCTTCATACGAAATATGTAATTTTTTATTAGTCTATTTTTAATAGACTAAATTAGTGTCACAATATTCGATGTGACACCTCAATTTTTTTCACCCTCCAACTAAACATTTAGGGCTTGTTTGGATCCCACCCACTAAACTTTATTCACTAAATTTTAGTCATTTCTAGTAGCAATACCATTACTAAAAGGGACTAAAAGCCTTTTTAGTTTCTTTTAGTGGGGGTGTTTGGTATTTTAGCCACTAAAAGTGACTAAAGTTTAGTAGGTGGGATCCAAACACACCCTTAGTATTTGATATTTTGAGCAAATCACTAAATAACCTTGGAGTATTTGACCAACAAAGAAGGAAAATTAAAACGGTCTCTCAATCGTCGGTTGTAAAAAAAATAGACATAGATAAAAATATTAAATACAATACGTCGGTTAGCTAGGAGGAGTTAGGAAACCTCTCTTTGCGCCAATACTCTCTCGTGTAAAGGTTTTACTATAAAAATAAAAAGAGTATTACATGTTATAAATATTAGTACTTTGTGACTTCTCAATATGCGAAACCCAAAAAGTACAGTACATGAAGAAAAAAAGCACCCTGTACTGTGTTGGAGTTATTTTTGATAACAAATACTGTGTTGGAGTTGACCCTGCCAGCAGACCTGAACCAACAATTCGATGCAGACACTGCCGATCCATCTCTCAAATAAAAAAAATACTACCGATCCAGAGCTACGTACTGTACAATACTTCACGCGAGAGAGAAAAAAAACGAACGGACCGAACCGACGCGTTCCATTTTAATAGGACACCGTTCTAAGATGGTTCTGAGAACGCCAATCCATCTCTCAAATAAAAAAAATACTACCGATCCAGAGCTACGTACTGTACAATACTTCACGCGAGAGAGAAAAAAAACGAACGGACCGAACCGACGCGTTCCATTTTAATAGGACACCGTTCTAAGATGGTTCTGAGAACGCCAATCCTCCCGCCATCATAGATTTTAATATATTATAATATTGGACGCACTATTGTCGTATTAGTTTTTAATAGAAAAAGATGTTTGCAAAAAAAACTTAAAAGGAAAAAAAGTATAAAAAACGTAAAAGAAAAGGGAAAAAAACCAAAAAAAAACAAAAAACCAAAAATACTGCTACAGTTACTTGACCCGCGGGAGAGCGCCAATCCTCCCGTGGGTAGAGATACTAATATGCGTCTGTTTACATGCTGCCTCCTAGCCAGCTCCAAATCCAGACAACGCTCATAGACGTCCGATTTCAGAGGCCAATAGAGCCAGGATCACTTGTCTGGCAGTATCTGCCAGCAAGAGCTGGATCTAAACCGGCTCTATATGCCGCCTTCTAGTTGTGTCCATACCAAATCACCAATACACTACCATACGCTCGTGCGCGTTCTCCCTCCCTCGGGGGAGAAGCAACGAAAAAAAAAACCTAAACTATCCTCCCTAGGCCCCAGGCCCTAGCTAGCTACTACTAGGCCAGTAGGCAGACCGAACTCTAAGAGCAAAAATAATAATAGAGTCAAGTGCTTGGTTATAAGCCAAACTATAAGAGCCAAGTTATATAAAAAGTTGTCTCTTATTTGGCTTTACAAAACTTCTCTTCCTTATTTTCTCTCACAACACTTGCTACTTGGGCCCATTATCACCTATGGTTTCGTGCCCAGCTTGGTACTTGCATGAGAGCCAAGTTCTCCTCTCTCTTCTCTCTTCTCTCGTCCACCTCAGCATTTGTTTGGCTACAAGTTAATTATTGTACTTGCTCTGACGCGCGCCTCACATCACATGGCGTATAGCTCATCAGGCTCTCAGAGTAGAAATTAAGCACACTTGGGCCGCGCTTTGCTCATTCGATCGATCGATAGCAACCGCGCGCTCCATAATTCAGCTAGCGGTTGTGGTTAGTTGGTTGCGACGATTGCTAGCGTGCGTGGGGCCGTGGGCATTGCTTCCACACGCTGGCGAAGATATGATATCGCTCGTAATCCAAAGTAAACGCTTTGCATTGTTGTCTTGCCAAAAGTACGTGAAAGGGGAAAAAATTCAGTACGCTACGGCCGTACAGAGCCTCGCGTACGCCCCACTCGTCGATGCCCGCCGCGTGTCAGAGGATTCGATCAGACGGACAACACGCATGACTCACTTCCTCGGCCCCCCTCGGCTCGTCCCGTACATACGCATAGCTCGTCCCGTACATACGCATAGGCTCACCGCAGTGGCTCGGCTCAGTCATGAGTGCGGCTTCTCCTCGGGTCCACCGCAGTGGAGTCCGCGGCGTAGTCAGGCAGTCGGCGGCGGAGGCGGCAGTCGGCGGCAGGTCGCGGCCGCGCCAAGGAGCAGCAGGCCATCCACCACCCTGCAGCTTCGACCTAGCCTACCGGCTATCCTGTCGAAGAGGCGAAAGCGGCGGCGACAACAGTGGTTCCGCCGCCGTGCAGCACAGCGCAGATCGTTGAACGCAGCCGAAGATGTGTCGAGCTTGTCAAGAATTTAATTTCCGTTCTTTCTTCAGATAGTTTCACTAGCACCGTTGTCAGGATTGCAAGTTCAGAATTTAGTTTCATATGACAGTAAGGTTCAGAAACATGGTCCAACCATCCAAGTTTCTGTGTCTCGACATCTAGTGTCCGTGGTGCCTTTCTATGAAGGTTGGGAAATTAGACAAATTGTAAAATATAGGTTTTCCACTTTGCCCTCAAAGCATATAGGTTTTTCATCAATGAGTTGTTTTCCAGGTTATATTTGGCCAACAATTCATTCCATTTCTCTATGAAGTATATCTCTGATCTGTCTTCGTACACACACTTTTTAAAATCAGATAGGAACTTATTATCTGACTCTTTATCCGACTCCTTATCCGACTCCTTATCCGCCTCACGAATTACATGACTGAGATGTTTAGCGGCATTTAAGCAAATATGCCACAAACAAAGACGGTGGCTTGTATTTGGGAATACATAAGCAATTGCTCCTGCCATAGCTGCATCTTGATCCGTGAAAATTGTGTTTGGGTGCTTTCCGGACATAGCTGTTAAGAAGGTTTCAAAAAGCCAAATAAATAATTCTATAGTTTCATTAAATAGAAGCGTGCACCCAAAAATTATTGTCTGCTTGTGATGATTGGTGCCAAGAATTGGAGCAAAAGACATTAGTTTGAAATGTGGTGTCAAATGACACAGCATCACCAAAGCATTGGTAATCCATGATGGACTGACCATCTGCCCAAAAGAAATTTGCAATGCGACCATCTTCCTGGTCTACCTGATCGCATAAAAAAATGAAGGATCCGCTAACTGTTTATTTCTCAGGTATTCAGATAATGTTTGTGCATCATTGGCTTCCAAGTATTGTCTGCGCTCGCGACCAATCTCATTGTTGCAATCCATCTTAGTCAACGGCATTTTGTCTTCACCTCCGTAAAACTCCTTCATGAATTCATATACTTGGGCTGGCTTCATTCCGGCTTCCCGTATTTGCCCAATTAACTTCCTATCTGCCTCGATAACCCGTCGTTGAGATCTTAGCTCGTGTGCCTTATTTGGACTAGCAAGATAATGGTTGTGCTCAAGTACAACCTTTTGCACTGTCCAAATTCCCTCTCTACCGATACTAAACTGAACACGAGCTTGACAACTTGTCCTTGTAATGTCCTTCTGTGACAACTCATTTCGCCGTTGTCCTTCACTACTACAAACCATATGTTTTTGAGATATTGTATCATCTTTGCGATGCCTTGTCTTGCTCTTTCTAACACTAAAGCCGACCTTACCGGCATAGGTGTTATACATCTCATAAGCCTCTACTTCTGATTGAAAAGTCATTCCAACTTCAGGAGCGATCAAATTTTTTCCAGCTTTATTATCCACCTCCTGTACATATCGATTGTTAATTAAAGTTGCACTATAAAAAAGCAAAATGCTACATACATTTTTATTACCTCCTCACGTACAGCATCCTCCATTGTTCCAAACGAGTTATCCTCGACATCTACACTGGCATCAATTGTGGCGGCGGTGTTCTGTATAATATGCGTAGTACATCAGACCATCGCATAGATGAAAAAGCGAGACAATCTAAACAAATACCCAACCTGTGTTATGTGCTCCTCGTCTTCTCCATGACTGCCATGGCTACCACCGACCGCACGAGTTGACGAAGCCTCCATTACAGAAGATGATGGCGCCAGATTCACGGTTGCATCTTCTTGGCCTCCAACTTCCGCCATGGATGGACGCGATGGCGGCGGCGGCCAACTCCCCGCACTAGTTAGGGCTCGATGCTGCGTGTGACGATCAGACTTCCGATCCAGTTGAGGTCGTGAGTTTGGGCTCGATGCTGTGACGGTCAGACTTCAAGGAGCCGAGCCACCGAGGTCCTGAGAGTTGAGCCGAGCCGTACGCAATTAGCCTTCAGTTGACATCGTGCCGTCTGATCGAATCCCCCTAACACGCGGCGGGCATCGACGAGTGGGGCCTACGCGAGGCTCAGTACGCCCGTAGGATACTGAATTTTTTTCCCGTGAAAGGGTAGATAACACCCACACGTGACATGTCCCCACTTTTTTTTTATTATCCCCGGCGCCCACGCGGCCAACTGCAGCAAAATACTCTGCGGGCCAGAGAGCCACCAGCACAATCGCGCGCGTGCTAAAAAATCGCACGCTCGAAACATAAATAATGCCCCCGGGCCATCCATCCAATGTGTAGCATGTGCGGGATTCCTTGCTAGTACTCCAAAACAAACATTTCTTTCTCATTTCTCAAAAAAAAAAAAAAAACACACACACACACACATTTCTTTCTTCGTGAGGACGACGGCCTTTTCGCCGGCCCCGCCCCGGCCAACTAGTTAACTCTCTAAACTGTGTCCACACAAGAACTAATCAAACGCGTGTGTCCACAGTATGTAGCACAAGTGATGCGCGGCGCACCCACGCCACACCCGGCACCGGCAGCTCAAGCACCTCACTATCACCATCAGTGGCCATTGCTTGCGCTCGTTTCCTCTTGCAATATCTTCGATCTTCTCTGTCTTTATTATTAGTCGCTCGCTGAAAGCAAGAAGGTCTCTCTCTGCATTGCATCTCGCACAGAACTACAGAAGAGAGAAGAATGATCCCGAGAGCGCCAAGCCTCTTCCACCTCGAGGAGGGAGTGGGTGCCTGTGCCTCGACTACCTCGACCTCGACGCCAGCAGCGATGGCGGCCTCCGGCGCCGAGCTGCTCGTCGGCCTCCGGCTCATCATCCAGCCGTCGCCGAGGAAGCAGCTGCCCGCGGTCCTGAGGAAGTCCGCGGTGAGGATTATGCCGCCGGCGGCGACGAGCGCAGCCAGAGCCAAGTGCCACGACAGCGGACACCAGGTGTTTGCCGGGCTCGAGTTCTTGAAGCGCTGCTCCTGCTGCCACAGGGACCTGGACGCCACCATGGACGTCTTCGTGTACAAGTAAGTAAGATCGACGTACTACTCCTCTTCAGTCTTCACTACTGCCGCGCGCGCTGCAATCATCTGCAGGCAATCAGTTTTTTTTTTCTCTCTCTCTCTCAATGTGGTGGGTTTCATTCTTTCTGCTGCGTCTGCAGAGGAGAGCAAGCGTTTTGCAGCGCCGAATGCCGGTGCCGCCACATAGCCAAGGAGGAGCGGCGGGAGATGGAGATGCTCGTCAGGAAGCGCCGCGATGCGTTCCACAGACGCCACGCTGCAGCAAATCGCCACATCACACTGCTGCAAACCGCTGCACGATAATATACTGTACACTGTTGTAGCTATTAAGTGTTGAATGTAAATGGAACACAGTGAATGACAAAAGAACCCGTAGTCTTCATTGATCAATGATGTACATATATATATATAGATAAGTAGCAACTGCCACCATCCGAGAGAGATCGAGAGAGGAAGAGAGCGGATGAGAACAACCGTCTCTTAACACTCCCCCATTGATCGAATCCGTCTTTGAGATCAATGAATAGTATTAATCCTCCAAAAAGTCCTGTAGCATAAAAATGAGGAGAAATACTTGATAGATATGCAGTTAAAAACTCCTTTAAACCCAATGAAAAAAATAAGGAGAAAGTAATACAGCATATAATGATATTGCCTTATTGTAAACTCATATGAGAAAACCTTTGCAGGAGAAAACTCATAGATAGTTTAGAGGACAATATATATGTCATTGATATCTCCTTAAAAACCCCTGTGAGGAAAAATAGAAGATACGACATATATGTTGATTATTGTCTCAATGTAAACCTATACGGAAAACCTTTGAAAGGAAAAAAACCCGTAACCAAGTTTAGAGAACAATAAATATGATCTGATGATCATAATTGGAATTATATGTCTTCGATACCCTCTTAAAGACCTCCGTGGAGGAAAATAGAAGATATGACATAGGTTATGTCTTAGATACCCCATACAAAAACCCCGGTGGGGAAAATAAGAGATATGACATATGATTTGTATTGATATTGCCTCATTAAAAACCTTCTATGAGAAACCTGTGTGAGGAAAAACTCATAGAGGAAAAGAGTACAATATGATGTTTTGAACAGGTTCTAGTTTCAAGAGGAGTCTCCCCCTGATCCTTGCAATTCTCAAAGTCATCGCATACCAAACTCAACAACACATTGTGAAATGTGAAAATTGGTAGGGACTTTGTGAATAAATCTTGTGGAGTTATCACATGATTTAGTTTACAAGGTGTTTATCTCCTCAGTTTCGTGAGAATAAAACATTTCTAGAAGGCAATATAGTGATATTGCTCTTATGTAACCTGTTGACATCCAAGCAACACAAGTTGCATTATCTTTGAAGATAATGGCTGGTGATTCGATAGAATCAGAGTGATCATTCAATGAAGTTATACATGTTCATGTAATACTTCAGAACGAGGAGTGGAAGTAGCCACTAGAGTCGAGTTTAATGACCTCTATGAGAACTTTACCACTAACATCAGCATATGATCTGGCATTATAGGGATTAAATAGCCAGTACTTTCATACTCCAAATGATCATATCTTAATTTACATAATGATAAATCAAGATGCTTTGTGCCATATAGATATCTGTGGATATCCTCATTAACTCCCACCTTTCGGTGTATAAAAGTTGCGCTATTTCGAGCTATACCAAGTATCTGCAAATGCAATATCAGGCCTGTTGCGATATGCAAGATACATAAGCGCTTTGATGGCACTAAGGTTATCATCCCAGGGTCAGAATGGATATTGATCCATATTTAGGGATTGGATGATCATCAGTGTTGGTAGTATGATTGTCCAATATTGTTTAGATATTGGTATACAATATCAATTGAATATTGGAATACTGATGTTTGCTTAAGATATAGGCTTAAGCATAATTTGGTGTTAACCAAATTTCTCATCTCAAATTTCGTCTTATACGATGACTTCCTGTTTTGATATGTTCATATGAGATGTATAAAATCCAATTGGGATTTCATTATGAACACATAGGTGATATCATCAAGATGGGAGACATCCTTCTGTGGAAGGAACTCACCTTGTCAGTTGTACCACAAACAACTTAACTATTTCAAGTCATGGAGTGACTTGATTTATACACAATGTATGTTGCGATTTATGTTTTGATTCAGAATATAAAGTCCATTGGGACTTATAATCCAAATCTATCCAAATCAATTTTGATCTGCCAATTATCGGTATAGGAACATAATTTCCACACATACCAGCGGGTATGTTATGCTAGGTCTCTGTGTGAAACCATGTGCTACAAGCTTTCACCATTTCACCACCTTATGGATTTGAAAAATCCATAATGCTTCCATAGGGAATGCATTATGAGGAGTAATCATTAAGAATGTAATGACTTCTCACTATTGAGTGAAAGCATATCTCCTTATTTGCCACATATAATTGACCCAATGTGAGTGTGTGAACACTCTGCCTAGGACTTGTGGTCTGGATCCAGATAAGGTATATGGCAACTTTGAGGAGTATGTCGACAAGTTGTAGTCTTTTGAATGATTGATTCAATGGAACCAATTTAAGCATGTGGAAATGTTTACCCTTTGAACTCTGTGTCATTTCCCATAATAACAGAGTTAGGGTGTTCCAATGACCCAGCGCCTAAAGTTGTGCACAAGTTGTGTTGGGCTTTTGGATGTGTAACATCCATAGGCTTTGGATAGTAAATATCCATAATGTGTCTATCAACTTGATGTTGATGTGCATTGTACTGTCTTGGAGAATTCTCTTCCCCTGATCCGAGAATGCTTGAAAGAAGTTATATTCCCATGTGGCCATACTTCTCCCCCTCTTATCTAGATTCAGGAGTTGAGTGGTTTTGTTAGGTACCTCCACTCTTTTTGGCACACTAAACGGGAATCGAATTGGGTGAAAACATTATGACAAGTAAATGCATGTGGCAGACTATTTGCAATGTGTTGCAAATCTAAGATATTCTGAACTGTTGATTCAGATTCTTTGGTACGTGGATATGAGGATCGAACATCAGTAATGATATTCTCCTTTTTGATTCCTAACATTCCATGTGTGGTAAGTGTCTCCCCCTAATGTCTGGAATCTTCCTCAAAGATGTACTCAGCATACAGGCATTGAATGAATCCATAATGAGAGATCTGTGGTATTATTGAATGACAGATAATAATACCTTATGGTGATCTCAAAATGCCCATTGATGTACGCTGCGGTGGTGATATTGGTACGTGCAAAACGTTACCAATTCGCAGATGGGAAATATTTTGGCTACAAGGCCAAATATCCACGTATGAACTGCAATGGAGGGAACCGTATGATTGCAGTGTTATGAATTTGGATTGACTATGCGTTGTGTAAGTCCGCATATCACCAACTAGATGTCGGTAAATTGTAATTCTATTTTGGGTCATCAAACAACAAACTTGATTCTCTCAATGAGAGCATTAGTTTGGCCATTATGTATGAGCATAAGATACTTAATGATGTAGTCCTAAGAACCAAACAATTCCATTTACATGTATTTGATCCCGCGTCCAGGATCGTTTGCTCTAAATTGAAGAATTTGAGCAATGAGTTTGGTAAATTTGCGGTACCCTATGAGTAAGGCACACACTTAGGATAACATTGTAGATGCATAGATGTGCATTACATAGTATCTTTATGGTGTGGCTCATATTGATGTTGTGACTAATAGAACTGATATTAATTTTCTCATCATTCTAAATATAGAATGATCCAAGGCTAGTATGCCCAATCTTGATGGGATCAAGAGAGAAAATTATTTTGTACGCAACAACTGATATGAGATTGATGTATGTATAATACACTCCAGTTGATGTGGAAGGAATATACATAATTATAGTTTTTCATATATGTTGCATCTAAGGCGAGTGAAGAATTTCATCATCGCTCATTAGTATTGGACTTCCGTTTGGGAACCATGCAACTGAATACATGAAAAATATCATGTGGTATTTATAGAATCAGGATACATCGATGCATCCACGATTAATTTGAATACCCATGGAGAGATTGTAATCTCTCATAATTGTGTTAGCGGTACGATGGTCCACTAAACAAAATTCCTTTCCACCTGGTTGAATCTCATATGATTCTATATAGAGTTTGGCAATATTCAAGTATGAATTTGCACTCATATAGAATACGTATACCATGTATGAGGTACATGATATTTTTGAAAATGGACAACATACTACATGTGGTAGTATGACATTAGGCTAATAATATATCCAATGAAAATATGGAGACATTTTGCAAGCGTTTGCTTGTTAAAGTGAACTCCAAATTGTTCCAAAGAACTCGCTTGCCTCCAATGAGTTGGAGGTATATTTGAGCCAAATATTTGATTTGGCATTTCTACGTACATGGACTGTACAATCATATTTTTGTGAAAAATGTGAGATTTGTCACACAAGATCACTTTTCTAAATGAAAAATGATATTGCGTTCATGAGAATCCATTATGTTACATTGCCATGGATCAAAGATCTTTGATAAATGAATGATTGAACAATCATTTACAATTTGGGTAATGTTATATCCTTTGTTGAAATTCCGATGAGAGATTTGTGAAAGGTAGATGGATCTCACTCATTGAACACTCAGAAAAAAAATTCAAGTGCATGAGTTGCATACAAAATGCATCAACGCAAAAGTGTGCCAATATCCAAAATGGATTGAGGTTGGGGTTAAGCAGCCACAGCTGTGATGTCATATGCCCCACTAATATCGTTGATATCTTAATTCTCATGGTATGAAAATAAATTCCATCCAATGCGAGGTTAGGAATATTTCGAACTGGAAATATTAGCCATGTCCAACATGAATTGATCATGTATCAATTTACTTGATAGTAAATTGTATAGCAATAAAGGCAAAATTTTGGGTTCAAGGTGATACTTGATTATAGACTAACCATTCTATAAAGAACATGCGACAAGGTCGCTGCTAATGTTTTGGATTCTATTTCTGTGAGAATAGATGATGTAAAATCTTTGCCAAAACATAGACTCTGTATGTGATAGATAGGAGTCACCCAAAATAATGCACTTTAGATATTGCTATTTATTTAAGTAAAGTATTACTTAAATAACTTCAGATTCAAGATGAGTCTTGAATTGGCATATGCAAATATTGTGAAGTCGGGATGAATCTCGAATCACATGTAGTGTTTACCTCATATTGTATAGGTGATAGAAAATCACTGCTAACATCACTATGTATAGTAATTGCTGCCAAAAATAGTCTCAATCATTATGTATTAGCATGTTGGCACATAGAAGGTACAAACCAAATTGGTGACCTTATAGTAGAGGAACATAATCTGCAAATATGTGTATGTGCAGTAGATGTTATCCCACTACTTGTGCGTTGCTAATAATAATATAGGTTGATCACACTTTGAAGGTAGTCAAATATTATGAACATGACATAGACCTTATTGGGTGATTCAACTCAAAGGTAGTCACTATGTTTATAGAAACACGGTGTAGACCTTAGATGGTGAGACCGTTGCTTAAAAGTAAACACCCATATGGTGTAAACCTTATGCAATTCATATTTAGATTGGATAAGCACATGCAGATAATCACTATGTGATGACATAGTGTAGATCCTGCAGTAGTATTGAGATACTAGCTTGTGCATGATCAATCTAAGAGATGAATTTTAGCAATCACTTGTAGGTGTAGACCCCTTTGTAGTTCATATTCAAAGTTGGTTTGCACTAGGAGGATAAAAATCCTATGATGGTACTGCGGTACACCTTGCGCATGACCAATTTTTGAAAAATGAACAAAAGTTGTCACCGTGAAGGTAAAGGTCATTTGTTCTAAAACATAATATTGGAATGCACATTGAGGATAGTCACTGTGTATAGCATAATGTAGATCCCGCAGTAGTACTGTGGTACTACCTTGTGTATACCCAATATGTAAAGTTTCAGAATATTATACACAGATAATGAGGTAATCACATAATTATTTGCATGAAACAAATTAAGCGCTTGAATCTTAAAAATATAAGTGGAAGCCATTTGTGTCTACATAAGTAGGGCCAAGATTTATTAAAAAATCTTTGGCAAATTGAATAAGCAAATGCAAAATACAAATAATCAAGGTAAACTTGAATAAGAGGGATATTCTCATGTTAAATAATACTGTTAAGCACCTGATGGTGTTATTTTTGGACTCATTTTTCAACATTAGGTACACACGTTGAGGATAAAATCTCACAGTAGTACTATGGTACTACCTTGTGTATGGCCAATGTGAAAAAGAACCATGGTAATCACTCAAGTGTCCCTATAATTTATTTATCAAATTGGGTACGCACGTTGAGGATAAAAATCCCGCAGTAGTACAAGGGTACTACCTTGTGTATGGCCAATTTAAAAATAAATAAAGGTAAGCACTCCAAAGTGTAGACCAAATGTTTCAAAATTTGATATTGGGTACGCACGTTGAGGATGAAAATCCCGCAGTAGTACTAGGGTACTACCTTGTGTATGGCCAATATCAAAACTGAGAAACATAGTATTATTCGGAAACATGAGAAATCAACCTAGAGCATTTGCATGTAAATATAGTAAGAGCTTGTATGGAAAGCTGAAAACTTAATATATAAATTGCATAAAGTAAAATACAATAAATAATGTGAAATATATTGTTATTGGGAATGCCTGAGGGCAACATTTTGAACAATATATTCAACACATGTATTTATGTATAATACGTTGTTAATCTAATGGAAACAAAGCTAGCTAGCCTGCCCATCCAGCATGTATGTTGTACAGCGTGCCTGTAGAGGCAGCATGCAGGCCGGCCCGCTGGTGTTTCCAAAAAGAAAATAAGCGGTGGACTGTACAAGCAGATAAGCAAGTAGGAAGAACTACTCGCACCACATGCTCGCAACCACCGTCGTTCCCTTTAGAAAACTCCGCCGCCGTTGCCTGAAGAGCATGCGCCGGTGCCGATCTCCTCTGTCCCGGCCCAGATCCGACACCCCGAGTAGCAGATCTGGTGATCCGCTGTCGTGGTCGCCATGGAGGAGGTCGCCGCAGTCACCGATTCGCGCTGTTTCCAGCGGATTCAAGCAGTCGGGCGGCCTTCTTCCTTCCTGGAGATGCTCAGGTCGGTGAGGGGGCCGAGCAGCCGGGCGTTGGAGCCGCCGGCCAGCAGGCAGGGTGGCCGGCGAGCCGCACGCTGCCCGTCGAGGCTGCTGAGCGCCACCAGTTGGGTACGGAGGCCGCTGGTCGGGGCGCCGCCGCGGCCAGGCTACCGCAACGTCAGACCGTGGCCATGCCGAGTCGGGGCCGCTCGGCCGCGGACGGCCAAATCCGCCAGGCCGCGGGCCAGGGCGGTCACCGGGCAAGCCGCAGCGGTTGCCGGCCGCCTGGGCGCGCCAGGCCGTGCCGTCCACCAGCCGCGGGCCGCGCTTGGCAGCGTCGAGCGGGTGCCGAGGCGCCACTGCCGTGTTGTGGCTGGCCGGACTCGCTGCCTTTGGCCAGGGCGCGCGGGCCGTGCGAGGCGGCTGGTGGCTGGGGCTGCAGCCGATGGTGCCATGGCCGAGCGAGGCCGGTCGAGCCTCGCCGTGCTCGAGGCGGTGGCGGCCTTCTCCGACCACGGTGACTGCGTCTGCAAGGCGTGCTTACGAAGATGATGAAGAACTGTGTCCGATGAAGATCGGCAAGCATAGATCAGCGATTGGGAAAAGGTTCGAATCACAGCCGTTACCTCTGTCTGGTTTCTTCACGAAATTGCAATCGATGTTGCCGTGAAAGATTTCCAGCAGGAGATGAAGATCACGTCTTAATCACCAAGAGGAACTGCTTGATTTTTCTTCTTCGATCTTCTCGAATATTTTCTGTTTGGCCGTTTCCAGTGAACAGAGAACGAGCACTTCATGTTTTCTGTTCGTCTGTTTCCAGCGAACAGAAGATGAGCTCTTCGTGCTGATAACGTATTAAGTGTTGAATGTAAATGGAACACAGTGAATGACAAAAGAACCAGTAGTCTTCATTGATCAATGATGTACATATATATACATGTAGATAAGTAGCCACTGCCACCGTCCGAGAGAGATCGAGAGGAAGAGAGCGGATGAGATCAACCGTCTCTTAACAGTAGCACGTTGTAATTTTTGTTGCCTCTTTCCATATACGTACACTGCACTACGTACATATTAATTAGGAGTAAGGTCGAAAACGGTCGAAAAACTCCTCAATTGTTTTCTACTTTTATATTTAAATACGAACACGAAAGCGAAAACGAAAACGAACTTACGGTATTTCGAAAACGAATCAATCCGAACGAAATTATGTCGAACACGGTCGACGTACGAAAATTCAATACGGAATATCGACCCACAGTGCATAACTTTAAACATGTGCATCACCAAAGTAACAAGCATAATTTAGTTCAAGCACACATAATAGTTAACGAGTGCATGACCTAGGGTCTTAAATCTTAAGTACCATCACAAACACACAGTCGCCGACACACAAATACAAGTCTATAAGAAGTAATTAATAGGATATAAATATGAACATCTACAGTTCAGCAGTATCATCCATGATATCAGGATCACTTTCCATATCATTTGCTTCCTCATTGTCCACCTCATTGTCCTCATCCCCTTCCTTGTTATTTTCCTACAAGTTTGTGAAATTAACTAAAATTAGATATAACAACTAGTATATTTCATAGAAAACAGTCGATAAATATACCTCAATTTTCAGTTTAGTCACAGCATTAGTCAAAGCATCAACCTCAAGATCACTCACAATTGATCCAAGCTTTTTAGAATCTGAAAAAAAAGGGAAAAAAATCAATGCATTATTCGGCTGCAATAATAAGTATCTAATTGGAAAAAACAAGTAAAATAAGCACCTTTACTTGTTGCAGCAACCCAATCCTTTGTGCAAATTAATGCCTGTATCATCTCGGGATCAAGACGACTGCGATAGGGATCAACAACACGGCCAGCAGCACTAAAAGCAGACTCTGATGCTACTGTTGACACTTGGATGGTCATTACATCCCGAACAATTTGTGAAATGATAGGATACTTTTCTCTCTTGTTTTTCCACCAAGCTAAGATGTCAAACTCACCACCAAGTTTCAGTAGTGGTTCTCCAATATACATGTCCAACTCATTTGACTCAACCATACCAGGTTCACTTGCTTCATACAAGAATTCTTCTAGGTCATGGTCTACATTTCCCATTAATATATCAGTTGTGTTACTAGGTATAGGTGCAGCTCCTTGACTAGTTTTCTTTGATGATGCAGCAGCATTAACATAAAAGTTGTACAATTTCTTTACCACAATAACAAACTCATCAAGTTCAGCTTGATAATAAATACCATGGAACTTCTTCATGTAGTACTCTATTAGCCTTTTCTTATACCTAGGATCAAGAAAACAGGCTACAGCTAGAGCAATGTTGGACTGCTCCCAATATTTGTCAAATTTTGGCTTCATAGAAATTGCCATTTGTCTAATTGTAATATTTTGATCACAGCACCAGTCATCAAGCAAGACCTTTATATCACAAAAACCTCTATAAAATAAATTTGCAGTAGGGTATGAAGTGCCAGAGAGAATTTCAGTGAGATCATAAAATTTCTTCAAGCAACCATAAATTGTCAATGCATTGTCCCATTCAGCAGAAGATGGAGAAATCTTGGCATACTTACGGCGATCTGAAGACTTCAGCCTAATAAATGCATCCTTGTAGTACAAGGCATCTCGCAACATTAGGCAGGTAGAGTTCCATCTTGTTGAAACATCCATTTGAATACCCCTCTTTGTATCCAACCCAGCTTCGGTGGCATGCTTCATAAGCTCTTCCCACTGCAATGGAGACCCTTTCACAGCTAGTACAAGTGATTTGATCTTGCTGAGTGTTCCTGAAATAACTTTCAACCCATCTCTAGCAACCAAATTGAGAATATGACAGGCACATCTAACATGGAAAAATATCCCATCACAAACTAGGGAACCATTAGCATTATCTTTCAGATATGAAATTATATCGTTGACAGCCACTTCATTTGAACTATGTTAACACAAAATTTTCGCACTATGACGAGTGGGCCAGCGCATTGCAGGTTCAGAGGAAACCACTACTTGAAGGATTCGGCAAAAAGCAAACACGGTCGGCTAATTCAACTAATTCGGTAAAGCTATGGAGGTGACTGGTCAACGACGAACGAGTTCGGCAATGTGACGCTGCGGTCGGTTACTTCAAATTGGAGTCGATTTACGCCACAAGACGACAAATGCGGCATGTCAGGAGATTTAGCGACAAAGATCTCATCATTTTAGCACGTGCCGGTTATTAGAGAAGGCATGGGGTGAAGGCATCGTATTTTAGATAAGTTTCCTGGTTTGTCGTTGTAATCGTGTCCTTCTGGGACTCATAGAACACCAGGGTATAAATATAAACCCTGAGGCCATTGTAAAGATATACACAATCAATACAACCAACCCGGCCCCGTGCCGTCTTCGAGTCCAAGTCGTGTCGTCGCGTTCTTCGAGAGGAATCATCGATCCGTCGACCTCCGTAAGTCCCGGCAACCTTGTTATCATGTCTAGTATCGTGCGGCGGATTTAGATATGGTGCAAGCAGTCTCGTACGTTAAGCTTAGTATCGTGCGGCGGATTTAAGCTTAAGACGGGAAGGTTTTTGCTTATGCCTTGTATCGTGCGGCGGATTAAGTCATGAGTAAAAATAGTTATCGGCTCTGTTAGATTTGGCAGATCTAATAGGTTCATCAAGTTATCATGTGTCGTATGTTTTATTTATTTAATTCGTACAACACTCTTTTGCCCAATCTAGATCTCGCTCGGTTCGGCTCTGTCTTTTATAGATCTATCCTGTTCTTTTATATTCATTATTGTAAAGTCTTCCATGCAGTAGATCTATTGTCTGTAATAGCCGATTTGATCGTATCTAGACTGCCACGTGGTGAGGGTTCATGCACGTTAAGTATGTTTGATCTATGACAAGGCTAGGTGTCGTGCGGCAGGCGCAGGCTTTAGATTAGTTTAATTATGCTTGGTTTGTATGTTCAATCCCCATGGACCCCAACTCGGTTGCACAATCGAGATTGGTTAAACTTTAATTCATAGTTAATACACCATGCAAGTACAATTCTCATGCAAGCGTATTCGGCAACTTGTTACTCACAGTAACTTCGTTCATACTGCCGAATGATCTTTAAACCTGTTGGCAGATAGCTTTCATAGCTATATGTCGTCGTAAGTGGCTTCAGGGCCGTACATCTTGGAACTGTCTGGTCATACCCGGCATGTTCCAGCTTTGTATTTAATAGTTTCTCTCCTTTGTTAGTTGCAGGGCAAACTGACTGGCACGCACCGGACTTCTGAGCACCCGGGCCACGTTTGAAGCTAGCTTCTCCGGCTTGCTGTGTGATTGGCACAGTGTGTCATTTTTGGTGCTAGCACACATTTTGGCACGCCCAGTGGGACCTTTTTTCCTGCAGCAATGGTCGAAGTCACTGAAGCCGAGGCCAGCAACAAGGCGGGGCTCGTGCAGGTGCAGCTCGCTGAACTACCCGACGAGTACAAAGAGCAGGTGGATAATGCTTGTGCTGAATTCCAGGCCAAGTGCCTAGAAGCCTTCTCCAAGAACAAGAGCGGAAAGGTTCGCCGTCTGCACGATCTGCTGAAGCCCGTCCAGCTCAACCCGAATGATCCCGGGGAAGCGGAGGCAGTGCTGAAAATGTCTCACATAGTCAACGAAGCTGTCTCTGGTGCCATCGGTCGCATGCATGGGGCGTTTCTCAACACTTTCCGCACCATCATGATCGCCCAATTTGGCCCCAAGGCCGACGAACTCATGAAGGCGGAGTTTGGCCCTATAGCGGGGCCACATCTTTTCAACCTGCCGGATCACCTCAAGGGGGCAGGAGCTGCTGGTGAGGAGACCCCGCCTAAGGCTCAATCAAGCGGGATGACCATTCAAGAGAAGCACACGCTAGAGGGCCAATTGCCGACCATGGGTCAGCTCACGTTCGGCACTAAGGGTCAGCCGCCAGAGTCAACATGCAAGATCTCCCCGCAAACCTATAGGCTCATAAAGGACTACTACGGAAACGGGTACCATGAGATGCTTGAGCCTCACAACATAGAGGGCGCCCCACATCCAGGATATGGGAAGCCGACGGCCGAAAAGACCGCCGACTCTAATGTCGATGTCATGCTAGAGAAGATGGCGGATGTGATGCAGCGCACTTTCGGCCTGAAGCCTAAGGGCACTTATGCTTACAGGTCTCCATTCCCCGAATGGTTCCACCATGTGGCTCTGCCTCCCAGAGTCAAAGTGCCGACAGACCTGTCCAAGTTCTCCAGCTTAGACGACACCAGCACGGTGGAGCACGTCAGTCGTTATCTGCTCCAGCTTGGGGAGGCCAATACCGAAGATGCCTTCAGGGTTCGGTACTTCCCGTCGTCACTCACTGGACCGGCATTCGCATGGTTCACGTCACTACCGCCGGGCTCTATTCTCTCTTGGGCAGACTTGGAACAAAAGTTCCATACACACTTCTACACGGGCACCAAGGAGAAGAAGCTAGTGGACATCATGTACGTGCGCCAGAGGCCAAATGAGACACCACAGGACTACCTGCGCAGGTTCAGGGAAGTCAAGAGCCAGTGCTTCGGCATGCACCTGCCGGACGATCAGCTTCCACCATTGGTCGTGGCAGGCATGCTCCCGAGCATTAGGGACAAGCTGTTCGGTCAAGAGTTTGAAGACTTGGGTCATCTCTCTCGCCGGCTGAATGAGATGACTATCCAAGCGCAAGGCTTCCGGAGGGAAGGGCGCTTCCAGAAGGACAATGTCGCGGCCCAGATGTATCAGGCTTTCCTGGACGAAGCCGATGACTACACTGACGCTGAAGATGAGGTGGCCGCTGCAGAGCTCAACTGGGACAAGGAGCCGACCCAGGCCAACAAGCAATGGCTGCGCCAGCAGAAGGGGGCATACGACTTCGACGTCACCAAGGCCGACAAGCTCTTCGAGTTCCTGGTCGCCGAAGGGAGAATCAGGCTACTCCCGGATCACCCGATGCTGCGTCCTGGAGGGGTCAAGGACAAGAAGTACTGCGGTTTCCACAACACTAACACTCGTTCTATTAATGATTGTCGTGTGTTCAGGACAAGGATCCAGAAGGCCATCCAGGACGGCCACATCAAGTTCAATGGCAAGATGAAGATCGATGCTAACCCCTTCGCCCAGAACGCCGTGTTCTTCTCAGTGAACATGGTAGTTCCAGAGGACCCCAGGGGCAAGGGCAAAGTCAAAGTCCTCACCTCCGATAAAGCGCGCGAGTCTGGCACAGTGGACCCCGATCGGCAGATCACCAGCGATGAATTCCGGCAGCGTACCCAGACCACGAATAGTCGATATGAGCACAGGGAGTCATCTTCCAGGCGCAGGCCTACCCACAAGGATCTCCTCAACAAGTGGCACCGGGAAGGTGAGAAAGAGCGGAGGCGTCTCCAACACGAGGAACAGAGATTCGCAGAAGAATATCAGCGTGAAGACGGTCACACGGAGGAGTATCGGTACCGTCTGGAGGAGAGGGCCTACCGCAGAGAACAGACCTACCGCGGGGAGCAGGAATGCCGCCAAGAGCAGGAGCAGGCTCACTGGGACTGCCCGTTCTTCCGCCACTGCTGGAACGAAGGCTTGAAGCTGCCTGCCGTCAATAACTGCCCTGAGTGCAGCGATCAGTACAAGGGGTATAGGCAGGCTCGAGTCAACCGCCGTCCCGTCCACGAAAGATTGGGAGCACGCATCCCAATGGACGATCGGCGCCTAAAAATGGAAAGCCCGGATCGGCAAGCCAAAAGATATGCCGATCAGGAGTGGGCACACCACCAGGACGACAGCGAGGAGGCACAGCCCCGCCCATATAGGTGGCAAAAGGGGCAGTGGTGCCCGCCAGGGCTCAGAAAGAGCGAGAAAAGGAGGGTGCAGCGCCTCGGAATAGGGAGTTGGAAGAAGCAGCTGCCGATGGGAAGAAGCAAGAGTGGCACCCCGAAGAAACCAGACGACACTGACAAAGGCGCTGACGTGGCCATGACTTTCTTCCTTCCCCTGGAATTCATGGCTCCTGCCGACCGGGGGGCACAGGACGAGGTGTATTCGGACTCTGACAAGGCCGAGCACGACGAGCTCGCGGCACAGCTCGTGTTGTCTCAGAAGGCAGCATTTGACAAGCCAGCCAAGCATCGGCATTTAAAGCCGTTGTATGTCAAGGGGTACGTCAACGGAAAGCCGCTGACCAAGATGTTTGTCGATGGCGGCGCAGCGATCAACATCATGCCTTATGCCACCTTCAGAAAGCTGGGCATGAACGATGAAGATCTGCTCAAAACAGACATGATACTCCGTGACTTTGTCGGCAATCCTTCTGACACTCGGGGTGCCGTGCACGTGGAACTGATGATTGGATCCAAGACGCTCATCACGACCTTCTTCGTCATTGATGGCAAGGGGGCATATAGCCTGCTTTTGGGCAGGGATTGGATCCACGCCAACTGCTGCATACCTTCAACCATGCACTAAATACTCATACAGTGGGTTGGAGACGACATCGAGATTGTCCATGCTGACGACTCGGTGAGTGTTGCTGCTATTGAACCCACTTACTGGGAATTCGACGGAGTGGAATGCTTCTCCGATCGCGTGTGGGGAGAAGGTCCTGTCAACATCTACGGCAGAGATCAGCAGTCGATCCAAGCAATCGCTCTCTCAAAGCTTCTTTTAGATGGATAACCCAACCGACAACAGCGAAGGCAAGCTGGGACGTGGCTTCACGTCGGCCGACGATAAATAGAGGAGTAGATGTTGGTGGCTCAAGTAAGAAAAGGTCGATGTTCATAAGTTCCGGTTTAGACCTGACTTCAGAGTGCAATTGGTAGATCTTCTAAAGAGTTCAAAGACTGTTTCGCTTGGGACTACCAGAGATGCCTGGATTAGACCGGTCCATTGTCGAGCATAAATTGCCGATCAAGCCCGGGTACCACCCGTATAAACAGCCTCCGCGCAGAATCTACAAGGAAGAGGTATTGGCTGACGTGAAAAAGAAGTGGAAAGATTACTAGAAGCTAACTTCATCCGGCCATGTCGATATGCGAACTGGATCCAACATTGTCCCAGTATACAAGAAGAACGGAAAGATGAGGGTTTGATTGACTTCAGGGACCTGTCAACAAGCACACCTACACCAGCATCCTATGGAGGGTATCCAATGCCAGTGCTGATTGCTAGTGGATGCTTCGGCCGGTTTTGAAATCATAAGCCTTATGGATGGCAATGCGGGTTACAACCAGATCTTCATGCTGCAGAGGACGTTGCACAAAAACCGCTTCAGGTGCCCCGGCCATATAGTTTGTTGAATGGATTGTCATGACTTTTGGTTTGAAAAATGTCGGTTGCCACTTACCAGCGAGCATGAATTACAATATTTCATGAGCTATCAGAAATCATAGAAATCTATATGATAACGTGGTGGTCAAATCCAGAGCAAAAAAGGACACTTAGCCGATTGAGAGACTTTAGAGTGCACCAGGAAACATGGTTTAAGATGAATCCAACCAAGTGTGCATTCGGTGGCGGCCTGGTGAGTTTCTGGATTCTGGTCCACAAAAAGAGGCATCGAGGTTGGCAAGAAGAGCATGAAGCGATATATTTAAGTTAGTGGTGTGCCGCCAACCAATCTCAAAGAGCTGCAATCGCTACTCGGCAAGATTACAAATTGTCAGAAGGTTACATATCCAACTTGTCCAAGCGCGTGCTGCCATTTTCTCCATGTTGAAGCCTCAAGAAAGATCAGGAGTTCGTGTGGGGTGACGTGCAACAAAATGCTTTCGACGAAATCAAAGAGACATGAAGCACCACCAGTATTGGTTCCTCACAACTCGACAAGCCTTTCAGGCTGTACGTGGCGGCCGACAACCTAACGATAGGGTCGGCCCTCATGCAAGAATTTGAGGGAAAAGAGAGAGTCATAGCCTATCTTAGTCGAAAGCTACTGGACCCCGAAACGAGGTACTCGGCTACAGAAAAGTTGTGCTTGTGCGTTTTCTATTCCTGTACCAGGTTTCGGCACTATTTGTTGGATGCCGAGTGCGTGGTAGTGTTAGAGTTTGATGTAATCAAACATATGTTATCAATGCCGATTTTAAGTGGGAGGATCGGTAAATGGGTTTTAGCTCTCTCTGAGTTTGATTTGCGTTTGAATCGGCAAAGGCTGTTAAAGGCCAGATTATGGGCGATTTGTCACTCACCATCGTGATTCCTAACGCTAACATGGTAACCATTGCCCTTGGGCATTGTTTTTGATGGATCATCGTGCAGCAAAGGTGGTGGAGTCGGGATCATGTGATTTCTCCCAAGGGGACACCCTTCAAATACTCTATACCGACGAGTATCCAGTGACTAATAATCAAGCAGAGTATGAAAGCACTGCTCCGAGGGCTGCGGGTGCTGTGGACATTAAGGCAGACGCCGTGGAGATCTTCGGGACTCAGAGTTGGTGATCAGGCAGCTGACCGGTGAGTACGAGTGCAAAAACGACACGCTGCAGGAATATCTCGAAGGTTGCCAAGAGCTCCTCAAACAGTTCCGATCGGCGACCTTGCAACATATTCCTAGGGGGCAAAATGAAGAAGCAAACCAGTTGGCCCAGGCAGCATCCGGGTATAGGGAGAATCAAAACATTTTGCACTTGAGGAAGAGCAAGCGGCCCCAGAGGATGATCAAGTAATTCCGAGTGATAATCAGGCAGTTGAAGACTAGAGAGACCACATTGCCGATTACCTCAGGGACCCATCCAGAAAAGTCTCCCGAAGACTCAGGTACAAGGTCTTAAGTTTACGCTCTTGGACAATCAATTGTACTACAAATCCATAGATGGAGTTTTGCTTAAGTGCCTGAGCCAAAACGAGGCTAGGAAGCTGATGTACGAGGTGCACGAGGGCGTATGTGGTGCACACCAGTCGGCTCACCGTATGAGATGGATAATCAGGAGGACTGGATGTTTTTGGCCGACTATGCTCGAAGATTGCTTTGAATACTACAGAGGTTGTCAGGATTGCCAGCGATTCGGCAATGTGCAAAGGGCCCAGCATCGGCCATGAATCCGATCATTAAGCCTTGGCCTTTTAGAGGAGGGGCATTGATTTGATTGGGCAGATCCACCCTCCATCTAGCAAAGGACATAAGTTTGTCCTGTTGGCCACGGACTATTTCACTAAGTGGGTTGAAGCCATCCCATTGAAGAAGGTGACGTCAGAAAATATGGTGTCCTCGTCAGGGAGCATATCATCCACCGATTCGGCATTCCTCAATCCATCACTACCGATCAGGGAACTCAGTTCACTTCCTCTGAGTTTTGTGACTTTGCCGAAGGGATGGGGATTAAACTCTATAATTCCTCCCCTTATTATGCACAGGCCAATGGGCAGGCAGAGGCTTCTAAAAAATCATGATTAAGATTATTCAAAAGAAGATCGAAGAGAAACCTAAAAGGTGGCACTTGGTACTCAACGAAGCTTTGTGGGCTTACCGAATGATTTGTCATGGGTCGACTCAGACGTCACCATATGAGTTGGTCTATGGGCATCACGCAGTGCTACCATGGGAGTTGCAAGCGGGGTCAAGACGAGTTACATTGCAGGACGACCTAGCTAAAAGGAATTATAAAGATTTGATGATGGACGAGCTAGAGGATTTGCATTTGATTCGTCTCAAAGCCTTGGAAAATATTGAAAAGAACAAGATACGCGTTGCCAAGTACTACAACTCGAAAGTGAAAGAAAAAAGATTCGAAGAAGGAGACTTGGTTTGGAAAATTGTCTTGCCAATCGGTACCAAAGATAAAGTATTCGGCAAGTGGTCCCCTGACTGGGAAGGGCCTTTTCGAGTTCTGAGACGTGCTCCCGGTAATGCGTACATTCTAAAGACCCTCCAAGGAGAAGAGTTTGCTAGGGCGATTAATGGACGTTATCTAAAGAGGTTTCATCCTAGCGTGGAGGTCGGTGCATAACGGAATCAAGAACTGGCGGGCACCGACGGCCGATACAAAGTCGTGTCGCCCTTAGCACAAAAATGGCCGATAGAGTCTATTGCCCTTAGAACAAAAACAGCCGACACGGCATGTGTCGCCTTTAGCGCAAAAAAAAGGGACATAAGTTTGCAGAAAACAGGACCAAGTGCACGCGGTGTTGTGCAATCGGTTAAATAAAATTGAACCACTCGGCAAGCACAGAACGGGGAACAGGTTGTACACATGAACGTGGCAAAATAGAACATTGTTCATAACAGGGGCTGTACAAAAGTGCAGATCAGATATCAAACATCCTGTTGATAACCGTCTGCGGGTTGGTGACTATGGTGAGGGCGTGAGTGCGAGAGTCCGATCGTAGGAGTCCAGAAAATCGTCCGATTGTTCGAACGATTCTGGGAATGCCCCGCCGGGGAGAGCCCGGGCGCCAGGTATCGCGGAGAAGTTCTCATCCGTGCGATCACGCAGCCGCACCCAGCCCCAACGCCACCGTGGTGCACGCCTTGCAGGGCGACCTGCACGACGCGGCGGCCGTTGGCGCCGCGCGCCCCTCGGCAGTGTCGCCCTGGGCGTTCACCTGGTCTGCGACGGCGTTCGCCGCCATCTTCAGGCGCTCCAGTTCTTAGACAGCGCTTTGAGGAACGACAAGATGGGGTGGACCGGTTAAAAGATCAACAAGAACGACCGAAAGCCGATCCAGGGTTGGATGTTCATACCCGTGATTGCGTCGCAGAACTGCCGGCGCTGGTCCTCCCACTCTAGCTGGTCGATCCCGTTCTGCTTCGAGATGGCGGCCAGCTCCTCCCGGGACTCGTCCCGCAGCGCCATAAAGTTTAAGGCGTCGTTGTGGTCGTAGAGGTCGTCGTCGGAGTCCCGGTCCGGGTTCACCTCCCAAGGATGGGAATGGTAGGAGGAATCGTTGGAGGAGCTCGACGAGCCCGATGATGGAGCTCCTGGCCCCCCCCCCCATTGCCGAAGAAGGCCGGGCGTGCCCGCCGGCGGAAGAGATGACGGGAATCCTGCCGGTAAACAGTAAAAGGGTGTAAGCGGGAGTTTGTTCAGGAAGAAACTGCCACAAGGCGTAGGCGAGGAATCCTACCCACGCTGGCGGAGGCGCCGAGCGCGACTCCCCTCGGCCTCCTCGGTCGCAGGGTGCTTGCCGCGATCATCATGGCTCGCCATTGCGCTTGGGGAGTTAGGGTTTTCTGGAATAGAGAGCAAGAAGAGGAAGCTGAAACGGTGAAAGTACTAGAGGAGCAGATGCAAGATGAGGAAGAAGGCAGGCCTCCAGGGGCGATTTATAAAGGCGGAACAATAATCGTGGCGGATGTCCCGGGGTAGCACGGTGAATGTCAACCGGCGGACTGGGGTTTTCCCACTTCCCAAGATGAGCCTCTACAGTAACGGGCTATGCGAACCGTCTGGATACGCTCGCATGTTCGGCGGAGACTAGAGAGCCTGGCTTCGGCAAAATTGCCGATTTAGGTGTTCGGGGCAAACACTGGCCAGATTGCCGAACAGGTTTACACAGTTGGTCACGATGTCATCAGAACGATAACCGATTGGATGCAAGATACAGATATATTACAAGAAGATGTTCGGGTCATTATGACAAGGGATTGTTGAAATTAAAAGTTCATTACATAATCATCTCAGCTATTCAAAAATTGATTTATAGCCGCCAGAGTATCGGCTTTGACTTGATTGGCATGCTCCAGTGCCTTTTGATCCTCCTCTTCGGTGCCTCGTGCCTGTGAAAGCCTCGTACTAAGCTTGATATCCTCATCAAGCACCAGTGACAGCTTGGAGGATGTTGACACAATGATGTTCGGTAAACCAGACAACTGAGAGGTGCACGACTGAATGTCAGAGTTGACTTGAGCTAATTGAGCTTCCAGCTCAGATTTCTTTTCTTGCAATCCTTTTAACTGAGTCTCCAGGGTTTCCTGAGAGTTCTTGGCCTCTTGGTTGGGCATACAGGTCATTGACTTCCTGGGTACATTTGGATTTGGCAGACTGCAGGTCAGAGCTTCTGATTGCCCGTTTCACCTTGGCAAAGCAGTCGTCTAGTATAGACACGGCCTCCAGATGGAGCCTCAAATTTTCTGGAATGTCTTTAGCAATGGGTTCGAGGAAGTTTTGATCTCATCGGCGTCTCTGACTAAAGACAAGATGTCTTGATTCAGAAAGTTTGTTATGTTGCTCAGGACGTCTTGGACGAGTGTCGATGGTCTTTTGGCCTCCGTTCTCTTATTCAGGAATTCGTTGACATCAAATGCATATTTGGAAGTCGGGCTGATGAAAGTCTGTGTTAATCTAGACAGGTTAGCCAACTAGAGTAAGATGTGGAAGAGGAATGAAATGAGAAATTAATTCTTGCCTGACGAGTCGGCTGATTAACAGGGTCTTGGTCTGGTTGAGAACCAAATCGGCCAGCGGGGTCTGGAGTTGGACCGATGAAAGTCTCATCAATTGTGTAATCTGTAAAGTTACTGATCAGTCAAGGGAGGCAAGATCTACTGATTGAAAAGATGATTGGGAAACCTACCAATATTGACGTCAGGGGTTCTGGACGTTTGTGTCTTTCCCTCGGCGTCTGCATGTTCGTCATCTTACAGGGTAATAACAGAGATTGGGGGCACTGTTGTTCGAACATCTTCGGGGGAGGTGGCCTGTAGTCGCATGCAAGCAAGTCAAGAATAAGTTAATGATGATAAAGAACTAAAACATCTTACCTTTGGGGGAGGTGTGTTCTGCTTGGTCCTGGTTTGCCTGGAGCTGGAGGTGTCCTCGGTAGCCTTTCTCTTCTCTCCTTTAGCCGGGAGAATGGTTAGTGGAGCTGCTTGTGATCTCATAAACTGAGACAATGATGGGGCACTGTGTCCCAGAACAGTGATTGGGCCTGCTTGATGATATTGGATAGGCCTGAGGTCAGGGTTGGGTGTAAAGTCCTGTGAAAATTTTAAAGAATTAGAAATCTCAAGAATCAAATACTAAAGTAACAGGTGACTTGTTATGGTACCTCGCTGTCAGAACTGAAGTCTGCTTGGATTTCTAGGCACATAGGATGGACTAGACTGTTGAAGATATGGTCATGCCATTCTTGCCACCAGGACTCAAAAAGAGGATGAGCAGACTGAATCAAGTGGAATGGCACTGGTTTGTAGTCTGGCAGATCTTGCCCCAGCCTGAATACTCGAAAGGCCTGCATTCCTATTGTAATTTGCTCTTTGGACTGGATTTGCTCCCTGGGCCTGATGACAGTGGAGAAGGTGAGTTTTGGAGGGAGCTGTCCACAACCTAATTGCCTGGCTGCTATGTTAGGGTGATAGAACTCGTAAGTGTGCTTCACTTGTCTTGCCCTGTTGAATTCGGCTGGTAGGATGCAGGGTTGATGAATGAGTTAAAAACTCCTGTGGCCATTTCATCTATGCAGCCATCATCAAAGCTGAATTTGATAGGGAAGGTGAGATTGTTGTTCTCTCTGTAAGGTAACCAGAGCACCTGGCCAAAGCCCTTGAAGAACAACTTGAAGAGATTGCCAATACTTTGTTGATGGTTATGGCAGTGGCTGCTTCCGCATAAGTTTGGCAGGCTTTTTCTGTGGCTTCTTCATCCTCAGCGAAGTTGTTGGAAGGAAAGCTGAGGTTGTCCAATGGCACGGCAACTATTTGGTGCATGTATAACTGAAGCCACATCTGGACAAACCACCAGGGACCATTGACACAGTCGATTGGTGGCAGTCTATCTGTGCTATCATGAGTAGCATGATACATTTGAGTGGAGATTTGATGCATCATGTGGTATATAGATCCCAGGAAAAGTTTGCCTAGAGGGACTTGTTTTCCTTTGGACAATTTGTCAGCCAGTGCAATGTAATTGAGGGTTGGCTCGTTGGATCTTCCACAGAAGATAAATCTGCACAGCCAATGTTTAGAAAAAGCCATGTGCTCTGTCTCTGCCACTGGGCCTGACACTTTGTTGTGGATTTCCACATACTTCATCCATCCAACGCTGACATCAATAGACCTCTGGGTAATTTCTCTAGCAGTTCATCGGATTCATGGTCGAAGTAATGTTCAGACCACTCATCATGAAGACATCAGCTAGTGTGATTGACATTATACCATGGCCGAACACAAAAGCATTAAGGGCATCTGACCAGAAATGAGAAACTGCTATGAGCAATGATTCATTTTTGGGCATGTCGGCCAGAGACAATTCCAGGGCATGATGAATGTCTTGAGTTTCCCAATGAGGACCAAATTTCACCTGGATTCTTCTATACCAGTTCCTCCAACCAGTGACCGCAGGCAGGGGCCAGTTCTTAAAGGTGTACCGCCACCTGTTCGATGAAATGACTCCATGCTTAAAAGGGATTCTGTTGGTTTCCATACTGATGATGTTGGTTGGATTGGAGTTTCCCATTGGACCCAAGAAATAAGAATTGGGATCCGCATCGCAAGGAATCAGAATTTCATCCCTAAAGGCCTAAAGAAGAATGTGTGCGGGAAAAGTTAAATGAGCCGAATACCGACATAAATTGATCGAATGTGTTAAAGGGAGAAGTGCGGTTTACCTCTGGGATCTCGTCATGGGTCGCCATTACGAAGCTCGGGTGGAAGTTGAAGCTGTTGGCGATTTGAGGAGAATGCGGGGTTTGAAGCAGTGCTGACCTAGGACGCGCAGTGGACTTATGATCAATTTCAGAACAAATGTCTTTATTCAGAAATTGAGGGGGCATGTGTTAACACAGAATTTTCGCACTATGACGAGTGGGCCAGCGCATTGCAGGTTCAGAGGAAACCACTACTTGAAGGATTCGGCAAAAAGCAAACACGGTCGGCTAATTCAACTAATTCGGTAAAGCTATGGAGGTGACTGGTCAACGACGAACGAGTTCGGCAATGTGACGCTGCGGTCGGTTACTTCAAATTGGAGTCGATTTACGCCAGAAGACGACAAATGCGGCATGTCAGGAGATTTAGCGACAAAGATCTCATCATTTTAGCACGTGCCGGTTATTAGAGAAGGCATGGGGTGAAGGCATCGTATTTTAGATAAGTTTCCTGGTTTGTCGTTGTAATCGTGTCCTTCTGGGACTCATAGAACACCAGGGTATAAATATAAACCTGAGACCATTGTAAACACACAATCAATACAACCAACCCGACCCTGTGCCATCTTCGAGTCCAAGTCGTGTCGTCGTGTTCTTCGAGAGGAGTCATCGATCCGTCGACCTCCGTAAGTCCTGACAACCTTGTTATCATGTCTAGTATCGTGCGGCGGATTTAGATGTGATGCAAGTAGTCTCGTACGTTAAGCTTAGTATCGTGCGGCGGATTTAAGCTTATGACGGGAGGTTTTTGCTTATGCCTTGTATCGTGCGGCGGATTAAGTCATGAGTAAAAATAGTTATCGGCTCTACTAGGTTTGGCAAGATCTAATAGATTCATTAAGTTACTTGTGTTATATGTCTTGTTACGTTTATTTCGTTGTAACACTTTATTGCCCAATCTAGATCTCGCTCGGTTCGGCTCTGTCTTTTATAGATCTATCATGTTCTTTCATATTCATTATTGTAAAGTCTTCCATGCAGTAGATCTTTTGTCCGTAATAGCCGATTTGATCGTATCTAGACTGCCACGTGGTGAGGGTTCATGCACGTTAAGTATGTTTGATCTATGGCAAGGCTAGGTGTCGTGCGGCAGGCGCAGGCTTTAGATTAGTTTAATTATGCTTGGTTTGTATGTTCAATCCCCATGGACCCCAACTCAGTTGCACAATCGAGATTGTTTAAACTTTAATTCATAGTTAATACACAAAGCAAGTACAATTCTCATGCAAGCGCATTCGGCAACTTGTTACTCACGTAACTTCATTCATACTGTCGAATGATCTTTAAACCTGTTGGCAGATAGCTTTCATAGCTATATGTCGTCGTAAGTGGCTTCAGGGCCGTACATCTTGGAACTGTCTGGTCATACCCGGCATGTTCCAGCTTTGTATTTAACAGTTTCTCTCCTTTGTTAGTTGCAGGGCAAACTGACTGGCACGCACCGGACTTCTGAGCACCCGGGCCACGTTTGAAGCTAGCTTCTCCGGCTTGCTGTGTGATTGGCACAATGCGTCATTTTTGGTGCTAACAAACTAGCATTATCCAAAGTCAAAGCAAACAGTCTATTTTCAATGTACCATTTAACCATAACTTCAGTGAATGTTTCAGACAACTTTGCACCAGTATTTCTACCCTTTACATTGAAAAAACCAACAATTCTTTTCTGTATATGCCAATTATCATCTATCCAATGAATAGTAACACACATGTATCCTTTGTTTTGTCATGAGGTCCACATATCCATTGTTGCACTAAAGCGGCACTTCATAGTCTTCAAGTGTGCATATAAAGTTTCCTTTTCTTTAAGATATGTATCCATTATTTCTTTCCTAACAGTGACACGAGATTTTATCGGAAAGCTAGGACGGAGAGATTTGATGAATCAACAAGATACTCATGCTCAACTATATTGAAAGGATATTCATGCATGGTTATTGCCAAATTTAATTTCTTCAAGCTAGCTTCTTGGTCATATTTGTAAGGCTGAACATGGGAAATTTCAGAGCCAGGGTTGTTACCAGCTTTGAGTTGTTGTCCCTTCACAATACTGTGTTTTGAATGCAAATGGTGCTTGAATGATGTTGTCCCATTGATGCCCTCAGCTCTGTATTTCTGATCACACCTAGAGAAATTGCAGTGTCCCCACAACTCCTCAACTAGCTTTCCTTCTACCTCTACATACTCCTTTTTCTTGGTGAAATAATTCCAAACCCACAATGTGCATTTCTTAAACCTCTTGCCAGAAAGGCGAGCCTGCTCTGGATCGTCATCATCCTCTTGATCAACACTGTCAACATTAATTGGCACTTGAGTAGCTGGAGATGTTGTGGTTGTTGCTGGTGCACGTGCATCATTATCAACTGATGCTGCCACTGATTCTATCTGTTCGATACAATCCCGTGCCACTGATACTGCTGTAGCTGGACTTTCACAAGTTCCACTAGATGCAACACTTTGAGATGAAGGTCTTCTACTCCCTAATCCTGCCAAGTGTCAACAGTCAAATGAAACAAACATTACTAAATCAGAAAAAAATAGAAGCAACACCGGACGGACCAAACTGAATATGAAGCAGCACTACTCAATAGGGGTGCGTACTACGTACGTCGTTGCTTCCTACGGGATGACACAAGTACGGAAGATTTAAAATAATTTCTCAAATAATCAAACAAAAATATCTCAAATAGGTAATCTTCATCATTGATAGTAGTAGGAACTAGGAAGAAGAACCTGCTGTTGGAGACGTCGTTGTTGCTGCTGGTACGGGCGGTGGCTCTAGCAGGAGACGCACGCTCTTCGTCTTAGGCTTGCTCCCGTTGCCTTCGTTCCAGTAGTGGGCGCCATCGACACAGACGCGGGGGTGGCGGGCGCTGCCTCAATGCTGGGTGGCGGCCCGGCGTTGTTGCCTGGTGGGACGAGGACTGGAGTAGCGCGTGGTGGCCGGCTCCGGTGGGGTGGCGAGTGAGGAGTGGTGGCCGGCCGCCGGCGAGCCCTAGGGTCGGAGGCGCACTGGATCTGAGGAAAGGGAAAGGGAAAGGTTGCGCACTTGCGCCGCCACTCCGCCAGGAAGCCAAGCGACGGGAACGGGAATACGGATCACGGGACTACGGGGCGGGAGTAATTCACGTACGTAGATCAGGTAGATGTGGATGGTAATGTTATTGGGCTGGGCTGGAAACGTGGTAGTAGAAAAATACTGGGCCAACAATACGGTTGTATACCGAATATAATATAGAAATATAGAAAACGGTCGAAAAAGACTCAAACCGAATTTTGCTCCGATTTCGAATTACCTGTCCGAATTTCGCTCTGATTTCGAATTTTTCGAAAAAAATGAAAACGATCGGATCAAATATAGAAAACGATGGAATTCGGTCGAAAAATTTCCGTTCCGTTTTCAACCTTAATTAGGAGGGCCTCGACCTGTGCCATATGTATGATGAACTGAAGAACACTGGCAGCATGTCACCACTGTGTCCCTGTGGCAGCTCATGGATATTTCAAGCAGTACATGACCAACCAAATATTGATGCAATCAGCCATGAGAGCAATATTGGCGACGAACAGAACTTGAGTTCACCAGTAGCCTAAAACTTGAAAGTTGATAGTCAAGTTGGAAGCACGAGGCCTCCCCGAGGGACCTCGCGGTCATGCCTTTGCTTGCGTCGATCCCTACGAGCTCGTGGCTCTCTCCGGTGACCTTGCGGCCTTCCCCTCGCGTACGTGCGAGCTTTCGGCCCCGGTCCTCCCCTCACATGCAAGCACACGCAGGCCTCTCCTCGCCTTCCTGTGTGCACGATTCCGCTTTCTCCGATGACCTCACATTCCTCCAGCGTTCGTAGGCTCCCTGTAGGATTCAGGGCGTAGAGGATTTGGGTATGGGCGAGTAGATGATTGCTTGATTTTTGTGTGGACAATAGATAAAAATAGTTGTATCGGGGAAAATAGTTTCTTGACACCGTATACTAGATCATAGAAACTATAGATAGTTTCTGCATTGAGAGTGTTCTAATATATCTCAATCCATATGAACTAAACAAAATCTTGATTGATCTTAAAATTCATATCTAGAAGATATTCAAGCAAGAATTACAATATGGTTTTTCAATGGATGCTTAATATGATGTGACTCGAGTATGACTCGATAGGGTGAAGATAATAAGAAAACGAGTTCAAGGAACTAAGAGACGGCTTAGACCAAGGTGTCATGAAGGTGAAGAAAAAAGTACTTGCGTTGAGTCTAAGTACTAACCGAACTATATTGTGTTGAAGATCAAATCATTAATGGAAGTGATTTGAAGCCATGAATTAAACTTATATGTATTCAAATAGTTCAAGTCACAGCCTCAAGGTGAGTTTGCTCTAAGAGATGAGATAAAGATGATTATGACCCCCTTAATTAAAGATATATTGAGAAAAAATAACATATGAACGCTCTGAATACTCAAGTGGTTGAAATGGTTATTTTTTCTTGATCTTGAGTATAGCTACATCGTACTACCAAGGAGGTGCAAAATAAATCATAGACAAGACTCGAGTGCTCAAACTAATCGAACTCAAATGCTAACATAAGAGAAAACAGTAGCACAATACTTGAGCTTGTTGATTTTGGGGCTTGTTCTTGGTGGTGTTTGAAGGCCTCAAAACAAGCTTTCTGAAAGTTCAAGGTCACCAAAATGGAGTTTAGAGTAAAAAGTAATGGCATTTTCATGAAGTGATCTCTGTTGTTTTTCTAAGTTATGGAAGTTCCACAAAATATATCCAGAGGTTATGTACGGCAAAAGTGCCACATTTCTACATGAAAGTTTTGTGTTGTGCAAGTCATAACTGGTAGTTTTAGAGCTCTAGTGGCTAGTTTTTGGAGTGGGGGTATATATACCCATCCCACATGCTTGGGGCAAGCTGTTGACCTCCAGAACATTGCTAACACATTCCAAGCCTTGTGAGAGTTCTCCTGGACCCTCTCTTTGTGAGAGTGAAGTTCATAGTGAGTGATTAAGTGTTGAAGGGCGGGGTTAGAGATTATGCGTTAGAGAGCTTTTAAGAGTAAGGCAAACCTTGAGCACTCGTCGGGCTTTGCCATCATTCATTGTGCATTTGTTGCTCTTGGAGGTGAAACCTCCTAAACAGCTAGGCGTCGCTCGACGATTTTCCATGCTCATGGTGAGCTACGAGAAAGTTTGTATACTCGAAGATCTTAGTGGAACCCTTAAGTTCAACCTCGGTGTTGGATTTGAGAACAGAATAGGCTTGGAATAGATTCAAAGCTTTTGTGGCTTCCTCAACAACGTGCGCAAAGACATGTCTCGTTCTC
Organism: Coix lacryma-jobi var. lacryma-jobi; assembly: GCA_009763385.1. Classification (NCBI taxonomy): domain Eukaryota; kingdom Viridiplantae; phylum Streptophyta; class Magnoliopsida; order Poales; family Poaceae; genus Coix; species Coix lacryma-jobi. The sequence continues at coordinate 7,916,214 of CM019823.1, read as the reverse complement.
TGCCAATTCGTTGGTTGTGGTCAACATAATATTGAAGACGCGTGTCAATGGGGCGCGTATGTGAACTCACATCACAAACGTGGCTTAGTTTCATTTCACTTCACAAACTTTTCTACATATAGTGGGTGGTAGATTACCAACTTTTGCAATGAGGCCACTTCCTTCATTATTCCAAATTACAGAACCCAACCACCATACTCGTTTCCAGCTTCAAAATCATCGTCAACATTGATATTCAAACATCCAAGCTAGGGAAGGATCCAATATTTTATTAAGGAGCCTTTTATCTGTATGGCAATGAAAAAATGTCTCTTCCTTGCATGGGGTCTGTTTTTTTGAACTTACCCGCATGGTCTTAAATGAAATTGCTTTTTCTATGACCTCCCGTCCACTTGTACCAATATACTTCTAGTGGAAAAATAAAAAGAAGATTTTACAGTAATGTTACAGAAATAAAATGAGCTTAACAAATATGTACATATTGTCAAGATTTATAGTTGTTAGATTTGATAAGCTCATTTTATTACTATAATAACATTACTATAAACTCTACTTTTAAAATTTTTCCTGTCAAGAGTATATTGGTAATTTTACTATGAACTTAACACCGTCAAGTGGCAAAAACAGAGGAAATGTTATGGAAGAAAAGAAAGTTTATTTCGAGGCCATACATGTAAATTCAAAAAAAAATGGGTCATACAGGTAAAAGACTCTTTATTAAGCTTGGAACCTTCACTGTAATGTCAGGTAGCAAAGCTTCAATTTCAACAGTCATATGAAGTACTGTACTTGGTCACAAGCAGTAAACGATCTCATCGGCATTAGCTTTATTTCTCACATCCCACCGACTCCCATAAAAGTAAGGCAATTAGCGGTCTTTAATTCTCCATTGACATAAATACATGATCATATCCTTGGGTCAATCAAACTGGAGTTGTTTTGTTGTTTGTAGGTCCCCAACAATTTTTCGCACATTTACATTGTACAGAGTAAAAATGAGCTTGATCTTCATCATCCAGTCCGCAAACAAACTGGACATCTTGTAGTGCTGTGATCTGTCCTGACTCTTGCTTGCGGTCGTGGCCCATAAACGTGTTTCGCCATAACTCAGTCCAGTTGGTTTAGGACTGAGAAAAAGGCTTCACAGGCCCATGGAAGGGCCCAACCATTATGTGTACATTTACAGAAAAAATGATGAAGAGGGGCAGATCCAGGGGTGGGGCGGATCCAGCCGTGGAGCAGGTGGGGCTCTAGTTCCCCTACGGTCGCAGCTTCTATGAAGCTCCTCCCAAGCTCCTCTAACTTTTTTTTATCATACATACACACTGGAGAGGGGCTGAAACAATTTAGAGATTGAAGCCCCTCCTAATATTTTTTTCTGGATAGATGAAGACGTCGTCAAGTCGTCATCAATTAATCAAAACATAATAAATTCGTAGGCCTGTCTTGTTATCGAGAACATCTCCCATTTTCTCGCTGTGTCGTCGTCTCGCGGGGAGGGTGCAAGTGGAATTTCCGCGTTCAATTTTCTATAGCTCCAGCCTCCAGTGTTGATAAGCTTGGAGTTTGCGTGGAGCTGTCGACAGCAACGACGTGAGTTCTGTCCAGCCGCCCACCACAAGGTAGTAGTACTCCCTCCGTGCACAAGACATGCAATTCTCACGTATCGAGGAGTCAAACAATTTAAACTTTGACCAAAATTATATAAAAAAGTAGTAACATTCTTGATGCAAAAAATATACCATTAGATTAGTAATAGAATATATTTTCATAATAATTTTATTTAATAACATAAATACTAATACGTTTTATTATAATCTTGGTCAAACTTGAATCAATTTGACCGACACGGATCTCATAATTGCATGTTTTTATGGGCGGAGGGAGTACTAGCAATACCACTTCGCGAGAAACTTGGGCGAGCCTCATCAGTCACCCTGGTTTTGGCTCTCTGGTCATCATTAAATTAGAGCACATGACTACTAGACTCTTCTAGGGCACTGGCAGGAGCACGCGCAGTACTCTATTTTTAGACCGAAGGACTGCGGTACGCTATTGGCGTTGCTCATCTCTTATGCTGGGCCCACATGGAAAAAAAGGCCCGAAGCCTTGATAAACTTTGTCAAATCATCGTTAGCGGAGCGTTAACCCTCTTCTGTCTTATCAACAGAGCTTTTAGCACACTTGCTTGTAGTTAAGAAAGGGATTGGATGGTGGAGCAGCTTAAGCACACTTGCTAGAAGAAATGCCCAGTTGGGCCACTTGCCAATACAGCCTTCCCACAAACTGGGGGGCGGGGGAGGGTTTCGGTTTCGCGCACCCGTCGCGCGCGACGCTGGCAACCATCTCTGCGGCAGACGCTGTGGCCGCCTCGCCATGCGCTCCAAGGGCTTTCCTTCCGTTCCATCCAGCGCGTCAGCGCGTGGCGGGCACGCGCTCTCCGGTAGTCCGGTCTCTACTCTGTAGTCTCCGCTCTCCTCGATGCGTCCAGCGGCAACAACGATGGCCGCAGAGTAGGGCCGCTGTCCCGGATCGCCGAAAAGCTCAGAAACCGCGGACCAGGCACGCCCGCGGCGCGTCCCAGCCCGGGTCTACACGGCTGTTGCCGTCGCTGTCTGTCCTCCGTCCTCACCGACCGACAGCGGCTAGCCGGGGGCAGATGCATTGCACCCACACCCCCGACCTCTCCCGCGGTCCAACCGCCGAATAGCGACGAGGTGGCCCGTGCCGGCGTGTCCGCGGCGGCCTTATCCTCTCACACGCACACGCTGTCACGACTGGTGAAGCTGCTGCTGCCTTCCCGTCCCGCCCCGCAAATTTTGGAGCCCCCCACGGCATCACCACCACAAGTTGTCTGTCGCCGCTTTCCACAGCGCCTTCTCCTTCTCTTCTTCACCCCCTTCCCTATTTAAGAGCGCCTCGTCGTCCCGAGACCTCCATTCCATTCCCAAGCAAAGCTCGCTCGCTAGCAACAACCAAACCAGCAGCCAGCAAGTAGAGACACAGAGCAAAGATGTGTGGTGGTGCGATCCTCGCCGAGCTCATCCCGAGCGCGCCGGCGCGCCGCGGCAAGGACAAGGACAAGGGCAAGCGGCGTAGGGCCGACGACTTCGAGGCCGCGTTCCGGGAGTTCGACGAGGACTCCGAGCAGGAGGACGAGGAGATGATGGAGGCGGGGGAGGAGGTGGAGGTGGAGAGCAACCCCGCCTTCGTCTTCCGCGCCCGCGCCTCGTCGTCACCGCCGACGAAGCCCAGGGCGCAGCAGCCGCTCCCAGCCGGCGCCGCAAGCCCGCGCAGGAGCAGCAGTACAGGGCGTCCGATGCCGCCCCTGGGGCAAGTGGGCGCCGAGATCCGCGACCCGTCAAGGGCGTCCGCGTCTGGCTCGGCACCTTCCCCTCCGCCGAGGCCGCCGCGCTCGCCTACGACCACGCCGCGCGCGACATCCGCGGCCCAGGGCCAAGCTCAACTTCCCCTCCGCCGCCGGGGCCGGGCCGGGGCCGGGGCCCCAGCCAGCCGCAAGCGCGCCCGCGCCGCCGACGTCGCCATCATCGACCTCGTGGCCCCTGAAGAGCAGCGCCGGCGGCGGCGGCGGCCTTGAAGCACGAGGCAGCCGACGAGAGCTACGGCTCCGGCGCGCTCCCGGACTTCTCGTGGCAGGGCGTGTCGGCGGCGTACGACGCGGCCCCCGCCTTCGACGTCGAGGCCGCTCAGAGCGGCGATAGGAAGCGGCCGAGGACCGAGCCCGAGAGCACCGAAGACGAGGCGTCGCCCAGGGCCTCCTCGGGTTCCGAGCCGGACGCGCTGTTCGACGCGCTCCTCTTCGGCGACCAGTTCGCCTTCTTCGACGCCGGCGCGTACGAGTCGCTGGACAGCCTGTTCAGCGCGGACGCCGTGCAGAGCAGCGCCGCCGACCAGGGCATGCCGCTCTGGAGCTTCGAGGACGGCTGCCTAGTCGAGGACAACAGTGTCTGTTTGAGTTTGTTTCGACCGTTGCAGTGTTGCTGTGTCTTGAGTTTTGTAAAATTACGACCGTTTTTGTGTACAGTAGTTTCTGCTGGAACTTGGCAGACTGTATGTACATCATCGATGGGGAGATGAATGAAATCATGGTTCTCAGAAAACATCCGTCTCTATTCGTAATTCCGTGTGTCAGCTCTTAGACCCCGGCGTGTTCGTTTCCCTCGTTAAAATTTTAACACGTGGTTACGATTCTAATTTAGTTTATTAAAAATATATTAATTACAAAACTAATATACTTATCAGCCAAACTCTAATTTTCAAGAAAAATCTAATAAGTTTAATTAGTTTATGATTACATAATGTTGTGTTAGTAGGTCACATTTGTTAATGTAGCGGTGTAATTAGTATATTTTTAATAGACTAAATTAATGTGGTATGTTTGATGTAATATAGCTAAAATTTTAGCAACAAAACGGACATGCCCATAGTTTCAACTAGTAGCCTAAATGCCATGAAGACACTAATTTCATAATCATTTAACATATAAACAGACTAACCCGACTAAAAGATGCATCTTTTAGACCATGTTGAAGACGGACCCTTACCTGCTCGATGGAGGGATTGGAGGCACGTGTGTCCATGTACGAGACCACGGGTTGATGATATACCAATTCTACAAAATCAGGAATAATTCAGTGTTGACAGATCCGGTTTGGTATACAACTTTTACAAAATTCAGGAGATAAGAAGTCAGGGGAGGGAGCAGGATCTTGCCGCTACGGATGGGGTAGTTCTAAGGCCATGTTGAGGCAAAAAAAAATTAGGTTTTGTTCTTGTAATGTTTCGTTGTTATTTGGTAAACTTTGTCTAAATATAGGCTAAGACTCAAAATACTCATCTCGATATTTACAAACATAAAATAGAATTAATTATTTTTTTATCTATATTTAATGTTTCATACATTTAAATGTCCCTTTGCATGCGAGATCTGATCAAGCCAGATTACATTGTACTGCTACTGGTCTTGTCAACTGGTTTAATCAGAGTTTATCCATGAGAAGAGCATGGTTGGGTCGAATTAGGGCAGGAGTGATAAGGGAAGGCGGACAAGCTGTTGGGTGGATGACAATGCGGTGAAAGAATTCAACAAATAAGGCGATGAACGACTGAAAACTGTGATGTCTATCCCAGACTCCCCCGGGCAAAGGAATTGAAATACGCGACTGTGTTGCCATTTTTTTTTGGTGGTGGTGGTGGGGGGGGGGTCCATTGTGAAGGGTACAATTTGTTTTTATCCTATAATTACTTCAGTCTTAACTCTAACTCCTTAATTCTTTGTTTGTGTGATTTTAGTATTGTTACGGGAGAGCGGGCTCAAGAGCAAATGATAATTGATTCTCCAGACCTTGTTCGGATATTTCGAATTGATTCCAGGCGAACGTTCTTCTTCACTAATTTTACACTGTGCATGAACGATTTGAAGTCTGGAACAGGCCGTTCTAGATAAACCGAACTGTGCCTCAGTGATTTTGGTAGGTTTGGAATAGAAAGCGGTGTGGACTAGGTTTTTTTAATCTCCCAACTCCCATAGAAAATCATCGTTGAAACGAGCTAAAGACTAAATCATAGTTGAAATTTAGATTACTCCCTCCGTATCGAAAATAGATGTCGTTTTGAATAAGGTTTGAGTCAAACATTGAGAATATAAATCATGAATAACTTTTAAATTATTGAGTTTAGAGATGTAAAAATTATATAAATAAATTTGTCTTGAAAAGTACTTTCATAAAAATATACATATACCACTTTACAACAAATATTTTTAAAGAAATAAGTGGTCAAAGTTATACTTTGAATACCGTGTCGCTGTCATAAAAGACATCTAAGAGCGATACAGATGAAGTATTATCTATGTGAGAGATTGGGAAAATGGAATTTGCCCTTTTTCCATCACCGTTGCACGGTTCATTAGAGAAACTTAAGCCACACATTTGCCTTAGCCTTAAACCCAACCTTCTTACCTTCATGAGTCCATCATGCCGATCTCGAGACCACACCGTACCACCGAGGCATATGCTGCAGCACCACACAGCTGTGCTACAGAAGTGACGCAGTGCTGCACCACACCACACCAATAACATCTTGTATTTTTTTCAAAGCCAATGATCCATTCAGAAAAAAAAAAGAGAACGATAAGATTTGGGGGCTTTTACTTGTATGCCATTAAAAAAGATGGTGCAATCGTCCATGTCCCTCAAAGATGGGTTCTAACCCTCTTGTCCCTGAGTTTGAAAAGTTTTTTCTCTCACACCATTCCGTCTGTTTTCAGCACTAACGGTGTGAAATATGGGTGACAAAAGACTTCAATGCCCCTGAAAATTTTGTTTCTCATATGCCACTGCCTGCTGGGCGCCAAGTCAAAACCATAGCTAGCGTGACGATCTGTAAAGAAAGTTCAGGAAGGCATCTACTTCCTCTGTTTAAAATCAACAAGTCGTCTTAAATTTCGTGAACTTTAATCCATAATTAATATGTTAACAAATTACTGTATATAAAATATAATTATAAATAGCAGCAATTCTTTTTATATTAAAATCATCTATAATAAATGTATATATATATATATGGCTATAGGGGGTATGTATTTTAATTTTCGGCTGATAATTTTGAAGAAAAAAAGCGTCTGTGGATTTTCGGCTGACCAAGGATATATGGCTTACTACGTACTATATATATATATATTAAAATCATCTATAATAATTTTGAAGAACGCCATGAAGCAACCATCTACTTAAATCAAGATGGATTGCATACTGATGACACTGACGACGACTCGTAAATCGTAATCTCGATGCAACGTTCGTTTCGTTTCAGGTTCTGCTTCGACTTCTCGATGACCAACACCGGCGTGGGGCTATTGAGCCCGTACACGATCACCATCTCCATGGTCGTGGCATATGATATCATACGGCATCCTGTTGTCGTACGTCGAGAAGATGCAGGGCATCATCGGGATATCCATGGTCCTCGCCGACGGCACGACGGCACCATCCACCGGTATCCATCCTGCTCCGGACGCTCCGCGCGATGCGCAAGCAGCGGCACTCCCAGCTGGCCACGCAGCCGTTCATGTGCCTCGGCGTGGACGACTAGCCGCCGGCGTGGAGCTGCAACGACCGGCGGCGCGCGCAGGTGTTCCTACGCGACCAGGTGTACGACCCGACCGCCGCCGTCGGCTACGTCGCTCTGTCGGCCGTCTCCGCCGCCGTCATACCGTACCTCTACCCGCAGCTGAGGCCCGCGTGCGTGGCCGTCGCCTACCTCGTGGCGCCGCTGTGTTCACGTTCTGCAACGCGTACGGCGTCGGCATAACGGACGTGAGCGTGGTGTCCACGTACGGTAGGATCACCCTGTTCGTCGTCGGCGTGGTCGCCAGGCTCGCGGCGGGCGTTGTCGTCATGTCGGCTGCCTCCACTGCCAGCGACCTCATGCAGGAGTTCAGGACGGGCTACCTCACCCTCACGGCCTCACCTCGCCGCACGCTGTGCTCATCAGCCAAGTCGCCGGGACGGCGCTCGGCTGCCAGGTCACCTCGATCTGTCTTCTGGATGCTGTACGGGGTGGCGCGTCGAGCGATACCTCCCGTGAACCATCGCCGTGGCCGTCGCCTTCTTCCTGCCGCCCAGCCGCCCAGGATACCCATCGTCTTTGACTTATAGGTTAAAAACGAGATATAAATTCTTGCAGATGAGAAACGAGTTTGGCTCCAAGCAGGTAGTGACATACGAGAAACAAAATTCTCAGGGCTATTGAAGTCTTTTGTCACTCATATTTCACACCGTTAGTGCTAAAAACAGACGAAATGACGTGGGAGAGAAAACTTTTCAAACTCAGGGACAAGAGCGTTAGAACCCATCTTCAAAAGACATGGACGATTACACCATCTTTTTTAATGGCATATAAATAAAAGGCTCTAAGATTTGCCAGCTGCAAGTATAGCCCCCAACGATAGGGAACATTTATTCTATTACAGTATTATTACCAGTGATATTATTGCGGACAAGCCTAGAGGAGAGAGGAGACACTGGACTTGGCTTTCCTTGCTCCTAGGGACTTGCTCAAATTGCAAATTATCAATCCTGCCGGCTACCCGTCGCATTCTCACCATCGTCAGAGCCAGCCCACGCACACAGCAACTCCATGATCTCTTAATAAAACAAACAAATCAATGTTGCCATCTTCACCAGTTCATGGGTGGCTGTGTGCGTACGTGCACAGACATGTATAGAACGGAAATAAAATACTTATCATTCATGCCTCAGTTTTTGTCATATAAATATCCTAGCTAAAGTTTAAATTATGTTCACTTAAGCTTAATTATAGCTGATTTTAACTATTTCAATAATATTTTATGAGAGAAAATAAGGCCAAACACGGTTAATAAGTTTAGGCGGACAAAGCCTTGATTGAAACTTTTAGGGTCTGTTTGGTTCGTGCCCATAATTTACCACATCTGACCTTCGACAAACTATGGTTGTCACAGAAAGTGTGGCGAACAAAATCGAAGCCGCACTTGTGACAAAGTTTGACACCAAAATAAGTCCATGACGTGTGAGACATGGTGCTAACAAAATATGATGTGTCATAGTTGTGACAGTGAACCAAATAGTTGCCAGAAAAAATACAGCATGACAAATCTGTGACGTAACAAGTTCTGGTCACCAAGCAAACAATCCCTTAGACGCTCGCGCAGAGTGTCAGGACTCAGGATTGCTACTTGCTATCGCCAAAGGCACAACGGCGAGCTCCCATTGATGGTATCATATTCAGTTGATGGTAAATACTCTCTCTGTTATACATTATAAATTATTTTAGGAATCATAGAAAGTTAAAAGTTTTCAAATCTAATCAAATTTATATAATAATATAATAATATTTATGGTACCTACTGAATATCAGCATTTTATTACTATATTTATAATAAGTTTTATGTAATTTATTAGATAGAGTGATGTAATTTAAAAATAGTATAAATATATGTTATTTTTTCTGAAAAAAAATATAAATTATTTTTATGGATTTCAGACATCAGAAAAATATATATCAAATTATTCATAAATTTAGAACGAATGACAAATTATTCACACACTGTAGAGTGAGATCAATTGGTTGTTGTATGCACTCGTGGGGCCCGTGGATGGTTTGAGTGTGAGAGAGGGAAAGCACGCATCTACTATCTCCGTCTGCAGTTTGGACGATGGGGACCGCTGCTACAGCCAGCCAAGTGCCTGCATACCTTTGGTATTCCTCCTATTTGATGTCATAAATTTTTAGATTTTATTTTATAATTTGGGTTAATAAATTTGAGATGGTTTGACCGTTCATCTACAGTAATTTGTATCGGAGGGTGTATGTCAGTTGCAAGTATTAGCAACATATATATAAACATATAACATGCAGGGTCCATCCAATCGCATGAACTAATTTAAAGCGCGGGACGAAAGCAATCCACTACCCACTTGGGGTGGGGTTTAGACGATGCATTACCGCCGTCAGCCGAAACTGGCAAACCGTACCAGGTTTCAGCACTGCATGATACCGCTTTCAAGCTATGATCAGCAGGCGGGAAAAGAAAAGAAAAGAAACTGTCACTGTCTTACTAACTCCATAAGACGTTGCACATTACATCCATATATCGATTTGATAATTTTCTGCAGAATTTCCGTTCTTCCAGATCCCGCCCAATCTGTTGGCTCACTCTGACGTTCCAGATCATCCCAGCTGCACTGCACTGCATAGCGTGTCAACGGGCAAGTCCAAGCGGACTTCCAGGTCGGCGTGTGCTGTAGTAAGCCTGTAGGGAGACGCGCGAATTCGGGAAGAGGCCATTGCCGTGCCAAGTGCCGTGCTTGATCTGATCGGAAATCGGAATGAATCGGGCGCCTGTCGTCGGGTGGGAGTGCAAAGCCCCCTGGCTTCTGCATCGCCCGCCTCTTGAGCCTTATTGTGGTATAGATGTCCAAATGGGTCAGGTCTGATGGGCCGGTACGGGCACGGTTTGAAAAGGCACGACACGACATGAAGGTTATAGTGCTAGTGCCAGCACTACGCACGAGCGTAGTGTCGTGCCTGGGCCGTAGGTCTGGCACGACGGCACGACACGGGTACGACACGACTAATAGGCTGGCACGATAGCGGCACGATTATTTCCACCGTCAGATGACTTTAGAAGAGACTAGCACCGTTCGATGAGATAGAGTGAAATATATAAAGAAAAGTATGCCTCAAATTCTAGCTAACTCTCACTTTCCTTACTCCCTAGCCGCAATTCTCTCCCTGCTCCTCTCGCTTCGACATGACAGCGGCGGCTCGCGGCCGGGGCGCCCCCTCGCGGCGACGAAGCGCGGCCAGGGTGCCTCCCCGTGGTGGCGGCGCGCGGCCGACGGCGCGGCACGACAAGCCTGAGAGGCACGACGGGGCATTCGGCATGGCACGACGCGACCAAGTCCCCATAGTATCGTGTCTGGGCCGAGGGTTAGGCATGACGACCCTATTCGGCACGACGGCCAGGGGCGAAGCTATGTAGTAGTTAGGGGGTGCAAAGGCACCCCCAAATTTTGTAAAAACAATGATTTTGTTCAGATTTTCACCATAAAGGCACCCTCTAATAACAATATCTATGCACTCACAAGGAAGTGCACCCCCTCTGATCTACTCTGGCTTCGCCACTAACGACGGTCCGACAAGGCAGGACTCGCTAGAGCCGGGCCAAATAGTATCGGGGACGGGATAGCGTCGGACCGTCTGTTTCGACATCTATACCCTCTGGCTTTCGCGCGCCCTCCGCGTGCCTAGTAGAGCCTGACTAGTCGTCAAGTGGGTCTCGCCGTCGAAGTCGCAATCGAGGACTTTTCTCCAGCGATGGCCTTCTCGCCCTCTCGGCCTCTCCAAGCGCCGCCTCACGAACTCCCTGTGTCTATATATAAGTCGCCACCTCCGCACTGCCGTCGATCACAGCCAACGACACTACACCGAAGAAAAAAAGCACGCTAGGCAGCTGACCACCTTCCGACGAGCCAGGACCAAGCTAGCATTAGCAAGATGTGCGGCGGCGCGATCCTCTCCGAGCTCATACCCAGCGCCAGCAGCGGCAGGCGTCGGACCGGGGACGACGAGGACTTCGAGGCCGCGTTCCGGGACTTCGACGAGGACTCCGAGGAAGAGGTGGTGAGTGCCAAGGAGCGGCAAATGCGCAGGGCGGCGTTCGGGTTCGCGGCCTCCGCGACCGGGACCCGGCGCAGGCGGCCCAGCAGCAGCCAGTACCGCGGCGTCCGGCGCCGGCCGTGGGGCAAGTGGGCCGCCGAGGTGCGCGACCCCGTCAGAGGCGTCCGCGTCTGGCTCGGCACCTTCGCCACCGCCGAGGCCGCGGCGCGCGCCTACGACCACGCCGCGCGCGACCTCCGCGGCGCCAACGCCAAGCTCAACTTCCCCTCCAACAACCGCCATTCCGCCGCCATCAAGGCCACGGCGTCGGCGCCGCGCGTCGTCGAGCTCTCGGACGAGGGTGACGGCGCTCTTGGCGGAGGCAGCTGCGGCGGCGCCTTGCCGGACTTCTCGTGACAGGGCATGTCCGCGGCCAACGACGGCGCGGCGGCGGTCGAGCTCGGCGGCGCCAAGAAGCGCGCCCGGACAGAGCCAGAAGCCCAGGCAAAGGAGGAGGAGGTGGCGCAGGCGCCGTTCGACGATCCCGCCAACTTGCTGTTCGACGCTTTCATGTTCGGCGACCAGATCAGCTTCTTCAACGGCGGCGGCGTGTACGAGCCTGCCGCGACTGCCAGTGCCACGGACGGCCTTTTGGGCGGCGACGGCGGGGTGGGGCTATGGACCTTCGACGACAGCGTGTGCTGCTATTACTAGGCCCGTCGGTTGGTTTTTTCCCCGTGCACCTGTGCTGCACGCCTTCACTGTACTGTACAAATGCCCCCGTTGCTTGCAGTAATAATAAGCAAAGCGCCTGTATCTTCAATATTGCCGTCTGAGCGATCGTCTGCACCGAGCCTGAGCTACGGTCCATCGTTAGTAGCCAAAATGACAGGTGTTTATCTCTATCTCTACAACTAAAAAATACGGAGAGGACCCGTCTACCATCCGTGGTGAAGCCGAATCAACAAAAGTCGTCTACCATCCGTAGTGAAGCCGAATCAACAAAAGCTTTCACCGTGTGATATTTTGGTGCCGACATGTGGCCCCGTGCTCTCTCCCCCACCAGCCACCCCGCTCTTTTAGGTGCCAACGACGTGGCCCCGCGCCCTCTCCCCCACCAGCCTCCCTTGTGCCATCTGGCACTCGACGGACTCTGTCGTCGCAGGCTATGCCCCTCCGTTATTGAAGCTGCATCACCTCCCCACCCTGTCACGCTGCCGCCAGCCTCGTACGCCGCCGACCTGCCCTGCCCACCCCGCGTCGATATGCCGCTCTGCACTGCCCCGTCGCTCTGTGCGACAGGAAACAATTTTATTGCGCCGACCATCAAACACATGCTTTGCCATGCCCATCCGTGCCTCCGGCATCATCCAGATGACTAGATCCCCTGCGTCTTTCAGGTATCCGAACCATGCGACGGCGGCCGTGGAAAAGGCAGCGGCGGCGCTGGATGTTGCTACCTGCGGTGAGCAATGGTCAGCCCCTTCCATTCACATACATGATGGTTGTCTCTATCTTGATGTCGTGTCTACTGTTCTAATTGTTCTCCTGCTCTAGAGTCTCGATGGAGCAATTTTGCTAAGCCTTCCACCGTGACTGTTCCTCTTTTAACACATAGGAGCTGACTTCGTGGAGCAATAAGAGTTGAAAGGTCCCTGGGAAAGGATCATTGAGTTGGTGATGTGGAGGAACGTGGCTAAATCGGCACTCTGGTTCAGATGTGGATATATGTTCTTTCTCTCATGCTTGAGAGACATCGGCACTAGACATGCAAATTGTGAAATTCATTTACATGAAAATTACAGATTTACATATATTTCTTAGTTGTAATATGGTACTTGGCTTTGGTGATGATTTGTAGCACAATCTCAACTTTATGCCACCTTGGCATTATGATCTTAGGCTTCAGTTACTGCCTGTACTTTTATCCAGTTCTTGGTGCAGTGTGGAGGCTTGTAGCTGCAGGTATAAACGAATGCACAAGGTACGAGCATCCAGTCTTGGCATGACTGTTGTAATATAATGTTATGTTTGCTACAAACTACACGATTTTTCACCAGTTTTACAGTCCCAAAGCTATATAGATGTTATTTAAGTCAAATTCATAAAAGAGGTGTGATTCAAATTTAGTTAAATTTTCACATACCCATCTGAACTGATGGGCAGTCATAAGTTTGTTGTTACTCTCTATCTTGCTGACACATATTTGTTTTTCCTCATAAGTTTGTTGTTACTCTCTATCTTGCTGACACATATTTGTTTTTCCTCCACTGCTAATACCATGACTCGTTTAGGTAAGAAGGTTTATCACTAGCGATGAACTTTACAACCATCATTGAGTCTATCTGCCTAATGCATTGATGCTCTTTTCCATTTGTAACGTCCCGCCTCCTCGAGGTCGGGCCCGCTTACATCAGACAGCTTTCATAGGACCTAGACTATCCCCACAGACCAACACCAGTCTTTTCTGCGCACTTTGTGCTCACTCATGCGTACCCGGGAAAGACTTCCCGGTCGGTCACCCATCGCTCCAAGCCAAGCACGCTTAACTTTGGAGTTTTTAGGAGATGGGCTTCCGGAAAAGAAGTTGCAACTTATTGGTATGAGTATTCTATTAATCCTATTAAGCCCTGAGCCGAGATGTTACAATCTCACCCCCTTAAGAGATCGACGTCCTCGTCGATCAATCCCAGGCCAGGAACGTCCTCTCTTGGCCACGTCCGTATGCCCAATGCCAGCGCATATGCCATGCTGTGTGACCACTCCGGATCCACACCAGCCATGCGCACTATGCCTGCGCAACTGCGACACACGCGCCCGTGAAACCGCGAGAGTCGGCTCTGATACCATTCTGTAACGTCCCGCCTCCTCGAGGCCGGGCCCGCTTACATCAGGCAGCTTTCATAGGACCTAGACTATCCCCACAGACCAACACCAGTCTTTTCTGCGCACTTTGTCCTCACTCATGCGTACCCCGGATCCACACCAGCCATGCGCACTATGCCTGCGCAACTGCGACACACGCGCCCGTGAAACCGCGAGAGTCGGCTCTGATACCATTCTGTAACGTCCCGCCTCCTCGAGGCCGGGCCCGCTTACATCAGGCAGCTTTCATAGGACCTAGACTATCCCCACAGACCAACACCAGTCTTTTCTGCGCACTTTGTCCTCACTCATGCGTACCCGGGAAAGACTTCCCGGTCGGTCACCCATCGCTCCAAGCCTTCCCGGTCGGTCACCCATCGCTCCAAGCCAAGCACGCTTAACTTTGGAGTTTTAGGAGATGGGCTTCCGGAAAAGAAGTTGCAACTTATTGGTATGAGTATTCTATTAATCCTATTAAGCCCTGAGCCGAGATGTTACACCATTGAACTGAGGAAGGACCTCTTTTTTATCAGCTGAAAGTAAGTCTCAATGCACCTCTTTGCAATGAGGCTGGATCATGTTGATTAGGTTTTCAATCTAAGTGAAGAGCGACGGCCAAAAACCGACATCCTGTAAGTGCTCGACAACAAATTATTAGAGGCTAAAGAAGGAACACTAAACGAGACATCAGAAAAGAGCTCAAACCCCTTGCAAAAGAGGAGAGAAAGAGTAGCAGCTTGCAGTCGATGTACTGAAAAACACAGATTTTGTGTTGACAACTTTGACTGGTGCTTCTTTGAAAAAGCTAAATGGAATCACATTTCATTTGGTTGTTACCGACTGCTCGGGCACTTGAGGTGATAGCCTTGTTGAAAGCAAGTATAAGATTGTAGCATAAATCAAAGTTTTTGTGATGCGCTCTGTATGGATATAATTTCAATCTTTCAACAACATCACAATTCACAATTATTGCCCACTGGGTAAATCCGGACTACAGTGATCAACATCATAAACAACTATAAGGATGTCCTGGCGAAAAACAAGAACAACCTACAGAAACCTCGGAGCTGCAGGGAGCAAGGACTTTTAGTTTCACAAAGAAACAATTGATATTGTAATATATATTTTCTATAAGAAATCATGGCTACAACTATGTAACAGCTACCTTTTTATTTAATAAATCTGATAAGCTGGTAGTACAATAATAATTCTGTTCGACTATGGTGTGAGCATGTATTGATTGTTGTAGAAACATAATTTGCCTCAACCCAAATGTTCAAGCTATTGTCTCACATGCAAAATTGAAGTATCATGATAATTTTGATTTTGTCTTGGCTACCAGATTTTTTGATGTAATTTTCTATCGTTCTCGTTGCAACGCACGGGCAATTACCTAGTTCTTATTAAAAGAGAAAAACGAAAAATTAAATACTAGCACAATTACCTGTCGACGCAGAAACGTGACCCGCGCGTGACACACTTGGAGAAAAACGAAAAACTAAATACTAGCACAGTAGCCAGCACACGCCAAAGAAAATTATATAAAAAAAATGTTATGAAGAGAAAATATATAGAACAAATAAATATGAAAAAAAACATGATAGGTCTATATATTTATCCATAACAATGCATGGGTGATTAATTATATTATATAATTACTTGTTGTTTTATATTTATTTTTAAAATAAAGTTGTGGCGTTAGGACGGGCACGATACTAGTTTAGAGTAAGTACCTCACTGCCTCCTAGCAGCATCTGAGCATCTGTATACCAATATATAAGGGTCTGTTTGGTTCCCTCCCACTAAAATTTAGTGACTAAAATTTAGTTACTTTTAGTAGCTAAGTTGTCAAACACCCATACTAAAAGGGACTAAAAAGCCATTTTAGTTCCTTTTAGTCTCTTTTAATAAGGTGGTTGCTACTAAAAGTGACTAATTTTAGTGGGAGGGAACCAAACAGGCCCTAAATTTATGATGAAGACCTGCAGAGAGGAGACACTCAGTCGTGTTCAAGCGACGACGTGCTACGGATCGCCTGGACAAATGAACGACAATTTCCCTTTGCAAAAGAAACACAAGTTGCGCAAGTTGGATTGGATCGCAGGCACTGTGGACTCACGAAGCCCTGGAATTTTGTCCTGCCACTTGCACCATCTGTCTCGAATTTTGGCCTATGAGCGGTGTGGGATTGTTACCAAGTTTCTGGGCCTACTATTCGCCTATTCGCCATGGATCCAGTTTTGCTACCTGTAATTGAGTCACTGGTAGGTGGGGCTAATTGACTTTAACTAGTACAGTACGGAGTACTCCCTCCGTCCCTAAATGTCTGTCGTTCCTAAATGTCTGTCGTTTGCGCTTCCCGAGAAACAACTTTGACTAAATATATATTAAAAAATATTAATATGTATGATACATAATTAGTATCGTTGGATAGATATTTGAATCTAGTTTTTTAACAAAATTATTTGAAGATCCAAATATTACACACATTTGCTACAAATTGAGTTAAACTTGTGGCACGCATACCAACGGCGACGGTCAATTAGGGACGGAGGGAGTATGTTTTAGCTACGGAGCAGGTTATTTATGTCTGGAAATTCCTGAGCCACCACATTAATGGTATTCGATTGAACGATCCTATAATTAAATTATTTTACAGACGAAAAACTTCAGATCCTCTATAAATCTTGGAGCTAGAAGTGGAGTATTATGCTAACCCTTTATATGAAAGAATGGGAAAGAAATATAAGGTGAAGATGCTAAAGAAACAAAAAGAAAGTGTGCGATGTTCTTACAAATAAAATTAAAAAAAAAACAAAACAAGTATTGTATACACTAACACGTTCTACAATTTCGGTCTTGTTCGTTTGAACTTATCAGCCATCTTATCAATTGTACTATGACTTATTGTCTCTCACGTAACATTATTGAAATAGTCAAAATCAGTCATAAAAATTATCAACAAAACAACACCGATATCAGGTCGTTGCTTCCCTTATCTATAACATAGCAAATGACAAAGAGGTAAAGCCTCTTGAGTATAAATTATCCGTATAAATTAAGCTTGCCTATCTGAAGTTAACAAATTTTAATGAGTAGCCATTTCACTTACCACCTCGCTGTAGCACCAATGATGGCCTACCCCAAAGCAGAGAGCTATGATGTCTACCAATACCAGGAACAAGATAGACAGCGGCGCCGGTTTGGGTGTATTATACACGGTACGAGTTTAGGGAGGCTTGTTCCTCTAGAAAATAAAAATTTGCGCAACAAGCTAGTTTTATCTATTGTTTACCAATCACACGAACACAATAATTAACAAGATTATTAGGCTAAAGTCTCATGGACACGATGTCCCAAACAGCGGCGATGCTATACAAGTTTCTAGCAGCCAAGTATGTGGCGGCAACTATGGCGGTTTTGGTAAATGGTATGACTCGTCTAGATAAGAAATTGATCTAACTTTTTGACAAAAAGAATGCAAGTAAAAAAAAAGAGGTAGCATGTACAAGGGTTTTTGGCGCTTTCCTAGGCATCCCGATGGAATCGTGCATGGATTTAATATTCATCCAAATTCTCATGTCGTCCCAAATTTATTAATCCCCATGGTTTATAACTTTGGTTCAACAAAATTTGGAAACATCACTCACTGCGACAAGAGGGAATATAAATCTAATACATAGGAAGCCAGACTATGGTTTGTTAGTACGTATTTGAAAATGCCGAACTTTTTTGGTTTTGATCAGCAAATGGTATGCATGTTTAGTGCCTAAACGTTGTATATCTATATTTGCATTCCACACATATGACATATGTATATCTTTTAATACGATATTGATTTGAATTGGTAACAGGTAATCATATATGTTAGTAGAAGAAATCAACGGTCAAAATGCACTTCTTGAAGACCTTTCTTAATCATAATACCCACTATATATTTAAATAAAAAAAGGAGGTAGTAGTGGAACGTGGTGAGCACAAGCCATACCCAAACCTAGGAACACTAAACCTGTCATTTGAGGTAAATAAAGTACTCACAGCAAGAACAGCATTATGATGGAGACATGCTTAGCAAAGGGGTTAGGCAGATAAGATTTCTGTTTAGCTGATGTGGCCGTTCTACTCCCATTCTAGCTATTTGTTGATCTGCTTGCTCTACCTTTAAACTAGCGTGACGACTAACCACGATTGTTGCTATGTGACTATGACATCATTGCTCAAGTCATCACTGACATGGGCTAATGCAGTGAAACAAGAATACTACTCCCTCCGTTTCATATTATAAGTTATATTAAAAAATTTGAACAGTTAAATTTTTTAAAATTTAACTAATTTTATATAATAAAATAAGTATTATTAGATTTTTTATTAGTTATGTTTTAGTTTAATTTAAGATGTTTTTTCTCTGTTAAATCTGAAATACTTCGACTCTCTAAAGATACTTAGAATGACTTATAATTTAGAACAAATAGACTACGATCCTTTCCAAAGTTTATCACTGATGGCCAACAACAACAAGTGGCCGAGTGGAGCGGAAGGTGGCCGTCACAAGTTGCTCTGATGGTCGGAACTCGGTAGGGCTCTGGTCTGAAGAGTGGCGAGGAGGGCTGAACCGGCAGCTGAAGGGACACGCCCCACACACTTGCAGAACAAGTGGCACTAACTGACAAACTGCACAAGCGCAGTAGGACGATTCTCCATTAATAACAGGCACACAGTGCGTAATTCATGCTTAGCCCAATCATCGCCCAGAGAGCTCTGAAACGAGGCTGATCTGAAATTGAAGGACGAGCATCTTCTTCTTTTGAAAAGGAAATCGAAGAGCATTGAACGAGGAAACATGTATTAGTATTTTATAAATCTGAAGATGGTTTATGACTGGTCATTTACTTTGCGGCATTGTTTTCTGATTTTTTTTTAAAAAAAATGGTTGTAGCAAATAGCACAAACAAAAAGAAAGAAATAATGAAAGAGAACTTGACATTCTAGAACTTGCTGGTGTTGCTCTTTCGGTCAAACAGGGACACGTTCTGTTAGGAGGAGCCCTGATTTCGTCAATCTTGAGACCTATCGACTTGGTCTTTCGAAGATACTCGTGGGTGCATGAGTATATGTATTTATATTATAATTTTGAAAAGATATGGTTTATGTTGTTGCTAATGCTGGTGAGTAGTTATTGATTTCTTTTTCCTTGAGACGTTCCTATCTTCATCGTTCAATTGGCCAAGAAGTCTGAGTGATCCTAGTCACAAGATACCATTTCAGGCTTCTTTTAGATTATCTACCATACTGATTTTAGGAGTACCTTTGTCAAACAATATTTTATATTTGAGACTAAATTATGTACAATTATTCTTTGAAAATAGTTTTAGCTTTACTGGTGAAGTTGCTTTATGGAACCTAAGCAAAAAAAAAAACACATTACTAGTGAAGTTAAGTTATATCAAAAAGATCCCAAAACAAACAATCTCAAGTTCAAAAAATAATTTATGATAAAAATATTTTCGATTCATCACAAAAAATATATTTGTAGTATACCTATTTTACAATATAAAATGTTGAAATTTACTTCTATACATTTAATTTCAAACTTAAAGAAAGCATTACAAATTTTGTAAATGTTGCATACAGTATAAAGGTCTGTGTTTGAGTTGCACTTTTGTGCTTTTGACTCAAAAGTTGACTTTGTAGTTTTTAGATGTTTATCTTGTTCATATCAGTTATTTTTTTTCGAAAATCGTGCTTTTGCACGTACTGCTCTAAGAGGAATTAGATATTCGATACAAACCCTGAGTAGTTAATGGCGAGCTGCCATCACTAGAGCACGGCCAACACTTGACACATGGCACCGGCTTGAACGGTGGAGCTCTAGAGGTGTACTAAAAAAGAACACTAATCCGCTAGATGGAGAGGAGCGCTTGGTCAGGCGACGATGAACTTGTCGTTGACGCCCGGTTGTAGGTGGAGGTTGTCCAGTCTGTCCGCCACTAGCAGCATATCCAGCATCACGAGCTGTGTACGCGCGCCCACGACGTCGCGTGTCCATTGTTCTCCCGCTATGGCGTCCTTCACGGAACGCTTCCGTCTTCGAGCAGCTACCGGTGCGAATGCATGTGGCGCCCAAGTGGCAATGGGGCCCTCCGGCAGCCATGAATCTGTCCAGAACAGAGTCTTGGCGCCATCGCCCACCTGTACCGTGACGGAGGCTCTGAACATTGCCTCGACGTGTTTCTCCAGCTTCTGCGGCAGCAAAGCCCATGGCGTCACATCGTTTGTGCCATTCCCAGCGCAACCTGAGTGCATACCCGAGGATGCGTAGGTCCGGTAGGCCAAGCCCTCCCAAATCGCGTGGGGAGCATGCAATGGGCCATGCGACACGGCACCGGCCGCCGGACACCGTTTCTGTTCCTGCCCACAGAAAGGCCCTCCTTCGCTTGTCAATTTCTTCAATGGCCCATGGCGATAGCGCACAGCAGATGGAGGCATGGACCGGAATTGCCGACAGCGTCGTCTGTGCCATTGTGGATCGACCAGCAGAGGTGAGCAGCCCTCCCTTCCATGCTGGGATCCTAGCAGCCACCGAGTCCACAATTGCCTGCTCGTCGTTCCTGCTGAGACGGGTGATGGAGAGTGGCGCGCCAAGATATTTGACCGGGAAGTGTGCCACACGGCAAGGGAACACCTGTAGTACCTCCGCAATCTCTTCCTCCGATCAACGGATCGGTGTTATGGAGCATTTGTCAATGTTGGTCACCAGGCCTGAGGCGCCCGCAAAGATGTCCAGTATTTGTCTGATGCAGGAGAACTCCAACGGGACTGGCGCCAGGAAGATGACAAGGTCATCCGCATAGATAGAGGTCCGGAACCTAATATTTGCTGGCAGCGGAAGCAGCTGGCCGCGTCTGTCGGCCTCGTGGATGAGCGCGTTAAGTACCTCCATGACAATGACGAATAGGGATGGCGAGAGAGGGTCGCCCTGTCGTAGGCCTCGAGCGTGGTAGATGCGTCTGCCTGGGCGTCCGTTGATCATCACCTTGGTGGTTGCCGTAGATAGCATGTAGGATACCCAGTCTCTCCATCGTCTGGGAAAGCCCAGGTGCTCCATAACCTCGAGTAGAAACGGCCAGCATACAGTGTCAAATGCCTTCGCGAGGTCGACCTTCAGCAGCATCATCGGCGTGCGGCGTGCGTGTAGCCAGCGGCATACGAGTTGCACAGTTCTGAAGTTCTCGTGAATCCGTCGCCCCTTGATAAATGTCGTCTGGTTGATTCGAACCAAGTCAGACATATGTGGCTGCAGACGCATCGCTAGAGTTTTGGAGAAAAGCTTCCCGATGGAGTGGATTAAGCTGATTGGTCTGTAATCTCGTAGTCCCTCCGGCGACGTGGTCTTGTGGAGAAGTACCATAACCGCCTCGTTGATGCAATTGAAATTGCGGAAATCCATCTCCCAGAGTGCCTGGAAGGTGTGCACCACATCCTTGTTGACCACATCCCAGAGTTCATATCAGTTATAATATAATATTTTTCTTTTAAAAAATAATAAATCGACTTATCACCCGTAGAAACCATTAGCGGAACACATAAGTTTTAAATAATTTTTTAGCTTCTCGCTACACAGATTTTTAGATGTCCCAATAGAAGTTCGGCTTGTGAAAAGGCTGAAACAAAACCATTCCTTAAGGCTTCGTTCGGTTTTCCTGGAACAATTCCAGGCCACACTTATCCTTTGTTAATTTAAACAACATCAGATTGAATCTAGGTCATTCCAGTCCAGTATTGGCCTAACCGAACGGCCTCTAAACCCTGTTCGGTGGAGCTCTTGCTCCTCGGTGCGTGGTAACAAAAGTTCGGAGGCATTTGGAGTTGTGCCGAAGAACTCCGTCAAACAAAACCTTTCAATTCCAGTTCAGAGTTTTTTTTTTTGTCCTTTGGAGTTTTTCCCCCTGTTAAAATGAAATGCAACAGTAAGAAAGGGAACGTAACGCGCGGCATCGAAATGCACCGTGCCATCTACAGTAGTAAGCTGCGCTAGGCGCGTGTCAGGTGACATAATATCTTGCTAGTCATCACGCCATGTCATCCACCAACTGTCCTAGCTGGTTTATAAATCTCCTCTCTCCACCAAATGTTTCTATAAACACCACGACCAGTACCACACGTAAACAGACCCAAGAAAAAAACTTTGTGGGAACAATGTGCGGAGGCGCCATCCTCGCGGAGCTGATCCCGCCGACGCGGCGCGTGGCGTCGAAGCCGGTGACCAAGGGCCACCTCTGGCCGGCGAGCTCCAAGAAAGGCGGCAGGGACAAGAGGCACCACCACGACGAAGACGCCGACGACGACTTTGAGGCCGCCTTTGAGGAGTTCGACGACGACTTTGACGTGCACGACGACGACGACGAGGACCACCCCGACCACTTCGTGCTCTCGTCCAAATCCGCCTTCTCCCCAGGTAATCCACTCAATCCATTCGAGGTCGAGGGTGCAAGGAATAATCCATTCATTTGAGCATGGCTGCATGCTGCTAGTGTAATCTCAAGGGAAAGAATGGACTCTCGTGTATTGTTATTATTATAGCGCACGACGGCGGGCACGCTGCGCGGGCGGCGGCGAGACAGAGGACGGAGCGCGGCCGGCGCCACTTCCGCGGCATCCGGCAGCGGCCCTGGGGCAAGTGGGCGGCGGAGATCCGCGACCCGCACAAGGGCACCCGCGTCTGGCTCGGCACTTTCAACACCGCCGAGGACGCCGCCCGGGCCTACGACGTCGAGGCCCGCCGCCTCCGCGGCAGCAAGGCCAAGGTCAACTTCCCCGCATCCGGCGCGCGCGCGCGCCGCGGCAAGGGCAACCCAAGAGCCGCGCCGAAACCGCAGCAACACCACCATGCCTCTGCAGCACAGGCACAGCCCGCTCTGCTTCTTCGAGGAGAGAAGGGGCAGGAGGGAGTCGCCGCCGTGAAGCCCGAGACTACGACGGACACGTTCGACGTGGGCAGCTTCTTCGACATGACCTTCCCCACGTTCCCAGCCGCCGCGCCGCCGCCGGCCATGGTGGAGAGCTCCTTCGCCGGCAGCAGCGCCACGTCGGAGACCGGGACCGGGAGCCCCGCCGCGAAGAAGCTGAGATACGACGACGGCGACGACTCGTCCGAGGGGAGCGGCTGTGGCTCCGCGCTGGAGCTCGCTGACGAGCTGGCGTTCGATCCGTTTATGCTGCTGCAGATGCCATACCCGGGCGGGTACGATTCCCTCGACGGCCTTTTCTCCTCGGAGGCCGTGCAGCTGCAGGACCTGAACAGCAACATGAACGGCGTCAGCCTCTGGAGCTTCGACGAGTTCCCCGTCGACGGCTCCGTTTTCTGACGTACCCTAGCTCTATCAGCTGTACTCCTACTCGGTTGTAAGCATCTGAATTCATCACCGTGCTTTCTGCTCCTTACGTGATCATCTTATCTACTCGACCCTCTTTGTCAGACTCTGATCCTTGGTTCAGGAATCAACCACCGAACGATCGATGCGGCTGCGGCTGATGGCGACTCGGAGAGTCGGAAATTACTGCTTACTACTACTAGTGCTATTTGCTTGCGTGCCTGGTGATGTGTAATAAACATGTGATCATAGTACTGGTTGTGATGTTTGCTCCTTAGATTCTGCGTCTGTACTGCTGCCGGCTGCCGGCCTCCTCAGAGTCAGATTGTACTCTGCTCTGAATATTTGCACCACATAATCGTTTGGTATTTCCTGCTGTTGGTCAACGGTCCTATGAATTTGACCATGCCGGCGATTAATGTTTGTCTATATTGTACGGTTATGAATGTCATGGCAAATAAGCTTGTGAACCTGGTTCTGTATACGGTATATATGTTGATTATGGATCACCTAGCCTTGCACCCTACCATGTTTGAGTTGGGGTATCTAATTCTATATAAGGGGATCATAAGTTTCTGAATCCTATCAGAAGGTGAATATTTATATTTTTGCTTATTTGGGATACACATACTCTGTCTATAGGTTGTGGCCTTGTGGGGATTGCCTTGTAATACCTATTTGTATACACATGGGGAAAAACAAGGCTTCATAATAACCATTACTATCTCACATGACAATTAGCATTCCTGAAGGAGTTAAGAACACAGACGTAGTTTTTTTTTTCCTTTTCAGACAAGCAAAGATATAGTATTCCAATGCACTGGCAATAATTCTTTGCTATTTTCTTTTAATTCCAATATTGTGTACCTGCAATTAAATGCCTCATTATTTTAACACGGTCGCCTGATTGCTCAGGCGACACATACCCGCCCGTGACGCCATATGCTCAACGCCGCTTGCCCTCTCTCTCCCCCCTCCTCCCGACGCCAGGCGACCTCCGGACGAGGGCCATGACGGATCCAGCCCACCGCCTGACCGCTTCTGCGCTCAACGGCCACCAAACTCTAGTGGTTTCGGGCGGATCCGACGGAGGCCATGGCGGCGACGGCAAGGTAAGTCCCCTCTCCCCCCGTCCTTGTCTTCCTCCTCTTGGATCTAGGGTTTTGGTGAGCACACCTCTCTCTTCCAACTTCAACAGGCTTAGAAAAGGGAGGGCCATGGCGGATCCAGCCCACCGCCTCCCCACGCCTACTCCCAACGACGGATCCAGCGGCCACCAACTCTGGTGGCTTCAGGCGGATCCGACGGCGGCCATGGCTACCGTGGCGAGGTAAGCCCTCCCCAGCCCTTGTCCTCGGCCCCTTTCTGGATCTAGGGTTTTGGCGAGTTCACCTCTCTCTCCCAACTTTGGTGAGCTTAGAAAAAGGAGGGACTCAGAAAGGTAGGCAATCGAGGCAGTGAGAATGGTGGAGGGCGGTTTAGGGACTCTAGCGACGGTGAAGGTGGCCAGATCAGATCAGGGCAGGGGAGCTCCGACGTGGGGGAGGGATGGGGCGAGACGGTCGCGGAGCTCCACCCGAGCCCTAACGCGCCCACGGCGGGGTTCGACAGCGGCCAAGTAGACAGGAGGCAGGAGTCGGGAGTCAGGGTGGAAGGCGATGAGGGAAGAAGATGAATAATGTTGGGTCAGCTAGGGACATTATTTCTTATCAAACAGCTTAAGAGGCCGTTTGGTTTTCTCGCTCGGGACTGTGCTGCCTTGTCGAGCGAGGATCCTGAGCAAAGCTGTGGGTTTGATGTCCTTGCTAGAGTGCTTCGAGGTACGTACAATTAAGATTTAGCTAGCTGGCGTGAGAGCGCCGAAACGGGTCGCCTGGCTAGACGATCACCCCGTATAGTTCACGCGAGAAAGACAAAACAAGACCAGGTCACGCAACATGAGAACCAAGTGTGCCTTTAGGGCCTGTTTGGATATCGTCCTGGGTGGCAGTTGTCTGCCATCACAAACATACGAAATAGAACGAATAGTGGGCTTGTCTGGCTTTCGAGTTGGCGCTATCCAAAGAGGCCCTTAGATCGGTGGCGTGAAAAACAAGTAAAATCAGGCGCATGTTATATAACAACAATTCCGTTAATTTTTTTTTTAGAAACAGTCACGCGATCCCGCCTGATTCAAAAACCGCCTCGCAATCCGGTGGGCACCTAATCGACGCAGCTGGTTTTCGACTGACGCGGGGAGATAATTTAGACTGCAAAGTTGCCCAAATGGAAATAATTTAGGCTGCAATTTGCGCATAACTTGCTTGCCTAGCTCGGTGTGGCCGCGACAGCGACCTGGCTCAACTACGCTCCAAATTAAGTTGATCGAGTTGCAGGATTCTCAAGCAAAACATTGAAATATTCACAAGTGGTGGCGAAAAGGCAGACGCCTCATGGTCATGGTCGTGGGGCCAGCTGGCCCAAGTCTTCTTCAGGCCCTGCGTTTGTTTGGCTGCCGCTGCCAGTTGAGCGCCTCGCCATTATTATCAGTCGGCAGCAGCAGTGTACGCTGCACCTAATCTTTACCTTCAGAAGAAAAAAAAAAACTCCCAGTTGCGCCAGGCCGGCCATCTGCATAATGGAATCTGCCCGTGATGACTGCCCGGTTTTGCGGCACATGATTCTTCACAACGATTGGATCCTCATGCATGGTTGCTGGTAAAATAAATAGCTGTCTAGGTCGTCGATAATTTGTTTGGTTACTTCCATCTGTTCCATTAGCTACAGGATGAGGATTGTCCCAATCCCAACACCATCCTGAATTCCTAATCGTATGAGAAAGAATAGAATTAGCTCCTCTTGTAGTAACTTTTCTGTGTGAAAATTTCGTGACATGCTTATCCTTTCCTTGGCAAAGAAGTTGCAAGATCAATAGAAGTATAGAACCATCAATGATTCATCCCTAGCTTCTTCAGACTACTGCTACTTGTCCATGCATGTGGAGAAAGAAAAAAATGCGAGTGACTGTAGTTTGCCTCTAGGCAAGGATTGCAGCCTCTGCAAGAGATTTTGGATGGTTCCGTAGTTGCAGAGCCGGAAACGCCTCCGATCCATCGGCCATTCCTTGGAAGTAAAGCCTGGAAGAGACAGGACATACAGGAGCATGGCTTGTTCTGAAGAAATTGGGTTGCGTCGTAATCTGAACTGGCGGAACATAACAGCATTCACCACCTGTTCAATTGTTCATGTTGAGAACACAAAAAGAGATACCATGTGTTAAGTGATCCATCACTTACATGTAAAACAAGGGCTTAGGGGCCGAAACCAATACAGTAGAATTGTAGATCGATGGAGGCAGTTCTTCAGAGTTGAGGCATCATCTGCTTGGACAGGGTTTCTTCATCTGTCAACTGGACAAGAAGAGCAAATTGGGAAATGTACATGGCCCCGGGATCCTATAAGTAGTAATGCCACGCACGCAGTGTGTACGCATCAAACCAAAGGGCTGCCGACACTTTTAGCAAAATGGGGTAATGGCATGGTCTTATACTAGTGATGGGGGGATGATGCACCTCGTGGTTATGTTCTTTCTGCAAATAGCTGTAGGTGTGGACGATGCAATTGTGCAAGTGGCAAGTCAGTGGGAGCAGAAAATCCAGGGGACTCTCGGAACGCCTATGCATGGCCCGTGGGCCGAGAAGTGGGTGCCCATGGTATTGCTGGCATTGCCAACGATCCAACCAGCAGACAGTAGTGCCACAGTGGTATTGCTTAGTACTCCCTTCCCCTCGTTGTCCAGCTGGTGACCCTGTTTTTAGCTGCATAATATAGCTGTAAGTGATGCAACTAGAGATGACAACGGGTACAAACCCGCTGGGTTTTGTTCTCCTAAACCCATGCCTACGAACAAAAAATTAATCCATTAAAAACCCCATGAACTATCACGGGTTTTATTTTATGCCAAATCCATACCCATCGGGTTGCCCATGAATTCAATATGACCCCATTTCATTTTTAAAGTTTACTATGTTCTACCCTCGATTTGTTTATATAACTATGTGTATACTTCTCTCTTGTACACAGAAGTAAGGTGAGACTAAACTTCATCTATACCGATTTCATTAATTTCCATATCTCTCATCAGATTTAGAATGATGGTAATCCAATATGATGAAATTAATTAAAATAAATAGTTTATAAACTATTTTTCTATGGTAGTTAAATATTTTTGAGTTATGGACCGGGTTTAAAAAACCTATGGGTTTGCGGGTTTGGGTACTACGATCCTAGACCCACACCCATAAACACGTTGGGTTTAATTTTTTGCCCGTTAACAAACCCGTGGTAGAAAAGTTGACCCATGCTAAAACTCATCGGGTTTCGGGTACCCGTTGCCATTTTTAGATGCAACTAAGCATACAAACTCTCTCCGTTCCAAATTATAAGTCATTCCAAGAAATCCTGGAGAGTCAAAAAAATTCAAGTTTAATCAAAATGATAGAAAGAAATATAAACATTCATGACATCAACTAGGGATATTACGAAAATATAACTAATAAAGAATCTAATGATACTTATTTGATATCATAATTGTTATTATCTTATTATATAAATTTGATCAAACTTAAAAAACTTTGAATCTCCAAGATTCTTGTAACGACTTATAATTTGAGATGGAGGGAGTAACTAACTCTTTCATGGCGTGGTTTGTTCTTGTGGTCTGACAAAACTTGGGTTTTAAGGGGAGACTCTAATCTACCCAGTACCCACAACAACGGATCTAGGGGTTTCTCGAATTACTGTCCAAGCTAAAAAAGAATTATATCATGAGCGGATGCAGAAAACGATTAAGGGAGATACTGGTCTTTATTTTTTTCTCCACCTATTTTATTTTATCATCCTCTCTATATTTTTATATTGATGTACCAGCTACAGGGGCTGAAGCCCATCCAACCTCCCTTTAGATCCGCCCCTGTTTGAACTAACAGGAGTATACAAGTACAGTATCTGGGAGTAGAAAACCTATAGGATTCTCGGACCTTCTATGCCCTATCCCCATGGGCTGGAAAGTGGGAAGAGCCCATGGTATGTCATCGCTATGATTATCTAGGATCAACCCCATACAATGATGGCAATTGCTTAGGAGTACTCTCAATGTTTAGGTGTTATTTGGATGGTCGTTTTTATGACTGATTTTGACTGTTTCAGTAGTATTCTGTGAGAGGAAATAAGACGAAGTATGACTGATAAGCCGGCTGATAATAAAGGTAAAATAACAGAGAGACTTCAGATGGGTGACTGCGCTGCATCATCGTCAGCAGCGGAGCTCTAGAATGTACTGTAGAATGCATACTTTTTCCGTGAAAGACTGAACGAGCGTTCATACGTCTCAATCCTCGTCCGAGAGCATTCGACTCGGAGCCCATAGACTGTGGGCGCCCACAATATAGCCCATAGACTGTGGTGCGGCGAGGACACGAGCCCACGGCCTTGACCGGCCCACGTCACCCGGTCTATTTTTTTTATTTTTTTTTTTTTTACAGTTACCACGCGCGAGACTTGCCGCCTCCCTCTCCTCTGAGCTCTGACTCTGAGTCCTCTACTCCTCTCCCCCGCTCCCTCTACTTTACTGCAGAACGGCAAACTTCGGCCAAGACGACCAAGAGCGAGGGGAAACAATCGAAACGGCATGTGCGGGGGAGCGATCCTTGCCGAATTCGTCCCCGCGCGGGTGCACCGGCCGCTGACGGCCGCCACGCTCTGGGCGGCGTCCCTGAGCGGGACCAACACCGGCAAGCGGAAGGCCGATGCCGCCGCCGCTGCTGCCGTGAGCGACGACGACGACGACTACGAGGACTTCGAGGCCCAGTTCCAGCTTTTCGAAGCAGAAGAAGAAGACGACGAGTTCGCGGCCGAGTTCCAGCTCTTCGACGACCAGGAGCCGTCTCTCGCAGCTTCGCCTGAGGCCGGCCGCTGCTGCTGCAAGCCCAAGGCTGCCCTGCTTGCTCTTCCTGCTGGTACGAATCAGTCAGACCACCCCTACTACAAATCCCGGCGCTTTCCTAGTTTCCAACCAACAAGCATCGCTCGCGCGCGCGCGGTTTTCAGTTTCATCAGGTGCCTCCGCCTCCACTGATCGGAATCCGAATCCGAGGCCCACGCCCACCCCACGCTACAAGATCAAGAAGAAGAAGTACAGGGGCGTCCGGCACCGCGGGACAGGCAGGTGGGCCGCGGAGATCAGGGACGCGCGCAAGGGTGGTCGCGCCTGGCTCGGCACCTACCGCACCGCCGAGGATGCCGCCCTCGCGTACGACCGCGAGGCCCTCCGGATCCGCGGGAAGAGGGCGCGGCTCAACTTCCCGGCGCAAGAGGGTCCCATCCGCCAAGCTTACGCGCCGCCGGTGGACATCGACCTCAACTTCCCGCCCGTCTCCGACGGCGACGGTCTCGGCGCCCCGGCTGCTCCGGCAGCAGCTGGTGACGACGGCGCGACGGATGCTAAAGGAGATCCAGGTAATAAAATATCTCGTGACACTGACACTTACGTACTTCGGAAACTACGTATTCACTGATACATATATACGATGGCGTGCGTCGTCGTTGCATGCATGCATATGTCTTCTTGATTGGCAGAGATGGCCGGCGAGAGCACGCGCTCGCTCCTAGCGCGGGTCAAGAAGCTGATCGCCAAGGGACGACCTGACGACGAGCGGCTGGCGAGGATCGTGACTGAGCTGATGGTGCGCAGGAGCAAGGGCGGCGAGGCTACGGCGGCGGCCGGGCCGTCGCGGCGTGCGGCGTTGGTCGCCGAATTCAACCGTCAGATGGAGGAGACTGCTGCGTTGCGGAGGGACCTGGAGACACGCGAGAAGCAGCTTGTTCAGCTGGTTTCTCCAGTGCTTCGTTGATATCACTCCGATGATGTCTCGGTGGCCGTGCTCAAATGCCGGCCGGTGTTTGAAGCGTTATTTTAGGAGACTCCAGTATCGTCGATGGATTGATTATATCTGCATGATGACTGTGAAGTGTGTGAACAATGCATTTGCATACTCTTCTTATAGCCCTGTTTCTGTTTGCGGTTTCTTTCTATAGATTTTTTTCCCCCCGGGAAGTTGGCTGTCTAGTTAGATAATCTATCTGTCTGTTTAATTTGGCCGGAGAATCTGAGTGATTGACAGCACTAATAATTTTGTGCAAGCACGAGGAGTTCATAGACTCCTGACTCCTGGGGTGTGAAAGGACCTGAAGGCCCTTGGAGCTGACGATGTCTTGCTGAATAAAGTATTTGGTTGCTGAATAAAGGCATGTTGCATATTTTGACTACTTTTTTGAATTTAGTTTTATAATAGCTCTATCATTTTCCCTTTTAGAAAACCAAGAATATGATTAGCTCTTCATGCAACATTCAAATGTACGTACATCTTGCGGTCACAATTCACATTCGATTTTTTTTTTTTAAAAAAAAAAACCATTGTCGTTTGCCTGCTGTCCCCGGCCTTGGGCGATTGAATAGATGGATTGATAAACGTAGGCGCACATATTTCTGTGGTCAGGTTCAGATTTCACCTCGGGTGGGCAATGCCGAGTTGCAGCCTTGGTCTAGTCGATCCTCGTCGCTTCGGCATCGCCCTCGGGACTCGGGTTGCGCAGGGAGTAGCAGCGCAGGATCAACGATGACCATCCTTGGGCTCTGTGTCTGTTGCCGATGCCGTCCGCCTCCGCCGGCGAGAAGACTCTGATGGCCACCTTGGGAAATGGCAGGGCGCGCTCGGTATTCTGGCTTGACCGATTTCTTCTGGATTGCTCTCCACAGACGGTGCTGGACTGCTGCTCGACACCATCGTCGGCATGGTTTGCAGCAATCAGGCAGCCTGCGTGCTCTGTGCGTCGGGGCAGTGAGGAGATAGATCATATTCTGCTATCCTGTTCTTTTAGTCTGCAGGTGTGGTACAGGGTTCTGGTTCGTTTGGGCATCAATAACTTGTTGGCTGCGGTTGTTTGGTGATTGCTTCTGGTCGTGGTGGCAAACGGATTGGCAAAGAGTTGCGGAGGGAATTCTACTCTTTGGTGCTTCTACTAGTCGGGTGGCTATTATGGAAGGAAAAAAAAAATCAATGACGTTGTTCAACAACGAGAACAGCAGACCAGACGAGCGCTAACTTGTCATACTGATTGTTGAAGAGGCTAACTTGTGGGTTATGACGGGTTATATGCATTTGTGCGCTCTAATTGCCTCTAATCAGCGCAAACGCGTCGCAAATAGAAAGAATGTAATAGGGCCGCAATCGACGAGTGTGCTTCTTCCTCGTCCGGGTTCCGTCCTTCCTTCCTCAGTAATGCATGGATTGCCAAGGAGAGTTGTAACCTTTGACACTCTACCTTTACTTAATGAAACACATGTCACAAACTCACAAACGCACGTTCGCGAAAAAAAAACATATCAGTGTCAATAAAACCAACACTACTACAGAACAAGCCTTTGGACGATCTATCAATTGAGCTTTAGTCTCGGCCAAAAATTGTGTCCGGGGTTAAAGATCTTTAATCCCGGTTGGTAACACCAACCGGGGCTAAAGGTGAATCTTTAGCCCCGGTTGGTAATACGAACCGGGGCTAAAGGTTGAACCTTTAGTCCCGGTTCCCTTTAGCCCCGGTTCGTGTTACCAACCGGGACTAAAGGTCCTTTTACCCCCGGAGGTCCTTTCCGAGTGGATTCAAATGGAAAACGTCCAGAACTACATCACGTGAGTTGTGTAGCTCAGTTGGTAAGCGTGCCTGAGACGAGAGGTGCTGAGTTCGAATCTCACAGATGCACATTTATTTTTCTCCTAGAACCTTTAGTCCCGGTTGAATGCACCCGGGACGACCTTTAGTCCCGATTGGCATACCCGGGACTAAGGGTGTGTTTGGTTGGTCTGTTCCACCCATCCTGCATGAGCGGAGCCGTATAAATCTGAGCGAGAAGACTGTTTGGTTGGCTGCATGCCTGCACGAGCGGATGCAATTGCATGAGCGGATACAGGCTGGTGGGATACGCCCAAATTGAGCTTCACTGCTGAGCCAGGCTGAGCGGATGCAGGATGAGTGTGATGGACCCACGTGTCAGTCTCACAAGTTAGACAGACTGCATCCGCTCATGCAACCAACCAAACAACATCTCAATTTTTTTTGCATCCGCTCATGCAACCTCACCAAACAACATCTCATTTTTTTTTTTTGCATCCACTCATGCAACCTCACCAAACACCTTCTTTTCTGAAATACGGTTCCACTCTGCCTGCATCCACTCAACCAGGATATACGATACAAGTCTCATCGGTCAACCAAACACACCTAAAGGCCCGTTTCAGTCGGGACTAAAGGCCCTTTCTCTAGTATTGCAATCAAGCTATCTGCATCTTGCATTTGCACATATGCACAAAATATAGAAGGGATCAAGTTACTACCAAATTGATGAAGAACCAAACATACTAGAAAACCACTTGTATCACAATATATATACAAGCTCGGATGGAAGATTAAGTTGCCAGCACCTAAAAAAATGTCATACAGATTCACATGAAAAGATACAATACAAATTCACATATGGCAATGTATAGCTTCAGATAATTACTCAATATGTTAAAAGATCATACCCATTTGTGCTCTTCCCACCAATCATCACCATCAGTGATACAAATTACTTGTAGGATCACTCTCTAGGCCAAATGCATTTAAATCCAGTGTCTTACAGTGCAAGTTAGATTGTATCTCAAGCTGTTCCATCTGTTTTTGAGATGCAAGCAATTTAAATATTATGATCGAGTCAAAATAAAAACAAATGAAGGAAAAATTAAAAATAAAGGAACTAAAATTAAAATAATAAACCAATCAATCGAAATAATGGAGTTCTTTTTTTTCTTTGGGTGGAACAATAAAGGAGAGGAGTGTGTATTTGTTGCATGGGCCAGCAGATTCTGATCTTTTTTTTTTGGAAAAAGTCTACTTTCCCTCCCTCAACTTTTGAGAAAGTCCGATTTTCCTCCCTCAATTTCAAAACCGGACAAACAACCTCCCTCAACTTTTGAATCCGTGCATTTTACCTCCCTGACCGGTTTTGGACAGCGGTTTTGCTACAGTAACAGTGATTTTGCTACAGTAACAGTGGTTTTGTCTTTTTATTTTTTTATTTATTTTTGCTGAATTTTTGAAAAATCATAGTAAATCACAAAAAAATCATAAAATAGAAAATCCAATTTTGTTAGACTCCATATGAGTAGATATATACAGTGAACATATAATATGGTATACTTTAGTACAAAGTTTTTGTTATAGATTTAGATCTATGCTTTTTTATAATTAAAATAAATTTATAACTAAGTTATACATGATTTAATGAGTATCAATTTTTTAATACAGTTGAAGCATACAATAATTAGTCAACCATAAAAATTTGATCACAATTAGACTATACAAACTGTAGCTATGAATTAATCCAAATAATTACAAAAAAACATATTATTGCATGGAATTAATTGTAATAATATATAGCTGCAGTTTCTATAGTCTAATTATGGCCAAATTTTTATGGTGAGATAATTATTGTATGCTTCAACTATATTAAAAAAATTATACTCATTGGATCATGTATAACTTAGTTATAATTTTTTTAGTTACAGAAAAACATGGGTCTAAAGCTACAACAAAAACTTTGTACTAAAGTATACCATATTATATGTTCATTGTATATATCTACTATGTGGAGTCCAACAAAATTGGATTTTCTATTTTATGATTTTTCTGTGATTTACTATGATTTTTCAAAGATTCAACGAAAATAAATAAAAAGAAGAAAAAGATAAAACCATGGTCACTGTAGCAAAACCACTATTACTGTAGCAAAACCACCGTCTAAAACCGGCCAGGGAGGTAAAATGCACGGTTTAAAAAGTTGAGGGAGGTTATTTGTCCGGTTTTGAAGATGAAGGACGAAAAGTGAACTTCCTCGAAAATTGAGGGAGGGAAACTGGGCTTCTTCTTTTTTTTTTTTTATTGCCTCAACCTTAGCAGATTCTGATCTTGCAGAGGCAGAACGGGTGGAGATGGGCCGTCCAGCCGAGAAAGGAAAATAATCAAACCAGTCGGGCCTTTGCCATACGCCTCTCCTCTCTCCTCTGAAAACCCTTCTATCGCCTTTCCTCCGCCGCGCCGCCACTTCCCCTCTCTCATCAACTCCGGCTTCCGCGCGAGATCGAGCTAGCGTTGGGGTTCTCGAGACCGGCTACGATGGCGACCAAGCAAGCGGCGGAGGACTACACGGTGGAGGACCTCGTGGCCTTCAACCCCTACAACCCCGACATCCTCAACGACCTCGAGAAGTTCGTCAACAAGCAGGTAAACCCTAACCACCGGGATGCTCCCTTTTGTCTCTGCTGGCTTTGCTTGTGGGGTTTTTAGATTCCGTTTTTAGCGGTGCTTGTAAATAGCGCCTTCTCTTGTTTGCGTTTGAACGGTGGCGAAGTCGTGGTGTAGTCAGATGCTAGATTAACTGCAGCTTTAGTGCCAATCGTTGTATTTCGATGATAATGGGAAATTATGGATATTATACACCTTTGAGGCGCCTTGAAGTTTATATATTTGCTGGGGACTGCTGATTTTAGTGGCTCTATTATTCTATCGGAATGGTGCTCGAGTGTGTTGATCATAAGTGTTCAGCAGGACTTCCTAGAAAAATAGATTAACCTTTTACTATCTAGGGGTTCTGTGGTGAGTGAAAAGGAATACTATTCTGATGATCACTATAGGCAGGTTTGGAATGCTATTGCTGTTATAAGATGTTTTCAGTTTCTATGATATGACTATGAGGCAAATGGTATTGCCATTGCATTCATGGATGATGTGCCCATAAATGAACCTCTTCAATCAATTCATCGAC
Source organism: Coix lacryma-jobi var. lacryma-jobi (assembly GCA_009763385.1). Classification (NCBI taxonomy): domain Eukaryota; kingdom Viridiplantae; phylum Streptophyta; class Magnoliopsida; order Poales; family Poaceae; genus Coix; species Coix lacryma-jobi. The sequence continues at coordinate 7,880,919 of CM019823.1, read as the reverse complement.
TGACAATTTTCTTTTAGGTTATAAGAGCACAGATGCGTTTTATTTTGGACTTTATGCATTATTAGTTTTGCCTAATGTTTTGATCCTTGTTCTTTTGTCCTGTTTAGGTCTCGTCTCAAACATATAACTTGGATGCAAATCTCAGCCTTCTTCGCCTGTACCAGGTAACAACGAATCTCCAGGGAGATCATTTTTACAATTATCGTGGCTCCATTCATATGTTGTCTTAGTTACTGGTTTCCTTTTGCAGTTTGAGCCAGAAAGGATGAGCATACAGATTGTAGCCCACATACTGATTAAGGTTGGAACATTTAATGGCTACATCAATTTCATTGACCAGTAGCATATCTGAGTTCACTTCTGACTAAAATTGGCTTTGCCCATGATGTTCTCTTTACAGGCTCTCATGGCAATGCCGGCCCCTGACTTCAGCCTGTGCCTATTCTTAATCCCTGAACATGTGGTACGAAAAATTACATCCTGCCCTTTTAGTTGAACAGTATCAGATATGCTGTGTAGACCTAGAATACAACAGTATTTAGTATTTAACTATTTAATTATGGCACATGCTTGATGAATGTGCACAATATCCAATATTTATAGATACGGAGTATTTGGTAAAGCCCCCACATCCATGCTTGAATATATATCATGCTCTGTGAGTTTGAAATTTTGCATGAAGAGGCTACTAGTCTTGCAAATGTCGCAGATTTAAAGATTTTATATAAGAGCTGTCCTGTTGCCTTTATATTTTTTTGGCTACATTATTTTGTTAGTATTTTGAGTTCACTTGTCTGTGTCTTTGTTTTAGCAAATGGAGGAGCAATTCAAGACATTGATAGTTCTTTCTCACTACCTAGAGGTACATACTTGGTCAACTTCTGTACACAAGTAAAAATTAGCTGGGAATCTATAGCTGACATAAGTATTTTGCTTAAAGACTGCAAGGTTCAGTCAGTTTTGGGATGAAGCAGCAAAGAACCGCCACATATTGGAAGCAGTTCCAGGTAAATATATTTCTCGAGCCATCATCGAGTCTGAGATATGCAGAGTCTGTTACATGTTGTCATGTGTGTTGGCCACATCAATCTGAGTGTTAAAGCCCAGAGAAATTCTTATAAATGTTAAAGTTTTAAAATTCACGCTGTATTCCTTGTAGAAATTTGAAATGATTTTCCAGACTCCAGTCATAAGACTTGGGTGCAAGTGCTTTTTGCCATTGTTGTTGACTGAGTCTGAGTGTTATCCGTGCCCAAGTAAATTATTTTGTGTGCCTACCCTGTTCTGTCACTTAGTGTTTGATATGTTTTATTCTCGTAGTGATTAAGTTTTCTTATGTTAACATTTTACCTTGGTTCTTTCAATGCGATGGGAAGAATGCCTGAGGGCTAGAATTTCCCGTCGATTTTTTCAAACATAATCAGCAGCTGGATGATATTTTAGGTCTGGTGGTATGCATTGTGACCTATGTCTTTATTTGTCCTGACTCTACATAATGTGCAGGTTTTGAACAGGCAATCCAATCCTATGCGATTCATGTACTTTCCTTGACATACCAGAAAGTTCCAAGGCCTATTCTTGCAGAGGTAAGACGTATTCCCCGTTTAATTAATGTTCAAGTTCTTCAATAAGTGCTGGTGTCATATGAGCTTGTTTTTGTATATTCATATGACTGGTAATGTAAGGATCATATTAGACGATAGGTGGGAGTATTTATGTCAATTGTACCATAATCATTAATTTATGGTCATCCAGGTTTGTGTTAGGTTTCCTTGGGGTATGCTACATGGATAGTTTATTCTTTCTTTTGTATTAAAACACACTTCTCTTTACAGGCAATCAACATTGAAGGTCTTGCGTTGGACAAGTTTCTTGAGTACCATGCCACGAACTCAGGTTGGGTGATTGAGAAGGGTGGGCAGTCTCAGGTGATTATTCTTCCGCGCAATGAGTTCAATCACCCAGAGCTCAAGAAGAACACAGCTGATATTGTTCCATTTGAGCACGTAACACGCATATTCCCTGTCCTTAGCTGATTCAGGCATACTGTAAAACTCAGAGCGAGTAAGCGATTGTATCGTTGGTTTTTGTAGTGTGCTGTATTTTGAGATGATCTCGGTATTACATATCCTTTTTATGGCCGAATTGGTACCTGCAACTTATGGTTATTACTACTCTAACTGAATGATCAGTTATGAGATTGGTCTGCCCAAAATCCTAATGTTTGAGAAGACCGGTCCCTTAAAAGCGGAATATCCATTGTTTGAAAATGTGTGTTGGGAATGATAACGGCAGTCGGGCAACCTTTCTAGGTTGGTGCTTTATTATTGGCACAAAATTAGTTTAGCAGATGAATTTGAACAAGTTATTCTCAATTACGGCTTCAGACATTACTGATGTTTTTTCTATGGTGCAAGTGTGTAACTAACAGAAACTGGGCCAGTTGTCCCATCGCAAGCATAGTACATACTACAAACAGTACCTGTAAGCCTTGGGAGAGGTTTTACTTGTTTAATTATAGTATACATGATTATTCAAACCAACTTATTCAAGCGAAAGCATATGGGCATATGGCTAATAATGTGTTTGCCTGGAAGGGTAGAACAGTGCGAGAAGAATTCGATTCAACAAATTTCCAGGTCCCGTCTTCCAGCGAGATCCTCTGAATATCACATTACATGCACTTCGCCAGACTCCTCGTCGTCGGTGATCTCAACCTCACGAATTGCCTCAACCTACCCTTTTGTTAAGTTGTTTCGAGCTGCTCGCGCATGGCGCATCTGTTCCTTTGCAACCTGGCAGCAGTCGCGCAGCGCCGCCCACCTCATCGACGAGCGCGAATGCGCGCGGTCGATCTCCTCCTGCGTCAGCCTGATGTCATCACTGATGATTCAACTAGGCCCCGGCCTGATCAAGCCGAGGAGACGGCCAAAGAATATAAGTAACCATACAGGAAATTCAGGGTCCCTGATCCATATGATCAGAAGCTGGGGCTGCCAAACATGAGAACTGTATGAAGGCAAATACACTTGTCTTCAAACTATGTTGAAGGCAAAGGGCTCTGTCAAAAATTTATAGAGAAATTTGGTCCGAATCACGTGTGCTCCAACACAGTTCCTTTACATACTATAGAAGAACAGCTTGAGAGGTTTTGCAAATGGATCTCTTCTCATCAACTTGACTGTCAAGTCAAATTCCATCCTACTTGTGCATTTAATCCCCAAGACATAAGTTAAGGCAGAGCATTGGGGAAGACTTAAAGATAAGGTGGTTCTCATCATTGAATTAGCTCGCTCAGAGTAGGTATAGAAATAGCCAGTCTTTTACGACCTTCAGTGGACAATGAATTTGGGAAGAGAGTAGACATATCCCTAAGACATAAGCTAAGGCGCAGCATCCGGAAAGACCCAACGTTTTTGTACAGATCCGTGGCATGAACAACTAGCTCTTTCAACAAACAACTAGGATGTGCAGTGAAATTTGGAGATAGTCGTATATGACTTCAAGTTCGTATTAATCAATCTGCTTGTGTTGGAAGACTTCCCTCATATACTCTATCCCTAGCTTTGTCAGCCTGCAAATTATGAACCAAGATAACGAATAAGAACATATTAGGCTATGGAAATATCGTAATTCTACATGCGTTAGAAGATCCCTTTGAATCGGAGATTGGTTTTGCCAAGTGAAATATTCAGAAAATATAATGATTGCTAATAAACTGCTTATCAAAGGGTTCTGATCCTTTTCTGCGTTGGATCAAAATATTTGGAGAAGACAATTAGCCATCCAAAAAAAACATGGCATGAAATACATGAAAGCACGTATTCTGTTGGACTTTGTTACCTCAAATGCAAATGAATAGGACACCATCAACACTTTATTTGAAAGATCTTAATAACACAAATCAGAGTGGGTGAACATTTACGACAGTCTTTTTTCTTGTGGAACATTTAACCTGCTGCCACTTTTCCTTACCGATAAGCAACTAGTTAACGTTGACCATATGCTCAGATTAGTGACCACTAACCAAAAAATTACTACAAATTAAACAATGGACCAGGTTACATGTTCCTGACATTATTTACCAAAATTAGTGAATTGGGCCGAATCTATTTTCTTGGAGATTAGTGACACAAGTGAGCGTTCACTAAATCCTTATATTAGCGATGGTCACTGACTAAAATACTACTGCAATGTTTTTAAAAAATATTGAAATAGGATTCAAATATCGTTGACATGATTACCAAAAATTACTAACAAAAGTTTCACTATTTGTTCACAAGCTCCAAAATTTGCTGAGCTAGGTTCAGAATTTCTTGCCAGTGGGAATTAAAGAACTAGGCTTCAGATATTGTTTCTTGATTTTCAATAAGGTTGATGATGAATAATTATCTAGCAAATATTCTTTTCAGAATCAGTGTCTATATTCTTTCACATACCAAATAGTTCTTTTCATCATCGAATGCTAACTTGTTAAGGCTATTTTCGGTTTTCACGGAATCATCTGCATTAACCGTTCCGGCCAGGAATACTTCTTTAATTTGTATAACCAGCACTCGTCAGGATTCATTCCTAGCCAGAACGACCCTAACCGAACGAGGCCTAAACAAAACAAACAATTTTTAAAATGTAACAGAGAAATGAAAGCAATTGTCTCTCGTTTGTAGAATTAAATGATATGGAGAAGAAGCATAAAATAAAAGAAAAAGGAAAGAAGAGCCTACCATCTTCTGCCAGTTTGTCATTGCAGTGATGACTGATAGGAGAGTGACCTGTGTGGCTCCACCAGCTATCATGCCAATCCAGAACCCAGCTCCTCCTAGATGCAAAGCAAAACCGGCAACAAGCGCCACAGGAATGCCAACAAGATAGAATGCGCCTAAGTTAACATAGGCGCCTAAATGCTGCCAGCCACAGCCTCTAGAAATACCTGATGGGATAAAAAAAAATTATTAAACAGACCCTTTATGTAGTTCTCTTGTTTGTATGATGCAACTGAGTGACTGACAATACATTATTGTTGGTACAGATACCTGAAAGGACTCCTTGGAGGTTGTCAATAAGAACTGAAATTGAAAGCAATGGTACCATTCTGGTAACATAATTTACAACCTCCTCCTCATTGCTGAAAGCAATTCCGATGAAATGGCGCAACGATAGAAGAGTTATGCTCACCAGAACTGCCGTGCAAATTATAATGGATAAGGCAACAACAACTACTAAGCGGGCGCCATCAGGGTTCCCCGCACCTAGTTCATTTGACACACGCACGCTGAAACATGGATACAGCAGATATCAGGTAAGTATGCAGTAGAGCACGATATAATCAATTTGATAAATGATGATAACAAGATATGCTTACTCCTACCTTGCAGCTGTTCCAATGCCATATGGGAGATTGTACACCAATATTACTGTAGAGATACTGTTAAAAAAGAACATTAACTTTTTAGATGTTGTAGCATATGATTAAACAGCTTCATACATTTATGATTATGCTTACCATATAGAGAGCACAGAAGTTTCAAGTGCTGCATTTGGTAAGATCCCAGAAAGCAGAACAAGCAGCTCATATGACCACCATTCAAGACTGTTATCAAGAAAATTGATTGATATCACAAATAAAATAAGAAAGTGCAAGGCTAGAAGCTTATGAGATCAAAATTTAATAAATTTTAGGTTACTCTAAATACATGCACAACACTCAAGCTTATGAAGAAGGAACTGTCAAAATGAAGGCATCATGTAAATAGAAATATGAGTGTAACATTTACTTACCAAATCATAAGAGCCGAAGGTACCGCCAACCGCATGAAATTGCCAATCCCTTGAAAAGCTTCCCACGTGAATGGAGCACGAGTTTTCTCACAAGAAGGTGAGAACTTGATATAAAGGACAAGAACCGTGACTTCAACCCAGTCACAGATGCTGACTGCCAAAGCAGCTCCAGCATTACCCATCCCAACTTTGTAAACCATGAACCAGCACAAAGGAATAAAGACAGCGAGCGTAGTCAAGGAGCTCAGAACCATGGGAAAAATCAGGCTCTGAGATTGGAGGAACTTTGAAAGGCATTGAGCCACACTGAAGGCGAATAAACCAGGGATAAGCCACAAGGCGTACCTCCCGGCCTCACTCGCTATTTGTGGATCCTGACCTATGAGAGGAAGTAGGTCTGGGATGAAAACCCATATAATGGCCATGGGTACACTCGCATTGAGGAGTACAATTATAGACCTGTAGGTATATAAAGCTACCTTATGATACTGTTCTGCCCCGAAGGCCTGCCCACAGATAGTTTCCAATCCGGATGCCAGTCCCATCTGATTGAATGGAGGTACAAATGTATCATCAGAATGAATCGGTGGAAATATATAGAAATATTATACATACATGATAAAGTGCAGAGGCAAATCATTGTTTGATTAAACTTGTCAGGCAGGTCTTCAGACTGGTTACATCGGCAGGTATGGTTTAATTTTGTAGTTCAAAATCGGATCAAACTACCATCTGGCATTCTCCCAGTTTTTGTGAGCTGTTTTGGGACTTGGAGCACAATTGTCAGTATTTGTGATACACAAATTACCATCTGATCAAACTCCAGCAACTCAGTTTCTGTAAAAAGCTAGTAGGCTACTAGGATTACTGACTGTAATAAAAATAAAAGAGACTATACACAACTCTAAAAGTTAGTACAAAGGTTACTCTCGCATTCTCAGTTTGGCAACAGATCTGTCGGTGCTGGTTGTTTGCAAACGGGGGAAAAGGGTCCGTGTTCCAAGTTGGGGTGATCTGTTTTGGGTTCTGTCAGATCTGCGTGTCAACGGGATCGGGTAAACTTCGGTGCACGCTCCGCGCGCCGTTTGACCAAAGTACGCCAACAGAGCAATTGAGCAAATAGGATTGATTAGACGTCACCGAATATGAATATGATCCGGTCCGATCACTGGGCATCGTCATTCATTAAATGTGAAGCAGAAACAGGAGCGCATTCCCACAACACAAGCATCGAGTGGCCGCACGAATATGCGTGCGATGGAGTCACAGAGGCCTACAGGCTGCAGCCGATAGACTTCGTGCAGCTGTGAGCCACACGTTCCAATCGCAGGAAGACGCGCTCAAAACCAAAAGCAAACGACATCCATCGATCGGCGAGGACCCATGACGAACGCGGAGGCTATAGGTGAGAGATAGCCTGGTATGGTAGGTACACGACGAGAGTCAATAGCGAGGCACGCACCAATCAAACCCCACCCCTACCCGATCGAGCTTACGGCGAAAGGAATTAATTGGATTTAAAAAAAAAAAGAAACTGGGAAACGAAGAACAGCCCCAACTGGTAACTGCCCAAGGGAATCGAGAATCGACGCTTACGAGGACGCTGAATCCGGAGACGTTGGTGAGCGAGTTGGCGATGGCGGCGCCGGCGAGGGGCACCTCGCCGAGGTGGCCGACCATGATGGTGGAGATGAGCTGCATCATGAGCTGCAGCAGCGCCACGGCGATCATGGGCGCCGCAAGCGCCGCCAGCCGCCCGGCCTCCGCCGTCGCCTCCTCCGCCCACCGCCCTTCCGACGAAGCGCCGCAGCAACGGCGCCACCACCAGCACCGCCCATCTCCCACGTCCGCCCCGGCCGGGTCCTCCTTCCCCTCGCGCGGGTGCGCGAGCAGCAACGGCGCCTCGGAAGAGCCCATGGCTATAGCCTCTTCCTCGCGCCGCAGCTAGCCCGGACCTCGGGGGCACCCGGCACGACCAAGTTTGCAGTTGGAGGACGCCTGGCCGTTTGGTGGAGTCGTGGAGAGGAGTGCCCCCGCAGGGTTTATGCAGTGTAGTGTAGAACGGATTTGCCGTGGAAAATGGAACGCGACGCGAGACAGCCGATCGACGACCGGGCCGGGAACGGGGCCGGGGCCGTGCGTGCAGGTGTGCAAGTAAAAGGGGAGGGATGATGACGCCGGATCCGAAACACGCGCCAAGTGTGGTGTGGGTGGGGAAGGGAGGCCGCCGCGCGGCTTTACAGATTGTTTGTTTAGACGTGTACTACTTCCGTAATAATAATAAGAAGAAAAGCTTTGCTTCCGCCGGCCGTGCGAGTTGCGACTGGCGACTGCTTCTGTCTGTATCGCTGTATAGCCTGTAGCCACGAAGAAGCGTCGCGTTCGCGTCCAACTGCTCCGGAATCCTGATGCGAAACCAAAACCCCTTTCTGTCTGTGCAGACTGCAGACTGTACTAGTAGATACGGAGACTGTTGACTAAAAGGTTAGTAGTTAATTGGAAATAATAATAGTACATTAGCCGTGGAATTGCACGGGTCACTTATCTAAGTATAATTTGTTACTCAGAATTTACGAGGTTTGATTTTTCTTTCACATTTTCCTATATTTTAGTCGTCTGAACAGTTTTGTCTTTGTCCTTCCAAAGAAAAAAAATTATTATTTATTTATTTATTATTGTGATTTGTATTAATAGATTTTGACCATTCGATAAAGATCTTAAGGTTGTAGTTGTTGTCTGAAAAGATGTTATATTTCAAACGCTTGAAAAATATAGCAAATCTCTTTTTATTTTCTAGTTGGAATACTAAACGAGGAGACAACCTGTAGCCAAATAATACAAATAGTTTAGTTAGCACCACGAGCTCCCCCTCGGGTGCGCGACCAGCCGTCGCCGCGGACTGCCCTACTAGCTGCTTCTTCCTGCCTCCTGGCGTCGTGACTAGCCGTAGCTGGTGGTGAGCACATGGCCACGACCAAATTCTGCTGACTGCTGGTCGGCTTCTTTGGTGGAGGCGTGGAGCCCTGGGGTTGGAGGGGAGACGACGACCCACGGCCACGTGGTATTTATTTTTTTATTTTTTTGCAGGTGAAGAGAGAACTTTATTAGCTAGATATGCAGAAAGATTACAATCCGCGTTGAGGAAACTCAGAGCACACGCAGGTGCTTAACCCAACCAAGCCGCAGAGTGTTTATATCTTCTAGCAAATAAAGCCAAAGCATTCGCTACACTATTTCCATCTCTCTTCACTTGGGAGATACTACACTGGCTCATCAAGCGTGTCCAACTTCTCGCCTCCTCAATGACAGGTCAGACCTCCGATCTGTGGTTATTTATTATTATTATATACTCTGTAGAGATTTTAAAATAATGTAGCTATATTATAGTACGGAGTACTCTATAAGTAGGTGAGGTGAGGCCGTGGAAAATGGAACGGAGTTGACCGGGCCGTGGAAGCAGAAGGAAGCGCCGGCTCCGTCGCGCTGCTCCGTCTCATCGTACACGTCAAAATTAAAAAATGAAGGCTCATCACAACACTGTATTTCTTAGCGGTGGGTGAGAGCTTGAAATCAAATATTTTTGACTCCTCATAAATTTGGTCTAAGATGACTGAGTGGCTCCCAAAAAAACACGGCATGGCTTTTTGTCTATGCCTTGCTGAAAATTATAAATAATGAATAGGGCAGCTTCTTCGTGCATTGAGTATTTTGTTGTTGTATCACTGTGCAGGTTCAACTATGAATTGAAGAAGCTAAATTTATGGCTATTTGCTTTTCTAATTTATGCAACTTTTCAAATTACGTGTGTTTATTTGTGATTTGGACCGGACGACTAGACAAATTTTGTAATCATTTGCCAGATTATTATAATATATAATACCTAATTCCGTTTGAAATTGTGTTGCGCCACATCCTGTGATCAGATTGTACTGGACGACAAGGCAAACTTTATTTGTATGACCTCTATCTCTAGCCTGATATTAAAACATAATAAGTTTTTCTTAGTTTTGATCTTTTTTATTTTTCAAGTTTTTTTTCTAAACACGTTGGTGTTTTCTATACTTTTTTTTGCCGTAGAGGCCATGCACATCACGAACGAGAGGACATCAGTAATGGAGAGCCATGTACTTATATAGGCCAACGGGCCAGCCCGCCCCTGGCCCGGGCCCGACCAAGGCACGGCTCGACCGGGCCGGGCAGAGGTCGGGCCTCGTGCCTCTGCATCAGCCCAGGCCCAGCCTAGACAGGCCTCGGACCGGCCCAAAGACCCGTCAGGCCCACCGGGCCCGTCAAACCCACGGTAAGATTTAGCCTTTAAATCTTTATATTTATATTTATTTATTTATAAATATATGTATATTTATATATATTTATATGTATATTTATATACATTTATTTTTATAGATGCATATATATTTCTATATAATTTTTTTTGTATATATCGTGCCAGACCGCCGTGCCCAGGGCAAGGGCCAGACACAGCCCTAGGATCGGGCCGGGCCGGGTGTGGGCCGGGCCAAAAGGTCAGGTTGTGGGCCGGGCTGGCGGGCGTCGTGCCTCATGGCCAAGTATACATGTACTTGCCTATGTTCCGATTATTTTTCTTATTTAGATGCACGCACATGTATCTATTCACATGTGTATAAATGTATTAGAGTGGAATTAATCTATGTTAGAATTTATATGGGCTTGGCCCAATAACAAATTCTGAAATTCATTATAAATCTCAAAGGCCCATTCATATGTGAGCAAAGAGGGGAATTGGAACTCTTTAGTCCCACCTTGCTAGTGGAAGGGGAGGAGAACTTGCTTAAATATGGAAGTTCTCTCCACTTCCTCAAGTCTAGTGTGAGAAGGAGAAAGAGAAGTCCACACGCGCGCGCGCGCTCGCTCGCCGCGCCGCGCCGGGCGGGGCGAGGCGACTTGCGCGGGTGCGCGGCACCTGCGTGAATGGTCCGCCGAAATCCGGCTCCTCGCCTTGCGGGAGCGCGGTCTCCTTTTGCAGTTTTAGTTTTTGGTTTCTTGGCCTTCAAGTTGCAGAGTCCTAAATGGTTACGACTCAAGAGTCCTAAACCGATTTAGATCGTGATCGCGACACGAGGTCGGTTCAACAGGGCTATATAAGCAACCTATCGGCCACGCCAAAACGCATCTCAACACCTCTCGAGTTAGGGTTTGCCTCATATCGCTTTTGCGCTGCCGTCTAGTCGTCTCCAGTCCGTTCGCTTGCGTGCACCAGCGACCGGGCGAGCAGGTCTCCGGAACCCTCGTCTTTGCGATCCTGCACCGGGAGAAGGCGAATAAGGTTTTTGGGAAGCGCTCGTCGCGCGACTGCTCTCGTCTACAACAACGGGTCGTCTACCGTCCAAGTCAGGCGGCGCTACGTCCAGGCGTATTCGTCGTCAACTGCTCCGAGCTATTCCTCCAGCACTCATCGACGATCAGCCAGCACCGACTCCGTCACCGTCTTCTTCAGCTAACGAAAGGTACGCCGTTCGTGATCTAATGTATATGTTTATATTAGATCTTATGTCTTTGATCTTGTCTTTTAATCTATCTGGTGTACGAGCTATGCTTACACCGATTGTCATGTTTGAGATTATATTATGCATGTTTTGTTATGCTAGTAAACAATACAATATGAAATATCTAGATCATCAATTTATCATGATTTATATTCTGGTTTTAATCTGGAAATTGCCTATTCTTTTAACAATCCAAAAACCTTATTATAGGTTTCCAGATTTAACTATGGCTAGTTTTGTTGATGCGCTGAAGCCAGAAAAATTTTCTGGAGAGCACTTTAAGAGATGGCAAGTTAAGGTCACCAATTGGTTGACGGCCATGAAAGTGTTTTGGGTGAGTGCTGGTATGCCCGAGGGAAATATCTCTGAAGAGGATCAGAGAGCTTTCCAGGATGCCAACCAAATCTTTGTGGGAGTTGTGCAGAATGTCCTTGCTGATCATATCTTTGATACAATTCTGCACATTAAAGACGCAAAGACTTTGTGGGATCATCTGTCAGCTACCTTTGGTGCTTCAGATGCTGGCAAAGAGTTGTACATCATGGAGACTTTTCATGACTACAAGATTGTTGCAAACAAGTCTATAGTCGAACAAGCTCATGAGATACATCGTCTGGCAAAAGAGCTTGAACTCCTTAACTGTGTTATACCCGATGAGTTTGTGGCTGGATGCATTATTGCAAAGCTACCTTCCTCGTGGAGGAATTTCGCCACAAGCTTTAAACACAAGAGACAGAAAATATCAGTTGAAAACCTGATAGCATCTCTTGATGTTGAAGAGAAGGCTCGGGCTAAAGATAACACTGAGAAGGGGAACGAGGAAAGAGCTAGTGCCCACTTCGTCCAGAAAAAACCATGGCAAGTACAAAGGAAAGCCTAAGTCTTTCAATGCCAAAACTACTACTACATTTAAGAAGAAGAAGAAGAACAAAGCAGAGTTGCCATGCTTCACTTGTGGAGAGCTTGGGCATTTTTCCAAAGAGTGTCCGGAGCGAGCGGACCGCAAAGGGAAAAAGAAGAATGTCAACCTTGTGACTACTAGCGATGCTGATGACGGGTATGGTAATTTTCCTACTGTACTATCAGTATTTCAATCACCAAATTGGTGGGTTGATACAGGTGCTAATATTCACGTGTGTGCTGATATCTCTCTGTTTTCTTCTTATCAGGGGCTCCAAGGTTCCTCCGTCCTAATGGGGAATGGATCACATGCTTCTGTTCGTGGTGTTGGCACGGTAGATCTGAAGTTTACTTCGGGGAAGATCGTGCAACTGAAGAACGTGCAGCATGTCCCTACTATACGCAAGAACCTTGTTAGCGTATCTCTTCTTTTGAGAGATGGTTTTAAAGTAGTTTTAGAGTCCAATAAAGTAGTTATGTCTAAGCATGGACAATTTATTGGTAAAGGCTATGATTGCGGAGGCTTGTTCCGCCTATCTTTGGCAGATTTTTGTAATAAGTCAGTAAATCATATTTGTGGCACAATTAATGATAGTTCTAATATTTGGCATTCTCGTTTATGTCATGTGAACTTTGGTTTAATGTCACGTTTGTCTAGCCTGAGTTTAATTCCAGATTTCACTATTGCCAAAGGTTCTAAGTGCCATAGTTGTGTGCAATCAAAGCAACCTCGCAAGCCTCACAAGGCAGCGGAGGAGAGAAACTTGGCACCTCTAGAACTCATACATTCTGATCTTTGTGAGATGAATGGTGTGTTGACAAAAGGTGGAAAGAGATATTTCATGACTTTAATTGATGATGCAACTAGATATTGTTATGTTTACTTGCTTAAAACTAAAGATGAAACGCTAGACTACTTTAAAATCTATAAGGCTGAAGTTGAGAATCAACTAGAGAGAAAGATTAAACGTCTAAGGTCAGATCGTGGTGGTGAGTATTTTCCTATGCTTTTTGATGATTTCTGTACGGAACATGGTATTATTCATGAGAGGACAGCTCCCTATTCTCCTGAATCAAATGGAATTGCCGAGAGGAAAAACCGCACGTTGACTGACTTGGTGAACGCCATGTTAGATACTGCTGGTCTTTCTAAGGCTTGGTGGGGGGAAGCTTTATTGACTGCGAGTCATGTCCTGAATAGAGTTCCAAACAGAAATAAAGAGACAACTCCATACGAGTATTGGGTTGGAAGGAAACCATCACTTACATACTTACGCACGTGGGGATGTTTGGCGAAAGTCAATGTTCCAATTTCTAAGAAGCGTAAGCTTGGACCAAAGACTGTGGATTGCATCTTTCTAGGATATGCACATCATAGCATAGCCTATAGATTTTTAGTAGTAAAATCTGAAGTACCTGATATGCATGTGGATACGATCTTTGAATCTCGTGATGCTACATTCTTTGAGAACATTTTTCCTATGAAAGATATGCGTAGCAATGCTAAGTTTTCTTCTGAATTAACTCCTGATTTTACTACACCTATTGAGTCTCCGCTTAAGTCATTTGAACAACCACTTAATGAAGTTCCTGAGGAGGATGACAATGAAATTCTTGTGAGGAACAAGAGACGAAGGATTGCAAAATCCTTTGGTGATGATTTCATTGTGTACCTTGTGGATGATACTCCTACTTCTATTACGGAAGCATTTGCATCTCCAGATGCAGATGATTGGAAAGAAGCTGTTCGTAGTGAGATGGACTCGATTCTTTCTAATGGTACCTGGGAGTTATCTGAGTTGCCTTTTGGTTGCAAACCTGTGGGTTGTAAGTGGGTGTTCAAGAAGAAGCTTAGACCTGATGGTACTATTGACAAGTACAAGGCTCGGCTTGTGGCTAAGGGTTATACTCAAAAAGAAGGCGAGGATTTCTTTGATACTTATTCACCTGTTGCTAGATTAACCACTATTCGAGTATTACTTTCCCTGGCTGCCTCATATGGTTTTCTCATTCATCAAATGGATGTGAAGACAGCTTTTCTTAATGGAGAGTTGGATGAGGAGATCTATATGGATCAGCCTGATGGGTTTGTAGTAAAAGGTGAAGAGCAAAAAGTGTGTAAGTTATTGAAATCTTTGTATGGCTTGAAACAAGCACCTAAACAATGGCATGAGAAGTTTGACACTACTTTAATTAGTGCAGGCTTTGCTGTTAATGAAGCTGATAGGTGTGTGTATTATCGACATGGTGGGGGTCAATCTGTTATATTATGTTTATATGTTGATGATATTCTTATTTTTGGAACAAATATTGATGTTATTAATGAAGTCAAGTCTTTCCTATCAAAGAGCTTTGATATGAAAGATCTGGGTGAAGCTAATGTTATTTTGAACATTAAGCTGATTAAGGATGAGAGTGGGATTACTTTATTGCAATCTCACTATGTTGAGAAGGTTTTGAGTCGCTTTGGCTTTATGGATAGTAGACCTTCTCCAACACCTTATGATCCCAGTGTGACTTTGAGAAAGAACAGAAAGATTGCTAGAGACCAACTGAGATACTCTCAGATTATTGGTTCACTCATGTATCTAGCGAGCGCAACTAGACCAGATATCTCATTTGCTGTGAGCAAGTTGAGTAGGTACATGTCCAACCCGGGTGATAATCATTGGCATGCACTTGAAAGAGTTTTGCGTTATCTCAAAGGTACAATGAGTTTTGGAATTCACTATTCTGGGCACCCAGCTGTGCTAGAGGGATATAGTGATGCAAACTGGATTTCTGATATTGATCAGATCTACGCCACTAGTGGGTATGTTTTTACCTTTGGAGGTGGTGCGGTGTCATGGAGGTCTTGTAAACAGACTATATTGACTAAATCAACCATGGAAGCAGAACTTGCTGCTTTAGATACAGCTTCTGCAGAGGCAGAGTGGCTGCGTGAGCTCTTGTCTGACTTACCGGTGGTTGAAAAACCAATACCGGCTATCCTTATGAACTGTGATAATCAAACAGTGATCACTAAAGTGAATAGTGCTAAGGATAATGCGAAGTCAACAAGACACGTTAAAAGACGTTTGAAGTCTGTCAGGAAGTTGAGAAACTCCGGAGTAATAGCTGTGACTTATGTACAAACAGACAAAAACCTGGCAGATCCCTTTACCAAAGGGTTATCACGGAATGTGATAGAAATCGCATCAAGGGAGATGGGTATGAGACCCATATGAGTTTACAGTAGTAGTAACCCAACCTTTTTGATCGGAGATCCCGTGACTAAGGATCTGGGAAGAACAAGCTATTGGTAAACTGAGGAGAGTAATTTCTAAACCCTCTCTTTGTGAAGATGCAATACTCTCATTGCTATGAGGCACTGTATGGAAGGTTGGCAAAGACCTTAATATGTTCTATTGGCTTTTAAAAGCAAAGATGCTGTCCTACAGAGTATTCTTGAAAGAACATACCTATATGAGCCATGACTGTTAAACGTCGCAGTCTATGAGATTAGGGTGATCTCTAGTAAGCTTATGAAGAGACCATGGAGTATGACGTATATGCTCCACCCACGGAGAAAGGCTATTGGCAGCCAGGTACTAGCTTAACCTTGAGTAAAACTTGCTTCACGCAAAACTTGCAATTCAAGGCTTAGTCCATTGTTCAAGTTGTGAATAAGTGTAACTTGAGGTTATAGGCAGAAGTTCAACTTAACAGTCTCTGCTAAACACTAGTATATCAAACAGTAGCGGGAACAGACAAATCTCTAAATGGGCATTTGAGATCTGGTGGGGGATTGTTAGAATTTATATGGGCTTGGCCCAATAACAAATTCTGAAATTCATTATAAATCTCAAAGGCCCATTCATATGTGAGCAAAGAGGGGAATTGGAACTCTTTAGTCCCACCTTGCTAGTGGAAGGGGAGGAGAACTTGCTTAAATATGGAAGTTCTCTCCACTTCCTCAAGTCTAGTGTGAGAAGGAGAAAGAGAAGTCCACACGCGCGCGCGCGCTCGCTCGCCGCGCCGCGCCGGGCCGGGCGGGGCGGGGCGGGGCGAGGCGAGGCGAGGCGACTTGCGCGGGTGCGCGGCACCTGCGTGAATGGTCCGCCGAAATCCGGCTCCTCGCCTTGCGGGAGCGCGGTCTCCTTTTGCAGTTTTAGTTTTTGGTTTCTTGGCCTTCAAGTTGCAGAGTCCTAAATGGTTACGACTCAAGAGTCCTAAACCGATTTAGATCGTGATCGCGACACGAGGTCGGTTCAACAGGGCTATATAAGCAACCTATCGGCCACGCCAAAACGCATCTCAACACCTCTCGAGTTAGGGTTTGCCTCATATCGCTTTTGCGCTGCCGTCTAGTCGTCTCCAGTCCGTTCGCTTGCGTGCACCAGCGACCGGGCGAGCAGGTCTCCGGAACCCTCGTCTTTGCGATCCTGCACCGGGAGAAGGCGAATAAGGTTTTTGGGAAGCGCTCGTCGCGCGACTGCTCTCGTCTACAACAACGGGTCGTCTACCGTCCAAGTCAGGCGGCGCTACGTCCAGGCGTATTCGTCGTCAACTGCTCCGAGCTATTCCTCCAGCACTCATCGACGATCAGCCAGCACCGACTCCGTCACCGTCTTCTTCAGCTAACGAAAGGTACGCCGTTCGTGATCTAATGTATATGTTTATATTAGATCTTATGTCTTTGATCTTGTCTTTTAATCTATCTGGTGTACGAGCTATGCTTACACCGATTGTCATGTTTGAGATTATATTATGCATGTTTTGTTATGCTAGTAAACAATACAATATGAAATATCTAGATCATCAATTTATCATGATTTATATTCTGGTTTTAATCTGGAAATTGCCTATTCTTTTAACAATCTAAGTTTTATTCCAATCCAACATATGTGGATTAAAGTGAATACGCATGTATCCAACAATAGTTAGCGGTCATCCGCGCGCGTGGATGTTCCTTTATTTCTAATTGACTCATTTTTTTTAAAAAAAATGCATATACTCATAGACTAGGAATTAGGCAGTTGTGAAGCGTGTTTTTTTAATTCACCGGCAAGTTTAAATGGGTAAATCACTAATGGACCGAAATTAGTATGGAGTAGACGGGGAACTCATAGATAGGCCCATATTTTGCAACGGCCCAACGCGCATCACTACGTTTCTCAAGAAGCTTCCTAGGGTTTTTGAGGCGTCGCAGACTCGCACATAAGAGATCCCCTCATCACATTCTCCTTGAGCGCCGCCACTCCCAGTCCCAGACACCGAGCCCGACTGCCCGATCCCGATCCGGCGATCCGTCTCCTCCCCTTCGCGCTGCCAGCCCCAATCACTGACATACCCATCAACCATGGCGGCAGCAGCAGGCGGAGGCGCGGTGCGCGCGCTGTCCCAGAAGGAGCAGGACATACAGATGATGCTCGCCGCCGACGTCCACCTCGGCACCAAGAACTGCGATTTTCAGATGGAGCGCTATGTCTTTAAGCGCCGCACCGACGGTATGTTCTTTCACTCCCGCATCACTCCCTTTTTCCCCCTCCGTATGCGAATCCATGTAGATGTAGAAAGCTAGGAGCCCGCTGACTGATGCTCCAGTGTTAGAGTCCCGGGCGTGAATATCCTGCGTAGTTGGGGGCTTGGGGCGTTGGGCTCTGAACTTGTCTAGTCGTATTTGTAGATTTTTCTTAGTAATAACCAGAGATGGATGTCCTTAGTAATTCAGCTTATGAGGCTTGTAATGGGAATCTAGTAATTACCTGTAAATTGTGGTGCAGTGGAGCACCTTCATAGCGCTTGATCTTCAAGATTTATTGTTTGGCGTGATATGCATTCCTGCTACTGTTTTTATCAGGTATCTACATCATCAACCTTGGCAAGACATGGGAGAAGCTCCAGCTCGCGGCGAGGGTTATCGTTGCCATCGAGAACCCACAGGACATAATTGTCCAGTCCGCCCGCCCCTACGGCCAGCGTGCTGTCCTCAAGTTTGCGCAGTACACCGGAGCTCATGCTATTGCCGGAAGGCACACCCCTGGTACCTTCACCAATCAGCTCCAGACCTCCTTCAGCGAGCCTCGCCTGCTCATCCTTACTGACCCAAGGACTGACCACCAGGTGAAGACAATTTTCGATTTCAAATTTCTGAAATATGCATTGAGTCGACACTGCAGTGTGATGGCGGACTAATTGTTATGCTGTAATTGTTTGCAGCCAATCAAGGAGTCTGCTCTGGGGAACATCCCGACCATTGCCTTCTGCGACACTGACTCCCCCATGCGGTATGTTGATATTGGCATCCCAGCCAACAACAAGGGGAGGAACAGCATTGGATGCCTGTTCTGGCTTTTAGCCAGGATGGTTCTGCAGATGAGGGGCACTATCCTACCTGGGCACAAGTGGGAAGTCATGGTATGCTAGCTTTTGGTGCTTTTCACAATGACATGGGAGATGCAATGTGCAAGCTTATTTGGTATCCTTTGCATTCTTATATGATAATGTTGTCTGCAGGTTGATCTGTTCTTCTACAGAGACCCAGAGGAAGCAAAGGAGCAGGAGGAGGAAGCTGCCGCTGCCCCTGACTTTGCCGCAATCACTGATTACCAAGGAGCTGATCAGTGGGGTACTACTGATCAGTGGACCTCTGATGTGGCTGCACCACCTGTTGCTCCTACTGGTGCTGATTGGGGTGCTGCTCCAGGTAACCAGCTTATAGAATTTCATAATCTTTGTTATGAAATGTGTTTAGACGACAATATTGTGTTTATACGAGAACACCATTTTACTTTACATGGAGTTACTCTTCTGAATATTCATCGTGGTAATAACATAAGGATTCTCATTCTCTGTTGCAGCTCCGGTTCCTACTGCTGATGGCTGGGATCAAACTGGGGCCCCTGTACCTGCAGATGGCACCATTCCTCCAGTGACTGCTCCTACTGGTTGGGACCAAGCACCCCAGCCCACTGCCGAAGGCTGGGACTAGGCGAGTCATCACTCAGACGTATTCTGCGGCTTCATTTCAGTACCGATGTTTGAATGTTCAAAGCCAGAGGACATCTTTTCTAGTTAACTAGCTATGCTTTGTAGTTGAACCTGTGCCCCTGTTATGTTTTTAAGATAAGATTGCTGCTATGAAAGAGCTTGTGAACATGTGTTATAAGTAGCCTTTTTTGTTTTCTGTTGATTGCATCCCATGGATTGGTTCGATGTGTAGCTCTATATGATACTTTCAGTTGGTTAAGAAAATGTTCCATGGATCATATACAGATATTATACTACACCTTGTCTCCAAGTCTATGGTCTGAAGACGTTTGTTTAGATATTGTGCCTCAAATTGATTGTCCGAAAAGATGGTTTTCTGCGGCCGATAGAGTGGCTCTGGTGTGCAAGGAAAATGAGTTTCAGTTTTTCCATCTTTCAAGTTCTCGCTGTTGGTTGCATTTGCTTTGTGTCTGTCACTACACGGCACTAGGATGGTTTGCTATCAGACGGGGAGCGACTGGGCATTTGCTTTGGGCGTCACTGGCCACGGCACTCGGCACAGGGTCCAAACAAAAGCATCGCAGCTTAGTTAATCTACTATGCTACTATCCATAGTTCATTGATAATATTTAAATTTAAATTATAGTGTTCTTGTATAACCGTATGTCTGTCACCTAGGGGTGAGCAAAAATTCACTGAAACCGGACCAAACCGATTTAACAGAAAAAGTTGGTTAACTGATTTTGTTGCAATCTACTCGGTTAAGACTTGGTCACTACTGGTATTTAGTTAGCCAAATTTTATTTGATTTTGAGCTGGCATTAACCGAATTAATCAAAATCCTTCCTATCCCATTATTCTAACCACTAAACTGTGGCCATTTGCATATTTAAATGTATTTCTACAGGACTTTATTTGTTTAGGAGCATTATTTGTTGCTTTTCCTTTTGTTTTATTGCATGATCTATTTCTTTTTAGGTGTTTGCCCATAAAATTATGTTGTTGCATTATCTCCTATAGAAGTATAATATGTATTATGGTTAATCGATTAACTGAACTTGATTTTGGTTGGTTTTTAGTTTTTTGACAACTTATTCAGTTAACACTTCTCCGAAACCAAAATTCTTGATAATCGGTTTCACCAAATTTACCGAATGCCTAGTCCTACTGTTGCCAAAGACGATCTGTATTTCCCAGTTTAGGCTTCGTCCAGGCGTGGAGAGGGTGAATACCGTGTCCTGTCCTGTCCCGTCACCCAATCCCCCTGGCACCGTTTATTGGCTGTTTCATTTAGAATTTAGATGATCCCTCCGAGCCTTTGATGGTTTTCCCACCCTTCAGTTCTTTAATCACACTTGCTATAATAAATCTCCAATCACACTGTTACAATAAAAAATGGTGCACAATCAGCACTGAAATTTGTGCAAAATATTTGAAAAAAATCAGGAACCATCCCATAACGTACTGTGAGATAAGAAATAATATGTAACCTCTCTAGTAAATTGGGGGGGGGGGTTGACGCTTTATTAATTCTACATGGTTATGACTCCTCAAACAGCTAATTAGACAAGTCCGCATCATGTGAAACTTGATAGCATATAACACTAGATATGTTGGTCTTCAAATCAACAACAGCAGTCCAGTACATAATATATTGCAACTTTTGCTTGTTCTTTTAGGCCATATTGCACAAACATCTAGTGGTGTTCAAACGGCATAAGGTATCACTACAACGTGGTAAAAAAAGGTATCACTACAAAAAATGAGGGAATTCTCCTAGTGTGTTCAAGTAGTAATAAAACACTGCCACTAGTTATAGCATATGTAAATCTCACCAGGAGTCATTTGGTAGTGAAAATTTATACTGAATTTTGAATACTAAAACACTAGGAGAATCCCACTTCATTGAAAAAGTTTGAAATTCTAGTTGTGTTTACAGTTTATTATATGTTTTTGTCTTTTTCTATCTTTATTCTCTATCTAATAATAAATGAAGATAATTCTTATATGTAGATGTAGGTAGCATTTAATTATGGAGTCGATATTGGTATTCCATTGCCACGTTCAAGCAATACAAGGTATGGGTAGTCCATTTGGTTATGTTTTTAAAAGATCTAAATTACCCCTCTCAAGTTTCGCTTATGTCAAGATAACCGTCTAAATTAATATTTGGTTCAATTTATTCCCCAACTATTTTATTTGATCTTGCTTACCTCATAACAGGATTTTTTTTTAGTTTTTGTTCTCCAAGTATAAGTTGAGTTTTAATATTAATTTTTTAAAAAAGTGAGGACATCATAAGTTATGTTAGAAAAATAGACCTTAATTTTCGCACCATTTTGATAGCTTAAGAAATTTAATAACAAGTTAAAACTAGAGATATAAAACAAAACATATAATGAAAAAATCATAATGTTTTTCTAACACAAAAAATATGATTCCTCTGTGACCTCACAGCATTTTTTTGAAACTAAAACACGTCGCCCCAACGTTTACTTTCATTACCGAAGCCTAGACAAAGGCAGTACAGAAACAACTATGAACAGACACCGCGAGGAAGCCGAACAAGTACCAAATATTTATATTTCTGTAACCTACTTACTATTTACAATAAAAGTGTTCTTTATCTATGGTTTGTTTTCTCTCTCCTTTTTTCTAACAGATTTTGCTTTTTTTTTTCTTTTGATAATTTTCTAAGTAGAAGGTGAACGCAAGGTAAGCTAAACTAAAAGAATCAGATATATTTTTGCCTATTTATTGTCTAAACTATGGTCAAATTTTTTCACCATAGCAAATTGAATCATGTACCCAATCCAACCACCGAAATCTCCATCTGACGAAGCGAGACTTCTACCATGTCCACCATCTCTCCTGCTTCGCCTCTGCAGGCACATGCACCTTTCCGACTAGCCGTCAGCCGTTTCATCTGCTCGTCAGACATCCATTTCCTGCTGTGTCACAAATTCTACTGAGCTTACACCAAGACAAAAAGTCCAGGGCCTAGTAGCAAAGCATGCCACCATTAGCGACCCAGTCCGCAAAGCGGTCAGAATAACCCCGAACGTCTGAGAGCTGGCTGCTCGAACGGGAAAGATCCGTGTCATCCCTTCCCTGGTAAAACGAACAAGGTTCACAGCATAAAGTTCAGATCTGAGGAAAGCCAAGTAATAAAAAATTCAGTCGATTGTAATTCTCATTGCATGCTCAGAGAAGAAGTTAGATAATGAGGCTAACCTCATCAATGTGTCCTTGTTCACTGTATGACGTAGATGATTCAACACTGATCACATCCATAGGTGAATTGATCAGTGATGACCTGCAAAATCACGGATGTGATACATCATTACAGTGCAAGGGGAGTAGCAGAATATGTAAATTATTGGTAGTATATCTATGTTACCTCTCAAAAACTTCCTCGTCACAGGAATTCCCTGAAGACGACAACAGATCAAGGTCAAGGAAATTCGAAGAATGCAATTCAGGGTAACCTAATCTTTTCAAATAACTCTGCCGCTCTTCTGACATGGAGTGTCTTCCAGGCACTGTGCTATAGTTCATACTGAATATATATAAAAAAAAGTAAATACACAATTAGCTCATATTGCATTCATGTAAAAAAAAACAAATTCCAGTGGCCCACCAAATTCATGCAAGTAATGACACACCTGGAGCACGGATTAGGTTCACATATGGAGATCTCTGGTGCAGAATCAGAAGGTTCTCTAATATCATCAAGCTGTTGCATTGGGAGCAAATCTGTGTTGTTTGTTTCTTTGTTACAGTTAGTTACAGGCAAGCTGTTCTCCAACAGTATGTTACCGTCAGATAGTGACCTCTTTATGAATGATCTGGTCAAACAAGATGAGGATTGATAAATTAGAAGAGTCTAAAGAACCAGTACAAGAGTAGCACAATTGACAGAACTACCGGCTGAGTACAGACTGCCAAAATATATAGTTTTTGCTGTCCTAAGTTCTTGTTGCCCTATATTTTGCAGTTTTAAATAATATCCACTGTTCCCAAGTTATTCTTGAAACAGGGTAAAAGAATGTACTTTTTGTTGCTCTATGTTCTGGAGGCCTATAGATTTGTACTTGAAATAAGGTCGATACTCGAACTCGATATATCAATATCCTAGCTAATTTTTTCATGTGGAAACAAATGTGATTTTCACAAGTAGAGAAAAATGCTTGTGTTAAGTAGTAAACCATCATACTAAAACACAAAGTGTATAAATAAAAGGTGAATATAAGATAATATCCATTTCAAGAAATATTGGAAGCTTATAATCTGCACCTTCCAATCTCTTCTTTTAAAGCTCCTTGCCTACCAATGTTGTAATGCTGATCTGAGTCCAGCTTCCACAATGCAGGTTTCCCTTGCTGAGGTTGGAAATGACCTAAGAACCTGCATTTTTTTAAATACATCATATTATTTTGCAAAGTCAATGCTTTCCACTGGGTCAGTCATTCCTACAGAATATTATTTTGCAACATATTCAGAAGCATACATGTTTATAGCATCCTG
Organism: Coix lacryma-jobi var. lacryma-jobi; assembly: GCA_009763385.1. Taxonomy (NCBI): domain Eukaryota; kingdom Viridiplantae; phylum Streptophyta; class Magnoliopsida; order Poales; family Poaceae; genus Coix; species Coix lacryma-jobi. Next base: position 7,857,217 of record CM019823.1, on the reverse strand, counting down.
CTTCTCGTGATCAGTGTAGGCGTTATTGTAGTAGCGTTGAAGGGTTCGAAGGAACTCCTGAGATTGGGTTGCTGCCTTCCATTGGCCCCTTTGCTCACAAAAGATCTATGCCAAATATGAGTAAAATGAAATCAGACTGAATAGTTCAAAAAAGAGATTTGGAACACCAAGTGGTCTTTTTAATTTTTATAACTAGTTGACTTTGACATTCCTAGGTACAAGACAACCACTTTAGAAGAAAGAATGGTAGACATAGTTCGAAGCATTTTACATATCTGTCAGAGTATTCAGATGCCACAACTTTAAGGTCCTTATATTTACAAATGAAAGAAGCACAGCCTTATGACTTAAGCCTTTCAGTAGTGAAAAATGTAGAAAATGTTCCCAGAGTAAGCTATATAACATGAGATATACCTTGTTGTGAGCAGCAGAACCAGTATACTGAATTGCTAATGTATCACCCATCCGTTCATAGAAATCCATCAGATCATCAGCCAGAGGATCATGCAATTCAATTTTCTGTGCTTCAGTAAGCCCCAATGCATGAAGTTGACGCCCTAAAGCAGCTAAACCATATGCAAATTGTGCAACATTTGTGCGATCCAAGCAGTCTATGCAATTTGTCCTGAGGACACCCTTCTGTAATAAGAGAGGTACCAACTTAGCTGCACATTCAGCTTGATCTCTGCTACTTCTGTCATCATGTGGTTTGGCAACAGTTCTTTCTCCACTGTAATAAAAGGATAAAGGGTATTAGGACTGAAAAAAACGAGCACTTACAAGTGTACAAAAAATATTTGTGATCTCTAACACATGAATTTGGCATAAATACTTAGAGAGTACTGCCGTAAAAAATATTTGTGATCTCTAACACATGAATTTGTGATCTCTAGTGAAGAGAATTTGACGAACTTTGCTGAACTATAACTCCCTATAATTTGACAACTTGAACTTGTGCATTCTTAAGAAAAAAATATCTTAGTAAACTTTAGAATAAGTAGACCATAGGCTACCTTGAGGTATCATCAGGTTTTGTTGCTGTACTTATTTCGCAGTGGAGGAATTCAGTTAGATCCAACACATCTGATGCCACCTTGTTCAACAGTGCAAGCACATTGGTGCCTTTCCTGAAAGTAGCAAGTAGTACTTCACACTAAGCTACATGTACATACAAGATGACTGTCTTAAGTTGAATAAGCAATCTTACATAAGATTCACTTGGAATATGCATTACCTTCGAGAAAGTTTACTCAGATCCATGTGTAAAAATTTTAGACGCTTGTCATCAGGTAGGCTCTTGTTAATGTAATGGATAGCCTTTGCAAATTCTGCACGGAGCAGAGATTCACGAGGCTTCTTCTCGCGGGTCTGATTGAAATATAATTAAGGGATTCAAAGGAAAATTTCAGACTTATAACAAAGATCAGAAGGCTATCAAGTTGGTGATTAAACCCTCAGATATAGAAGTCAGTGACAATATAAGCATAAGTCAAGACATTCACATCAAAGTATGAATAACATTGATGCTGCACTTGCCTTTATTAAGTTCAAGATGATTATTGGATTCCCATATCTAAGTGCAAGGTTCTCAAAATGAAGGCGAGTCGCCTTGTAGTCCACATCAGGTTTTACTGTAACAGCAACACATTTAGAATATCAGATGAGGCAGTCAACATACAAACTCATAATAAACCTAACCGAATAACTTACACATAATATCTGGTCTAATATTAAGCCTTGAAGTTTCCTGAAACCAGACAAGAGGTATTGATCCTCTATGTTGCACAACAGAAGTCATCTGAGTTGGGATTCCATCAGATGTGTCTTCAAAAACAATCTGTTCAGTCTCAACATCATTGGCTACCCTGCCCTTTTCATTAACACCGCGTTTCAAGAATCTATAATTCAAAATGAATGAAAAAATCTTCAGCAAAAGGTTAAAAGCCTGAAATAAAAGTAACATGGAATGACAGAATTGGCTGCCAGAACGTGTTTTCTTATCCAAGTTAAACCACAAATCTAAATGCTCCAAAATTGTAACACAGACCTGGTTCCGGCAAAATGGCGTGAGCGCCTAGCTATAAGGGTCAACGAAAAATCCTTCCCAGATACAGAGAGCTTTGACTGTCACACCAAAACAAATGCATTAGCATGTCTTCATATGGAACTTTATTTGCATATATATATTCAGGACTGCCATTTTGAGATGTTTTTGTTGTCCTTGGACTAGGATCAAGAGACAGTGCCCGACACTTGTGAGAAAAATCAAAATGGCTAAAATATAGCAATAGGATTTCATAATGAAGCATTAGGGAAAAAAGTTAAGACTATATGATGTTACTCTGTATCAGCAACATATATAAAAGATGGATTAGAAGAACTGAATAAAAATAATAACAGACTGCTGAGACTTACGAGCAAAGGTTTCGACTCAGGAAAGCCTCAAGCAGTTCAAACTGAAAAATGTCAGCAGGTTATACAAAGCCATGCCTTTGCAAACCTTGTTTCAAGCTTTCACTATATATCAGGTCATGAGACGTGGAGTAAAACGCGTAAGTTAGTGGGGTGTCATTGAGTTAGCAGCAGCTCTACTTGTGGTCTTCAATGATGAATAGACGGTACTGGTGATATGGATAAGCTCATAATCAGAATTTTAAAGGAGGGATCGATTAACACACTAGCAAAAGAACTTTCAATTCAGTTACTGCGGAAGAATATACCTGTTTAAAAAATCCATGGACTAAGGCAACAGTCCAACAGGTATTCTTGAGATGATTCCGAATTGCTCGTGTCAGAAATTCATTCCATACACACATTGTTTCATAAACAAGCCCAGTATTCTTCTCGGTTATGTTCTTCTGAAGGCTGCGCATGATGTTGTAAGAGTAGCTGAAGAAGAAATCCTTTGAAAGATCAACTGAGCAAAGCAGGCGCTTATATCTACAGAAATTGAGAGATGAGAGCATAAATCTCTTCATACAACGAAAATGAAAAAAAAAATGAAAAATATATTTGTCCTGGATATGGAACAATGAATGTTAATAAGTAGAATACTACAGGAGCAAGGAAATTTGAAACTTTTCTATATACCTCCAACCATATGAGCAACTTACACAAGGCTCAGAACTGCAAGAATTTCCATTGTTCCATTATGTATATTGGCTATATGAGTTGGATGTACATTGTTTCTGAACGAACAAATTTATACACATAGGAGAAATGGAGCTAAATGCACACGACAAACAAAATATTACTGTATTATTGTACAATTGAACAAAATCATAAAATGGAATTATACATGTTCTACTAGGACATGAACAAAACTGGAATGCCATTATGCAAATTGACACACAACAATACAGACAAAGGAGAAGGAGGAGGGGGGGGGGGGGGGGGGTGTACACCAAGAGTACCTCAACACGACATAGCACCCAAAATGAGATCAAATACGTGGAAAGAAAGCAACAAACAATGAGGTAGATGAATAGCAAAGCTATAAAATGTACACTAGATAGCAAGCTGGCATTATTGATAATGTTATGAACCACTGATGGAATTACAACAGGCAATACACAATATTTACATGTTGAAAAAATAAAAGACCTGTTCTCATCCCTAGAATAAGCCACGTTGGGCCAGACTATAACACTTGGAATTGCAATCATTTCGCTCTTGCCAACGGAATAAATTTCATGGCCGCATATTGTGCCAATTTTCCTTCTCCTGGTTATTATAACCATGTAATAAGGACCAAGAAATTTTACAAAACCTGAATAAGCAAATAAGTAAATGTTATCTTTCGAAGTGAAAAAGAAAGAGAGTTGTGATTGATATGTTCAACAAGTGTCAATTTATGTTGCATTACCAACTATTCCGTAACATTTTGTGACAAATTTCAGTCCACCAGTCAACCTGTTCCCCTCATGGATCCGCAAAAGCAGTTCTCGGCATTCATTCTCCGTGTAAATAGTTGGATCCTCCTCGACACCCAGCTCTGTGAACTCCAACCGATCAATTTTTAGCACTCTCCAGTGAATCCTGCTCTTGTCTCTTCCAATAAGATAAAATTTCTACAGCAAAAGGTTGCACACATATTATCTACAACAAAATTGAGCAATAAAATGCAAACGAGCTTTCAACATCAAGCCTCATCTACCTATGGAACAGTATGCATGAAAAAAAATCTAAAAATGCCTATTGTCTATTGAGGTCTTCATGTCTAGATCAGCGAGCTAGCTATCTTGGACACTTAAAAGGCATGTGTATATGCAAAGAAAGATGAAACCTTGTATTTTTGAATTGGCATAACACAGTTAAAGCAGAAGGCTATTGCACATTAGGAGCCAAAATACATAACTACAACCAAAAACATCATTCCAGTAAACGGTTTAATCCATCTGAAACAATTGCAAGGAATTAGCGAAAAGAGAAACGGCCTTTTTGTTCTCATTCTCGTTCCTCCATTGCAAAAGAAACAAAAGGAACGATCTTTTGGAACCTTTTTGCAGGCCTTTTTCCCTCTCCAGTAACCTAATTGAACAGAACGAATCATAATGGATACCCATCACGCGATGGCAGCATTAAATCACACAATAATTCATCATAAACTCGTTCGAAAAAAGAATTCATCATAAACAGAAGTTTAAAAACACGACCCTCGTAACAAGTCAAACACGAGATGTTTGGTATCATATAGGGATCTCTAAGTTCGAACAGCCTCTTAAACTGAAACCAACAGGTGAAACAAGATTTGAAAGAGATTCGTACCGATCTGGTTTCGTAGAGACGAAATTTTTGAAGGAATTTGCCACCCGTCATAGCCTCCATCGGATCAGATCAACAAACGTCGAGAGAAATTGTGATAAAAAACAAAGACTCAGCTCCTCGTCGGCTGCTTCAAATAGAGCATCTTAGCCCCTCAGAAACACAAATGCTCTGGAAGAGAAAACCCAACCAAAGCTTCCACCTTTCAGATCAAGGACGCCCAAACTAGCAATAAACGGATCCAAATCGATTCAACTCAACCCAGCGACCAGAGATTTCCCGCGCCTTTGGATCTACGGCACAGGACCGCTCGGCGCCCGCACCTCAAACCAAACAAATTCGCTGGTACGGTCTTAGGAACGGATGTTGTAAAGAAATCAATCTAAAAGTGAACAATCAGAAATTTCATATGAATTCTCACAAGAGAGATTTGGGGAGGAGTGGGACAGAAGGACTCCACGCAAACAACGGCCGCGGGAAGAGATGTACCAGCAATAGGCGAGGCTAAATACTCGGAGTAAAAGAATGGATTTTTCTGGAGGTGCGGAGAGAGAGGAGGGAAGGGGCAGCGCACAGCCACATGAAAGCTGGCTGGCGACGACGGCGTCGTCCACAAAAGCGCCACGCAACGGCGAGCGAGAGTGGCAAGGGGGGCAAAACCGTGTAATCATTGAAGGAACAGTATCTTTTTTCGGTATCTTTTGGTGCTGGCTCGCCCTAGTTTGTGAACAACTTCTGTTTCGTCTCGTCCAAGAGGAAAACGGTAAATGTCTGCTTTTTGCGGCATGATAGAGTAAAATGGCTCTGCTCGATTGGGCCCATAAACCGACTAATAAACTCAGACTGTTGATTTATTATAACAAAAAACTGTTATTTTATGAGTGATTTATATAAATTAAAACTAATTTATAGCTTAAGCGAATAGAGCGATGATTTTTTTTCTTTTTTTTGACAATAGAGACGAGAAAATGATGATGCTCTTACTCTATTATGAGCGGTAAAAAAGAAAGCTGAATTCAAGACAATTGGAATTGTTCTAGCAAACATCACTACTAGAGAACAGACCTTTGAACGATCTATCAATTGAGCTATAGTCTCGGCCAAAAATTGTGTCTGGGGCTAAAGACCTTTAGTCCCGGTTGGTGTTACCCACCGGGGCTAAAGGTCCTTCCCGAGTGAATTCAAAAGGAAGACGTCCAGAACTACATCACGTGGGTTGCGTAGCTCAGTTGGTAAGTGTGCCTGAGGCGAGAGGTGTTGAGTTTGAATCTCACATATACACATTTATTTGGTGTTGAGTTTGAATCTCACATATGCACATTTATTTTTTCTCGTGAAGACCTTTAACCCCGGTTGGAAGCACCCGGACCCCGGTTGGGAAAACCGGGGCTAAAGGCCCTTCCCAACCGAGGCTCGGACCCCGGTTGGGAAAACCGGAGCCCTTCCCAACCGGGGCTAAAAGACCGTTTCTCCAGTAGTGGATGATTTTCTTTTTCCAATCTGATATCCGAATTTGAGCCTTTGACTTTGTGGGATTTTCTTTTAAACCTTTCCAATGACTAAACTAGCAAATTAGTTGGGAACATCAATGGTAGAAATAATCTTCATGAAAGGATTCTTAAATAAGATTTTATATTTTTTTAAAAAAGTATTTTTTTCGGAAAAAAGAAGAAGAATGCTAGACAACCTTTAAAGCTCGAACATTAATATAAGCTTGGATGGATCTGGCAGAGCACTGGATTTAGGAAGTTGATTCAGCCACTAGAGGAGCAAACATCCCATATGGTATTATTAATGCGATATCGACGAACAAAAGAAGAGAAGAGGGAGGAAGAGTGTAACAAGACAAGAAGCACGCAGCTTTCTGAAACAGGGACCAAGAACTGGAAGCTACTTCATTAGATCATCTTAATTGGCCATGAAGAGCTTGAACATTTGCTGCAATTAGTGGCCGAGAAATATGGCTCTGTTCGGCAAGACTTGTTTTTGTTTACCACGGTTGATAAGTAGGATTGATAAACACCGATAAATAAGTTCAAACAAATATAGTCATATACTGCTCTGATCTGTTGGTCAGCAAAAGAAAAAAAAAAGAGCCTTTTACTGCAAGATTTTGCTCGCCCATTGCAGAGTTACTACACACGATATATTTTGAACCAATCGTTGTTACTGCAGAGGGTGCCGTTCAATGTCAATCAACCAACTACTTGGATTGATAACGAAGTATTGTAGCCTTTACATGTGCGGAGTGAACAGCGCTAGCGGTCTATTTGTTCCCCAGGACCACTGAAAATCATTTCCTCACACACAACTCTGAAGAAAATGCAGCAGGTCGATGATGTGTGCTGAAGAAGAAGAAAAAACCATCTGGACACCGAGGGCAGGGAAGCCATTCTGAGCACATGATATTCTTTTTTGTGTGTATGGTTCCAATCCATTAAACACGATGCTTATCTACAAACAAGCCCGTCAACATCGGCGTGCATGATCCAAAGACAGTCTTTTTTTTTACATGGTTACTGTTTAACCCATCTGTCCCAGGTGTTTGGGAGCAGGGTGCCTCGGACAGAACACGAGCTCTGAATGTCGTACGTGCGTTCCTGAGAGTCCTTTTTGGGTTGGATGCGGCTCCTCCTTTTCGGTGGCGTTTGCCTTTGACCTGCTTGCTTTTTGGGGGGCTTGGGCAGCTGCAGCTCGCGCGCGCTGCTTGAGTGCATGTGCTTCACCTGGGAACGCCGGCACTGTGGAGTGCGAGACGTTGCATTTTGTTAGGTGTGTGTCCCCCTCCCTCCCTCCCTCTTTTCCACATGGACATGGATGGATGAATTTGATCTGGAAGCGGAATTAGTGGCCGTGAGCATGGCCATGTAGCCAAGAGCGATGGCAGTAGGCACAATACCATGCCAGTGCCTGTGCCTCCCTTTTGAAATGTCCCTTTTCTGGTAGGTGGCTGTGAATGTAGCAAGTCCACAATTATATGCTGCTTTTTCGCCTAGTACTGTATTTTCCATCTCGGCTCTTTTCTGAATTTTGAATTTTGAGAGATTGATGGACAGTTAAAAAAAATTCAGTCTCGTTGGCTGACGTTATAAAGGGTTTCTTTACTGGTCCGTGAAGACCGACGTTATTATAAGTAAATTCTGGAAGTTTGCTGATAGGGAACGGAGATTTTGGCCCGTTGCCTTCTATTGCCATTGGGGATTTTGTAACTGTCGAAAAGGCCCTGCAGTCAGGAATAGACAGGATCTCTTCGGTCGTCGGTTCATGCATGTCCCACAGTACTCCCAGGATCTGCAGAAAAAAGCTGCTACAGTTATATGCGGTGCAATATGAAGAGGTTACTCCTGTGTACTCCATGTCTCCATGGGTGTGATATTTTTTTTATTCGTACAAAAATAGAAATCTCGAATTTGGTCAAATATATATGTAATACTAATATTTATTATGCATAATAACTAGTAAGTATTATTAGATTATAATACATTTTTGTAATATACATATTTGAAACGAACAAATGCTATACTACTTTCTATTGATCTAATTAAATTTGAGATTGTTTGACTTCTCAGAAGTATGATGAGATTTCCATTGTTTTTTAGACGGAGAGAGTATAAGCATTGGAAGAGGTGCCATATCATATTATACTTCAAGAATAGGAGCTGTTTTTTATGCACGCAAAAGAAAAGTCGGAGCTGTTTTTATGCATGCATACATATTTGAAAAAAACAATAATGTACTCCCTTTGTTCTAAATTTTATGTTATTCTAAATTTTTTGTTAAACCATCTCAAGTTTGAACAAAATTATAGAAAGAAACACAAAGATTTATAACATCAAATAGTCACACTATGAAAATACAAGTAAAGAATAATCCTATAATACTTAAGTTGATATCATAAATATTATTATCTTATTTATTATGCATAATAACTAGTAAGTATTATTAGATTATAATATATTTTTGTAATATACATATTTGAAAGAACAAATGCTATACTACTTTCTATTGATCTAATTAGATTTGAGATTGTTTTACTTTTGATAAGTATGATGAGATTTCCATTGTTTTTTAGACGGAGAGAGTATAATCATTGGAAGAGGAGCCATATATATCATATTATACTTTAAGAATAGGAGCTGTTTTTTTATGCACGCAAAAGAAAAGTCGGAGCTGTTTTTATGCATGCATACACAATAATGTACTCCCTCTATTATAAATTTTATGTTATTCTTAAATTTTTGTTAAATCATCTCAAGTTTGAGCAAAATTATAGAGAGAAATACAAGGATTTATGACATCAAATAGTCACACTACCAAAATACTCTCTCCGTCCCAAGATATAAGGCATGCACGTATTTCAAAATTCAAACTTTTCTTATCTTTGACTAACAATTAGTCTAATCATATAAAAAAACTTATACTACAAAAGTAGTTACATTATATTTGTATTGAGAAATACTTTCTAATGATCAAACTTTTATTTCTATAAATTATATATTATAAGAGATATTATAGATCAAAATATATTTTTGAAGACCGCACCAAGTCAAATCGCGCCTTATATCTTGGGACGGAGGGAGTATAAGTAAAGAAGAATCCTATAATACTTAAGTTGATATCATAAATATTATTATCTTATTTATATATTGGTATAACTTGGAAAAAATATGAAAAGAACTTGAAAAATTTGATCCTCCAAAATTCTTGGAGTAATTTATAATTTAGGATGGAGGGAGTAGTATAAGCCGGAGCTAAATTTGTGGCTGTGCAAAAAAAAAACATGCACTTAAGACGTGCATCATTCAGTGCACGGGGGTTCTCGTTCCATGTAGTGCTACGGCGTGCTAGCGACGACGAGAGACGCTGACGCTGATTAGATGGTCCACCAAGCCAGCGCCCGGAGCAGCGAGTGTTCTGTGTTCAGTTCATAATATCATGCATAAAAAATCGCTGAGAGACACCAGTTGATCGAGCACGTGGAACATGCATCGCTAATTCGCTATTCTACCAAACGCCGTCGGTAAAAGAGTCTCACTCTTGTTCGTAACCCTATCGCGGGATAAACTTTAACGGTTAGACATCCAAACGGCTTAGCTAAAGTTTAGTTAAGAGCCTGTTTGGATCCCATGAACTAACAACTAGCTGGCTAAAGTTTAGCTCTTAAGAATCCAGACAGATAGACTAGTGGTTGCCCTAACAACTAGCTAAAGTCTTAACTAGTTGCACTAATCACTAAGGCTAGCTTGTTTAGATCCTATGGATCACCAACTAGTTGATTAAACTTTGATGGTCCTTGAGAATCCAAACAAGTGGACTACTTAGTGGACTAACAACTAGTCCAAGCCTCCCTCCACTAGTTGTTAGTTCACTAGTCCATACAACCCAACTATTTGAGGCTAGTAACTAGTTCTAGTCTATAGTAGTACTTGTTAGTCTTTCGATCCAAAAAGAACTAAACTAATCAGTGACCACTAGTCAACTAACTATTAGTTAGATAGTCACTGGTCCTAGCAAATTACTAGTACAAGTTCATCTAAACAGACGACCTCTAGTTTATCTAAACAGAGTCTGAGTCTATTATAGCTGGAGTATTCAAATATCCAGCTAAAATTTAACTGGGAGAACTTTTAGATTGACTAAAGTTTAGCTTTTAAATTTTAGTTTGGTGCATCAAAACAGGCTCATAGGCTTTATATGTTTGTATACATATTATATACTCCCTCTGTCCATGAAAGAATCAATTCATAGAATCTGTATCAGTCAAATTTTTTAAACTTTGGCTAATTTTATAGAAAAAAGAGTAATAACATCTATGGTATAAAATGAACACATTATAAAAATATACTCTATGGTATATCTAATGACACTACAACAGAAATAGCATTTGGACGATCTATCAACTGAGCTATAGTCTCGGCAAAAAATTGCGTCCGGGACTAAAGACTTTTAGTCCCGGTCGGTAAAACCAACCGACACTAAAGGTGAACTTTTAATACCGGTTGGTATTACTAACCCGGACTAAAGGTCCTCCAACCTTTAGTCTCGGTTGGTAATACCAACCGGGATTAAAGGGTGACCTTTTAGCCTCGGTTGGTGTTACCCAACCGGGACTAAAGGTCCTTTTAGCCCCGGTTGGTGTTACCAACCGGGGCTAAAGGTCCTTCACGAGTGTATTCAAAAGGAAAACGTCCAAAACTGTATCACGTGGGTTGTGTAGCTCAGTTGGTAAGCGTGCGTGAGGCGAGAGGTGCTGAGTTCAAATCTCACAAACACACATTTATTTTATTTTTCTCGTGGGAGCCTTTAGGAAAACCGGCTCCCCGGTTGGGAGCACTAAGGCTCCCACCTTTAGTCCCGGATTGCTAATCCTGGTTGGGAAAACCGGGGCTAAAGCCCTGTTTCTGTACTAGTGTGATACAAATTTGAGATCATCAATCTTGATAGTTTTTTCTAGAAATTCGGTTAAAGTTTTAAAAATTTGACTTAGGACAATTCTAAAAATCTGTTTATTCGTGGACGGAGGGAGTACTGTATAATTTCTTGAATCATCATTATTCTGGCTGCTAGGGTGACGTGACAGTGAGGCATACTACCATATATGCACACTCCTTTCCCCCGACCGTAGCTGCGTAGCATGAGTAGTCTGAGTACAGATGAAACGGCTGCGCAAAATAAAGTGTGTGTCCTTTTGTTTTTGCCGCTCAGCTGCATGCGCTCCACTGTGTGCGCGCATGTCGTTGGTGCCTGCCGAATGGTTCGCCGTATTTTTGTCCTCTGATTTGGACGTGGCACTTGACGAAAGCTCCAGCTACTCATCAGTCTTGTTTCGTTGCAGTACTGTGGTACGTGACCATATAGTAGTACACATGGGTGCATGCAAACTCCTGTATCACACATCTCGTCCAGATTTTGAAGTAATATAATCTGTCTCAACAACCGATCGAGTGCCGTACGTGATCATCGTGGCCGGAGTGCACCCAGCTGGCTAAGGGAGAAGATATATGCATACGTACGCCGTATATTGGAAATATGGAGATTAAACTGTGTTCAGACAAAATGGTAAAGGTCAGCCGTTCTGGATCACGTTCAAACAAACATACAGATACAGATCGATGTGAACACCAGCTGCATTATATTATCATGAAATATACTACTAGTAGTGTATATGTTTATTACTTAATTAATTTTACCTGTGAAGAGTTAACAATACACTAGAAAACACGGGCAATGTAGCAGTGATGTCAACTGATCGCGACGTTGCTAATAATTTGAAAGATCGATTATCGATGGGAGTTCAGAGCCGGACTAATCGAGAACAAATAAACAGACATCTTGTACGCTTGTGTATCGTGCTCGCCACTTAAACGAACGCCATTGGCCCACCCTAGACTACTAGGCATCTTGCTAATAATTTTTTTAACTGGGAGGCGTCGGCGTCGGCGACTCGTTCAGCAGCTAGTTTAATTAGGTTGCTCCGTCAACCACCACGCCACGACACATGCATGCTCCGTCGATCTTCTCGCGTCCTTTTCGGATTGCATGCATATATGGTCAAGTCAATACAGGTTTTATTGCCGTTGCCGTGTTATTACGAACAATCAGTTTAAATTTCTACCGTACTCTGTAGTACACGCTAAAACGCAACAAGCAAACACAACCCGGTTCCGCATACCTCTGATTTCGTCACACGACATACCAGAAATGCTTGCCCGGGAGAAACTTCGATGCTGGGACCGGGACGTTAACGCGCCTTTGGGTTGCCCTAGTCGATCCCGACAGATTGCAATTGTCATTAATTAAAGAGAAGAAAGAATAATAATTTAGGATTTCAAGGACATTATAGACAAAAAGGAGTAAAAGGGCAAACGTAAAAGAAGAATAAAAAGATAATATTTTGTTTTTCTTATTGATTGGAGGTCTCAATTTTTTGAAAATATTTGGAGGTCTCAATTGCCCATTATTACTTGTTTTCTTTATTACTTTGCCAAACGGTTCCTCCTCCCATTGTCAACAGTACCTTGGCACCAAGTCTGGCCAGATGATCCCACTCGCCTTTATTATTTGTCCAGCATGTGTATTTCTTTGACCCTCAAACCATCTGCTATGTGTTTTTCCTGTGCACGTGTACGGAGTCCTGGGGCGAAGCTAGAGATTTTAACCACCGGTCAACATATAATGCTGCACTGTAGCAGTGTGTGGAATTTGTTGGGAAAAGTGTCGGGGTCACATATCTGACCACAATACAAGCTGTAGATTCATCTCTGATCGAGACCGAGTTTTTTTTTGCTCTGTTTCTTGGTCGGTCTTTGTGCCAGTTCTTTTTTTGCATCCCTACAAACCTATAATAACTTGTCTAACATATCTTTAACACACATATATTAGTTTTAAACTTGTGTTTTCATCTCATTTAGCAAAATTAAAAGACATTATTATCATGGACACATGATCTTACACACTTGCATAACAAGCAGGGTTTCGACACATTAGCTAATGATTTCATAACTAAAGGTTGAAAAATGAACCTTCGGTTGGAGTACAATATTAATGACTAATGCTACTTCGATGGACAACTAGTCTATCAATATACATCTACATGATATAAACATAAGTATTTTCAAATGATGAATATAATAGCATAAATCTTGTATTAAGGAAATCATGTAACAATAAAGAAGTTAATGTCAGGCTTTGTGCAATTTTACATATTTATTGTCCAAAGTAAAAAAAATGTTTCACTTAGTTTAAAAGCATCAGATAAATACTTTTTAGAATACCAAAATCATTTTAAGATGATGTATAAATTTCAACCTTACAATTATCATGAATTGAAAGTTCAATTTTCAACCTAAAATTTTAAAACGATTACGTGTATTGATGTGTCACAATCATCGCTCTATGCAGCATGGAAACTTGGACGCAATTGGTGTGGGTTTGTATTTCTCAGTTTCTAAAATATTAGACTATTTGGTTCACAAAACCCACACCGACCACTCAGGTGTGGGGTCGCCGAAGACTATAGCGTATAATATGGCCACGACATCTTTATTTAGCGTAAATTTCTACTATAAAAATATGTGACTGGCCATACATAAAAGCTGAACCAAACAACATGTGTCTTCCCTCCGTGGTGCGCCGCAAGAGCATATTGGCACAATTTTTTTGGCTCGTCCAAAATATGTGAAAATATTTATTCTATATTAAATAGAATAATATTGATGGTCAAATTCCATCCTATACAAAATATGTGAAAATATTTATTCTATATTAAATAGAATAATATTGATAGTCAAATCTTATCTAAATGTTAAATAAAATAATAAATGTTTGAAAAGAAAATAAATTAATATGATAGGATACATTCAAGAATACATGAGGGGAAGGTACGTGAACGTGTGTTGCCTACATATAAATCAAATGGCATGGTGATTATTTAAAAGGAGAAAGAAATAGGGATGAAGTATAATATATACACAGCTAGCATGTACCACGTATGTGTTAATATTGGTTATAAAATTTAGTGCATCTAAGTACGCACGACAAGTAAAGGCGTGTGCAAATGTATACTCTATATATATAATATCATGTACTCATGTGAATGAATACGTGAAAGAAAAGATATCTTGTTGTCAATGACTTTGATGAGCTAATGGTCTACCCAATCTATAACGTGATGGTTAACAAGATAAAAAATAAAGGAGAAAATAATAAAATAAAATAGAAACAAATGCTCACATGCATGGACGCCTGTTAGCTACGACTGTACATAAACTGTATCAGCGTGCACACAACCAATAGTTATGTCTAGTCATGGAATAAGTCATTTTTATAGTAATCACTGCAATTAAAAGATAAACAGAATAGTCCGCATGCTAGACAAGGCAAGGAAGCTACTGAGCGCGTTTGCTATATTCAAACAAAGTCTAAGGCCATATGAGACCGAATCACTCAACTCCCACGTCTGCCGCACATCATCGTACACGATCTAGCAGCGTGCGTAGCGATTTAAACTTGAGGAACCTCCGCATGCGTGCTCTATAAATAGCTGGACACAACATGCGTTAAGGCCGGTTCTCCCATACCAGTACCGTCAGGCTGCTTCTCCGAATTTCCCCGCTCGCTGCGTCGTACCGCCGCCAGGCTGCCCGCCTCCCATCCAAAGAACCGCCAGGCCGCTCCGTTCTCCGCTCCATAAGCCGCCGGCTGCTGCTCAAACGCTGAGACAGGCCATCGCACCGCCGCGCTAAGCATCGACCAGAGAGTGAAATCCAAGTTCACAAGCTGCCAGACGTGAGAAGGTGAGATGCATCTTCGTGCTGCTGCTCCAAGCCTGCAGTTCCCGTTTCTGTTCTAGTTCACCGGAGACAAATCAAGGAGCCCGGCTCCTGTATCTACCTCTCTCTGCCTCCGTTCCGGTCTGCAACAACTGCAACGACAAATCCACCATCATCTTCATGATCAAGACCTCATGTGTGGGTTTGTTCTCTCGAGAAAGTCACCATGAGATGTATCAAGACCTCATGGTCGTTCTGGTCAGTTGATACAGATCACCATGGAAAGAGCCTTGTTCTTCGACTCGGTTCGTTGATACGAGATCAAGAACAAGCGCTAAAGTTACCATCATAGTAAAATTATACTCCTCGCCGTACTCCGCGCATGGGTTCAAATCAACAAGAACTTTTGCCGGAACTGCTGCGTGGCGTATATCCAAATTCCACCTTCATACAAGGGCTGTTCTCGCCTACGCGGCACGTACGGGTTCAATCCAACAGGAACACCGGCGTGCTGGTAGAGCAGGCCTTGGCACTATGAAATATAATTAAAGAAGCAGTCATATACATATTGACATGTCGCATATTCAGTACACGCATATGTCCTAGCTTCGATTTGACTTAAATAACATCCTGCATGCCAAAAAAATAAAGTCTTAATTAAAACTGATAGACAAAATAGCAGAGCTATCTTGTATCCTGCATATGCGCATCATATACATGTTTAACCCCTGCATGCTGGATCCTTGTGTAACGGCCGGCATATATATTGAATAATGCAAATAATTCAAAGTGTCTTCGCAGCTTCGCATACACCTTGTTTCAGTTAATCCAAACATACCAAAGTAAATAGAAATTGCCTATTTTACAGCACCAAATCATTTAATGGCGTGCATGTTGCTAGTAAAAATAATTAGAGACTAGCGTAAAAATGAACTTTGCATCCTGATCATGTTGCATTGACCTGAAATCATGCCAAATTAAATTATATAGTTAAAGCAAAATTAGTTTCCAAATGTCATATAGCGTGTCTTGGTCGTTAATGATATTTAGCCTGTGGTGGCCCTTTGTAAAATAAAAACGATAAATATCAATAACATATGAACTGAGCTAAAGTATACAGGCTTTGTCATTCCCATCATAATTCCAGAACACGGCATCTATGTCCAGCATACGCCCTCCAAGTGTTGACCACCGTAGGTTGTTGCATCTTAGCTGATAGCATCCATAAATATTCATGGTTAGCTAATTTCTACAAATAAAAAGTTAAACTAAATTAAATCAAATGATATGACACATATTAATTCATGGCTAAATATCATATCATGGGTATATATGTTAACCTAAATAAAACAAGTTAATTGTGCGCCCCACGGTCAAATCTGGGGCCACTATAATACAAATAAAATATCACACCAAGTAATAAGTACATCATATATATCAAAATATATTGACCCATAATCTCGTATGATATAACCGGACTGTCAAGTTTAGTCTCCAAAATAAACTAGGTGCATGTACATGGATATAATGCACCGTCCAAATAAATGATCATTATAAAAAAAATGATTGCCTCTTGGTCCATATGCATGTCTGCCAAACTTCATATAGTATATCGAGATATATATGCCCTCCAAAACATGAAAGAGTTCCTCGTACTCGATCAATAAAAAAGAGGCTTGGCGCCATATCATGGTTTAAATAAACAACATAATATACATGAATTAAATACGTGCATATCACAGTTTGCTAAAAAGTTTAGCAATCAGTCATATATATTAGGAGTTTATGTTTACTCCTCAATGAATTCATACCATGTTAAAAGAAATGACAAATCCAAGTTTATGTCAAGCATGCATTTGCGTCCATCGGCAACTACAAGAATGAAGACCTTATTTTCTTTTGTAGTTTGTAATAGCCAACCATATGATGTAATCTCTTTTTTCATGTACTCATTGTAACACCTCTGGTGTTTAAAATATGATTAACTTGACATATCATCATTATCATCATTAAGCATCTTGATCATGATTTCATGTGTATGCATTTGCTAAGAGTATCATTTTATGTGAAGTACCTCTATTGCAAAACCCTAAATAGTCCACTTATCTCTAAGGGCAAAATAGTAATTTCACCTCTGTGACTATGTTTGGTGTATTTCTTGTTCCTTTGGTGTCTTGATGTTTTGCTGTGTCAATCAAAGTTCAAAAATCAAAATAAAATTTAAATTTCTTTTGAAAAACCCTGGTTTTCATCCCTCTTTTTGTAAGTCAAAAATTATTCAAAATTTGGGGTTGGTCCAAAAAGCAAAGTTGTAGATCTTGTCAAGAGAAACAACTTTGGTATTTACAGATTTTCAAGTTTCAATATAAAATCAAAAGTAATTTTGAAATTTCTTAAATTCCAAAAGTGTCCCCTTTTCTGTTTTCAAATTTAATTCCAAAACTGTTTGGAATTTGAAACTGTTCTTATTGACAAAGTTGTAGATCTCAAAATTTTGCACAACTTTGGTGTTTTGAGTTTTTGTTGCTCAGTTCAATTTTTTGGGAGTATTTTCGAAAATACAGAGAAAAGGGATGGTGATGTCTCTCTGCACGAATTCTAAAGCAAGGGGGGGGGGGGGGGCCCGGCCGCCGGCGGCGGAGCGTCGGCCACGCCTCCCGGCTGACCCGCGCCTGTGCCGCGCGCGACCGGTGCTGCCGCACGATCTCCGGTCCCCTACCTAGCGCCGCTTCACCCATTCCCTACCCCTCCCTCTTTTTCCCCTCCGCCGCGGACAGCGCGCCGCTGCCGGCCGCCGGCAAGCCGCCGCGCCGCGCGCGAGCTCCCGCCCATGCCGAGCCGCCCTATCGTGCTCCCTACCTCCGCAAAGGCCGCGCGAGCGCTCCCACCTCTCGCCCGGACCCCCCCAACACCACCCCCGCGGCTATAAAAGGCCCGCCGGAGCCGGAGCTCCGCACTCGACCCCGCCGCCGTGGCCAGACCGCTCTGAGGCTCCCGCCGCTCAACCACCTAGCCCAAAAGCTCCGCCTTGAGCTCGTGAAGCTTCCCCACTCTTCAATTTCACCTCCGACGCCTCCAGTTGCCCGGCGTAACCGTCGTTCCCATCTCCGGCGGAAACCCGGCGAGCTCGGGTTCGTGAAATACTTCCTCTCCGGCCGCGGATATCTTCCCCTGACCCCTGTGTCAGCTTCCTTGGCTCCGCGCGACTCTAACCAGGCCCTTGCGGTCTCGTGTGTTGCGCAGGATCGCCGAATCGCCGGAGTGCCGCCGCGGTCGTCTCCTTCCCGAGCCTCACCCTCGAGCACGTGTCGAGCCTCACCCTCGAGCACGTTCCCGAGCCACACCCTCGAGCCTGCCTCCAACCCGTGGTAAGCACCCGAAGCCTCCGGTCTCTGCTTCCACTCCGTCTCGCCCGAGCCTCCCAGTCAGGCCTCGGACGGACGCTTGCTTCTCCGTCTCGCCCGAGCCTCCCAGTCAGGCCTCGGACGGACGCTTGCGTTTCCGTCTCGCCCGAGCCCAAGCCTCGAGCGGACAGACCCTCACCACTTCGCCCGAGCCAAAGCCTCGAGCGGACTTGCGCACCCTCCGCTTCGCCGAGCCAGGCCTCGGACGAAACGATCGTTTTCCGTCTCGCCCGAGCCTCCCGGCCAGGCCTCGGACGAAACCCTTGTTTCCGTCTCACCCGAGCCTCCGAAGCCAGGTCTCGGACGAAGCAGTCGCTTCCGCCTCGCCCGAGCCCGTTTCACCCGAACCCGCTTAGCTCGAGCCAGGCCTCGGCGAACACACGTCTTCCGATTCGCCCGAGCCTCCCGTTTCGCCCGAGCCTTGCGAGGAAAGAGCACAGTGCTCTTTTTCCTTTTTGGGAGTTATGAATAGTATTGCTTTTTCATCTTTTTGTATGATTTTTTGTATTGCTCTAAAAATTCTGAAAATTTTACAGTTGAGTCTTTATACTGTGTAGTATTTTATAAAAATATGAAACCTGACTTTTCTGTAAAAGTTTAAAAATGAAAAATCTCCCATTTAATTAATAAATGGATGGTTTTGGATTTTTAGAAAATCATTTATAACTCCAAAAATCATGAGATAAATTTTTTGTGAGCTTTCTATGCCATGTTTAGTCTCTGGTGAGATTTTGAAGTCTTTTGGAACAAGTTGATTTTTGGAGCTTTTATCTTTTATTGTTAAATAATGCCTTTTGTTAATTAATGTCTGGAATTATTTGAGCACCTTCATGACCTCCAAAAATTATGAAATTTGTTTTGCCATCTATCTACACCATAGTGAACCTATGAGATTAATTTAGTAAATTTTGAAGCAACTGTACGACACAACCTTTTAAAATAAATTAGGAAAAATAGAAGGTTTTGTCCTGTGTTGTTTGTTCATGTCAGCATCCTCATAAGCATACATCATTGCATCCGTATAGTAACCGAAGCAGAAGGCATCAACGTCAAGCCAGCCGCTGACGAACCGACCCCCGAAGCAACCCCGAGCTCCGACTCCTGCAGTCCGACCTCGAGCCTGCTCTCTTTATGGCAAGCCCCGGTGCATTTAACCCTTCTATTTATAAAATGTTTTCCTTAACTGCTTTTGAGTTAAACTACTGCATTAGGTTATAGGAGTTGTGTGATGACCTATTACCTGCATTATTTACCTCCACCAGAAGATCAACCTGTCTCGTTTTAAAAACTATTTGCAAAATGCTTAGTGACGCTATATAATAGATTTGCAAAAATACCAATTTCAAAAGTGTGATCACTTGAAGAATCTTTATGGGAATTTGGCTTTACTTCCCGTTCGATGACTGCTTGCCTAGCTAGCATGTGGTCATTGTCGAGAAGAGGTTGTCCGCGCGTACGGTGCCGTCATGTTGTAGTCCGGGACTCAACAGTTGACACCGACCGGGACAGAGTTGAAAAACTGACAGGACTATTACGCTTGGGTGAGATATAACCAAGGTGTAGTTCTGGCTGGAAAATTAGGGACCATCCGTATGGGGGCCTGCTGGCCAAGACTTGCAACTATTCACATACTACGGAAAGCTCTGGCTCCGAGAAATCCATTATTGGACCGACAACCGCGCACTGGGAGTGGAGAGATGGCGGAAGTAGCATGTACCCACGTGGGTTAGAGGCCCGGATTGGAGTGGTGTACTGTACTTCCGGGTGGCGTAGGACCGGGCCCAATCTTGGAGGAATCGTGGAAGACGAGTTGGCATATGCAAGCTTGGGTGCTACATATGCAGTGTGGATAGGGATCCTCAGCTGAGTATTATTTATCCGGATTAACGTTGCTCCTCGGTTATGGAGACTTGGTCACTGACTGTCAACGGAGAGTGGTTCTCAACTAGGTATGTTTTTGAATGGAAAAATGAATCATGAACGATGAAGAACTGAGGAATACTTGAACCTTTCCAAAAATAAAAACAAGTTTTACAAAATGCTTTTTCTGCAAACAGGACCTGTACTCTTGGGTTAGAGTCCCGAGCTGCTTGTTGCTGGCAGAAAAACCCAAAAATGTTTTTTTGCAAACAGGACCTGTACTCTTGGGTTAGAGTCCCGAGGTGCTTGTTGCTGGCAGAAAAACCCAAAAATGCTTTTTCTGCAAAATACTCGATCTTGTTCAAGCCTTACCTAAGCCTTTCATTCCTGAGTCTTCTCCCTTTTTCTTTAGTCGGGTAAGTCTTGTTGAGTACCCCAGTACTCAGGGTTTGTTAACCCCTGTTGCAGGTTTCTAATAGGTGGCGTTGATCATGATTATGTCAGTGGGCTTGATGTGATCTGGTTGTTCCTCATCCCCAACTTAGGTACTCCGCCTAAGTGTGGTTCTGTAATACTACTCTACTTCCGCAACACCAGTTATTTTTCTGTAAAAGTAACATCTTCATAATTTGTAAAATTTATCTATCTTGCTTCCGCACTCCGATGGTATTTTGTATCAACTGTTGTAATGTTGTAATTATTCCAACCTTCATGATGATGTTCCTGTGGTCCGTGGATAATTCGGGGTCCCCGCGGGGACACCCGACAGATCTTTCTTGTGATGTGGTACATGTGCACAGTCATCAGGGCTCAGAGAGACGGTGACGTGTGCAGGTGGGCCACATTACCGGGAGGTTCTGCCACACTCATGTTGGAACTCTTAATCAGGGGTGTTCTCTACGGAGATGTAATTAACATAATTTTTATGCAAATATAAGAATTATGGAAGTATGGACTCGCAATACCTGTTCTTTTACTTTTGTCCTATTTAAATTTAACTAAAAATAAACTTATCTCTGCTGACGCGGAGGCGGGTCGTAGCCGCCCGTTTTCCTGCCATCAGAGCATCTCCAAGATTTGTTATCCTTTATTTTTTTTGGCAAAACTAGAAAAAGAAGGCTCCAACAGTTTGACATATGACTTGGCAAATTTTGCCAATTTGTCAAAAACCAGCTCATCACTCTCATATTTGTGAGTGGTACGGGACTTGCCAAAATGCCGTTGCTCCTCCCTTTGCGCCGCCCAGCCCAACCCGTGCCAGGGTCGCGGCTTCCGCCACCGCCTCCGCGCCGGAGGGGGCCGGCGTCACTGCCATGGGCGGACGCGGGCGCCGGAGGCCGTCCCTGTGCCGCGCTCGCCGGGAGCAGGGCGCCGGGCGGTGGCTCGCCGGAGGCCGTCCCCGTGGCGCGCTCGCCGAGTGCAGGGCGCCGGGCGGTGGCTCCCCGTGCGTGCGCTCCCCGTGAATAGGAAGAAGAAGGGCAACTACACAATTTTATTTCACTTTCTGGATCTTTATGCAAAATATTAAGATACATAGCTTTACGTATAAGGGCTTAGTTGTTTTGTCGAGAGTCCAGGGTTGTTGATGCAAAAGTTATTTTGTTTTTAGCAAGTTAAAAATAGCAGAGATGCTCTTATTTTTTACTTGTCATATGTTTTAGTATCTTGCCAAATCACAAGATATGACAAGTGAGTTTTGACAAACTCTTGGAGATGCACTGGCAGACGAATTGTGGTCGCAAGCCAAACACCTCTTGTATCTTTTTCAAAAATACAGAATTGAGTACCAAGACATCTCTTTCATCCTTTGAAGGACACGCAAACTAATATTTTTTTTATTACCCATCTGTACGAATTGGTGTACAAATTGATGTGAGAGCAGAAAGTACAGCGGCAATATAATGCTGCATGTATAATTTCCCTAAAAAAATGCTGCATATATATATGGTTTCCCTACCTGCACGCGCGTGGTTCACCCTACGGTTTAGTCCTACGGTTTAAGCCCTGTTTCGTACAGCTCAGCTTCACTAGTGAAGCTGGGTTTTTTTAGAAAATAGCTTCACGGACAACTTGTGAAGCTGAGCTATTTTGAAAAAAGTGTTTGACAAAATAGCTTCACCAACAACTTCATGCATGGTTGGGAGAAAGAAATGAAGGTGTAAGCTGTGAAAAGCTATTTTTTTCAGCTTCATGGGTGAAGCTGTTTTTGTGAGAGGGGGATAAAACAGCTTCATGGGTGAAGCTGTTTTGTAAAATGGTGTTTGACAAAAAAAAAACAGCTCACAACACCTCTGTGAGCTGTACCAAACAGACCTTTAGTAATCGTTATTTGATTTTTTTTATTGGAATTTACCATGTGATCGACTTAATCATACAATCCTTGATTATGATTAGCGTGCCGCAAAGCCTGCACCCACCTGTAGTATACCCATATATATGTTACTATTATATTAGGAGTCTATTTCATGTATAAACTTATGCAACCGCTAAAACCGTACTAGTTGCTAATTGCTATCGACGCTATCGTCTTGCGAGTTGCTATATTTTCTTTGCTGATGACTGGAGCAGCGTTTCATAATGGAATAGAGTAGCCCAATGCAAGTTGATGGAGCATGTGTGGCCGTGAGGGTGAGGCTAATTAATCTGGCAGGATCGACTTGACGGCGATCGACGCCACCTCATCATCGCTAGCTGAACGCGTGGTTATTTGATACTCCCTCCATATTTATTTGACACCACTAAACAACGAACGTTCACCGAATGATCAGACAGCCTCCGCGACTTTCCTTTTTTTAGCAAAAAAAATTCCGCAACTTTCCTTTTTTGGAAAGTTTTCTATTTTCAGTAAAAAACATATTTTTTATTTTTTGAAAGCTACAAAGTTATTTGTATAACTTATATGTATAACTTATAACAAATATAACTTGTACAACTTATAACGATAAGTTATATGAAAACATAAGAGTTATGAAATATAACTTATTTACAAAAAGTTATTAAACACAAAGAAATAAATTAATTTATAAGTTATGTCAAAACTTGCAAACATAAAAGTTATGAACACAACAAAAAAAAGATTGTTATAACTTATACCAAAACTTAGAAACAAAAAAAATTATGAAAACATTACTTATGTATAAAAGTTTATCAAAACACAACTTGTGTACATAAATTAGTTCATACAACTTTATATGAGTTGTATTATCTATACAACTTATAAACTTGCCCAACGAAGTTTTGATAAAAACCTGTGCTAATAAATTCACCTCCGTAAGATGTTATATGAAAATTGTGGTAGTATAAAAATTTTGTGTAGAACTTAGTAATTTTTTCAAAATAAAAAATATATACGTATAATTTATTTATTTATATCTTAGAATATAACTTACAAATAACTTAGATATAAAGTTGCACATATAAGTTCTCAAGAATTTAGACATACAAATTAATATCATAATATATTAGTACAAAAACAAAAATTATGTACGAAATAATTAATGTAAAAATAAAAAGGAAAAATAAAAAATGAAAAATGAAAAGAAAAATAATTAAAAAAAGCACAAAAAGACATGTGCACGCGGACTTTTCTCAACAGCATCCGCTTTCGTGTATTGCAAAAGGTAAGGAGAAATGTACGGATGACCCGTGGTGGACTTCAACTGTATCGTTCGCTCGATTAGAAACGAGTGAACGACCGCTAGAATGGAGTTGGGTTCCATATATATAGGAAATAGAAGTTTTTTTTAGACAAGGTTTGAGTTAAACATTGAGAATATAAATCACGAATAACTTTAAAATTATTGAGTTTAGAGATGTAAAAATGATATAAATAAATTTGTCTTGAAAAGTACTTTCATAAAAATATACATATATTATGCTTTGGAGACCGTGTCGCTGTCCTAAAGGACTTGTATTTCCTATATAGAGGGAGTACAAGTTGATTGAGTATTTTGAATTTTTGATGTAATTTATGTAAGCTTTGGACAGACCTTGGATTTAATTTGGTGAGATGGAAGCCAATCCCATTCTCACGCGTTGGACAATGGACAGACAGACCGAGACCTGGCGGTCTCTTGGACGGAACGGCGGCGGCGGCGTGTGTGGTGCTCCGAGCCCCGGCGATTAGCCGGATCGACACGTGATTAGACGCACTGATCGATATATCGCCGGAGTCATTAATCTCCGATGGAGTGGGTCGCAAGACGAGGAAGACGCGCCGGAGTCATGCATGCCGCAGTTCGCGGGGGAGGGGGAATCAGGGTTGTTTAAAACCCACTTCACTCTGCTGCAACGAGAGAAATCGAGGCATTAGTGGCCTCCTAATGTTATAGTATAATTATAGAGCCATGTCTATCAAGCGTTCTTGAAGTTATTGCAGGGCGCCCGAAGGGCGTCTAATGTTCTAGTATATGATGAGTTGGTGAGGATGAGCTGGACCAATGGGATGGGATGGATGCATGGCGTGGCGGTGGAGTCAAGGGACAGCGTGGCCCAGCTCGATCATATCGTGCTGATGACGATCAACTGACAGGTTCGATCGTGCCAACTTGAACTAGTAGTGCTTATTATTTTGCGATGCTCTTGCGGTTGCGTTATTAGGTAGCAGCAGTACTATAGATTCTGCGATCTATCTATCGGCAGTTAACAATAAGATACCTGCATGCATGCACCGAAGCCATCATGTGCCGCGAGAGCCGATGAATGAGCTGCTTCTGAATATTTTTGGAACTCAACGCAGCTGACACCAGTACGCCGACAACGTACGCTCAGCTAGACAGCTAGTATTAGGCCTTGTTTAGATGGAAAATTTTGCAAAATTTTTCCTGTAGCGTTTTCGTTGTTATTTGACAAACTTTGTCTAAATATGGACTACGTAGACTCCAAAGATTTGTCTCGACATGTACATACTAAAAGTATAATTAGTTATGTTTTTTACCTACATTTAATGCTCCATGCATACGTCCGAACATTGATATGATGGTTGATGTGATGAAAAATTTTGGAAAATGAGGGGAACTAAACAAGCCAACAGTACGACTAATCTAGTAGCTAGCTAGCTGCATGCTATCTATGAGTATGACAGACAGATCGATCGATATGGGCAACGTTCCTGGCACGTCGTCTCGTCTGTGACTGTGAATTAGACGTACAGTACATATAACATATCCCATCAGGCTCGCAATTACTGCTGTGACAGTTGCGTCTGTGACACTCCCGGCTACCAGAGTCGCCATCACGGCGTCCCCAAATCTGGACCACACACGTTACAGTGCAGGTGAGGATGCCTGCAGGCTGCAGCTGCAGGGGCCTGGCGGGGTGACAGACGACGACGACGAACACGACGGAGACCAGCAGATTGGGGTTGCCTCAAGGAACGGACGCTCACGTACGACGACGGTACGAGTCACGACCGATATGGCGCCTATCCATATCTGATATCTCCACCGTGTCCGGAGCAAGTAAAGGGTGGATAACGACGATGATGATCCAGTCCTTCCTGTGCTGTGCATCATGCATGGTTATCTATTAATTTTACATATACAGGCAAAACAAAAAGAAAAGATGAGGTTGAAAGCAAAGGTGGCTACGGATATCTCCAGCGGATGTCTTTTAGGAGGCTTCCTGCTTAGGCTTTTCCTATTGCCGAGATATATTTATACACTAGAAGAAAAAATGCACTTTTTTTTTTTTGCTATTTGTCGGCATTTTCCATACAAGCATGGTGTCTGTCCAGAAATGGTTATTTCTCGGCGTCTGTTGCTGTCTCGTGAGAAGGATAGCAATCCAGTTTATTATTATTATTATTATTTTTGTGAGGGAAGACAAGAGAGCAATCCCAGATTGAATGAACACAACAAGGCGAAGAAGCCACCCTTCTTGGGCCCTCTGAGGCTGAGCCTAGCCCAGTCCGCTAGAAGGAACTGGCGGCGCGGCGGAGAGGAGACGAAGAAGACGAGGCCCAAGCGAGCCGAGGCAGCCCGTTTTCCAGTACTAGGTGGCGTGCGTTGACAGGTCCGAGACGAGACCCACCGTTGTCAACTCGCAAAATGGCCCCCGCCCCCGCGAGGCGGCAGAAGCTGCTGCTGGCTGCGTCTGCTCCGAGACCGGACCGGACCGACCGCGTCTCCGGCACTTGAGCGGCCCGGAGGCGGCAGTGGGCCGAGTCGTCGTAGATTTCCTGCTCTGACAGGGGCACCCAGCGACTGAATTCTACTGTAGTGTAGGGTACACGATGAGACCGACGGCGACGGGCTGCCGGCCGAACGGAGGCCGCGTCGTCCGTCGCTGCTTCGATCTCCGTAGTACTGTAGAAAGCCGCGCGGCACGCAACGCATGCACACGAGCCGGACGGAATGCAAGGGCAAAGACGACGTCGACGGCGCCTTGGCTACTTGGCTTGGGTCGGTCTTGGATTCCTCGGCGACGGCGAATGCAGATGCAGGCTGCCAGCCGCTAGGCGCAGAAAGAGCAGCGGCAGGCAGGCAGCAGCATCTGCCGCCGTGCCACGGGGTTTTCAGTAGAGGACAGGCCCTGGCCAACGACGCCTCCTACGTACTCCGTACGTAGTACGTGTTTGACTATATAAATAGGCATGTGCAGGACCGATAGATGCATATACGGTTTTCTAATTAAGGAATATGAAAATGTTTTGACCTCCCACACTGACAGGTAAGAGAAATGAGTAGTGTCATTCAACAAGTGTTACCCACCTCTCTGCTTTTTTTTTAGATAATGGAATAAACATCCGGCTTCATCCTCACAAAAAGTGAGGAGTCAGACCACATTATTACGAATCGAGGTTCAAGCTGATGTTCAAAAAAGACTCACAAGAAAAGATAGAAAATCAATTCGCAATTCTAGACACATTGGGCCATCCATAAGAGGAAGAAAAGGCTAAAGCCGATGTCTCCAGGGTCTGACAAGCTTTGTAGATACATTCTTTCTTTTCTTCACTTTGCTGCAACTGACCCCAAAATCGGAGCCAATGAACACGAGTCCGCATTCAGTCTACCCCTACTATGAACACGTGCAGACATACCCTACCCCTATGAACACATCTGAAGAGCTAATATGTGAAAGATAAATCAAAAGGTTGCAACAACAACTAGATTAAAAGTTGATAAAGCAAAACTATAAATTCATGATGTCATAGAAAAGGATGATGAGCTTATATATAACGTAAGCTTAGGGTTCAATTAAAACTTACCACGTGCTATATAGAAAAAAATATCCTAAAATTTTAACCTGAGGGTCCTAATAATAGAGAGTCTCTATGTTAATCCTCACGAAAACTGCTAGGAAAAAAAACCTGTACTTTAACATTAGCTACCGAAAGGTATATAATCAAAGTTGGACACGACGTGCCTGACGAAATCAAATCAAACCCAAAGACGACGACCAGATTTATGTATCCGTGCACATGGCTTTAATCTGCAAGCTTGTCCATTCTCCAGATGCATAATGGTCTAGTCAATAGTGTTTGATCCAACGCCGCGCCTCCTCGTCAAGTTCGGTTGATTTTCAGAAATTTTAAGATTAACTACGACGTTCTTTCTTCTTCAATTCGATCCGCTTGTTTGAATCTTGACGTAGGTATGTACTATACTGTCTGTACGTGTGTGAACATAAATATTTTGAATTCCAAGCTCTCATCAGTTTTCAGCATAGATAGTTGGTACGCAATTATGCATATGCATATGCATTTGATGATGACGTTTCATGGTCACAAGTCCCCTTTGCAATTGCCTAGCTAGGCTATGGGAGTGCATATATACGGAACGCAGAATTAAAGACCAGCTGTCGTAGATACATATACTCTCTACAAACCCATATTAGTTGTCATTTAGGACAGCGACACGGTCTTCAAAACATAACTTTGACCCCCTTATTTTTATAAAAATATTTATGAAAAAGTGATATATGTATATTTTTTTATAAAAATATTTTTGAAGACAAATCTATCACACTACAACAGAAAAGACCTTTGGACGATCTATCAACTGAGCTTTAGTCTCGCCGAAAAATTGCGTCCGAGACTAAAGACTTTTAGTCCTGGTTGGTAAAACCAACCGAGACTAAAGGGGAACCTTTAGTCCCGGTTGGTATTACCAACCCGGACTAAAGGTCCCCCAACATTTAGTCCCGGTTGGTGTTACCAACCGGGACTAAAGGTCCTTCACGAGTGAATTCAAAAGGAAAACGTCCTGAACTATATCATGTGAGTTGTGTAGCTGAGTTGGTAAGTGTGCGCGAGGCAAGAGGTGCTGAGTTCAACCTTAAGGTGCCGGACTAAAGGTGGGAACCTTTAGCCCCGGTTGGGAGCACCCGGGACTAAAGGTGCCGGATTGCTAGCCCCGGTTGGAAAACCGGGAGCCCCTTCCCAACCGGGGCTAAAGCCCGTTTCTGCACTAGTGTATTCATATAATTTTTATATTTATGTCGGTGGTACAAAAAAGGGTACCCCCAATCAACGCAAAACACCCTAACGCTCTATCTCCGTCTCGCCCGAGCCCTCCCAGCCAGGCCTCGGGCGAACGTTCTATCTCCGTCTCGCCCGAGCCCTCCCAGCCAGGCCTCGGGCGAACGCTCTATCTCTGTCTCGCCCGAGCCCTCCCAGCCAGGCCTCGGGCGAACGCTCTGTCTCCGTCTCGCCCGAGCCCTCCCAGCAAGGCCTCGGGCGAGCACGATCGCTCTCCGTCTCGCCCGAGCCCTCCGGGCCTCGGGCGAGCGCGCCCCCACACCTCGAGCCTTAACGCACGGACCTCGAGCTGCACAGACAGCCGTACCAACCCATGCCACGCATTTAATGTCTTCACCTACTCCGGTCATGTCCACCAGTGCACAGCATGTACCACAGTGATTCAGTGTAAAGGTCAAGTCTTGTTTTCACCACAAGCATGGGCAAAAGGGCACCAGTACGGCACTGTTCGGCCAAGCCAGGCACTGTAACTCCTCGAGGCCGGCTACGCGCCCCTCGAGCCCTGCATTGTAACACCTCGAGGTCGGCCACGCGCCCCTCGAGCCCTGCACTGTAACACCTCGAGGCCGGCTCCGCGCCCCTCGAGCCCCGTGGCACCACCTCGAAGCCGGCTCCGCGCCCTAACTACTTTCATGCTATTGAAGGACAGGTACCCCAAGACCCGGAGGGACCTCACCGCGTACTGTACATTCCGGGATGGGTGCTGTACGGCTCCCGCCTTGTCGCACCACCACGTCCGCGCCCAGGATGGAAGCCACGACCCAAGGACGCCTCAACAGCAACGATCACATCGGCTCCAGTGGCCCCGACAAGACAGGGTTCCTACCCTTCTCCGTATGGGGCACCATACGCCCCGATACCTGTAATACCTTTATGTAACCTTGGCCTCCCCTTGCTCTATAAAAGGGGACGCTAGGGCCCTCATTCAGGAGGACGAACACAACACACGAGTCCACACACAGACACGAGTCCGGACTCCGGTCCACGCTCACTAAGCTTGTATTCTCCCCTGTACAAGCACTTAGGTGCAAGTAATACAAGAACATCTCCCCCCGCTGGACGTAGGGCCTTCTTTGCCCGAACCAGGATAAATCCTTGTGTCCCCTTGCATCACCATCCAGGAAGAGAAGCGCGCGATCATATTACTCGTTGGTGTGATACCCCCGGGTACGAAACACCGACAATTTATAAACTTAGTAACTTAATAGTTATTAATGATTTATATTCTCAATGTTTAAAATCTTATCTAAAACGACAACTTAGAAACTTAATATATAGTTATTAATGATTTATATTCTCAATGTTTAAAATCTTATCTAAAACGACAACTTAGAAACTTAATATATAGTTATTAATGATTTATCACTACTAGAGAATCGGCCTTTAGCCCCGGTTGGGAAGGGGCTTTAGCCCCGGTTTCCCAACCGGGGCTAGCAATCCGGGACTAAAGGTCCCAACCTTTAGTCCCGGGGCTTTCCCAACCGGGGCTAAAGGCTCCCACAAGGAAAAATAAATGTGCATCTGTGAGATTCGAACTCAGCACCTCTCGCCTCAGGCACGCTTACCAACTGAGCTACACAACCCACGTGATGTAGTTCTGGATGTTTTCCTTTTGAATCCACTCGGGAAGGGCCTTTAGCCCCGGTTGGTAACACCAACCGGGGCTAAAAGGACCTTTAGTCCCGGTTGGTAACACCAACCGGGGCTAAAGGTTCACCCTTTAGCCCCGGTTGGTATTACCAACCGGGACTAAAGGTTCAGGACCTTTAGTCCGGGTTGATAATACCAACCGGGACTAAAGATTCACCTTTAGCCCCGGTTGGTGTTATCAACCGGGACTAAAGGTCTTTAGCCCCGGACGCAATTTTTTGCTGAGGCTAAAGCTCAATTGAAAGATCGTCCAAAGGCATGTTCTCTAGTAGTGTATATTCTCAATGTTTAAAATCTTATCTAAAACGACAACTAATATGAGTACGAAGGGAGTATAACGACAACTATAATGTGAGTACAAAGGGAGTATACATCTGACTAGATGCATTGTTAGAGTTCAAGGCCAAAACCCTCGGCCTTTCAACAGATCAAAAGACCAAAAGAACAAACTCTTTAGACTATAGATGCATTGTTTTCGGGAGTCCAGAAACCCGATTGTTCCAAAACCATTTTTTTGTCGTCTAATTACGACCCAGCCAGTACCACGCAAGCAGCTAATAGAGAAGAGACACTACGACATACTCCCTTCATACTCATAATAGTTGACGTTTACGACACAGCAATACGGTCTTCAAAACACAACTTTGACCTCTTATTTTTATAAAAATATTTATGGAAAAGTGATATATGTATACTTTTATAAAAGTATTCTTTAAGACAAATCTATTTATATAATTTTTATATTTGTAAACTTAGAAACTTAATAGTTATTGATGATTTATATTCCCAATGTTTGACTCTAATCTTTTCTAAAACGATAACTAATATGGGTATGAAGGGAGTATATAGAATAGTTCATGTGGTGGATGTCTAAACAAAGGATTGTTCGATGCATTCCGACGCGTTTGCTTGCGAATTCTTTACCCTTTTTGGAATCAGCTGACACTCTCAACTGTCTAACACACAATCATCTGATACCTATACGATGATGTTGAATGGTCAAAACGCAAAACCATGCACTGTGCTATACTGCTATGTGCAACCCACGGATTTGACTTGCTCGTTGGCAGTTGACACACCCAACATGCAAGAGCAAGACCATGGCAACTTGCAAATAATAAAAAAAAAACCTTTCCTGCCTCCTCCATCTCTATCAGTTTTTTTTTTGGACAACACCTCCATCTATCAAGTTGTCTTAGTACATTCATCCAAACTTCCCAATAAAATACATCAGTTCAATGGGATCAGATAAAATACCCCAGATTATATGTTAGATTAAGTAATAATCTAACCGCCAGATTATTATAATTCTATATAGTGTGATGTTATCCTAAACGGTAAACAATAAACAGTCATGCATTCACTTGCTGTTTAGCTACTATTAAGGCCAAAACGAGTGTTTAAACGTGCAAAACGTCCGTTTAAACAACGGTAAAAACGATCGATTAAATGGAAAAGGTGTACCACTATATAGCGTTTAATCGGTGTGTAAACGGGCTAAATAGCCATTTAGGCCAACCGTGATAGCGTCTCAAACATGTTTAATTTTCTCCCCCAATTATAGCTCATTTATTTGTACTTGAACTAACAATAATCTACCTCTATATAATATTGGAATCCAAATAATCTAGATTAATCCAGATTACCATAATCCTTAGTCAATTAGCGCAGCTGATTTTAATTTTAATTTTGTGATGCCCTACTTTTTTTTTATTACACTATGATGCTTGATATGCCTAAAAACAGGGACTACAACATTATTTCTACAGCCGTTTAGCTAGCTACTACCCTATTATTAGTAGAGCTAGTATATTCTTAATTATATGCGGTAATGTAAATATATAGGAGTCAATGGTATTTTATACTTGGCGCGTACACACGAAGAAGGTCAACTCTTAGTTAAGTATAGTAGTGTCGCTGCTAACGGGTCTGTACTTTGTTAGTATAGAATACTCTGACCGTTCTGACTTGGCTTCATCATATTTAAGCACCATTTGCGTTTTGGAGCCATTTTTTTTTGTGAATTACATAGTACAACACACACATACTCACGCACACAAATACTATGCCTATAAGCATTTTTGAAGACTGAGCCGACAAATCCTCGAGCTTGATGCCTTCGAATGTCGCCCAACACTGAAAGCACAATGCTAGCTTGCTTGTGGGAAATAATGTGTCAATATATTTTGTCAATGTTTTTGATCGGCAAATACTTAGATTCTTGGGAAACATGGTCTTAATTAGGATTCACACGCGCACATATATAGTACACTGTACTTGAAAACAGAGAGAGTAATATAAGATAATGACCGACATCAGAACATTGGAGCCAGGCACATGCCAAATATATAGTATAAAGGAATGATCTTTTGCGTGTACATACGCATGCATATACTCCATTTATTGATACGTTACAAGAAAAATGAATTACAGGGACATGACATGGATGAAATTCAGTTGCAGCTCCTTTGGTACAAGAAGCACTAACTACCCTTGCGGATCCACATGGCCCAGCAGGCTGCTGCTGGTATTTCCCCGGCCAGACATCTCGCGGTCGCGGTCGCGGAACGAACGAGCGAGACCACCATCAAAGTCTACATCAGGTCCTCTACCAAACTCTCCTTAGGTTCACATGACATGATAATGACCTAATAAATAATCTTCTGCCGATCATTATTTAGCTATATATATATATATATAAACTTCATGTGTACTACTAGCTAGTATATATATACTATAAACCAATAACGAATCTTGAATCATTATTTTGCTATACACGCACACCGCACTAATCGTGTATATACTTATACAACAAATATTAAAGAGTGTCGTTGTTGTTGGGTTGAATGAATTTGGGGCATCGATCGATCGATGGGATCAGTCTTCCTTGTAGTCCTGGTTGTTGTATGGCGCGAAGAGCTCGGCGAGCCAGTTGCCCTTGCGGAGAACCCTGGAGCCGAGGTCCGCGCACATGGCGTCGCTGTCGTGGATGCTGTAGGTGGAGATGCAGTGGCGGCGGTAGAAGCGCGTGGTGCGGCGCATGGCGTCCGCCTCGCCGTCGACGTGCCGCACCATGTCCTCCACGCTGGGCAGCGCGAACCGGCCGCCGAGCAGCCCCGCCAGCCAGCGGCAGCGCAGCTCCGACGTGTGCAGGTTGGACACGCTCTCCACGTACCCCACGAACGCCATGTTCGGGATCAGAGGGTGGATGGTGCCGCTGCATGCGTGTAGTGCAATAATATGCAATCTATTAATTAGACGAATGAACTAGCGCGCTAATATATGGCAGCAGCTCGATCGATCTAGTCGAACGACATCATATATTATGAGTGTACTGTATAAATAATACACGTATGTACGTACCGGTATAGCGGCATCATGCCGGACCTGTCGACGACGAGGCCACGGAAGGGCTCCGGCAGGACGGCGCGGACCTTGTCCTTGCCCTCGAAGCCGGTGGCGAGGAAGACGAGGTCGGCCTCCAGCTCGGTGCCGTCGTCGAGGAGGACGCCGTTCTGGGAGAAGCACCAGCCGCCGGAGGCCCTCTTGAAGCGGATCATGTCCTGGTCCGCCATGTCGAAGAAGCCGTCGGGGAGGATGGCCATCTGGCAGCTGGCGTAGTCCTCCACGAAGGGGTGGTCAGGGCGGAGGCCGTACTTGTCCAGCGGGAGCTTCCATGCCAGGTACGACTCGATGAACTTGGACACGCCCGCTCTCTGCATGCATGGGCATGCAATGCAGCACACACAATTAATAATTATTCGTGCAAGGAAATTATGAATGCATGCACTTTCATGCATGTACGTGGCTGACACACACATACATACCAGCGGTTTCATGAGTGTGCAGAGCATGGAGCGGAGGAGGCCCTGGTTGGGGCGCTCGTACAGGAACTGCGCCAGGCGGGTGGAGTAGAAGAGGAAGAAGGGCAGACCCCAGATGGAGTAGGACGGCACCACCCAGTGAAGCGTCCTCACCAGCATGGTGCAAGCCTCGCCTCCCTCCACACCTGCATGCACACAGACACAGTGCCAATGCAAATAAATTAAACGACCACAAGAACCAACACAGAGTCAAATCAAATCATCATATATATATCCAGCAGGACGTGCGCACAATATATATTAGCCGCGATCGCACACGGTCAAAGTGTTAGAAGGAAACAAATTTAACTTAATGATGAAGAAGCAAGTGGTATTATTAGTACGTGTGTGGTATATAGTAAAGTGCATAGCCTGATAGCGATAGACAGATCCGGGCCGGGGAGGCCCCAAAGTCAAAAGGTGCGTACGTGTTGCGTTCAGTGTACTTTGAACCTACGGTATACAACTAGTAGGAGTAGGAGAGCTGTGCAGAGTCTAGATGGAGTGTACGACGGATCATGACAAGAGTGACCTTTTCTGGGACTGGCTAGCTAGGTCTCCCAATTCGTTGTCCACATGCATGTCGCTGTCACAACCAGCGACACGCCCAAGTACAACCTACATACGGTCTTACTCGTTCATCAATTTGTTGTTGTTATTTTTTTTTACAGATTGCGTGCTGGCAGTTGATGAACAAAAATATAATACTAACCTTTGTTTGTTAATTATGGGTTAGTTACGTTGCAGGACTATTCTTATTATCGATCAGTACTGTATTAGCTCTGTGTGAACTTGCTTGGCATATTCGTTCTTTTTCTATCATTTCCTAGATATATGTAAATGCGCGTACATACTAGCTTAGCTTGACCACCTGATGCATGTGACTATAGGAAATGATAGTATGTAGACTTAATTTGCATGTAATACGATCAGTAGTTGATTACTACTGCATCTCTGCATACGATCGATGGCGCGTACAGATCAGTAGTTGATTACTACTGCATCTCTGCATACGATCGATTCAAAACTGAAGTTCTTAATTAATTAATTAGAATTGTCGTCCCTCGATCTGTAGCAAATTTGCATGTAATACGCCAGTTTGTTCGCTGAAATTACGAATTTTTGCGGTGCTAGAAATGATGTACACTACTGATGAGATGTGGGAACTGCAGTTCAGTGTACGTATATACCTTGGTTGGCCTGGGCACATTCAAGTGCTAGATCGATGGCGCTCTTCTTGTACCCGACGACCACGACCTTCTTCCCCCTCATCAGCTCCATGGTCTCCTCCTCGCTGAGCTTGCAGTAGTCCAGGGAGTGCATCACCTGCCCGCGGAACACCTCCGGCCCCCTGCCCGGCGGGAACACCGGCATCCGAGGCACGTCGCCGTACTTGCCGGCGCACATCACCACGAACTCGAACTGGTGGTACTGCATCCATGTGTGTAACCAAAGTCCGTGCAGTAGTGCACGCAGAACATATTGTTAGTACGTCGACGTACAACAGAGAACGGATCAGAAGCTAGCGCGGCCGGTGAACAAAGCCGTGTACTGTAGTGTGCACTGGCCGCGCGCTACCGTACCTGAACGGTGTCAGAGCCGGCGGTGGCGACGCCGACCTCCCACATGGGCTTGCCCTGGAGCGGCTCGCCGGTGCCGCTCCAGAGCTCCGACGTGAACCCGCCGCGGCCGGCGGCCTCCGCGCCGCCGCCGCCGAGGAACTTGACGTCGACCACCTTGGCGCCGAACATGATGTAGCGCCACAGGCCGAAGGTGTCGGCGTAGCCCTCGAGGTACTCGATGATCTCGTCGTGCGTCGGGAACGTGGGGTCGTCGCGGTTGCGCCACGAGTAGTCGGAGAACTCGTAGTCCGGGCGCGGCGTCTGCAGCCTGGTCGACCGGTACACGCAGTGCTTCCACACCCCGCCGATGGACGGCGTCGCCTCGAACACCACGGGGTCGTGCGCCGCCAGCTGCTTCGCCGCGGCCAGGCCGCTGATGCCGCCGCCGATGATCGCCACCCTCGACGACGCCGGCACGCCCTGCCTCGTCCTCCGCGCCTCCTGCTGCGCCGCCGCCATGACGGTGCTAGCTTGCTTTGCTCTTGATGGATGATGATGGGGGTGCGCGATGCGATCGAGCGTGATGTGTGCAGCTAAGCTAGCTAGCTAGTGCTTTGACGGCGACGGCGACGGCGTAGGATCGGAGGCCAAGAACGAACGAGCGAGCGAGAGAGATCGAGCGCTGGCTACGTATGTAGCTGCTGCTTTGCTAGGGCTCTCTGTATGGAAGCTTGCTGATGGCTTTGTGAAAGAATGTGCGTGGTGGTGCTGGTATTTATAGGGCCGGGGGCGGAGGCAGGAAGCGGGGCTCTGTCGCGGTAGCGACTAGCGAGGCTTTGGGGTTTTCGGAAGCGCCCGCCAGCATGTGAGTTGTGAGCTTCCGCTGCGTGTCACAGAAAATGGAGGGAAACACTGCAATGCAAAGAAAATTCACTTGAAAAAACAAAAAAAAATGTACTGTAGTAGTATACATACTACAAGTGGTCATGCCGGCATCGGACACGCGCCAAGCTAGGCATCACTCGAGGGAATGTGCTGCTGGGGATGGTGTGGGCTGACATCCTAATAGCTAGCTAAACTCTTTGCCCTAGCTAGCAGGATCAGTCATCAATTTTTAGCTTGAGGAAGCTTATTTATATTATTTATAATTTTGCTAATAATAATAATAATAATAATAATAATAATAATAATAATAATAATAATAATAATAATAATAATAATAATGTATCACAACTCACCAATCATATAAAAGGTCATATATAGATCGAGCATTGTAATACTTATGGTATGTCTGGTACTACTGCTACTACGTTCTATATTTTGGTGTTCACATTTTCCTAGATTTATTTTAGGATTTAACGGTGTTATTCTTTCAGTGGTAGATGACGTATCCGTCGACAGCGAGAGACATTTGTGGTGACTTCGTCAATCTCGAGATTTGCCGATCCAATTCGGTTCTTCGAAGGTGCTCATAGGGATATGGTATGCCTACGTGTGTTCATAGTAAGTATAAATAAGATGAATGTACGCTCGTGTTTATGAGCGTCCGCATCTGTAATTGATTCTTGTAAAAAGGTACATCTCTAAAAAAAGATGATAGTTAAAAGGGAACTAAAGAGGTGCTTCATAGATTCTATTTTTTTGAGCTGCTCCATGACGAAGTTTGTGACAATCAAGAATCTTAATGCATCATGACAGGTGAAAGAGTAAAAACATACTTGACCGATAAAGGCTCAGTTTTTTTATAGAATTAAACTAGTACTTCCTCCATCTTAAATGGTAAGTCGTTTGACTTTGTTTGGCATCAAGTTTGACCACTCGTCTTATTCAAAAAAATTACGCAAATATAGTCAAATTTAAGTCATTCTTGAAGAAATTTTATTAATAAAGTAGACCACGACAAAGTGATATTTTGCAAAAAAAAATTTTTGAATAAGACGAGTGATCAAAGTTGAGCTCAAAAAATCAAACAACTTACAATTTGGGATGGAGGAAGTACTGTACAACTGTTTCATCGTCTCATATTCTTATAATCATATTTGATTTTTAGTTAAAATAACAGTGGTATGTATATTAGTATATATATAGCTTAAATGTAATTGATTACTTAATTAACCAGTAATTGAACTGGAAGTGTTGTTTTCAGCAGCGCGGCAGAGACCTAGTCATCATTTTTTACTGGTTTCTTTTGAGCATGGATTCATGAATCTGACACGGGAACTATGACTTCGTCTCGTTCAAGGCTCAT
The DNA here is from genome assembly GCA_009763385.1 of Coix lacryma-jobi var. lacryma-jobi. Lineage (NCBI taxonomy): Eukaryota > Viridiplantae > Streptophyta > Magnoliopsida > Poales > Poaceae > Coix > Coix lacryma-jobi. Next base: position 7,819,116 of record CM019823.1, on the reverse strand, counting down.
CCTGATCTCGAGAGAACTTGAACGTAGCTTTGGACCGGAGAAAAGAGGCAGTAGCAATACTCCATGCTTGTGCATTTTTGGCTGCATGCCTATATGCCTATATCTTGTTTGTCCCCGCGGGAAATAGACCGGCATGCATTCCGGCCTTGTCGTTCTTTGTACGGCCGCCCGTCGTCATGGGCCGGGGCCTGTCGCATCACTGGGTAGTGGGTACTGCCTCAGTCTATAAAAATATGCAATTACGAGATCCGTATCACTCAAAGTGATTCAAGTTTGGTCAACATTATAATAAAAATGTATTAGTATTTATGTTGTTAAATAAAATTATTATAAAAATATATTCTATTACTAATCTAATGGTATATTTTTTGTATCAAGATTGTTAGTACTTTTTATATAATTTTGGTTAAAGTTCGAAATATTTGACTCCTCAATAAGCGATAATTGCATGTTTTGTTGGACAGAGAGAGTAACATGTAGCTAATGCATGCGCACTATTCTTTCCCTGTCACCGCGGAAAGGATTCACACAGTTTGTTGCTCCTCTTTTTTCTAGATTTTATTCTAAGATTTAATAATATTATTTTCATTGGCAGGAGACGTACTCATCGACAATGATAGACCCCTACAATAACTTTAACAATCTCGAAATTTATCGATTCAACTAAGTTTTTCAGAATTGCATATACATATAGAGAGTGTATGCAGCTTGCGTGCGTTTATTATTAGAATGAATGTGCATGTTTGCATCTATTCAAATTTCACACAAAAAAAAACTAAACAACTGTCGGTTGTTTTAAATCCATGCATCAACCGAATATGTGACCGTCAGATAAACAACAAAGACCGCTTGTTTGGTGTCGGATCCCGCCTCTGCCGTCCCTAGTCCGACACCAGCGCGCCGCCGCCGCCAGTTCAACCCAGTCTGCCACCGACCTCGGAGCTGTGGCCCCGGCCATGGTGGGCGTGCGGCCCCGGCAGGCGCGACTCGGGGGAGCGCAGGGCCGGCGACGAGGATGGTCGGGCGGCCATGGTGGGCGTGTGGCCCCGACAGACGCGGCACGGAGAGCGCAGGGCCGGTGACGAGGATGGTCGGTGATCGGAGATTTTTTTTATTAATAACCTAATTAAATAAAAAATTTTATAAACAACACTGTCCATTTTTTTTTTGCAAAACTAACCCTTTTGTCGCGCCGTCCCCAATGGCGCGGCAAAAGCGTTAGCCGCGCCATGCATGACGGCGCGGCAAAAGTGCCACCGTGGCACCGCCCGGCCACGCAGGCCCGGGTGGGCCCCGCTCGTCAGTTTGCCGCGCCAGGCGGGCTGGCGCGGCCAGTGCGTTTGCCGCGTCAGTCGGCCTGGCGCGGTCAACGGCTTTGCCGCGCCAGGCGGGGTGGCGGGGCAAAGCCGATCTAGATCTGGCCGCCGCGCCCAGCTTCAGCCTCCTCCCCGTTCCTCTCTTCTCCTCCCAATCCAATCCAATCCATTCCATTTCATTTCATTCCTCCTCTCTTCATCTCCCTCAATCAAACTTGTTCTCTCTGCACAAGAGATATTTTGATCCATATTACTGTTCTTTATCTATATTTGCAATGTTGGATTGAACCATATTTTTCTAAGTTAGGGTTTGTGAACCATATTAATGATGGATTTGTTCATGTATTAGACTTTTTATATCTGTTTTGCTAAATATTTTGTTCAATTTGTGTACATTTATTTGTGTAATATTTGTTAGGCCAATATGTAGATTTATAATTAATCATAAATATATGTGTAATGTTAACATATTTTTTATTGTTAAGATGCCGCGGCGTGGCAAAGCTAGTAAGACAAGGTAAGATCGGTACATTGTTTATTTATTTGTCTGTTTTAATGAAGTAATTTTGTGTTATGTTCATTTGTTATTGCGTTGATGATTGTAGGCAGCCTCTCACGGGCAATGCCTTTGCCCGTTTGCCATTGCCTAGCGGTGTTCCGGTGCCCATGTGCTACTGCGGCGATGATTGTAAGGTCGCAATATCTGATGAGGAGCACACATACGGTCAGAGGTATTGGATGTGTGAGAATTATGCCTTTGACCCTACACCTAAACAGATCCGTATTGGACTGATGGTGAGAAGCTGATGGCTTGTTCTATACATGAATGACAAATCATTTATATTTTATTACCTAATTGACTTAGTCGTATTTTGCAGGAGCCTCCATCACTACGTGACTTCGAGCAGTGGATCGACACTGAGATGAAGCCGAAGGACAAGGAGCACGTAGAGAAGATGAAAAAGTGGGCTGCAGAGGACAAGGAGCGTTTGGAGAAGAGACACAAGAAGAGGCAGCACAAAAGCAGCATGAGAAAGAGGCAAAACTGAGGGATGCAGCTAAGCGTAGGGGGGAGAGGGAGAAGAGGCTTGAGCGTGTGCATCGTGCTAAGGCTGCCATGGAGCAGAATCCGGATGCTGTGAGGAAGGGAAAGTGGTCTCGTTGCACTTTGTAGTGTGGTAGGTTCAGTAGTCATTATTGAGTAATGAACATTGTTGTCATTTGGTGGACTTGTTAGTGTATTGTACTGTTGGTTTGTACTTCCGTGTACCGTTTTTTCGGATTCTCGACAATGTATTCGGTAAATGCACTTTGTTCGACTTTTTTATATGTTGTTATATTGTTTGCGGTAGTTCATGTGTCATCGATTTTTTCTGGGATAAAGTACGAGAAATAGAATAGAGCAAACCAGTACACGAACAACAAACTAGTACATGGCATGTGAGGACCTTTTACCGTAACTTGGTTAAAAGGTCCTAGACTAATCCTAACATGCCTTAGGTAATTGATTGGCACAACACAACACACACATAGTGGTCTAAGTAGTTCTAGAAGCGATCCAACATAGCAAACTGAGTAGACCCTTCTCCGTAATAGCCTCCCATTGCGGGTGGTGGTGGTGGTGGCGGTGGTGGCGGCGGCGGTGGAGGCCCCTTGTTCTTGTGATGCGGGCAGTTGCAATATGGATCAAGGCATATTGCTTTATCTGAACCGCCTGCATCGCTGCCGTCATCATCATAGTCCTTGAGCATGCTTTTAACTTCTCTTTCAAGATCGTCGATATGACCCTGCAGATAATAGATGTATTGCTGATGCGGCCATATTGGAGGAGGATCCACCCATCTGGTGAAGCCGCAGTTTTCTTCGGAAATAGAAGACTGACATTCACAAAATGACTAAGTATTAGCAAACATGAGAGGCATAACAAAAACAATTAAATAAAGTTACCCATGCTCGCGGGTATTTGAAGAAACGTCGGCCTGCCTCCAAGTCGTCGTGGAGCATCTGCACCAAACAGTCCTCACCATGGCGACATTTTGGCCAGTCCTCTAAGCGGTTATCGTATCCCCTAAGAGGACGGTCCCGGCTGAAATCCTTTTTGCTCTCAATGGGAAACTCATATAGTGCCTCTAAGAAGGAATCAGGTCCGAGAGAGCCCTCCCACACAATGGGAGGTCCCTTCTTCCCACCCTTTCCTCTCCCGCCTTTGGACGAACCTCCAGTCATCTCTACTACGAACCTCGCAAACTCTGATGAAGTTGTTCAATATGAAAGGCATCGATGAGTTTATATAGGCGGAGCCCTGGTTTTGAACTTGTGAATTATCTCAACTGCATTGTGAGTATGTAGTTATTGCAACTGAAAAGGCTATTCGCTGAAAAATCTAATCACTGAAAAGCCTATGTACTGAAAAGACTATATACTGAAAAGCCTATACACTGAAAAGTCTATCGGAATCAAAACTGCAGAGCACTTATGAGGACAGGACATGACACTGAAAAGGCTATGCAATGAGATGCCAGGTTTTGCCGCGCCAAACCTGGGGGCGCGGCTGACGCTTTTGCCGCGCCAGGCGGCGTGGCGCGGCTAATGCATTTGTCGCGCCACCCCGCCTGGCGTGGCAAAAGCGTCAGCCGCGCCCCCAGGTTTGGCGTGGCAAAACCTCCAGAAGTGGATGCAGAGGTACCACCAGTCGACAGTTGCGCCATACCACCAGCAGTAACCTCTCTCCAAGAGCTGAGCAGATGTCGTATCAGACTTGTTTTTGAGAATGTGATTAGGGTTGGGCACTTTTTAAACAAAAACTAAGTTGAACCTAATTGAATAAACGAAAACGTAATAGGGGTCATATAGTAACAAGTGGCTAACACTCCATGAAGTACATAATAGGGTTCTCAAACAAGTTATCTAACAAATACATCACCTATCCATATAGTCTAACACTAAGTATAGCTAGGTGTGTACGGCTGACGAGGCCGCCTCCGACGCTTCGGCTGCGACAGGTCCATGTTGGGCGTGAACGTGACGTCCGTGCGGTCTCGTGCGCGTGCCAGCCGGCGTGGTGACCCTTGCGTCTGGCTAGGTCCCTGCAACATTCGAAATAAATGTTAGCAAACAACTTAAATGTATCTGACGAACTTAAATGTACAGAGGTCAACTTATGTACCTCCACGTCCTCCTGAGTAGGTAGTGGAGCTCCACCTAGCTGTGAGTACCCTAGCTCCTGTGCTGCGCCCTGCTGTGGCCAAGGCTGCCAGTCAGGACCGGTGTAGTAGCCACTAGGGTACTGGTATGCACCAGGTACCTGCCACGCCGTGTCGTCCGAGGAGTGGTGCGGGCCACCTCTGGAGGAGGACCCTCCAGCGTAGTGCGAGCTATGGCCGAGGGCCATGTAGCCTACACTAGCTGTGTAGGGTGGTGTGGTGTGCTCGTCGTGCTCCTCCTCGTCCTCCTCGTCCTCCCCCTCCTCCTCGTGCTGCTCCTCTGTAGTGGTGCCCTTTCCGCGTGGATCCGCAGAAGTGCCTCCCATCCGGGCGTCGGACGACGCTGCTGCTGCTGGGACAGTGTCGGACACCAAAGGGCTCGAAGGCTGAGGAAGGTGCGGTGGGGCCCATGATGTGTCCATGCACCCTAGCTTCTGAGCAAGCTTCGTGCAGCCCTTCCTGATTTTCTGCAAATCAGGAAATAATATATATTAGTACAGTTTATGACTTCTTAAGATTTACAAGTGTGGTTCGAATGTGTTATGATACCTGCAGAAAAGCCTGTACCGGGCCGTGGTCCCCAGTAGAGCTGGTGTGGTGTATAAGCTGCGCTGCCTCGTCGGAGTACCGAGACAGCTGCGACGCCTGCCGAGACAAGTCGAGGGGGTAAGTCCACCAAGTACAGAAACACAAACAAGAGTTGAAGGGCATGATATATTACCACGTAGCTCTGTAGAGGGGCTCTGTCAGGCTGAATCGCTGCCCTAGTGATAGCATCGTACGGGTCCTCGTCGTCGTCCGACTCGTCCTCAGCGGTGACCTCGTAGTACGATGGCTTAATGTGCAACCTGGTGCTCCGGTGCAGCCACTGCAGGTACTGGTCGAAGACGCCCTGGTCGTACGGCTCGCCGTGCTCAACGTCCTGCTGGTACCTGTTTGTCCAACTCAGGACATGATCGGCGTGCTCCGCGCGCCAATCAACTGGGTTCTTCCGTCTAGTTTGGCGCTTCACCCTGTAATGCAAAGGAAACCCATCTGTTAGAGCATAAGATAGAATTTTACTAGAGTAATTGAACATGATTGTGGATGATACTTACTTGTGCAACCTCTGATCCGTGCTAATAAGAGGTGGAGGAAACTCCTGTTGTAGGCCTGTCGGTGGTACAAAAAAGGGTACCCCCAATCAACGCAAACACCCGAACGCTCCGTCTCTGTCTCGCCCGAGCCCTCCCAGCAAGGCCTCGGGCGAACGCTCCGTCTCCGTCTCGCCCGAGCCCTCCCAGCTAGGCCTCGGGCGAACGCTCCGTCTCCGTCTCGCCCGAGCCCTCCCAGCCAGGCCTCGGGCGAACGCTCTATCTCCGTCTCGCCCGAGCCCTCCCAGCAAGGCCTCGGGCGAACGCTCCGTCTCCGTCTCGCCCGAGCCCTCCCAGCCAGGCCTCGGGCGAACGCTCTATCTCCGTCTCGCCCGAGCCCTCCCAGCAAGGCCTCGGGCGAACGCTCCGTCTCCGTCTCGCCCGAGCCCTCCCAGCCAGGCCTCGGGCGAACGCTCCGTCTCCGTCTCGCCCGAGCCCTCCCAGCCAGGCCTCGGGCGAGCACGATCGCTCTCCGTCTCGCTCGAGCCCTCCAGACCTCGGGCATGCGCGCCCCCACACCTCGAGCCTTAACACACGGACCTCGAGCTGCTCAAACAGCCGTACCAGCCCATACCACGCCTTTAATGCCTTCACCTACTCCGGTCATGTCCACTAGTACACGGCGTGTACCACAGTAACTCGGTGTAAAGGTCAAGTCTCGTTTTCACCACAAGCATGGGCAAAAGGGCACCAGTGCATTACTGTTTGGCCATTCCAGGCACTGTAACTCCTCGAGGCCGGCTACGCGCCCCTCGAGCCCTGCGCTGAAACCCCTCGAGGCCGGCTACGCGCCCCTCGAGCTCTGCACTGCCACACCTCGAGGCCGGTTCCGCGCCCCTCGAGCCCCCGTGGCACCACCTCGAAGCCGGCTCCGCGCCCTTCGAGCCCTAACTACCTTTCGTGCTATTGGAGGACAGGTACCCCAAGACCCGGAGGGACCCCGCCGCGTACTGTACATTCCGGGATGGGTGCTGTACGGCTCCCGCCTTGTCGCACCACCACGTCCGCGCCCAGGATGGAAGCCACGACCCAAGGACGCCTCAACAGCGATGATCACATCGGCTCCAGTGGCCCCGACAAGACAGGGTTCCTACCCTTCCCCGTATGGGGCACCATACGCCCCGACACCTGTAATACTTTCATGTAACCCTGGCCTCCCCTTGCTCTATAAAAGGGGACGCTAGGGCCCTCATTCGGGACGACGGACACAACACACGAGTCCACGCACAGACACGAGTCCGGACTCCGGTCCACGCTCACTGAGCTTGTACTCTCCCCTGTACGAGCACTTAGGTGCAAGTAATACAAGAACATCCCCCCCGCTGGACGTAGGGCCTTCTTTGCCCGAACCAGGATAAATCCTTGTATCCTCTTGCATCACCATCTAGGAAGAGAAGCACGCGATCATATCACTCGTTGGTGTGGTACCCCCGGGTACGAAACACCGACAAGGCCGAACTAACGCATCACCCTGATGGGCAAGTGCATCTCGACCACGTAGAAGTAGATAAGAGGGACGGTGCAAAGCCAGTCTACACGGTCCAGCTCCGTGGCGGGGTCGAACACGTTGTCGTACAGGTCCCAAGGCTCCCAACTGACCTATTTTTAATGAACAAACATAGTTAGTCATGTTCCTGTTTCAGTATAAAAAAATAAACTCATTCCGGACTTACCTGGTGCTGTGTCAAGACGTCCAGCAAGTCCGTGTACTGGTGGTAGCGGCGCTGGGGGTTGCCTCTAACTGGCTCTACCGTGGACCAAACATACAGAGCAGTGGGGCGGGTGTCCTCGTGCGTCCACGCCTGCATTCCAATTTAAATCAATTAAATAACTGTAAATTTGTAAAAGCACACACACGCAAGAGGTATGTACTTACCGCATCCTCTCGACAACGGGGACGGCCCACAGGCAGCCGCTGCCAGGCCCAAACCTGGAGCAGGGGCAGGCACCCTCCCAAGCTAGAGGAGGCCTGCCTCCGCCGGCACTCCTCGCAGAGCTGTCTGTACAGCTAGGCTAGAACAGCGCTCCCCCAGCTGTAGCCAGCGATGTTCTCCCACGGCTGTGCGAGGATGGGGACGAACATCCAGCTGATCGTGTTCCCCGATGAGTCGGGAAACAGGAAGGCCCCAATAAAGTGCCACAGGTCCATCCACGTGTCCGAGTCAAGAATCCCCGTCACGGGGAGCCCGCCCAGGCGTAGACCAAAAATCTTGGCCACGTCCTGTAACGTCACCGTCATCTCCCCGCAGGCGAGGTGGAAGGTGTGCGTCTCGGGACGCCACCTGTCCTCCAGCGCGGTCAGGAGCGCCGGGTCGAGCTGGCACACCGCGTCGTTGGCAATGCGGGCCAGCACCAAGAAGCCTACGCGCCGTACGAAGGGTGCGTAGCGCTCGTCCCACCGGTGCCAGAGGTGGGTGCGCGGTCTCAGCAACGTCAAACGCTCCGGAGGGGCGTAGTCCGTCAGCCTATGCGCCCAGTGCTCGGCGTCGTAGTACGGCTCAAGGAGAGGGTACGCCGGAGGGTTCGCCGTCCTGTTTAAACAAAACATGAGAACAGGTTAGTACAGCGTCTAAAATAATAAAGCATTAAAACAAATAAAAGACATATGTACAAAAATAACAAAAACATTCAAATAATTAATATAACTAAAGATACAAATCAAGTGGTGTCGTTGTACACCTGTTGTCTTTGTCTACGATGGAAGGCTGCATTATGCCCTGGCATGTGGCAAACAGAGCATAAGTTCGTGCTCGGTGTCTGGTCGAAGTCCCCCCCGCCATACCTATCCATATTGTCCATGTCCCCCTTTAGTCTCTTCTTCCTCCTCCTACCCTTACCTACCTTCAGCAGCTTAGGATCAGGCATGAAGTCTCTACCCAAGTATGGAGGCCATTGAGTGGGATCAAGGTAAGGCTCGAAGCTGCTCTGCCATATTGCGACGGTGTTGCTCCGACGATAGTACTCGGACATATATGGTAGGGCCTTGTAGTTATATCCGCGCGTTCTACAGGACACAATCATGTGAGAGCAAGGGGCATGCATTATCTACGGCACGTTACAACTGCATTCCACTCTTTCAAGATCGATCCGGTAGTTGCGACCACCATAACGTTCCCCGCCCAAGGTAGTTCCACCCTTTGCTCGAACATTATAGATTTGTCTGGTTGGTCCATAAGCCTCACAAGTTTGATGCGTTGCCCAGATCTTATTTTCCTGAATGTGCTCCTTTCCCGCCTTTCCAAATTCACCATCCGTTTGTAGGTTGTCTTGAGCAATGGACCACCTTTTCACGAAGTACTCGTTGGTCTTGTGAAACGAGTACTCAACGATTCCAGAAACGGGAAAGGCTCTAACACCGGTGAATACCTTGTTGAAAGACTCCGATGAGTTGGTGGTCATTATGCCGAACCGGAAACCGCCCTCATCGTAAGCAAGCGCTCACTTCTCCTTGTGTTCCATCTGTCTCTCGATCCAGGCCTTGGCAGCACTGTTTAACATTTTGTCCAAGTCTTCCATTGTTTCCTTGAATTTGTGCTCAGTTTTAACACAACATAGCTCTTTCACCTTGACACAAACCTTTTTTTTCTCTACCGACGCCAGAAATTGGCGGCAAAGTGACGCATGCACCATCTGTGCACTAGAGGAGGACAACCCTTTATCTCCTCCTCTGCGGCACGAAGCAACCCAACATGACGATCCGAAATCAAACATATTGTCCGAGAAGGCCCTAACACTTGTATCCGTAGCAGGGCCATGAACCAAGACCAAGACTCAACGTTCTCCCCCTCAGCCAAGGCGAAAGCAATTGGAACTATCTGGTCCTCGGGATCAACAGCTGCCGCCATCATCAACACACCCTTGTACACTCCGGTCAAGAAAGTACCGTCCACAAGTATGACTGTCGACAGTACTGATACGCATGCTCTGTTTGTGCAAAAGACCAAAATACACGCTGAAGCACATGTGTAACCTTGTCGGTGTTGCGGTCCATATAGTGCCTGTTGGTGTGTGTAAACCATTTTAGGCCAGGGTTATAGTATGCCATTGCACACAAAATCCGTGGAATCCTGTTGTACGCTTCATCCCAACCACCCCAACGAATTGCAAGGGCGATCTGCTTCGCACGCCACGCCTTTCCATAAGTCACCTTATAGCCTGTGAATCCAAATATGGAGATAATCAATTTTGAAACAGATACGTCGGCGTCATCATCAACAAATGCCAAAATACGCCGTGCAAGGTATCTTGCCGTCAATTGAGGATGTTCTTCTTGTCCCTGATTTGTAAAACAGGTATGCGGTTGTACTACTTTACTGATCCTCCACTTGCCATCAGTTCTCTTGCGAGCATTCAGCCTCCACGGACAACAGAGACTCAAACACTTGACGTGGTACCTCAAATTAATATCAGAATGGATGACCGTGTACGGTCGATGATGATGCACAACATAGTTCTGAAGGAAAAGCTTCAGATCAGTCATAGTGTTGAAAATCATACCCTTCTGAAGAATCCAATCTGTATGGTTATGCAGTGTTTGCTTGCACAGATTCAATCCAGTATCACAAACTGCCTGGTCCACCATACTGACATCCCTATAACTTGGAACGCCTCTAAAGTGCATGTTAACCGACCTCAATTGCTGCAGCTCTGTCTCAGTCAAAGGATCAGGCGCAACATAATACCTCGCTTCGCTCAAACGCCTCCACGAATCAAAATGTGTATGATCCTTTGGTATATCAGTTGAACGCATCTTGGCCCCTAGTGGTTTCGGTGATTGGATGAAACACAAGATTACTATGACTAACGTGTGTTTTGCAGAAACAAGATTGAGTTAGGTCACGGTAATGGCGACGATACGGGCATATGGAGTTCATGTCCCCTGGCGATGGATATCGTTTCGGTTTTCAAAGGATGGATGACGAAGACGGTGGTAGACTAGGCTAAGTGTCATATGGTGTTGGAGGACACTTAGGTAGTCTTAGGTCTTTTGTTTTTCCTTTGGTTGTACTATAAAGGGGAGCGTGAATCAGTAGCTTGACCTAGATGAGTCTATTGAGGTAGGTGTGATGCACACTTGTTATTTCATAGCCCTAGGTAGCTCAGAGAGATGCCTTTAGTCGAGAGGATCAAAAGTCATTTTGGCCGCGTCGCGATCCGAGTTGAGTCTGCCCTTGTTATGGGCATCGGACGCTGGCTGGGTGGGCATCGAACGCGTCCGATGCTCACCCCGACTAGGGTTTAGTCTGGTGCGTGGCATCGGACGCGCCGATGTGTTCACATCGGACGCGCCCATGCCACTGTTCACGTGGGCGTGAACTGGAGGCCGCATCGGACGCTGACATCGGACGCTGAGGGCCAGCGTCCGATGGCCATCCAGAGAGGTTCTAGAGAGGGTAAATCCACATCGGACGCGTCCTATGTGGTGGCATCGGACGCGTCCGATGTGGTGGCATCGGACGCTACCCAGCGTCCGATGTCACTTTAACAGGTCTGACAAGAGGGTACAGTCGACCATTGGTCGAGGTCATCAGAGCGTCCGATGCCAGGCATCGGAGCGTCCGATGACCCCGCAGAAACCCTGTTTCGGCCTGTTTTTGGATGGCCGGTTGGGGGAATATATATACTTCCTTCCCTCCATCCATTTGAGTGTTCTTGCCACTTCCATCTGCTGAGAGACACATTGTGAGTGTGAGATAGTGCAAGAGCCCTAGTGAGGTTGAGTGATTTGCTAATTGTGAGAATTAGACACCTCCTAGTGAGAATTGAGTAGCAAGTGTGCATCCATCCATCTCTTTGAACTTGTGTTGGTCAAGTGAGAATTCTAGCTTGTTACTCTTGGTGATCGGCATCACCTAGACGGCTAGGTGGCGATCGTGAAGCTTGGAGAGCATCCGGTGGCATTGTGGATGACCCAAGCAAGCTTGTGACCGGTAGTGAGCGATTCACCAGGCCGGAGCGGCAAAGAATCAGCTCATAGTGAGCACTTGATCCTTGCGTGGATCAAGGGGGAGCGATACCCTTGCGCGGGTGCTCCAACGAGGACTAGGGGGGTGTGCCGACACCTTGATACCTCGGCAAAAAGATCGTCGAGTCATCTCTACTCTTTTACCTACGCATTTACTTTCAAGCAATTCAATTCCGCATTACTACTTGTTGTTCATTCTATATTGAATTGCTTTGCTAGAGTAGGAGTGGCTTAGACTTGGTCTTTTGTGCGGTAGAATAAAGAGAATCACACTTCTAGGCACTAGGGGGTTAATTGGGGCTTGATAGGTTTTATTATTGCAAGAAGTTTTAGAAAAGCCCAATTCACCCCCCCTCTTGGGCATCTTGATCCTTTCAATTGGTATCGGAGCCTCGTGCTCTCGATTTAGGCTTAACCGCCTAGAGTTAAGATGTCTGGAGGTGATGGACCACCTCCCATGTTCGAGGGAGATGACTTTCCATATTGGAAAATCCGTATGGAGTCGTACCTAGAAGCGGTTGATGTGAAATGCCGCGATGCCGCCATAACCGGGTTCCCCAAACCCAAGGAGGGCACTAGCCTCACGCCACATGAGGAAGAAAATGAGAAGTGGAATGCAAAGGCCAAAAACATTCTTTTTAGAGACATTTGCAAGGATGTGTTTAACCGCGTCTGAAACCACAAGAATGCCCATGATCTATGGGATAACATTTGTGCCCTCCATGAGGGGACCAAGAGTGAGCGTGAGGAGAGATATCATTTAGTTATGCAAAAGCTTCATTCATTTGATATGCATGCTAATGAAAGTGCAAATGAAATGTACTCATGCTTGAATGTTCTTGTAGAAGAACTCAATGGACTTGGCCTCACACAAATGCAACCATCCGATGTTGTGAGAAAGATTCTATGTGTCCTCCCAATTGAGAAATATGGACACATTGTGACCGTGCTACATCAAGGTGATCTTTCCACCGCTACACCAACACAAATCTTGGGAAAGATCAATGCACATGCACATCACACCAAGTGGTGGCTCCTCCACCGACAAGAAGAAGGACTTGGCCTTCAAAGCTAGCCATGACAAGAAGGGCAAGTCCAAGGCTATTGAAGTGCATCATGAGAGCTCAAGTGATGAAGAGGATGATTCCAACATCGCCCTCATGGTGAGAAGAACCACCAAGATGTTGAAGAAGCTTCACAAGAATGGAGTCAACTTTGACTCAAGAAAGAAGAAATTCTTCACAAGTAGCAAGAGGAGACCAATCTCCGAAATGGATTGCTACAATTGCGGAGATCTTGGTCATCTTGCTCACCAATGCACCAAGCCCAAGAAGGACAACAACAAGAACAAGAACAAGGGCAAGAAGTATGACTCATCAAGTGAAGATGAGAAGAAAAATGAGAAGCCCTACTACAAGAAGGATGGCAAGAAGATGAAGCAATACCACAAGAAAGGTGGCAAGGCTTACATTGTTGGTGATTGGCTCACCGACATTGACTCCTCCGGTGGCTCATCAAATGAAGATAGTGATGATGAGAAGGAGAAGGTGGCCGCTCTAGTCATTGGCTCCTCTACACCACCACCACCACCGTCGCCATCATCATCTACACACCTATGCCTTATGGCCAAGGGTGACCGGAAGGTACAAAGGGATGATGACTCTAGTGATAGTGATAGTGATGGTGAATTTGAGGCTCCCACTCATGATGAACTTGTCAAATTGCTAAATGACTACTCTAAAATCATAAGAAAGACTAGAGCTAAAAATGAAAGGCTTGTTCATGACAATGAAGCTCTTGTTGAAAAATATAACAATGCTACACGTGCTAGTGATGAACTAAAAGATGAACTTGCTACTATGTCATCATCTATCAAGGAGCTCAAGTCCTCTAACAAGGAGCTCAAAGCTAAAAATAAAAAACTTGATAAGATGCATAGTGACTTTACCACTAGTTATGCTTTGCTTAAAGAACAATACACTCAAGTGAAAGTTGATTATGATACTCTCACCGTTGCTTATGATATCCTTTCACATGAGACACATGATGCTTCTAACCTTGTTGTTAAGTGTGACATAGCAACATCTTGTGAGGACTTGGTTAGTGAGCATGATGAGCAAAGAGCTAGTGGCAAGGGCAAGAATGTGGTTGTGGCCGATCACTATGATGACTATGTCAAGATCAAGAATGAGAATGCCAAGCTCAAGGTTGATCTAGAAAAGGTTACAACCACAAAGCAAGTCATTGTTGAGACCCAAGATGATGACTATAGCATGTCACTTGAGCTAGACATGCTAAAAGAAGAGAGCAAGAGATTGAAGATGGAAAGGGACCACAAAATGACACCATCTCAATTAGAGCTCCAACAAGAAAATGACAAGCTCAAGAGAGAGAAGGAGCACCTCACCACCGGATTGAAGAAATTCACCAAGGGGCAATGTCTTCAAAGTGAGCTACTCATGAACACCATGATGAAGACAAATAGAAATGGCATTGGCTTCCTTGAAGAGAAGATGAAGCAACGCAAGAGCATCACAAAGCCAAAGAAGAAGAAAATAGGAAGATGCTATGAGTGTGGAAAGGAAGGTCACTTTGCTCATGATTGTGAAGAGCCAAATCCCACACCCTTGCCCAAGCATACTAGGCCCTTTGCTTTCAATGCTCACTACATGCTTAGACAAGACTCTAGTGGCAAGATGAAAGTTATGTTTATGGGGCCTCCTAACAAGAATAGGCCAAAGCAAATTTGGGTTGCAAAGTCTCTAGTAGAGAAGGTTAAGGGACCTCAACAAGTTTCGGTCCCAAGAGCTCAAGCTTGATTTCTTGTGTGTGTAGGTGAACTACAAGACCGGTGGATCTTACTGGGTAATTGATAGTGGTTGCACACAACACATGACCGGTGATCCCCGGATGTTCACCTCACTTGAAGAGAATGTCAATGACCAAGAAAAGATAACATTTGGTGACAACTCAAAGGGCAATGTCAAGGGATTGGGCAAAGTGGCTATATCAAATGATCATACCATCTCCAATGTGCTACTAGTTGCATCATTGAGCTTCAATTTGCTATCCGTTGGGCAACTATGTGATCTTGGCTTTCAATGTTTGTTCACCGACAAGGAAGTGGTTGTAACCAAGAAAGATGATACACAAGTGATATTCAAAGGCTTTAGATACAACAATCTCTATCTAGTGGATTTCACCTCCGAAGATGCCAACTGGAAGACATGCTTGTTCACTAAGCAATCACTTGGTTGGCTATGGCATAGAAGATTGGCACACGTTGGAATGGACACTCTCAACAAGCTATTGAAGAAGGATTTGGTGAGGGGCTTGAAGGATGTCAAATTTGAGAAGGACAAATTGTGTAGTGCATGTCAAGCCGGCAAGCAAGTTGCAAACACTCATCCAACCAAAGCCTTTGTGTCAACATCAAGAGAGCTAGAGCTACTACACATGGATCTATTTGGACCAACAACATATGCTAGCTTGGGTGGAAATCTCTATTGCCTAGTGATTGTTGATGACTACTCTAGATACACGTGGGTATTCTTTCTTCATGACAAATCCGAAGCAACCCCTTCATTCAAAAAGTTTGCCAAAAGAGCACAAAATGAGTTTGACTTGAAGATCAAGAAGATAAGAAGTGACAATGGAAGAGAGTTCGACAACACCCATATTGAGGAATATTGTGATGAAGTTGGGATCAAGCATGAAGTCTCCACAACATATACACCACAATAAAATGGGGTAGTTGAGAGGAAGAACCGGACACTAATCACCCTAGCAAGGACAATGCTAAATGAGTACACTACACCGGAAAGATTTTGGGCGGAAGCAATCAACACCGCTTGCATATGCATGGTTGTTGCTTTATCGTTTCTTTTTGGTTAGGTTTTGAGCAACCGCTGTGTTCGTCCACCGCTAGGGGGAGCATTTGAGGCTCCTAATGGTTGAGACCCCTAGTTTTGGTGGCCACATGTTGTCTCCTCGGGATTTATTGCCTATTTTCTCTAAAAATGATATGTACCCTATGGCAAAATATTTATAAAATTGAGGGTTCACGTGAGGATGCTCATTCTAGGTTCCAACTGGTGTTTATTTGCCTCTTATTTGAGTTGGAACTTGGTTGGGAGAGGGAGTTGCAAGCTTCAAGCCCCCCCTCTCGCCGGAGCTCCTCGCCGGTGCCCGCACCTAGTTCGCCAGAGATCGTCTTCTCTACGTCCCCGAGCCTCCTCCACTCCCCAGGCGGCTGTGCACCCGCAGTATGCTCCCACCCTCCCTACACGATTCCGTGCACATCACCTGTTCGACGGAATGCCCAAATCGCCGTTCCTCCAGTTTTTAACCCCCGTTTCGATCCCATCCTTTTGCAGACCCCTTGGTGTGTTGTGTGGACCCCGGAACGTCAGTGCTTACCTATTGCTTGGGTTGTTTCGTCGGATCATCAGGTAGCAAAGCCCTTTCCTTTCTTATCCTCAAATGCTTTGCTTCTATAGGACTTGCTCATCTCTAGAATATGTATGCTTATATATATCTCGTCTTTCTCGCAGCGAGTCAGTGTCGACGAAATATGGTCGATAGCCCACCTAGGGGTATGCCCAAGGTGGTAGATTAGCGGGGAAGGCGTGTGGAACGACGATCCAGGCGTGACACAAAGACGAAACTAGATGAACACGAGAGTTTATCCAGGTTCGGGCCGCCGAGTTTAGCGTAATACCCTACGTCCTGTGTCGATCTGTCTATTCTGTATCTTGATGAACGTGTTTTTGAGAGGGGGTCCCTGCTCACCTTATATAGTCACGGTGAGTTGGGTTACAGATTCTAGTAGATCGGATCTCTTGATGGAACAAGGAAACCTAGTCGATTACAATCCCATGTCACGATGTATTTCCTAATCGACTATGATTCCTTGTCGGTGAAGACTTCCACGCCGTCAACCAACCACCTGGGTCGCCTGCCCGACCAGCTGGCCCTTGACGCCATGATCCTTCACATCTAGTTGGGCCGGTCTTCATAAAACAGCCCAAGTATTACTATGAGGACACCTGGATCCATATCCCCACAGCTAGTCCCCGAGCACATTAAATCTTAAAGCGGTGAAGAGTCCTTGAGGTGTTCTCGAAACAACTTTTCTCGAATTCCTGATCTCCGACCAGGTTGCAATCTAGAATGTCATGAACCCGCAAGATATGATGTGCTCTTAAAAAAGAAAGAACGACTTCTAGGAGTTTGGTGAAGTGTGCCCACTTTTATGGCAATATAACAGCAACATCTTTCCTGCATACTCACCGATCAGGTGAAGTGTGCCCACTTAGTCCCCGAACTTGACAACAGATGACTCTGTCATGTGATGCCAAGTTCCAAAAAATATACATGCGCGACCTAGCGCCATGTATACACGGTAGTCCCCGAGCTTGACAATAGATGACTCTGTCATGTGATGCCAAGGTCAGAAAAAATATACATGCGCGACCTAGCGCCATGTATACACGGTAGTCCCCGAGCTTGACAATAGATGACTCTGTCATGTGATGCCAAGGTCAGAAAATAAATCATAAAGCCATGAAGAATTAACCACACAATTCGAAATCATCCGCCGTGTACTGCTTTATTCGACTGCCTTTTTCCTGTTGTACTTTTGACACAAGATGCCAACCTTCCAATACTTTTTAGTACTGCCGGCTTTGTCGTTATGCTTTGTAGAATCGAATCCAACTCTGATATCGGTCGTCATATGGAGCACAGCTCATTGGCTGTATTATTAATCTCATATGCTCTTCCATAGTCTTGCTATAGGATCTGTATTTAAGATGACTGTATCTTCAAGTATCTTGTTTTTGTGAGGTAGACGAAGTGCCCAAACGAAGCTGGCGTAGTAGCCGACCAGTCCCCAGTTTAACTGGAGGAGCTGGTCGTGAAGCCAACGCAGCTCTGCCACGTGTGTGCCTGTAACTGGTCAGATGACCAGTCCCCAGCTTTGCTGAGAAGGCTGGCGTAGTAGCCGACCAGTCCCCAGTTTAACTGGAGGAGCTGGTCGTGAAGCCAACGCGGCTCTGCCACGTGTGTGCCTGAAACTGGTCATCTGACCAGTCCCCAGCTTTGCTGAGAAGGCTGGCGTAGTAGCCGACCAGTCCCCAGTTTAACTGGAGGAGCTGGTCGTGAAGCCAACGCGGCTCTGCCACGTGTGTGCCTGAAACTGGTCATCTGACCAGTCCCCAGCTTTGCTGAGAAGGCTGGCGTAGTAGCCGACCAGTCCCCAGTTTAACTGGAGGAGCTGGTTGTGAAGCCAACGCGGCTCTGCCACGTGTGTGCCTGAAACTGGTCATCTGACCAGTCCCCAGCTTTGCTGAGAAGGCTGGCGTAGTAGCCGACCAGTCCCCAGTTTAACTGGAGGAGCTGGTCGTGAAGCCAACGCGGCTCTGCCACGTGTGTGCCTGAAACTGGTCATCTGACCAGTCCCCAGCTTTGCTGAGAAGGCTGGCGTAGTAGCCGACCAGTCCCCAGTTTAACTGGAGGAGCTGGTCGTGAAGCCAACGCGGCTCTGCCACGTGTGTGCCTGAAACTGGTCATCTGACCAGTCCCCAGCTTTGCTGAGAAGGCTGGCGTAGTAGCCGACCAGTCCCCAGTTTAACTGGAGGAGCTGGTCGTGAAGCCAACGCGGCTCTGCCACGTGTGTGCCTGTAACTGGTCATCTGACCAGTCCCCAGCTTTGCTGAGAAGGCTGGCGTAGTAGCCGACCAGTCCCCAGTTTAACTGGAGGAGCTGGTCGTGAAGCCAACGCGGCTCTGCCACGTGTGTGCCTGTAACTGGTCATCTGACCAGTCCCCAGCTTTGCTGAGAAGGCCGGCGTAGTAGCCGACCAGTCCCCAGTTTAACTGGAGGAGCTGGTCGTGAAGCCAACGTGGCTCTGCCACGTGTGTGCCTGTAACTGGTCATCTGACCAGTCCCCAGCTTTGCTGAGAAGGCTGGCGTAGTAGCCGACCAGTCCCCAGTTTAACTGGAGGAGCTGGTCGTGAAGTCAACGGGACTAAAGGCCGGTTTGACTGTTGGGCCGACGAAGCGGGCCGTGTAAGTGAAACAGGTGAAAAGAAAAAACCCTATTTACACGGAAAAAACCGAGAGGTCACGCGGTAAAAACACGCGCCGCCGGGTCGAACCCTAACCATTGCCATTCACATTTCCATCTTCTCCGGCGAGCTGAATACTGTAGCCCTAGATTAGAGAGGGCTCGCCTTCCCGCCGCTCCTTCAGTTTCATCGACGGAATAGATGGCGCCCCGGACAAAGAAAAACACGGCGGGGGAGGCGGTGCAGTTGGACAAGGAATGGGCGGCGTCGAGAAGTACCGAAGAAAGCGTCAGCCGCCTCGTCGCTGCTGGCCTGCTGCCGGATAAAGTCACTGGGGGATGGAGGGCGCCCAATGGTGAGCGCTATCCCCAACCCAATGCTGGTGAACTCGTTGTTTTTGAAGACTATTTTGTCCGTGGATTTGGTTTGCCGTGCCATTCGTTTTTGCGGTGCCTGCTCGATTTCTGGGGAATTGGTCTCTGCAATCTTGGAACAAATTCCATTTTATCAATCTCTGTTTTCATCCACCTATGTGAGGCTTACCTCGGGATTCAGCCACACTTCAATTTGTTTCGCCATTTCTTCCAATTGAAAAAGAATAACCGCGGATCCCGAATTGCGGGCAGTGTGTATCTTCTGTTGCGGGAGGGGATGGCGTCAGAATACATTAACGTACCTCTTCAGAGCAATGTCAGTGGCTGGGCAGAGAAGTGGTTCTACATAGCCCAATGCCAAACTCCACCTGTCTGCTGTGACATAGGGAAATTAGTTGAGTCAAACTGGACCTGGTCAGAAAAACCATCATCAGGTGACATGGAGCAAGTCCGGGAGATTCTCAATTTGCTGAAAGGGATAAGCGTCGATGGGATTCAAATCACAGCAAACTTCATGTATCGACGGGTGCAACCGTGTAAAGATAGAGTGCACCCTGGCTATGAGTATGCAGGTCAGCCTGATCTGACCCGTGAGCATGCCGAAGACTTGGGGAAGAACGAAGTTGAGAGGCGTGTTCACGCGGTACTTCAATTTGGCGTGTGGAAGAAACCGGCGAAGATTACTCAGCCATTTAGTTTGGCAAATCCCGTCAAAGACGTAAGTCTTCTTCAGAAGTTAATGCGAAGTGTTTGACCAACCATGTTTCAGCGACACTGGCCTTGGCTTGTTTGCAGGACCGCTCTGCTGTGTATGTTTCGGGCGTGCCGACGAAGGAGTGGCCTGGGGATCCCGACAAAGGTGGCACGACCAGGCCACTGCGGCGCCCCCAACCAGACGAGCAGTCGACTGGAGCGGCGAGGAAAAATAAGGGGTCTGTAGATGAAGAGGCCTCATCGACTGCGAGGGCTACGGGAAAATGCGCGCCCTCCGGGCGGAGAGCGCCCGCTGGGTTGTCAGCGCCAACCGAAAGCCCTGTGAGGACACCAAGCGGCGCGATTCCTAACCCGACCAGCTCTGTTCACGACTGGGAAGACGACGACGAGGAAGAAGCACCCGTGCCCAAGCGGGTCCGAGTTGAGGAGGCAGCCTCGGGCGCACAATCCTCACCAAGGCCGAGGAAGCTGAAACTCAGAGGCGGGCTCCGCGTCAGCGACCTGTAAGTGCCTTACCGCCTTTATCGTTGGTGTGTGGTCCACCAAAGAAGTTCTGATGCTGTCTTTCATTATAGCGACCCTGTTACCGATGTTGAGGTGACTGGCGGCAACTCTGTTGCCGGGGCGACCGGTGTTCCGGAACCCGTGGAGTCCCTGGAAAAAGAAACCGGAGCTGGGGGGCCGATTGATGGTCGAGCAACCACGGAGGCACCCGACGCTGATAAGAACAGTGGTCGGGAGTCGGCCGGAACTACACAAGCGCCTCCAGATGCCCCGCCTCCTCCTCTGAACGCGATGGGGCTTGCTTCAGGCCCCCTACCGAATGAGGAGGCACCCGAGGTGTGCGAGGACCAGGTGCTCGAGACGTCTGAGGATGAGGTCATCGAAGTTATGCGTCCCCCGAAATCTCCGGATCGAGTGGTTAGGGTAGCGCGCCATCGGGCGGGTGAGTGGGTGTTCCACGAAGAGAACACCGACAGCCGTCCAATGAAGAATTTTAACCGGCTGCTTGGCGAACTCCATAAATATGCCCAGGTAACTGCTTTGTAGAGCTTTAAAGCTTGGTCCGAAGAGTCTAATGCTCGCGCTGATTTACAGGGGATATCCGACCTGTCCGAGGAGCGACGAAAGTGTTTTGAGTCCGTCGGTCCTTTGCTTGATGCTAAGGTGAAGCTTGAAGAGTCATGCTCACAGTATCAGGCCGACCTGGTCAGAGCTCGGCAGGTCGAGGCCGGATTGCGCGAGGCTGTCGGAAAACAAACGTCCGAGCTGACGCAACTTCGACTTGAAAACCAGGGTAATGATCTGTCAAAGCCTTTCCCTCTTTACTCTTGACTGCGTAATAAGACGTTGTCTGCCACAGAGCTGTCTTCGCAAGTTGCCATAGCGGAGCTCAAAGCGCAAGAAGGCGAGGCTGCGGCTATTCAGCAGAAAGCGCGGGCAGATGAGCTGGAGAAGGAACTCGAAGGTAGCTGCTGGAATTTTTCCACTTTGCATATGTCGTTTTCTTGGTCGGTCGTAATATGTTACGACTTGTTTGGTTGCAGAGCGACGCCGAGCTTGGCAAAACCAAATTGCTTTGGTTTGTCAAGATAAGAAGACTTGGGAAGGACGCTGCCAATCCATGTTGCGAGGGATGAAGCCAGTGATTGATGTCGTATATGGATCTAGCAGCCGGGTACCCCGCCCGGACAACGTGGTTGACCAGTGTGCTGGATTGTGGCCTGCGGTGAAGAATTTCACGGTGGATGCCGGCGAACAGGTTGGTGCATATGTGCTAGCCCTTACCCGGGCCCATTACCCGGGCGTAGACATAAAGAGGCTGGAAGCTGGCTTTCCTCGAAATACGTCGGAGGCTCAGGCGTCGGAGCTGATTGAGGGGGCTCGGGAGACGTCTGCTGTGCTTGTGAAGGACTTGGACCTGCTTGGGGAACCCGGAGAGTCCAGCGCTCTATAGGACCAAGAAACTTTTATGTTCGCTCTTGTAAATTGTTAATTGTACATGTATGAACCTTATCTTATATCCCAAATTTGCGATGCAGTGGGTAATTTGGGCGAAAAACGACGATGCCTTACTCATAATATTCCATAAAAATACAGGGCCGAGTACATATTGTTCAACTCTGCAAAATTATGCGTAAAAACGTCGTAGCTGGTCGATATGCCATGAGTTAGGGACATCAGTCCCGCTTAGGTCGGTGAGCCTGTACGATGTAGGTCGTGTGACCTGCTTCACGATATAAGGGCCTTCCCAATGAGAAGATAGTTTGTGCAACCCGGCAGTGTTTTGGATGCGTCTTAAGACCAGATCCCCAACGGCGAAGAACCGTTCTTTAACGTTCCTATTGAAGTATCGGCGTAGGCTTTCAACGTATTTGGCTGTTCGGATGCATGAATCCAGTCTTCGTTCTTCGATGCAGTTGACTTCGAGTTCTCTGGCCTGGTCGGACATTTCCTGGTTGTGCAGCTCCACCCTTGGCGATCTGAACGCTATTTCAGCCGGCAAGACTGCTTCGGCGCCAAACACCATGTAGTAAGGTGAAGTGCCTGTGCTTCTGCTTGGTTGTGTTCGAAGCCCCCAAACAACGGATGGTAACTCTTTTAACCATCTACCAGCCTTCTGGTCCTGGTCGTTGGCTCTATACAACCTCTTTTTTAATGCGTCGAGTATCATGCCATTTGCCCTTTCAACCTGCCCATTAGCCCTTGGGTGGGCAACGGAGACGTATTTGACGATTATACTCCTCTCTTCACAAAAGTCCCAGAAATCTGAACCGGTGAAGGTGGAGCCCAAGTCGGTAATTATGCAATTAGGCAGGCCGAATCGATGGATGATGTCGTTTAGCAGCTCGGCTGCCTTTTGGGCCGTGGGTGTGACCAAAGGCTTGTACTCTATCCATTTGGAGAACTTATCGATCATGACGTAGACGTACTTGAACCCTCCGGGTGCTGTTTTGAACGGCCCAATCATGTCCAGTCCCCAGCATGAGAAAGGCCAAGAGGCTGGTATGGCTTGTAGGTCGTGAGCTGGGACACGGATCTGTTTGGCAAAAAATTGACACCCTTCACAGTATCTGACTAGCTTTTCTGCGTCAGCTACCGCCGAGGGCCAGTAAAAACCTGCTCGGAACGCCTTCCCGACCAGGGTTCGGGAAGCTGCGTGGTTACCACATATGCCTGCATGTATGTCCCCCAGAATTCGGATGCCTTCTTCTTGGGAAACGCACTTTAGCAACAGCTCCTCTTTAGCGTTTTTGCGCATGAGCTTTCCGTCTACTAAGAGATACTGCTTGCTGCGTCGAATAAGGCGCTCGGCTTCGATCTTGTCTTGGGGAATGTCCGCGCTAGCGAGGTATCTTATGAACTGATCCCTCCAATCATTGCCTGGCAATTGTACGGAAGCGACAGTCTGGGTGATTTGGGGCTGGTCGGCGGCCCCTGCGGAATCTTGCTCGATGGACGGTTTGACCAGGTCCTGGACAAAGACACCATTAGGGATTTGCGACCTGGTCGAACCGAGTTTGGAAAGTGCATCTGCTGCCTGGTTGTCAGCGCGTACTACGTGCTGAAACTGTAGACCATAGAATTTTCCTTCTAGTTTTCTTATCTCGGCAACGTAGGCATCCATCTTTTCGCTGGTGGCGTCCCAATCCTTGTTGACTTGGTTTATGACTAGGGCGGAGTCACCAAAAACCTCTAGCCTTTTGACTCCCAACTCGACTGCGATCCGGAGGCCATGGAGGCAAGCTTCATACTCGGCTGCGTTATTAGACGCTTTGAAATGTATCCGGAGGACATAGCTCAGCTTATCTCCGGAAGGTGATACGAAGTGTATGCCTGCTCCTGCTCCTTCAAGGTTCAAAGACCCGTCAAAGTACATTATCCAGTGCTCGGTGCTGGTCGGAGGTATGGGTGTTGTCATGTCGGTCCATTCAACGACGAAATCGACGAGCGCCTGAGATTTAATGGATGTTCGGCTGCGAAATTCGAGAGAAAACGGGGCTAGCTCCAGGGCCCATTTGATAATACGGCCATTTGCGTCCTTATTGCGTAGAATATCTCCGAGTGGGTACTCAGTAACCACCGCAATGGAATAATAATCAAAATAGTGCCGCAGTTTACGAGATGTGATTAGTATCGCATATAGCAGCTTTTGTACCTGGGGGTATCTTGATTTGGAGTCGTTGAGTACTTCACTGATATAATATATCGGGCGCTGAATTTTGTATGCTGCCCTTCCTCCTCTCGTTCTACAACCACGACGGTACTACGACCGGTCAGTGGCCGCAATGTATATAACAGGGTTTCGCCATCCCTCGGTGCAGCCAATAATGGTTGGGGTTGTCAGGAGTTGTTTGAGGTCTTGAAAGGCGTCTCAGCGTCCTCGGACCACTCGAACTTCTCAGAAGCTTTGAGCCAGTTGAAGAAGGTAGGCCTTTGTCTCCGAGTCGCGATATGTAACGACTTAGGGCTGCCATACACCCAGTTAGCTTCTGGACGTCTTTTACGCACTTTGGAGATTACATCCTTAGGATGGCTTGTACTTTTCGGGGTTTGGCCGTAGGCCGTCTTTGCTTACTATTCCCTAACAGGATGCCGGAGGGGACCCGAAGGTACACTTTTTAGGGTTAAGTTTCCATCGGAACCTGTTGAGGGCTGAAAAGGTGGCGCGCAGGTCGTCGACCAGAGTATGAGCCGATTTTGTTTTTACGACGATGTCGTCAACATAGGCAGCCACGAGCTCTGCTCGGATTTCTTCGGCAAGGCACTTCTGTATTGCCCTTTGGTAAGTGGCCCCAGCGTTTTTGAGCCCAAATGACATCGTGGTATAACAATATGTGCCGAAGGGTGTGATAAACGAAGTTTTGGGCTGATCCTCTTCTCTCAGAGAAATTTGATGGTACC
The DNA here is from genome assembly GCA_009763385.1 of Coix lacryma-jobi var. lacryma-jobi. NCBI lineage: Eukaryota > Viridiplantae > Streptophyta > Magnoliopsida > Poales > Poaceae > Coix > Coix lacryma-jobi. Next base: position 7,794,436 of record CM019823.1, on the reverse strand, counting down.
CAGAATAGCAATCTAGGAAAGACAAGAGCTCGCATCCCGCCGTAGAGTCAACGACGAGCAAGTGCGAGGTAAAGCGAAGGAGTCCTTAGGGCAGTGTTTGTTGAGATCGGTATAATCAACGCACATTCTCCCTCTTTATTCTTCTTTTGAACTAAAACCGGGTTGGCAAGCCACTCCGGATGATACACTTCTTTTATGAAACCGGCAGCTAATAGCCGTGTGATTTCTACCCTAATGGCCTCCTTCTTGTCACGAGCGAACCGTCGTAGCTTCTGTTTGATTGGTTTGGCGGTCTTCGAAACGTCCAAGGAGTGCTCGACCAGCTCCCGGGGTACGCCGGGCATGTCCGCGGGTTTCCACGCGAAGATGCTTACGTTGTCCCTTAGAAAGCTGACGAGCGCGCTTTCCTATTGGGATCGAGGTCGAGTCCGATTCGCGCTGTCTTGCTGCAGTCCCCTTCGACCAGCTCCACTTCCTTGAAGTCCTTGCTCCTGGTCGCGGCGCGTTTGGCTTCTTTGATCGGGATAGACTGCTCCTCTGGAGACACCTTCACCGCATCCACGCGAGTTTCCTCCATGCGGATGGACAGGTCGTGGGCTTGAGCTGTCGCGAAGCTTTCCTTTTCACATTCGTATGCCGTGGAGATGCTCCCCCTGACGCTTAAAACGCCATTCTCAGATGGCATTTTTAGCAAGAGGTAGGTGTAATGTGGGATTGCCATGAACTTGGTAAGGGCAGGTCGGCCTAACAATGCGTGGTACGACCCTTCGAAGTCTGCTACGATGAAGTTGATGTAGCAAATGTGATGGCGCTCTTTTGTCCCGAACTGGACTGGTAGGGTGATTTGGCCCAAGGCTGAGAGGCTTGGGACGGCAGGATACCCCAAAAGGGGGCGTCGTAAGGTTCCAAATCCCCTATGTTGATACCGAGCTCTGGTAAGGCGTGCTTGAATATTATGTCTAGAGCGCTGCCTCCGTCGATCAGTACTTTCTCGAATCGTACTCCATCGATGGTCGGATCGACGACAAGCGGGAAGCGACCAGGTTCAGGGACCCTGGCCCATGATCAGCTCTGCTGAACGAGATCTCTTGATGGGACCAGGGCAAATAGCTGGGGTCGGAGATTCTTTCGTCCATGCGGTCGACGGAGTAGTAGACCGCTCGCTCGACTAGCTTGCGAACTCTTTTATCAGCCAGGATAGGTTTGCCGCCGAATATGGTGCGCACGGACTTTTCGGCTTCTCTGAAGCCACCGTGCTTTGGGTTTCTTCCTGGCTCCTGGTCGTCCTCATGATTCTCTTGGTGGTCTTTGCCTCGCGCCTGCTAGAGGGTCCGTCTTCAGCGTCGGAACGCTGCTTCTTCGAGCTGTTGCGGAATATAGCTTTGAACCCTCTGCATTCCTCCATGGTGTGTCCTACACCTGGGTGCACCGGGCAATCCTGCTTCAGGATTTTCGAGTATGCTGAGTCGTAATTACGCTTGCCTCCTGTCTTAGTGTTATTAACCTCATTGCCTGGTGCTTGGCCGGGGTTTGACTGCCTTCGTCTGTCATCGCGGCCGTCGTACTTCGGTTAGGGCGGCGATTATCCCTAAACCTTTCACGGCGATCGTCGCGGGGTTCGTCGTGCCGATCACTGCGGTAGTCGTTGCGCTGACGGTCGTCGTGCCTGGATCTAGGCTCCCGGCGGTCGTCGGCGAGCTGTGTATTATATTCTTCTGCTCGTGCCCAGCTCTGGGCTATGTTAAGGAGGTCCTCAACTGTCCGCGGCTCTTTTCGGAGCAGCTTATTTCTCAGCCCTTCGTGATGGTGTAATCCTCTTATAAAGCCGAGATGGATTCGTCATCCGTGACATTAGCCACCCGGATGCGGGCGTCGGAAAATCGGCGGATATAATCTCGCAAGAGTTCACCCGGGCGGTCTCTGACGCGCTCAAGATCATATTTGCTTACGGGCTGCTGGCAGGTAGCCTTGAAGTTAGATATAAATGCCTTTTCAAGTCGTACCAGCTGTCGATAGAGTCAGATGAGAGACTCAGAAGCCACTGGCTTGCTGCTTGGTTGAGAACAACAGGCAGGTAGTTAGCCATAACATCTCCTCCTCCGCCGGCTGCTCGAACCGCAGTCTCATATAGCATGATCCACTGGCGGGGGTCTGCCTTCCCGTCATACGACCTCAGGTCGTGGATCTTGAACCCTTTTGGCCAGATAACAGATCTGAGCCTTTTGGTGAACTGTCTGGGACCGGTAAGTGTTTGATCTAGCAGACCGTGCTCGCGATCCCATCTGTTGCGCCTTTCCATCTCCTGCCGTAACCTTGTGTCCTTGGAGCCTTCAATATGATTGCGCAAGTCGGCCCTTCGTTGATATGTTCGCGTAGATCTCGAGGTTCAGCGCCTGGATTGCTCCTGGCGTGCTGGTCAGGTCGGCGGTCTGACGCCTTTCGCGGTTATCGCGCTGGTCCTGATTGCTGCTGGACTCTGGGTGGGGTCTGGTCCTCTGAAACTCCTCCGAGATCCGGTTGGGGCAGCTCCAGAGGGTCCCGCAACCTGGTCTTGAACTTGGACCAGGGATGCTTTGAGGTAAGCTCCGAGCTGCTCGAGCTGAGGTGTGGCTGGGAGGTTCTCGACCAGGTTCATGGCCATGGCCAGGTTGGCTTGCGGTGTTCGATGTACTTGATGATTGCCGCACATATCAAACGCGTCATTTAGATTGCGTTGTGGGCGATTGCATGCAGCTGTAGTTGCTTCAGCTGCTCTCCGAGCAGCTCTGTCGGCGTTCCTGGCCATACGCTGGGTTTTGGCTTCATCTGACTCGCCGTCGACCGGTGGTTCGTCATGGCTCACAGCAAAAATCGAGCCCCCATAGCGTGGTAGAGGCCCGAAGCCTGGGGGGTAATCCGGCGTCCGACCAGTCGAATTGGATCTGGTCGACCCGGCACTCGAGGCTGAAGCGGTGGTGGTCAAGGAAGTTACGATCGCCATGCATGCAGTGGCGCCAGACGGCTTGGACTTTAGCGGTTGCTCCTCAGGAGTACACCGACCCTTGGTTTCATCTTGCAATAGCCCCGTAGTCTTCTTTCATAGGATGAAGCCGCGTTATCGAGCCCGCGAGGGAGGGTAGGAGCGAAAAGCTGCGTTTTACCCTGCTCGGATCAGGCTCCCGAGGAGGGTTAAACGTGACGGAGCGACCTGTAGGGGTGGAGGTGATGGCAAGGCCGGTCCGAAGCTGTGCGTGTCTCTTGGCACGGGCCGGTCGTCGAGGTTGAAGCCACTCTCCTTCGTCGCGCTCAGGCGAACGATCTCCGATCGAATCCGCTAGAACAGGGGTTCCAGCGGTGCCTGCGTGACTCGATCGATAGATCCGATCAAGTCAGAGTTGCCGAGGCGCCGCCCTCGGTAACGGGAAAGCACAGTCCTGTTCGGGGGCTCCGATCTTGATGTCGGGGCTCCAGCTGGCAGAAGTGCTTGGGGTGTCTCTATGCTCCCGATCGCTGGGCCATCTCCGGTGACCCACGAGAAGGACCCGACGGTGATTGCCAGGCCGGCCCGGGAGATCCATAGAAGCCGGAAAAGAAACCGCCTGAGTCGTCATGACGTCCGCACACACACTCCCCACGGTGGGCGCCAGCTGTCGACGAAATATGGTCGATAGCCCACCTAGGGGTATGCCCAAGGTGGTAGATTAGGGGGAAGGCGTGTGGAACGGCGATCCAGGCGTGACACAAAGACGAAACTAGATGAACACGAGAGTTATCCAGGTTCGGGCCGCCGAGAGAGTTAGCGTACCCTACGTCCTGTGTCGATCTGTCTATTCTGTATCTTGATGAACGTGTTTTTGAGAGGGGGTCCCTGCTCACCTTATATAGTCACGGTGAGTTGGGTTACAGATTCTAGTAGATCGGATCTCTTGATGGAACAAGGAAACCTAGTCGATTACAATCCCATGTCACGATGTATTTCCTAATCGACTATGATTCCTTGTCGGTGAAGACTTCCACGCGTCAACCAACCACCTGGGTCGCCTGCCGACCAGCTGGCCCTGACGCCATGATCTCACATCTAGTTGGGCCGGTCTTCATAAAACAGCCCAAGTATTACTATGAGGACACCTGGATCCATATCCCCACAGTCAGTGTGCCTGTTGTCAGCTTGGCCGTTCGGCAGTGTTAGATAACCCGGGGCCAAGCCCGCGGGTAAGGATCGAGGCCAAGTCTCGCGAGTGACAGCGGCAACGGATCAGTGCTAGGGGGAGTTGTTCGTTCAGTTGGTCAGTTGGGTTGTCAGCTTGGTTTTCAGGGTCAGTGGATCTTTCAGTGACAGTCCAGTCTTTCAGAGGCAGTTGTTACCTCGTTCTTGTCAGCCATGCCGCGCTGCAAGAACGTCGGTGGTGGCCCAGGGGACTCCCCTCCACGTCCCCCTCCCGGTCAGCGGCCTGGGAAGGGTAAGCTGATCACGCGCAGGAAGCACACCAGGGAGCAGAGCGAGGCAGCAGCAGGCCAGCGCCGACTTCTACACCGTGCTGCAGGAGGATTTTTACCAGGGCTACAGGAACGTCGGTATCTGCCTTCGTTCTCAGAGAGTGTGTCCGCTAGAGGCAGTGGTTACAACAACAGGCGAGCAGATCCGTCCCATTCTCACCTATCTACCCGGTCTGGCAGACCTTCTGGGGCGGTCTGGCTCTTACATTGAGGATTGGGTGTTTCAGTTCTATGCTTCTATTTGGGTGCACCCGGACCGAGAGGCCATTGAGTTCGCTTTTGAGGGGGAGCACTACAGACTCTTATCGTCAGAGATCCGGGGTTGGTTCGGCCCGCGACACTCACACACCCGGATCCACGACTTGTGCTACGACCGGACGGAGCCACCCCGCCGCCCTCACGGTGGTGCCCAGCCGTCGATAGACCTGGTTCAGCCCTGCTTCACTGAGCCCTTCGGTGAGGGTTCGAGTCGCGCGCCTAGGGATCTCACCCCTACGACTCGGATCCTCAACGAGGTTCTTAGGCGGACCTTGCTTCCCAGGGTTGGCTTCCGCGAGGGTCTCTCCAGACTGCAGCTTTGGTTACTCGCTTACTTGGTCAGGCAGCAGGAGTTCGACGTCTGGGACGTCATACTTTGTGAGATGGAGGACACAGTGGCAGAGGGCATCAAGGCTTGCAGGCAGCTTCCTTATGCTCATTGGATTTCCTACATTCTGTGGAAGGTGGCTGCTACCACAGGCTCGCACCCCAGTCAGTCCCTCACTGGATCCGCGACCGTGTTCCCCGAGTATAACATGAGTCAGCTGTTGGGACACGGCCGGGATCGCAGGCAGCAGCAGCCGGATGCCCCGTCTTCTTCACGCCAGAGGCCTGAGGTCCCAGAGTCCGCTCAGGAGCAGGACGAGGCCGTCCAGGCACTTGCAGAGCAGGAGCTAGCAGAGCTCGAGAGTGGTGACACGCACGTCGCAGAGGACCCCACCGACAGTTCAGACGAGGATTACCAGCTCCCGCCCCACTACCAGCCTCGCGCACACGACTCTCAGGCCGGGACCAGTGGTACTACTTCCTCCGACCCCGCTCTACTTGCTATTCTCGCACGGATGGAGGAGTAGCAGAGGACAGTTACTCAGGACGTCCAGCGGCTCACCCAGGAGCAGCAGCGGTTGGCCCAGGCACAGGCCCTAGCACAGCAGCAGGCACAGGAGAGGTCTGATGCTCTTCAGCGACAGATGATGGCACTGCAGCAGCAGACTCTCAGCTTCATGGAGAGGCTTGCGAGTGGACCTCCCCAGTGGCAGTGGCAGCAACCTCCCCCTCAGCAGCAGATCCAGTGGCAGCCACCAGTCCCTCCGCAGCCGTTCGGACAGCCACCATAGTTCCCGCAGCCACTCATGGGCCCCAGCTCCTCTCAGTTCACGAGCTTCACCACTCCTCCAGGCAGGGCCCCGCTTTTCAGTCCGCTGCGGACCGGTTTCACTCCTAGACTGACAGAGTCTCTCTACGCTACGACGACCTCTATGACTCGAGACTTGTCAGCCACCTTCAGTGAGCTTACCGGATTACCCACTCCAGATCTTCCGGATCCAGTGCAGACGACGACGACTCCAGTGAATTCTACCACTGAGACCCTCCCGAGCTCTGTCATGTCTTCCGAGCAGACAGAGCCTGCGCAGTCTGAGACGACCACGATAGTTCAGCTTGAGTTGTCAGTTATTCCAGAGCTTTCGCACTCCGATACTCAGGTTGACACTACTACTGAGACTGCGCCAGAGACAGAGCAGGCAGAGCAGTCAGTGCTAGAGCCGACCCAGACCGCTACGCAGCAGCTTCCAACTTCAGAGGGTCAGCAGGCTACCGGCTCCACTTCTTCTGACTCCGAGGAGTACCTTCAGCAGTTTGAGTTCTCTCAGCGTACTCCGGAGACTGCTCCTGACTCGTCTGCACCACCTCCGCCCTCCGACGCTTAGTTTGGCGCTAGATGCCAAAGGGGGAGAGTGGATGAGTATAGCGATAGGGGGAGCGATGTGAGAGGGTTTCGATGTCTTATGTTGTGTTATTTTCACATACGCTCTTTACTTATCACATCTTTTGTGCATTTTATGCTATATACTTGTGCTATGGACTTTTATGACATGTATGTGCTCACTTGATATATGATATGTCATGTCATTTCGTAACGCTCATAACTTGCGCTTAATTCTCACTTGATTATGTATATGAGCTATTTCTCTCTTGCACTTGCTATTCACTCTAATTGTTGAGTGCAGGACGATGGGATGACATGTTTGAACTTGCCCCTAATCAATTCTCTTATTCATTGCAAGTTCATACATGTCATGATTTAAAAACCTCTTCTCTCTATACTCGATCTCGTGTTGTCATCAATCACCAAAAAGGGGGAGATTGAACGCATCTTGGCCCTAGTGGTTTTGGTGATTGGATGAAACACAAGATTACTGTGACTAACGTGTGTTTGCAGAAACAGGATTGAGTTAGGTCACGGTAATGGCGACGATACGGGCATATGGAGTTCATGTCCCCTGGCGATGGATATCGTTTCGGTTTTCAAGGATGGACGACGAAGACGGTGGTAGACTAGGCTAAGTGTCATATGGTGTTGGAGGACACTTAGGTAGTCTTAGGTCTTTTGTTTTTCCTTTGGCCGTACTATAAAGGGGAGCGTGAATCAGTAGCTTGACCTAGATGAGTCTATTGAGGTAGGTGTGGTGCACACTTGTTATTTCATAGCCCTAGGTAGCTCAGAGAGATGCCTTTAGTCGAGAGGATCAAAAGTCGTTTTGGCCGCGTCGCGATCCGAGTTGAGTCTGCCCTTGTTATGGGCATCGGACGCTGGCCGGGTGGGCATCGGACGCGTCCGATGCTCACCCCGACTAGGGTTTAGTCTGGTGCATGGCATCGGACGCGCCGATGTCTTCACATCGGACGCGCCCATGCCACTGTTCACGTGGGCGTGAACTGGAGGCCGCATCGGACGCTGGCATCGGACGCTGAGGGCCAGCGTCCGATGGCCATCCAGAGAGGTCCAGAGAGGGTAAATCCACATCGGACGCGTCCGATGTGGTGGCATCGGACGCTGCCCAGCGTCCGATGTCACTTTAACAGGTCTGACAAGAGGGTACAGTCGATCGTTGGTCGAGGTCATCGGAGCGTCCGATGCCAGGCATCGGAGCGTCCGATGACCCCGCAGAAACCCTGTTTCGACCTGTTTTTGGATGGCCGGTTGGGGGAATATATATACTTCCTTCCCTCCATCCATTTGAGTGTTCTTGTCACTTCCATCTGCTGAGAGACACATTGTGAGTGTGAGATAGTGCAAGAGCCCTAGTGAGGTTGAGTGATTTGCTAATTGTGAGAATTAGACACCTCCTAGTGAGAATTGAGTAGCAAGTGTGCATCCATCCATCTCTTTGGCCTTGTGTTGGTCAAGTAAGAATTCTAGCTTGTTACTCTTGGTGATTGGCATCACCTAGACGGCTAGGTGGCGATCGTGAAGCTTGGAGAGCATCCGGTGGCATTGTGGATGACCCAAGCAAGCTTGTGACCGGTAGTGAGCGATTCACCAGGCCGGAGCGGCGAAGAATCAGCTCATAGTGAGCACTTGATCCTTGCGCGGATCAAGGGGGAGCGATACCCTTGCGCGGGTGCTCCAACGAGGACTAGGGGGGTGTGCCGACACCTCGATATCTCGGCAAAAAGATCGTCGAGTCATCTCTACTCTTTTACCTACGCATTTACTTTCAAGCAATTCAATTCCGCATTACTACTTGTTGTTCATTCTATATTGAATTGCTTTGCTAGAGTAGGAGTGGCTTAGACTTGGTCTTTTGTGCGGTAGAATAAAGAGAATCACACTTCTAGGCACTAGGGGGTTAATTGGGGCTTGATAGGTTTTATTATTGCAAGAAGTTTTAGAAAAGCCCAATTCACCCCCCTCTTGGGCATCTTGATCCTTTCATCAGTGACTAGTCTCCCTGGAGGATGCATATTCTAAGGAACCGGTTGTGGCATAGCACGAACCGGTTGTGGAATAGCACGAACCGGCTCAGGCATAGCAGAAATATAACTGTCCTCTTCTTCGTCATAATCTGAATCATCATCAGAATCATAGTTTTCATCAAACATTTGTGCCTCCTGCTCCTCCTGCTCCAGCCGCTCTAGGTCGGCCACATCAAAATCATTGTTTATTTGACCGACGTCAGCGTGGGCATTTTCAGATGGATACATCGTCTCCTGCGTGGGGTGACCATCAACGTCCATACTCATCGGAGCTGCATCGTCATCATCCCCTACCTCATGTGCTTCACCTTCGTTGCCATCATTGGACGCATCTGCCTGCTTCCTGCAACCGTCCTCTACCACGATCTCGGCCATGGTCAAATTGGATGCCATAACGATCGTCTGGTATTTTGCCCAGTCAGTCTGGTTGCGCAAGGGCATCAACACATAGTTCGCCCTAATCTTGCCACTGTCAAATCTCCCTTTCAACGAGAAATCACCTTCAAACTTCTCCTTCAGACGCAACATAAGCTCCGTAAAAGGAGGACGCTCATCAAATACTTCGAGTTCTTGTTCCATGTTATCATCAAACAACCCATCTCGTGTACTAATTGTGCCTCCATAAAACAATCTGAATACAGTGTCCATCTACAAAGTGAATAGTGGAACTAAGGTCAAGTGATGGTCTTCTAGAAAGTAAAGAATGGCGTAACTACTTACTAGGTTGCCTTCACTAACCTAACTAACATAATAACCTAACCTAACCTTACCTAACTAAGTAACTAACTAAATATCCTAACTAACGAACTAACAAACTAACTAACCTAACCTAACTAATTAAGTAACTTACTAACTTACTAACTAACTAACCCAACCTAAACTAACCTAACTAACCTAACTAACTAACAAACCTAAACTAACCTAACCTAACTAACTAACTAACTAACTAGATAACTAATTATATAAATAATTAAAAAAACTAGATAACTAACTAAGCAAATAAATAAATAACTAACTAAAATACTAACCTACTTAACCAACTAATAAACTTAAACTACAAAAGAAAACCAAAAAGGATAAAAATTTACCTTCCGGTCGTGGAGGCGGTCGTGGAGGGTGGTGGAGAGGGTGAAGGGTGGGCCCGGTCCAGTGGCGGCCGACCGACCAACGCCTGGCCTAGCCGACCTCCTCCGCGGGCGGGCCGGTCCGGGGCGGCCCTGGCTCGTCCGGGTGGCGCGGGCCGGGGTGGGGACAGGGTTGGGGCGGGGACAGGCGCGGGGGGGCGGCGGGGCCGGGACAGGGCCGGCAGCGCGGCGGAGCAACAACGGCGAGCAGCGGCGGTGCGGGCGAGGAGACAGAGGAGGAGGAGGAAGGCGGGCGCGGCAACCAGATCTAGATCGGCCGCCTGGCGCGGCAAAGCCGTTGACCGCGTCAGGCCGACTGGCGTGGCAAACGCACTAGCCGCCCCAGCCCGCCTGGAGCGGCAAACTGACGAGCAGGGCCCACCTGGGCCTGCGTGGCCGGGCGGTGCCACGATGGCACTTTTGCCGCGCCGACATGCATGGCGCGGCTAACGCTTTTGCCGCGCCATTGGGGATGGCGCGGCAAAAGGGTTAATTTTGCAAAAAAAATGGACAGTGTTGTTTATGAAATTTTTTATTTAATTGGGTTATTAATAAAAAAAAAATTCTCGGACGGCGTGACAGTTGCTGCTTATGGGGAACAAAAGGGAAATGATCGAATGGAAGGAAAGGTACTATGTTGGAGGTGGGTTCCACTGTAATATGTGAATAATTTGTTCTAAAATTTGTGAATAATTTAACATATATTCTTTGATATATGCACTTAATAGAAATAATTTGTAAATTTCTGAAAAATTGGCATATTTTTTTTTGAGATCTGCAATTAATAGAAATAAAAAGTTGTTATCTTCAAATTACACCACGCGTCCAATAAATTATATTGGAAAAATCATTGTAAATATAATAAAAAAGACAACGCAAATATAGTTAGAAGATAATGTAAGTATATGGGAAAAATTCAGTTGACAGGAGGAGCCAAAAACAACCGAATGTTGTCAAGACATATCCCAAAAAAAAAGCTTAAACCAGTCTATATGCAATTAGCGGTGACATTCTGTGGTCCAATTATTTGAAAACAGTTCGATCATTAAGTATCATATTGGCGCTTTCACACCTTTTTAGACACACAAGGAAAGCAAAACAATCCCTGTCATGCATGCATCTCCCGCATTTTCACTATGCCAACAGGGCACTGTAGGGGCGGCTGTAGAACCACTGTAGGGGCGGCTGGCCCAGCCGCTCCTATCAAGGTGTACTTACAGTGCACTCCACTGTAGGGGCGTGTGGGGCAGCCGCCCCTACAGTGCAGCCGCCCCTACAGTGAGAAGCCACTGTAGGGACGGCTGGTGATTGAACCGCCCCTACAGTGGGTCCACTGTAGGGGCGGTTTCAATCACCAGCCGCCCTTACAGTGGCTCTCACTGTAGGGGGCGGCTCTAGATTAAACCGCCCCCTACAGTGGACCACGTGTAGGGGCGGGTTCAATCTAGAGCCGCCCCTACAGTGCATTTGCAGTAAAAAAAATAAATATTTATATAATTGAAACCACAATCACAGTATATATATATAACTCAAACCACAGCACGACATATATATAATCCATACACAAGAGAACTGCAAAGTTCATCATCCATATAAGTTTCCATCATCCATACAAGTTCCATCCACAAACATAAGAGAATTAATACAAGTCCATCCATCCATACAAGTTGCATCATCACCCAAAAGTCCATTACATCCATACAAGTTGCATCATCACCGACAAGTCCATTACATAGTTATAATTAACAAGTCCAAATGATTTTAAAGTTCATCAATGTCCTAGAGCTAGCCTTCAGTCTCACGAAGGTGTTGGAGAAGCGGATTTGTACCTAATTCGGAAATGAGGCTATGGTAAGTCCCTTTGACATGTATAATCTGGTCCAATATGAAGTTGCAAATGTCACCAACGATCTCTAGGAGCTCGTCATCCTTGTATGGGTCCCTTGAAGTGTTTTTCTCTTCGTTCCACTACAAGAGAACAAGTTTAGGTTTAGTATCTCATAGCATATGTGAACTTTTCATACTACGAGAGCGAATAGGTTCAATCTTACCAAGTTAGGGTGTCTCCTGTACGGACCCCTGCAACTAATCATACAACATACATAGTATCCATAATGTACACTCCCTGGCCTTTGCTTGGGGCACTATGTATATGGAGATGTTAAGTAATGCTATTCACAACGACATAATGAAGTACCAGAGTAAATGACACTTACCGCACATAGAGTTTTGATATACAAATCACACTTCCTGTTAGGGTCACACCTTCCCTTATGGTGATTAACATAGAACCGAAATGCCTTGTTTGAATGATTATAGAAAATGCAACATATTAGTATCCAAAGGTGAATGTTACAAGTATATATAAAGACATAAAAGGTAATGAGGATTGTCGATATACATACGTCTTGAGAATCGCTATGAAGTCTTTGTATAACTCCACTGCAACATCCGCTGGATCAAAGACCCATGCCATGCTCCTTTCGACGTTGACACATATACAAATCCAATGATTCATGTTTTCACTTAACCTAAGAAAGAAACAGATAATCTCTTTAATTTGCATCAAACGAAATGTATCGAACAAAGCCTTAAGTATAGAGTCGAACTTACTCGAAGTTGTATGGTATGTATATTGTAGTGTTATGTTGGAGTTTTTTGAAACAGTGAGAGAGGAATGTGGCAACCCTCAGGGACTCTTCCCTTATCTTGTCCCTCCAGATTTTCTCCTTCTCTTGCACTGTCTTTCCAGCATCTAGCTCTTTGCAATCCAGTTTTTGGGGTACTTAAATCTTGTTTGTGCTATAGGTTGAGGGTCTACATACCCAGATTTGTAACTTGGAACCTGTTTCACAATGTGTGCTTGCATTCTACAAATCAGAGTGTTGTGTTAGTTACAATAAAGTCCAAATGTTACATTGGTACCATATCGAGAGGGCAAAGACTACTTACAGGCACCACGTGCGAATTAGATTCACGTCCATTTCTCCTAGGTGGAAGCAAGTCTGCATGTCACTGAAGCCGAAGGCAATTATCGAATATGGGGTTCCAAACATGCCGGAAGGGATGGATGCCTGTATGGTCTCGAGTGTCGTTGGGATAGCACGCAAGTACCAATCATGGAACTTTTTCATTCCAAGTGGCATACACTGCATGATCCGGTTTGGTAGGAACTTCTTGCCTCTCACATATTCTTTTGGGAAATCACTAGACCATTTGATGGCTTCAACATCGGGATACTTCTTTACCCCCTGGTGGAGTTTGCTACTGACGGCTTCCTCATAAGGACGTGCGCTGCCAAGTGCACTGCCATGTTTACGTTGGTTCTAAGGCTTGAACTGGTCATGGGCATGCCACTTGTGAATCGACGTGACGTCCAAGATTGGCTCATATACTGGCCTTGTATGGATGGGATACTTCATCCTGAGTTCCCATTCAGGCGTACCCTCATCTTCTGCATGCCCACCCTTAGAAGCCACTCGTTCAGGTATCAGTTGTGTTTGTTGAGAAGGCTGTTGCATTTCATCACGACTTTCCTCGGCACGAGCTGGAGAAGGCCATGGCATCTCATCATGTCCTTGCTCGGCAACAGATGGAGAAAGTTGTGGCATGTCATCATGGCCTTGCTCGACATGAGCTGGAGAAGGTTGTGCCATGTCTGGCCCATTGTGTTCACGAGCTGGTGAAAATACCTCCCCATCCTCCACATCTCTCACCGGATGCACATCAGTGGGAGTTGGGGAAGCAACATTTAATACAATGTCCCGTTTGTGCCAGAGGATGAACTGGTTCATAACCTCTCCTAGTAAATCCAGCCCTTCAGGAGTTGCGTAGTCTATCTTCCACGTCGTGAACTCGTGCTTCATGGTATGCACCTTCACCCGAGTGTAGTCCTGCGGGACGGAATTGTTGTGCCACTTGCCACCAGGAGGATGTGCCACACCAGTTGCCACCTCCATCACCGTGTTTTGCCTACCGACGAGGACCACCAAAGTGCAACTAGTTGGCTCCCGTATGCGATCAACGGCGGTTGTGCCTGCAGTGGAACCCTGGCTGCTTGGAACATTTGGAGGGCTGCCAACTAGAGCCAGTTCTCCCGGTGGCCCCATCTGTGACCGTGGCTTTGTAGATAATCCTTGTGCCTCCAACGCCTTTGCAACTAGAGCTGTCACTTGGAGCTCAAGCTTAGAAGCTCGGTCTCTGCCATGTTTCTTGTACATGTGATGCTCTGCCTGGAATCCACGCTTCCATATCGTATGTTTTCCTACCCCTCTGGTCCGGCCTGTGTGCTCGGGGTTTCCCAAGCCAAGGCTAAGCTCGTCTCTTTCTCTGGAAGGAAGGAATGTGCCCTTCACCTTGTCTTTGCCATACTTCATTATCCTTGATACTGCCTCTTCGGTCTCCGTGGAATTAAACTTGAGACCACTGCTGACTGAATCCACACTCCTCGCATATATCCAATGACGAGCGCGTGGCTTCAAGTTCATCAATGACGTATTCCCAGAAGCTTCGGCCTCTTCGTCCATCTTCCTAAATTGCTCCTCCTTGCCAGCGTAGCCACCAGGGCCTAGACGAGGGTGGTGTCAGTTCTTCTTTGTCAGCTCCCTGTTACGCTCACTGAGTGTCAATGCTTCTGGTGAAGTCTTCTCAGCAATGAAGGTCTCCCATTGGGTAGGAGTTATCTTTCCATACTTATGAAAGGGAGTTCTCCCTGTTTGGATGAACCTATTTAGCTCCGACCTCCAACGTCGAAAGCATTCTCCCATTATCTTATAAGCATTATCTTTTGCAAGCTCTTCCTTTCCCTTCGGAAACCTAAAAGTTTTCACCAGGAAGTTATCCCACAGTTGCTTCTTCTTATCCTCAGGTACTTTGGCCAGCCAGGGATTGCTGGGTTCAAATTATCTCTTACTAGGGCACCGATCGCATTACGGAATTTGCTTATGTATTCTTGAGGATCGCGGATCGCCCCGTCTGGCCCGACCTCATTTATCACATAGGTCACCCCCTCCTTTGGATATTGGTTTGGCTTTCTATCCCCTCGTGACCTCTTTGGCTTGGCAGTCGACTCTGTGGTAGTGCCCTGAGGTTGTGGAGCATAGGCCTCAATGTCTGCCTCTGTGACTCTTGCCTCCGCTCCCCTTTCCTCTGGTGTCTGGAAACGGGCTGGACGTCGACGTCGCCTTTTCAAAAGTCTAAGAGGGACCTGTACATACGACAGGTCAAAAATGTTAGTAGAGTTGACACGGACAAAGCTTTAGCTGATTAGACAAGCTACTTTGGCTTTATCCCTACCTCTTCATCAGGGTTAAAATCTTTGTCCAAATCCTCCTCTGTTGGCATCCGTCTTTTCTCAATTGGATGTGGATCCTTGGGACTTTCATATTCTGATAGTCCTTCATCCTCCTCTTCGTCATCACTTTCGTATTCTCTTGTTCCCCCTTCCTCCTCGTCAAGTTGCTCTTCCTGAGTAAGCATCACCTCTAGATCATTTTCTAACTCAAGATTCAACTACTCCTGATGGAGCTGGTCCTCTAGTTCTTGCTCTCCATGGGTTGGTTGCTCATCATTCTCGAGGCCTCGGGCTGCACTGCCTGCTTTCTTCGACATTTCGTACTTGGTTCTATTATATGCAAGATACAAAGTGTGATTTAGATACTAAGTAGTAGTAGGTAGTAGCAGTACTAGTAGGTAGTAGCAGTACAAGTAGGTAGTAGTAGTAGTAGTAGTAGTAGTAGTAGTAGTAGTAGTAGTAGTAGTAGTAGTAGTAGTAGTAGTAGTAGTAGTAGGTAGTAGTAGTAGGTAGCAATAGTAGTAGCAGTAGAGGTAGTAGTACTAGTAGGTAGTAGTAGTAGGTAGCAGTAGTAGTAGTGGTAGCAGTAGCAGTAGGTAGCAGTGGCGGTAGGTAGCAGTGGCGGTAGCAGTAGCAGTGGCGGTAGCAAGTAGCAGTGTCCGCAGCAGGCAGCAGGCAGGAGTAGTATAGTAGTAGAGTAGTAGTAGTAGTAGTGTAGTAGTAGTAGTAGTAGTAGTAGTAGTAGTAGTAGTAGTAGTAGTAGCAGGAGGAGTAGCAGCAGGAGTAGCAGCAGGAGTAGCAGGAGGAGCAGCAGGAGTAGCAGCAGCAGTAGTAGCAGTAGCAGTAGCAGTAGCAGTGGCGGTAGCAGTAGCAGTGGCGCAGCAGGTAGCAGGCAGCAGGCAGCAGGCAGGAGTAGTGGTGGTCGTGGTGGTCGTGGTAGTAGCAGTAGTAGCAGCAGCAGCAGCAGTAGTAGTAGTAGTAGTAGTAGTAGTAGTAGTAGCAGCAGCAGCAGCAGTAGTAGCAACAGCAGTAGTAGTAGCAGTAGTATAGGAGCAGCAGCAGCAGCAGTAGTAGTAGTAGTAGGCGCAGCAGCAGCAGCAGGAGCAGCAGCAGCAGCAATAGTAGTAGTAGTAGTAGCAGTAGTAGTAGCAGCATCAGTAGTAGTGGTGGTGGTGGTAGAGGCCTCAAAAACATGTCAATCATCATTTGATCAAGAACCTAGAGCATCAAGGCATCATAACAGAGAAGAGAGAAGGCAATGTAGGGGCAGCAACTCATATTCCATATAATGTATAGACTTAGACAAGTTCATCATTGGCAAAACAAAGAAGAGGAGAGAGTTGGCTAAATAGGTAGCTTCCAAGTTCCTCAAGTTCTTGATCATCAGCTCTTATTCCACTACAAGAAATGGTTGACTTTTTGACATAAAATCTATTTGTGACACTAGCTTTTTGACATTAATTATGACATAGTTATGTGAATTATGACATTAGTTATGTGAATTATGACATCAGTTATGTGTATCATGACAAAGTGCAATGTCAAAAAATGATTGCCATTCAACTCATGTCATAACTAACGTACTATGACATAAACTCATGTCATAACTAACGTATTATGTCATAAACCATACATAATTAACGTCAAAAAGCCAGTGTCACAAATGGATTTTATGTCAAAAAACCAACCATTTCTTGTAGTGTTCCATATAATGTATGGACTTAGACAATTTCATCATTGGCAGTCTAAAGGAGAGGAGATGAGTGTAGTGGCAAAAAACAGCATCTGCTGTAAACAGTATAGAAGTAGTAGTCATAAATATCTCTCGATGGAAAGGCGATATGTACTACTACCAAGGTCATAAATATCCTTGTACTAAAGGTGATATGTAAAAATATCGGCTATAACTTAATTCCTTGGAATATTTTTTCTGCTAAAGGCGATGTTTTTTCACATCGGCTGTATACAAAATATCTCTCGAGTTACACGACTCCCATGCGTTCGGCTTTAACAAGTAGTGCCGAAGCTTCAACTGACAAGTACATGAACCGAAAAGTCTGGTCACAGCCGAATACCCCTCTCTTAGGTTTGACATTTTCGGCTAAAACAAATCGCTAACTATCTTTCCTTTAAACTCAAAAATAAGGACCGATCCTACTATAAGGCTACCGGCCGTCACGTACAACTCGAAATAATCCCCAAGTCATGGAAGTGCCTCCATATATCCTCAACTTCATCAAAAGCTTCTGTTGCACGTCACCTTGCATGAATCTTTTCTGAATTTCCATGAGCTCTGGTAATGAAGAAATAATTGAAGTCCCCTTAAAGGCTTGCAGCCTTCAAAGCATATCTGAGATCCCAACTTGCACACATTGATCCAACTTCGGCTTCATTATCAACACTTTATTCCTTGTCAGCCGATATGAGACTTTGGCTCTAGCTTCTCTCCATTACCACTAGTTAGATTTAAAAATTACTCTGAGAGCCGATTGTCTGAATCGGCTGTTGGTCCTCGTCGAAGACATTCATAGGACCTGCTTCCCAGACTCTTCCAGAGAAACACTCGACACCTTCATACTCCCAATAGATTGGTTCTGTATTAGCAACACTAACCGAATCATCAGCATGAACGATCTCAATATCATCTCCAATCCACTATATGAGGAACTGATGCATAGTTGATGGTACACAACAGTTTGCATGTATCCAATCTCTTCCTAACAGCAAACTGTATGCCCCCTTGCCCTCAATGACGAAGAAGGTAGTGATCAAGGTTTTAGATCCAATCATTAACTCGACATGGACTGCTCCTCGGGTGTCAGAAGAATTTCCTGCAAAATCCCTCAATACCATGTCGGTCTTCAATAGATCTTCACTTGTCATGCCAAGCTTTCTCAAGGTGGTATATGGCATGATATTGATAGCAGCTCCTCTATCGATGAACATCTTGGTTAATGGCTTACCATTGACATACTCTCTCATATATAATGGCTTCAAGTGTCGGTGTCTGATTGGTTTATCAAATACTGCCTTTTCAGCCAAGACAAGATGAGCCAATAAGTCCTGAAATTCACTTTCATCGAAGTCTGAATATGTCTCGTCCTGGACATCTTGATTCTCCAGAGCTACAAACTCTGACGGGAGAAAGAACGCCATGCATGTATCAGCCGAACGATTACCTCCATCCGGCTTCTCTTTAGGACGCCAAACCCGTTTCGTCTTGGTGCCCGCTTGCTCCAACTCTCTGTTCCTCAAGCGCTGCACTCTCCTTTTCTGGCTCTTCCTTAAACCTGGCGGACACCATTGTCCTTTTTGCCAGACATACTCACGGTATTCTTCCTCTTCAGTATGAGCCCAACTCCGATCGGCAAATCTTCCCTGCCGATTCTCAAAACTATTTATTTTTAAGCGCCGATTGTCCTCAGGGATTCGCGCCCCAAGCCTTTCATGGACAGAACGGCGGTTGACTCGAGATTGCCTGTACTCGGAGTACTGACTACTGCATTAAGGGCAGTTGTTCTTAACAGGCAACTTCAAGCCTTCGTTCCAACAATATTGGAAGAACGAGCATTCCCAATGAGATTGTTCTCGTTCCTCCATATCTTCTCGTTCTTTTTGGTACATCTCTTCCTCGTACCTCCTCTGTTTTTTCAGGAACTCTTGCTCTTCATAAAACCTCTGCTTTTGATATCGTTCCTGCTCGCAACGCCACTTGTTCAATAGAATACGTGTCGTGACTCTGGGCCTAGAGGTTTCACCTGTTTCAATTCGGCTATTCTGAAACCGAACCCTCTGCTGAAGTTCCTTACTTGTAATCTGCCGATCGGGGTCAACAGCACCAGCTTCTTTCGCTCTATTAGAAGTTAAAACTTTTATTTTGTTCTTACCCCCAAAATCAGCTGCATTGATCATATTGACAGAGAAGGACACGGTATTCTGTCCAAAAGGACTACCATCCACTTTCATTTTTCCATCAAACCTTAGGTGTCCGTCTTGGATGGCCTTTTGAATCCGCACTCTGAACACTCGGCAATCATTTATGGAGTGAGATTTGGTATTGTGGAAACCACAATACTTCTTGTCTTTGACACCCTCAGGGAGCAGCATAGGATGACCTTCCGGCAACTTGATGCGTCCTTCCTTCAGCAGATATTCAAATAACTTATCTGATTTGGAGACATCAAAATCATAGGTACCTTTTTGCTGCCTCAGCCATCGCTGGTTGACTTGAGTTGGGTCCTTGGCCTAGATTATCTCGGCTGCAGCCACTTCATCTTCATCATCGTAATCAACTGCGTCTTCCAAGAAAGCCTGATACATCTCGGCAGCTATGTCACCCTTCTGGAACTGGTTGCTCTTCCTGAATCCCTGAGCTTGATTGCTCATCATTGCCAACCTTTGTGATAACTGCCCGAGGTCTTCAAATTCCATGCCGAATAGCTTTTCTTTGATACTCGGCAACATGCCAGCTATGGCTATCCCCGGCAATTGGTCATCTGGCAAATTCAGAGAATAGCAGAGATTTTTGGTCTCCCTGAATCGGCGCAGGTACTCTTGCGGTGTCTCGCCGGGTCTCATCCTCAAGCTCATGAGATCGACCAACTTCTTCTCACTGGTTCCCGTAAAGAAGTATGAGTGGAATTTCTGCTCCAGCTCCGCCCACGTACTGATGGAATTCGCTGGCAGAGAGGCGAACCAAGAGAAGGCTGGTCCTGTCAACAACAGCGGGAAGTATCGAATCCTCCAAGCTTCATCTGTAGATGCTTCCCCAAGCTGCATCAGGTATCGGCTAATGTGTTCTACAGTGCCGGTGTCATCCTGACCCGAAAACTTGGTGAAATCAGTAGGAGGTTTGACTCTCAGAGGAAGAGCCACCCGATTGTACCATTCTGGGTAGGGAGACTTGTACGTGTATGTCTGATTCTTCGGTTTTAGGCTGAACTGATTCTGCATCATATCAGCCATCTTATGCATAATGAGGTCAACATTTGAATCAGGAGTTGTTTGTGTTCGCCCCCCAGCATGTAATCCTGCTGAACTCCCGTATCCGGGATTCAGAAGAGCGTTAATTGAGTTGTAGTCCACAAACTCCCGATACCCATCTCCAAACATATTCTTCTGAATTCTGTTCGCCACAAGAGAGACTCTAGAGGCAGATTGCGGGACATCTTCTGTCGTGCCGAACGTGAGCTGGCCATAGGTCTGGGGAGGTTGTTGCATCTCCTGAGAAACCACTCCACCTGTGCTTGGGCCAGCTCCGCTGCTTTCGGCAACTCTCTGACGTTGAGGTACTTGGAACAACAATGGTCCCCGCATCGGACCAGCAGCCTCTTCAAAGTACTTATCCGCGTTTGGACCGAAAGTATTGACCATGATTGCACGAAAAGTGTTCAAGAAAGCCGATTGATGACTGGTCACGGCTCCTGATACAACTCTATGCATTATATCAGTCATCTTCTGGATAGCTTCTTCTTCACCACCGTCAGGAAACTCAGGTTGGTGATGAGGAACAACCTTCGGGAACGTCTGCTTCTGATAGACCTTGTCACTTTTATTCTTGGAGAAGGTCTCTAAGCACTTGCGTTGGAACTCATCGCAAGCTCGCTGCACCAGATCTTTTGACTCTAGCGGCAAATCGTCCATGGTCACATCGAAAGACTGATCTTCGCTAATCTCAGGCATCTTGAAACGAAGTGGTCCCACCGGGCGTGCCAAAAAGTGTGTTGACGCAAAACGTGGCGCCTCGCGTCAAAGGCACACAGCAAGCCGAACGAGGCTAGCTTCAATCGGGAGCCCGGGGTGTATCGAACCCGGAGACGTGCCAGTCGGTTTGACCTGAAAACCAACAAGGGATAAAATGTGAGAATACCTTGGAACATGCTGGGTAAAAACCAGACAGTTCCATATGTACGGCTTTGGAAGCCAATCACGACGGCACACAA
Source organism: Coix lacryma-jobi var. lacryma-jobi (assembly GCA_009763385.1). NCBI lineage: Eukaryota > Viridiplantae > Streptophyta > Magnoliopsida > Poales > Poaceae > Coix > Coix lacryma-jobi. The sequence goes on along the minus strand of CM019823.1, from coordinate 7,773,584 downwards.
CTATAGAAGCTGTTTGTCGAAACAGGTTTAAGATGTCATTCGGCAAGTATAAAGAGAAAACATGTAAACATGTCAAATGTCGAATACATACGTGACAAAAGAATAAAAGAGGTAACTTATAAATACAAATCTATTCAGATAACATGTGCATAGGCCAATCCAGCTAGTCTGCCGCACGTCCAGCCTTCATAAACCTGTCAGGCATAAACTCAAGCAAAGCTAATCCACCGCATGATACCACTTGCTATAAATCTACACCACTCCTTATAATTAGATTAATCCACCGCATGATACGATCTAATTATAAGAAGCTAAAAGCACACATACATCTGAACAGATCTGTACATACTCATTACTCATGTAAGCTTAACCAGAATCGGCAAACTAGCCGAACTGGGGTCCATGAAGAAGAAACATACAAGCAAAGCATGATTAAACTAATCTAAAACCTGCACCTGCCGCACGACACCCAGCTCTATCAAAGCCTAAACATGATCGGCATGCATGAACCCGCAACATGTAACAATCTAGATTGAAAGTCGGTTCGGCCATCATGGGCTTATAATTAGCAGAGCACAAGCAAACTTGTGCAACAAGGCCGAACAGAGATCAATCTAGATTGGGCAAAAAGTGTTGTACGAATTAAATAAATAAAACATATAACACGTGATAACTTGATGAATCTATTAGATCTGCCAAATCTAACAGAGCCGATAACTATTTTTACTCATGACTCAATCCGCCGCACGATACAAGTCATAGGTAAAAACTTCCCGTCATAAGCTTAAATCCGCCGCACGATACTAAGCTTAACATACGAGACTACTTGCATCATATCTAAATCCACCGCATGATACTAGACATGATAACAAGGTTGCCGGTACTTACGGAGGTCGACGGATCGATGATTCCTCTCGAAGAACTCGACGACACGACTATAAGGACTCGAAGATGGCACAGGGCCGGTTGTATTGATGTGGTTGTGAACAATTTTACAATGGTCGAGGGCTTATATTTATACCCTGGACGAAACACGAGTCCTAGACGATTACGACTTTACAATGAAATACGGAAAGATACAAATCAAATTCCTAATCCTTTCAGCGTCTTCCATCGTCACGTGTCCTCTTGTGCAAACCGGCTTCACCTGCATCATCCATCTCCCGAATGGGGTCATTACTTCACGAAATAGCCGACCGCGCAGCTACTCACCGAAAATCCTAAGAACCAAATAATCGTCTGAATGCTTGCCGAATCCTTCTTTTCTCCGCTGGCTAGGCTGATCCGTCATATCCTTACATGTGCAAAAATCTGGTGTTAACACAAACATACATAAAAGGTAGTCTCTCGCACACATACACAAAGGTAGTCTCACACACATACATAAAAAGGTAGTCTCTCACACACATACACACAGGTAGTCTCACACACATACATAAAAGGTAGTCTCTCACACACATACACACAGGTAGTCTCACACACATACATAAAAGGTAGTCTCACACACACCAACTAGCTAGCCCCCGCCGTAACAATTTTCCCTTTGACCCCTTTTCGTTCCCATGGCATTATGTCTTTGGGTAGGTTCTTTTCTACAACATTGATCTTCTTACAAAAGTCTGTGAATAGCGGCATTCCATCGTAGGTATTGTAAGCTTCAACATCATCCACGCCATCAACTCCGATAATGTGTTGTTTCCCAGAGGCAACCACATGCTTTGTCTTCTTCTTTGGGGCAATGTTAGTTTGCGGGTCAGGCATATAGAAAACTTGTGCAACACGTGAAGCGAGCACCCAAGGGTCGTCTAGGTAGGCTACATTCTCGAGGTCTAGGACTCTCAGTCCAATCTCATTGAATTGATGTTCCTTGATCCAACGACATCGAAACAGGGCCACCGTTAAAGTGCCTCCATAGTGAAGTTCCCATATATCTTCAATTATGCCAAAGTATTGGCTCTTTCGCCCCACTCCATCGAGAGCCTCTATTCGAACCCCGCTGTTTTGGTTCACACATTTACTATCCTTTGTGTGGGTATAGTACGTGTACCCATTAATGTCATAAGCATTCCAAGATGTCACTTGTCTTGATGGCCCCTCCGCCAGCATACTGATGGTAATAGAATCATTGGATTCTCCAGGTTGTATGTTCTGGTCCTTCAACCATGTAGTTAGGTGTTGCTTGTGTTGTTTCATGACCCAATCATCTGAACGACCGTTTCTATCCGCTGAAATGGTAGCCAGGTGTTGTTCAATGTACGGTTGCATCAGTTCTGTGCTTTGCAAGACACTATAATGGGCCTGACTCACTTCTTTGTAAGCATGGTCGACGAACACTTTTTTACCACTTGTGCCCTTCCGAGCCAGCCTACCCTTTTGATGAGAATCAGGTTTACCAATCCCTCTTTGTACTTGTAGCCACTCTTGACAACACTCGACGACTTCTTCAGTACTGTAACCCTCTATCATGGAGCCCTTATGGAATGCTCGATTATGCACGTATCGGCTTAGAACTGACATGAACCGCTCGTAGGACCACATTTCATGCAAGTAGCAAGGGCCCAGTGCCTATATCTGATGAACCATGTGAATCATGAGATGTACCAATATATCCAAAAATGCAGGAGGTAGACACATTTGTAGTTGGTTCTGGGTCTCCACCATGAATTCATGTAGATCCTTCAATTCTTTCTTGTCATATGACTTCTGAGAGATCTTTGAAAAGAAGTAGCACATGCGGGTGATGGCCATTTTCAAGAACTCCGACTTTATAGCCCTAATTGCAACCGGAAGGTATACTGTCAGCATCATATGACAATCGTGAGCCTTGTAGTGTGTGAATGATAGGTCTTTCATCGACACTAGCTTCTTCAGGTTCGCTGAAAACCCGGTTGGGACTTTGACCCCCTAAGGAAATTGCATATCGCTCTCCTCTCTTCTGTGGTTAGGTTGAAGCTAGCCGCGGGCAGAGTGTATTTTCCATTATCCTGAAGTATTGGATGAAGCTCTGGCATCACTTTTAGCTGCACCATGTCTTTTCGTGATTTCAGACCATCCTTTGACTTTCCTGTGTCCATTAAGGTAGCCATGAGACTCTCAAAGACATTCTTCTGTACGTGCATTGCATCAATGGCATGGGGGACCTCCAATTCTTTCCAATAAGGTAGATACTGAAAGAAGATCGATTGTTTCTTAAATGGTACGCCTACGATAGGAGGTGTGCTCCTATCTCTGTTCGTTCCATCTGGATTCTTCTTTCCATAGACGACACGTATGTTTCTCACCATTCTGTATACATGTTCTCCATTAGGATGTCTCTCCGAAGGTGGTTCATTCTCCATGGTGTTGTCATAGTATTTCAAGTACAGTTTGCTACGATACCTGTGACCAATCTTTAAGAAGCGGCGGTTCCTTAGGTAAACTATCTTCTTCGATCCATCTAGGTACACCCATGTGGTACCATCCAAACATACTAAGCATCCCGTCTTGCCTTTGATCTATCCAGACAAAGCAAACAACGCTGGGTAATCATTGGTGGTAACAAAAATTATTGCTCTACATATGAAATCCTCCCTTCGGAACGCATCATACATGGGCTCCCCATACCTCCATAGCCTCTCCATTTCTTGCATGAGAGGCACGAGGAACACGTCTATATCAATGCCTGGTTGTTTCGGGCCAGAAATAAGAATAGTGAGGAGAAGGTACTTTCTCTTCTGACACAAATATGTTGGGATGTTGTACATGGTCAATATCACTGGCCATGTGATGTGGTTGCTCATCCTCTCATTAAAGGGATTCATCCCATCGGTGCTCAAGCCGAAACGTACATTTCGTGGGTCTTGGCTGAAGTCTTCGTGATTCGTATCGAAGTCTTGCCACTGACTACAATCGGCCGGGTGTGCAATCCTATCATCATCAACCTTACGCTCATCATACCACCAAGTCATGAGTGCGGCTTCCTTAGGGTTTTGGAACATACGCCTCAAGCGGTCGGTCACTGGCAGGTACCACATTACCAAGGCAGGAATTCTTCTCTTCTTTGCATCAGTGCCTAATGGAGTGTCCTCCGGGGACTGAGATTCTTGCACTGGCTTTTTTGTACCATTCTTATTCCTCTTCTTCCTCGTGGATGCTTCGCCCCCGCTGTAAAGGTCATTATTCTTGTACTGGCTGGCCCCACATCGAGGACACTTTTCTAGATCCTTGAACGTGTCACCACGAAAAAGGATACAATGGTTGGGGCATGCATGGATTTTTTCAACACGCATTGACAGTGGACTTACAACCTTCTTCGCGTGGTATGTGTTGGCGGGAACTGAGTTTGGCTGTGGCAGCAACCATGACAGAAGATGCAACAGATCATCAAAACTACAGTCCGACCAGCCGTACTTAGCCTTCAGGATGAGGAGCTCAAGCACAAAACGTAGCAGCGTCCAGTGCATTGGACAACCCTTTTCAACACCATACACAGTCTCCTTTGATGTCGTTTTCACCCTCTCCAAATTTTCGAGACCTTTTTTGCAGTTTTGGATTATTTCTGGTCCAATGGCCTCAAGCATTTCCTCCAAATTGTCAAATTCAGCTTCATCCCCATCACGTGCTCCGCCGCCATTAGCGCCACCACCTTGTTCACTGCCACAGTCCCGATCCATTTGATCACGAATCTCGTCTGAGAATTGGAACATGAATTGCAAGGCTTCATCCTCATATTCTTGATCATCGATGTCTAGTCCATCACCGTTGTTGTCATTGACAAGCACTTTTTCACCATGATGAACCCACACTGCGTAGTCTGCAACAAATCCTCGCACAATCAGATGTTCTCTGATGGTAGTGGCATCTGAAAATGCCATCTGGTTCTTGCAATCCTTGCATGGACAAACAATTGAATCCTTATTCTCTATCAACGTCGCTGCATGCTTCTTTGCGGCTTCAATAAACCTGTCCACCTCTTCACGGAAACTTGCCTTGAACCTTAACAAACCATACATCCAAGATTTTCTGTACTCCATCTTGTAAAAACAAAACAAACCAAAGAAAATAAAGTAAATGAATCAAATTGTATTCCAATTTCAAGAAACATAAATTCCAAAAAAAAGCAAATCATTCACGAAAAATACATGAAAGTAGGATGTAAATCTCCACTAAAATCAAGTAAGATCAAATAAAAAAGGGTGCAACCTCATTTATCTAACTTATTTACACTAATAGCTTCAAAACTAGGGTATAATTGCTTCATACATAGCTCAAGCACCTTTCTTTATTATAATTAATGTATAAATATTTTAAATTTTATTAATTAGTTAGAATAAATAATTTCAAAGGCTACAAATATTTTACTCACTACAATTCTTTTGCTCACTACAATTCCCACACCGGTCAATTTCATTCCAATTTCATGAAACATAAATTACAAAATAAAAAATAAAAAGAGCAAACCCTAGATCTACATGCACATGAAACATACAACAAATTAGAGTGTAAATCTCCACTAAAATGAAGTAAGATCGACTAGCCAAGGGTGCAACCTCATTTCCCTAACTTATTTACACTAATAGCTTGGAAACAAGGGCCTAATTGCTTCATACAAAGCTCAAGAACCATGGAGGAGAGAGAAAAAGAAAGCTCTAATTACTCACTAATCAACCATTAAAACTTCAGAAAAAAAAGAGTGGAATAGTATTTTCTTACCTTCTACAAGCTCTTCATCCAAGTATTTGAGATCAAAACCTTCCCCTACTAGACCAAGTTTTAGGAGGAGCCCAAGGCCTCCCAACCTTTTTTTCTCGGTTTGAACACTTGGTCCCGAGGTGGAAGAAGGCTGGCTGTAGCTTTTATTCGGATGTTCACTGTAGGGGCGGCTGGTGATTGAACCGCCCCTACAGTGGAGCACTGTAGGGGCGGTTCAATCACCAGCCGCCCCTACAGTGTTTTGTAGGGGCGGCTAGTAACGATGGGCGTCAATATGCCACTGTAAGTGCGGCTCCAACACCAGCTGCCCCTATAGTGAAAGAGACCTCGTACTTGCATAGCTTTTTTCAGGTAGTGTTTTATTCAGCGCAAAAAGGAAAGAAAAAAAAAAGGAAGACCTCGCCCAATTAATTTTATACGAGCCTCAATTATAAGTATGCACGGACCACATCGAGTTATTGCTGCTGGTCTATATGTACGTACACTGTGTATGTACGCGCGCTTATGAACTGAAGAAACCAAGACTTTCTAGGGCTGACCTTGAACATGGGGCACCACCAAACTGGGACTGGTAGTATCAATAACAGTACAAATTAGAATATTAAGTAGGTTGATCAGCAACACTATGATTAAATGTATATTACATCTGAACTTCCTTTGAAGAGACCTGCTGGTTTCAAGACATATTTTGAGGTTTGACCTCTGCGTAGACCATATACACACACATATAGTTTTTTCTTGGGGCACATGGCTGATATATATATACAGTACACATGTAGCAGCATCTGTGTCCTACACATGGTCCGGTTCTATTGGTCTATATAGATTGCATGCACTGCAGATATTAGGTAGGGATTACATACAGCATATATATATATATATATATATATATATATATATATATATATATATATATATATATATATATATATATATATAAACTATACATACTGTATAATTGAGCATATTTGGTACACTAATGATTGTTTCTGTATACTGTGCTCCGGATTCCATACATTTACCACGAAACTTGAACTACATTGCTTACCTGCTTCGCATGAAGTGATCGAGTTAGCTATATATACATGCATACGTATGCACACACGTATATATAGTAGAGAAATAAGTTTGCTACTTTGTTTTTGATTCGTAGAGATCTCGTCATCACAGTTCTTGTTGGGTTGTCAGAAAATGAACAACAGCGTATATATGTACGCGTACATACTCGCGGGAATTCCTAGCTAGTATTATATTCAAAGGAGTTCTAGAGCGAATGGGGAGCTATGTATGGTACTTGTTGTGTTGTTGAAATTCAAACTGACCATTGAATTTCAACTGATGATCGAGGGGGGCGTGTGTGCATACATTGATCTCCATAAAAACTAACGGTGTATGCATATGCACTCCTGCATGGCTCCTTTGACTGACTGTTCGATTAACAAATTAAACTGTTACTTAGACGACAGTCTAATTTACGGCAGACTCGACTGTTTAGCCTTGCAGGATGCTAGCTGCTTGCACTATTATTATTTAATCCTCTATGTGAATTACCATTAAGCTTAGTGCCAATTTCGCCTACATTTCTTCTCTACGTACTAGTGCTCATCTTCTTCTCTTCTCTTCTCTAGTTTGGTTTGCGAGGCGTGTCTCTGCACCATCCGATCTCCTGCAAAGAAAAACAGAGAGAGAGAGAGAGAGAGAGAGAGAGAGAGAGAGAGAGAGAGAGAGAGAGAGAGAGAGCTTTCCACTCTGACTGAATTCTCCAATCCATGCATATGTGCGTCCATACTCGTCATTCGTCAAGATCCATTCGATCAGCTGAGATAACTAAATGAGTACAAAAGGCTAGAAAATGCGTCCATGTATAACAATATTCTATTGCCTAGCTAGCAGTTAGCCTAGCTAGCCTGTGATTTTTCACCTTGTTGGAACATTGAATAATGATGTGCCTGCATGAATGTGGCAGAAAACTTTGAAGTCTTGGAGACCATCTACACTACTGGACCCTTGCTTGGACCGTGCTCTCATATGCAGAAAGGGAACACAAGAGACATGGATCAAGTAAAAGTCGTACTCGCAGCTGACTAATACTAGGTGTGTACACGTTGTGCTCATATTTTCTCCGACATTTCCTAGCAGTTTTGGTTCTGTCTGAAGACACGGACGGACTCTAATCACTCAATTAACGAATAAATAGGTGGGTAGCTAGCTAGCCCGTCAATTAACTAACTTTGCGCCAAACACAAGCATAAACAACAACAGCTATACTTATATAAAATAAAAAAAATAAAAAAAATGTATGCACGCCGGAATGGAGTACGTCGACCAGTCAGCTATATGAATATATAAATATTTTATTTGCCAGTAGTACGTAGTCCAAGCCGACCGATATGCATCATCAGAAGTCACAGTCTAGATGGCCTTTAATAGCTCGAGAATGTTAGAATAAGCAGGTTGCCTTTTTGGCAAGAGACTACGGAGTAGAGAACACACCGTACCCGTGTACCGAATTGAAACAGCTCTATGCATGATCTGTTGCGCACAAGGTTTTGTTTGATTTCCAGTTTGAGAGGTGGTCAAGAACGTACCAATATCTCTGTGGTTGCCGGCCTGGTGGTTTTGGTCGTTATTAGTAGTTTCCGGTGGAGCCTTGACCAAAGATTATATTCAGCGGTCTGCAGGCACATTATTGTTTTGGCGGTTGCCACACCAGACCACTTGTACAGTTTCAAAACCCGTATATGCATGCTCCATGATTGTTGCGCATCCATGCATGGTACTGGTACGTACTGTACGTACGTTATACAGGTATCTATTTTTGTTGTGTAAACTCGCATCATTGCCATGTGCGATTGACTTGGTGTACAAGACTTTGGAGACTGGTCAGAGCGTGGCATGGAGTACTTATATTATGCTCACTTGCTCAGCTAGCTAGTGATGATACTTGGCATCTTAATTATTTTTTGCATGGTTTGTATAATGCATGGCACATGGCAGTACCTCAGCATCGTCTGAAAAGGGAAGGGAAAAAAAGAATATGGTATAAGAGTTTTACTGTTTTCTATTCTATTACTGGACGAAGAAAGATGGTATAATACTGTTGGGCTCAGAGCGTAGAAGACGTGATCTGGGCCTATAACCTTGCCCGATTTATTTATTAGGCCCATGTACAGAGTATTACTACAGCTACTAGTATCATGCCTGTGCTAACGCCACGGCTTTATTCTAAAAATACTTGTGAAAATAACTAAAATGATCATCGGTACCTAGCATTGTCTCTCAAATCTTTTTATTGATGTCCTCTACATATTTCTTCAACTTCCCCATAACATGAGAAATATCGTATGATAATGGCAACTTTACTCTATATATAGGGGAATTCTCACCCACAAACTTTCCACCCATCATATCGAATGTTTGAACCAAAGTTTTAAATAGCAGGCTATAGCACCGCTATAGCTGTCGGAGAGGCTCGCCGCTAAACTATTTTATATCAGTCGTTATGACAATTTTTACCTCTATAACGCCGTTATTTACCGCTATAGTGCCGCTATGAAAATTTTCACTGCGATCTACAAATTAGTATTTCCTACTTAATTTAGTGTTTTGGAGAATTAAATTTTTATGAACCATATTATAATGTCATATTAGTATTTTAGTAATGTTATCTATACTTGTACGACCTTAAAACACATTTGTGATCATCAAATTTCATATTTAACATGTTTTTGCATCAATTAGTGGTATTTTTATGTTTTTTAATAAAATGTTATTTGTCGTAGCGCTGCCAATCGCCATAGCTGTATATCTGCTAAAAGAACCGTCATTTTCAATAGCCCGATGTTTAAAACTTTGGTTTGGACACATACATAAAGTATTAAATACAAACAAAAAAATAACTAATTATACATACTACGATAATTGTGCGAGGCAGTTTTTTTAGCCTAATTAGTTCATGATTTGATAATATTGTGCTACAATAAATATGTGTAAATTAATCAGTCTTAATAAAATCGTCTCATGATTTCTAGAAAGAATAGTAATTTATTTCCTTATTATTCTATTTTTAATTAAATTAGTAACGAAACATCCGATGTGACATCCAAAAACTTTTCACATATGAATTAAACAAGGCCTTAACCTTTGTAATCCTATGTCACAAAAGACTTAAAAATTCACAACCCTATTTAGAACATAATTTTATCAATAATACAAGTATTTATAATAATTTCTTTCCATGCCCAATTTTAAAATACATGCAGAATCCATCCACTGCTTGGTTATTAGATGTCAGGGAACGAATCGATAAGTTTACACAGAGAAAGCACAAATACCATGAAGTTTGGTTAATGGATTGTGACGTAACGACCCTAATCCCATGGCCCACCGATCACTATCATCCACTGACAGTCGATCCGTACAGCCAAGGGGTTAAGACCGGGTTCGCCACTGGGCTACATCAGTGCCCGATGTCCACAGGATCAACTCACAATTCAGTTACAATCTCTTGAACATTTTGACAAATAACATCGGAGTAAATAGCGGAAGACTTAAATAACAATAGTTTTACAAACCAGAGTTCAACATAAACTTAAAGTGAAGTTATTACAGACCATAGTTCAAATAGAAAGAGTTGGCATGGTAGCAAATGACAACGACTATAGGATAAAGATACATCACCCAGCCCAAGGGTGGATAATCACACATCGGCCTCATCGGCCTCATCCTGAACCACAGTCACACAGCAGGGTCCAAGGCATACTGAGGGATCTGCCATACCTGCAACATGGGTAAAAGAACCCTGAGTACAAAGGTACTCAACAAGACTTACCCGACTAAAGAAAAGGGAGAAGACTCAGGAATGCAGGCTTAGGGTAGTCAAGGTAAGGCTTAAGCAAGTTCAAGTATTTTGCAGAAAAGCATTTTTGGTAAACCTCATTTTTATTTTGAAAGATTCAGTATTCCTTGTTCCATCATAATCCTTGATTCATTTTACTTTCCAAACAGACCTAGTTGAGAACCACTCCCTGTTGACAGTCAGTGACTAAGTCTCCATAACCGAGGAGCAGCGTTAATCCGGATAAATAATACTCAGCTGAGGGTCCCTATCCACACTGCATATGTAGCACCCAAGCTTGCATATGCCAACTCGTCTACCACGATTCCTCCAAGATTGGGCCCGGTCCTACGCCACCCGGAAGTACAGTACACCACTCCAATCCGGGCCTCTAACCCACGTGGGTACATGCTACTTCCGCCATCTCTCCACTCCCAGTGCGCGGTTGTCGGTCCAATAAAGGATTCCTCGGAGCCGAAGCTTTCCGTAGTATGTGAATAGTTGCAAGTCTTAGTCAATCAGGCCCCCATACAGGTGGTCCCTAAATTTTCCAGCCAGCGACAAGCACCTCGGGACTCTAACCCAAGAGTACAGGTCCTGTCAGTTTTTCAACCCTGTCCCGGTCGGTGTCAACTGTTGAGTCCCGGACTACAACATGACGGCACCGTACGCAAGGACAACCTCTCCTTCCCATTGACTAGGTACGGATCAGATACTTAGCCAAAGGTGGGAGTAAACCAGAAATTCCCAGAAAGATTCTTAAAGTGATCACACTTTTGAGATAGGCATTTTATTGCAAATCTATCATATAGCATTACTAAGCACTTTGCAAATAGTTTTTGAAAAGCAGGTATCGGGTGTATCATTGGTCAAGGTAGATAATGCATCAGATAGGATTTCACTCAACTCCTATCAACCTAATGCAATAATTTAACTCAAAACATTTAAAGAAAACATTTATAAAGGCAAGGTAGGGTTAAATGCACCGGGGCTTGCCTTGGACGGCAAAAAGAGCAGAGTCGGGGTAGGTAAAGGTGTTGGAGCTCGGAGTTGCCTCGGGGACAGATCCTTCGGCGGCTACCTCGACTTCAGGTCCTTCTTCGTCAACTATACGGATGCAATGATGAATGCTCATGAGAATGATGACATGGACTTAAGGTGCAAGACAATACCACAGATTCTAGATTACTCTCAGGCAAGGCATAATCGAATCTAGGTTGAGCATAAAAGTAACCATTTCTTCCTTAAGCAAATTTGGTTTAACTTGACTTTATCATAACTATCCTAAGCATCAACCAAACATAGCATCACAAACATCATAGACCAAAGGGTAGGGGTCTATGAACATCAATCAATCCAAAGATCACATCATCAAACATCTATTACTAACCCTAATCCACCTTTTCTATTTTCTTAATTATTTTAAAAGGTCATTTTATGAAGGTGCTCCAAAAATTACCAAATTAACCACATAAGTTCATTATGGTACAAGTATATGGCAAAACAAATTTCATAATTTTTGGAGGTCATTAAGGTGCTCAATTAAATCTAGACATTTAATTAACAAAAGGCACTATTCCTTAATTAAAATTAAGCTCAAAAATCAACTTGTTCCAAATGACTTCAAAATTTTACCAGAGACTCCTCATGACACAACTAGCTTGCAAAATTTATCTCAAGATTTTTGGAGCTACAGAACACTCTCTAAAAATACCAAAGTCTTCATTTTTCAATTAAAAGGGGGATTTTTCATTTTCAAATTTTTGCAGAAAAGTCAAGTTTTATATTTTTATAAAATACTTCAAGGTACAAAGAGTCCATCCTCAAAATTTCAGAATTTTTGAAGCAACACAGAAAATCACACAAAAATATGAAATCAGAGCACTATTCAAAATAAACTGGAAATTGATAAACAGCACTGTTCATCTTCTCCCTCTCGCCGGCGGTCACCCGACGGCGGCGCGGCGATGTTCCGGGCACGGCAAGCGCTTGCGGACGAAACCAAAGACACGGGAAGGTTCAGGAGCTCACCGGCGACCGATGACGCGCGGCGGCGAGGCGAGGGGACGGCCGGAGCTAGGAGTGCGACGGAGCGGGGTCGTCGGCGGACCGAACGGCGTCGCGACGGCGTTCCGTCGTTCCTGAGCACCACAAGAGGTCGCCGGGGTATGGTTAGACGCGCAAGGACACAAGGAAGATGAAACAGGGGTCGGAGGGAGATGATCGAGACCGGGGAGAGAGTATTTCTCAACCCGAGCCTTACCGGCGTTTCACCGGAGATGGGAGAGATAGGTTACGCCGGGCAACTGGAGGTGTCGGAGGTGAAATTGAGGAGCGGGAAAGCTTCGCAAGGTCACGGCGGAGCCTTTGGGCTAGCTGGGAGGGAAGCGGAGGCTCTGGCTTGCTCTGGCCACGGTGGCGGAGGCGATGAGAGCTTCGGCTCTCCGGCGGCCCCTTTATAGCCGCGACTAGGAACCGGTAGAGACCGAGTGGAGGTGCGGACGAGGTTCGCGGAGGCATGCGCGCTCGATTGCGCTCGGGTAGAAGGACAGGCGTGCGTGCATGGACCGGGTGTACACTCGCCGGCGACGGCCACGCGGCGGCGCTGTCGGGGAGCAGTGGGGGACGGTCGCGAGGGTCAGCGCTTGCGCGTGCGGGTGCGGCGTGCTGTCGCGGCTGCAGGCGACAGGTCGGGGGCTGGCGTGCAGCAGCCAGGCGCGCGGCGCACGCGGCGACGGCGAGCGGCCATGGCCGGACCCCCCCCCCCCTACCGGAGAAGAAGAACAGTAGCTAGGGTAGGGTTTGACTTTCTGTATTTTGCAAAATACTCTCAAAAATTGAACTGCACAGGAAAAACTCAAAACACCAAAGTCGTACAGAAAAATGAGATCTACAACTTTGTCAATAAGAACATTTTCAAATTCCAAATAGTTTTTGAACTATATTTGAAAACAGCAAGGGAATACTTTTGGAATTTGAATCAATTCAACATTACTCTGGATTTCAAACTGAAACTTGAAAATCTGTAAACATGAAAGTTGTTCCTTTTATCAAAACCTACAACTTTGCTATTATACACTTTTCCAGAAACTCATTAGTTTTTGAACTTATTTTGAAAACTGAAAAGGGGACAAAAACTGAAGTTTGATTGAATTTGAAATAACTCAAAATTTTGTACTGCAACTTGAAAATTTGTAAATACCAAAGTTGTTTCTCTTTGAAAGATCTACAACTTTGCTTTTTGGACCAACCCCAAATTTTGAATAATTTTTGAATTACAAACAGAGGGATAAAATCCAGGATTTGGAAATCAGGGATTTGTAAAGGGTTTTGAAATTCAAATTCTGATTTTTGAACTTTGGTCAACACAACAACACTTCAAGTCATCCAACTGAACAAGAATTACACAAAGCTACTCACAGAGATGAAATTACCATTTTGCCCTAGAAGAGAGAAGTGGGCTAAATAGGGTTTTTGCAATAGAGGTAAATCACATAAAATGACACACTAGCAAAATGCATACACAAGAAACCATGATCAAGATGCTTAATGATGATAATGATGATATGTCAAGTTAATTACATGCTAAACACCAGAGGTGTTACAGCCTCCCCCCCTTAAAGAAATCTCGCCCCGAGATTCCACGTCTTAAGAAAGGACAAAGAAGGGATAAAGGCAAAACTTTACATGGAAAGAGACTCGAGAAAGTCGGGGTAGTTCTTTGCTAAGAAGTCTTCAGATTCCCAAGTAGCTTCTTCTTCAGAGTGCTGGTTCCACTGGATTTTGTACCACCTTGTGGTAGTTCTTCGAGTAACACGATCCTTGCGGTCCAACACGCGAACTGGATATTCTGAGTAGGATAGATCAGGCTCTAGCTCGACACCTTCAACTTCCACGACATGTTCTGGTACTCTGAGACACTTCTTGAGTTGGGAGACATGGAAAACATTGTGGACAGCGGAGAGATGATCGGGCAACTTCAGCTTGTAAGCTACCTTGCCACAACATTCCAAAATCTCAAACGGACCAATGTAGCGAGGTGCTAACTTTCCTTTGACTCCAAAACGAGTGACTCCTTTGGTTGGTGAGACCTTGAGATATACATAATCTCCAACTTGAAACTTCAGAGGTCGACGTCTCTTGTCAGCGTAGCTCTTCTGTCGAGATTGGGCAATCTTCATATTCTCCTGTATCTGCTTGACTTTCTCTTCCATATCTTTAACCAGGTCAACCCCAAAGAATTCTCTTTCTCCGGGCTCAGACCAACTGAGGGGTGTACGACAACGACGACCGTACAACGCTTCAAATGGTGCCATCTTGATGCTCTCTTGATAACTGTTATTGTAAGAGAACTCTGCCAAAGGCAAACAGTCATCCCAAGTATCTGCGAAGGTAAGAACACAGGCTCTCAACATGTCCTCTAGCACTTGGTTGACTCGCTCAGTTTGTCCATCAGTTTGCGGATGATATGCCGTACTATGCAACAGCTTGGTCCCAAGTGAGGTATGGAACGCTTTCCAAAACTTAGCGACAAACTGAGTACCACGGTCAGAGACAATGCTCTTGGGTATGCCATGAAGTTTCACTATGTTGTTCTTGTACAAGGTGGCATACATAGGGACGGTGTAACTGGTCTTCACTGGCAGAAAGTGAGCTTGCTTAGTGAGACGATCCACGATCACCCAAATGGAATCAAAACCTTTCTGGGTCCTGGGTAGTCCATTGATAAAATCCATACTAATGTCGTCCCATTTCCAAGCGGGTACTGGCAAAGGTTGCAATTCTCCTCCAGGCTTCATGTGTACTGCCTTGACTCTTTGGCAGGTATCACACTGAGCGACATACCGGGCAATCTCAATCTTCATTTTCGTCCACCAGAATCTCTGCTTCAAGTCTTGGTACATCTTGTTGCTGCCGGGGTGAATAGAGAATCGGGTCAAGTGTGCTTCATCAAGAATTAACTGTCTCAATTCAGGCACCTTGGGAACTACTAGACGGTTCTTGAACCAAACAACTCCTACATCATCGATCCTGAAACAATCAGTCTTTCCGGTCTGGACCTTTTCGATGATGTGCTTGATTCCAGGGTTATCTTTTTGAGCAGCAATGACTTGATCCTTAATCGATGTTTCTATGCTGACGTTGTTCAGGCTTCCTTGTGGGATCATTTCGATACCCATCCTTTCAAGTTCATGGCACAAGGAAAAATCAGAGGGCTTCATCGTCAGACAGTTGCAGTATGACTTGCGACTGAGAGCATCGGCAACTACATTTGCCTTTCCAGGATGGTAATGTACTTGGATATCATAATCTTTAATCAACTCAAGCCATCTTCTCTGCCTCATATTCTAATTCTTCTTGAGTGAAGATATACTTTAGGCTCTTGTGATCCGTATACATATTGCAAGTACTGCCCAACAGATAGTGACGCCAAATCTTCAAGGCATGCACGACTGCTGCTAGCTCAAGATCATGGGTGGGATAGTTTTCCTCATGTCGCTTAAGCTGTCGTGAGGCATAAGCGATTACTCGTCCTTCTTGCATCAAAACACAGCCCAAACCAGTACCAGATGCATCACAGTATACATCGAAGGGTTTCTCGATATCTGGTTGAGCTAGGACTGGTGATGTAGTTAGCAGTTTCTTCAGGGCTTGAAAGGCTTGCTCACAGGCTGGTGACCAAACGAAATCCACGGAATTCTTCAACAACTCTGTGATAGGCTTGGCGACTCTGGAGAAATCTGGGATGAAACGACGATAGTATCCAGCCATTCCCATGAAGCTGCGAACTTCGCGGACAGTGGTAGGTGGCTTCCAATCCAAGATATCTGCCACTTTTTCAGGGTCAACTGACACACCTTCCGCGGACAGGACATGACCAAGGAATTGAATTCGATCTAGCCAGAATTCACACTTACTGAACTTGGCATACAGCTGGTGATCTCTGAGACGGGAGAGAACGATTCGAAGATGCTCGGCGTGATCTTCAGGAGTTCTTGAATAGACAAGGATGTCGTCAATGAACACGACTACAAATTTATCGAGCTCTGGCATGAACACAGAGTTCATGAGATACATGAAATGAGCGGGGGCATTGGTCAAGCCGAAGGACATGACCAAGTACTCATATAGGCCGTATCTGGTGGTGAAAGCTGTTTTAGGAATGTCTTCTGGACGGATTTTTATTTGGTGATAGCCAGATCTGAGATCAATCTTGGAGAACACTTTGGCTCCAGACAACTGGTCAAAAAGAAGGTCAATGCGAATATTTGTTCTTGATGGTGACCTCATTGAGCGGGCGATAATCAACGCACAGACGAAGGCTTTTGTCCTTCTTCTTCACAAAGATAGCAGGACAGCCCCAAGGAGATGAACTTGGGCGAATGAGACCCTTATCCAAAAGCTCTTGCAATTGGATCTTCAGCTCTGCCAACTCTCTGGGAGGCATTCGATAAGCTCTACGGGATATAGGAGCAGTCCCGGGCTTTAGCTCTATGGCAAACTCAACATTACGGTCGGGAGGCAGACCGGGTAGATCTTCTGGGAAGACATCAGGGAACTCACAGACCACGGGAATATCCCGGACTTCCGGAACACATGCGGCATTCCACTGAGTGGTTGCTGGCTTTTGAGGCATAGGAAGTTGGAGAAGGAGTTTGGAGCTGCTGTTAGGAATATCCACTCTCACAACTCTATTCAAGATGTCTATCATGGCTTTATACTGACACATCCAATTCATGCCTAAGATGACATCTATCTCTTGATCGCGCAGTACTATCATGGTGGTAGGAAAGACATGTTTCCCCAACATTACTGGTATACTGCGGACCACTTCCTTAGTATTTATCCGCCCTCCAGGCGAAAATATGCAAAAACTTTCTTTTAACTCCCCCATGGGTAACTCATGCTTGATGACAAAAGTGCGACTGATGAAGGAATGCGATGCACCAGAATCAAACAAGACGACTGCAGGATGATTGGCAACAGAGAACCTACCGAGCATGACGGGCTCTCCTTCTGGGATGTTACTGACGGTGGTGAAGTAGACTTGCCCGTGCTTCTTGACAAACTTGCCCTTCTGGACGTGCTGCTGCGGTGCACGGTGCTGCTGCTGCTGTGATCCTCCAGGGCCTTTCTGTGCATGCTGGGCATTCTTCTTGGGCTTTGGACAATCACGAGACCAGTGACCAACTTGGCCACAGTTGTAGCATGGATGGTTGTAAGCTGTTTGAGGGGCGGTGATGCGAACACCTGGGGCGTTCGGCTGAGTGGCACTTTGCTGGTTGGCATTATGAGTGGTGGCCGCGGTACGAACGACCACTTGCTGATGGGGATATGGTGCACGGTTTTGGTGGTGGCTGGGGTGGTAGATGACTCTTGGGCGCTTGTGATTGCTGGAGAAGCTGCTAGACCCAGCCTTCTTCTTCTTCTTCTCCTCTTGATACTGGCGGTTACTTTCCTCGAAAGCGACAGCACGGTCAACAACATCATGATAGGATCCGGTTAGGTTGTTGGATAGACCTCTGCGAATCTTAGGGTGCAGACCCCTGAGAAAACAATCTCTCTTCTTCTCCTCCGTGTTGACATAGTCGGAGGCATACTGGCTCAGGTGGTTGAACTGACCCACATACTGCATCACTGTGGATTCCTTCTGCTGCAGGGCTAGGAACTGATCAAGCTTCATCTTCATCAGACCTGATGGGATGTGGTGTGCACGGAAAGCGGTGCGGAACTCCTCCCAGGTCAACTCATGACCTTCCGGCTGGGCAGCCAAGAGGTTGGCATACCAAGCACTTGCTGGACCACGAAGCTGCTGAGAAGCAAACCGGGGCTTCTGGACTTCAGTGCATCGGATGAGACCAAACTTCTGCTCCATGGTGCGGAGCCAATCATCAGCTTCGAGGGGTTCATCGGCTCTGGTGAAGACCGGTGGACGGGTTTCAGTGAACTCCACATAGGTGGTCTCTTGGTTGTGACGACCACGGTGACCAACATTCTGATGTCCTTGGTTCTGAGCCATCAGGTTGGCAGCGGCGGCCAAAGCTGCAATGGCATCTGCCAGGGTAGCAGGAACTGGTGGAGGGTTTGGAAGGTTGGCACCTCCGGAACTTCCGGCTCCAGTGCGGGTGTTCACAGGCATCTGTTAAGAACTTGGGAACTTAGCATCCAAAGATTGATTTTTGAACGAAACTGACTGATAAGATTCATAGATGCAAAGGTAGACAACTGATACAAAGGTTCGATAGATGACCACCAACTGGCAAAGGAAAGGTACAAGACACGATACAAACTGGACTAGACAGAAGACCAACTAACGCCCCAAACCTAGACTAAGGCTTTAGGTGAGCAGATGGTACAGACACAAGGAGTCTAGTCGTCATCGATGTAGATCATCTCTTCATCATCATCATCCTCGATGATAAGCTCAGGCTCTTCCTCCTCATCTTCATCTTCAACATGAACATCTTCAGCAGGTTCCACTTCTATGTTCTGGACTGGCTCTTGCTCTATTTCAGGTTCCTCCACGACTCCATCTTCTGGATCCTCAGCAACAGGTGGAATCATGGGGTGAAGCTGGTCGTACAGTTGATGTACCTCCTCATGAAGTATAACATTGTACTCCTCAACCTGGGCAGTGTACTGCTGTAGTCCATGGAGCTGGGCTCTGGCGATGTCCTCGCGGTTCCAAGCCTCGTTGCGCTGCTCGATAGCGCGAACTGTGTTCCGATTGGCCTGCTCCAGGGAAACTCGTGCCTCATAAAACTCCATGCGGGAAAGATAGAAGTCATGCTCCATGTTTTCCATCTCTGCCTTGAGATTCTTGATCTCCTCCTTCAGCTGCTTGCGGTTGCGGCGGGGAAAACGACGTCCATTGGAGGATTCTCCAATCTCTTCTCCTGTGCGTGGCGCCAGCTGGTGACGCGGCACACCATGAGGTCCAGTTGACTTGCGAGCAGTCCGCTTGAGGATGGCCATATCTGGACAAGAGGTTATAGATGAGAAAGGCTAGCAAGAAAAGGTAAAGACATACTATCCCAACTGACTAGAGAAGAAGTTATTATCTTAAGTGTTTATGACATGATGCATGATTCGTTCCTACGGAACAAGGCAATGCAACTACTAAGATAAGGTACATAGGGCTTATACAAGTTGTCTTGCTACTAGTTGCCAAAGACAAGATGAGATGAGAGAAGCAATTTGGACTTAAAATAGTCAAGTTTAGTTTTTGGACTTAAAAACCTTTTGAAGTTTTCGCAAAAAGATCGCAACGTCGTAGTGAGATGCTCTGATACCACTCTGTGACGTAACGACCCTAATCCCATGGCCCACCGATCACTATCATCCACTGACAGTCGATCCGTACAGCCAAGGGGTTAAGACCGGGTTCGCCACTGGGCTACATCAGTGCCCGATGTCCACAGGATCAACTCACAATTCGGTTACAATCTCTTGAACATTTTGACAAATAACATCGGAGTAAATAGCGGAAGACTTAAATAACAATAGTTTTACAAACCAGAGTTCAACATAAACTTAAAGTGAAGTTATTACAGACCATAGTTCAAATAGAAAGAGTTGGCATGGTAGCAAATGACAACGACTATAGGATAAAGATACATCACCCAGCCCAAGGGTGGATAATCACACATCGGCCTCATCGGCCTCATCCTGAACCACAGTCACACAGCAGGGTCCAAGGCATACTGAGGGATCTGCCATACCTGCAACATGGGTAAAAGAACCCTGAGTACAAAGGTACTCAACAAGACTTACCCGACTAAAGAAAAGGGAGAAGACTCAGGAATGCAGGCTTAGGGTAGTCAAGGTAAGGCTTAAGCAAGTTCAAGTATTTTGCAGAAAAGCATTTTTGGTAAACCTCATTTTTATTTTGAAAGATTCAGTATTCCTTGTTCCATCATAATCCTTGATTCATTTTACTTTCCAAACAGACCTAGTTGAGAACCACTCCCTGTTGACAGTCAGTGACTAAGTCTCCATAACCGAGGAGCAGCGTTAATCCGGATAAATAATACTCAGCTGAGGGTCCCTATCCACACTGCATATGTAGCACCCAAGCTTGCATATGCCAACTCGTCTACCACGATTCCTCCAAGATTGGGCCCGGTCCTACGCCACCCGGAAGTACAGTACACCACTCCAATCCGGGCCTCTAACCCACGTGGGTACATGCTACTTCCGCCATCTCTCCACTCCCAGTGCGCGGTTGTCGGTCCAATAAAGGATTCCTCGGAGCCGAAGCTTTCCGTAGTATGTGAATAGTTGCAAGTCTTAGTCAATCAGGCCCCCATACAGGTGGTCCCTAAATTTTCCAGCCAGCGACAAGCACCTCGGGACTCTAACCCAAGAGTACAGGTCCTGTCAGTTTTTCAACCCTGTCCCGGTCGGTGTCAACTGTTGAGTCCCGGACTACAACATGACGGCACCGTACGCAAGGACAACCTCTCCTTCCCATTGACTAGGTACGGATCAGATACTTAGCCAAAGGTGGGAGTAAACCAGAAATTCCCAGAAAGATTCTTAAAGTGATCACACTTTTGAGATAGGCATTTTATTGCAAATCTATCATATAGCATTACTAAGCACTTTGCAAATAGTTTTTGAAAAGCAGGTATCGGGTGTATCATTGGTCAAGGTAGATAATGCATCAGATAGGATTTCACTCAACTCCTATCAACCTAATGCAATAATTTAACTCAAAACATTTATAAAGGCAAGGTAGGGTTAAATGCACCGGGGCTTGCCTTGGACGGCAAAAAGAGCAGAGTCGGGGTAGGTAAAGGTGTTGGAGCTCGGAGTTGCCTCGGGGACAGATCCTTCGGCGGCTACCTCGACTTCAGGTCCTTCTTCGTCAACTATACGGATGCAATGATGAATGCTCATGAGAATGATGACATGGACTTAAGGTGCAAGACAATACCACAGATTCTAGATTACTCTCAGGCAAGGCATAATCGAATCTAGGTTGAGCATAAAAGTAACCATTTCTTCCTTAAGCAAATTTGGTTTAACTTGACTTTATCATAACTATCCTAAGCATCAACCAAACATAGCATCACAAACATCATAGACCAAAGGGTAGGGGTCTATGAACATCAATCAATCCAAAGATCACATCATCAAACATCTATTACTAACCCTAATCCACCTTTTCTATTTTCTTAATTATTTTAAAAGGTCATTTTATGAAGGTGCTCCAAAAATTACCAAATTAACCACATAAGTTCATTATGGTACAAGTATATGGCAAAACAAATTTCATAATTTTTGGAGGTCATTAAGGTGCTCAATTAAATCTAGACATTTAATTAACAAAAGGCACTATTCCTTAATTAAAATTAAGCTCAAAAATCAACTTGTTCCAAATGACTTCAAAATTTTACCAGAGACTCCTCATGACACAACTAGCTTGCAAAATTTATCTCAAGATTTTTGGAGCTACAGAACACTCTCTAAAAATACCAAAGTCTTCATTTTTCAATTAAAAGGGGGATTTTTCATTTTCAAATTTTTGCAGAAAAGTCAAGTTTTATATTTTTATAAAATACTTCAAGGTACAAAGAGTCCATCCTCAAAATTTCAGAATTTTTGAAGCAACACAGAAAATCACACAAAAATATGAAATCAGAGCACTATTCAAAATAAACTGGAAATTGATAAACAGCACTGTTCATCTTCTCCCTCTCGCCGGCGGTCACCCGACGGCGGCGCGGCGATGTTCCGGGCACGGCAAGCGCTTGCGGACGAAACCAAAGACACGGGAAGGTTCAGGAGCTCACCGGCGACCGATGACGCGCGGCGGCGAGGCGAGGGGACGGCCGGAGCTAGGAGTGCGACGGAGCGGGGTCGTCGGCGGACCGAACGGCGTCGCGACGGCGTTCCGTCGTTCCTGAGCACCACAAGAGGTCGCCGGGGTATGGTTAGACGCGCAAGGACACAAGGAAGATGAAACAGGGGTCGGAGGGAGATGATCGAGACCGGGGAGAGAGTATTTCTCAACCCGAGCCTTACCGGCGTTTCACCGGAGATGGGAGAGATAGGTTACGCCGGGCAACTGGAGGCGTCGGAGGTGAAATTGAGGAGCGGGAAAGCTTCGCAAGGTCACGGCGGAGCCTTTGGGCTAGCTGGGAGGGAAGCGGAGGCTCTGGCTTGCTCTGGCCACGGTGGCGGAGGCGATGAGAGCTTCGGCTCTCCGGCGGCCCCTTTATAGCCGCGACTAGGAACCGGTAGAGACCGAGTGGAGGTGCGGACGAGGTTCGCGGAGGCATGCGCGCTCGATTGCGCTCGGGTAGAAGGACAGGCGTGCGTGCATGGACCGGGTGTACACTCGCCGGCGACGGCCACGCGGCGGCGCTGTCGGGGAGCAGTGGGGGACGGTCGCGAGGGTCAGCGCTTGCGCGTGCGGGTGCGGCGTGCTGTCGCGGCTGCAGGCGACAGGTCGGGGGCTGGCGTGCAGCAGCCAGGCGCGCGGCGCACGCGGCGACGGCGAGCGGCCATGGCCGGACCCCCCCCCCCCTACCGGAGAAGAAGAACAGTAGCTAGGGTAGGGTTTGACTTTCTGTATTTTGCAAAATACTCTCAAAAATTGAACTGCACAGGAAAAACTCAAAACACCAAAGTCGTACAGAAAAATGAGATCTACAACTTTGTCAATAAGAACATTTTCAAATTCCAAATAGTTTTTGAACTATATTTGAAAACAGCAAGGGAATACTTTTGGAATTTGAATCAATTCAACATTACTCTGGATTTCAAACTGAAACTTGAAAATCTGTAAACATGAAAGTTGTTCCTTTTATCAAAACCTACAACTTTGCTATTATACACTTTTCCAGAAACTCATTAGTTTTTGAACTTATTTTGAAAACTGAAAAGGGGACAAAAACTGAAGTTTGATTGAATTTGAAATAACTCAAAATTTTGTACTGCAACTTGAAAATTTGTAAATACCAAAGTTGTTTCTCTTTGAAAGATCTACAACTTTGCTTTTTGGACCAACCCCAAATTTTGAATAATTTTTGAATTACAAACAGAGGGATAAAATCCAGGATTTGGAAATCAGGGATTTGTAAAGGGTTTTGAAATTCAAATTCTGATTTTTGAACTTTGGTCAACACAACAACACTTCAAGTCATCCAACTGAACAAGAATTACACAAAGCTACTCACAGAGATGAAATTACCATTTTGCCCTAGAAGAGAGAAGTGGGCTAAATAGGGTTTTTGCAATAGAGGTAAATCACATAAAATGACACACTAGCAAAATGCATACACAAGAAACCATGATCAAGATGCTTAATGATGATAATGATGATATGTCAAGTTAATTACATGCTAAACACCAGAGGTGTTACATGGATGGACATGGCAGGACCGCCTGGATGGTCCACGCTTCCTCCATGCATTGATGCACGTCTTAGTGTGGCTGATGGCCATCTCGCCGAACCGGAACAGTGTCACGGCGGACCGCCCCGTGTGTGTGATCGCCACGTCATCCTTGGTGCGGGAGTCCTCCACGAAGGAACGGATGGTGGCCTGCCCGGTACACGGCGTCCCCGCCAGCGTGCGACTTGATGCAGGACACAACTGCGAGTCCTCCACATGTAGCCGAAGCCCGTGCGCAGAGACGCTCCGGCAAGGGAGCGAGGGCTTGCTGAGTAGCCCGTGCACTGAGTCCTCCACGTGCAGCAGCAGCAAGCGTGTACTGACAATGGAGGTGCCCATGACGGAAAGATGCGGCAGCAGCTCGAGACCGAGACGGGCGCGACTGCGCGAGCGACACGCCCACATATGACGCCGAGGAGGAGGCGGAGCGCGAAAAAAGATAAACAAATGGGAGGGAGTATCGAACCGTGGCGGAATGGAGCAGGCCTGCGGGATTAGACGCGGAGGTGGGCAACGCGAGAGATAGGGAATACCATACAAATGATTCTGACCCTTACATTTGAGTAAGGAGAGAGAGCATTGAAAAACAATCTGGATGGTTGATTTTTATGAAGTTAGTTTAATACTCCCTCCATCCCAAATTATAAGACATTCTAAGAATCTTGGAGAGTCAAAGTTTTTCAACTTTGACCAAATTTATATAATAAGATAATAATATTTATGATATCAACTAAGTGCAATTAGATTCTCCATTAGTTATATTTCCATAATATGTATATTTGATGGTATAAATCTTTATATTTTTCTCTATAATTTTAGTCAAAGTTGAAAAACTTTGACTCTCCAAGATTCTTGGAACGTCTTATAATTTGGAATGGAGGGAGTACCATACAAATGATTCTGACCTTACATTTGAGTGAGTAAAGAGAGAGAGCATTGAGAAACAATCCGAATGGTTGATTTTTATGAAGTTAGTTTCTGGACTTAGCAAAGAATTGGGTCGATGCTTTAATAGGGTAGATTATTAATATACTCACTCAGTCCTATTAATATATAGCGTATTTTGGCATTTGAAATTTGTAGTGAAATATTAGGAATTCAACGATCAGAAAGATAAAGTTTATACCCTTTGCTAAATATAATACCTGAATCAGTACTTGCCATATTTTTGTATGAGAATTTCTGAAAGCCCGTCTTATAATTTAGAACGAACCGGAAAAACTCTCTTTGTCGAGTGCCAAATAAAAAACACTCGGCAAAAGGATTTCTTTGTCGAGTGTTTCTTTTGGCACCCGGCAAAAAAATTTCTTTGCCGAGTGTTTTTTAGCATTCACCAAAGAGCTCTTTGTCGAGTGTTTTTCTTTGACACTCGGCAAAGTCAATTTTGAAATCATATTTTGAAGCAGTAAATTAATCCAATTGAAAAAAATTTAACTACAAAGGTATTTAACTTATCAAGATGGACAATTTTTGTTTTTGTGATTTCTTCACTTGACAAACTTAAAATAAATTTGTTCACAAATCTTACATATCTATTCCAAGAGTGATATATAAGATTTGTGGATAATATTAGAACCACAATGTCAGATGCACAAATGGTCAATCAATCAAAATAAACTTTGTAGACCATGACAAGTTATGAAAGTTTGTAGTTGACAACTTTTTAATTTGAAGTCATGTGGTTATGCAAAACCATGTCCGAATTTGAAAAATTTAAAATTTACAATTTCCAAAAGACCTCGGATGGAGAAATGACCAAAATGAAACTTGTAGATCTCGGAAAGTATGAAACTTTGTAATTGACAACTTTTTGATTTGAAATCATCTTGTCTTGCAAAACTGTATATAATTTTTTTAAAAAAAATGAAATTTGAATTTTTAAAAATACCTCAGATGGAGAATCGGCCAAAATAATAGTTATAGATCTTAAAAAAGTTATGAAACTTTGTAGTTGATAACTTTTTAATTTGAAATAATCTTGTTAACGAAAACTACGTTTCAATTTCTCAAGTTTAAAATTCAAATTTTTATAAATGACTTCAGGTGGAAAAACTATCAAAATAAAAGTTGTACATCTCGGATAGTTAGAAAACTTTGTAGTTGACAACTTTTTGATTTGAATTCGTTTGGGGTCTCAAATAAGCAAATTACAGTTGGTTTAGTATAATATGTGGGGAACCGAAACAAAGTAAGAATGTATGTGAGTGTGTATTGTAGTGTAGTGGTAGAGGAGGCTCCGCGATGTACAACTTTTACCTAATGTAGTGGAAATACATCATGCATTCATGTATGGTGTATGAGGTACTCCCTCCGTATAGGAAATAGACGATGTTTTGGATATGGTTTCGGTTAAACATTAGGAATATAAATCATGAATAACTTTGAAGTTGTTGAGTTTGAAAATATAAAAACCATAATATAAATGGATTTGTCTTGAAAAATACTTTTATAAATATACTCCCTCCAGTTTGGTAAAAGAAGTCATTTCGGACAGCGACACGATCTCCATAACGTAACTTTGGTCACTTGTTTCTATTGGAGAATGGTATATGTATATTTTTATAAAAGTACTTGTTAAAACAAATTTATTTATATAATTTTTCATCTCTAAACTCAACAATTTAAAAGTTATTCCTTATTTATATTTCCAATGTTTGACTCAAATTAGTCTTGCCTAAAACGACTTCTTTTACCAAACTAGAGGGAGTATATATATATCTCACTTTTTGATAAATATTTTTTATATAAAGATAGTCAAAGTTATATTTTGGAGGTCACGTCGATGTCCGAAACGTCCTCTGTTTCCTATACGTGTATGAACGTGCAGTACTCCCTTTGTTTTCGCGTACGTAATGACGACGCATTATGTGTCTCCGTTGGTTCCTTTCTTTTTGCGAAAGGCACGAAATAGTCGTGCGAGGCCTGGCGGTCTCTGGAACGACGACGACGGCCGTCAGCTGCTAGATCAAATTTAAAACTTTGTCTCTTTCCAATTTTCAGTCGATCGCGCGTAGTACGTCTTTGTCGTTCTCTTCCATTCCATTCTATTCCATTCCGTTGCATGCATTCCATTCCATGATGCACCGCGACTGCATGCATGCATTTGTGCATGCAGGGTTTTTTTTACCGACCGGTATCTGGTTACCGCCGGCCTCCGGTAACGGTATACCGGTCTGGTTTCTTGGTAACCGGCCGGATACCGGTCGGTTTGGATTTTGAATTCAAACGCCGCTTCGGTTCGGTTTGTCACCGGTATACCGACCGGTTTGACCGGTATACCGACCGGTTTGAGCGGTTTACCGGTCGGTTTGAGAGGTTTTTTCAAAATTCAAATTTATTTTTTTAAAAAAAAATGCTAAAAAATTCCTAAAAATACTTCATGATTTATAGAATCCAACGATGTCAAAAATTTTCAAATTGGAGTGTGTTTAGTATGTTTTTCGACCTTCATGATTTAATGGGCCGTCGACTATGTATTTTTTCTTTTTCTTTTTCTTCAAACTTCTAAACGGCTAAATAAATACTAAACGAACTCAAATTTGAAAAAATTTTACACCATTAGCTTCTATAAATCATGAACTATTTCTGAGAATTTTTTCAAAATTTATTTTTAAAATTTAAAATTTAAAATTTAAAAAAACCGAACCGGACCGAACCGAAACCGGTTCGGTCCGGTATGACCGGTTACCGGTCGGTATAAAAAACCCTGTGTGCATGTGCTTCGTCGCCAAATCCGGCCGGCTTCGGTGTACGCGCACGGCAATTGCGCCCGGCCATGCATCATGCATGCATGCACGCACATGCCGGACGGACGGATATCCTGAGCCTGAGACGATACAGATGTTTCCGTGTCGTCGTCGTCGTATCAGATTGGCCCTGCTGGGCGACGGTGTGTGATGAAGGAATCCGACACTGCGGCGGTGGTCCGGTCACAGATTTGCCCTCGGGCGGGGGCGGTCCGGCGGCGGGGGCTGATCCCCGCGCGCGGCGGTCAACATACACCGGCGTTACGTTGCAGTCATAACGGCTTTCGTTCGTTTGGCCGCGCAGCGCGACCCAGCCAGAAGATTTCTAGGATTTCCGGCACGCACGTACGCGTTCGGCCATGTCATGACTGATGACCCGGCCACCCCGGGTCCCGGTCCCGGAGACGAGAGGGCGAGCGAGGCCTGCTGCTACGTCGTCTCTCGTCCGTGTTGCTGGCCGGCTCCCTTTCGCTTTGCGGTGCCGTTCCTTCGATCAGC
The DNA here is from genome assembly GCA_009763385.1 of Coix lacryma-jobi var. lacryma-jobi. Taxonomy (NCBI): domain Eukaryota; kingdom Viridiplantae; phylum Streptophyta; class Magnoliopsida; order Poales; family Poaceae; genus Coix; species Coix lacryma-jobi. The sequence continues at coordinate 7,745,409 of CM019823.1, read as the reverse complement.
AACCTCCAAGCTCTTTCCTGCCTCCCTGTTTGTGTGTTGTGCTTTTTGTGGTCGTGTGACGGACGGACGCCCGCCGAGACCGACGAACTTTTTGCGGACTCCGGCCGCTGGCCTTCGCCGCGTGTTGGGGCTGCGGGCGGATCGGAGGCAAATGTGCCTGACGCTCGAGGAGAGGAACAAATCATTTTTACTTACCTCCGATCCTATAATAAGCTTTTATCATCCAAATCTTACTTTTTCTAATCAAACTCTGAAAGCGGCGGCCGGACATCTTATATCCCCGTCAATTTTGAAAACCATTTAAGTCTCACACCAGTCCCCCACTAAAAAATGGGTTTCAAAGCAGCTTCCTTATCCTTCGTTGGTAAGATTTTTGAATCACGAAAAATATATATCTCTAAGCTTCCAAAAGTTTTGAGAAATAAAAATAAAACAGTTAAAGCTCTAGCTCATGAAAATGTCTGGAGAAGCTTCCAACCCTACAACAGTATCTAGGTAAAAAACGACAACATTCGTATTAGGAACAAAAACTGTACAACTCGGACAAGAATAAAAATATCAGTAATCAATAATAGTACATGTTTCAATTAAATGATATACTCTACAAAACCTATCGATCTAAAAGGCAAATCGATCAATTAGTGAATGACATTATAATCATAAAAAAAAAATTGGTGAACAGTATAACATATATGACGTAGTAGTAGTAGATGCAACCAGAGAAGTATCTTAGCCTTAGTTTCTGCTGGTGGAAATCTACTTCCAATAAACTTTCAGAGCGTGCCAGTGTTGTGCGATCCGTCCCAAAAATTGCAAGATCACTGGACAACGAAATGTATTTTTTTTTTTATGGAACAGGTGCAGCTTGGACGCTGGACAACGAAATGTAAACGTGGGCCTGCACTTCTCCATGCGCATTTGGGCTTCGCGAGTGCCGAGCAAGCGAGCACTGCGCCAGTCCCCAAGGCCCTAAAGGCCTAATTCCTGTCCTAGATGGCCCACGCGGGAGAGGAAGGACGGCCCAGTGCGCCACAGAAGGCCAGTTCCTCCCGGCTCCTTCCCTTTCCTCGCTCCCGGCAGTCTGCACACTCCGGTCTCCACCCCTGCTCCTGCCTGCCGGAGAGGGCCGCCCTACCTCGCCCATGGGTGGATCCGCCTGTGGCCGGAGGGAATCAAAATGGGTTTAGGGCCGTCACGGGAAGCCTGGGGTGCCGCTCGCCTTTCCGCTTATTTATTCCCCATCTTCCCTTTCATAGCTTCAGTCGCCGGGCATTCACCGAATCCTGCCCGTGTTGCCTGCTCATTCCCTCGCCAGCACGCTGCAGGCCCAGCAGTCGCCGTCAGTCGTCGCACGGCACACTGTTGGCGCTGGCTACTAGCGCTGCAGCTGTCCTTGTTCCAGCCAGACCGGCCCAGACCCCAGAGCACCCTTCGTTGAGAGAAGAGAGTTGCCACTGTCAGTGAGACAGGATAAATGAGGAGATCGGCAAGGAGCGGAAGGACCATGGACGAAACGGCGGAGGTGAAGCTGGTGGACGAGATCGCGGGAGAGGGAGGGGCAGCGGGGGAATGGGGCTACCTGGGCTCCGACGGGATGGGCTCCGCCTCCTACCCGGGGTTCCCCTTCCCCAGGGACGTCCTCTCCACGCCGACCTCCGCGTCGCTGCTCCTCTCCATGGACCCCGCCGCGCTCTTCGACTTCAACGGCACCTTCCCGCCTTCCTCCTCCGCTGCCGCCACCGCCGGTTCCGCGCTGCCGGGCGCCTTCCACGACTTTAGCTGCGTCAGCCCCTTCGACGACGCCGGCCACTTCCTCGGCGCTCCCCCGGCACAACAGCAGGGGCAGAACGGTGGGTTCTTTGCGCTGCCGCCGGGCTCCGACTTCAACGACGCCGGGATGAGCTGGGACGACGAGGACGAGATCGACCAAAGCGTCGACGCCTCCTCCATGGAGAATGCCGCGGGCGCGGCGGCGGGGGGAAGTGGCGCCGGCGGTGGCAGCGGGAGAGGCAAGAAGAAAGGTATGCCGGCCAAGAACCTCATGGCCGAGCGCCGCCGTCGCAAGAAGCTCAATGACCGCCTCTACATGCTGCGCTCGGTGGTGCCCAAGATCAGCAAGGTGATCGACCAGCCTCTCGCTCATTCATCTCCTATTTGTCTCGCTTCCCATCTGTGCTTAGTATGTGGAGTATTATGCTTTAATACTATGCTGAGGTTTGTTGTTTATCGTTAATGGCAGTGCAGTAGGATTAGAGTAGAATTCTTAATTCTATATAACGATATATTTCCACTTCAGTGTGTGTGAATTTCGGTGTTGAATTCTTGAATTGTCCATGTTTAGATCCAAAAGCTACACCTTTTGGTACATATATGGCATTCCCATGTGGCTATTTTCATTTGCTCCAGCTCTTAGCAGATAGCGCCTTCACCTGTCGAAAGCAGTCTTTTTCCATGGCAAATCATATGCAAAAGGCCATATTCTTTTGATTACTTCTTATGCTAGGCTTGTAAAATTTGATCATGCAACTCCTTATGTTAATACGAAATGGAATATGTTTTTTTAGCTCCTTGTTAATGATTGGTTTACTGTCCAGTTATGGAAATTTTCAGTCATGCATTAATTTGTTGCCATGGGATTTGTCATGTCTTATTACTTTTGGTGTGAAATTAACAGGGCCATGCACAAGATGTTGTCGAAAGTGACCACCCATCAACCCATATCTTGCAAAATAATGATGTTTTTCTTCTTTCCTTTCTTTCGGTTCTTGAGAATTCTTGGTTTTACTGGCTTTAATTTGTTTCTAGCTATGTTGTATTCCTTAAACAGTTCACACACGCTTGGATGCTTCACCATGATAGTATAGTACATGTTTGGTATTAATCAAAACTTGCTTTCACTGATCAAGATGGTTTTGAGCAATAAAGAAAGACTTGAAGTACCGCTTTTGAGAGATATGTAATGAGTTGCAGTATAACAATTCATCACCATTTATGCTTATAGCCCTTTTTTATGTAGCAGGACAGCTCATTTGTTTGTTTGTTTTTTGAGTTTTTTGGATTGGTACCATTACAATTCTTGAAGATCGGCAATATACCATTACTATTCGTCTATCCGGAAGCTTACCTATGCCACTCTATACGCCAGACGAAGGATTCGGCCCGCCTGCAGGCTGACGTGGCACACGGTCGACCGTATCCGTCCATCGCCCGTCTTCATCTAAACGGCGGTGCCTTTCTCCGTCTTGCCCTCTCTGTTACTCTCACTATCCCTCTCTCTCACCCTAGCAAGAACCCTAACACGGCGGCGGTGGTGGCGACGAACCTGACAGCGGCGCAGCAGACCAAGGAGGCGCAAGGGGGGAGATATGAGCTCGAGCTCCACCGCTGCTGGCACCAGAAGGGGGCAGTACCCCCTACTGGACTGCCCCGATTGCCATGTTCCTCTGATCCGAATCCAGAGCAAGCAAGAGCACTCGATCGATGAGTGGTTCATCAAGTGCCCCAACAACGTAAAGGTAAGGATTTGCAGTGTTTATTGAATCTTCGTGCTTTGGTTTCAATTTGATGGAATAAGGGTTCACAGGGTGATTCAACAACCTGTGGCTGGATCCGTTCGGAGGAGCAGTACGAGACTTGGTTTCGGAAGCAAGGAAATCAGCTGCAGATGCAGGTCCAGGTGCCCCGTGATTCAGTAGGTGGAGATGGTACTGGTGATTTGAAGCAACAGCTGGATGAGGTGAATCAAACATTGGACAGTGTTGTCACTGAACTTTGGAAACTGAAGATACAAATTGGAGACAGGCATTTTGTTGATCCTAGTCCAATCAGTGCAGTGACGGATCTAGGATTGAAGTTCAGGAGGGGCTGAAAGTTTATCTTCAACCTCCAGCCTCTGTCTTCAAAGCAACCATAGTAAAAATTCTTGGAGGGGCTCTAGGGGGTCTTCATGGGATCTGCCGCGGTAGGGGGGGGGGGGGGGGCTTGAGCCCTGTCCGCCCCACCGCTGGATCCATCCCTGAATTAGTGGTCCCAGTCCAATTAGTAATGTAAGGCAGGATTTGGGTAATAGGAAAATGCAGATTGTGTTGGATGTATCTGTTGTAGTAGGTGTCCTTGGTGGTGTACTGCTAGGTGTAGTTCTTATCCCATTGTTGATTGTCACCAGCATTTTTCTTCTGCTGTGACAGATGGATAGGGCTTCTATCCTTGGTGATGCAATTGAGTATCTGAAGGAGCTCCTGCAGACGATCAGCGATCTTCACAATGAACTTGAGTCAGCTCCGAGCCCTTCGCTTGTTGGACCAACATCAGCTAGCTTCAATCCATCAACACCAACATTGCAGACATTTCCTGGCCAAGTCAAGGAAGAACTTTGCCCAGGCTCATTTCCTAGCCCTACTGGACAACAAGGCACAGTGAGTCCAAATTTGGTTATTATTATTAATGTTAACTTAGTTAGGCACCTCATTTAGTTATGTGATACAGCTAGGGGTGGTAATGGATCATGACCCTTATCCATTCTTCACAATCCAACTTAGCCCTTTCCAATTTTAGTTCAAAATCATATAGTATTACGGCCCGATCCTTATTGAGTCTGATTCTTAAATTTGCTAGGCTAAATTAGAGGGCCTTTACCACCCCTAGATACAGCACTACCTAAGCCTGCTTTGTGATTAACATTCGTACACTGAATGCTTTACAGTCCATATCAGTACATTGTCAGCTGCAGATCTTCATCGCCCATGATTTCTTTTCTGAGAAATGTTTGGGCAAGCACTACCATGCAACGGTAATACCAATCCGTATGACATTACTAAGTGAGGCATTACTCTCTTGTTTGTTCAGGTTGAAGTCAGGATGAGAGAAGGGCATGCAGTAAACATCCACATGTTCTGTGCGCATAGGCCAGGTATCCTGCTGTCCACAATGACAGCCCTCGACAGCCTAGGCCTCAACATTGAGCAGGCGGTCATCAGCTGCTTCAATGGCTTTGCAATGGATGTCTTCCGAGCTCAGGTCTGTGGTCACCACACCAATACCATTTCTTCTGAATTCTGATGGATTCGATTCAACCAAATTAACCCACCGTTGCTCACCCTCTTCATGTCTCTGTTGCCTCCTCCAGCAGTGTGCTGATGGTCATGGAATGGTGCCTGAAGAAATTAAGGCCGTGCTGATGCAAACTGCTGGTCTTCACAACACAATGTAGCTGGTCCGAAAACAGGCTACCACTCACCAGGATGATGCTTTCTACTAAGGGCTTCGATTCGGAAGCGGCATAAGCTGTAGTGACCATTGGTTTTCTGGGGCAAGTGATGAATTTGAGATGAGGCTCGCCATCTCGGGCATGAAACATGAGTGATAATGTAACTATGGATTTTCTTTAGCCTAATGTCGGTTTTCTCTCTGATACTGTGGTATAATATAATCTATGATGTGTGTTAAACAATATAATGGTGAAGGTGATGCGATAATTAACATCAGATTCAGTGCCTGTTGGTCAGAAATGATGCACAAAGAGATGATCATCAGCATCCAGTAATGAATAATGATTGTGACTGGCAGGCAGGCAGGCAAGCCGGAAGGCCATGGGTCAGTCCTTGATTCAAATGAATCCTCTGGCTTCTTGCTATTTATGCCAACTGTTTTGCAGACAGTGGAGCCTGCGGCCTGCCCGTTGAATGAGTCCTGCCATGGATCAGTCTATAGATGAGTCAGCTGATAGCTGATAAATATAAATAGGGAAGCAGGGATTTGTGGGGATGGATGCGTCACTGCTCAGGCAGGATTCAGTGATCCCTGCGGTGCCTCCAACCTGCAGGATGCAGTTCTTGCCTAGTGCTGCCATGCCTCTCCGGCCCTCCCAGTCAGACCACTGCGAGATCTGCAGTGCAGCTGCATGGCTAAGGGCTAACGGCTCAGACTTTAAACACACCTATCCAATATAGCCATGGTAGGTGATAATCCATGTTTACCATTTAAAAGGAGATAGTAAGTACATTCATTTTTTTTATCCGTTTGATCGGAAAATTGATAATGCTCGGGGAGCGCCCTGCCATGGGGAAAAAACAACCTTCACCTTGTACTCATCGCTTCGCCCTGCTCTTGATTGGTTTTCTTTTAGGCTTTTAGCTCTGTCCAATCTTTCTTTGCTTTGACAAAAGTTTGTTTGCCTGCATAATTTACTGGTTGAATGCATCCAGAAGAATCTGCAGTCACCTAAAGTAAACTTTTTTCTCCTTTTGTTTTCCCTATAATGATTAGCTATCTAGTCGTGACTCATCACTCATGAATCTCTAGGCCTTGGTAATGCTTGGTGAAAATCTGTGTTGTCCATGGTTTGCTTCAGTGGTGCACTGGTGCATAAAGAATGCCTAGAAACAAGGATGAAGCTTATTAAAAGACTAAACCTTTAACCACGGTCTTCTGTTTGCTCCCAAAATAAATGCAATTGTACATATAAGACAAGACATCTCTATTCGTCTTTTTGTATTTTTTCGTTTTTCAAAGTGTAATGATTGTAACTTTATAGATGCATTTTGTAATTTTATTGGGATATTGATAACCGTGGCTAGTCCTATAATTACATTTATTTTGGAACAGAGTGAGTACTTGCAATAATCTCAATTGATGTTGACTTGCTCGCTGTCAAATCAGGACAGTGGATAAACTTGGGCTTCCAAGATCTGTAATACAAGGTTAGAACACTACCTATTGTGACCTCTTCTGTATTTTTCATCCTCAAATGTGGGTAAACTCTGTAGACATGTTGGATGAACTGGAGCAACTATTGAAAGGTATACCTATGATGAAAGAGTTGACGCCTGGGACAAGAGACTACCTTGTTTCATTTGGAGAATTCATGTCCACCAGGAATTTTGCTGCTTATTGGACAAAATTTGTGTCAAAGCACGACAGGCACTTCTTGACATTCCTTTGATTTGCGCAGTGATTCAGTGACCTTTTCAGGTTACGAATACACCAGCCTACAAGAATTTGTAGTATCCCTGCCTTATGGTGATTTTAACTATCCGGACATTCTATCAAATTTTCATCCAGCGTACTAGTATGCTGTGCTGTCTCGATCTGCCAACTGTGACGTCGATATATTAGCTGATTGATTATGTTTATTAATTTCCAGCTTGTGACAAACTCAGCAGTCCTACTCTGCCATTCTTTTCTGTCTCTCAGATTTTCCCAAGCAACAAATCTCAGAAGTTGGCATTGCACCAACTGGCCTCAAACTGACGGGAACCAACGCGGATAGAAACCCGCGGTTTCAAGCAAAACGCAAATAGAAAATCAGCAAACCAACTATTTCACACGCTGACACGCAAGTCCATCAATTTGTACTAACCAGATGACTCAAAGATTCAAGAAAATCACTTACCATTTCACACGCAACACCAGGAAGTGCCCCGGAAAAAATAAATTAGTTTAATATAACTTAAAATCAGCAACCCGACTATTTACATCTTTCCTCATCGTGTTCTTCTTCAACCCTGCATCATGTTGCAGGACTGAACACCAATAACTTAATGCTCTTTTTCATCACCCTTGACATCATTTCATTTCGTCGTGTGCTACCTCTCCCTTCCTTCGAGTGCCGACGCCGCGGTTTCGACCGTTCCAAGCAAGCACTTGTACACCTTCTGCTTCAGCTGCTCAACGGTTTCAGCCAAACCATCCGCGGAACTGTCTGCTTCGTCCTGCAGCTGATCAAGCCAGTTGCTCGTCTCCTTGAGCTGCGACAGCCGGACCGCGATCCTCCCATCCCCACCCTTGGGTTGTCCCCGCACGCGTTCTCTCGTGTTCTTGGTTTGGCCCTCGAAAATGAACCCTGATTCAAGTGCATCCTCCAGGAAGCTCAGAAACCATGACCGCGATTCTTTTTTCAGAGCAATCCATGACCTGCAGATCTCCTTGAAACCATCCTCCCGGGCCCATTCAGTCTTTTCGCTTCCCTGAGCATCTTCGGGATTCTTAGCTGTGTTGCATGTACCAGCTTTGTTCTGATGATGAGATGCAGAAGCTTTTCTCAACGGTTTTTCCTTCTCCGGTCGAGATTCTTTGCTAGGCTCAGGAGAGTAAGCTTTCCAGACAGCACTTTGCTGAACGATAAGCCTGTGCAGCTGGAAAAACTTGGTGATTGCAGCATGTGGATCTACTTCAGAAGATTCCCTCATCTCAGAAAAAATTCTGTAAAAGCATGGATTTATTCGTCTGAAGTAAACAATGTAGCTCCCTAGAAAAAAGACTCGACATAAAAGAAAGAGTAAAGCATGTGCATTGCAATAAGGAATCAAGATCCTGGGATGCACTGCAGCATCTGAGGCAAAACCTATTCCATGCAAAGTTCATGCTATTACTGTATTTTTGTGTGTTGTTATTCTGTTCAGAGAGCATTGAATTGCAGAGGCAAGGTGTTCAGGTATATCACACAAACATCTCAACTAAGCAATTAGCAAATATAGACCTTCAGGGAAAAAGAAAAGATAAAAAGCTATTTGGAACGTCTTTCCCAACTTATGCAACTAAAGTTACTGTAACATACTTATAAAATATCTGAGCTATGGACCTACTTACCCAAGGCCTTTTACAAGATATGCAGCTGCAGCAGCCTCCCTTTGAGCCTCAGCTGCTACAATAAGAGCAATATTCTTCCTCCGGACAACAGCCTATTCACACAAAATAAAATGAATATTCAAATGGTTTAAAGCAATTTAGTCAACTTTATTTTAGAAGAATTTAGTAAAGTTTAACATATAGGCAGATATTTTTCCGCACATAAAATGAATGGTCCAAAATAAACGCTTCTAATACACATGTGCGCAAACAGAAAACACATTTTCAACTCATGAGAACCTCATACTTGGTACAGGCACAAAATTACCAAAACTACATAGAGCATACCTTTCCAGATTTGATTAGGCTTGTTGGGAGGGAGTCCCAAGAGATAGTTTCAGTAACTCTTCTTTTAACAGTAGATACAGATGGAACTGGACCAGAGTTTCCATTCTGCTTTACTGGTGGACTGAGCTTTGTTGGTGAAGTCCTCGCTGGCGTTGGTGAACTCCTATAGAGCTTTGGTGGTGATCTTCTTTCAGTAGCAGATTCCTTTTTGCTCTCCTTTGGCATTTGCTTCTTGACTACAGCAGAACCATTTGGACTAGGTGAAGTGCCACCATTCTTGCGTGTGTCCTTGCTAATTTCTTGCTTTGTGGAAACTAACTTAGCATTACTAGGAGATGTATTATTTGGCCGTTCCTGAAAGTAATCATCAAGCATCAGTTTTTTACCATTTTCAGAAGATAAGAGATTTTTTTGGGGGGTTTCAAAGCTTTGTTTATATAAATTTTATAAGAGCTCACACATCATATCCCTGCAGCCCTGCTACTTCTTAAAAATCATATTATACAGGATTTTTCAACTTAATATCAATGTTTTAAGAAACTTCAAAACCCAGACTTCTGATTTAAAGCTATGAGCTTCAGCATACCTGAGGTTTTGCCTCTTGTCTGACTTTCTGGGCTACAGACTTTTGATTTGATTCAGATATGGTACTTCCTCCATTACTTTTGTCACTATCAATGCTTGAGTTGAGATTGGTAAATTTCCCATTGTTGCTTGATACCCCAAGCATGTAACGGGAAGCAACGACTGTCTTCTGCTCTTTAATCACTACCTTTCTCTGCAAATTTTCCTTTTCACTTTCAGACAGATCAGCTGATTTGGAAGTCTTCCGTTGATGATCCAGTGCTTCCATAATTCCAGAGGGAGTTGACATTTGCATCAAATCCTTTGGGTTTCCAATGCAAGGGTTCCTTCCTGGAACTGGGCGGACCCCAACAAGAACTGGAACAGGTATACTTGACTGGACCTTCTCAACATATATAAACTGTCCAAGTTGTAGTTTGTTTGATAAGATGAGTTCGTTGTCCTCCTTTGACAAGGAAACATACGTTGAGTGTGAAGAATCTGAAACTTTGATGAAGAAACCATGGTCTGGCCAAAGTTCTGAACCAGTAATTGCAGGGACTATGCTAATGACTTGGAGAAGAATGGACCGGTATTCTCCACATACTTTCACATCGGAGTTAATATTTTTTAGAACCTTCAATAGTATCCCTGGAGTAAGAGATGCCATTTCTTTTTCTCTGAAAGAAAGAAAAGGTAATGAAATTAATTGTAAAAGAATTACCCACCACATTACTGACAATGCTGCATCTTGCATGTGAACTAATACGTCTTCCTGATGGTGGCTCAATATAAAGAAATAATTGTTAGAGAATTGGTGTTTAAACTCCATGAAAGTAATGCCATACTTAATAACACAAGTCTGGTGGTTTTAAAGGAGGAAAGGACAAACCGACAAAGATGGATTGGTTAAAACTTCAGAAACATATAAAGGAGCAATATAGGCATATAATTACTAGTATAACTGTGGACATGTAACACCCAAAACTCCAAATTTGGCCAGATGTCATGATGATTGGAACATAAAGAAACACCAACCAAACAGATGAAAAGAACAAGTCACTCAATAACAATGCTGTTGAGCACCAAACAATGTCCTTTCACACAGCAAGCAAAATTAGTTGACAACGCAATATAGGCGTACCCAGTGAAGAAAGAACAAAAACAATTTTGTGTTTACAGGAGGAAAGTATTCTGCTGAACAAGTGCAGGTTTTAGGAAAAGGAGAAAGGACTGTATCAATATTTCTTAGCTTTCCAGCAAAGATTAGTGGTGTAGACCCCTCCTCAACCAAAAGGCAAGCTAATCATTCTTGCAAAGCTCTAGCTCCGTGGCCACGAACAGGGGACACACAGACAACACCAACTTTCCCAATTCCTTCATGTATCAGACAGCAAAGAAAGGGATCGTGAAGAAATAACAACCTTCCAAGAACCAGTCCTTTAGGGGTTTCTTGGCTTAGATTTCAGGAAATGAGAAACCAAACAGGCATTGTTGGAAAGGGAGGAGAACCGAGTAACAATCCTTAAACTTCTAGGTCAATGTCAAAACGTGAGGGAAACAACTTTGCTAATTTGATACTCCTAGTATACTAAAATCAGAACGCCTAGTAACATCCGATTAGTGTCATCCCATAACGTCAACAGGAGACATATAACTGCATCAAAATCGCCTTTTAATCCGTCTGAAATTGAGGTCTTGCGAAAGGGCGCAGCGCAAGTAAGGAAATCCAAGAAATTGAAAAGCCATCTCTTGCAGACTACCGAGGTTACTGAAAAGCTACGGTGAGGAGAAGAAACTGAAACTGAGAGCGCGGAGGTAGCCAAGAAAACCATGAGCTGTTGTTTGAGCATACTTACATATGCAGCAGAGAAGCGAAGGCCCTTGTCGAGGACTAGCAAGGACCAGGAGGTTTACATATGCAGAGAAGCGAAGGCCCTTGTTGAGGACTAGCAAGGACGAGGAGGACGCCTACAGCGAGAAGAAACGGTGTGATTCCTGGAGCAAGTAAGCGGGCGCGCCAACCGAGCAAGAGCACGGCCCCTCCGTCGTCGCCGCCGCCGCCGCCGCCGCCGCCGGACGAGAAGCGCCGCACCAAATTAACAACACAAGCGTCGTGGGAGCCGCGGACACGGGAACTGCAAGCGAGTTTTTTTTCCCCCTTTTTCGCCGCTGCAGCGTTTCGGCGAACAGGTGGTGGGGAAGCAAGGAAAGGGAGGGAGGGTGCAAGTACCTTTCGATGGAGGAAGAGGAGGGAGGAGGAGGCAAAGCGAGCGAAGACGACGTGGTGGAGGTGGAGGAGCCCAAGCGGCGGTTGGTCTCTCTCCCCAAGGCGGGCGAGGCGGCGCCATAAAAAAGGAGAGCCCGCGGCCGCGGGGCGCCCAACCGCCGTTAACCGCCTCTGACACGCCGGGCCCCGCGGCCGAGCAGACCAGTAGATAGTGGCGTTCGCAGTCGCACGGACGCAGCCCAGGCAGGAGCAGAACACGACGAGCTGCGGGTCGTCCGTCGGCTACTGGGCCCCAGCCTCCAGGCACAGGCAGCGACGGCCCACGGCACGAAGCGGAAACCGGTGCCTAGTCCGCGTCGCCGCCGATGGGGAGTCGGCTCGGCCTGACGCCTCCGCGGGGTTCGGCAGCTCCCACCCCGCGATGCCCGCGCGCTCGTGCTGCGGATGCGGTCGTGTACCCACGGTGTGTGTCCGGTCGCCCCCGCGCGTGTTCGGCATCCAGCCAGGTTGACCGACCATCACCAGACGAACCGGCCGGCGGCCTGCTTCATGTTCATGCTCGCATGTTTGCAACGTGCTGCGGCTGCCGGGTCATATGACTTTTTCCGCCAATTCGTAGCTGTTTGGAAATCGTTTCGGCTCGATAGGAGGGGGGAAAAGGGCCAAGATTGCTGGCCTGGTGGCCAGCTTTTGGGGTTTAGTGGAGGCCACGCACGAGGCCAGGATAGCGAGAAAGCTCGCGTTTAATTTGAAAAAAAAAAAAGAGAGAAAGAAATGGCGGTAGCGTGCAAGCTGTTCCAGTGATGGAGATTTCTGCTATTTCTTCACACAACGGAGTTGGTTCGGACCCGGATCAGCGATCACCCGGACGTCGTCGTATTTGTTGCTGCTCTGCGTGCCGTCGTCGGCGAGGAGAAGTATTGCGGCGGATCACTCCACTCCACTGAGGAGCACGTCAAGGATATGGGCATCGGGTAGCAGTAGCCCAGCAGGCGACACGCTTCTAGTAATTTCTAAAGACCTTTTTCAATTCAGGATGATGCTGAAGCAATTCAAGCTGATGCTGATGGAGGAACTGGGTTACTCCTACAAGTATAGATGGGGATGGTGCTCCAAATGGGTATCCGCGGTTCTCCTCTAGTTCAATTTAAAGAACTAACTAGACAATTTCTCTCCTCATTTTTGCAATCTAGTTCATTTAGTTGAACTAGAGGAGAACCGCGGATAACCATTTGGAGCACCACCCCCATCCTTACCTACAAGGCTACAAGGATCAGGATCCCCAGCCAGAGCCAGGCTCTGACGTCTGACCACACGGGATCGAGTGGCCCATGTATTTGAACCGGCAACTGACGAAATGTCAACTTTCCACCGAAACCGACTTTTGCCGAATCCTGTTTGCTTCTCAACAATGGCTACACCTACGCAGCACGAAAGCCAAGCATATGATATGGATTCGCTTCATTTGGTTTTTCTATATTTTTTACATCGCCACTACTGACGGATGCTCTACCCTGACGAGTCATGGCTGCCAGTGCCATGCATGGCACAGGTACTACTGAACCTCAACAACCACAATGACGCGCGCTAACCCAACTTCCGGTTATCTAGTAAATTTACTTTTGTTTCCGTCACGTAGCGTTCAGCATTACTTATTACAATATAATAAACAAAAGTTACTTATCAAATCATTAGAGCGGTTCAACCATCCAGGCTGCTCACCAGATCCACCTTGGCTGGGGCTGGGAGATAGCATGACCACGTCAATCAGCTTAACAAATGCTATCAGAAGCAGCAGCTCGCCGGTCGTATCAAACCAAGCAGGATCTTTCATCTTACTACTTCCCATAGCATTTCCCTATCGATTTCTTCTTTTGCCCCGCAATTGATTAATTTGCTCGCATAGTCGCATCATTGTCACTTGTCTATGTAATGTCAACATGGACGTTCCATCCAATTCATAATTTTATATGCCTCTGCGAGAGCGTCGTCTGGGCAGCGTTACTGAAAATGCTGCCAACCAACATGATTAACCAGTGTGTCCAAATTGCTCAAGATTGCCAGGACATCCTCCTTGTGCTTGTGCACAACAGCGTAATAATTCATTAGTTAGACACTGCCATCATATGTAAGTCAAAGAATCACGACTGAAGTATGAGAGAGCCCTCCTCCGTTCCTTCTCAAACAATTCGTTGTACCAATATTTTCAATCAGAATGAGTACAAAGTAAATAGAAAAATTGCATCGTTCAAAATGGTCATTTCATCAACACAAGTGATCGAGACAATTACCATCCAGAAGCCAATGGAACTTGATAACATTGAATAAACAAACGTCTGACTACACTAAAAAAATAATTCAAGTCCACCTAACAGTGCCTAATGTTTCTAGAAACCTAACTGGATTCTACATTCTGATGCTACAGAAACACACATTATAATTTACAGGGCATGTGCTAGAAAGCTTTCATGAGAAAAACATATTGAAAAAACTGAATAATCAATGGCATGTTTCATGGTCTTTTTTACCAGCTGGGCCAAAGCTCCAGTTCAAAAAAAAAAATTATCAAAAACCTGCCCCATTGTTTAGGTGAAAATTCCCTATGAACTGTAGCTGCTGCATCCCAGCCAAGGGGGTATAACCCTGTCGAACAACCTCAAGTCAGAAATGTGGAAGACAATGAACTTCTGCAGAATTGAGACTGTTTGAAAGTGATAGGCACTATTATAATCGTGGGGGTTCTGTGTAGAAAATACTCTTTGCATAGCAGAAATTTGAGAACTGCAGAAAAAAAAAACATAATTAACTTTAGTGACTACACTTTCAGATCCTATGGATAATCACTTTTCTTTTATGAACATGAGTCCGAGATGGCACGCAATCATGGAAAGTTGGAATCATCTAATGAATATTTTCCCAGTAAATATTTATGTATATAATTATTCTTCCACTCAAGACATGTGTTCTAGCCATACATACATTATGAAAAAGCTCCACTGTTGATTGCCAAGGCAAGTGTATCAAACTAACAGTGTGTCAAACCTGGTTCCTTTGTGCATCTCCATGAAGGCCTTGCCGGTCCAAGTTAGAAACAGAGGAATCCTGTGATTGATCACATATCAATCTCAGCTAGAAGTGCGAAATAAAATAGCTTCTAATTTAGGTGTATTCAATTAACTGACATGGTTAGTCTGATTATTTGTTTCCAGGTGTTGGTGATCGATAAATGGTCCTGGACCATTTAAAGAAGAGCTTGGAGTAGTTTGTGAAGCTCCATCGTTCAGAAATTCTTGATTGCCTGAATTTGCAGACTTTGCGTCCTTCTTCCATCTTCCCATGAAATATTTTTGTGGTAACTCTTTTATATTTCTGAAGTCAAGAACCTTCAACACATGGCAGCACTGAATACCCATTGATTCAAACTTTTTGCAGCTGCAAACAGCAGAGAAGTCACTGGATTCAAACTTAACATAGTGCTCCCCTGGTTTATCTGTCACTGCTACTCTATAGTCAGATGCAGTCCCAGCCTCGCCACAGCTATAAATCACTGAATCTACAAACATCTCAAACTCTCTACGAAAAATTTGAAAAACCACTGGTGTGTACATGCTAGCAGCTTGCCTTAGCATTTTGGAGGGTGGTATTCTTGGAAAGCTTTGGCTTGCATTAAAATCAGCTTGTAGCTCTGAGTATCGATGTTCGTCCAGTACTTTTTCAAAATGCTTGAAGAAAGAAGACACATTAAACTGTGGGCTCAAGTATTTTTTCAAGACACTACTTATACTTTCTGATTGCAGTGAGGTTTTCATATCTGCAGTGAACACATGCCTATTGTACATCGGAGCCCATTTATCTCGATCTTGAAACAACTTGCGAAGCCATTCATTGTTTCTTAGATCATACTTCTCTAGCATAGTACTCCAACCCAGCAAGAAGTCCTCTTCTTCCTCATATTCATAAACACATTTGCTCAGATCCTTGGCAAATGTCTTAGAACCTTGGAAGATGTGATTAAGGTGTTTGACAGCATTTTGGTAAACTTGCCATGGACAATAACGATGAATTGTACCTGGCCATGCTGCTATTATGGCAGCAGCTGCTGTCATTGATGGATCAGTCAAAATTGTTTTTGGCTGCTTTCCGCCAGTGGCAATTTTGAATGTGTCAAACAACCACTTGAAAGACTCCATTGATTCATCATAAAGCAAAGCTGCGCCGAATATGGAAATTTGCTTATGGTGATTCACTCCGAGGAAGAGAATTAATGGCCTGCCATGTGAATTTATCTTGTAAGTTGTGTCCAAACAAACTACGTCACCAAAGTAGCTGAAGTCAGTTCTAGATTTAGAATCAGCCCAGAAAACGTTGGTCAGTTTGTCATCCTCATCGAGTTGAAAAGCATGAAAGAATGAAGGATTATTCATCTGCATGCTCTGAAAGTACTTTACAGCGGCCCCTGCATCACCGGGCTGCATGTTTTTCATACGCTTTGAAGGAAGGGAAGTCCTATAATCAGCAGGGAGAAAATTGATGTTTGTAGTTGCTCCTGCCTGCCTGACTAAACAACCACTGGAAATCCTTGAAGGTGTTGTTGAATCTTCTGAAGAGTCTGCTTCGGTTGTTTGCAGGTCAGTCAGGACTCTCTGAGATCTCAGCATATGCATAGTTGATGGGGGTGCTGGCTCATGGTTATGGTCTGCTACGAATTCTGCAATACGATATTTACCATCTGATGTAATCTTAATTGTCATCCGTGCAGGGCACCCTATTCTTGTTTCTGGTCGTGGTCTTTTAACTTCTTTAGCTCCTTTCTTGTCCTTTCGGAAACCTTCTCTCGAGCATACAAAAGTTCTTGACCTAGTGATATTTTCAGCTGATTTGTCTGATGAACTCTTACGAACACTAAATCCCACATGTCCAGCATACCTATTGTAGAACTCATATGCTTTATCTTCATTGTCAAATTCCATGCCAACTTCCGGCACCATTTTTGCAACTGTGCCATCATCTATGTGGGTATCAGAATCAATAACTTTTCTCATTTTCCCCTGCATGTATGAAATTCAAATGAGTTGTCATGTTAACTAAACAGCACTAAATTTTACACTAAACCAGATTGTTAAAGTCTAATAGTAATATTTCTATACTTCTTTCTGCAGAATGGGGAAAACACTTTAAGAGTTTTGAGTTTGTAGGGCATCATCCATGCAGTGTTCAAACTAAACATGTGGTATCGCACTCGCATGTTTGTCATAAGTATATGCAAGTTTAACAAATAATTTGAGGTGAGCATAGAAGTCCTCCTTAATTCCTTATCCTCTCTGGTCAATATTAATCTAGTAAAAAAACCAGATCGGTCCAAGCAAACACTAGTGTATGGTTATGAAGAAGCATAAACAAGTACTCATGACAGTCATAATTAAAGTAAATGGCCATATGCTTAAATCTGATAGAGGCTATTAACATGCATTGCAATTTGTCCTTTATAGAGCATGAAAAAACAAGAACAGAATTATGAACACGACTGCAGCCAACACTGATGTAAAAAAAGAATTGTAATACAAAAGTGGTGAAGAACAATTGGCACCTACCTTTGCCCAAGCTATGCCGCATGCATTGCATAAAGTCCTACGACCCTCTGGTCCACGACGCATATGAGGCGTCGCATTTGCGCTGATGCCACAGCGTAGGCATCTGAACAGCTATAACAGAGAGCTTAGAAATTATCTTACTGCTACACAGTGCAGTATTTATTTGAATAAATAAACAAAAAGAAGCACTAGTTTCGGATCACCCAGGCATGCTGTTGAAGTTGAATACAAGTGGCAATCACTGAAATAGTGATATACCTTTCTGTTCATCTATTAAAACATAAAAAATGACATAAAAGCCAAAATAGCAAGTCAACGCTGCTTTGTGCATAGGAATAGGACGGACATTGAAAATTTATCGCTTTGATTGACAATCCTTTCAGAGAAAATACCCTACATTTGGTCATAGATTGTTTGGTCTATCTGAATTCAGGTCCCACTACCAAATAATCCAAGCTACAAAAGCTAGACAGGCCTTGACACTTTTTTGGGAACTTAAGATCCAAACAATTCTGCTAAACATGATCAACCGAAAACACGGAACAACCTTTAGCTGCACAAGAAATGCACCTCCAGTTCTTCCATGACATTCAATAGCTACATTTACACTACTTAGCTATCTAGAATTGCACATTAACCGCACAAAACACAGCAAGCATTAGCTAAATTGGACTCCACATCAAGTTTAGACCTGTCCTTAAGGAACAATGGCTCCTCCCGAATCCTGAGTTCCAAATAGTTACTCGGCCAAAAAAAAACATCATTGCATAAATTAAATCATATTGCTAAATTTGACTGCTGGCTGTTAAAGATAGTATCATTTCCTCACCTGGAAGGCTCGTCCACTCTGTCATCAACTTCACCACTGCCACCACCCACACCAGCGTCCCGGTCATCATCGAACTGCATGACTTACAAATCGGGATCGGGCTGGACTTAAATTTGGGCATGGGGTTCAGCAGAACCCTGCTTAAAGTGGTAAGCCAGAACCCCAGGCAGCAAACGACCGCAACAACCTGGATGAAACTGGAGCGTCACTCCTAGGAAGGAAGTGACAAATCGGCTTGGAGGAGGATTAAAGGAATGGGGGGAGTCAGGGGAGAGGGGTGGGGGTACTGGTGGGGAGGGGGAGGACGGAAGATGGCGTTGCGCAGTTCAGGTGGCGCAGGTCGAGGCACGCTCGGCGGAGAGGGTACGACGGTCGTGCGGGGGAGAGAAAGTCGCGTCGACTGGAAGGTCGCCGGCGCGAGCAAAGGGCGCCCGCGGAGGGGGACGAAAGAGGTCGCCGGCGTGAGCAAAGGGCGCCCGCGGAGGATCAAGCCGAGTTAGGGGTAGGGGGTGTTTAGGGTGTGATTGGTTGCAGCGAGGATAGATCATGGGAGGCAGGACGAAACTGTCCACCTATTCGTGTTTGAGTGTCTCCGTTGTTGGTCTACTATTCGACGAGATGCGTTTGGTTGCATGTATGGATCGAAGTTCTAGATGTCTGACACATGGGCCTCTGTATCCTGTAAGAATCGAGTCATCCTGTGGCTCAACTTCTTTGGATGGAATACCTGTATCGTAGCAGTATGAAATATATGGTTGTATATATTATTTTGGTTCAGCTCAGGAACCAAACAGAGTGCTAGAATAAAACCATTCTAATAAATCGTGTGATGACCGGCTGATGTTGTCTACCAATCAGCCCCTTAGCAGTTCCATCCTTACAACCAGGGATGGATCCATCCCGCTATCCTCCAAATACGGGAAAAAGTTTTTACCGAATGTTGTTGGATTAGTTCTTAAAAATAGACTAACAAGAAATAAATTACATATTCCATCAGAAAAATACGAGACAAATTTATTAAAACTAGTTAATCTATCATTAGTATATGTTTACACATTGTCAAATCAAAGACTAATTATACTTAAAAACTTCACTGACATTAATACTTTAAACAAATGTCCAAACATTTGATGTGATAGGTAAAAAATTTTAGGATCAGAACTAAACACCCCTCGACAGATAAATTGCAGTTCTTCAAAAGTTGAGTGACTGTGTTTCTTAGGGGTTTTGTCTCAGTGTGGATCTTCCTATTAATAAAAAAATCAGTTTCATTATATTGTGCATCAGTGTTTAGCGAAATGCATTCACAAGTAAAACTATGTTTGGCAGGATTTATTGTGGCTACCGGATACAACCAATGTTGCTTCGTTGTGAAAGAAAAACGTTATTTTATGGCTGTAAAATATAGCTAATTCTAGTTGATTAGCTCAAGCAAACACTGTCTAAGATCTCTATTATACCTCAAATAGCTAAATGAGAGGTCATACGACAGAGGTGCCTTCACAAGTACTCTCTCCGTCCCTGAAACAAGCAATTCCTATGATCCGTGCCGGTCAAACTTTTTAAACTTTGACTAACTTTATAGAAAACAATAATAACATCTATGATATAAAATAAACATATTATAAAAATATATTCTATGATATATCTAAGGATATGAATTTGGTACCATCAATCTTGATAATTTTTTCTAGAAATTCGGTCAAAGTTCAAAAAGTTTGACTTAAGACAACTCTAGAAATTGATTCTTTCATGGACGGAGGGAGTAGGTAGTGACGGACCCAAAGTCTGACGACCCTAAGTGTCCGTCCATCCAGGTTCTGACGTTCGTGTAATACTATAGTATTTCATTTTATATATGCTCTATCTACTGGGATATTAAAAAAACATGTAATCAACTTATTCACTTGATCTTATCATTTAAAATTACATATATTTTTCAACCATGAAACATTTTTTTTGTTATATAAATCAACAAAATCAATATTTTCAGCCGCAGAGACCATCAATAGAACAAGCTCAATATTATTGATGTGTAGTATAGCTGTGCTTTATAATACTAGAGTATACCCGCGGGAGGATTGGCGTCCTCCCGCGGGTCTGGTTACTGTAGCAGTTTTTTTAGTTTTTTATTTTTTCGTTTTCTTTTATGTTTATTTTTTACTTTTTTCTTTTAAAATTTTTGCAGATATCTTTTTCTATTCAAAAACTAACGTGACAGTAGCGCGTTCAATAATATATACAAATCTATATGCGTAAGACAATTGGCACAACGAGACAGCTCTTATATAGCTCTCGGCTATCATGGTCGCCACGTGAGTGTTGCGCTGTGCTTCGCTAATTTCAGCTTAACGTGTGACGGACACCAACGATCTCTGTCCAACCAATTTTTCACGACCAGCAATGAGATAGGTTTATTTGTCTTCTCAGTCTCATACTCCAATATTATGTAATGATGTTATTTAGATACTACTCTCTTTGTCCATGAAAGAATTAATTCTTAGAGTAGTTAAGTTAAATTTTTTAAACTTCAATCGAATTTCTAGAAAAAACTATCAAGCTTGATAGTACCAAATACATATCATTAGATATATCATAGAATATATTTTCATAATGCATCTATTTTATATCATAGATATTATTACTCTCTTCTTTAAAATTAGTCAAATTTTAAAAAGTTTGACTAACACGGATTAATAGTAAAACATTTAACCAACGTATATTATTTAACACTTTTACTTGTGCCTATTTTTTCACAACCGACGATGAGAGGTAGTTTTAATTTTCCTTTTCTATTGGTGAAATACTCCAAAGTTGTTTAATGATATTACCCAAAATATCATATACTAGGTGTTTAGTTGGAGGATGAAATTTTTTGGGTGTCACATCAAATGTTGTGGCACTAATTTAGTCTATTAAAAATAGACTAATAAAAAACAAATTACATATTTCGTCTAAAAACCATGAGACGAATTTATTAAGACTAATTAATCCACCATTAGCATATATTTACTGTAGCACAATATTATCAAATCATGGACTAATTAGACTTAAAAAATCGTCTCGCAAAGTTATCGCAATTTATGTAATTAGTTATTGTTAGTCTATATTTAATATTTATTTCATGCATATATCTAAACATTCGATGTAATAGGTGAAAAGTTTTTAGACGAGGAACGATTTATATTGCGTCGCGGCAAAGCGCGCATAGCTATCTAGTACTCCATAACGCTAGGTCTACTAATGCAAGTAGGGGCTATTAACTAGACTCCAGGAGCTAAATAATTAGAAGAGATTAGTTGACCTTGACCCTACGGTACAGGTCAAGACAAGAAGAAACTGATCAACCATGAGTTGTTTTACCGGTTCATATATACGTACTACCTAGATAAATTGTTTCATCGTACCAAGGATTGTGGTTTCTCCTAAACTTATACGCCTCCTCTTTAAGGCGGGTAACCCTTTTCATTATTATTTGGGATTTAGGTTGTTTTGGAGCTTATATGCATGTTTAACTTTTCCTCCTTCCTCATCCATGTTTTAGGATTGTGATTTTTAGTTCCCTCCGATGATGCGCTTTAACATACTATACGTTTATATAATTTGATTGTTCTAGTATCACTGTACATATCAAAGTGCAAAAGCCTCCAAGGTTATTGATCAATCAAAACCAAAACTATGCATGTTCGCTTAAACTTATCAGTCGTTTTTCAGTTTATTCTCTCACATAATACTATTGAAACCATCAAAATCAACCGTGAATAAGTTCAAACGAACCAAGCCCAAATATTGACAACAGAAACATCTACTGCCAACTGTCAAGTCTTATATAATATGAAAACACATTAAAATTGCACGTACATAGGTTCACACAGGACCGGAGCAGAGTACACTTCCATTATGGTCGGGTAGCAGCGTACGTCTCTCTCTCAAGTCTTAACCCGGCCCCTTCTTCTTTGACCTCTAAACAAGCAACAACACAAACCAAAGTTCAGACGTACCTTCTTATAACAACTTAACACTTGGGTGCATGCATCAAATCGATCGCATCCTATACCACAAATCATATCTGATCCATCCATCAGCGCATGCAGCACTGGGTAGATAGTGGTAATGACGAAGATCTGAATGAAGCAGGCATGCATGCTGCATGCATGCATTGCAGTACGTTGCAGCTACGTACTAGGCGGCGTCCATGCGCGCCGGGTACTGGTCGATGCAGTCGAGCCAGGGGCTGCGCGCGGGGCGGCGCACGCGGCGGACGGCGCGCCAGACGGCGCTGTTGCACTTGAAGCCTGAGCCGAAGGCGAGCTGCCAGACGCGGTCGCCGCGGCGGACGCGGCCCTTGGCCTCCAGGTAGGCCAGCTCGTACCAGATGCTGCTGCTGGAGGTGTTGCCGAAGCGGTGCAGCGCGGCGCGGGAGGCCTCCAGGTCGGCGCTGCGCAGGCCCAGGTTGCTCTGCAGGTGCTCCAGCACGTCGCGGCTGGCGGCGTGCATGCAGAAGTGCTCGAACGCGCGCTTGAAGTCCGGGATGTAGGGCGCGGCGGCGGCGGAGGCGTCCCCGGGCGTGGAGGCGGCGGCCTGCTTGGACGCCGCCGGGAACAGGTGGCGGAACAGCACCCCCGCGAAGAAGAGCAGCTGCTCGGAGAAGGGCAGCACCAGGGGCCCCAGCGTGGTGATGTTGGTCTTGAGCGCGTGCCCGCCCACCTCCAGCAGGTCGCGGCTGATGGACAGGCCCTTGATCCGCTGCTCGTCCTCCTCCTGGTACACGGAGCGGAAGGCGCGGTCGTCGGCGCCCTTGTGCGTGCGCACCACGTGCTCCAGCTGGTACTTGGCGCGGTGGAAGTCGCGGCGCCGGTTGGAGAGCAGCGCCGCCGCGCACCCGGCCCGGAAGAAGGCGTTCGGGATGAGCATGGAGCGCCGCTTCCCGGGGTACCACGTGAAGGAGACGGCCTCCGTGCTCACCACCACGGCCAGGCCGGCGCCGCTCGCCTGCAGCATGTCGCGGGCCAGGTCGACGGCGATGACGCCCGCGCTGCACCCCATGCCGCCCAGGTTGTAGCTCAGGATGTTCCCGCGCATCTTGTAGTGGTTCACGATCATGGCCGACAGCGACGGCGTCGGGTTGAAGAGGCTGCAGTTCACCACCAGCACGCCCACGTCCTTGGGCCGGACGCGGCACTTGTCGAACAGCTCGTCCAGCGCCGCGAACATGGCCGTCGACGCCTCCGCGCGGCCCTCCTTCATGGTGGCGCAGTTGGCGTTGGGCTCGAACACGCACCGCGGCATGTACGACTCGTCGCCGATGCCCGACTTGGCCAGCAGACGCGACTGGAACGCCAGGCTGTCCTCGTCGAACTTGCCAGACTTGCGGGCTAGCTCGATGAACTCAGCCTTGGACACCTGTACATTCAAGAAGCACAACCATCATCACTCATCAGGCTACCCTTTGGAACACAGGAATTCTATGCAGATAAAAATCGTTCTGGAATTTTATAATAAAGTCAGTTCGATTTCACTGGAAAAGCGTAGAATCCAGGAAAACAGTCCGGCGGGTGTTTTTTTGAGAGAGTGAGAATCGGCTCGGCTCATTGATTGCTGAGCCGATGCACCGAGCGCCCAACCGTTTGTGATGGGTGACCGACTGACCTGTGACCTCAACCCAACGGAAACACTGTCATCCCTACCCGCCCCGGCCGGCCCATTCATACCGGTGGACCCCAAGGCCCAATGCTCATCTCTAATGCATGCGAGTTGCGATCATGGAATATTCCGATCATGCGATCAACTACCAACAACATTGAGCCCAGTATCGATCGATTTAGTGCAAACTTAGCGCTGACTCTAAAAAGTCTTTCAATGTGGAGGCCCTGTTTGGATCCAAGTTGCCACTAGCAAAACTTTGGCAAAATTTTTGTAGCCAAAATTTTTGTCTTGTAGAGCTGTTTGGATCCCATAGCTAAAGTTACATTAATTGGTGCACAATGACTGATTTGCCCCTATTTAATGATGATTTAGCGTCTTTATGAAGTGTGGGTGGGTGGGGACCGGGGGTATTGGGCGTCCGGGCGCCCACCCCGAGGCTTTTTGGCCTATTTTGCCAGGTTTTGGTGGCAAGAGGAACTAGCAAAAATTTTGCTCTTTTGCCAACTTTTTTGCCAAGCTGTTTGGATCCCATGGCAAAAAGAGAGCAAAAAGTGCAAAACTAGCACTTTTGCCATGGATCCAAAGAGAATAGGGTTTTCATTTCAGGCATGTGGATGTGCTCTGTCGGTGTATTTATGGATGCCACTGTCTGAAGTTTCTGCAACATTTATGGGCCTTCAATTGGTGGCAGCTGGCCAGTGCTGTAACCATAAAGGCCCAGCACGGCCCTGCAATGGTACTACTACTGCTGCTGCATGTACGGGTATAGTATTGGTACTGTAGATTGTACATCCACCGATGTGACAGGCTACAACAGCAGCACATGGCTGCTAGCTGTATGGAGTAATAAGGTCTGTCTCGACTCTCGACCAAAGGTTTCGTAAGGGTTTTACGACCACTAAAAATAATATGACATATGATTATAGATAAAGAGAGAAATAATGAAAAAATTGGAAGAAAATGAATTTTATAAACTTATATTTAGACTGTTTCTATACTCCTGTTTTTAATCCTAAAAACTGGGACATGAGAACCGCGAGCTAAGACAACCCTAGTAATACACATATTTTAATTCACCCGCCTGCTACTGATGCTACCCCTTTCTTCCAACAATGTGTTATATTCATCATCCTTGATATATGAACGAACGCCCTAATCAAGTTTCTGTCTCCTTCCTTAACAAAAAATGTGCACTAATCGTGTGTACTAGTAGATCGGGACCAAACAAATAGGTGGGGGCACACGGTGCATCATGGCCATGCATGCTTGACCAAGTTTTTTTTTTTGGACAACACATGCTTGATCGACCAAGTATTAGATGAACGTACTAATAATAAGATGCGCAACACCTTAATTAGTAACGCATGATCACTTGAAACACTTTTGGGGCTTATGAGCGAATAACCACGCTTTCTAAGGAGTAAGGATCGAATGAAGCTACAATAATATGTGAACCATATAATTTAGCCGACAATAAAACATCTATAGTATATCCCAAGATGCATGCATATATGGTAGCCTGATCCAATAACTTATCTCATATAGTAGATCAGATGTGTGGCATATATATCTCGCTCTTCCTTGTACATGCAGTGCGTGTACGTGAGCAGCATGGCTATCAATGTGTGGTAAGTAGTAATAGTAGTAGGATACGTACAAGATTATATGCAAAATAAAACAACCAAAAAATAAGTCAGGCAAAGGAAGAAAGTAAACAGGCCGGCCTGAAAAGCATGTTTGCTACTTGTGCAGTTTTTTACATGCAAATACATATATATATATATATATATACATGTTATAGCTAGTGATATTGGACAAAGAGCAAAGAGCATGGCCTGTTTGGTACAGCTCAGCTTCACTAGTGAAGCTGTTTTTTTAAAAAATAGCTTCATGAGCAACTTACTCGGTGAAGCTGAGCTGTTTTGAAAAAAGTGTTTGGCAAAATAGCTTCACCAACAAATTCATGCATGGTTGGGAGAGAAATGGAGGTGTAAGCTGTCAAAAGCTATTTTTTTCAGCTTCATGGGTGAAGCTGTTTTTGCGAGAGAGGGGATAAAACAGCTTCATGAGTGAAGCTGTTTTGTAAAATAGTGTTTGGCAAAAAGACAGCTCACAACAGCTCATGAAGCTGTTTTGAAGTGTACCAAACAGGCCCTATATATATATATATATATATATATATATATATGCACTGCACGGTACGGTGCACGCACCTTGAGCTCGTCGGCCGGCTTGTAGCATGCGAAGTCGATGAGGTAGACGGGCCTGGGCCTGGACATGATGTAGACGGAGATGGTGAAGGCGAGGACGGCGAGGAAGGCGAGCACGGTGGCGAGGTCGTAGGTGGCCTCCCCCCAGACCTTGCGCCACAGCTCGTCGCGGCTGAGGCTGCCCAGCTCGGCGCCGCAGACGAGCACGATGACGGGGATGGTGGCCAGGTACACGCCGTGGCTGATGAGGTAGTGGTAGCCGAGGCGCACGTACTTGAGGTTCACCGACTGCAGGAAGTCCGGCAGGCGGCGGCGCACGCGCACCGAGAAGGCCGGCGAGCCGGCGTCCGGGCCCGACGGCTCCACGCCGCGGTTCACGATCTCCGTCGACAGCAGCGCCTGCTCCTCCCGCGCCATGATGGCCCGGTGTCGATCGATGTCCCCCTCCCTCCCTCCCTCGCGCGGTGGACGGCCGGCGGGAGCTCGATCTGGCTCGCGGGGATGGATCGGAACGGAGCTAGCAGTGGTGGTGAGGCGAGGGGAGTGGAAAGCGTCCAGCTAGTATTGATATAGTAGTACTAGCAGGAGAGGAGGAGGAGCTGCTGTGCCTGCTGGGTAGGCGAGGAGATGGCGGGTGGGCGAGCGGCAGTTAATGCCATTAGAGGCAGGGCAGCTGGGGGCTGGGCAGGGACGGACCGATCTCCTCATTATCTGATGGAGCTCCCGGCCGGCCGGCGGCCGCGGGCCGCCTGGCCTTCATCAGCCTCTAGTATTGCGGATGCAGGTGCAGCTGCCACTGCTGCTAAGAGCATCTTCAGCAACGTGGTCTTTCTCTCATTTTTATTCGCCCAACAAAATTGTTATACTTCAGCAAATCCATATCAACATCCAATGACATTAGGACTCATGCACACGAAGAGAAAGAAAGAGCAGTGTCCACAAGGATGAGGACTGGCCTGTTCGTCCAACCAGAATGTGGTGTGGATGGGGATTTGGGGGGCGTCTCCCAGTTTCAGGGCTTCAGTAGAGGTTCTGGTGAAACTCGTTTTTTTATCTGAACCCCTATATTTAGCTATGGGGCTTAAACAGAGCCTACTCCCTCCGTCTAAAATGTTGGTCGTCCGAAAAACGTGTCTGTGAGAAAAATACGGAAAATATGTTTGTGAGGGAAACACGAATTTTTAAGAGATACATTTTTAGAACGGAGGGAGTATTGCTCAATCTGCTATTGTTGCCACAGTGGCACGCAGACAGGAAATGACAGCCGCAGCCGCTGCTGGCCGGTCATGCCTTCCTCCATGCACGTAAGTAGAAGTATCTTTATTTATTTTATGTGAGACTGACATGTTGTCCCCGCTGAACTGCAAAGAGAGCTTTTGCGTGTTCGCTGACTGTCTAATAATCCTGGTACGTACTGCACTGCGCTATGCATGTGGGTTTATTAGGATTTAACATCGTCTTCACTGATCTATCTATCGAGAATAATACAGTACACGGTGGGACTTGGGAGTGAAGCTGTAGTGTTGCATGCTCTTGCACCTGTTGCGTGTGACCATAACGTGTTTGTTCTCGTGGGCACAAGAGACGTACATACGCTTGCTTGCTTTAGTGGTATCTGCATGACACGAGCAGGTACCCCAGAAATGAATAAATCTGTGATACCCTGTTTGGAATTGCGGGAAATTTTTCCATGTTTCTGCATATTTTACATGGAATTGAATTGGGTCCTGTCAAAATGCTACATAATTTCTGCGAATTATTTGTGTTCCAAACATCCCTTAGATAGTAACATCCGTCGTTAGGCCTGAGATTTCACCCAAGCAAAATGAAGAATAATCACTCCGTCTCAAAAGTCAAAACAAGTACACACATCGTCTCTCGAGAAGTTAGTCTATCTCAAGTCTAACTAAATGTATAGAAGAAAAAAAACCGATATTCATGATATTTGATTAATCTCGTTTTATATTTGTTACAACAAACCTCTTTAGATATACAAAATATTGTAAGTTATATTTGAAATTAGTTGACTCCTCCATGAAGTGCACACTTGATTTGGACGGTGTCCTCACATTTTTTTTTCTCTCTTCTTTTCAAATACATACAGTATGAAACTATGAACTTAGACATTTAGAGCTCGTCCACGCATTGCATGTTGTACGCTCCATCTATCATCAAATCGCATAAAACTAATCTGGAGATAAAATAGAAATATGCAATGAAGTTCCCCTGTTAGAGCAAGGCTAATAATTTAGCCAGCTGCTGGCTGCAAGTTCATGTCATGTCATATACAGCCATCCATACAGCCAACTCATATAATAGGTTAGCTATTTGACTGGCTGCAACTAGATTGTAATTATTTAATGCTCACATATACAAACGATCTGCTATGATCACATCTTTGTAGCAGCCATATATGTGCTCATTCAACTAGAAAAGAAATATGGTCATCCATACCATTTAGCCAAACAACATAATCTGATGAACCAAGATAATAAAAGAAACGATACCAGATACATGGCAAATTTCAAGCAACAATCCAAATAAGTTCACTGGCACACAGACCATTAACTAAAAACAGTACTCAATAAATTTGGTGGCGCACAAGCCATTATAACTAAAAAACAGTACTAAAAAAGTTCACTGGAACATAAGACATTATTATTGATCTAGAGTAGATGAGGTGATAGAAGCATGAGCCCATAGTTGACAGCGGAACTTCGATAGAATACAGCAGCTAGCCCATTTGCATCAGAAGTGCCAACACTGCAAGCATAATAGTGAAGAAGTTAAACATATAGGTCTTGAAAATTAGCTAGAAAAGTTTCCGCTTAAGGACAAGTGTGGACCAAATATGTTGAAGAGAATATACTCAGAATTTTAGAATGGATACCTGCAAGTAGCATCTGCACCATTCAGCATGCCATGTCCAGTCCTGATTCCTGAAAAAAAATACACGTGAGACACCATGTTAATTCTCATTGTGATGGGAAAAAACAATAGGAACATACAGATTTCAGAATTCTACCATGACTAGTTATGATGGCTATTTCTAAACCTACGCCAAATGTGCTCGACCAAGTCATTTTTAAGCTGGGTATGCTGTGGATGAGCACGAATAGCAGCTTTTCTACGCAACACATTAGCGAAGCACAAATTACCACCACTGTTCACTTCAGGAGGTAGAGCAATGGATGCCCCTGGATTCTCATTCAAGTCAATATGAATAGTACCATCCTCTCTCTCATCTTCCACTATCATATTGTGGAGAATTACGCAAGCTAACATGATCCTTCCAACACTTTTTCTCTTCCACAGACGTGCAGGATGACGAACAATGGAGAAACGGGACTGCAGTACCCCAAAAGCACGCTCCACATCTTTCCTTGCCCCTTCCTGGTGCTTGGCAAACAACTTATGCTTCTCTGTTTGAGGAAGTGTAATAGTCTTCATGAAAGCTGCCCATTCTGGGTATATACCATCAGCAAGGTAATAACCTGTGGTATACTCATTCCCATTAACTGAAAACTGAACTTGAGGGGCTTCTCCTTTTAAAGCATCAAAAAATAGTGGGGACTGATTGAGCACGTTAAGGTCGTTGTTTGACCCCGCAACTCCAAAGAAAGCATGCCAAATATGAAGGTCCTGGGAAGCAACAGCCTCTAGAACTATAGTTGGAACTCCATAATCACCACGGGTAAATTGCCCCCTCCATGCTAAAGGACACTTCTCCCAACGCCAGTGCATGCAATCTAAGATCCTCTTCTTTTGTCCATGTCAAGCGTTTTTCAGTCCTAGAGCAATTGCCATCATTATTGTCATCATCAATATGTATTGCTTCTGATGAACTCCCATTGTTCGCAGCTTGTGGTGTGCTCTTCAAAATATTTAGAAACCCACCTGGAGGGTGAGATCCCCTGACAAAAAATGTACCATAAATTAAAACTTGCATTCAAGCACTAGATATAAATAAACAGCAGCTTATAACTACAAATCTAGGTTAACAAAATAAAAATAAATAGCGGCTTAGAACTACAAATCTAGTTTAACAAAATAAAAATAAATAGCAGCTTAGAACTATAAATTTACAATTAATAAAATATAAATAAATAGCAGCTTAGAACTATAAATTTACAATTAATAAAATATAAATAAATAGCAGTTTAGAACTATAAATCTACAGTTCAAAAAGTTATGTGTAACTAAATAAGCATCACAAATACTGCTGAAGTCTCTTGCATACAGGATGTCTAATTTCATAGCTACAGAGATAAAATAATTGCACATAAATATTAATCATCATTAGTACAGAGATAACATACCAATCTTGTACATCAGACTCCTCAAGATTATTAGGCATAGACCAAGGATATGCTAAAGCACCAACACCAGCAGGTGCCCACCAAGGGCCTTGAGCTGTCGAGCTTGCCATGCTCGGTTGCTGTACGCCGGTTAACCAGCATGGTGCGGAGGAGGGAGGCATGGATTGTGGTGGGCGAGGCGGGCACCAAACACCACCAGGTCCAAACATGGAAGGAATGGACGGCGGAGGAGTGGGCTGAGTCGTCGCGGCCTGACCTGACTGAGCCACCGGCGGCGGGACCTCCATAGGTGTTGGCGCAGATGCTCTCTTGGACCTCCGACTCATCCCGGCAAAAGTGACGGCTGTTGGATATGGAGTCTAGGGTTTGGGATAGGTGGCGATTGGGGAAGATTCGGGGCTTAAATCAACCGATTTGGCGCGTGATGAATCAATTTGGCGGGAAGAGTGGGGTTGATTTGACGCTGGAAGGGGAGGCGGAGCACGGGATCGAGAAGGGGAGGGGTGCGAGAACGAAGCGCCGGCTTCTCGCTCACACCGGGCTGGAAGAAGGCGTTTTTTCCTCGTATGGTGCGCTACAGCCGGGCGAAGAGATTAAGACTGTCCGCACTCACGTTCCTCTATTTTCATACTCTATACTGTCTAGTCATCAAGATTCTCTCCTATACTCGTTTCTTCTGCATCCATTCATCCTCTATATCATCCTCTATCTATTGTGGGTCCACTTATCACTTTATCTAAATATGTCCATGAGAGATCTAGTTTTGAAGAATTAATTGCAACGAATTCAATGGTGCAATCAGAATTTAATTTGGGTTTTTAGTTTGTGAGATATAACATTTTTTTTTGTAAAATGAGGCGGGACCCGCAGCAGCAGGCAAGCACCCTCCGCTCACGCGTGCGCCAGCGCGGCAGCGCCTGGCCGCGGGGCCTACAGCCGGTACCGGACGCACTGTATTTCGCTGGCAATACCGTTCAAGCGCGAGTAGCGATTGCTTTTCCGTTTCCCGCTGCGGCTATTTTTGATACGCTAACTGGTTTAGCGTCTCGTTTAACGTCCCCGCTGCGGACAGTCTAACGCCCGCTCCATGTTCTCTCTCCTAACGTGCTGTTTTCTGGTGACGTGGACACTCTTTCCGCCGGCTTGTAGGCGATTAGTATACTTGCTCTTACGCGCTCAGCTGCGAACCGATCCCCAACAAGTCTTCGCTAGGGGAGGGGTGGCAGATGGGCCGGTGGAGGCGAGCGAGACCGCTTGCAATTGGTCATCATGCTGCTGCCTACTAGCGCCTGCACCCAACCACCTCTCGAGTTGCTCCAAAAAAAAAAAAAAAACTCGAAGTATCGAGGAGTCGATGGTGAGAAATGAAGAAATTGAATTGACCCTGTCTGCTCTGAGCCTGAGCCTGAGCTGCCGCCTGCCGGCTGCCCACCTCATTCATTCCGATTCCCTGGGCTGACCGCTGAGGTGGTAGATAGCACAAGAGAAGAGGTGTACCCATCTGATCTGATCCCACGAACGGCCTCTTAAGTAGGTGGTGGTTCAGCAGCTGGGATTATGCGCCATACTGGTTGGGTGATTTTGATCCTTCGTGGTCGTAGCATTGCAATTGTACGGTGACATCCAGCTGCATGCATGCATCATCCAGCATCCCCTAAAATTTCTTGACGGGTAGCAATAGCATGCAAGAGTGTTTTACACAAGTATTCCAACAAGTATGGACGGGGAAAAAATCGATGGTTTTCTTCCTCTTCAGTTCTTACAGAATTATTACACCCGAAGACAAACACTCTTGTTAGTTTCGAAATAGTAGGAGCCTTTACAGTTTACACCATTTATTATGATAGGAAATTACTGGCAAAGGAAACATGAAACAACGTGCTCGGCTTCACTGTCTGAACTCTGAAGAGGACGGAACTCAGCGAGCCAGTCGGCGAAGGCCTCCTCACTCAAGGCTCAGAGCCTGACAGGCAGAAGAGTGACAGCGGCAAGAGCTGCTGGGGCTGCTCATTCATGGCAAAAGCGACAGCTTGACCACAGTCCGCGAGGGTTAACCACTCTACTAGTGACATTTATCCTCTCGCACATCCATCCATACGAGCAGTTGGTTGGGGGTTCAGCTTGCGGCATCACTCGCAATCTTCGCCTCTTCGGCTTCCCCCGTTGGAGGACGCACGGTGGCGTTCCGTTCTAAGCTCTGACTGAAAAAAAAAGTATAGGTCGCGATCAGCAGGATAACAATGAAGAGACTGTTGAGAGAGTATGCAAATATACTTTTTTTTTCATGTAGTAACATGTACTACAGTGACGGGATTAATGTCTATTGGATTCCAGCAACTACTTCCAGCCCCCTAAATTGACACAGCGATTCACACCCTACCTCTTAATGGTACTGGCGCAATAGTTTCAGCTGAAGGGAAGAGGTATTCTGCTGGTCTCAATTGATGATGGGCTGATGGTCCAGACCCGGGATCGATCTAGACATCCAGCATGGCAGATCCCTGTGCACATCCAAATTCCAAAAAACCAAACATACAATAATTCAGATTGGAAATATGGATTTGTTGGATGGGGGAAAAGAGGGTACTCCATTCCATGGCACCTCCAGTATCCATGCAAATTAAAAGATGGTCGGTTCTCCGAGCTGCACCAGGCCATACCCCATAACCCATAAATTCCTGAAATCTGAACGGCGAGAGAATATCCAGGAGTATGCCAATAAGAATGCAATTTTGCCAGCCCAGCGAACTTCCAACAGCACCGCCATTGTTAGGTCCTTTGAGAGAATCAGGACTCATTGCCGTGCCGAGCCTTAAATAAGGAGCATGGAACCCATCCAAATAAGAGGAACAACAGGATGGACGTCTGGCTGGGAGATCTGTAGAGTAGGAACAACATTCATGGTGGCAACGACCCAGGATGAAGTAAATGGAGGCATCTCGCTCCCATGTGGTTGCATTAAGCCACACCTCTGGTCGCCATGTGAGCATGTTTGCAGCAAAGGTGGTGGATCTTCTCAATGAAGCAGCCAGTGGATTTGATCGCCTTGGGCTCTGTTCGCCAGGACTTATAAGCCAGCTGATAAGCTGAAACAACTGATTTGTGGTTACTGTTCCACGACTGATTTGTACGGATTAAAGGTCAGTACGAAAGAAGAAATTTTGATACAAGAATATTGCACAGTATTGGTAGAAATAAGCAGAACACATGCTCTACCAGTGTGTTGTTTTGAAGCTAACATAAACAAAACCAGCGATTTAAGATGGCTGCAGCAAGGGATCATGTTGAATAGTTATCTCACCAGGACACTAGAGCCTTTTTTTTCCTTTCTATTTGCAGCTAGCACAAATGGACAACTTAACCAGCTCCTACTTTCACCACACAAAACAGCTAGGTTGCAAGTTTCAGCAAGAGACAATAGATGACTGGTACAGTAGGACAACATCGAATACTGTTTTGGAGTCGTCAAAGAATTTGCTGGACAATGAAAGAGATGGCACATTATCATGGGGGAGACAAAAAAAAAAAAGATGCCAGGTAATACAATAATTACACATACTCATTATTTTGCCAAATTGATGAAAATGTACACCAGATAGGAGAAAAGAAATTTAACCCCTTTCTCAAGAGAGAGAGAGAGAGAGAGAGAGAGAGAGAGAAGAGGATGTTATGTATGCATGTTTGCAAACTTTGCTGGTACTGGAGTAGATCAGGGAAGAAAATTAACCTCCGGTCCAATGTACATAATTTAAAATGTATATGTCTATATGCATAACAAGAGCAGAGTCAACAGAGAGAAGATGAAAAGGTATCAACAACCATAGCGTGCACAACATAAGCTAGATGAAGCTTAGAAGCATTTATAAAGAAACAATTTCTGGAAGAGCTCTACAACAAGATCAGCAAACCAAATCGCCAAATCACCAAGATACACAACAAACTTGGCATATCAATGTACCAAGAAAACATTCACATATTCTGTATAGATTTTTACTAGTATATCTGTATGTCACCAGCAGTACATTTATTAGTTATTTCGGTAATTATTAAGGTCAGTGTATCTTGTTTCGCACAGCAAAGTCAATACAAAAGGGGAGTAAAGAACTCCAATTGACAAGTTGTTGCAAATGGTTTCTTCGTCCAAATTACAAATACAAAATTGCTTGTATACAAAGATTATCATTGGCACAGTGAGGTAGATCTAGACGTGTACATATCTGAACCTCTAATTTATCAATCATCACCTCCTGCCTTATGGGTGCTTAAAGGAAATCTATGACTGTTTAATAAAGATATCTTGGACAAATCATAACTTGAGTACAGTGATTGCATGTTTTGTCTCATAAAAAAGTTCTAAAGAAAACATCACAGGGCCATAGATCTGGTGTTGGAACATGGTATAAGCAACATTCAAGCCTGCCATATCAAACCATTGTGATCTGTTTGAGATTTGACTAATGTTTTGAAGTCCAAATATGAGTACAGAGAGAAGAATATACAACCTGCCTCAACCTTGGAACTCCACAGATGTCAGCAGCTAGGGTACAGTCTACAATTATATCCTGAACTTAAAGTCACAAACAGTTATTGATGAACTTTGTTTTTATAACAAAAACAACTTCGAATACTAATATTGAAGGAAATCTATGACTGTTTAATGAAGATATCTTGGACAAATCATAACTCGAGTATAGCAATTGCATGTTTTGTCTCATCATTTTTTTTAAGAAAACGTCACAGGCCACTGATCATAAGCAATATTGAAGCCTGCCATAACAAATCATTGTGATCTGTTTAAGCTTTGACTAATATCTACAATTATATCCTGAACTTAAAGTCACAAACAGTTATTGATGAACTTTGTTTTTATAACAAAATAAAAACAACTTCAAATACTAATATTGAAGGAAATCTATGACTGTTTAATGAAGATATCTTGGACAAATCATAACTCGAGTATAGCAATTGCATGTTTTGTCTCATCATTTTTTTAAGAAAACATCACAGGCCACTGATCTGGTATAAGCAATATTGAAGCTTGCCATATCATTCAATTCATTGTGATCTGTTTAAGCTTTGACTAATATTTAGAAGTCCAAATACAAGTAACCAGAGAAGAATACCCAACCTGCCTCAACTGTTACTTGGAACTCCATAGCTGGCAGCAGCTAAGGTACATTATACAATTATATCCCGAGCTTAAAGTCACAACTCACAAACAGTTATTGCCAAACTTTGTTTTTATAGCAAACTAAAAATAACTTTTGTTTGTTTGTTTTGTGCTACACACGCATGCCAACAACTCAGTCTCTGCAAAATTCATCTGCATCCCCTAAATCCATCTCTGAATCATCTGAAATAGAACAGCCATCTAAGATGTCACCTGAATCTTCAGTTTCGACATCCAATACATCATCATCATCATCACGGCCTAATAAGTAATCGTCTGAATCAGAAGACACATCGAATTTACCCAGATTCTTCAATCTCCCTCTGTAACCAGTAAGTTGAAGGAGCTTTTCCCTCCACTGCACCAACGGACACTTCTCTATCAGCTCTGTCCCATCATATGCCTCAGTTAAGAACACACTCAACCTCTTTCCCCTCTCAGAAACATAAAAGATGCCATAATGCTTCAAGAGTAACCTCATAAGCTTCTGTGGCATTACAAACTCACGACGGAAATGCGTAAGGTGATCAGTCACCAGCCTCTTTTCCAACATGAAGCACAGTATCTCATGCATCACTGCAACAGCCCTCTTATCAAACTCTGCCGATCCAGGAGTCAATCCCTTTGCCTCTGCATAAGGGGAAAGGTAGGTGACCTTCTGAAACTGCTCCGTATTGCCTGTTTTCACATAATGTTGAGCTTTTCCTCGAAATCTGTAGTAACTAGTAAAATCTGGTGGGAATTTCATCGGGAACGGAAGCGAGAGCTTTCCTGGTGGGCTGGCATTGGCATCACCAGTCAACACAGCCGCCTTCTTCTCAAGCTCAGTGACTGCCCAGCTTGGGTTCCAAGAGACGAGCTCCAAATACTCACCATCCTCCAATCTTACCAGCCGGAAATGTTCCGGAAACA
This sequence comes from Coix lacryma-jobi var. lacryma-jobi, assembly GCA_009763385.1. Lineage (NCBI taxonomy): Eukaryota > Viridiplantae > Streptophyta > Magnoliopsida > Poales > Poaceae > Coix > Coix lacryma-jobi. Next base: position 7,709,025 of record CM019823.1, on the reverse strand, counting down.
TGTGCACCCACCGTGTCCGAAAGTCATGAGCAAGCCCCATGTCGCGCCGGAAGTGGGCGATCTTGTCGACTGGCAGCCGCCGGTCCACAGACATCATGAGCATCCTGGTGACGTACTGCGCAGCCACAGGGGAGTGCTCCTCCAGTAGGCGCGCTTCCTCCTCGACGAGCGCCTCCGCCTGCGGCGAGAGGCCTGCCCACATGACGCCGCGGCTGTCGCGGCAGACCTCGAACAGGTGCGGCGAGCGGCGCACGAAGTGGGCCACCTTGTGCGGCTTGACAAGGCCAAGCTGCGGCCGCAGGATCTCGAGGCGCTTGAGCGGGGTGACGTGCTCCTCCTCCTTCTTGAGCGCGTCGAGGACGGCGAGCACCTTGGAGAGCACCTTCCAGCGCTCGGTGGCCACCTCAAGCGCGTGCACGCGCTTCTTCTTGCTCCGGTCCTTCACGCTCCGGCCGCGCGTCATGGCCCGAGCCGGCGAGAGCTGGTACGGGAATTGGCATCGCCAGTGCCTATCGCTCCGGCAGCGAAGCAGCTCGCTCAGGCAATTGCGCGAACATGCTGCTTGCATGGCGTGTGAAGCAGCCAGGAACTTCTGAAACCGGAGGGCTGAAACAGGAGCAGTAACAATGCTATTGCAACACGAGTGCTGGAAGGAGGATGCAAAGGGTGCGAGCCTAGTCGCGCTGCAGGACGGCGGCGAGAAGAGGAGGAGAACAAGGCGGCGGCTGCGGGGGAACCGGAGAGCCTGAAGGAAAGAGGAAGGAGGGAAGAAATGTAAAGGGCCGTGCTTTGATGGTCGTTTAACAGAGGAAGACACCAATGTGGCTAGGTCTAAATAGAGCCCATAATTTCTACTGGGTTTGCTGGGCTCATTTTGACACTTTTTGTTAGGCCTGTGAAGCCCACGACAAGGCCCTGTCCAAACTAGTTGGGGTTCCTCTACTAGTTTGTCTAACAAGTTACAGTATATAGCATCGACTAAAAAAATAGCTTATTTATCAGTGTCAAGTTTTTTATGAGTTAAGACTAATTAACTAGCTAACAATTAGCTTTGTGTGTCAAACATTCACTAAATTAAGGAAAAAGAACATGTGGGACATTCTGACGTGGGTTGTTGAATGACTAACTATAGCAATATAATTTTCCTCCTCTAAAGTCGATGAGCCTTTGTAAACGATGCCTGTAGGACTTTGGCACAAAAAGTCTAAATACCCCCTGAACTATCACAGCTGGGCCAACATAATCTCCTCAAGTACAAAACGGGTTGTTTAACACTTTAAAGTTTGTAAAACAGTCTAAATAGCCCTCTGGGCGGTTTTGCAGCCCGGTTTTGGCTGAGCTGGCAGCCAGCGTGGCCAGCTTGCACACGCTGGCGTGTCTGACCTGCCAGGCCCACCTGTCAGGTCGCGGCTCCTCCTCCGTGACCGCCTCCGCGCTCGCCGCCGAGCGCGCCCAGGCCGCCGAGGCCCGCAGCGACGGGGGCTGCGGGAGCAGCAGCTGCGCCGGCTCGCTCCCGCCCTGCACCTGCACCTGCACGCGCAGCGCCACTAGCACGGGCACGGGCACAGCCGCGCCGAGGAAAGCGTCGGGGCGTTCCCGCGCTCCGTCTCAGCGTACGTGCAGCACCGGCGCTCCGACGCCTGCGCTTACGCGACCTCCTCGTCCGCGTACCACCAGCACCAGCCGAACCTCCTCTTCTTCCGCACGTCGCAGGTCAGACCGGCCGCGTCCGCGTCCGCGTCCGCCTTTTGCGCCGCCGCCGACGAGCCCGAGGAGACCGGCGGCGGCAAGAGGAAGGCCGCGCCGAGGCGGTCCTTCCTGTCAGCGATCTTCGGCGGCGGGCGGCACAGACGGGAGGAGGCAGGCAGGAAGGAGCCCCCCCGGCGGTCCACCTCCTGGCTCTCGGCGATCATCCACCGCAAGCGGAGGCCGACCGACTTTTTTTTTTTTGATAATGGATATGAATATCCGGCTTCTACATCCAGAGATGTACACAGCCAATTATTACAAACGTCTCCCAACCACACTTAAAAAGGTGCAAACCAGTTTGTAAACAAAACACGGACACTACAGCAAATGGTAAAAATTCTTCCATCCTTTGCTTGATAACTCTAAAGCAATAAGCTCGATCTTCTTGCTTATTGATGAGAGGGTGTCCTTGGCTTGCCCATCACGCTGCAGCTGCGCCCAGAAGCGTAGCCAATACGCTCCCCTGAAAATGACCTGCGAAATAGAGTTAATCTTTATTTTATTAAAAATCACATCATTCCGGCATCGCCAAATAGCCCAGCACATAGCAGCTATCCCCACCCAGATCAGGTTTTTAGAACGTTTCGGCTGTAAAGTAAGCCAAGTACCAAACATATAGGAAATAGAAATAGGTGGGGTTAAACCCGTAGCGAAAAAAATGACCCTCCAAATCATTTTTGTACATGGACAGTCAATAAAGAGATGCTTGATCGTCTCTTTATTATTGCAACAAATACATTGTTGACTCCCTGTCCAATTCTTCTTAGCGAGATTGTCCTTGGTCAAGATGACCCCTCGCTGCAGAAACCATAAAAAGATTTTTATTTTCAGAGGAACCTTAAATTTCCATATTTTCCTATGCCGGAACGGTGGTTGAGTATCTATAATATGAAGATACATTGATCAAACTGAGAATGATCCGGAAGTGGTTAGGTCCCATCTAAAATAGTCCGAATCATCTAGAAAGTGTGCTGGTTGGTATACTGTACTCCTCTCATTCCAAAATAAGTGTCACTAGAAATCTGTGTTTCCTCACAGACACGCTTTGTGGACGACACTTGTTCTGGAACGGAGGGAGTACACGCTAGTGCTATAGTACAAACAGAGGCGGACCTAAAAACACATCAAAAGAAGGCTGCTATGTGGGCTAAGTCAATTTTTTTAAGTAATTAATGGGCTAAAATCAATAAGTAGTAGTGGAAAATCATTGGACTGGATCCTGGCTGCAGCTAGGACAGCCAAGGTTCTGGATCTACCCTGAGTGCGAGTACTTCTTTTGACTCCTTTCGGAAAGAAGAGGAGGAAACTGGAAAATGAGTAAGGATCGTAGCTGCAGTACTTGTTTGTTGAAAGAAAGAAACAAAAACAATGTAACGGCGCAACGCACACGACTTGGCTGTTGCGCGCGCGATGTATTGACAAAACACGCTTACGGTTGTGTATGGTTCCTCACTTGAAGTTGAAGGCTTCAACGATACGGAACCCACAAGGAAGAGAGCAGACACAGCAGAGCCGAGCCGAGGTCGCACATGTAGAGATGAGTATAAAATATTTTGGCTTATTGGGTCGATCCAAAAAATTGATCACATGAATTAGAGTGGTAATTTTTGTAGTTTAAAAAAAGTAAAAAAATAAACTAGAATGACATTCAATCGTAATTAGTTGACTGACAAAAAAAACACCATTGGACTTTATCCTTACGCACATGTTTCATTTCCTCTCAGCTCTCATCCACGGCACGTCGGCACCTCGCCGAGAGACGGCCAACTGCCTCTGGCTCAGGTTAGGTAGCCTCCTCCCAATCCCCGCCCAAGTCACCACCGTGCAGGGCTCACGACGCGCACGTTGGCCGGGAACGCGACACGCCATTCCGCGTGCGTGCGTGCGCCCACGAACCAGTAGGCCACCGGGTCTCGGTCTTCAGTTCGTGACTTCGTGCAAACGAGGAGAGGATGGTGTTGGCAGGCACAGGCACAGGCACATGGCGAGGCGAGGCGAGGGAGAGCCCCACACGGTCCGCCTTCTTTGTTGGAAATAAACTGGACATACGTAGGACGCAACCGGGGTCGCTCGCCTCGCTTCCGCAAATTGACTTGCTCCTTCTTCTTTTAATTATGGTTATTAGTTGTAGTATTCAAACGCCTTTTGACTTTGCGCTGATCTCGCCGTGGATCATTTGGACTAACGCGTCGTCGTCGCACGGTACGTGTCGACAGACATAACATAAGCAGGTGGCTAAGCCTAGTAGTCTACGCAGTGATCCTTGTAGTATGATAAATTTGAAACCGTCGTGGCACTTTTGACTCTGCTTGCGTCTCACTCCGTGCTCTGGTGCCTGATTCAATTCAAGGCGCTTGCTGCCCACGGAACGTTCGCCTTTTGTTCATGTCTGGAGAGGCGGATTTGTGGGACGACGAAGATCTGCACACCATCGTCATTCGAAGTTGAGAGCCACCACTGTCAGCCCGTTTGACATTTACAAACTTTTCACTGTCAGTACTACCACTTCCTGCGACTGTGTGCTTTTACCCTGATGATGGTGATGATGATACCTTTGCCTGGCCGGCAAGGTCCGTCCAATCCCGACTCGCGATCGTATTCACCTCCACCACGGGTCCACAGCAAAAAAAAAGCCAGAGGAAAATAGAGAAACATCTCCCTTTCGTGAGGTACTAGTAGTACTCCTGTACGAGCACTCACCGAGGAGGCTTTTTTGAATTAGCGTGACGGTCACGACAGATCCCCATCAAGGGGCGACACCCTGTGATAATGATGATGATGGCCCGGCGGATAAACACACACACACACAGAGAGAGAGGAGATAGAGAGTGCGAGATTTTTCCGCACCCAACCCAACCAAACAAACATGCCGCGTGCGAGTTGCTGTCGGAAACGTGACAGAATCTGTGCGCATCCGATCCTCGCCCGCGTACCAAACAGCCTTTCGAGTTCCAGTTCGAACCCTGGCCGCTCCCGTTCCAAAGGCGGGCGGGGGGCGGGTGTTTGGTCGGCGGCGCTCGCCCGGGGCGGGAAGAAGAGATACTTTGCCCGGCAGCCGGCACGACGGGCGGGGAGCCCCACACGGAGGGAAGGGGGAAACCGGGAAAGCGACGCGGCCCCACGGGGCACGGGCTCGGTTCGGTTTGAATAAGGCCATGCACAGTTTCCAAAAATAAATCACCATCAACGAGGCAGTGACACAACTCATGAAACGAACTCCACAGTGGGTGTGTTTCACTTTGCCATTATCAAGGCTAAGCAAAGCTTTTAATTAATATATGTTGCTGGGATCGTATACACCCTTGCAACTGTGTAGCCATTTAACTGTGTAGCCATTTCGCTATGACGCCTGGAGCAATAGCCATATGCACACAAAGCATCAGGTCTCAAGTGCACCTGGAGCATCAGAAAAATACAACAGTTGCAACACAGCCATGTGCAACGCAGACATGATAAATATTGGACTGACATGATAAATATAAGTCTCAACAGTCCAGATCACTGGAATTGATAGATAACTAAAGATGAAATATCTCTTCAACTAAGATAGAAACCTAATATACTTAAAAAAGTTCATATAGCCTCTCTGAGTTCACTTCTTCATTCAGGCCAACAACACAGGAGATTGACATGATGACTATGAAACCAGCAACACAGGAGAAACCATCACTTCCACAAGAGGAAGTCCAACATGCGCCAATAGATATACCTGCACCCCATGAGATTGACATGATGACTATGAATGTAGAACAGAGAAAAAATCTCAGGTTCAGACTTATGTGTAAAAGCAGTTCCAGATATAGTGACCAGTTCCAGATTCTCACCTTCCTCCACATTCACCATTTAGCCTTGCTCTTACATAGCCCTTTAGCCTTGCTTTCATCCTGCAAAATCAAAGAATAGTTCAATTTGAGCTCTCAGATCACACTAACAGAGAATAATTCAAATGAAGTGCAATTAAATTCATAAGTTAGATAACTAACTACAGTAGATAACCAGTAATGCAAAAGAGATTCTAAAGTACCAAGTATATGTGCACGACCACCAAACTTATTCCAAATATGTTCCACCAAATCATCCTTAAGTCGTCGATGAGCCGATCGATCTCGAATACTAGTATCTGTTTCTAAAGCTCTCTCTAACGGTACTTCCTGATCCGGACAGAATTCCGGTTCTTGGACCGAAGACGAACTAGGAGGTACATTTAGATCTAGATTTTCTTCAATACTGTCTAGATCCTTCTCATCCTCAACTATCATATTGTGAAGAATTATGCAAGCCAGGATGACATCACGGAGCACAGCTCTGTCATATAGACGAGCTGGTCGTTTTAAGATGCAAAATCGACGCTGCAATACACCAAAGGCTCTCTCAATGTCCTTTCTTGCCCCTTCTTGTTCCTGTGCATACAATTTCTCCTTCTCAGTAATAGGGAGTCATATTGAATTAACAAACACAGCCCATTCAGGGTATATTCCATCAGCAAGAAAATACCTAATGTTGTGCTGATTTCCATTCACCATATACTGTACTCTAGGAGCTTGTCCTTTGAGCTCTTTGATGAATACAGTAGACTGGTTCAACACATTAATATCATTGTTAGAACCAGCTGCTCCAAAGAACGCGTGCCAGATTCAAAGATCATGTGATGCCACAGCTTCAAGAATCAACGTCGGCACTTTCTGATCACCCCGAGTAAACTGACCCTTCCATGCAGTTGGGCATCTTTCCCAGTGCCAATGCATGCAGTCAATGCTACCAAACATGCCAGGAAAACCACGTCTCTCACCAAGTCTCAGTAGACGTTCGGTATCTTCCATAGTGGGGCGCCTCAGATACCTCTCACCAAAGACTTCTCTAACTCCTTTGACAAAATTCTTCAACGCCTCCATTGCAGTAGTCTCTCCTATCTTCAAGTAATCATCAAGTTCATCTGCCCCACTTCCAGTAGCCAATTGGCGTATAGCTGCAGTACATTTCTGAAGTGGGCTGAGCCCTAGCCGATTTGCAGCATCGACTCTCTGAGTAAAATAATCAGACCATCGACCCAAGGCATCAACGATGCGCTGAAAAAGTGGCCTAGACATACGAAATCTTCGGCGGAAAATATTGGGAGGGTAAAGAGGATTTTCTGAAAAATAATCGTTCACTAGCTGTTGATGTGCATCCTCTCGTGGCCTCTTGATGTACCTCCTTGGATTGTGTCGATGGTCAGTAGCCTCTTCTTGAAGTCCTTCGATGGTGGACTGTACGACCACCGTGGCTTGCTTGATAACGTCATCTATGATCTTGCCATCAGCAAGAAACTTGTCCAACGAGTACGGAGCGCTTTGATCTCCATCAGAGTTGCCATCTACCTCAGACATCTTTGCAAATGAGAAAATAGAACCAGAGAAGGAATAAGAAATAAAATACGAAGAATGAGGTGTTAGAAGAAATACAGAAGGCCTTCGATGATCACCTCAAAGGTAGTCCACGAGATGCAACAATAATGAGGAACAGAGAAGGCCTTCCTGTGTGTCAGGAAAAGAGATCAGGCATTGCTGTACTTATATAGCAGCAGCCGTGATGGGTTTTCACACCTAATGTGAAACTGGCACTCAGAATGTGAAACTGAACCAGACATTGATGGGTTTTCACACCTAATGTGAAACTGGCACTCAGAATGTGAAAAGAGGGGTCATGTGAGAAAAGAGAGGCCGTGTGCAAGCCTGATGTGAAACTGCAAGTCAGAATTGAATGCAGCATTACCACTATAATATACTAATCACTATATTTAAAATATACTAATCACTATATTTAAAATATAGTTCAATGCATTCAGACTGATCAGATTAAGCATTAGAATTGAATTGCAGCTCACAAAATTTTTTAAAAAAAAATCATGAAAAGATTAGTTAACAAAACTCACCTTACTGTGCAAATAGCTTTTCTTCTAGCTTCTGTATTGCCCTCTCGTGGTTAGCCTTTTGATTGACAGACATACCGCTTGTATCTTTACTAAGCAAGGTATTGTAGACCTCAAACATCTTGCCTTCTTTTTGCTCCTTTGCTGCCTCCAAATTTGTGTTTGATATCTTGATCTGTGCTTCCATAACCTTTTCGCACTCCATGTTCCGACCTTCCTGGACCTTGATAAGATTTCCGATAGTATCCCCAAGCATAACAATTCCTTCCATAACCTTTCTCTTCTTATTTTTTCCATTTCGCTCAGCCTTCGCAGCTTCTCTACCAATGGGACGTTCGTGTTCTTCTGGAACATCAGATAGCTCATTCTTGTCTTTGTTCGTCTCAAATTGTGCACACCATTTGGGTTCTTCTTTTAGGATCTTCCACCAGTGCACCAATGCAAAAGGCTTTCCAAACCTATTTGCATACATCTCCTGTGCCTTTTTCTCCAACATGTCGTCCGAGTAGCCACTTGTATGCATTTGAGTGACCTTGCACCAGTAGTCGTTGAACTCACCAATCGATGTCTTGAGCCGTGACCAGTGAACCTTTAACTGGTTGAGTTCTCTTCTACGCTTCCCATCCCCTCTCTTGTTGAACAAATCAGTGACTTCGCTCCAAAATGTGTCACCTTTCTTGTCATTCCCATGAATTGGGTCTTTTGAAGCATTCAACCATGAACTGGCCTGCAAAACAGTTAATGAGTACAATTCAAATACTGTACCAAGTAATGGCAAACAAATGCTAACACAGTTCAGTGATTACCAGTCTGCATTCTTCGTCATGAGTCCAATATCTCAAACATCTTGCCTTCTTTGCTGGCCTATTTGCATCGTTGTTTTCATCATCGTCAAGGTTGACTGTATTGTTAGTTGAAGGGCCTTGTGGTGGTGTTCTGTATGCAGTTGGTGTTGTTCCAAAGGCATTTGATGGTGGTGGAGACATCTGGTGGTTGAATGGCATATTCTGACCAACCAAGTGGAAATTCTCACCATGCTGTTGTGGCTGCAGCGGAAAGTTCTGATGCATCAAATTTATAAACCCTCCAGGAGGATAGCCCCTGGAAATTTGAAGCAATCAAATTGCAATTACTAAATTATTTAGTTTAAAACTCTACAGACAAGAAATAAGCTTTCAAGCAATAAACAAAGGACTGAGTGCTATACAAGTGGACTGAAATACTACTGAAAAGGTGATGGGCTGATGGCTTTCAAATTGCAATTACTGAAATACTACTGAAAGAAATAAACACCATCAGCTAGCCACATTTCAAGCAATAAACAAAGGAGTTAATCAAGCCAAATTAACAAATAAGGTGATTGTGTTCCGGGGCCAGTATCCATGCTCAGGACAGTAGGAAATATTGCTCAGGACTCAACTAGGATAACAGCAGGAGTGTCCAAAAGCCTGAAGAACAATCTCAACTAGACAACCATCCTGGTGCTTGCACAGATTGAACTACTTTCAGCAACCAAATCAACTACGTGCATTGAAAACAAATTCTTACCATGAATTTGGTCCTTGTTGGTTTCCATGAAAAGATGTCAAATTTGGGGGCATGGCACCCCATCCTGGTGGTTGTAGTGGCCGTGGCGGAGCTGGTGATGTTGGTGCAGCAGTGGAGAAAGTCGGGGCAGCTGGGGACGGAGTCGGGGCAGCTCCGGTCGGATTCGACTCACCAGTGGCCGAAATCGGAGGCGGCGGCGGCGGGGCAACCGGTAGCGTCGCCGGTGATGAACCGGGAGGCGGTGGTGGAGCATGCGCCGGCTTCCTCTTCAGCCCAAGGTGCCTTGCCCCGGGCGGTTTGCCTCCTTTGCCGGTAGCCTGCCGCTGGGAAACACCAGCCGCTGGCGAATCCATGGCCAGCGAATCTCTCGTTGTGCCCTAGCTCGACGGGGCGGTGGGGAACGCGGGTGAGCAAGGCGAGCTGGGCGGGCGGGAGTGAAGAGGGCGCGGGAAATCAGCGAGGACGCGCGCGGGAAGAGGCGAGGGCGAGGGCGCGCGCGGGAAGAGGCGAGGGCGAGGGCGCGCGGGGGAGGATTGGCGGCGATGGCGCGTGAGGCCGCCCGCACGGGATCGGGGGAGACGAAATGAAATGCCTCAGTGCGTGTTTCATTCGGGTTTCATCACATGGGAAACAACGCGAACGCGTTTCACCATGGTGAAACGTTTTTCATCTCTCTCCTCCCTGTTTCATGCAAAATGCTGATGTGTCACTGTATTAAATGTATATGAAACCCCGTGAAACCTCCCACTGACACTGGTCTAATAGCGGTAGCGGCGAGGGTGTGCAAGTTGCAGCAGGAGCGGTTGAGACCTGAGACTAGGGGCGAAGGTTCCCGTCGCCTGGCTGCCTAGCACGGTCGGCAAGGCAAGCATGTGGATTCCGTGGGTGCCCCCACTTGCGCTTGCCCGGCGACGGTTGCGATCGTATAATCCATTCCACACACGCACACGCCGCGATAGAGACGTGGTGGTGGTGCGGTGGCTGGTGCCGCTCCCGCAAAAGGTGTTGACGCGTAGGGTAGTGAGTGGAATACTGTACTCTCCTACGCGGTTTTGTAGGCACGTTTTCGTGGTGGCCGTTTGGACCACTTTTGAATTCTTGGGCAATAGACTATTCCTGTAGCTTTGCTTGCTGGAGGACTAGTACCGATTTGAGGCTGTGATTGGAGCTCCATTTGGGATCTTTATAAGTACTCTTTTTCATTCATATTTTCCCCTTGGAGTCGTCAATTTTTTTTTCCCTGTCGCAAGGTAAGCGAGGACAAGTTGCTGCTGGCATCAAGTTTTGTAAAGTATATGAATATTCAGCCACGATTTTGTTTAGGAAAATATACATACATACATACATACAGAACGAAAGGCACAAATTGTTCCATCTCCATTTCTTGTTTCTATCGATCCAATCTTACAAGAGCGAAAAACTCTCGTAAGAAAAAAAAACAAGAACACAACATCTCTACAATCCTCTGTGTGTCTCCCATTTCCATACAAACCAATCCAGCCTCAGTAAGGCACAGGAACCCCCCGACCCAATTAAATCACTAAAATCGATCTCGATCCACAATTCCACATCACGGCGGACTTGCAGATCACAGCGCGATGGTGAGGCGCTCGGCGTCCGTGCTGCCGCCGAGCCCGAGCCAGGAGGCCGGCTGTTGCTTCGTCTTCTCCGCCTCCTCCGCGGGGGACGGGCGGGCGTAGGGCGCGCGCTCCACGAGGCGGTCCTTGCGCTTGGCCAGGAACCGCTGCAGCGACGCCTTCCTGGCGATGGGCAGGTCGTCGCGCGGCGCCGGGGCCGGGGCCGCGCGCTCGGCGCCGGCCGCGAGGCGCATGACCTCGGCCGCCTTCTCCGCCGGGAAGTCCTCGAAGACCACCACCCTGCCGCCGTAGAAGATGGTGAGCGGCGGCGCCGCCGCCGCCGCCGCCATGGACGTGGGCCCGGCCATCTCCTCCCCCCTCGCGGCGGCCGCCGGCTCCTGCTCGGCCTCGGCGCCGACGTCCGCGCCGGGCATGAGGCTCAGCGTCGTGGCCGGGGCGCGCGGGGCAGGGGCCGCGGCGGCCGCCATCTGCTGCTCGGCCTTCACGTACTGGCTCAGCACCCCGCAGGCCAGCGCGAACCTCCGGCTCTTGCCCTCCGCTGCCGCCATGGCCATGTCAATCGATGGATCGAGAGGACTGCTGCGCGCTGGCTTCTCTCCTCTTGCGTTTGCGTCGCCGCGGGTCTTGTTGCCTTGGGGCTTCTGTTTGATTTTGCTCTTTGCTCTTGCTCTTGGTGGTGCTGTGAGAATGAATGGATGGGGGCGCCGCGGGGAGCCTCGTGTTTTATAGTGGGTGGGGGAAGGGGCAAGGGGCAAGGGGCAAGGCAATTGACTTGATGGAGTGGAGGAGACGTGGGGAGGCATCGTGCTCTATTTTTTTCGCCGGCGGGTGGGGGAGACGTGAGGCGCGGTGGTGGTGGCGTGGTGCTGGGCAGGCCTGGTGCTGGGCACGAACAACACGTGATTCTTATGGGCGACGGCCAGGGAGGCAGAGCAGGTTGGGTGGGACGGTCGCTCGGCGCTGTCGGAAGGAGACGTGAGGAAAAAGAGAATGCCTAAATTGCCTCTCTATTTTTATTCTCCTTCGTTTGGGCGGGTGACAGAGGTGCGGTACGGGCCTTTTCGTCTTTTCGACGATCGGCTAGCTGCAGCCAGTTGTATTTTTTTTAAGGAAATATGCTTCACGCTCCGGGAAAAAAAAAACGTGGTTCCGACTTCTTTAAGCAGGAATCCAACCGGATGCACGAGCTCCACTTTTATTCGTTTATTGAAACCTGACATCTCTTTTTATATGGAAGTACTCTCTCCTTCCAAAAAAAAAAAAATACAATTCTAGCACCGTGATATAATTTAGTATGTCAAATTTGATAATTTTATATAAAATATATTAATATTTATGATATCAAATAAATATCATTAAATTTATTATGAAATATGTTTTAAATAAATTAATTTAGAGTTATAAATGTGAATAACTACTTTTGTTAGATATAGGGGAGTATTTTTCTTTTTTTTTAAAAAAATAACCAATACTTCCTCCTCTTTGTTCCTAGGGTGTTCTCGCATTTGTGTTGAAGTCCCTGTTCTTTGCGTGGGCACCACCTATTCCCTATTCTCTCCCTACCGAAGGGGCAACAGTGGCAATACAGTATCGTTATTAATAAGAATAAAAAATAAAGTATGAGGTCACCTTCAGTTCCCAAAAATACCAAATTTTTTTAAAAAAATTTCTTCGTCACATTGAATATTTAGACGCATACATAGAGCATTAAATATAGGTAAAAAATAACTAATTATATTTTTAGTTTGTTCATATCAAGATGAATCTTTTAAGTCTAGTTAGTCCATATTTATATAAAATTTGTCAAATAATAACAAAACGAAAGTGTTACCTTAACTTTTTCCAAAAAAATTGGCGAACTGAATGAGGCCTCATCCGAGAACTATTTGCGTCGTCGAAGAAGTATTCCCACCCTGTTGTATCTGCCACAACAAGGCGTCCCTCTCCTCGTCACTCCATCGCTGGCACTCTTCCTCTTGGGGCGCGGCCACCACTTGCCAGTCCCAAAGCCCCATCTCCCGCACGCGTCCATGCTTGAGCAGCGTAACATTCTCCAGCGTGCCGCACCCGTTCCTGATAAGAAACCTCACAAAGCGAACGTGTTTCGCAGTCCCCTTGAAGCCGACGATGAGCACCTCTCTAAGCGCGCGGTTCTTGAAGCCGGACGGTGGCCTGGGGATCGCTGGATCGACGACCGCCATTCCCATTCCCGCATGACGCTCGTGATCAGCGAAATGGACATGCAGCGTCTCCAGATAAGGCGCGGCTTCCAAGAGGCAGCATGTCCATGCGATGTCCCACGAATGCAGCATGTCTGCCAGGAGCAGCCGTTTCACAGCACCCCCCGTGAACCGAACGACAAGGTTCTCCAGGTTTCGGAAACCGTCTGAGGGATCGATGAAAGAGAAACCAGAGTAGTCGTTTCGCATGTCAGGGAACAGAGGATGACGGCTGGTCGCCAGGGTCGGTTCCTGGTAGAAGCTGAGGTTGAGGCGGCTGAGACGCGGCAGAGAGCCAAAGGAAAAGATCACGGGAACACCCACGAGAGCCAGTCGCTCCAGCCTGGGCAGGGAACGGAGCGTTATGGAGACGACCATGCAGCCGTCGACGACCAACTCCGTTATCTGCGAGGCAGGAGCGTCTATGGAGATGTGCTCCAAGTCCCAGAAGAGACAGGACCTGAGGTGCAGCACCTCCAGCGTCGGGCACGCACGGACGATAAGCTGGTAGACGTGCCCGCGCGTCCACTTGGGCATGTCCTGCAACACGAGCGTGGTGAGGGAGCTGAACGCCGGCGGCGAGCGCGATGGGGGGGCGGCGTCCGCGAGCGGCGTGCAGTTAGTTAGCTTCAGTTTCTTGAGGCCAGCGGGAGATTTGAGGCCGCCGCCGTCGTCGTCGAAACAGTGGTGAGGGAAGCTGTAGGAGCTCACGTCGTGGCCGTGTGGCATGGAGCTTTGAGCTGGATCAAGCGCGACGATCTCTAGGTCTTGGACTCCCCAGTCACCGACGGCCTTGGCAATGAGGCGGTTGAACGGACCGGCGTTGTGGTTTGGGAATGAGCCATAGCGTTGGCACGCCGACGACGAGCATTGCGTCGTTGCCCCTGCGGCTGCCCGCCGTCGTCAACTTCGTCCGCGTCCAAGAAGCTTTTCACGGAGCTGGCCATAGAGCGCATGCTCCGCCGCTCGTACCGGCTCATCAGGACCTCCAGCTTCTCGCGGTTCCTGATGGTAGTGGTGGTGTCCTGACGGCGCCGGAGGTACCGACGGTAGCGCTCCGGCAGGATGTCACTGACTTTGAACTCGAGCACGGGGAGCTCGCGACGGAATTGCGCCCAGTGCTTGGAGAGCGCGGCGGTGGCGAGCGCCGAGCGGGTGTCGAGGCAGCGGAGGATGAGGCGGATCACGTCGTCAGGAAGGGCGCTGAGGCGGTCGTCGCCGCCTGCAGCGCAGATGCGGCGCTGCTCCTCGCGGCGACCGAGCCATTGGTCGTACGTGCAAACGGCTGGGTTGGCCATCTCGTCGATCCGCCGAGTTGATCGCTTCGTGAAGTTGATATACGGACGATTTTCATGGACGGTTTTTATTGATTTTAGATTCATTAGCACACGTTTCCAAACTAGCCCGACTCCGATAACGTATTGGATTTATTTATTGAACATGATCGATCCGGCTCCGATTACTGAACGAACATGGACACCACCCTATAATATTCTCCCTGGCACCGGGCCCCCCTCACGTTGCATTGCACCACGTCGAACGGCTTCTTCTTCTGAAATCCAATCCAGAGATGGACTCGGCGGCGTCCCCGTACGAACAGTGGCTTGCGCGGCGCGAGGCGCACATCCGGCTCTGCGCCGCCGGCGGCGAGGACCGCCTGAGCGCGCTGCCCGAGGACGTACTCCGCCTCATCCTCGGGCGCCTCGACACCCGGTCGGCGCTCGCCACCGCCGCGCTGTCCAAGCAATGGGCGCGCCTCCCACGCGACCTCCCCGTGCTCCAGTTCAAGGTCTGCGACGTCCTCCCGGTGCGCTACCGCCGGTACCTCCGGGGCCACCTCGACGCCGCGGACCGCCAGCAGCAGTCCGACGCCGCCCTCGTCAGGACGCTCGGTCGGTACGAGCGCCAGGGCATGCGGTCCTTGGCTAGATCCGTGGCAAGCTTCTTGGACGCGGACAACGGCGAGGCTCGCCGGAGCGTCGGTGCCATGGCTCTGGAGCTGTTCCCTTCCCACAACTCCGCGCCCTTCAGCCGCCTCATCGCCACAGCCGTCGCTGGCTGGGGAGTGCAGGACCTCGAGGTCGTCGTGCTGAAGCCGACCGATCAAAGCCGTGACGTCCGGTACACCTTCCCGCACCATGCCTTGGAGGGGGACTCGGACTCGAGACGATCTCCATCTCCTCCTCGTATTGTCCTCAAGAGGCTGAAACTAAGCAACTGCGCACCGCTCGCCGCCCGCAGCGACGGCACCGGCCTGCTGCGGAAGCCCAGGGCGTTCGGCTCGCTCACCGTGCTGGTCTTGCAAGGCATGCCCAAGTCGATGCGCATCTACCGGCACATCCTCAAGGCGTGCCCGGCGTTGGAGGTGCTGCACCTCAAGTCCTGCCTCTTCCGAGCAAGGATCACCATAGACGCACCTGGCTCACGGTTGAAGGAGCTCGTCGTCGACGCCTGCACGTTCAACGTGCTCACCCTGGGCGCTCTACCGTGTCTGGAGAGGCTGGCTTGGCTGGGTGCTCCTGTGCTACTGATCTTTGGCTCTCTGCCACGCCTCACCCACCTCAACCTCAGCTTCTACGACGAGCCCAACGCACGACCAGAACCGAAGTACGCTGATTTCTGGGGTCCACCAGAAGAGTACTCTCAACTCAGATTCCCAGCGGGCGGTTTCCCGGGCTTGGAGAGCCTTGTCGTTCGCTACACAGGGCCGGAGAAGTGGCTCACCGGTACCCAGCCTGACCTTCACAGGCCATTGCGCAATGTGAGGCGGCTGCTGGTCGCCGGCATGCCCCGCTCTTGGGACATCTCGTGGACGTGCTGCATCCTGGAGGCCACGCCGTACCTCGAGACACTGCATGTCCATATTGACCATCAGAATCTGTGGGAGCCGGCGTACGGTGCCGCGTACCACGAGCCGCCGTCAAGCTTCAAGCACCAAGTGCTGAGGGAGGTGGTGGTCGTCGGTTTTCGTGGGACGGAGACGCAGGTTCACTTTGTAAGGTTCCTTACCATGACCGCATGCAAAGCGCTAGAGAAGGTTACACTGGTGAGGCATGGACACGTTCAGGACAAGGGCCTTTGGGACTGGGAAGCGGCGGCCTCGCCTGTAGAGTGCCAATGGACTGATGAGGAGAGGAGTGTCTTAACGAGGGAGATACTAAACGGTGGGAGTAATCCTTCCTCGACGACGCAGATAATTCTAGGATGAAATGATGTTATTAAGACAGTCCCGATGTCAGAAACTATATCTAGTTTTCATGTGTATTTAATTTGTGTAGACACTACATGTAGAAACTATGGTCTCAATGTATAATTTCTATAAAATTATTTTGGTAGTTTCTCCATATACATTCCATCTCCGTTTCAATTACTCATATATTATACTAAACCGTATGTAACTTCCTTATTTGAGGCCCTAAACGAATTCAAATCAAAAAGTTGTCAACTACAAAGTTTTCTAACTTTTTGAGCTACAACTTTTATTTTGGTAGTTTTTCCATCCGAGGTTGTTTATAAAAATTTGAATTTCAAATTTGACAATTTGAAACGTAGTTTTTGTTGACAACATGATTTCAAATCAAAAAGTTGTCAACACCAAAGTTTCATAACTTTTTGAGATCTACAACTTTTATTTTGGTCATTTCTCCATCTGAAGTATTTTGAAAAATTTGAATTTTAAAATTTTCAAATTCGGACGCAGTTTTGCATAACTAGATGACTTCAAATTAAAAAGTTATCAACTACAAACATTCATAACTTCTCAGGATCTACAAAGTTGTTTGACCATTTGTGCATCCGACATTGTGGTTCTAATATTATTCACAAACATTATATATCACTCTTGTAGTTTCATAAACTACCGGAGAGATATATAAGATTTGTGAACGAATTTATTTTAAGTTTGTCAAATGAAGAAATCACAAAAACAAAAATTGTTCATCTTGATAAGTTAAACAACTTTGTAGTTAGAAACTTTTTCATTTGAATTAATTTACTGCTTCAAAATGTAATTTAAAAACTGGCTTTGCCGAGTGTCAAAAAAACACTAGGCAAAGAGCTCTTTGCCGAGTGCCACGAAAAAACAGTCGGCAAAGAATTTCTTTGCCTACTGTTTTTTGGCACTCGGCAAAGAATTCTTTGCCGAGTGTTTTTTTTTCTGGAGTGTTTTTTCTTTGCCGAGTGTTTTTATTTGGCACTCGACAAAGAAGCTCTTTGCCGAGTGCCCGAAAAAAACACTCGGCAAAGAAAAAAACACTCGACAAAGATTGGTTTTCCCGTAGTGCATTTTCATATCTCTCTTCTTTAATTAGGGTTGGAAGGACCGTGATGCCTACGAGGTGGGATTAAATTAGGCAACTAAAACTTCTACTCTAAACTATGGACTAAAAAACCACCTAATCAAAACTTATGTAACAAAGTAAACTATCTTATGTGCAACTAAGATTTTGCTAGGTGTGTTGCTATCTCTATCGCAAAAGAGTTATGCAACCTAAGTTCCAAACCTATCAAATAGCCTATCAACTAAGCTAGGAAAGAAAAAGCACACAACCAAGGTAGCAAAGTAAAAGCGGAAGCTAAAGAGTGAGGTAGAGATGCAAACTCCCGTCGAAGACTTCGGTATTTTTAGGTATCGACCTAGTCCTCGTTGGAGCCCCTCGGAAGGGCCAAGCTCCTGGTCGGGTAACTTCGTGGATTGCTCTGGGCCTTCCCCACGCGCAAGTGAGTCTCCGGTTAAGCCACTCGTGGCAAAGACTCTCCCAAACCTCTCTTTGCCGTCTTCACTATCAAGCTTCCGGCCGAACCGCCGCAGGCCTTGTTCCCTTCGGTACACGGTGGCAGCCACACCACAAACTCAGTTGGTGTGGTCTTGCAAGACTATAAGCCCCTTCGAAGTACACAACGGTGTGCGCAATCACCGGTAGGTAAGAGGTGTGCAAACCTCACTAAACACTAGGCCTAACACCTAGAGCAAGTGCAATGTGATGGTCTATCTAGCTTAAGCACTTCGCAAAACACCTATACTAATCACCTAGTATTTTACTAAGCACTTTGGTGGCTAGAGCAACTAAATATGTGTCTCAACAATTGGTATGCTTTCTTGAGCTTCAACCTTATGTTTTTTTTGGCCGGCCATAGGGGTATATATAGAGCCCCAAGCAAGTAGAGTCGTTGGACACCAAAGATGGACTTTTCTACGTAGCATCGCACATAACGGCTAGTTGCCGACCTGGCACTGAGTCACATCAGACTCTGACAGCGTCCGATGCTCCAATATCTAACACGTCTGATGTCTTCAGAGTCTCTCTAGAACCTCTCTGTATAGGCATCAGACGCAGGGGTCCTGCAGCGTCCGATGTGCATTGGTGCATCCGATAAGTTGTTGTGTATGATGCATAGTGTTACCGTCGATGCGTCTGATGCTTCTGCTGGCGCTGATTTGAGCTAGGGTTTACCATCGGTGCATCCGACGCCTGAACAGTTAGCATCTGATGCAGCGTCTGATGAACCGTTCTCTTTGTTTCTTCGTGATTTCTTGCGTCGTCTTGGTTCTAGTCTTGTGCCTTGGACTTTGCTTGATCTTAAGAGTCTTCTACTGAGCTTCAAATGTCTTTCTTGAGGTGTTGATCATCGGATCATCACATTGGCTTCGTCCAAGTCATATTTGCACCCTATTGGACTTACAAACAAACACTCGCAAACACATTAGTCCAATATGGTTATGTTGATCATCAAACACCAAAATGCAAAGTCAAATGGACTAAGGTCCATTTTCCTTACAAGGGTGTCACAACATTTTTTTTCTTAGTTGACACTTGGCTTATCAGCCGGTTTATTAGCCATACTTCGGCTTATTCTCTCTCACAAAACACTATTGAATCAGCCGAAATCAGCCATACAAATGACCAGCCAAACAACACCACTGTCGGCATGTGCATCAGATTTCTAAGATTTAGCAAATGATGTCTTCTAATTTGTGTTCAACGGCTGGTCAGAGACAACGGAAATACTGCTTCTTAGATTCTTAACATTTTGGTTCGACATAAAAATACTTTATTTGTGCTATCACGTCGCAACACATCTATAACTCCTATAAAGCAAAGCCCCACTAGCCTATTTCAGGTGTCATGACGTCATGCACACTCACGCATGCAATTAAGTGCCCACCGCTGCTCAATCATGCATGCACTTAAAATAGAAAAAAGTCATAGCGCCTAAACCAAGTATCGTAGTTAAAATCCAATTGCACCATGGTGTTCCTCATAATAAACTCTTCAAAACATGACCTCACATGGATATATTTCGGTCCATCCGTGAGAAACAATGACTCTCGTGCACCTCCTAGACCCAAACCAGTGTTTCTGAACAAAAACATGGCAAAACTGCATATCACACAGATTTTTTGAGGTCCTCCAAAATGCTTAAAGGAACCATACACAGAATTACCAGAACTCCTAGGAGGGGGTATGCACCTTAGATATATCAGTGGAAGGGAGCCGCCGCCGACCATCACGCCATGGCCGCCGCCTACATGAAGAGAGAGAGAGAGAGAGAGAGAGAGAGGAGATAGAGATAGGCCCCGTCGCCACCATCCTTGCGGCAGCATGCGCTTCCGGCAGCATGCTCCGGCGGCGGCGAGGGCGAGGAGCCGGGGAGGATGGCCTCCGGCGGCGAGGATGGGGGAGCCGCCCAGCCGAGCGACGCGAGGGCCACGGACCTCCAGACCAAAAAATTTCGGCCGATTTGCTGATGTAGCACTATATTAAATGTGCATGACACTCCCCATGAAATTCGATTGAGACTGACCTTACACAAGATAGATAAATAAATAAACAAATAAGAACTAATATTGTACAATGAACATCACATTTGTTGCTCTCTGACATCAATTGGCTAGGCAGTAATTGCTCGCTGGATCAGCTAAATCATGCACAGTTGCACACTTTGCAAAAGCATGTTGTATGATAATGGAAGGAACTCAAACAGTCAAATGTAGGAGGGCTACCTAATCGGCTAAGCTACCATTCATCATCTCATCTGGACAGGAAACAGCTATTTGGTGCTCATAGACCAGAACCTGAATAAGTTTGCATGCACCTCACCGGTAGATTGTAATAGTAAAATAACTGCTCACAGGGAAAAGGCTAGACACAAAGGGATGGCGCACAACCCAACCTGCATACTACTTAAGATCCCGAATAAACTCACCAGACAAGTTTCTATGATTGACTATGAATTATAAATTTCACAAAATTCACCAGGTAATATATCATAATATTCATAAACCCAATCAAGTAATGATGATGAACAAAAAGCCATCAGTCACGACATGGTCCCAGCATCAGCTAAATCATACAGAACTCAAGCATCAGGTATTAAGGGACTGTGCTACTCCGTTCTAGTTCTAGTGAAGAAGGGGATGTACTGGCCCGCCGCATCGAACTGTAGATGCCGATCCCAGACACGGAGCGTCCTCAGGTGCACAACGCTGCCACCACCGCCGTCGGGGCTATTCACCCCCATCTCCATCTCCAGCGGGAGAAACTCTCTGTCAACCTCGACAACGACACGTAGTGAGGAGTAATCAGTCTCGTCCAGACGGTCCGGATCGATCTCAATGACGGTGCCTAAGCAGCGAAAACCAGCACGGATATTCTCGTCGAACCAATGTTCCGGTGGGAAGTCTGTCGCAGAGATAGCTGCCAACCACGGGAGAGGAATTCTGTATCTGTTAGTGGTTTCCTCCGCCCGCTCCAGCACCACGCGCCCGCCATCGTGGTGGAAGGGACTGCACTCCACCTCTTCATTGCGCTCTACTGCCCCATCAAAACGTAGAAGCATGGTACCACGTGATGAGGGCAGCAGGTTGTAGTGCACCTGAGGAAGATTGGCGTACAGAGCAGCGCGGATAAATGGAGACGGGTTTACTGCGCGCTCAGCCGGCGTGACGGTGGCGAATGCCAGCCGCGCCGCGTACTGTGGCCGCCCAGCAGGCATCCAGATGCTTAGAGCAACAGGCCCCGCCGAACTCGCAGGACACGACGGTGCCGAGGGAGGTGGAGGCGGCGGCGACGGCGACTGGTTTCCCTGATTGCCCTCAGCAGTGTCATGGTCGTCATCTGCAGCAGTCGACTGGTGGACGTGTGAGGATGAGGAGGCTTCTCCGTCTTCAGCATGCGTCCAGATGGCCAACGCAGATGGCCCCACTGAACTCGCAGGAGCTGGCGGCGCCGAGGGAGGAGCTGGCGGCGGCGAGTCAGCGATCGACCCGCCCACTGAGGGTGAGGGGGAGCGGCTCGACTGAGGGGGAATGATATCCAAAGGTACTGGATCAAAGTCATCACCAGCAAAAGGGAACGCCTCATTTGGACTGACACTAGCTTCTTCCTGATCCAGACTGTCACTGGCTTCTTCCTGATCTGGACTAGCTTCTAACTGATCCGGGCTGTCACTGGCTTTTTCGGGCTCATCAGCGGCAAAAATGAACGCCGGGTCTGGACTGCCACTGGCTTCTTCAGGCTCGACCCCTTCCGCCTCTGTCTCTCCTCCCTCATTCTCGAAGCAATCGGATTCCTCAATGATCACCCAGCCCATATCCTCCACGTCAGAACTTTCAGCATCAGTATCTTCGGGTTCTGCTTCTTCCTCGTCAGCCCCAGTCTCTCCATGTTCCTCACATGGCTGATAATCAGGATCGAGAGAATCTTTTTCTTTAGATTCGGTGTTCTCACAAATACAAGACAATACTGCCTTGTAGTATGGTTTGTTTTTGTGAAAGAGGAAGCTTCTTCTATTCCCCTCTCGAAGAATTTCAGATGCGGCTTCTTCTGGTGTATCTTTCCGTATAGATAGTCTGGCAGTGTTAGGGTCCAAGCTCTCCAAATCCTCAACACAACTGACCGTCACTATTCTGAGATGCCTTGTTCCAGCATCTTTGGTCTTTGACTGCTCTTTGCGGTCACCTGGCCCATCTTCTTCGTCATCTTCTCCATCCCCTCTTTTAGCACTTGATTTTCTGGTAATCCTCTTCGAACTAGGTGCTGTGTTTTCTATAGTTGACCTGCTATTTGCAATTCTTGTTGAACTTCTTGTAGCTGATGTTCTACTTGAACCGGTAGATGTGGCACGGTACTGCATGAATTGCAATGGTTCAAATGTTATTTTTTCAAAGATCCAACGACAAAAGCATGTCGGATAATAACAAGTACTGCATAAACTGTGAAGGTTCAATTGTAAGTGTTTTGACAATCGATGATTATGAAAATCGCTGGTGTTATAAAATAAAAACAACACCTTCACAAAGGTGGCAACAACAAAATTAGCACCACAGAAAATACAACACCAGCGATTCTCATAATCATTGATCGTCAAAATAGGACTCTGCACGTAATTAAATCTCCTCTACATGTCACTACCATTTCTGGAATACCCTAACACTAGTGCATATGATTCGTATTTTTTGGTTAGTGATGCGAGTTTATGGTCAGAACAAGTGTTTTGGGGTGTAGAGATACTCACAGATCCTTGTGACAAAAGGAAAATCATCTCCTTCCTTGCATCATCTGAAACGCGAGGAAATGGAAGTAGAGTAGAGCGTTCTGAATTATGTAACAACGCGGCCAACAAAAACATTACCAGGAACTATACCTGTTCTTAGTATAGCAAGACAGGTTTCTTCTCCTGAAAGCTCACTCGATATCCTTGGTTGTAAGTGTTGACAATTTATACTGCAACATTGAAGTATGAGCCCATGATTTTAGATACTTCAACTCCCGCACGCGTAGCAAATGAGCAATGAAAACTAATTTGCTAATATATATAGTCCTTTGCCTTTTAGTGTGCTAGCAATTCTTTGACAACCTCAAAATTCAGAAATGCATAATGCATAAGTTTCGCTATAAACTAACCTTGGGGACATAACGAATCCAGTGCAGTGAGTGTTATATTCTTTCAAGTACGAGAGAAGACACCACAAAGAGTTGCTCAGTTTAAAACCTCCTGGGACAGCAAATACATTGCACAGGTTGTAATCTCACAGCACAAGCAACAGTTGTTTTGAATGTTCCATCAAGCCAAAGAATTATTAACACAAAAAACTAACCTGACTTTTGCTTTTCAAAAAGAAGACTGGGCACTGAATCTCCATGATTGTTATATGAAGCAACCTTGGTTGTAGAATCAGAACAAAAATACTGGATAATAAGAAAGCCAAAAATTAATTTCACCCTATATGCTGCCATATCAATTGGGGTGGGGGAAATACTCACAAATCCCTGTGTTCCCAGTAACAAGAGTAAAATCATCTCCTTCCTTGCACCATCTGAAACGCGAGGAAATGGAACACTGAGTAGAGTAAAGCGTTTTGAATTATGTAACAACGCAGCCAACAAAAACATTACCAAGAACTATACCTGTTCTCAGTACAGCAAGACAGGTTTCTTCTCCTGAAAGCTCACTCGATATCCTTGGTTGTAAGTGTTGACAATTTATACTGCAACATTGAAGTATGAGCCCATGATTTTAGATACTTCAACTCCCGCACGCGTAGCAAATGAACAATGAAAACTAATTTGCTAATATATATAGTCCTTTGCCTTTTAGTGTGCTGGCAATTCTTTCACAACCTCAAAATTCAGAAATTCATAATGCACAAATTTTGCTATAAACTAACCTTGGGGACATAACGAATCCAGTGCAGTGAGTGTTATATTCTTTCATGTACGAGAGAAGACAACACAAAGAGTTGCTCAGTTCAAAACCTCCTGGGACAGCAAATACATTGCACAGGTTGTAATCTCACAGCACAAGCAACAATTGTTTTGAATGTACCATCAAGCCAAAGAATTATTAACATAAAAAACTAGCCTGACTTTTGCTTTTCAAAAAGAAGACTGGGCACTGAATCTCCATGATCGCTATATGAAGCAACCTTGGTTGTAGAATCAGAACGGAAACACTGGAGAATAAGAAAGCCAAAAATTAATTTCACCCTATATGCTGCCATATCAATGAATTTTGTCAATATATCCTCCCAACTATCCTAAAGAAGTTCCATCCTCCCAGTCCATGTATTGAGGATCTCACCGTGCTCCAGATGATGATGACGACAAGATACTCATTGCACTTTTTCCTGTTGTCTAGCTCCTCTTTGTTCACGAACCAGGGCTGTGCCTCCACGACGAGCTTGTCGTTGACGATCTCTGGCCGCCCGGCCATGACGAGCTTGCAAGAGCCCAGTATCGCGATGGTGACCCGCGCGTCTTCGGGATCCAATGGCAGCCACTTCGTCACTGGCAACCTTGCGATCAGCACCATGTCCGGCGAGTCCAGCACGAATGACCCGATCCGCCACGAACCTGCATCTCACTGACGTCAAATACACAATACACTGACCATGTATCATAGCGCAAATGAGCAAGGCAATAGCATTGGCAAGTAAATCCTGCAATCTCGCTGCGCTTACTTCGGTGCTCGGCGTTCTGGGAGAACGAGAAGGCGTGTGAGCCGTCTGTGAGGAAAGGGTAGCACACGTGTTAGTAACCGGGACCTGCTGTCAGTGGGAGAACCGAAGCGGGTTGAAGGTGGAGGGATTTGGTGTTCTGCTTACCGAAGGCGCCAAAGTAGAGGCAGCGCCAGGAGCGGAAGAGCGGGCGATGAACGCGCGGGTTGGCGTCGGAGAGGTTGAGGTCGCGGAAGAAGGCGTAGCGCCAGATGGAGTCGTCGGCAAGGAGGCGGAGCAGGTCGATACCACACTGGTGCTTGGCCACCTCCGTCCACATGTCCGGCTCGTACCTGCAGTGAGAAATACTTGCTAAAGATTTCAACCAATTCAGTGGCAAAATTGGACCAAGATTTTGTAATGCTGGTATGAGCCGCTAATGCTGTGGGATCAAATTAGCAGCAGGAGCAGACAATTTATTGACAAAACCTCAACAAGTTAGATGAGAAGCTTTAAATCACAAATTCGTACAAGGAGAATAACGAATTCTTACAGTTGAAAGCACTACCACCAACTTCTGACTTCGGAGTTGAACTGAATTTTCTAATTCGAAACGCGTATCATCACTACCACCAGATATCATGTTTCAATCAACTCTCTAAAGCAATTCGAGCTAAACTGCAGTACTTTGCAGGTATTGGTAATGGTGGATCAGCATCTGCTCTGACTCGCTCTGACGCTTTTGATTTCAAACAGATCGGATGTGCTACAACAATTCACCCAATCGATCGGCCAAACTTCAATTTCATGATTCAAACAGAGATGCGAACTTTGATCGCAATCGAACTCTGACAATACAAAGCAGATACGCAACGAAATGCAGCGAACGAAATTCGAATAATCTCTACGCTTCAATCTACTTACACACACGGGACCTGCTAGTCTCTGATTTGCGATCTCTTTCAAAACCAAGTATGATTCACAGCAGAAGGATTAAAATCCCTCGAAACGCAAATGCAATCACGAATTCAGAAACGGTAAAATTCAATTCGATCAAGTCCAAGTCAGTACGAACCAATTTCCTCCTCTAAGCACACAGCCACACAAATCATAACCAGAGGATCGAATATAGCACTCAGAAGTCAGAACTGAAATCAACTCCGAATATCAGGTTTCAATCAACTCTCTAAAGCATGGAAACCACGAGCAATTCGAGCTAAACTGCAGTAGTTCGCATGTATTGGTAATGGTGGATCAGCACTCTTCTCTGACGCTTTTGATTTCAAACAGATCGGATGTGCTACAACAATTCACCCAATCGATCAGCCAAACTTCAATTTCATGATTCAAACAGAGATGCGGACTTTGATCGCATTCGAACTCTGACAATACAAAGCAGATACGCAACGAAATGCAACGAACGAAATTCGAATCATCTCAATGCTTCAATCTACTTACACACACGGGACCTGCTAGTCTCTGATTTGCGATCGCTTTCAAAACCAAGTATGATTCACAGCAGAAGGATTAAAATCCCTCGAAACGCAAATGCAATCACGAATTCAGAAACGGTAAAATTCAAATTCGATCAAGTCCAAGTCAGTATGAACCAATTTCCTCCTCTAAGCACACAGCCACACAAATCATAACCAGAGGATCAAATATAGCACTCAGAAGTCAGAACTGAAATCAACTCCGATCCCAGTAGCAGGAAAACTAATCCCAATTCAGCACCGAACAATTCACGTCACCATCCTCGAACACGGAGAGCGTACCAGTTGAATGGATGGCGCAGGCGGAAGAGGACGCGCGTCGACGTGCGCAGCGGTGGCTGCCGGCCGCACGTCGCCGGATGGAGCCCTGCGACGGGGCACCCGATGCCCACCGCGGCGCGTCTGGCCCCCTTCCTCCGAGGCTGCCGCTTCGGAGCCCCCGCGGCCTCCACCTGCTTCTGGGCTCTCTTCCTTGGCGGCAGGGGTGGTGGCGACGAGACGAAGTCCGGGTCGACGAGCCGCGGCCTCAGGTGCTTCCTCAGCTCCATCATCTCCGTCTCCGCGGCGCGTCTGGCCCCCTTCCTCCTAGGCTGCCGCTTCGGAGTCCCCGCGGCCCCGACCTGCTTCTGTGCTCTCTTCCTTGGCGGCAGGGGTGGTGGCGACGAGACGAAGTCCGGGTCGACACGCCGCGGCCTCGGTTGCTTCCTCAGCTCCATCATCTCCGTCTCCTCCTCTCGAGGTGGTTGCAGTGGCCGGAGGAGGGAGATGGTTTTGCCCATCCTGCGGTGGGAGGGGAAGGCGCAGCGCCCTGCGTGCTGGCGAGGAGTGCGTCATATATATAAGCGCCAGGAAACGACAGGGATTTCAAATTTTGAAATGGCTTTGGAAAGCCTTGCGTGGCAGTGTGGCACGGCAGGGGAAGGGAAGGGTAGCGTGATTAGACTGACTTGTGGGTCCACCAAGACATTCAGCTTGTTGGATTGGTTGACTTTCAGTAGAACGCCAATGCTCCTTCATAGGCCCTGTTTGTTTCCGCTCAAACCAGCGTTCGCGGTGGCCCATCGCAGAGAATCCCGCCAAACACCCTGCGTTGCGTCCGCGATACCCCATCGCCCACGCCCGCAAATCGCGAAAATTGAACTGCGGCCCGCGATTCCTAAAACGCGACCGCTGACCCGCGTTGGCTCAATCGCGCGACCGCGATACCGCAGAGCGGAAACAAACAGGCCTATAGTACTGAACTGAACATGTTAATAGTTTTAATTCTGCAAAAGAAGAATACACAATACGAATTATTCTTATTTTTATTTCTTTTATTATTATTCTTTTGCCGTCCGCTCTATGATGATATGATGATTCAGAAGAATGAGGAAGTATTAGTAAAAAGGAATTTGCATGTTTTCTTTGATTTACCTGTAGACTACAGATCTCAAGAGTTTTTGTCGGACTTAATTCGTGTAATTCAAAAAACTGCTATCTGATATTAGAAAAAAAACACTAATTGAAATTTCAGATACCCGGTAGTTCGGATTTGAGTATACCCAATATAGTGAAATTTACAAAAAAACAACATGGTGTTTAGTTGTGGATGAAAAGTTTTTTAGATATCACATCAAATGTTGCAGCACTAATTTAGTCTATAAAAATAGATTAATAAAAAATAAATTACATATTCCGTCAGAAAACCATAAGATGAATTTATTAAGACTAATTAATCTGTTATTAGCATATGTTTACTATAGCACAACATTGATAAATTATGAACTAAGTAAGCTTAAAAAATTATTTCGCAAAATTATCGTAATATGTGTAATTAGTTATTTTTAATCTACATTTAATATTATATATATGTGTCCAAACATTCGATGTGATATATAAAATGTTTCTAGGGTGGAACTAAGCACCCCTGTTCTAATTTGTAAATAATTTCAGTAGCTATTTGTGAGAATTTCAACAACAGTTTGCACGATAAGTTTAAGTGTTCAACTAACAACATAGGATAAATATAAAGATATAGATAAATCTTTGGGGAGTTTGGGTATTGGAGAATATTACTCGAATTATCCAGATTAATTTTGGGTAACCAAATCGCTATTCCAATTTAGGTACCTCTATCTCAAGTATCCGGTCTCAGGTATTTTGGGGGACGCCTAGGTGCCGACCAGGGTGGCAGCCAGCCGATTACCGACCATCTCTTTTTTTGTCGCGTCGTGCTTTGTGGGCTGATTTTTATTTATTTATTGGGCCACTGCGTATCAGCTTCCCGCTCGGCCCGGCCTTCCCGCGGCAAGGTTCTTGCCCCCCGCTCGCTCTAGCCTCGTGAGTATGACGTGATGAACCACGTGAGTATAACGATGACGTGATGAACCACGTGAGAAAAGAACGTAACTGAATATATAGAAAAAGAGAAATAATAATAATAATAATAATAATAATAATAATAATAATAATAATAATAGAATTTAACGATACTACTCATACGTAAGACTGAACGAAAAACTCGAAGCTCGTTAGCTCGCTCAGCCCATGACTAGCTCGGCTTGACTCGGCTCGTTATGGTAACAAGCCGAGCCAAGCCAAGATTTTAGTTCGTTAGCTATAACAAGCTAACTCGAGCCAGCTCGCGAGCCGCTCGCGAACCAAATGAATCCAGCTTCTAAGAAAAAAAAACAACGAATATTATATTAATTTTTATATTACTTCGCATCTTATACTTTATAATTAGTTGATGACTAATCTAGACCCTATAAATTTGTGATTATTATGACTTTATCGTTTTATTTCTAATGGATATATGGTATAATAATCTCATGTGTTATTATACTTGTATATGGAGTATATGTTAACATTTATTATTTTTAGTCTGAGTTAAGGTTGTTGGATGTGTTACTTTTATATTATTACTATTATCAAGCTTTAGATAAATATAAACACTATATTTTGTATATTTTTTATATCTAGCTTGCGAGGTTGCCACATGGTCAGCGAGGTGCTCTGATCCGACCTGGTTGGACCAGAAGATTGGTGGGGTTTTTTTTCACTTGCGTTCATGTGGTGAGCGGTGTCATGGCCGCATGTGAAAGTGAAAGTATGTGACGAAAGTTAAACACAGGACCTTACATAGCTTAAGGTATCTTCTTTCATTTATACTTACTAATACACCATACAGATGATTTATGGTAGCTGTAACTTTTTTTTACTAAAATTGTAACAGACCATATAATGCTGAGGAAAAAATATTCTAGAGAGCATTTTATGGGTACTATATGAAGACTCTTAAATTTACAGAACATCTCATTTATACTACATAAACATCCAAAAAATACATGATAGAACATTACGTGTACACCACTCGAACATCACACTTATACCATGTAATATGGGAAACAAAGAAAAGGAAAACAAGAAAATAGTTATAGCAAAATAAATAAGAATAAAAAATAGAAATATAAAATAAATATTAATATGGTATGAATATATGAAATAAATAAACAACTTAGATAAAAAAGTTAATAAAGATTAAACAAAACATAAGGGGAACACAAAAAATAAAAGAAAAACCCACAAACTAAATAAAATAAAAAATATATCACATGGATATAACTTCAACAACCTAAAATAAATATAGAACATATCATGGATACCATGTGACTACTCAAAAACAATAGTAGAGCAACACATTTATACTATTGAACATCTAAAAACATATTAAAAAGGATCACATGTATAGTACATAAATATCATGAATACATTGTATATCATATATGTTATAAAATTTAGGAAATTTTAAAATAAAAATAAAAATAAATTACACAATTAAAGTAAAGTAACAAAGAAGAAAAATCTTGAGAAATTTAAAACAACATCAGGTAATACTAATTAAACAATCTAAATAAATAGAACATATCATCTATACTACTTGCACATCCCAAAACCTGTCATAGAACATCACATATATACTACACGAACATTATATATATACTATATGCACATTGTATATATTTCGTGAAATATAAAAAATAAAAAGTTAAACATGGTAAAAATTATAAATTAGAATAAAATAAAATAATAAGAAAAACTTTAAAAATAGTAAAGAAAAGAAGGAAACATAAACAGAAAATTAGAAAGAAAAGAAAAAAAAATAAAACTCATTTGGGCTTTAGACGTGTTAGATCCAGCCTTTGAACGTGTTGTGTACTCCCTATATATCCTGCAAAAACCAAAAAAGATAAATAAAAATAAAACAGAGAAAATAATAATTAGAGAAGAAAAATAAATAAAAGAAAATA
Organism: Coix lacryma-jobi var. lacryma-jobi; assembly: GCA_009763385.1. Classification (NCBI taxonomy): domain Eukaryota; kingdom Viridiplantae; phylum Streptophyta; class Magnoliopsida; order Poales; family Poaceae; genus Coix; species Coix lacryma-jobi. Next base: position 7,678,784 of record CM019823.1, on the reverse strand, counting down.
TAACAAAGGAAAAGAAAAATAAAAGGATAAAATTAGTCTTGCGGACATGTACCATAGAACGTGTCATATAGGCACAGAAAATAGAAAAGAAAAAAAAAAGATGCACCAGGTGCGGTAGTATTCTAGTGGAAACGGGCTCGCAGCGCTCGCGCGGGTAAGTCGTGCTCGCCCATGTATATGGGCCGTGCGTGGGCTAAGAGGCTAATGCTCATCAAGCTTCCGGCGGGGATCACAGGTGGTCGGCAGGTGACTTCCTGCCACCCTGGTCGGGCAGCGAAGATTTCCGGCCTATGGCCACTGATTGCAGGCTTGTTGGGGAGCGAAGCCACCCAGGGCTCACTGATCCCAGGCTCCCAGTCCCAGCGCTCGCGCGCTCCAAAGTATGGATTACGAAGGCCCGAGGGGCAGCAACCAAGACCAGACCTTCGGAAGCCTTTATCATCAGGGGGACAGGAGCTCCCAGATGGACCCAACAGCCTGGCAAGCCAAGCGACAGCCTGACAACGGCCCATTGAGACCTACAATTTCACCCTAATATTTTTTTCAGTCATCACATCATCGTATGTTTGACAGTATTAAATATAGACTAGAAAATATCTAATTATATAGATTATGCTAATTTTGTAATTATAATTTTTTAAGCCTAATTAGTTCATAATTTGATAATGTTATGCTATAGTAAGCATGTGCTAATGATAGATTAATTAGTTTTATAATTTTGTCTTGCATTTTCCAAACAGAATATGTAATTTATTTTCTTACGTCCTATGTGATAGCCTCAAACTAAACGAGGCCTCAGTAATGCGGTTGAATGAGAGAAGGGATCTTACGGCTCTCGTGACTGCTTTGTACCATGGGATGAGGATATTCTGGTATATTTCATAGTAGGTAGAGAGCATTCTTTAAAACAAAATATATGTAACCATACTCTATAAGAAGGGAACTCAACTACAAGTGAAGAATGGAGTAGATCACTTGGCTCGGTTTTCAAAGAATATATTGTCTTTGTAATCGCGCTTGACCGAGAGAGCAGGGGCAGAGGGTAGTGGGGGCCAAATCGAGCCTCCCCCTGTTTGATAGAAATTCAATGACATGTAAATCTCTAGAAGTCTAAACTAGGTATCTGTTTAACATCTCACCATGATTTGATGCTGAATTAAGCAATTAATGGGCCACGCTACGCCACTGCGAGCGAGGGCGGACCTTTGGTGCAAGACATTCGCCCGACCATGCTTCCCCAGTTTGTACACCCTCACCCTGTCAGGATACTCTAATCCCAACATTAATGTCCACCGTGCTAGACTTCTTAGAAACTCAGCACAACTCATAAGAGGAAAGTCTCCAGAAACAATTACTAAATATTAGAAGCCCACGAATCAGCCATATACATTGCGTCAGAGAATGTACAAGGTCATATACACAGTGTATATGTAGATGGTATACATTTGTGGCACATCACTTAGCAATGGTCTAGAAACGTATTTTTAAAGTTAATAAATTTAAGTGACACCATTAGCAAATTTAGGAAATGCCCATACATTTAATTTTTTATAAAGAAATTTGGAATGGCTAGACTAGAAGTTGGAATGGTAACAACCGCCGGTTGGTGCGACACAGGGTTTGAACCCTGGTGAGTAGCGTCTCACTGGACTGTCCTACCACTGGACCAATGCGCACAAGTTAGAAGCGTGAGAATTTTATTATTAGTAAAAAGAAGAATATGTATAGAAAGAAGAAAAAATTGCTATTGACACGCATTTGAGCCCAGCCCAGTCTCGACTCTAGATTGACCCAACAGAATTGTATACGAGGCGAGCCCAGCATCTACTCCAGTAGCCAGCCCACATCCAGCAGACCTCAACCACCTCCCCCGTCTTGCTTGTTCTAAAAAAAAAAAGCTCCCCTGTCTCGCTACAACACAACAACAGAACGTGGTGCTTCCGACGCAGCAGGATCACATCCAAAAGGAAAGGAAAAGGGCGCCGTACGAGCTCCACATCTTTCATCTTTGGAAGGGCGACCTGCGGCAAGTGCGTGCACGCGTTTCCCCTGTGGGCTGCTCATGGTTCACGAGAAAGATCTCGGGGCCGTCACGCCCATACCGCACCGGCCTTTATTATTCCCTCGCTTGAGCCTTCGCTGCCCGATTTTTTTTTTTTGATTTTCTTTCTGGTGCGCGTATGAACCACGAGGGGAGATTAGTCTAGTCTAGGATCTGGAGTACTCCGTATTATGCCATGCGCATCATATCCGGCTAATTGAGGTTGAGGCGGAGCAATGATTCGATCCGATTCGTCGCAAATAGTCCTCGCCCGTGCTACGCCTTTACTGCTGCTGCTGTTATCTTTGAAACGAAACGAAACGGAAACTCCTGTGGTGTGGTGGAGATGCGTCATGTGTGCAGCAAACACGTTTCGTGGCGACGGGGAGCAGGACAGCGACGTGCCGTGCAGCACCGCCCACCTGCCCCCGTACTGTCGCGTGGCGTGCGGCCGCGGCGCCGGGGCCCGCCAGGAGGAGGATTAGCTCGCTCGGCGGCAGAGCAAGGAAGATGCCGCGCGGGGCCGGCAACATGCGCCAGAAATTAATTCCATCACATGTGCGCAGCAACTGCAACGTGCTGGGATTTATAAATAAAGATAACATGCATCGTGCTGGCAATTGCACATAATCTGGCGACTTGTTAAACGGCAGAACAATATACTTAGGCCCTGTTTAGTTCCCTAAAATTTCACAAAAAAAATTCAGATTTTCTGTCACATCAATCTTTAGACACATGCATGAAGCATTACATATAGATAAAAAAATAACTAATTGTACTTTTAGTATATACATATCGAGACGAGTCTTTTAAGACTCGAGCCTATATTTGCATAAAATTTGTCAAATAACAACGAAAGTGTTACGTGACTTTTCTAAAAAAAAAGATTTGGGAACTAAACACAGCCTTAAGAATCAGAGGCACGACAAGACGCAAACCACGCTTTTAGATGCATCAGCTGCTACAACTTGACGTGGACTCGTTTAGTTCTTAATTTAATAATTTGAATCTTGCGCAGCCAGCCAGAGTCCTCGCGCCTGCCTATGGTTGAAACCTTGATGTCTTTGTTAAACCCTTTTTCTCTGAAAAAAAAAGTTATTTGGTCGCAGCCGCCTGCTATACATATACATGCCAGTATATATGCTCATACTCATCAAATGAAAAAATAAAGTGAAAGTTAACGGGAACTGGAGTCAACTCTGCGTGCTTGGTCTTCGCACAAGGAGCCCAAATACGACTCAGTCAGATGTTCTGTTTTTTTTTTCCTACAGCGACTAAAATTTCAACCCGATTATCCATTGCTTCTTTTCATTTTCGAAAATGCAAGATTTTATTGTAAAAAATATAAGGACATCAAGTTGATATGATCCGACCCAGCCTTATCATGATGTACTTAGTAAATTCTAAAGTACTTCATTTGTCCCATATAAAAATACAACTTTCACTTTTCGAGAAATCAAATAATTTCTATTTTAACTAAATTTATATAAAAAATATTAACATTCATAATAACAAATAAGCATCATTAGATTGGCCAATAGAATATATTTTTATAATAAATTTATTTTAAGACATAAATGTTAAAATTATTTACTGTAAACTTGGTTGAGCTTAAACTAATTTGACAGACACGGTTTGTATATTGCTTTTTTTTTGGACAGGGTAGTACTAGGATATATTAATGTCTATTGTCTCATAGTACATTACTTCTTAGGGCATCCTTAACAACGACTTAATCGCTAGTCTATGTGAAATTTTGTTCAATAGAAGGAATAGAGTGTGCACCGATGCAACTACACGCCTAGCAAAAGTTTTTTTTTGGTTCTAGCATCGACCCGGGCCTGCAGTGGGTTGCGCCGGTGCCGAATTCTTCTCTCTCCTCGATTCGCATCAATTTTTGTTACACTGTGGTAGTCTTAGTTGCCAAATAAAAGGTCAGGGATTATGACAAGTACATTGGTCTTGTCTCGTAGGTGGTCTCATGTAGTGCCACGTAATTTTAAGACGACTTAGTAGACGTCATGTACAATGGTTTGTTTTTTAAGTTGTCTCGTAGCAACTCATGATTCCTTAATTTATGGATAGAATAAAAATAAATTGTGAGTTGCATGACAACAACAACTCATACAATGGTAGAATAGTTGTCTCATAGTCCTAAATTTTAGCTCATGAGATGGTTGTTTCGCGAAACAACGACATATTCCTCTTTCGCTTCTCTCTTTCCTCCACATCAGCAAAACTCCTACATGACACTGCATGAGACGATGTACGAGACAACTGACGTGTAGCAATGTACTTGCTCTTAGATACCAAGATGTTTGTCTTAGAAATCGACACAACCACTAGTGATGTTGTCCGCCTAAAGATGTACAAGAGGGCCAAGCGAAGATGTGGTAGGGACACGATTCAAAGGAATTGTGTAAGGATTTCGTATGGATCAATCTATTTTTCTAGGAATACAATTAAGATAGGGCCTGTTTGGATCCCTTTATTTTAGTGAAATTGGAATTCACTTAATAAATTAGTCTATTTGTCTTGGAATTTGACATTCCACCACTTTCCAAGGGTTCACATATATATCTACCTCAAAATTATAGGGTGAGAGAGGAAAATGGATTTCATACATCACCATACTATATTTCTACTTTGCAACTTATAACATTCTTTTTAACTCACTCTCCTACGATAGAAATGCAACACATGAGTATCCCTCTCGTATAAACAACAATAATATACAAATATAATTCATATATGATCATATTAGCTTAATTAATATATGTCTAAATTATGATTCTAAAAATGAATTCAATTTTGCCCCTTAGAGAAACTCCCACGTTCCAGAGAGGATTTTAGTGCTGAAGAAAAAAGCTCACACCATTGTGTCTTTACCCAGCAATGGGGATGTCGACCAAGTCATCCTGGTTTTCAGCCAACTGATGTATACCATTTCCATGATAGGTCAATTTAGCAGACTGCAGATGCATATACGTCTAGGATGCATACATGTATACTCCCGCGGGCAGAGGTTGTATTATGTGCCCATGAGTAATCAAGGAAAGAACGAGCAACAAGTAAGCCGCAGAGTTGTTCTGATACTGATACATGGAATGGAATTCCAGACGCAATGCACACTGAATAAATTATGAGTTCGTGTGTTCAACCAATGAGACATGTGATAGCTACAGACACATGGGGCACTGATTGATGAGCTCGGGCAGCTAGCGCGTTTGATCTATGATGGGTCAACTCTGAATGAGATGGTGGAACTAAAATGCTGCAAAAGAAAAGGAACAAAACCTACTGCTACTGGGGCAAGGTGCTAACCATAGGGCGCAGGGCCTGGCCAAACAAAACCCCTTTTCCTGATACTAGTGATCGCAACCTAATGTTAATTTGAACTGCAATTCTGGGCTTTCTTTTGCTTTTGAAATTAATGGCAATCTTAATTTTCCAGACAGACTGTTCATTTAGCTTTTAAACAGCAACAACCATCAAGCATTTCAGAGCAGTAAGTAGCACAGTAGCACCTGCGAGAGTCAAAGTTGTTCCTTCCTCGCATGCAACTCCACGAGTGGAATATTCAGCTTCAATTTCATCAGAGTCTGCAGCCAGCCAGACGTGGACAGAGACGAAGAGCAGACAGGAGAGCAAGAAGGCAGGCCTACAGAACTTGCTCCCCGTCTTCTTTCCTGTACTAGGAGTACTAAAAATATTTCCTTCCAGAGTTCCAGTTCCACCTCTGAGTTTTGACCACGTATACGAGAAACGTGTCACGACGCCGACGGACGTGTTTTCTATAACACCTAACGCGCCGTGTCCCCAAGTATTGTCGGAGCGAGCTTTGAAACGGTAAGCATGCATAGGCGTCGTCCCAAAGTCTCGATGACAACGACGTGTAACGACTGCACTACACACCCATGGCCCATGCATGCACGTTTCTTCTTCTTTTCCCTCCGTGTGTTCCTGCGGCTTCGTTCCTACTCCCCACCTCTCCGGTTCCCTTGTTGTTCCTACCACCGCGGACACCGCAGCATGCACGTGAAACTTTTAGCTTTTGGTGTGAACCAAATCACCATGAGAGGCCGAAAGTTTAACACGTCTTAAAACTTGTCTGTTAAGTTCTACTCCCTCCATCCCAAATTACAAGACATTCCAAGAATCTTGGAGAGTCAAAGTTTTTCAACTTTGACCAAATTTATATAATAAGATAATAATATTTATGATATCAACTAAGTGCAATTAGATTCTCCATTAGTTATATTTCCATAATATGTATATTTGATGGTATAAATCTTTATATTTTTCTCTATAATTCTCCAAGATTCTTGGAACGTCTTATAATTTGGAATGGAGGGAGTAATAATAATAACAATGACAGCCACTGCTATGGCCGGTTCATCAGTTCTTTCTTTATTATTTTGTCTGATGAATAATTATTCAGAGTTTGTTTGTTCACAGACAGATTTTTTTAAGGTCGTGTTTTTTTTTGTTTTGCGAAGAAAGGTCATGTCAGAAGACAGACAAATATTGTTTTTGCGCAGTTTTTGCATTAAAATTTGGATATAGTAGCATCTCAGGAACAGACATGGTATATATGGGCTACTAGCTATATATTTCAGTTTCAATGATGAACAAAAATGGAAAAAAAAATCAACAAATTGAATACTTTTGTCCACATGAAGAATGATATGACAGGAGACTTAAAGTCTGAAACAATGTACCAAAAAAATAGCATATATAACCTGTTCCATCAGCTTATTTGAATTTACACACTATTTTATATGTATCAATCGATCGACTAGATTTAATTAATTAGTTCATATCCTTGCAGATGAATTGCAAGTAAGAAAAGAATTCTTCTCTCATCAAAGAATTCTCAAACAGACAACTAATTAACCAATCATAACAATTAGCTACTAGCTAGCGAATTCCCCTGAAGCAACCAGTAACACTGGTGTGAATGTCAGGGGTGAAACACGTACATATTTTTACGGCCGGAAAAATACTAGTAGGTAGCAATTGCTGGAGTGTAATATGTAGTTTTCCCTTGGGGTCTCTAGTGGGTGATTCTTCAGCTGAGGCTGAGCGCGGAGCTCACGCCGAGCCACGGCGCGCCCTCGTCTTTCACTGCGGGAGGCTGCTTGGTCGACGACTCACTCGGCCCGCCCGCGCCGCCGCTGGGTATGGATCTGCGGCGGTGAGCCTGTTCTTCCTCTTCTCCAGGAACCTCTTGAGCGACACCTTCCTCGCGAGGGGCATGTCTGTAAGAAACGTGCACGCACGGGAATAAATAAATGCCGTCACTCTCAGCTCGCTGGACGTATGAACGCTACATGGCCTTTTTGCTTTGCCCTCTGCGGGTATCCGTGTGAACTCTGGACAGTGTAGGCATACGCGTTGGATCAGTTCCTACCTGTGAGGCTGGGCTGTCCCAGCGCGTTCTGCTGTGCGGCGGCGGCGGCGGGCGCGGTGTTGCTGCCGCCGGAGCCGGCGAGCTGCATGAGCTCCTCGGCCTTCTCCTTGGGGAAGTCGTCGAAGACCACCATCTTGCCGCCGTAGAAGATGGTCAGCGGCGCTCTCCCGTCAGCAGGCTCCTTCCTCTTCCTAAGGGCACGACAGAGATCCGATCAGAAGTTAAGCCCACACCGTACAGCACGTAGTCTGTCTATCTATCTATCTATATACTGAAGGCGCGACGGAGGATTAACACACCTTCGCTGCTCGTCTTTGAGCGTGCCAGCCTGCTGCGGGAAGAGCTCCAGCACGGTGGTCCTCTCCTCGGTCGTCGCCTGCACCGCCACCGCAGCGTCGGCTTCCGGCATGAGGCCCATGGCGACGGCCGGCGCGAGGCACCTGGTGGCGCCGCCGCTGCCGCCCTGCTCCATCATGTACTGCCTCAGCAGGCCGCACGTCACGGCGAACCTGCTGCCGGCGGCGGCGGCCTGCTTGGCAGGCGGCTGGTGCTGCAGCTGCTCGGCGGCCATGGTGACAGATGATGTTCCGATCCTCGCTGATCGCCACCGGCTCGAATCTTAGATCTCAAGCTACCAGCAAAGGCGCACGAAAGGAGGAGGAACAGCTAGCTAGCTGCTCACATAAAACTGTAGTGCTCTTGGCAGCAGACGAAGACGGGGCACGGTCGTCGGCTGCCCGGGAACGAAATAGAGTTGGTTGCTTCCCGGAAACGAAACGGAGCTAGACGACGATACGAGGCGCGGTCATGCGGTAGCAGGAGTACTATGTTTGGCCCTGGTTTTATAGCTGCGCACGCAGCTGGAGCGGTGTGTGTGTGTGTGTGTGTTGGTTGACACTGGAGAGACAGCAGGGTAGATAGATAGATAGGCCCCGGCGCCAGGCCTTCCTAATTTCGTGGCTCGCGCGGGGCGCCGGGCGGGGAGGGGAAAGCATTGCGGCACGTGAAAGGCGAGCCCGGTGACGCGACGGGATCGGGTATGGTTAGCTATAGTGCTAGCGGAAAGGTTGCGGTTGCCGGGTCGGGGCGCGAGGACTAGGAGAGAATAGACCGCAGCCGCACCACCACGCACACGCACGTCTCTGCTCCCGGGCGCGCGCGGTGGTCTTGGCTGGGCCGGCTGCCGCTAGCTTCCTCTTCATTTCTGGGATCATGCATGCAGCGACCACCGAGGCAGGCGCGTGGGGGAGTGGGCGTTGGTTGGCGAACCGGCGGTGGGATGGGGGACTAGCGGGCGGTGCGCCGTGCGCACGGTGTGGACCGAGGCACCGAGCCAGCAGAGGGCTGCAGGAAAAGAAGCGGTTCGCGCGGGGGGTTTCTGCTGGGTTTCCGGCTAATTCCCACGCGCACGACGCACATGCTGGTTTGGTTCGGCCGTGGAAGATCGGCGCTGGCTGGGCTACCACTTCTGCTTGGCCCCTAGCCCGTGTCCGACCGCTTTTTTTTTGCTAGTCCTACTAGTCCCAGTCCAGTCCTTGTCGTAGCACAGACCGATTTGTGGCTGTGCGCCTGTGCGGTGCGGGTACACCGTACAGGGGGGCATCAGGGCATGCATGTGTCAACACATGCGAATCCACGCAGTACTACGGTCTATGTTTAGGGGTTGGAATTTGGAAATAGCAAGTCTCTGTTGCTACGGACCGACTGACGCAAAACTGTTCCTTCTAGCTTTTTTCCCCCTCTCGATCTCTTTGCGCGAATTTTCTGGCGGCCTAATATTCAGTTCGGGTCCAGCCTAAACATGATTATACGCTTCAATGAAGGAAGCAGCACTATACTCGTGCGTGTGTATCGAGGGCCCACTACGCGAATGCACACGCTGTGTTCTAAATTTATGTGGCTTTTCTCTTTATATATGGATATTTTTCTGGCGGCCTAACATTATTAGTTCGGGTGCAGTCTATATATAGTCTATACATTATTATATGCTCATTTAGGAAACAAATAGAGAGAGCGCCAACTATGCCATGTTTTTCTTATTATTATTATTAGGTGACTTCCGTGATTTGGTTAGAGAGTGACGTTATTGTTTGATCGATGTTCAGGACAGGCGATTGAATCAAATTGAAATTTCTCAGTGCACTACTAGTACACGGCACGTTTTGTGGAGTTTATCGTACAATCGTACTTGTTGAACGCTCTGGCCATATATATGTCGCTCGTTGGAAAAAGCTAATCGCGCTTTGATTCCGGCATCTGCGGCTTTTGAAAACACAATTTCATCGCTGACAGCAAGATACTATATATTCTAATCTAATCCTCCCGCGGGTTGAGTTATTGTAGTTTTTTTTATTTTTGCTTTTTTCCTTTCTTTTTTTCCTTTTCTTTTACTTTTTTCTACTTTTTTATTTTTTTTTTCTTTTTAAGATTTTTGTAGGCATCTTTTTCTATTAAAAGCCGGTGCAACGATAGCACGTCCAATAATACAAACTCTAATTGTAGGACGATACTCTCCCGATACTTGCGTGCGTTTTAGGCTTATACGGCCAATGCCTTTGACGCGACATGTAAATATCTTTTTGACCAGGTCGCATGCCGGTATAGTGACTGATATATTTAGAGATTGTTTAGTTCCAAGTTAAAAAGTTTTGAGATGTCATATCGGGTGTTTAACACTAATTTAGAGTATTAAATAGTATTAACAAAACTAATTGCATAAGTGAAGAATAATTCGTGAGACGAATTTATAAGTCTAATTATTAATAATTATCAAATGTTTAATGTAACATCATATTATCAAAACATGAATTTATTAGGCTTAAAAAATTAGTCATCTCGCAAATTATTTTGAATTTATATAATTAGTTATTTTTAGTCTATATTTAATACTGTCGGTGTTTCTACCCCGGGGGTATGTCACCAACTAGTAATTATGATCGCGTGCTCTCTTCCTGGATGGTGATGCAAGATGACACAAGGATTTATCCTAGTTTGGGCGAAAAATGCCCTACGTCCAGCGGGGGCAGGATGCTCTTGTATTACTTGCACCTAAGTGCTTGTGCAGGGGCGTTACAAGCTCAACAAGCTTGGACCGGAGTCCGGACTCGTCTAGGTATGGTGTTGTATGGGCTTGTGTGTTGACCCGAGTGGAGGTGGATCTAGACTTGTCTATCGTGGAGTTGTGTCCCCTGGTGCGTGAAGACCTCTGGTGTCCTCTTTTATAGAGCAAGAGGAGGCCAGGGTTACACAGGGATGATACAGGAGTCGGGATGTATGATGCCCAATACGACAGAGTGTAGGAATTCTGTCTTGTCGGGGTCACTGTAACCGGCGTGGGGGCTGCTGTTGAAGCGTCCTTGAAGCGTGGCCTCCATCCCTGGCGCGGACGTGGAGACGTGGCGACGTGGAGGTCATGCAGCGCCCATCCCGGCGCGTACATAACGTGGCAGGGTTCCTTCGGGTCTTGGGGGTACCTGTCCTCCAATAGCAGGAAAGCCGTCAGGGCTCGAGGGGCGCAGGGCCGGCTCGAGGTGGCGTTTACGTGGGGCTCGAGCCCCGTAGGTATGGGCAAGTCCGGAAAGCCGGCCGAACAGGGGAATCCAGGCTTCGAGAGGTGGCTCGAGGGTGCTACAGTGCAAGGTATGGCCGGACATGCATCGCTATTGCTGACCAGTGTGCAAGGTTTGGCAGAGTTGAGCGTGAATGGTTTGCACGTGCTGTCCGGTTTACAGATGGTCGACGCGCTTTTTTGCCATACTTGAGGTGAAGCGAGATTTGACTGTGGCTCCGGTTTACTGTGGCGCACGTCGGGTTTCAGAGGACGTGACCGGAGTAGATGAACGCATTAAATGCGCAGTGTGGGATTGGCATCCGAAGTCTGGCGCTGCTCGAAGGAGATGTGAAATGTCTCGAGGGATAGGCTATCGTGCTTGAGAGGCTCGAGGTCCCCGCGCGGGGTCTTGAGGAGCGGTGTACGGCTGTGGTGGGCTCGAGGCCTAGGTGCCAGGGCTCGAGGGGTAGGTTGCCGGGAGGCGGTCGGTAAGGCTTTGGCGAGTCTAAGCTTCCTGGCGGAGGGTCGGTGCGACCGGCCTCGAGGGTTTGGTTTTTAGGGAGCTAGACTAGTTTCTCCTCTTATTAATTGGTGTTCTAGGTTTAACTTGTTTGTTTTGTGTCGATTGGGGTACCCCTTTGGTGTTCCCCCGACAGTAGCCCCCGAGCCCTTGTTTGAGTGCTTGCACTCGAGCAAGGGCTCCTCAGCGGGATCGTGAGGGTTACCTGTGACACCCCAATTTTAAGAACAAAATTGGAGCACAATATATGTATGCCAGGATCAATTTTCATACATATATCCACATCATAGTAAATATCAAAACAATGCTTTATTAATAATATCGAATTTTATTACATAAATGACCCTCGGGTCTGAAATAAAAAGTACAGACTCTCATGAAACTGACTCTAAGGTAAACTCTGACGAAGATGCGGAAGATCTGGACTCCATCTCCACAGGAAGGTCGACCGGGGGTAGCGCCATCCTAGTACAGGTCGTCAGGGTCGTAGCCTCCGTCTTCTGGATACTCCTGCTCCTCGTACGCGTAGTCTCCAGCGTCTGGGTGGGGTAGCAGGGGGACAAAGAGGAAGGGTGAGTACATCGAAATGTACTCCGCAAGTGTAGGAAATATATGCTTATGAGGCTTATAACAAAGGTAGGCTGACTTGGTTTGACTCAAGCGCCTAAAGCGACACACCCTATTAATCCTATGCACCTATTTACTAGGTTATAGACAGACTCTGTAGCAAGTAACCACACTCGGAGTCGCACCGAGCAAACCACACTCGGAGTCACACCAGCAACCAACACCTGAAGTCCATCAGGCAACCGCACCTGAAGTCCATCAGATGACCCGAACCCAAAACCAACCAGTAACCAACTAATCTCAAAGAAGTCCAAGCCGCTCGTGACCGTGAGCACGGCTGATATATCAGTTTTACACTCTGCAGAGGTTGCACATCGTTACCCATGAGTCGTGCAGATCCCGTCACGCTAAAACACTGCCGAGGTGTATAGCAGGTTGCACTGCAAGGCCTTTACAAAACTCCCTCCAAGTCCGTTTTACACGTTCACTAAGGTTTCACCGCTAACAGTGGATATGCGCACCACTGCAGAAGCCCCCTCTTGTGCCACAAATCCGACCCCGTGTAAACCCTCAACTTGGAGGCAATTAAATACTTGGCCAGGTCCAGCCCATCCAGATCTCATGGTTGCGCTGTCAAGCCGGGTTACATGCTCTGAGAACCGGGTCCTAGGGATCCAGGCAGGATAATCTAGCACGAGCCCCGAACCAAAAACCAAATAAGAGCTACCAAGTCCATGGCACAAAACCACCAATACGGTTCCGTCCTGCCGGATTTACCTAATAACCATGTTACTACAAAATTACCATGTCCACATTCGTTTCATAGTTCATTAATCAAGATTATAATATTTTAACTCCCATCCCAATCATGACTGCAGGAATAAGCAAGACACCTACCCGAACATCCCAAAACAGGCGACAAGGAAAATAGAGCAAGATCCAGTAAACCATAATATAGGATTCAAATTAATGACAAGCATGCATCTATAAGATCTAACTACTCTAGTACCAAAAGTAAAATAAAGTAGGTGCAAGATGTTCAAGGACACTTGCCTTCGGACTGGGTCGAATCAACTGGGTCGCAAGGATGGTCTGGAGCGTCCTCGTACTCCGCACTCTCTGGCCCATTCAACATACATGGCACAATACATTGAAATAAATAACAGTACAACAAACAGTACCAAAACAGTAAACTAATAGATCTACTGCGTAGAGAACGAAATTATGAATCTAACGCAAGTTGAATGGGTCGAATCGGAGTTAAAATGAGCAAGTTATGAGCATTTGAATCTGAGTGGCAAAACTGTAAATAAACTGAACTCATTTTCGTAATTTAAATAAATCAGATCTGAAATTAAAATGCATCAGGACTGGGCCTCATTTAGCAGAAAGTATAGGGGTTAGGGCGAAAGATTTCCGTGACTCAGTGAACAGGGACGACGGAGCGCGGTTGATTTACCCTAACTTGAAGGGTTCTTTTGAAAAAGATGTGCGGGCTTGGTGCGGCTGCTGGCGTGTCGGTGATGTGGCGCCACGTGGCTGGCTCTGATTCGTCCAGGTTCACCACGTGGCCGCAGACCGGCTGACGCGGCACGCCGAGCCGGGGTGCACGGGTTGCATAGACCCGGTGCATACCTCTTCGCCCCGAGTCTAATCTGAGCCGACCGACTTAGATCCAACGGCCCAGTGCATCTAGGGGGGTGGGGGTGCGCGACGGCGGCGGCGACCGGTGTGTCAGAACGCGGCGGCGCCATGGATGTGCGCGCTGGGGCGTTCGGGGTGCATCTACGGCACGGTAGAGACAGTGGGGAGGGTAGGAACGCGAAGCGGAGCTCACCGCGAGATCGACGAAGGGTTCGTTGTCGACGGAGGCCGACCGGTGAGGGAGAGCGACGGTGGTGGCGAGCGCTCGGCGGCCGGAGCTCCGGTGTGCGTGATGAAGATGTTCCCAGGCGCGGATTCCACCCAAGGCGGATCTTCGGGACGCGGCGTGTGATCGCGAAACCGAAGGAGGGGCAAACGAGGGCCGGTGGTGGCTTCCCTGCGCGGTGGCGAGCTCGGACAGAGCCTGTCAATGGCGAGGGTGGCGGAGACTAGCTCGGGAGCCTCTGAGAACGGTGCTAGGGTTCGATGGGGGGCTTAGCGGAGGCGGTGCGAGGTCGAGGTAGGATGATTATTTGTAGGGTGAGGACAGAGGGGTGGCGGCGGGTTCCATCTGCGGATCGGGCGGACAGAGCGGAGGGTGCGAGCTGTTGTCGCGCGAAGGGCGGGGAGGTTGGTTTGGGGGACGACGGCTGACGGCAGGGCCCACATGTCGGCGGGTGAAGGCGAGGCGGCCGCTGCGCGTGTGGTCGTGGCGGCGAGCGGGCCGACGCGCGTGGGCGAAGGAGGAGCTGGCGGGCCAGCTCGGCGCGCTTGGGGCCCGGGGTGGAGACGGGCCGAGGGGAGGGGAGGCCGGCAGAGGGGAGCGGCCTGGCGGAGGCGTGGGTGCGCCGGTTGCTGCGGAAGTGAGCAGGCCGGGGCTTGTGCGGGCCGGCTGAAAGGTCCTAAATGGCTAGAGGGGGGGTGAATAGCCTATAAAAAATTCTACAACAACTTAAACAACTTGTTATACAACTAAATGGCGTAGCAAAGATAGCGCTAGCTCTACAAAAGTGCAAGCCACCTATCCACAATATGAATCACTACACAAGATAGAAAATCTGGAATAGCAACAACATATAAATAATACTTGCAAGAATGTAACAAAAATAAGTACAAGAGATAGGAGTGTGTATACCGATCCGGCAAGAGATTAATAAATGAATATCAATGAATACCACGGAGACAAGTTGACACAATAATTTTTCCTCCGAGGTTCACTTGCTTGCCGGCAAGCTACGTCCCCGTTGTAGCGATACACCCACTTGGAGGTTCACGCGCTAATAGGCATCACACGCCTAACCCTCAATAGGGTGCCGCACAACCAACACAAGATGGGGATCCACAAGCTACGAGCAATCCACTAGAGTTACCTTTGGCGCTCCGCCGGGGAAGGTACAAGAACCCCTTACAAATCACCGGGAGATGGCCACGAACAATCACCACTCGTGCCTAATCTCCTCCGCTGCTCCAAACCGTCTAGGTGGCGGCAACCACCAAGAGTAATAAGAATATCCGCAGCAAACACAATCGCCAAGTGCCACTAGATGCAAACTCACAAGCAAATGCACTTGGATCTCTCGATCTCACTTGGATTCGCACTAACAAGCAAAGAGATCGAAGGGAGGGATTAGATCTTACTCAAGAGGATGTTCAAGAAGTCAGAGAGTCAAGAAGATACCCCAAAGGCGGCCACGGACAATATATAGGGAAGGGCGGCGGCGGCCCGAACCCTACCTTTCTGCGCTTGGTCGGTAGTACCGACCCCTCCTGGGCGGTACCACCGACAGAGTCAAACTAGCCGTTTCCCATATCCCGCTGATTTCGGCAAACCACCGACCCTCTGGTCGGTTCCTCCGAGGTCGGTAGTACCGAGGTATGGCGGTACTACCGCCAGGCCAAAAAGCGCCGCGACCAGAGCTCTGCGAAAAAACCAGTCACTACCGCCTTGCGTCGGTACCACCGTGGGCGGTAGTACCGAGGTAATGGCGGTACTACCGGCAAGCCATTTTCGAAACAACAGAGAGCCTCGCGAAAAACCAGCCACTACCGACCTTGCGTCGGTACCACCGTGGGCGGTAGTACCGAGGTAATGGCGGTACTACCGGCAAGCCATTTCAAAAACAACAGAGAGCTCTGCAAAAACTCGCCAACCACCGACCTTGGTCGGTAGTACCGGGGCGGTACTACCGAGGTAATGGCGGTACCACCGCTAGGCCAAAAACGCCCCATCACAGAGAGGTCTGCACGCTGCCTCTTGGGCGGTACCACCGACCCTCCTGGTCGGTACCACCGGCTTCACACAGAAAAACCCATTTTCATCTCTGAGTTGATCCAAAACTATTTCAACAACTTCTCCTTTGCAAATGTGCTAACCACCACCGAGTGTTTATCATCTGTGCAAGTGTGTCAGCATTTTCACAATCATTTTCAAAGGATTCGAGTTAGCACACTAGGTCCTAATGCATATGCATGTATGAATTCACCTAGTGGCACTTGATAACCGCGGTCACTGAGATATTCCCCTCTTAATAGTACGGCTATCTATCCTAAACGCACTCACACCCTCTATGGTGTCTTGAGTGCCAAAACAAAATTCCTATTATACCTTTGCCTTGATTCTCCATAGGATTTTGCTTTCTCTTCTTCGTCTTCCAAATGTGAGGCACTTGATCTATCTTTTGGCCATCACCACCAATATCATGATCGTCATTTAGCTCCCACATATGGTGTGTACCAACCTAGCTCATAAGCACTTCATGACTATGGTTAGTACACTAGGTGACATCAATTACCCAAAACCAAACAAGGACTTTCAATCTCCCCCTTTTTGGTAATTGATGACAACCTTTTACAAAGATATATATTTGAAAATTTGAATCACCTCTACTAGTATTAGCTCCCCCTACATATGTGCTATAGTGTTTTGGTTCAAGTTCGGCACATATGCATAGATATGAAATGTGGGAGAGTAATACTATCAAATGATGCTAAGGTGTAAAGAATGGACCTTTGAAGCGTGATACCAATCGGAGTTGCCAATTTTCATCATCCTTAGCACCATGGTTAGCTAGACTTAAAAACAAACACTAGATACCTCATGAGATCAACATTATATGAAAGGATCTAGTATCACTTGTAAAAGCAACTTACATCTAGCTACCACTTATGCATGCTAGTGCACAAATCATCATTCAAAATTTATTTCTAGCATACATCACACAAGCATGTGTATTGAATTTAAACTTTTGCAATGCAATCACTCATATGAAAATGCACATTCAAATGCAACAATAAGTTCATGAGCTTGCTCCCCCTACTTGTGTGCTCAAATTTTAATTGATCCTCCCTTTGTTGATCCTCCCTTTGTTATATATATCTATCTTAACCATTTCTCCCCCTTTGTCATTAAGTACCATAAAAGGCACACCAATTTTAGTAGGAGTTAAGTTAATCAATAGAGTGATCAAGTTCATAGTATGGTTCAACCTAGCAAACAAACATAAGATATTTAACACAGTTTGCTCTAGAGTAAGCTTCTTCACACATCTTTCAATGGTTATCTTACTCACGTCGGTTAAACCCTTGAATGCTTGTTTTCAAGATCAAACACTAGGTTTCACAAGCCCATAAACATGTCATATGCTACCACTAGATCATATCAACCATAGAAGCAATAGTGGTACCATATGTACATCCAAAGTATTTTATTTTCATGAATGAGCCTATAAGATGCAAGGAATGACTAAATGCACTAAACATATCCTTAGCAAGAATGAATGTCATGCCAAACAATTTTACCTTTGCTTTGTTGAAGGAGAGGCATGTCATATAACGGAGGGTGCATCAACTCATATTTGAGAAATCAAGTATATTCAATTCATTCCTTAGCTTGCAAAATCTCTTTTCATCAAGTGGCTTGGTGAATATGTCGGCAAGTTGATCATCGGTACCAACATTCTCAATCGAAATATCACCCTTTTGTTGATGGTCTCTTATGAAGTGATGGCGAATGTCAATGTGCTTTGTTCTTGAATGTTGTACTGGATTGTTGGTGAGCTTCACTGCACTCTCATTGTCACATAGCAATGGTACTTGTTTGAATTTAATTCCAAAGTCATCCAAAGTTGCCTTCATCCAAAGTAACTGAGCACAACAACTTCCTGCGGATATGTATTCTGCTTCGGCGGTTGAAAGTGCAACACTGTTTTGCTTTTTCGATGACCATGATACAAGTGATCTTCCAAGTAATTGACATGTGCCCGATGTGCTTTTTCTATCGACTTTGCATCCTGCATAGTCGGAGTCCGAATATCCAATCAACTCAAAGTTTGACCCCTTGGGATACCACAATCCAACATTTTGTGTATGCTTCAAATATCTCAATATTCTTTTAGTTGCCTTCAAGTGACTCTCTCTTGGTGAAGCTTGAAATCTTGCACACATGCATACACTAAACATCACATCCGGCCTAGAAGCGGTCACATAAAGTAAGCTTCCAATCATAGACCGATACAACTTTTGATCCACCATGTTGCCACTAGCATCACTATCCAAATGTCCATTTGTTCCCATAGGTGTGCTAATAGCTTTTGCATCATCTAGACCAAACTTCTTAAGCATATCTTTGATGTACTTGCCTTGACTCACAAAAGTACCATTCTTCATTTGCTTGACTTGAAGACCAAGGAAGTAACTAAGCTCTCCAATCATAGACATCTCAAACTCATTTGCCATCATATTCCCAAACTCTTCACAAAACTCTTGGTTGGTTGACCCAAAGATAATATCATCAACATATATTTGCAACACAAACAAGTCTTTTCCAATCTTCTTGGTGAAGAGAGTAGTATCAACCTTGCCCATCTTGAACCCTTTAGAGAGTAGGAAATCTCTCAACCGCTCGTACCATGCTCTTGGTGCTTGCTTCAAACCATACAACGCCTTCTTGAGCTTGTAAACATGGTTGGGCTTCTTGTCATCTTCAAAACCGGGAGGTTGTTCTACAAATACTAACTCATTGATATACCCATTTAGAAACGCACTTTTAACATCCATTTGATATAACTTGATATTATGAGCACATGCATAAGCCAATAGAATTCTAATTGCTTCCATTCTTGCAACCGGTGCATATGTTTCTCCAAAATCAAGACCTTCAACTTGAGTATAACCTTGCGCTACCAATCTTGCTTTGTTTCTCACTACTATCCCGTCTTGATCTTGCTTATTTCGAAATACCCATTTGGTTCCAATTACATTGTAGTTCTTTGGTCTCTCAACAAGTTCCCAAACTTGGTTGCGGGTGAAGTTGTTTAGCTCTTCATGCATAGCGTTTACCCAATCAACATCCATCAATGCATCTTCTATCTTGGTTGGCTCAAATGATGACACAAAAGAAAAATGCTCACAAAAAGATGCCAATCTCGATCTTGTTTGCACACCACTTCTAATATCCCCAACAATTTGATCTATGGGATGATCTCTTGCAATATTGGTTGGTTGGAGGATTTGCACTTGATTGCTTGGTTGAGATGAACTAGCTTGTTGATCTTTACTAGCACTTGATTGATCATGAGAACCACTAGCTTGATTTGCATCAACTTGCACATTTGAGGAGAACATTTGGTCATCTTCACTATCATCCACTTGTCTTGGCCTAATATCACCAATATCCATATTCTTCATTGCATTAGCCAATTGCGTGCCTCTCACATCATTAAGATTTTCATTTCCTTCTTGAGAGCCCTTAGTTTCATCAAATTCAACATCATGCACTTCTTCAATAATACCACTAGCCAAGTTCCAAACTCTATATGCTTTGCTTGTTGTTGAATATCCAAGTAAGAATCCTTCGTCACATTTCTTCTCAAATTTGCTCAATCTTGCACCTTTCTTCAATATATAACATTTGCAACCAAAAACTCTAAAGTATGCGATATTTGGCTTTCTTCCATTTAATAGCTCATATGGTGTCTTCTCTAGCATGCCATGGCAATAGAGACGGTTGCTACAATAGCAAGCCGTATTGATAGCTTCGGCCCAAAAGAATGACTGACATTGTATTCACTGAGCATAGACCTTGCCGTATCAATCAAAGTTCTGTTCTTCCTTTCAACAATCCCATTTGATTGAGGAGTATACTTGGGTGAGAATTGATGTCTAATGCCAAAGTCATCACACAACTCATCAATTCTTGTATTCTTAAATTCACTCCCATTGTCACTTCTAACTTTCTTGATTGTTGTTTCAAACTCATTCTGACATCTCTTGACAAAGGTTTTGAAGATCTCAAAAGTTTCACTTTTATCACTAAGAAAGAAGACCCATGTGTATCTAGTGTAATCATCAACTATCACAAAGCCATATTTACTTCCACTGATGCTAGTGTATGTTGTTGGTCCAAATAAATCCATGTGCAATAACTCAAATGCTTTACTGGTACTCATCATGCTTTTCTTAGGATGGGTGTTACCAACTTGTTTTCCAGCTTGACAAGAGCTACAAAGTTTATCCTTCTCAAATGTGACATCTTTCAAGCCTCTAACTAAATCATGTTTCACTATTTTGTTCAACTGTTTCATTCCAACATGACCAAGCCTTCTATGCCATAACCAACCCAAACTGGACTTAGTGAACAAGCATGTTGACAACTGGGTTTCACTAGCATTGAAATCAACCAAGTATAGGTTCTCATATCTAAATCCTTTGAATATCAAATTAGAACCATCTACACTTATGATTTCTACATCATCAACTCCAAAAATGCATTTGAAACCAAGATCACACAACTGAGCGACTGACAGTAAATTGAAGTTCAAGCTCTCAACTAGCAACACATTGGAAATGCTCATGTCATTGGATATTGCGATCTTACCAAGCCCTTTAACCTTGCCTTTGCCATTGTCACCAAATGTGATAGAATCAAAACCATGATTGCCACTTGAATTGATTGAATTGAACATTCTTGAATCCCCGGTCATATGTTGAGTGCACCCACTGTCAAGCACCCAATGCCTCCCTCCGGCTTTATAGTTGACCTACAAGAACAAATCAATCCTTTTTAGGTACCCAAACCTTTTTGGGTCCTCCAAGATTAGTGACCAAACTCTTTGGTACCCAAATAGCTTTCTTCTTTGAGCCCACAATTGGTGTACCAATGAATTTAGCTTTAATGCCATTAACACCCTTGGTAAGCAAATAACAAGAATCAAATTTAATAGAGGATACATTAGAGTTCTTGTTCTTGTTCTTGCAATATTGCTCTACATGCCCACTTTGCTTGCATCTAGTGCAAAACCGACCATTGCTCTTCACAAATCTAGTCTTGTGAGTAGCAAAAGCCGCCTTGCCATTCTTGGGGGTATAGCCCAATCCCTCTTTGTGGAGAGAAAAGCGTTGGCTACCCAAGCACTTAAGCAAGCGGGCCTCACCACCATAGGCTTTACCCAAGGCGTGAGTGAGCTCATTTACCTCCTTCTTCAATGTCTCATTTTCAACCATGAGTGAGGCATCACAAGTGAAGCCATCATCCATAGATGAAGTAGTAGTGGTAGATGATGAGCTACATGAAGGGTTAGTAGCAGCAACAATAATAGGCTTATAGAAAGATTCATCAATTATATCACAAGCTATGCCTATGTCACATGTTTTAACCACTTTTTCAGTTTTAGCTTGATCAACAAGTGAGGAGTGAGCTTCCTTAAGCTTAGTGTGAGCATTGCCAAGCTCCTCATGGGCTTCCACCAGCCTCTCATGAGTAGCATTGAGCTCCTCAAAGGATTGCTCAAGAGCTTTTAGTCTCTTTTGCAATTCTTTGCACTCCTTTCTCTTTTTATCAAAATGTTCTCTAGCATCATCAAGCATTTCAATTAATTCATCTTTAGTGGGTTCATCATCATCACTATCATCACTATCACTCTCATCATCATCAGATAGTACCTTTGTGGCCTTAGCCATGAAGCATGATGGAGTATCGAAGATTGAAGGCTTGTTGTTGATAGCAATACTTGCAAGTGCCTTCTTCTTGCTTGTCTTGTGATCTTCATTATCACTATCTTCATCACTATCACTTGTGGAAGCATCACTATCCCAAGTGACCATGTATGATTGCCCCTTCTTCTTCTTCGTGTAACTCTTCTTTTCTTTCTTCTCCCTCTTCTTGTCCTTCTTGTTGTCATTGTCATCATTTTCACTGTTGTATGGACATTGAGCAATGAGATGGTCCTTGCTACCGCACTTGAAGCACCTTCTTGGTTCATCCTTATTCTTGTATGATGTCTTCTTCCTTCTTGCCCGGTAGCCCTTCTTCTTCATGAATTTGCCAAATCTTTTAACAAATAAGGCCATCTCTTCATCTTCATCATCACTAGCATTGGAGCAATCATCTTCACTTGATTCTTCCTTCTTTGCTTTTCCCTTGCTCTTGGTCTTGGATGATGATGTTGTGGCTTTGAATGCTACACTTTTCTTCTTTTCATCCTTCTTCTCTTCTTCTTCATTTTCTTCTCTATATGTGTCATCGGTCATCACATCTCCAAGTACTTGGTTTGGTGTCATTGTGTCCAAACCACTTCTTACTAGCAAAGTAACCAACATACCAAACCTCTTTGGGAGGCATCTCAAGAACTTGTGTGAGAAGTCCTTGTCCTTCACTTCTTCCCCAAGTGCCTTTAGATCATTTACTAGCACTTGTAGCCTGTTGAACATCTCCGGCACACTTTCATCTTCCTTCATCTTGAAGCTTGCAAACTTCTCCTTGAGAATATAAGCCTTTGCTCCCTTGACTGCTTGAGTGCCCTCATATGACTCTTCTAGTTTCTTCCATGCCTCATTAGCCAGTTCCATGCCCTTGATTTGCTCAAACACATTTGCATCAATAGCATCATGAATAGCACTGAGAGCAATATCATTGTTTTGCATCTTCTCTTCTTCGGCATTGGTGAGATGCTCTGGATCGACTATCTCAATCTTTGTTTCTACCACACTCCAAATTTTTCTATTGATTGACTTGATGTGAGTAGTCATCTTTGCCTTCCAATAACTGTAATTTGTGCCATCAAATTGGGGTGGCCTTTTAGTGTTGTTGATATGAGCCATTTTGACACCGAAGGTTGTTAAGCCTTGAATAAACGGTGACCTCGCTCCGATACCACTTGAAAGGTCCTAAATGGCTAGAGGGGGGGTGAATAGCCTATAAAAATTCTACAACAACACTTAAACAAACTTGTTATACAACTAAATGGCGTAGCAAAGATAGCGCTAGCTCTACAAAAGTGCAAGCCACCTATCCACAATATGAATCACTACACAAGATAGAAAATCTGGAATAGCAACAACATATAAATAATACTTGCAAGAATGTAACAAAAATAAGTACAAGAGATAGGAGTGTGTATACCGATCCGGCAAGAGATTAATAAATGAATATCAATGAATACCACGGAGACAAGTTGACACAATAATTTTTCCTCCGAGGTTCACTTGCTTGCCGGCAAGCTACGTCCCCGTTGTAGCGATACACCCACTTGGAGGTTCACGCGCTAATAGGCATCACACGCCTAACCCTCAATAGGGTGCCGCACAACCAACACAAGATGGGGATCCACAAGCTACGAGCAATCCACTAGAGTTACCTTTGGCGCTCCGCCGGGGAAGGTACAAGAACCCCTTACAAATCACCGGGAGATGGCCACGAACAATCACCACTCGTGCCTAATCTCCTCCGCTGCTCCAAACCGTCTAGGTGGCGGCAACCACCAAGAGTAATAAGAATATCCGCAGCAAACACAATCACCAAGTGCCACTAGATGCAAACTCACAAGCAAATGCACTTGGATCTCTCGATCTCACTTGGATTCGCACTAACAATCAAAGAGATCGAAGGGAGGGATTAGATCTTACTCAAGAGGATGTTCAAGAAGTCAGAGAGTCAAGAAGATATCCCCAAAGGCGGCCACGGACAATATATAGGGAAGGGGCGGCGGCGGCCCGAACCCTACCTTTCTGCGCTTGGTCGGTAGTACCGACCCCTCCTGGGCGGTACCACCGACAGAGTCAAACTAGCCGTTTCCCATATCCCGCTGATTTCGGCAAACCACCGACCCCTGGTCGGTTCCTCCGAGGTCGGTAGTACCGAGGTAATGGCGGTACTACCGCCAGGCCAAAAAGCGCCGCGACCAGAGCTCTGCGAAAAAACCAGTCACTACCGCCTTGCGTCGGTACCACCGTGGGCGGTAGTACCGAGGTAATGGCGGTACTACCGGCAAGCCATTTTCGAAAACAACAGAGAGCCTCGCGAAAAACCAGCCACTACCGACCTTGCGTCGGTACCACCGTGGGCGGTAGTACCGAGGTAATGGCGGTACTACCGGCAAGCCATTTTCAAAAACAACAGAGAGCTCTGCAAAAACTCGCCAACCACCGACCTTGGTCGGTAGTACCGGGCGCGGTACTACCGAGGTAATGGCGGTACCACCGCTAGGCCAAAAACGCCCCATCACAGAGAGGTCTGCACGCTGCCTCCTTGGGCGGTACCACCGACCCCTCCTGGTCGGTACCACCGGCTTCACACAGAAAAACCCATTTTCATCTCTGAGTTGATCCAAAACTATTTCAACAACTTCTCCTTTGCAAATGTGCTAACACCACCGAGTGTTTATCATCTTGTGCAAGTGTGTCAGCATTTTCACAATCATTTTCAAAGGATTCGAGTTAGCACACTAGGTCCTAATGCATATGCATGTATGAATTCACCTAGTGGCACTTGATAACCGCGGTCACTGAGATATTCCCCTCTTAATAGTACGGCTATCTATCCTAAACGCACTCACACCCTCTATGGTGTCTTGAGTGCCAAAACAAAATTCCTATTTATACCTTTGCCTTGATCTCCATAGGATTTTGCTTTTCTCTTCTTCGTCTTCCAAATGTGAGGCACTTGATCTATCTTTTGGCCATCACCACCAATATCATGATCGTCATTTAGCTCCCACATATGGTGTGTACCAACCTAGCTCATAAGCACTTCATGACATGGTTAGTACACTAGGTGACATCAATTACCCAAAACCAAACAAGGACTTTCACCGGCGCGGTGAGAAGAGGGAGGGAGCTGCGGGCCGGCTGGGCCGAAAAGAAAGAGGAGGGAGGTCTTGTCCTTTTTCTTGTTTTCTTTTTCTTTTCTTTTCAAACCTTTTTGCAAATTCATTTCAAATCCAATTCTTAAAACAGTTTGAAATCAAATAGCTCTTGAAAACTTTGCAAATATTTTCCCTAGGTTTTTGTAAATAAAACTTAAGTTTGTTTTGGTAAAATTTTCATAAACCTTTTATTTGTTTTATAAATAGAATAAAACCGATTCGCCCCATACGGGTTTAATAAATTTATTTTCCACTCAATAAAAATATGCAATGGCATGAATGCAACATGGCAATGATAAATAAATTTTATTTTCCTCCTCTAATAAACTAGCCAACCTATTTAGTTTCTAAATTCTTTAATTAAATTGGGAAAAATTAAATCAGGGTGTTACAAACCTACCCCCTTAGAAGAATCTCGTCCTCGAGATTAGGAAGAGTCGGTGAAGAGATGGGGAAAATCTGCCCGAAGATCATCTTCTTTCTCCCATGTGGCTTCTTCTTCGGAGTAATGCTTCCATTGCACCTTGCAGATTTTAATCCTCTTGTTGCGAGTGCCCCGTTCCATCGTGTCCAGAATCTTGATCGGCTCGGAGAATGTCAGATCATCCCGCAGATCAAGCTCCTCAAGTGGCAACTGCTCCTCTGGAACTCTGAGGCATCTCTTCAGCTGGGATACGTGGAACACATCATGAATACCTGCCAGCCGTGCAGGCAACTCCAGCTGATAAGCAACTGCACCTTTCTTGTCAGTCACCTTGAAAGAGCCAATGAATCTCGGAGATAGCTTCCCTTTGACATTAAACCTCCGAAGACCTCTGAAGGGTGACACCTTCCCATGCCTGAAGTTCTGGCCACCATTCCTGTTCTGATTCTGCTGTCGAGGTGCTGGTGGAGCCTGCTGTCTGGTCGGGCATTGGTTGGCCAAGTGCCCAAGCTGGTGGCACTTGTAGCACGGACCAAGCTGACCTGCCCCCTGTGCTGGACGGGGCTGCTGCGGAGCTGGAAGACCCTGGCGAGGTGCCTGAGCCTGGCGTGGCTGCTGCTGCTGCTGAGGTGGAGCCTGGTACTGTGGAGCTGGGTGCCTGTACTGAGGAGCGGGCTGCCGGGACTGGGGCGGGCGGTACTGCTGCTGCTGGGGAATCTGCCTGGAAGCTGAGGCAGGTGGAGCGTAGCGGGGACGAGCAGAGCTGCCGGAGGACTGTCCCTGGAACGTCATCTTCCTCTTGCGATCTGCATCGAGGTCCTTCCGTTCCTTCTCCACCGCGAAGACACGGTCAACCAGCTTCTGAAATGAGGAATACTCATTTGAAGCTAGGGCATAGCGGAGTCCCGGGTTGAGCCCATGCCTGAAGCAGAGAACAATTTCATTATTTATCAGGTAGCAAAAGGAATGAACAAGGTTATGGGAAGAATATATTAATATTAAAGAATGACAGAGATCTTGCCTGAAGCATTCCTGTTTCTTGTCATCTGTGTCCACGTCATCTGGGGCGTAACGGGACAGCTGGCTGAACTGCGTGAGATACTCACGCACTGTCATCGCGCCCTGCCTGAGATCCTGAAACTCCCGGCGCTTCACCCTGATCTCGCCGAAAGGGACGTACTAGTCGCGGAATGCCTTACGGAAATCCTCCCAAGTGATCGAGTTGGCGTCCGCATGAGCTGCGGTGTAGGCAGTCCACCAGTTCTTCGCCGGGCCCTGAAGCTGGTGGGCGGCGTAGAGGGCCTTATCAAGGTCCCCGACATGGGCAAGCTGCAACTTGCCTGTAATCGTCTCGAGCCAATCATCTGCATCCATTGGCTCTATGGCGTGGTGGAACACTGGAGGGCGCGTCGTCATGAAGCTCCTGAGAGTGTCATCCGGTCGGGGTGGCTGTGCAGCTCCTGCACCCTGAGCACCCTGGGCAGCCTGCGCCATCTGCTGCATGTGCTGCATCATCTGGGCCATGTTCTGCATCATCTGGTTCTGCACCTGGGCCATCTGGAGCGGGTCGTATGGGGGCGGAGGTGGATGAGGCGGCTGGTTGCCACCTGCCCCGCTCCCGCCAGCGTTACCGGCGTTACCCGCGCTGCTCCTGGTGTCAACCATCTGTTACATTTTCCAGGAGTAAGAGTGAGATATGATAAGTAGATATATAACAACCCTGATTTGGTTAGTTAATTCGATTAGTAAGATATTTTGAACAAATGATGTCGCCGCAACCTGACGGTCACAACACACCAACAATCATTACAAAGAACCAAAACATTACATATGCACAAGTACATGTCATTCAACGACCTACGAGATCACATAATTATGGAGGGCTTCTTACGAGTTTGGAGGACCTACTTTTAAACAAAATTTGAATTTTTCAGCAGAGACAGGCTACAGAAGTGGGAAAAGGGGTCAGACTTTGTAAAAATAGTTTTGTAAATTCGACGACTGACTAGGGTAGCGTCCTACGGTCAACACGGCTCTGATACCACTCTGTGACACCCTAATTTTAAGAACAAAATTGGAGCACAATATATGTATGCCAGGATCAATTTTCATACATATATCCACATCATAGTAAATATCAAAACAATGCTTTATTAATAATATCGAATTTTATTACATAAATGACCCTCGGGTCTGAAATAAAAAGTACAGACTCTCATGAAACTGACTCTAAGGTAAACTCTGACGAAGATGCGGAAGATCTGGACTCCATCTCCACAGGAAGGTCGACCGGGGGTAGCGCCATCCTAGTACAGGTCGTCAGGGTCGTAGCCTCCGTCTTCTGGATACTCCTGCTCCTCGTACGCGTAGTCTCCAGCGTCTGGGTGGGGTAGCAGGGGGACAAAGAGGAAGGGTGAGTACATCGAAATGTACTCCGCAAGTGTAGGAAATATATGCTTATGAGGCTTATAACAAAGGTAGGCTGACTTGGTTTGACTCAAGCGCCTAAAGCGACACACCCTATTAATCCTATGCACCTATTTACTAGGTTATAGACAGACTCTGTAGCAAAGTAACCACACTCGGAGTCGCACCGAGCAAACCACACTCGGAGTCACACCGAGCAACCAACACCTGAAGTCCATCAGGCAACCGCACCTGAAGTCCATCAGATGACCCGAACCCAAAACCAACCAGTAACCAACTAATCTCAAAGAAGTCCAAGCCGCTCGTGACCGTGAGCACGGCTGATATATCAGTTTTACACTCTGCAGAGGTTGCACATCGTTACCCATGAGTCGTGCAGATCCCGTCACGCTAAACACTGCCGAGGTGTATAGCAGGTTGCACTGCAAGGCCTTTACAAAACTCCCTCCAAGTCCGTTTTACACGTTCACTAAGGTTTCACCGCTAACAGTGGATATGCGCACCACTGCAGAAGCCCCCTCTTGTGCCACAAATCCGACCCCGTGTAAACCCTCAACTTGGAGGCAATTAAATACTTGGCCAGGTCCAGCCCATCCAGATCTCATGGTTGCGCTGTCAAGCCGGGTTACATGCTCTGAGAACCGGGTCCTAGGGATCCAGGCAGGATAAATCTAGCACGAGCCCCGAACCAAAAACCAAATAAGAGCTGCCAAGTCCATGGCACAAAACCACCAATACGGTTCCGTCCTGCCGGATTTACCTAATAACCATGTTACTACAAAATTACCATG
This sequence comes from Coix lacryma-jobi var. lacryma-jobi, assembly GCA_009763385.1. Classification (NCBI taxonomy): domain Eukaryota; kingdom Viridiplantae; phylum Streptophyta; class Magnoliopsida; order Poales; family Poaceae; genus Coix; species Coix lacryma-jobi. The sequence goes on along the minus strand of CM019823.1, from coordinate 7,650,269 downwards.
TCCACATTCGTTTCATAGTTCATTAATCAAGATTATAAACATTTTAACTCCCATCCCAATCATGACTGCAGGAATAAGCAAGACACCTACCCGAACATCCCAAAACAGGCGACAAGGAAAATAGAGCAAGATCCAGTAAACCATAATATAGGATTCAAATTAATGACAAGCATGCATCTACAAGATCTAACTACTCTAGTACCAAAAGTAAAATAAAGTAGGTGCAAGATGTTCAAGGACACTTGCCTTCGGACTGGGTCGAATCAACTGGGTCGCAAGGATGGTCTGGAGCGTCCTCGTACTCCGCACTCTCTGGCCCAATCAACATACATGGCACAATACATTGAAATAAATAATAGTACAACAAACAGTACCAAAACAGTAAACTAATAGATCTACTGCGTAGAGAACGAAATTATGAATCTAACGCAAGTTGAATGGGTCGAATCGGAGTTAAAATGAGCAAGTTATGAGCATTTGAATCTGAGTGGCAAAACTGTAAATAAACTGAACTCATTTTCGTAATTTAAATAAATCAGATCTGAAATTAAAATGCATCAGGACCGGGCCTCATTTAGCGGAAAGTACAGGGGTTAGGGCGAAAGATTTCCGTGACTCAGTGAACAGGGACGACGGAGCGCGGGTTGATTTACCCTAACTTGAAGGGTTCTTTTGAAAAAGATGTGCGGGCTTGGTGCGGCTGCTGGCGTGTCGGTGATGTGGCGCCACGTGGCTGGCTCTGATTCGTCCAGGTTCACCACGTGGCCGCAGACCGGCTGACGCGGCACGCCGAGCCGGGGTGCACGGGTTGCATAGACCCGGTGCATACCTCTTCGCCCCGAGTCTAATCTGAGCCGACCGACTTAGATCCAACGGCCCAGTGCATCTAGGGGGGTGGGGGTGCGCGACGGCAGCGGCGACCGGTGGTGTCAGAACGCGGCGGCGCCATGGATGTGGCGCGCTGGGGCGTTCGGGGTGCATCTACGGCACGGTAGAGACAGTGGGGAGGGTAGGAACGCGAAGCGGAGCTCACCGCGAGATCGACGAAGGGTTCGTTGTCGACGGAGGCCGACCGGTGAGGGAGAGCGACGGTGGTGGCGAGCGCTCGGCGGCCGGAGCTCCGGTGTGCGTGATGAAGATGTTCCCAGGCGCGGATTCCACCCAAGGCGGATCTTCGGGACGCGGCGTGTGATCGCGAAACCGAAGGAGGGGCAAACGAGGGCCGGTGGTGGCTTCCCTGCGCGGTGGCGAGCTCGGACAGAGCCTGTCAATGGCGAGGGTGGCGGAGACTAGCTCGGGAGCCTCTGAGAACGGTGCTAGGGTTCGATGGGGGGGCTTAGCGGAGGCGGTGCGAGGTCGAGGTAGGATGATTATTTGTAGGGTGAGGACAGAGGGGTGGCGGCGGGTTCCATCTGCGGATCGGGCGGACGGAGCGGAGGGTGCGAGCTGTTGTCGCGCGAAGGGCGGGGAGGTTGGTTTGGGGACGACGGCTGACGGCAGGGCCCACATGTCGGCGGGTGAAGGCGAGGCGGCCGCTGCGCGTGTGGTCGTGGCGGCGAGCGGGCCGACGCGCGTGGGCGAAGGAGGGAGCTGGCGGGCCAGCTCGGCGCGCTTGGGGCCCGGGGTGGGAGACGGGCCGAGGGGGAGGGGAGGCCGGCAGAGGGGAGCGGCCTGGCGGAGGCGTGGGTGCGCCGGTTGCTGCGGAAGTGAGCAGGCCGGGGCTTGTGCGGGCCGGCGCGGTGAGAAGAGGGAGGGAGCTGCGGGCCGGCTGGGCCGAAAAGAAAGAGGAGGGAGGTCTTGTCCTTTTTCTTGTTTTCTTTTTCTTTTCTTTTCAAACCTTTTTGCAAATTCATTTCAAATCCAATTCTTAAAACAGTTTGAAATCAAATAGCTCTTGAAAACTTTGCAAATATTTTCCCTAGGTTTTTGTAAATAAAACTTAAGTTTGTTTTGGTAAAATTTTCATAAACCTTTTATTTGTTTTATAAATAGAATAAAACCGATTCGCCCCATACGGGTTTAATAAATTTATTTTCCACTCAATAAAAATATGCAATGGCATGAATGCAACATGACAATGATAAATAAATTTTATTTTCCTCCTCTAATAAACTAGCCAACCTATTTAGTTTCTAAATTCTTTAATTAAATTGGGAAAAATTAAATCAGGGTGTTACATTACCTGACTGGTTCTCGAGGGTTTGGCTGTGTTGATTCCGCGGGTGTCGCACGAGCGACACCCGCGGGTGTAGCCCCCGAGGCCATGGGGGAGTGGTTAGGACTCCCTCATGGGCTTTCTTACGCGTGCCATTGTGAGTGTCAGTTACGTCTTTTAGGTTCGGGAGTGTCGAGCCCCCGAGTTTTTTACCCTCTTTCGTCGAGGGGTGCCAGGCTGAACCGACCGGCCGGCACTTCGAGCCGTCCGGCACGCCGGTTGCCCTGGCTTGTCGTCCCGCGAGTCCTTTCGATCAGATGCGAGGGGGGATGCCTCGTACTACCACGAGCGGGCGAGTATCGAGGTTCCCGGTGAGCTGGTAATGGGGGAATCCAAGTGAGACCTCGTGCCCCGTTCGATGGGGTCGACTGTAGCCCGGAGGCGATCTCATAAAGCATGGGTGCTCAGTCTGCAGGAGTGCCGGGTCCATTCGATAGGACCCGGTGGCTCGATGCCTCCCTCCGAGGGGATCTCACTGCATGTCGTGCTCCCCGCCTTGGATACACGTGAGGGGCCTCGAGGGCTTGGCCCTCGAGCGATGCTGCGAGTGGCGCCCCTTGGTGTCCCTGACTCGGGTGCTCGAAGCCGGCTGTCGAACCCTCTTCGAGGGCCAGCCTTCGCTGCTTCGAGACTTAGGGTCGGGGCCCGTTTTTACCTTCCTGAAGAAGCCTCCGTCGCTTGGAAACCTTCTGCCCGTTGGGCGCGCCTTTTTAGGCGAGGTAGTGGAGATCGTGGCGCTAGGGCGATTGACAAGAAGTCGGAGCGGCGGCCGTGGTGGGCCCAGAGGAGTGGAGCGAGTGCGGAGTTGTCGCGTGTACCTGTCGACCAGCTCGAGATGCGGTTAGGTGAGCACATTAAATGCGTGCGGTTACTTTTTCCGCCGTCGTGGGAAACCCCGCCCGTTGGGGTTTCCTCTTATAAATATCGAAAGAGAGGAGAGGAACCCTTTACTTTGCCTTTGCCTTCACCGCCGCCGTAGCCTCCGCACGCCTTCTTCCCGAGCCTGCAATTGGGAATCTTCCCGGCCGCCCGTCCGCTGCTCGAATCCGCGCCGTCGCCGCCATGGCTGCTTAGACTCCAGCGCTGCCGGCCGAAGACTGGAACCCGTCGAAGACGACGCAATGCGAGCTGGATTTGCTGGTGGCCCAGGGGCTCCTCCGTCCCAACCCGCAGGAGGGACCCGCGTGGTGGGTTCTTCCGTCGGAGGATCACCGGGAGCCGCACCCACCGGAGGGGTATGTGGTGAGCTTCACGCGCTACCACCGCATGGGGCTTGGCGTTCCGCCGAGCCGCTTCATGCGGGGGCTAGCTCACCACTTCGAGGTGGAGCTGCAACACTTCTCCCCCAACTCAATCTCGCACGCCGCCATCTTCGCCGCGATGTGCGAGGGATATTTGAAGATCGAGCCGCACTGGGAGATGTTCGTCCACCTCTTCCGAGGCGAGCTCTTCCTCAAGGCCTTGAAACCTAGCGGGAGGAGGCTCGTGCGTGTGGGCTCTCTCACCGTCACCGCGAGGACTGGGACCTCGTTGGCCAACGTCCCCCGCGAATACCTCCGCTACAAGCTTTCCACCAACCAGGCGGGGTGGGACGACCATTGGTTCTACCTGCGGAACGAGGGCGGGCTCCTTCCGCAGTACACCGGTGGGGTCATCACCCAGCGCCCGGAGAAGTGGACCTGGGGCGTCGCAGCGGACCGGCAGGGCCACCTGATGCCGCTGATGAAGACGATGCGGTCGTTGGTGGAGGACAAGGGCTTGACCGTCCAGGCGGTTATTTGGGCGTTCCACCAGCGGAGGGTCCTTCCTCTGGCGGACCGCCCCCTCCTCATGCATGAGATGGGACCAAAGGCCCCGCTCGAGGTGCTGAACGAGTCGAGGATGGCCAAGGAAAGGCTGCCTCGGAGCGAGGGCGTCTCCCGGGTGTCGATCACAGTCCATGGGTCATTTGTCCCCGAGGACACCAACCTGATCCCCATGGCGCCTGACGAGGGGTGTCTTGACCCGGTAAGCGACCCTCGAGTCAGGTTGTCTGGAGCCTCCCCTCCTTTCTCTTTTTTCGAATCTTGTTTTACTCTCCTTATGGTTTTTCTTATCAAGTTTGTTTTCTTGAAGGGGGTGTTCACATGTCGCGCGTCGAGGCCCCCGGTGAGGGAGGACGCCGTGGAAAGATAGGTGAGGCGCCTCTCTGCTCAGAAAGATAAGAAAAGTAAGGATGCAAAGAAGAAGAAAGAAAAAGAGAGGAACTTGCGCCGGTCGGCCCGGGAACAGAAGCTCGCGAAGGCTCGTCGTAACCGGCAGCCTGGAGAGGAGTCCCCCGAGCTCAGTTCCTCGAGCTCGGAGGAGGAGGATGATGATGAGGAGGAGAGTGATGACGAAGGGATGGATGCGCGTTTGAGGCACGCGGGGGTCGTCGACGTCAGGGCTGATCGCTCCTCTGTGCAGGAGAATGTTTTGGAGGTCCCCCGGCGAAGGGATCGCGCGGGGCGCAGCCGCGGAAGGCTCCGTCAGGCCCAGCCTCGTCGGAGGCCCAGGGCACGTCGAGCTCCATATCGGACGTGCCCGCTGACGCGAGGAAACCTCGAACCAGGAGCGCCATCGCTGCGGCGCAGAAGGAGGCCGCGACCGCGTCGACCCAGGCGGGGGGTCTCGAGAAGGGCCAGCCGTCGAGGAGCGGTCAACACGTCGAGAAGGACTCCGGGCCCGACCATCACAAGGCGTCGAGGGTGACATCGAGCTCGCGCCACCATGACCGTCGAGGGGGGAGCCCCCGGTCGTCCCGTGACGAGAGTCGCGAGCGACCCCGGAGCCCGTCGCCGCATCGCCGCCGGGAGAAGGAGGCAGGCGCGGGGGGGGGGGGGGCGGCCGTCAGCACGAGCACCGGAGCAGGTCTCGGAGCCCGCGGCGGGAAAGGCGTCAAGATGACCGCTCGAAGGAGACGCGGTCGCCACCTCGGGACGGGAGACAAAAGGAGAGCTCTCCGCCGGGGTCGAGCCATGGGGTGCGAATCGAGACGAGGGTCGAATTTTTGAAAAGAAAACGCGTTTTTTCCGGAGTCTGGGGGGGTTCCCCCTGTCAGCCCCCGAGGGAGGCTCGACCCTGAGCAAGGCAGGGTCGAGGCTACCTTAAGTTGCTAAGTAAAATGAATGACAGTGCGCGAGTTTGTTCATTCATGTTTGACATGTTTGTACAAAGCAACAAAATGAACAAGGCCTCGAGGCCTTTAAGGGTAGAAGCGATGTAGCTGAGATATGTTCCACGCATTCGCCAGGATCCTGCCTTGACCGTCGTAGAGCTTGTACGTTCCTGGCTTGAGCACCTCAGCTACGGTGTATGGACCCTCCCATGGAGGGGTGAGCTTGTGGCGCCCTCGATTATCTTGTAGACGTCGAAGCACGAGGTCCCCTACCACCAGGTCCCTCTTGCGCACGCGCTTGTCGTGGTAGCGTCGAAGTATTTGCTGGTAGCGCGCGGAGTTGATGAGCGCCACGTCTCGAGCCTCCTCGAGCTAGTCCTTGGCGTTGGCAAGCCTCTCGTCGTTGGTTTGCCCGTTGTAGGCTCGAAGTCGAGGGGAGCCGTACTCGAGGTCCGTAGGTAAGACAGCCTCGGCGCCGTAGGTTAGGAAGAACGGAGTGAACCCGGTGGCTCGACTCGGCGTAGTCCTGAGGCCCCACAGCACCGAGGGGAGCTCTGCAGCCCACCCTTTTCCAAAATTCTTGAGGGTATTGAACAGCCTCGGCTTCAGCCCATGGAGTATCATGTCGTTGGCGCGCTCGACCTGCCTGTTGCATTGAGGGTACGCGACCGAGGCCCAGGTCACGCGAATGTTGTTGTCGTCGCAGAAGTTGGTGAACTTTTTGCCCGTGAATTGGGTGCCATTGTCGGTGATGATGACGTTAGGCACCCCAAACCGGTACATGATGTCGGCGATGAACTCGACAGCCTTCTCGGAGGTGGGGTCGCCTATGGGCTTGGCCTCGATCCACTTGGTGAATTTGTCGATGGCCACGAGCACATGCGTGTACTTTCCAGTTGTCATCTTGAGGGGACCCACGAGGTCGAGCCCCCAGGCGGCAAACGGCCAAGTGATGGGGATCATCTGCAGGGCGTGCGCGGGCTGGTGCGTTTGCTTGGCGTAGAACTGACACCCTTGGCAAGCTTGGACCAGGCGCTTGGCGTCTCCGATGGCGGTTGGCCAGTAGAAGCCCTATCGGAAGGCCTTCCCTACCAGGGTCCTTGGCGCTGTGTGATGGCCGCAAGCCCCCGAGTGCATGTCGTTGAGGAGCCTGCGTCCCTCCTCGAGGGGGATGCAGCGTTGAAGGATTCCTGATGGGCTTCGACGGTACAGCTCTCGTTCGTCGCCGTAGATGACGTAGGTCTTGGCCCTTCGAGCGATGCGTCGGGCCTCCGTCTTGTCTTCTGGTAGCACGCCTTGCGTCAGGTAGTCGAGGAAGGGCGTCCGCCAGTCGAGGGGTCGTGATGACGAAGAGGCAGGTGCGTCGATCTGCATCGCCTCAGCGGATGTCGAGGGGTCATTCTCGAGGGGTGGCGTTGAAGGTCGAGCCCCCGTGTCTGGTTCGAGGGGTGGCGTCGAGGGGCCAGCCCCCGGGCCGATTTTGACGGATGGCTCGAAGATATCCCTCGAGAAGACATCTGGGGGGACGGTGCCGCGCGTGGATGCTAACTTAGCCAGCTCGTCCGCGGCCTCGTTGTACTTTCGAGCGATGTGGTTGAGCTCGAGGCCGTAGAACTTATCTTATAGCTTGCGCACCTCCCCGCAGTATGCCTCCATCTTGGGATCGATGCAGCTTGAAGCCTTCATAACCTGGTTGATGACGAGCTGCGAGTCCCCTCGAACGTCGAGGCATCGGACCCCGAGCTCGAGGGCGATGCGCAACCCATTAACGAGGGCCTCGTACTCAGCGACGTTGTTGGAGGCGGGGAAGTGCAAGCGTAGCAGGTAGCGCATGTGGACTTCGAGGGGCGAAATGAAGAGCAGGCCTGCGCCTGCCCCTGTCTTCATGAGGGATCCGTCGAAGTACATGGTCCAGAGCTCGGCTTGGATTTGTGCCGGCGGGAGCTGGGTGTCGGTCCATTCAGCAACGAAGTCCGCCAACGCTTGTGACTTGATGGCTTTTCGCGGGGCGTAGGTGATGGCCTCCCCCATTAGCTCGGCGGACCACTTGGCGATGCGCCCCATGGCCTCCCGATTGTTGATGATCTCACCGAGGGGGAAGGATGACACCACCGTTACGGGATGAGCGAGGAAGTAGTGCTGGAGCTTGCGCCTCGTGATGATGATGCAGTAGAGCAGCTTCTGGATGTGCGGGTACCGGGCCTTGGCCTCAGAGAGCACCTCACTGGTGAAGTACACCGGTTGTTGGACCGGCAACGCACGACCCTCCTCGTGCCTCTCGACGACTATGACCGCGCTGACCACCTGAGTGGTTGCGGCCACATAGAGGAGAAGGGACTCGGGGGGATCGTCACCCTGGGCTGGTCGTGGTGGCACGAGGATTGGCGCGGAAGTCAGCAACCCCTTCAACTTGGTTAGGGCCTCCTCGGCTTCAAGGGTCCACGCAAAGCGTTCCGTCTTCTTCAGCAAGCGGTAGAGAGGTAGCGCCTTTTCCCCTAGCCTCGAGATGAACCTACTGAGAGCAGTTAGGCAGTCTGTCACTTTCTGTACGCCCTTGAGGTCTCAAATTGGGCCCATCCTCGTGACTGCTGAGATCTTTTCGGGGTTGGCCTCGATCCCCCGTTGTGAGACAATGTAGCCAAGTAGCATGCCCCGGGGCACAATAAAGACACATTTCTCGGGGTTGAGCTTCACATTCTTGGCCCGAAGGCACTCGAACGTGGTCTCGAGATCGCTGATGAGGTTCCCGACTTTCTTGGTTTTAACCACGATGTCATCGACGTAGGCCTCGACGGTTTTGCCTATGTGTTCGCCAAAGATATGCTGCATGCAACGTTGGTACGTTGCCCCGGCGTTTCGAAGGCCGAAGGACATTGTAACGTAGCAATACATACCAAAAGGCGTAACAAAAGAGGTAGCGAGCTCGTCGGATTCTTTCATCCTAATCTGGTGGTAGCCGGAATACGCATCGAGAAATGAAAGTACTTCACACCCCGCAGTGGAATCGATAATCTGATCAATTCTAGGTAAAGGAAATGGAACTTTTGGACACGCTTTATTCAGACCAGTGTAGTCTACACACATCCGCATTTTTCCATTCTTTTTCCTAACTAGTACAGGGTTAGCTAGCCACTCCGGGTGAAATACCTCCTTGATGAATCCAGCCGCCAAAAGCTTGTGCACCTCCTCGCCGATGATCCTGCGCTTCTCCTCGTCGAAGCGGCGCAGGCGTTGCTTCACCGGTCTGGACCCGGCCTGGATCTCCAAGGCGTGCTCGGCGACTCTGAAAGGTCCTTGTTTGGTTTTGGTAATTGAGTGACAACTTAGGTGGACTAATATGTGTTTGAAGTGAATTACACAGGTGATTAGTCCACAGGTGATCATGTGTGAGCAACATATGCCATAGAGGAGAAATGGCTTGGAATATGTCGCAAGGCTCACACATGTGAAGAAGGAGCTTAATGCACATGAAACATGACATGTGGTCATGTGGCTAAGATGGTGAAGATCAAGGCAAGACTTGGCTTGATGGACCGGTTGCGAAGGTGAAGGGCAAGTTGAGGCTTTGAAGCCGTTGGTACCGAGTGTCGGGAGGCTTAAGCAAGACTTGGCGCCGAAGGACCGAAGCGAAGGTGAAGAGCAAGTGATGTCAAGATCGATGGACCATGAAGGCCATGTGATGATATGAAGTGGATCATATCATTTGATGAAGAGGATTGGTGCATGTGTTGCATCAACACCGGAGGAGATGGAATGGAATGCGCAAGGCAAAGGTATTCTTGTAGGGCATTTCATTTCACCGGTCATAGGTGTGTAGAGAAGATTATGACCGGGTTTAGGATAGATGGCCGTACTATTAAGAGGAGCAAACTTGTTTGCATATCGGTCATCTAGTGCCACTAGAGCGATCTAACTTTGCGATGTTACTAAGATCGAGTGGCGTTATGAGTGAAAGAGAAAATCCTTTGAAAATGATTGTGAAAATGCTAACACACATGCACATGTCATTGTACACTTGGTGGTGTTGGCACATTTGCAAAGGAGAAGTTGTTGGAGTTGATTTGGATCAACACAGAGAAGAAAAGGGAAGTTTTCTGAGTATGGTCGGTAGTACCGCCCAGGGGGGTCGGTAGTACCGCCCATGGGTGCTGCGTGCAACCTTCTCTGTGTTGGGGCTGATTTGGCCTGGCGGTAGTACCGCCATAACCTCGGTACTACCGCCCGCGGTGGTACCGACCAGAGGGTCGGTGGTACCGTGGCCCTGAAGGGTTTTGCAGGCTCTCTGCGTTGAGCTGAGTTTGGCCTGCCGGTAGTACCGCCATAGGGTCGGTACTACCGACCGTTCGAGGTTTCGAGGTGTGAGGAGTTTTGGAGGCTCTCTGGAAGTGGCCAGTTTTGGCCTGGCGGTAGTACCGCCATTATGTCGGTACTACCGCCCTCGGTGGTACCGAGGTCAGGAAGTTGTCTGAGAGCTCTCTGTGTAAGTCCCAGGATGACCTGTCGGTAGTACCGCCATAGGGCCGGTACTACCGACCGTTGGAAGTTCCGAAGGCGAAGGAGTTCGGGGCTCTCTGTGCAGTCCCCAGTTTGGCCTGTCGGTAGTACCGCCATAGGGCCGGTACTACCGACCGTTGGAGGTACCGACCTGGAGTTGGTTGTTCATTTTGGTCAACGCGCCGTGTGTAACGGCTAGTTCTGACACTGTCGGTACTACCGCCTAGGGGGGTCGGTACTACCGACCGAAGCGCAGGAAAGGGGAAACGGCTAGTTGGCCGCTCCCCTCTATAAATAGGGGTGGAGGCCGGCTGTGGGCCGGTTGCTGGAGCACTCCAAAGCCTTGGTGGCTTGTGTGGATGTGCTTGTGAGCCCTCTAACACACATATGCTTTAGTGCTTATCCGATTGTGTGAGAGAGTGATCCTAGTGCGTTGCTTTGAGAGATAGCATCGAGTGGCACTAGGTGTTCGAGTTGCAAGCCGGTGGTGCTTATTACTCTTGGAGGTTGCCACCTCCTAGACGGCTTGGTGCGTGTCTCCGTCGTGAAGCCCGCGTGAAGATTGTGCGTGGCTCTAGAGAAGCTTTGTGAGGGGCATTGTGCTCGCCCCGCGGGAGATCGCAAAGAGCAACTCTAGTGGAGAAGAGGCGTGAAGAGCGCCAAGTGGTCCGGCCGGATCGAACACTAGAGCTCTTGGTGAGCACTCCATCGTGGAGAGCGTGACTTAGGGTCACCACTAGCAAGAGGATCGGTGGCAACCTTGGGCTTGCTTCAACGGGGACTAGCTTGGTGGCAACCAAGTGAACCTCGGGATAAAATCTTGTGTCCCCGTCTCTTGTTGCTCTTATTGTTCTTTGTTCCTTGCATATTACGCTTGTTTGTGTTCTTCGTGTTCTTCCTCCCTCCTTTACTCTATCTTAGGTTGGGAAGACTCGATCTACCTTTTGGCAAGGAACCAAGACGTGAGAAAGCTACAATCATCATCTACAACATCTAGGGAAGTGGGGTAATTACTAGATCTGAAATCGCATCTCACCCACTTGGATTTCGTAGCTTTCTGCAGGTGGTCGGTAGTACCGACTGGATGAGTCAGTAGTACCGGTACTCTATACCCGGTAGTACCGACCCTACTACCGGTCCTAGTATCGACTTCCTGTTCTTTACACTAGCTTGTATTTCAATACATATACTTGTGCTAGTGTTTAGTGGCTTAGTTTGTGTAGCTAAGTTGAACTCTCTAATTTGGCTTGTGTAGCCTTGTTATTGAGCATTGCTAGTGAGCTTAGGAGCTTTGTGCTTTGCTTACTAGATTGCGTCGGAGCTCCCCCGTGCTTGAAGTACTAGTTGCATAGGCTTGTGTGACCTTGCTTCTAGAATTGGTTAGGTGAGCTCTAGCTAGCTCGACACCTTATTTGCATTGATTAGGATCTTTTGTAAGGTGTCATAGAGTATAGGTAGAGGGGTGTAGTCTTGGCTAGACCGATAGTTTTAATTCCGCATTTGTTTCGGTTAGCCACTCCGATTAAGTTTAATTTTAAAAAGGACTATTCACCCCCCCCTCTAGTCCGCCATCTCGACCTTTCAGACTCCCCTCGGTATGCCTGGCATGTCCGAGGGGCCCCACGCAAACATGTCGATGTTCGCGCGGAGAAAGTCGACGAGCACTGCTTCCTATTTAGGCTCGAGGCTGACACTGATGGCCAGCGTCTTGCCATCGGTCGAGGTCGGGTCGACGGGTATCAGCTTGGTGTGCACTGCCGGCTCGAAGGCGCCGACGTGGCGTTTTGCTTCAGGGGCCTCTTCGGTGGCCAGGGCCGCTAGGGCTTCGAGCGAGTCGAGGTGGACGTTGGCCTCCCCACGCTCGACGTACTCCACGTCGCAGTGGTACGCGTGCTCGTAGGAGGTGTCGATGGTGATGACCCCTTTCGGCCCCGGCATCTTGAGCTTCAAGTACGTGTAGTTGTGAACCGCCATAAACTTGGCGTAGCCTGGCCGGCCGATGATGGCGTGGTAGGTCCCTTGGAATCCAACCACCTCGAAGGTGAGCGTCTCCCGGCGGAAGTTAGCCGGCGTGCCAAAGCAAACCGGCAGGTCGATGCGCCCGAGGGGGTGAGCCTTCTTCCCTGGTACGACTCCGTGGAACCCCCCGACGCTGGGTCGGAGCTGATCCCTCGAAATCCCCAGGAGGTCGAGAGTCTCGAGGTATATGACGTTGAGGCTCGAGCCCCCATCCATCAACACCTTGGAGAACCGTAAGTCGACGATGACGGGGTCGACGACGAGGGGATACGCCCCCGGATTTATGACATGGTCCGGATGGTCGTTACGGTCGAATGTGATCGGCGCGTCGGACCAGTCGAGGTACTGGGGAGTGTCGTGGCGGAGTGCGAAGACCTCCCGGCGTTCCTTCTTCCTCTCCCGAGCTGAGAGACTGACGGTTGGGCCCCCGTAGATCATGAAGCAGTCACGCACCGGGGGGAAACCCGCGTCCCTGACGTCGTGTCGTTTGTTGTCCTTGCCCTTAGGCGTGTCCTCCTTCTTGTCGTCGAGCTTGGCGTAGAAGCCCTTCAGCAGTCGGCAGTCTTTTAGCTTGTGATTCACGGGGCCCTTGTGATAAGGGCAGGGGTCCTCGAGCATCTGGTCGAAAACAGCCCCGTCAGGGGGGCCTCGAGGTTTCTTATGGTCGAGGGCGCCCATGAGCACTTCTTCATCGTCGTCGTCGTCGGCGTCGCGCTTCGCCTTTTGACCTTTGCTTTTGTTCTTCTTCTTTTTGTTGTTGTTGTTGTTGCGGTTCTTGGCGTCGTTGCCCTTGTTCGAGCCCTCCGGCGCGGTCACCGCCTTACCTTTGTCCGTGGAGCGGCCAAAGAAGGCCCCCACTGCCTCGTCGCCTGAGGCAAAGCTGGTGACACGATCCATCAGGTCCTCGACCGTCCTGGGACGGTAGCGCCCTAGCTCATGAACTAGCTCTTGGCATGTCGTGCCCGCGAGGAACGCTGAGATAACATCCTCATCAGGCACGTGGGGGAGCTCGAGGCGCTGCTTCGAGAATCGCCGAGCAAAGTCGCGGAGGGGCTCGTCCGCTGCCTGCCTGCAACGCCGTAGATCCCAGGGGTTGCCTGGGCGCACGCAAGTCCCCTTGAAATTCTCATCGAAGACCCTGACTAGGTCGGCCCAGTCATGGATCCGATCCGGCGGGAGCCCCTCGAGCCACCGGCGGGCGGTGTCCGAGAGGTAAAGTGGGAGTTGGCGTATGATCACACGGTCGTCGCTCTTCGCTCTGCCCAGTTGGCAGCCTAGGCGGAAGTCCGAGAGCTAGAGCTTGGGCTCGACCTCCCCGTCATACTTCACGATGTTGGTCGGTGGTCGGAAGCGGTCGGGGAGGGTTGAGCTGCGGATGGCCCGGCTGAAGACTCTGGGGCCCGGGGGCTCGAGGGCTTGCCGGTCCTCATCACTGTCGTAGCGCCCCCCTCGATGGGCGCTATAGCCACGCTCTTGGGCCCCCTTGTCCTTGCGCCGGCGGTTGATGTCGTTGCGGGCGTCATTGGGGTCTCGAGGTGGCCGGTTGTCGACGATCCGTTCCCGGACTGGCCTAGCTCGAGAGGCGTCCGGCTGGTGGACGGACGTCTCGCGCTCGTTGCGGGGCGTGTCTGCTGGTTTCCCCGAGGCCGCCCCGCGCCATCGCGAGGCTGAGCTCTCAGCCTACTGCACAGCGGCTGTCTCGAGGAGGCTCTTCATTTCCCCGAGCATGCGTCTGGCGTCAGGGTTGGAGACGGCGGGTAGATCACAGAGCAGCATTGCCGCCGCCGCCACGTTCTGCCCGGCTCGCGGGAAACGCACCTCGGGGCGTGCTGGTGCCCCGTCCTCGAGGATCTGCCGGTGGACCTCTCGAGCGCGGCCACGAACACCGGCGCCTCGAGGCTGGGCTGGTTCCTGTGCTATAGTTTTCTCGAGTTGCAGCAGGCGCTGTCGTTCCTCCTCAGCCTTGGCGATGGCCTCCCGCAGCTGCGCGAGCTGCGCCGCCCGGTCGTCGCCGTGCTGAGATGGTGCAGCCGGTGCCGGGGGTTCGTTCCTCCCCTGAACGCGTGATCCTCCTGCCGCAGCCACGTTTCCGGGCTCTTCGAGGTTGAGCGCCGGCCTGGTGTCGTCGTCGCCGTCGTCCTCGGCGTCGTCCACGACCCCCTCGAGCTGGAAGCACTCCCTGGTGGGGTCCCAGAGGTCAGGTTCGTGGTAGTCGTACTCATCGGAGTCGGAGCTGCTGATGCCGCGCCGCCCTGGCTCGTGCCGGGACTGCAGCTCGCGGTACCACTCCCCGAAGGTGGCTCGACGAGGTGGTTCGACGGCTCGTGAGAGGCCGCGGTCGACGCGCGCGGGGTAGACGATCTCCAGGTCGGTGGTGGCTCGTAGGAGTACGCCCGGACGCTCCTCCCGCTCTGCGGCCGCCCGGTCCTGACGGCGCTCGTCGAGGTGGTGGGCGTAAACAGCCGCGGAGTTGTTGAGGCCAAACGGGAACCGCTAGCGTCGAGCGCGGTACACCCCGTGCGAGAGGAGGCCAGGTGGTGTCGACGGAGCACGGCTCGGGGGTCTCTGGCCAGGCTCCCGGTCCGTGCGCGTGACGAACGCGAACTCGCTGGGGGAGTGCGCACGCGCCCTGGAAGTCTCCGGCCGCGCGCCGGGCAGGTTTCCCCTCGGGGACTCTGCGTCGGCCGCGGGGAAGTGGGCGCACGCCGCGGGCACTGCCTGCGCCTGGCGACGATGGTGGCGACGGCGTCGCTCGCGAGGTGGCGTCGCGTGGTGGTGCGGGCGATGCGCCACGCCCCCCGCGCGGGGTGGTGTGACACGCCCTCCGCTCGGGCCCTCCGTGGAGAGCAGGGTCAGCTCGTTGCCGCTGCCGGTGGCCAGGAACTCGAGGCTCCCGAACCAGACGACGACGCCAGCAGAGAAGAAAGGAGTGGAAGAGGCCATCCAGGAAACAACGAGAAATCGGCTCGGACACGCGAAGAGCCCCTACCTGGCGCGCCAACTGTCGATGTTTCTACCCCGGGGGTATGTCACCAACTAGTAATTATGATCGTGTGCTCTCTTCCTGGATGGTGATGCAAGATGACACAAGGATTTATTCTGGTTCGGGCGAAGAAGGCCCTACGTCCAGCGGGGGCGGGATGCTCTTGTATTACTTGCACCTAAGTGCTTGTGCAGGGGCGTTACAAGCTCAACAAGCTTGGACCGGAGTCCGGACTCGTCTAGGTATGGTGTTGTATGGGCTTGTGTGTTGACCCGAGTGGAGGTGGATCTAGACTTGTCTATCGTGGAGTTGTGTCCCCGGGTGCGTGAAGACCTCTGGTGTCCTCTTTTATAGAGCAAGAGGAGGCCAGGGTTACACAGGGATGATACAGGAGTCGGGATGTATGATGCCCAATACGACAGAGGGTAGGAATTCTGTCTTGTCGGGGTCACTGTAGCCGGCGTGGGGGCTGCTGTTGAAGCGTCCTTGAAGCGTGGCCTCCATCCCTGGCGCGGACGTGGAGACGTGGAGGTCATGCAGCGCCCATCCCGGCGCGTACATAACGTGGCAGGGTTCCTCCGGGTCTTGGGGGTACCTGTCCTCCAATAGCAGGAAAGCTGTCAGGGCTCGAGGGGCGCAGGGCCGGCCTCGAGGTGGCGTTTACGTGGGGCTCGAGCCCCCGTAGGTATGGGCAAGTCCCGGAAAGCCCGGCCGAACAGCGGGAATCCAGGCTTCGAGAGGTGGCTCGAGGGTGCTACAGTGCAAGGTATGGCCGGACAATGCTGTACTTGCGCCTTTTTGCCCATACTTGAGGTGAAAGCGAGATTTGACTGTGGCTCCGGTTTACTGTGGCGCACGTCGGGTTTCAGAGGACGTGACCGGAGTAGGTGAACGCATTAAATGCGCAGTGTGGGATTGACATCCGAAGTCTGGCGCTGCTCGAAGGAGATGTGAAATGTCTCGAGGGATAGACTATCGTGCTTGAGAGGCTCGAGGTCCCCGCGCGGGGTCTCGAGGAGCGGTGTACGGTTGTGGTGGGCTCGAGGCCTAGGTGCCAGGGCTCGAGGGGTAGGTTGCCGGGAGGCGGTCGGTAAGGCTTTGGCGAGTCTAAGCTTCCTGGCGGAGGGTCGGTGCGACCGGCCTCGAGGGTTTGGTTTTTAGGGAGCTAGACTAGATTCTCCTCTTATTAATTGGTGTTCTAGGTTTAACTTGTTTGTTTTGCGTCGATTGGGGGTACCCCTTTGGTGTTCCCCCGACAAATACTCTATGTAAGGTCAAAACATCTGATGTAATAAGTGGAAAAATTTAAGGGTAAAAACTAAACACATTTGTACTGTTTAGGCGGATCAAGTTTTTCGTACATCTATACACAGCAGAACAGAGGTACTTATGAAACATTGACAATTGTACCAATAACAGGCGCGGCGAAGCACGCTAACCATCCTTGTACAGTACAACCGTAGAGAACTGATCGAGAAGAGGCCAATGCCATGCATGAGACGTGCAAAGGTGGTGGGCCAAGATGGCACAACCACTACTCTGTCTCTACCAGTACCAGACTACTATCACTCTACGTACTTTTGGCGAAGCAACGACTGCACGCTGGCAGTCGACGCATGGGAAATTACCACGAAACAGCCCATTGAATAATGGAATACCTCCGTTCCAAATTACTGTCCTATCGAGTTACTCGTTGTTGATATCTTTTTTTTTTCTTGTTCCTCCATGGACAAATATTTATTCCTTCTCAAATTTTCGACCGTAGATTAATTCCTGCATGGTTCATTTATCCATATATTTTAACGGAATTTCCACGCTCGTTTCAGATCGAAGCGCTACGTTACGTGTGTTGGACTGTGGGTGACAGTGTGGTTCAGCCGTTCAGGTTCACCCCTCTGGTGTTTTCATGTATATATATATATTTAAAAAAAAAACTCCCTTACAATACTAACTCCGGGCGAACAGATAGCACTGATGCGGAGTCGTGGGCCCTCGCTTCGTGTCACGGGCCACAATAGTACACGGCACCAAGTAACGATGAATTGCGGGAGAAAGTTCCCCCGGACGACGACGTTCGGCCGGCCCAGCTCTCAGCTCTGGGTGGTTGGAAGGAAGAAACACTAGAATAGTGGACGATCGAGGAAATCAACTACTCCTCTTGTTTGATTACATCGATCGCCCGCGTGCACGGCTTGCACTGTTGGTATAGTGCATTATTGATACGTACTGTACGTATGCAACAACACCTCGATCAGTAGGAGTAGTAGATTAGTAGAGTACTCCATTGGTAATGAACTTTTTGAAAAATAAAGCAGCATGCCCGCATCCGTGGATCGTCCATTATATTGGTTTGGCTCACTTATGTTACGCTAAGCATGCATGTATCAGTTACACAGAATCAATTAATTAAGCAAAACGTCTTGATCGACGCTACGACTAAAGGATGCTACAACATGATCTCCTCTCCTCTACCTGCCGGTATATACGTGCCGAGCCGCTTGTGGTTGTTCTTTTTCCTGCCGCGTTGATCACCTGTGTGTTGTCTAAAGCATCATGCAGCTAGTATACGGTGGCCGAGGGAGATCACACGCGGATCTATCGCCCACCCAACGGAATCGACGCGTCCGACCGCGAAGCATATCATATGGTTGATGGTCCCGCCGATACGGCGAGAGGCAGCATCACAGTTTCGCGTCGCCGTCGCCCGGTCGTGTTTGTCTTGCTTTGCCGCGCTGGCTTTTGGTGCTCCCCGGACGTAAGTACACGTGGCAAGCCAGACGCACCGTGTGCGGCCGTATATCTTCCGGCCGGGTCCGGTTCGCGGTTCGGCAATGGGCAATGGCTACTGGATAGTACATGCACGCACCAACGGGCCGGCGGCGCACTCGAGGCATGCGGCAACTAGTTGCTGCACGCTTCCTGCTTCTTGTCTGCAGTCTGCACCAGAAACCAGAAACGGTTGCCCTGAGTGGGATGGTTAGGCCGGGCTTGGCTGTGTGGATTAGGCCTCCCGGCGAGTTCCTGTGCGATAGAGATCGAGAGCGCACGTTTCTGTGTTCTGGCAAAAAAAAAAAAAACCGACTTGCAGTTGCACATCATAAATCACGACATCACGTGACGACGATACGATCGGGATGAAACGGACGAAGCAGTCAATTGGCAAGCAGACGGAGATAGCCCTAAAAGACACATCGGCTAAGTTTTCTAATAATACCCCCGAACAGATCACATCCTCCCGTGCACACAGAGGACATTTTTTTGTCAAGATAAAAAACCACCCGATTTAGAACGAACTGCTCGGTTCACTAAAAAAAACCGGCCGGTTCAAATGGTTTTTAGCGGTTCAATTGCACAGACGGTCTTTTAGGTGAACCAAGCCGCTGTAGTTTCTGGTTTGGTCTTTTAGCGGTTCGACCGCCGGTCCGGTCTGGTCTGATTTACTATGCTTTCCACCCGGCGCCGATCCACTTGGCTCCCCGGTACGGCATTCCGAATTGACAGTTACAGGGCACGACGCGGAACGAGATACGAACCGCGTCTCGATCGTCCGTCCGTCCGTCCACCTCACGCGTCCATTCCCTTCCTCCAGCTCGCCGCCACCAGGACCAGGTAGATCGAAGCAGAAATAGAAAGAACGGAAGGAACGGACGCATTCGAGGAGCGAGGCCTACTTTACTGCGTGCGCGCGTGGGTGCATGCGTGCGTGCTTCTTTCCATGAACGGGAAGGCAGTTGCTCCCGCAACCGTAAAGGACCTTTTCAAACGCACCGTTTCCCTCGTCTGCGCGCGCCCCCCACTTGCGGTGGCCACGTTTTCCCTCAGGGCCAGGAGGCCAGGACTCCAGGAGCACCCCGAGGACCCCGGCGCCTCTCGCTCTCCCTCTCGTCTCTCCCCTCACGGTAGCACTCGCACCTCCAACCTCCATCGCGCGCGGCGCTCGGGCGCCGAGCCCTGCGAACCTCCCGTGTTCTAACTCTTCTCCCCCTCGTGTTGCACTCGCGCTATATAGCTAGACACGTCTCCACACAACCACCACGGTCCATCCATCCATCCATCGACGAGTCAGAGTCACGACTCGTGCGTGCGTGGGTGCGTGCGTTTTCGCAGCCCACCGCCACTGCCCAAGGATCGGGCGAGCTTAATTTCCTCCGGTCCTCTCATCAACCGTGAGCATCGCCCGTCGTCAATGGCGGCAATGCCCACGGACAGCATCACCCGCCGCTTCGCCGTCGCGTGCGGCGTCCTCAGCCAGTACGTCAGGAACGGCAGCGCGCCCGCGATGACGTCGCCGCCGCCGCCGCCGTTCCTTAAGCAGGCGCCGCCGCCGGCCATGGCCGGACCCGCCGCTGCCGCCGCCGCCCAGGAGATGCTCTCCAGCGGCGCGGCGCCGCAGCAGCTGACCATCTTCTACGGCGGGAGGGTGGTGGTGCTCGACGCCTGCCCGCCCGAGAAGGCGGCCGAGCTCATCCGCCTCGCCGCCACGGCGGCCGCGCTGGGACAGCCGCCGCCGGAGCAGGCGCTGGTTGACATGCCCATCGCCAGGAAGGCCTCGCTGCGCCGCTTCCTCGCCAAGCGCAAGGACAGGTCCTCCTCCGCCGCCTCCCCGGCCAACGACGACCGTCAGGACGACGACGAGCCCCCGGTGCCCAAGAAGGGCAAGATGGCGGCGGCAGCGACGCGCGAGGACCCTTCGTCTTCTTGGCTCGCGCTCGGCAACCTCTGCTCCATGCACAGCCGTTGAGATCGCCGGCGGTACGTGCGCGATGAGTTCAGACAAGAGCTCGGGCGCCCCCTCCACCTGGCTTACGACTACGTGGTTAGCATCGACCCGGCCATTACTGGAGGCGTTGTAGCAGCAATTTACCTACGATTGAGCTATCTTATTGTTACTAACAACTGCTATTATCGATCAATCATCAAGCCGGCCGGCGATATTACGGCCGACATGGCGTGCTCCGTCAGAGAGCCACGACGCTATTCGTTCGTATCCTTCGTTGGTGGTGTAGTGTATATCATCTAATCTAACAGGACATGTGTGAACCTGTGTAGAACGACAAGAGAGATTCAGCAGTGTGAATCGTTTGTTGCTTTGTTTACCATTTAATTGTATTATAATTGCTATATATGTTTTTTTCATATCCTCTAGTATGTGTGAGAGCTGTCCCATTTTTTGTCTTTATCGGAGGTATGAATTTGATTAAAGGAAACTTTGTTGTGTACTGTGGTGAACAGTGGATCGTACGGACTGAATGGGGGCAGCAATTTTGGATGTGTGGGTACCGTGCTTTTTTTTTTTTTGAAAAAAAAGGTGCCGCGCTATTATGATTTTGATGATGCTTGTCGTCGTTGTACGTTGTTTCACTGATGACGGCGGAGCTCACGTTATACATACATTTCCAAACAAGTGGCGTTAGAATATTATAGTGCATGGTACACTTTCTTGTTCAACTTTGTGTGGCTAACAATAACAATTTTCTTATCCTAACTTTTGATAATATTTGACAAAGAGATACTCCCTCAGTTTTCTTACATGTTGTATTACTTTTCTTTTAAATCAAATATTTTATCTTTACCATCAATTTTTTTTAAAAAAAAATAGGTTCATAAGATATTTATGTTTTTTAGATTCATTATGACAAATATATTTGTAACATATAGTTCATATTGTGAGCATCTAGGCCCCCAGTGGGTTTCGGTGATTGGATGACAACGGTAAATTACTATGACTAACGTGTGTTTTGCAGAAACAGTTGAGTTAGGTCATGGTAATGATGATCGTGAGGGCACTATGGTATTCATGCCCCCTTATTGATGGAATTCGTTCGGTTTTCAAAGGATGGACGACGAAGGCTGTGATAGGCTAGTCCTAAGTGTCATTTGGTGTTGAAGGACACTTAGAGTAGCATAGGTCTTTGTTTTATCTTTGGCCGTACTATTAAGAGGGGTTTGAATGGGTAGCTTGACCTAGGTGAGACTTTTGAGTTAGGTGTGGTGCACACTTGTTAACCAAAGCCCTAGGTAGCTTAGAAAGGTGCCTAAGATCATAAGGAAGAAAGTTCGTGAAGGGAGCGTCGCAAACCGAAGTCGTTTTGGACTTCAAATAGCGACCGGACGCTCCAACCCTAATGACCGGACGCTGGGGCATGCGTCCGGTCAGTAGTGTTGGCTGAGGAGCGGGTCTGGCTGTGACCGGACGCTCCTCAGTAATCGACCGGACGCACCAGGGGGGCGAGTCCGGTCGCATGCAGAGAGGTTCCAGAGAGCAAAATTCATGACCGGACCCGTCCGGTCAGTGGTGACCGGACGCATGGGAGCATCCGATCAGCTCTTCGTACGAGTGTCAGTGCTAACGTCAGTTAGTCGTTGGGCACTGACCGGACGCGTCCGGTCACCCCGACAGTGCGTCCGGTCAGTGTGTAAACTGGCTGGACTTACCCCTTCGTGCATGTTTCGAGTTGGGGGGTAAAAATATGTCTCCCCCTCATTCATGCTGGATCTCTTGCTCATTTGAAAGGTTGACAAACACATTGTAATTCCAAGTGAGTGCAAGAGGCCTAGTGAGGTTGAGAGATTTGATAATTGAGTGATCAAACACCTCATTAGTGAGTAGAGAGTAGCAAGTGTGCATCCACCCATCTCATTAGCCTTGCGTTGGTCAAGTGAGAGTTCTTGCTTGTTACTCTTGGTGATCGGCATCACCTAGACGGCTTGGTGGCGATCGGAGAGCTTGGTGATCATCCAGAGGCATTGTGGATGACCCAAGCCAAGTTGTGACCGGTAGCGAGCGATTCACCGGGCCGGAGTGGCGAAGAATCAGCTCGTAGTGAGCACTTGATCCTTGCTCGGATCAAGGGGGAGCGATACCCTTGCGTGGGTGCTCCAACGAGGACTAGGGGGTGTGCCGACACCTCGATACCTCGGCAAAAAGATCGTCGTGTCATTTCTACTCTCTTTACTACGCATTTACCTTTGAGCAATTCAATTCCGCATTTACTTGTTGTTCTTTCATGAGTTGAATTGCCATGCTAGAGTAGAATTGGTTTAGCGATAGTCTTTTGTGCGATTGATTCTTGTTATACACTCTTCTAGGCACTAGGGGGTTAATTGAGGCTTGATAGGTTTCATTATTGCAAGAAGTTTTAGAAAAGCCCAATTCACCCCCCCCTCTTGGGCATCTTGATCCTTTCACATATATGTTGTGAAAGGACATTAATTTTATGAAGTTATTAATGGTCAAAGTTAGAAGCATTTGATTTAGGATAAATCTAATACGACATAAAACAGAGTTAGAGTAAATCTATGATAAGTGGGAGTGGTCTGTTTGGATGTACCCAGCTAAAATTTAGCTAGTTAAAATTTCAATGTAGAACTTTAACTAGTTTGTCAGCAAACAGGACTCTGAAAAGGGGATACCGATTCTAAGAAATTGTCCTCTATATGGTCCAAAATGTCATTGAAAATTTAGTGTTTTTGTGCCAAGACAATAGAAAACAGAAATCGAAATCCTAAATACTGGTTTGCATTACCTTCTTTCAACTAGAAAAAAATAGATTACTTCATGACTTCTCACGATATGCATAATCATGAAGGTACAAACATGTAAACTTATCTACACTAGTGTTTTTTCGACCGCTAGTGTAAATTGAATCTATAATGGCGGTTGGCTTAAGGCACCACCAGCATAAATCTTGAATTTATGTTGGCGATGATTTTTAAGAAAAATCATTAGTATAGATATGTTCACACCAGTGTTTGTTTTACCTGCCGCCGATATTTATAATGTTTTCAAAGAAAGTGGACAAAGACAAACCATATATCAAAGTGCTGCACCCCCTAAATAGAGGGGGCAACCTTAAGCCTACTGTCAGTGTAAATCCCACCAGTGCAAAAAGATTCACACTGACAGTTCTTGAGTTGACGTCAATGAAATGTCACCATGCATTTTTTAGGGGCCTTTCATATTAGTTGTTAAAAAAACTAGTGGGAATAAAAAAAACATGCTTCAATTGGAAATTGTTTACATACTAGGGAATATTATTGAAATTACGACCAGAATTAATAATTTTGATATTAAAACAAATAAAAACTGAGACCAAACAAATCCTCAATCCTAATTTCTTTTATTAGGTGAAGTTCGTCTTGGCAGCTTTCTTGACTTCACTGTACAATCGTCGGCCTTCAACTTCCAGCCAGCCAGTACACACCAGCAACAAGTAGGGGGTACACTTCGTTAAGTAAATAAGTAGTGCTTTGTATGTTGTAACTGCAGTATTAAACAAATGTCGATGCCATCCTGATGTATTTGTTATTCCCACAGTCACAAAAATTCCCGGAACGTAGGTACGAGGAACGCGGTATGTGTAACGTTTTCTTTATGGAGGATTTTCAACTATTGGGACGAAATTGTTCCACGTTCCCGGTACGCGAACACATATTCCTGGTACGTGGTACGTGGCATCATACCATGTTCCCAGTGACTGTGGTTATTCCTCTAAACTCTGATCAAATACCCTGCTGGACATGGCGAGTGACGAATTCAGCGTGGTATTGATGGCCTATACATTCATATCTACAGTTTCGGAAATGGGTACTCCCTCCATACCCATATTAGTTGACGTTTTAAAAAAGATTAGAGTGAAACATTGAGAATATAAATCATCAATAACTATTGAGTTTCTAAGTTTACAAATATAAAAATTATATAAATAGATTTGTCTTGAAGAATACTTTCATAAAAATATACATATATCACTTTTTCATAAATATTTTTATAAAAATAAGAGGTTAAAGTTGTGTTTTGGAGACTGTGTCGCTGTCCTAAACGTCAACTAATATGGGTATGGAGGGAGTACAATGCAGCGCCGTACCACTTGGCGTTGTGGGCGTGCATACGTACAGTGTAGTTACCAGACACGCCGAATGCTGCCACTGTGCTGTTCGTTAGTGACCCGTCCCCGATCCAGCGAAATCAATTGGGACAAGACGTGTAACTGACGCAGTCAGTCATCGATGATACTCGTAAGGAGGAAATGTACACATCACAACGTGTTAAACGTGCATCGCTTTTGGTTTGGAATTTCCCGTGGGAGCCAGCCAGCTAAGCCAGGGTACTGTATCTGTACTGTATGTGCCTGACGTGCGCCGCCGGCAAGGGACTAGTGGGAGGTAGTAGAGTCAAGCTACGGACGACTATCGATCATATCCCGGCCGGCAAACGCACGAGCGAGTGCACGAGGCCCGCTCCGCGCATATCACACATACTCCGGCGGTTCCGTTACGCCTAACTGTTAGGCCTGTTTGGAACGCGGGAATTTTTCCCGGTTCTGTGTTTTCTCGTGAAATTGAACGGATTCCTGTGAAATTCCTGCGTGATTCCTGTAAAAATTCCTGCGTTCCAAACAGAGCCTTAGGCGTTGCACTCGCCCAGGCACAGCCGCACACAACGCGTGATATGATGCAGCAGAGCAGGGATCGGAGCCGGGGCCAGCCGCCAGCGAGAAGAATCCGGCCGGCGCGAGCGCGAGCCGAGACTCGGCCACGCACGGGCACGGCACGTCTCGTCGATCGGGCCGGCCGGCGCGCATCCATTCATATCTCACCACCGCGCCTGCCTCACGCGCGCGGCACGGCACGCCGGGCGCACAGGCCCAAAGGCGGAAAGGAAGGATTATTAGCCGCGCGGCGCGTTCCGCGTGAACCGGGCCGGCGGGATCGCGCTCGCGACGCGGCACGGCACGGGGATGGCCGGGCGGAAGCCAATCGGAGGCGCCGGCGCGAGCAGCGAGCGAACGTGACACGAGTAAAGAAAGGATCGGACCGGAGGAGGCTCGGAGGTAGCCGGTGCCCGGGGTGGGAAAATCGTCGTGGCCTCCTGCTTTTGCTGGTTCGCCTCTGGCCTTTTTTGCATGCCTTTGCCTTGCCTTGCCTTGCTTCCTCGGAGGAGAAAGGAAAGCGTGTGCACCCTAATGCCGGGGCCGGGGGTTAGTTGCGAGGCGAGCTTCGTGTGAGCCCCCGGATCGAGGTGCACGCGGCGGCAGCTGATGGTGACGATGAGTTGGGCCGGGGGATCGATCGTACGTGTTGCAACTTGGGGCCGGCCAACGGACAGGGCTAGTGGATGAACCGACTCACACGGGGTTCACTGTACGAATAGCTGCCACGGATCGGACAATCAGGCTACTCCACTACCGGTCGTTTCATATTACAATCAGAACGTGCTAGTCTGGTACGAATACTAGATCATGGGGGTCAACTTGAGTCTGAGCTCTGGCTACATGCCGTTTTCTCACCTGTACTGTAAGTACCACGCTCCTATAATATACATTCAAGTTGCAGCAGATAGGCCAAACAAATACTATAATCTGTTTGTTGTTAGGAAATAAAGAAACCGTGCGATGCCTAGCTCCGATCCAGTACAGATCGAGAAGGAAACACATGACGACACGGCGAGCTTCTTGTGATGTCCAAATAAAAGCCATAAAATGGGTGCCGTGCTACGTGTGAACGAACCGAACCGAACCGAACCTAGCAGCAGCAGGCCAGCCAGCTGGTCTCGCTCCTCGCCGAACGTCGTAGTACCCGTCGTCACGAGAGGTATGAAACCAACCAGCACCAACAACAAGTGTGCGCATCGTGCATCTCCAGAACTAGAATCCAGATAAGAAACGCGGGACATATATTCCGGCAATAAAATATCGGATTTGTCTGGCCGGTCGAGATCTGATGATGCGCGCTCGTGAAGGTGGCGAGGACGCGAGGTAAAGCGGGGACGGCGACGTTGCCTCATCCGGTCATCCCTCATGTCGTGTGTGCTGCGCATGCAGGATGCAGCTGCAGATGAGGTCACAGTCATCGGCACGCCCGGCGCCGCTGGTTGGTGTGAGCGGATCGGGATCGGAGCGGTGTGTGTGTGTGTGAATGTTTTATGTGAACTCGTGACCGGCGAGGCGTACCGGCGTACCTGCTGTCCAGTACGGAGTACGTAGCAGTAGCAGCACAGTAGAGCGGAGCCCCATGGTTCCCGTGGACGTACACTGGTGGACACCCGCGGACGGGACGGGTGGGTAAACGCGCGTTCCGAGACCACTAATTTTTCAACTTCGCTACAGTAACACTTTCGTTTGTATTTGACAAATATTGTTCAATCATACGCTAACTAGGCTCAAAAGATTTGTCTCGTGATTTACAACTAATCTGTACAATTAGTTATTTATTTTACTAACATTTAATGCTCTATACATGCATCTAAAAAATTATGTGATGGAGAGAGAGTAAAAAAAGTTAGAAGTTTGATGCAATCTAAACAAGGCCTAGTAGCTAGTAAGTACTATATTGCTGCGGCAATGACAACACAAAACACAACCACGACAATGATAACACGAAACACACGGTTTGCTCTGCTCGTTTATACTTATTCATGACTAATTTTGATTGTTTTAATTAATAGTATTATGTGATTTTAAAGTTTAAATTTAATTAGAGCATGTAATTGCTTGTTGTTAGCCTGTTTTTTTGCTTCCCTTTACATCTGCTCGACTGTATTGATGTTGTAAACATTTTTATCTTGGTTAATATTAAGACCGGAACAATGCTCTTTAGCTCTAAAAAAAGAAGAATAGACCGAAATATGGCTGAATGGATTGTTGGGTTTCATATTTCACCTTTTGATCGATTGTCATTGAGACACGGTAATAACATCTCCTCTGTTTCGCACGTTTGATTTGTAATTGCGCATGCTAATGATGTTCCTTCGGACTTCGATGTTCATGGAAGGAAAAGGAGGGTTGTCTAGTGCCGTGTCACGGCATCCACATTCTTAGCTGTGATGCCCACTCGTCGCTCATCACACTGAAGTGTGAGGTGATCTGGTTTCCTCGACAATTGTAAGTCCCTTTTATTTTATAATTTCCAAGTATGCATCGTGTGTATTTATATATATACAGGACAAAGACATTATTATGGTATGTACCTCTCTTGTAATCGGGGGCGACGCCAAATAGAGCTTGTCTGGTGCCTTGACACCAGGGTTAAAAATGAATTCCCACTACACATCTTTAAATTTATCATATACTCCCTCCGTATCACAAATAGAAGTCCTTTAGGACAGCGACACGGTCTCCAAAGCAAAACTTTGACCACTTATTTTTTAAAAAATATTTATTGTAAAGTGGTATATGTATATTTTTATGAAAGTACTTTTCAAAACAAATTTATTTATATGATTTTTACATCTCTAAACTCAACAATTTAAAAGTTATTCATGATTTATATTCCCAATGTTTGACCGAACCCTTTTCCAAAAGGACTTCTATTTCCGATACAGAGGGAGTACTTTAAGTAAATTTATGTATGCTATTTGAGCCGTGCACAAGGTGATTTCGGCCCCGTTTGGCAGAGCTCCCAAAGCGGATTCTATGCTGAATCCAGCGGGAGCTCTGCCAAACAGTTTTTCTGAGGGAAGTGATTCTCTGCTGATTCCGTGAAGTGATTCTCTGAAATGAACTAAGAGGCTGAGAGCTGAAAAAAGTAGCTTCCCCTGATTCTGTGAAGTGATTCTTCATGCTGATTTTAAAAGTTTATGATGAAGAATCAAAGAGAATCACTTTTAGTCACAGAATCACTTCTCTCAGAGAATCAGCTTCTATGGAGAATCAGAATCAGATGGAGCTCTACCAAACTGGCCCTTCATCACTGGCTTCGCTCCTGCTTTGTGATGATGCTACAACAATCAACAAGCAT
Source organism: Coix lacryma-jobi var. lacryma-jobi (assembly GCA_009763385.1). Lineage (NCBI taxonomy): Eukaryota > Viridiplantae > Streptophyta > Magnoliopsida > Poales > Poaceae > Coix > Coix lacryma-jobi. The sequence goes on along the minus strand of CM019823.1, from coordinate 7,622,684 downwards.
GGGGTGAGGAAATGATTCACTTTTATGAAACTAGGACTAAATCTTAACCATAGAGCATATACAAAGCGGAATCTGCAAATAATTTCCGTGAGTAATAGATGGTCCAAACACGGATTTTTGCATAGTCCCATCATAGAACCCTAAAAACAAGTGAACTCGTGAATCATGATGGTGCAGTATATAGCACGAGACCAACCAGATGTACAAAATAAACTTTTGACCGAGTGTTTATTCACTTAGATAAAAAAATCATATGCATATTCTTGTTGCATTTAAACCTCTCAACGTTGCGACATATGTATATATAGTTCTTCGTCTTAAATGCGACCCTTGCAATTTCTGATAATTAAGAAAGAAGACTTTCCTTAGACCCCGTTTAGATCCGTAAAATTGAATTTATTCTAATAAACTATAATTTAGGCATATATTGATTAAGCTAATATGGTTGTAAGTGGAATATATTTGTATACTATTGTTAGCCATGCAGGAGAGATGAGTATATGTTGCATTTTTACTACAGGAAAACAAGTTAAAGAGCGTGCTATAAGTTGAATAGTAGAAACATAACATGGTGACCTATAAAATCAATTTTTATCTTTCACCTTATGAATTCGAGATAGGCTTATATGTGAACTTTGGAAAGTTGTGAAATCTCAAATTCCAAGCCAAATAATCTAATCCATCAAGTAGATTTTAATTGCCCCAAAATGAAGGGATCCAAATGACCCTTTAGAGAATTGTTGAGCGGACCTTCTAGATATGATTTAAAGTATATTTAGTAGGGTTTTTTTATCATCAAGCATTTTGGGCACAATTTCTCTTCGGAAGCATTTCCTTGTTAATTGGAATCCATTTTGAAAAGTTTTAGTAGTTCAAGGATCTATTTGGTATAGCTTCTCCTACTCCCAATTGTCTCTAGAAATTGATTCTCTACAAGAAGAGGTTGTCTTGAATTTACTAAGATATAAAACTACATATAAAAGGTGATTTTGTGTGAGAGTGAATTAGAAACAACTATTTACTAGCTCCATATAGCTCCAATAGACTATGTCTGTCGACGAAATATGGTCGATAGCCCACCTAGGGGTATGCCCAAGGTGGTAGATTAGCGGGGAAGGCGCGTGGAACGACGATCCGGATGTGACACAAGAACGAATCTAGATGAACACCAGGTTTATCTAGGTTCGGGCCGCCGAGTTCAGCGTAATACTCTACGTCCTGCGTCGAGTTGTCTACTCTGTATATTGATGAATGTATTTTTGAGAGGGGGTCCCTGCTCGCCTTATATATCCGTGGGGAGCAGGGTTACAGATCCTAGTAGATCGGATCTAACAGTAGAATAAGGAAACCTAGTCGATTACAATCTCGTACCATGGGGGACACGATATCTTTCCTAACTGACTACGCTTCCTTGCCTGAGAAGGCTCCCGTGCCATCATCCGACCAGCTGGGTCGTTTGCCCGACTAGCTGGGCTTTATCGACACGATCCTTCGCAGTGAGTTGGGCCGGCCTTCATGAAGCAGCCCAAGTCTAGCCGTGAGGGTACCTGGGTTTATACCCCCACAATGTCACAACGTGTTTATATCCCTAAAGATTTAAACTAGCTATTATGTCCATGGGTGGCGCTAAAGCAAATCTATGTCATTAACACTGGAGCATAAATCACTAGGCGATTGGATGAGTGCCCCTCGCTTCATCCAATGCCTACATCCATCTTCTTTATCACCAGATGATTCGGTTACCTTGCTCACCATGAGTTTGCAACCTTCTATCCATAATTGTATGCTCCCATAATGATTTTATTCTCTTCAGTAGATGATTTGGTGATGTAGAAGTTACATTGACAGATTTACATGGATGCAGTCATGCACACATGGCTGCAGATCAACCCTAAACTACAATGCTCCTCGTTGCATTCTTGTTGACCACAAATGACTCACCGCAGTTCACAGGTCTCACAACCAAAGACTAAGGTAAGTTTTGTACTGTTACTATACATGAACCAGAACAACAAGACCTAATGATCATGCACATATGTAAACTGATGTTGTTGCAGAGCGTTCTAACTATTTGGACTTTGGAGAGGACATGTAAATGAAGCTCATTTTTTTTGGTGCCGACACACATAGCTCTTCCCCGTTGTGCAACATGTTCAACCTGTTGAGGCCTGAGGGTAGTGGCGGTGGGACCACATGCTCTACCGGGTCCCAGACATCAGATATGTTATAAGGCACGTGCTGAGGCCTGAGGGTATTGGCGATGAGACCTCACGCTCTATTGGAACCCAAACATCAAATATGCTATAAGGCATGTCACCATGCTTCACCACTGGTGTGCAAGAAGCTGATTGTCCAGAGTGCTTGGTTCACAAGACCAGAAATGTAAGAGTAGAATTTGAATTTACCATGACGGTTGTGTGCATGTTGTCCATAATACTTCCGTTAATACGGCTAAACTTATCTTCCAAATCGATCTGTTTAGCTGTTGAACTTGCTTATTGTGACACCCCAATTTTAAGAACAAAATTGGAGCACAATATATGTATGTCATGATCAATTTTCATACATATATCCACGTCATAGTAAATATCAAAACAATGCTTGATTAATATATCGAACATTATTACAAAAATGACCCTCGGGTCTGAAAGAAAAGTACAGACTCTCAGTCTAACTCTAATGTAGACTCTGATGTAGATCGCGGAAACTGGACGCCATCTCCACAGGAAGGTCGGCCGGGGGCTGCGCCATCCTAGTACAAGTCGTTTGGGTCGTATCCACCATCTTCTGGGTACAAGTTGTCGAGGTCGTATCCACCGTCTTCTGGGTACTTCTGCTCCGCGTCGTAGACTCCAACGTCTGGGTGGGGTAGCAGGGGGTTCAAAGAGGAAGGGTGAGTACATCGAAATGTACTCCGCAAGTGTAGGAATTATATGCCTATGAGGCTATTAACAAAGGTAGGCTGACTCTGTTTGACTCAAGCGCCTAAAGCAACACATCCTATTATTCCTATTAATCCTATGCACCTATTTACTAGGTTATAACCACAATCTTTATATGTAACAATAACCACACTCGGAGTCGCACCGAGCAAACCACACTCGGAGTCACACCGAGCAACCAACACTTGGAGTCCACCAAGCAACCACACTTGGAGTCACACCAAGCAAACCCACACCTGAAGTCCATCAGACAAACCACACCTAAAGTCCATCAGATGACCCGAACCAGTAACCAGTAACCAACTAATCTCGAAGAAGTCCAAGCCCGCTCGTGACCGTGAGCACGACTGATATATCAGTTTTACACTCTGTAGAGGTTGCACATCGTTACCCATGAGTCGTGTTGCCCTTGTGCCCGAGGTAGCGAGCCTCTTGACCCACTTCCAAGGTGAGTCGGCAGGGTTCACTACAAGGCCGTTACAAAGAGTCCTCCTATGCGTATTAGTTTCATATGTCACAACGTAGAGCTACCTTCCGTAATAACACCAGGTCTGGCGCCCGAGCCTGGGAATCGCTCCCGTACCAAGCAGTATCCTGCGTAGAAGAAGCTCTGTCCCATGTGAAAGGTCCTAGTTTGGTTTTGGTAATTGAGTGACAACTTAGGTGGACTAATATGTGTTTGAAGTAAATTACACAGGTGATTAGTCCATAAGTGATCATGTGTGAGCAACATATGCCATAGAGGTGAAATGGCTTGGAAGATGTTGCAAGGCTCACACATGTGAAGAAGGAGCTTAATGCACATGAAACATGACATGGAGTCATGTGGCTAAGATGGTGAAGATCAAGGCAAGACTTGGCTTGATGGACCGGTTGCGAAGGTGAAGGGCAAGTTGAGGCTTTGAAGCCGTTGGTACCGAGTGTCGGGAGGCTTAAGCAAGACTTGGCGCCGAAGGACCGAAGCGATGGTGAAGAGCAAGTGATGTCAAGATCGATGAACCATGGAGGCCATGTGATGATATGAAGTGGATCATATCATTTGATGAAGAGGTTGGTGCATGTGTTGCATCAACACCGGAGGAGATGGAATGGAATGCGCAAGGCAAAGGTATATTTGTAGGGCATTTCATTTCACCGGTCATAGGTGTGTAGAGAAGATTATGACCGGGTTTAGGATAGATGGCCGTACTATTAAGAGGAGCAAACTTGTTTGCATATCGGTCATCTAGTGCCACTTGAGCGATCTAACTTTGCGATGTTACTAAGATCGAGTGGCGTGGTGAGTGCAAGTGAAAATCCTTTGAAAAATGATTGTGAAAATGCTAACACACATGCACATGTTGATATACACTTGGTGGTGTTAGCACATTTGCAAAGGAGAAGTTGTTGAAATAGTTTTGGATCAACTCAAAGATGAAAATGGGTTTTTCTGTGTGCAGCCGGTGGTACCGGCCAGGTGCATCCGGTGGTACCGGCCAGAAGGGGTCGGTGGTACCGCCCATTTTTGTAGCGTGCAGACCTCTCTGTGTTGGTCGCAATTTGACCTACCGGTGGTACCGCTATAACCCCGGTACCACCGGGCCCGGTGCTACCGGGCTCTGCCGGTTGTTGCCCAGTTTTTCAGAGGTCTCTGTGTAGGTTCAGTTTTGAACTACCGGTGGTACCGCTATAACCCTGGTACCACCGGGCTCGGTTGTACCGGGTCTGGCCGGTGGTTTGGCGAGTTTTTGCAGAGCTCTCTGTTCGTTTGAAAAAATGACCTGCCGGTAGTACCGCCATAAGGCCGGTACTACCGGGCCCGGAGGAACCGACCAAGGGTCGATGGTTTGCCTAAATCAGCGCGTTGTGAGTAAACGGCTAGTTTGACCAAGCCAGTAGTACCGCCCAGGAGGGGCCGGTACTACCGATCGAGGCGCAGAGAAAGGGGAAACGGCTAGTTGGCCGCTCCCCTCTATAAATAGGAGTGGAGGCCGGCTGAGGGCCGGCTGCCGGAGCACTCCAAAGCCTTGGTGGCTTGTGTGGATGTGCCTGGGAGCCTTCTAACTCGCTTGTGCTTGCTAGCGTGCGAATCTATTGCGAGTGAGCGATTCTAGTGCGTTGCTTTGAGAGATTGCATCGAGTGGCACTAGGTGTTCGAGTTGCAAGCCGGTGGTGCTTATTACTCTTGGAGGTTGCCACCTCCTAGACGGCTTGGTGATCGAGTCTCCGTCGTGAAGCCCGCGTGAAGGTTGTGCGTGGCTCCGGAGAAAGGATTGTGAGGGGCATTGTGCTTGCCCCGCGGGGATCGCGAAGAGCAACTCTAGTGGATTGCGCGTGTCATTGAGTTACCCTCACTTGTGGGTGAGTTCTTGCGGCGCTCGAGTGTCGAGCTAGGTGTGGTGCCTATTAGCCGCCGAACTACCAAAGTGTGTGGTCGACACAACGGGGACTAGCTTGGTGGCAACCAAGTGAACCTCGGGAGAAAAATCACCGTGTCAACTTCGTGTTCATCTTCTCGGTGGTTTGCAACTCCTTTCTCTAGCTTGTATTTACTTGTTCATATACATGTGCTAGTGTAGTTGCTCTTATGATTAGTTAGCTTATGTAGCTTGCTAGTTACCTTCCTTGCTTGTGTAGCATAGAAGTTAATCCCGTGAGTGACTAGTTGACTTGTAGTCTTGCTAGTCACATTGCTTAGTTTGTGTAGCTAAGTTGAGCTCTCTAATTTGGCTTGTATAGCCTTGTTATTGAGCATTGCTAGTGAGCCTAGGCTTTGTGCTTTTGCTTAGTGGCATGTGTAGGAGCTCCCCGGTTGTTTGAGTACTAGTTGCTTAGGTTTGTGTAACCTTGCAAGCTAGAATTGTTTAGGTGAGCTCTAGCTAGCCCGACACCTTATTTGCATTGTTTAGGATTTTTTATAAGGTGTCATAAAGTATAAGTAGAGGGGTGTAGTCTTGGCTAGACCGATAGTTTTAATTCCGCATTTGTTTCGGTTAGCCGGTGCGATTATTTTTAGAAAGGACTATTCACCCCCCCTCTAGTCCGCCATCTCGACCCTTCAATTGGTATCGGAGCCGAGGTCTCTCGTTTGTGGTCTTCACCGACCCGAGAGGATGGCGTCTAGTGGGCTAGATGATGTGTGTGATACACATATTTTTGATGGCACACACTTTGCACAATGGAAACACCATATGCTTGATCATTTTCGTGCAAAGGGGCCAAAGTTTTGGTGGATTATCACTAGTGGTCTCACTCATGTTTTGGACCATAGAAATCTCACCAAAGCTCAAAAGGATCTCTTTGAACTTGATGCAAATGCTTATTGTTATCTAATGGATGCATTGAGTTTTGAGTTGTTTTATAAGATCAACTCCAAAGGGACCGCCCATGAGATGTGGGAATCCATCAAGACCACCTTCGGTGATCCCTCCACGTTTGATGATGGCAAGTTCATAAAGGAGGATGAACCGGTGGCATATGAGGATGTTGAGCAAGACCACAACTCCGTGATTGTGGAAGATTGCTCCACCTCACGTTCAAGTGATGCAATCAATGAAGATACTTCAAGCACACTTGACAAGATGGAAGATGATGCCTCAAGTGATGCAAGTGATGATTCAACCTCAAGCACACTTGGTAATAATGGTACATGCTCAAATGATGATGCTACTACAAGCTCTCCAACATCATCATATTGCTTCATGTCACAAGGTGACACTAAGGTATCAAATTGCAATATGATTAATCATGATTCATATGATGAGCTTGTAAGTAGACTTGCTAGCATGACCATGTCTTTAGAAAATGAAAAAAATAAAACAATGAAATTAGCAAATGAAAACTCATTTCTAAAGAACTCATGTGAAGAACATAAGCGCTTACTTGATGTTCTTAGAGCTTCACATGATGATTTAATTGAAAAGTATGGCTCTCTCATTAAGGAGCTTTCAAAGAAAATTAAAAATAATGAGAGCTCATCATTTGGGTCAAATGATCAATTGCAACATGTGAGTAACCCTTGTGATGTAGAGAAGAAGCATGTATCCACCTCTTGTGATGATTTATTATCTATGCCATGTTCTTCACATATAAATGCTTGTTCTACTTCTATGTCTTGTGAGACTAACATTTTAAAGGAGAACAATGAGCTCAAAAGTGAAGTGAAGAATTTGAGCAACAAGTTAGAGAGGTGCTACAACTCCAAAGTCACCTTTGAGCACATATTGAAGAATCAAAAGAGCTATGGTGACAAGAGTGGCATTGGCTTCAACAAGAGCAAGATCAAAGGCAAAAGATGGGGAAAGAAGAAGTATGAAAGAGAGATGAAGAAGCAAGAACAAGAGAAGCTATCTCATTTCATGTGCTATCGGTGCCATGAAATGGGACATCTTGCAAATGCTTGCCCCAACAAAGAAAAGCTCAAGTTGAAGGAGAAGGAAGAAAGGCTCAAGCATGTCAAGTGCTTCAAGTGCCGCACTAGAGGACATCTCACCTCTATGTGCCCAACCAAGCGATTGGTGAAGCAACAAGATGAGCCTCAACTAAAGCCACAAGTTGAGCAAAAAGAGAAGCCCCAAGATCAAATCAAGAACAACCATCATGATGGTGACTTGATGAAGAAGAAGAAAACAAGAAGGGGTAGAAGAGCAAGGCATCCAACTCACATTCAAGATGCCAACATGATGATGAGCAAGAATGAAGAAAAGAAGAAGGATTTGGCTCACATCAAGTGCTATAGTTGTGATGAATTGGGCCACCTAGCTTCGGGTTGTCCAAACAAGCTTGAGGAGAAGGCTCAAGCAAACAAGAAGAAGCAAGGCAATGAGAAGCAACAAATGAGCAAAGAAGAGAAGGCTCAATCAAAGAGAAGTTGCTACTCATGCCGGGAAAGGGGACACATGGCTCATTCATGTCCCCTAGGTAAAACTTCTAAGCCTATTTCAATTGATGATAATATTGTGCTTAGAAAGGATGATAATGGTACCTCTAAGACTACCATTACAACTCATCCCGCTATTCATACTAAGGCTATGCCAAAGTATGTTGCACCTAACTTGAGAGGACCCAAACAAGTTTGGGTACCATCAACTAGTGGATGAATGTGTGTAGGTACCATGGCATTGGAGGCTTGATTCAATTGGATTCATGATGATTACTATATGAATGAGTCAAGTAATGAAGCTTAGTGCTATCCAAACCCAATGCCAAGACAAAAGAGTGAAGTCCAAGTGCTACAACATACAAGTGTCATGATCAAGTTGTGGTGGTTGATTGGAAGTATCTCAATGCTTGCAAATGATGGATGAAGAAGCTTGCTATTGGATGATCATGATTTACAAAGGTATATTTCTAGTTGATCATATTCATTTGGGTGCATATGAGTTAATTGAATTGGATATATATGCATATGTTGCTTGCTATGAGATGATTGAATGGATAAATTGCTTAGTAATCAAAATTGAGTTAGTTTGAATGGATATGTTCATGAGATTTCTTTTAGTAAGTGATTTGGATGGATGTATGTCTTGTGAGATTGTTCAAACAAGTTAGCTTCAAGTTTGATTCAAAATTGGTAGAGTATAGCTCAATTGCTCAAAGTTGTTCAATATTGCAAAATCTGAGTGAGCTGAGAAGATAGCCATGTTTGGATGATCAAATCTTTTTGGATTGGCTTGAAATTTGGTACACATGCTCTACACTTATGATATTAGTTGCTGTGCAAAATTCTTGATTATTGGATAAGATGTACTTTAGTTTTGGAGTAGATCTTGTCAACTATAGTGCAGCAGTTTTCAGCATGTAGTACTATGGAAAGAATTGAAATCTGGTAGCAATCTAGAAAGCCAATGAAGCTCAAATTTTTATGGCTGCTAGAACACCTAGAGAAGCACATCTCCACCAAATTTCATGGTCATTGGACTTATATTTTGGGAGATATGTATGTTTCTTTGAGAAGGATAGAATCTGCCAGAAAAATGACAAATATTGGATTGATCTAGAGTCACTTTGATTGAAAGGCCCTCAAGTTAGGAATCATGTTTATAAGTGGTTGAGGGACCTATGTATGATTTTGAGATGAGCTAGAAGTATGACAAAGATGAGTACAAGTTTATTTGATTGAAGAGTGTATTTGGCACACAATTGGTACTAAAATTGAAGATCAAGACCAAGATCAAGATAAAGATGAAGCCCAAGTCCTAGTGTTAGCTGAAGATCTTTTGAGAAGAAAGAAAAGAACTCAAAGAAGGATTCAAAATCTCATTTCAAGAAGAGTTCAAATGGATCAATCAATCAAAGTCAATTCAAGTGAGTATCAAGGATGATTCTTTGGAGAGAGGTCACTTCTCCCTTTTGTAGGGGCTTGCCGCCTTTTGTAGGTTAACCAAGCGAGGCTTGGAAGGCTAACATGGAAGTGGTGATCTAAAGTGTCATTGGAGATGCTTAGTTGAAGAAATCATAAGAGATTGATCAAAGAGAGCAAGCAACACCCAAATAGAGAGAAAATCATGAAGATCTTAGACGGTATTCACATGCAAGCTATAATCAAATGAAGAAGCAAGCCAACCACAACATTGAGCTAGTGCACTTGATCATATGGGTGAAGATGGATTTCATCAATTGGTATCATTTATTTGGTATCTATCTATTGGTCTTCACCATGGACTTCACATTGCTATTTGGAGCTTAATTGGAATCTAATGACTATCCTCTACTCCAAGATAGCAAAGGTATCTTTGTAATGTGCATGATCATACTCATCTCTTACTAGTATGTGGTTAGTGCATACAGTACATGCTCAATAGGATCATGCATAACAAATGAAAAGTTTAAAATCATAACTTACCACTATTGCTTGTTTGTTTATATGATCTAGTGGTTAGTATATGAGTTTGTTCATGAGCTAGTGAACCCAAGTACTTGATCTAGAAGATGAACATTCAAGTGTCTAATTCAACATGAGTAAGATAACCATTGAAAGATGTGTGAAGAAGCTTACTCTAGAGCAAACCGAGTTAGATATCTTGTGCAATATTGCCTAGTTCAAGTCTCAAATGAGAAGCTCATGAAGATGACAAGAGTTCAAGAAGAAGATAATAATGCAAATGGATATCAAGTTAAATTTTCATTCAAGTGGTATCCTACAAGACTTCAAGTGATCCTCAACTTTAAGTGATCAAATCAAGCAAAGCATCCCTCACCAACAAGAGCTCAAGTTTATCAAGCAGATGACCCATGCTATGACATAGGGGAGGTGCCCCACCTATTGGTATCAAGGTCAAAGATCCTACACATGGTGTCATTCCAACACATATGGTGGTGTCCATCAAAAATGAAGACTCAAGTGTCAACCATCTACCCTAGTGCAACCCTTTGTATCAAGTATAGCATGCCTTTTATGGTCATTGATGACAAAGGGGGAGAAATTGTGGCAAAGATATGTCAATTATGATATGTCAAGAACAAAGGGGAGAAATCAAGAAAAGAAGATGGACATGGATCAAGAGGGAGCAAGATTGAACAATGGAAAAGGATCAAAATTCTTGGACAAAGAGAGCACACAAGTAGGGGGAGTGTGGCAGAACCTCCCATTAATGTGGCCCACCTACACACGTCACCGTCTCCCCGAGCCCTAATGACTGTGCACATGTACCACATCACTGGAAAGATCTGTCGGGTGTCCCCGAGAGAACCCCGAATTATCCACGAACCACAGGATCATCATCATGAAGGTTGGAATAATTACAACATTACAACAGTTGATACAAAATACCATCGGAGTGCGGAAGCAAGATAAATAAACTATACAAAACATGAATAAGTTACTTTTTACATAAACATAACTTTTATTGCGGAAGTAGAGAAGTATTATGGAGCCATACTTAGGTGGAGCACCTAAGTTGGAGAAGAAGAACAACCAGATCACGTCAAGCCCACTGACATGATCATGATCAACACCACCTATTAGAAACCTGCAACAGGGAATTAACAAACCTTGAGTACTGTCGGTACTCAGCAAGACTTATCCGTCAACAGAAAGGACTTCAGGGTCATGCTAGCTTTAAGGGATGTAGTGGGGCTAGCAATAGAGAAGGAATTTGCAGAATAAGCATTTTTAACAAAACATTCTTCTTTTCCTTGGTAATTCCAAATATACCATCAAAACACTTTTAGAAAGAAACATCATTTCTCAAATGCTTTGTTTTTGAAAACTCTACGTTGAGGGTCAGAGATCGAGTCTCTTTTTATCGTAGAGCAACGACGATTCGAACCGCTTTATCTACCCAGCTGGGGGTTCCCAATCACACAATATGGCAGGACTCTAACCTGCAACATATTGCACAACCATAAGTGATTTGTATGGCAGGACTCTAACCTGCAACATACCAAAGCACCACGGTGTTGTATGGCAGGACTCTAACCTGCAACATATCAACCCGTATCCCGTGATTGGTACTATCATGCTCTCGATCAAGGACTAACAACGAATGGTTCCTAATCGACACAGACAGGAACACTACATCAAGATTCCAATCCGGATGCAAGTTACCTGCCCGGTCTGAATTCCATTTTTCATCCATTTATCAAGTATACCTGAAAGAGGTATCCTAACAGTGATGACCTATCATCCCTTAGTTTGCTCAAGGCCTAAGCGGAGGATAATCTCATCACCGTGCATCTTGGCTAAACATTTACAAATAAATAGGTAACAAGGATAGAGTAAAGGTAACCAACTGGTAATGCAACTACTGGTGTCATTCAACTCCTACTACTTAAATGCAGTTGATAAATCATTGTATAAACTTTACAATAGAAACGGAAAGGTTAAATGCACCGGGGCTTGCCTTCGTTGCAGGGAAGATAAGATACAAGAATGATCCACAAAGGTTAGTTCCTTCATCTTAGAAGTTAAGTCTTCTCGATGAAGCTTGTCCAACAAGGATCTCCTTCCGAGGCTTGTTCGACAAGAGTGATCACCAAAGCTGATCAACACGACTCCAACACTCTCGTGCACTACACGTAGATACAGGATGTATGCTTTAGTATGATGCCATGTGATGTATGCTAAGGTGCAGGACAATTCAAGTGCATAACAGAAGTTAAACAAACAAGGAAAGTTGAGTATAACTTTCCTTCACGGTAAAGTTGCAAACCAACAAAACCAACTTGCAACCCACCAACCATGGTCTCTAGCTTAACAAACAATTATCATCAAACAACATTAAATAGGTTAACTAAAGTCACTAAGGTTTATCAACTTATCAACCAAGCCATGGAATAACAAAGAGAAATGTACCCCATGGTCTTCACTCATACATGAAAGCCTTATCGTCACATGCATGCAGGATCAAGTGCACTACATGCATGCAATAATAAGTGTATAACTTGCTCTACAACCTAGTCATGTTTGGCAAATCAACATCATGAAAAGCCAACCATCAAGTAAAAGAGTCATTAGGGTAACCAAAGTTAACCCTAATCACTAACCAAACATTTTAATTAACTAACAATGTTTATTAGTCAATTATTGAAAATAGGGTTTAAATAAAGTTTGTCAAATTAAACTCAAACTTATAGGGATGGTTGATTATAATAAACTATAGTTGCAAAACAAATTTCATAATTTTTTTGGATCATTATATGAGCCTATACAAATTAAGCAAATTCTATGCATTAATTAATTAATAAACAAAGCATAAAACTAGCATGAAAATTATTTTGTCCAAAAGACTTCAAAATTTTTGTGAAGATTAGTTACATGATGAAAACAGTAACAAAATTGGTTTCATGATTTTTGGACTTATAAATAAGCCTATAAAAATTATCTAAAGAGCATTTATTAATTAAAAGACTTATTTAAGTCACCTACAAAAATTATCAAAACATTAAGTTTCATATTTTTATTAGATGGAACACATTATCAGGAACATAACAAAGTTTATTTCACAGTTTTAGCATCAGCACATAATTACTTATGAATTAAACAATCATATGCACAAATTAAACATTTCCTGAAAAGAAAAAGAAAAAGAACAAAAGCTAATCCTACTTGGGCCGAATTTGGCCCAAGGTCACCGACGGACGGGGCCCGGGTCAGCACTACCTGCCCAGCAACGACTCGGCCACGCCGAGACCGTGGCCTCGCGCTAGGTCGGCGCGGACCGGCGCCACTCGTCGCCGGCGGGGACCCTGGCCACGGCGAGACCATCTAAGGAAGCGTCTCGAGCCCGCGCATCCACCGGAGTACCAAACCGGAGCTCTTGGATCACGGAGGAAACACGGCGGCGCGCATGGCGGCTCGGCGGCGGACAGGGCGGCGGCGCGAGGTGGTGCGGTGGCTGTGGTGCGGTAGAGGCCTCAACGACGCGCGGGAAGGCTCAAGGGTACTCACCCCATCGTGATGCTCGCGCTGGTGAAGGTGGTGATGGCGCAAAACAAGGTCGACCATGGCGGCGGGTCTTGCGGCGGCGCGAACCGAGGTTTCCCTCGTCGTTCCCGGGGCTCCGGTGAGATAGCGACCGAACTAGCAGACCGGTGAGCTTCAGGGAGGTGCGGCGAGGCTCGGACGATGACTGGATTGACCCGGGGTTCTCCAGGATGAGCGGACCGCGGGGTGGTGCTCCCGGCGGCGCTTTGGCCGGAGCAGGGGAAGAAAGGGATGGTGCGGGGGACTCTGGCGGTCCGAGCTTGCGCAACGGGGGCACGGGAGGTGCGTGAAGAGGAGGCGAGCTCGACTGCAAGAGCAACCAGGCCAGAGGGCGAGCGTTGGCAGTGAATTTGGCCGGCGGTCGTGCTCTGCTCTGCTTCGCAGTGGCGCCGAGTAGAAACGAAAGGAAGGGAGGGGAGAGCGTCGGCGCGCGCTAAGAAGGATGGAGACGGCTTCAAGAGTAGCGTGCCACCTCCTGCTTCGCATTTGCCACGGAAGAGGACGCGCGGCGCGCGCACACGGCCGGCCAAACGGGCACGGCGCGACGGCGGTGGCGTCCAGAGCATTCTGCTCTGATATCTCCCTCCGGTTACTGTAGCGATCCCTATCTCCCCCTTTCTGATTTCTCCAGATTTTTGTACTGCATGACAAAAACTTCAAAAACAAAAGTTGTTCCAAATTTTATGTTCTACAAACTTTCTTTAAGAATCAAATTCAAATTCGGCCTAGATTTGGAAATAAAGTTCAAAACCAAATTTGGAGAAAACTGAATTCAAAATTACTTTTGAAATTTTTACTGTACCTCAAGATTTGTCAAAATATGAAAAGTAGAGCTTGAAAAGATGTACAACTTTGATGTAAACCTCAAACTCATATATCAATTAATTTTGAAATGCAAGTTTAAAATCAAAAGGAGACCATTTCCAGGTTTTGAGTAAAATCAAAATTACTTTAAAACTTTCTGAAAAATTTCAAATTTCACCAAAATAAAAGTTGTTCCTTAACAAAAATAGAGCAACTTTGCTTTTGGTCAAATATCCAAAATATGCATAACTTTGAAATTACACAAAAGGGGATAAAACTAGGTTTTAGAAATTGATTTTCCAATTGAAACAAATCAAACTTGTTTTACAAATTACTTCAGATTTTCTTTAATAACTTGAAAATCTATATTAATAAAAGTTGTTTATTTTAAACCACTCTACATCTTTTATTAAAGAACCAAAGTCTAGTTCTTTTTAGTTTTTGAAATCTAGTTTTGGGGTCAAATTCAGGGTTTGAAAGATTTCAAATTTATTCAAAATTTTGTACAGAAACTTGAAAAACTTTCAATACCAAAGTTGTCCCTCTCAACAAGAGCTACAACTTTTCTGGTGAAATCATTTTGAAATTTGACATACTTTTTGACTCATTAAAAAGGGAACCAAAAAGAGCATAGAAAATTTAAGTTTTCTTCTCACACTTATCATTTCATGTGACACCTAACCACATCACTTATCAAAGCATCACACAAGATCATGCAACACTCAAGCAAAACATATAAAGCATCACATTTGTACTTAAAAGATGAAATGCTTTATGCCATGATGCCAGATGATTATGCATACTAAACATATTAATTAAAATTTTAATTAGGACTTAACACCAAGGGTGTTACAACCCTTCCCTCTTAAAGAAATCTCGTCCCGAGATTTAAGAAGCACTTAACGGTTGGGGTTGAGTAATGGAAAAGGATATGTGTCACACTTGTTTACTCGCTAGGAGTTCACAAGGCAACTGGGTTGGATTCAGGATTACAACCGAGATCAGAACACGGTTGCTAGTGGCAAGGTAAATAACATTTGAGTGGAGCAAGGAAAACTATCAAGAGTCAAGAGAGAGAGAGTACATTGGTTGCAGGCTATAATGGATCATAACTGTAGACCTCGATACCTGCGCGCACCCAGCGGAAACTAGTGTGATCCGGACACACGAGCTTCCCTAGGTTCCGACGCGGCACCGTGGTCACCAATCATGGCACCACAATAGAGCACAACTTCTATATCTCTCATCTCACATTGAGGAAATTATAACCAAAACAAGGGTTGATTATAACTACAAGGAAAGTGGCTTTGAACTCCCTTTCGGGCATTCAGAAATGAAAGCACGTCAATAGTGGACTAGAAAGAATCACGATCCTAGACTTGGATATTAGCGAGCACCCAGCAGTAACATCTTATGGCTGCAGTCCATAGATGACCCTAGGTTCCCACGCTTTTATCCGGTCCACAGATTATGGTCCTCTTAAAGAACACAATTTTAGTAACTTTCAACCACCATTCGTCGTTTTCACGACATCAAGCACCCAACACGTGCCAATTCAAGGCATGACACGCGTGTTCCAGAAAAACCAAGGAGTTTACCATGATTCTGATATTATGTGGTAGAGTGTATGAAAGATATCTAAAAGTTCCCAAGGATCAGAACTTATGGAACACAAGTATCAAGGGTAGCAGAATCTTGGGACGATCAGCTATCGGGGATCATAGCTGCTTTTAGAATTTAGAGAAGAAGCACATTTTATCATTATGCATGATATGATATATGCTCGTCCTATACGACCTCTCACTGACAGGAGATCTCTGCCTCCATCTGTTAGTTAGGTATAGGGCTATACTTTACACTTTAGCTTCACGGACTTGGTACAGGTGTTGAATAGCTCTTCTGTCTTGGTTGGACGGGGAAGTTGATTTTCCATTAACTTTCTATAGACGAGTTGAAACCATCTCAGTGTCTTCAGCTTGAGTTGTTAGTAGAGTCTTCACGAAGTCTTTCAGCAAGAAAGAAACTTAGGGAAGGATCATTTTTAACTTGTTACTTCCAAAAACTTTTAAATTGCGAAACCATTTTGAAGTTTTTCGAAAGTAATGTTGCAACCAGTCTTCCCTTGATGACAATCCTGCTCCGATACCACTCTGTGGCAGAACCTCCCATTAATGTGGCCCACCTACACACGTCACCGTCTCCCCGAGCCCTAATGACTGTGCACATGTACCACATCACTGGAAAGATCTGTCGGGTGTCCCCGAGAGAACCCCGAATTATCCACGAACCACAGGATCATCATCATGAAGGTTGGAATAATTACAACATTACAACAGTTGATACAAAATACCATCGGAGTGCGGAAGCAAGATAAATAAACTATACAAAACATGAATAAGTTACTTTTTACATAAACATAACTTTTATTGCGGAAGTAGAGAAGTATTATGGAGCCATACTTAGGTGGAGCACCTAAGTTGGAGAAGAAGAACAACCAGATCACGTCAAGCCCACTGACATGATCATGATCAACACCACCTATTAGAAACCTGCAACAGGGAATTAACAAACCTTGAGTACTGTCGGTACTCAGCAAGACTTATCCGTCAACAGAAAGGACTTCAGGGTCATGCTAGCTTTAAGGGATGTAGTGGGGCTAGCAATAGAGAAGGAATTTGCAGAATAAGCATTTTTAACAAAACATTCTTCTTTTCCTTGGTAATTCCAAATATACCATCAAAACACTTTTAGAAAGAAACATCATTTCTCAAATGCTTTGTTTTTGAAAACTCTACGTTGAGGGTCAGAGATCGAGTCTCTTTTTATCGTAGAGCAACGACGATTCGAACCGCTTTATCTACCCAGCTGGGGGTTCCCAATCACACAATATGGCAGGACTCTAACCTGCAACATATTGCACAACCATAAGTGATTTGTATGGCAGGACTCTAACCTGCAACATACCAAAGCACCACGGTGTTGTATGGCAGGACTCTAACCTGCAACATATCAACCCGTATCCCGTGATTGGTACTATCATGCTCTCGATCAAGGACTAACAACGAATGGTTCCTAATCGACACAGACAGGAACACTACATCAAGATTCCAATCCGGATGCAAGTTACCTGCCCGGTCTGAATTCCATTTTTCATCCATTTATCAAGTATACCTGAAAGAGGTATCCTAACAGTGATGACCTATCATCCCTTAGTTTGCTCAAGGCCTAAGCGGAGGATAATCTCATCACCGTGCATCTTGGCTAAACATTTACAAATAAATAGGTAACAAGGATAGAGTAAAGGTAACCAACTGGTAATGCAACTACTGGTGTCATTCAACTCCTACTACTTAAATGCAGTTGATAAATCATTGTATAAACTTTACAATAGAAACGGAAAGGTTAAATGCACCGGGGCTTGCCTTCGTTGCAGGGAAGATAAGATACAAGAATGATCCACAAAGGTTAGTTCCTTCATCTTAGAAGTTAAGTCTTCTCGATGAAGCTTGTCCAACAAGGATCTCCTTCCGAGGCTTGTTCGACAAGAGTGATCACCAAAGCTGATCAACACGACTCCAACACTCTCGTGCACTACACGTAGATACAGGATGTATGCTTTAGTATGATGCCATGTGATGTATGCTAAGGTGCAGGACAATTCAAGTGCATAACAGAAGTTAAACAAACAAGGAAAGTTGAGTATAACTTTCCTTCACGGTAAAGTTGCAAACCAACAAAACCAACTTGCAACCCACCAACCATGGTCTCTAGCTTAACAAACAATTATCATCAAACAACATTAAATAGGTTAACTAAAGTCACTAAGGTTTATCAACTTATCAACCAAGCCATGGAATAACAAAGAGAAATGTACCCCATGGTCTTCACTCATACATGAAAGCCTTATCGTCACATGCATGCAGGATCAAGTGCACTACATGCATGCAATAATAAGTGTATAACTTGCTCTACAACCTAGTCATGTTTGGCAAATCAACATCATGAAAAGCCAACCATCAAGTAAAAGAGTCATTAGGGTAACCAAAGTTAACCCTAATCACTAACCAAACATTTTAATTAACTAACAATGTTTATTAGTCAATTATTGAAAATAGGGTTTAAATAAAGTTTGTCAAATTAAACTCAAACTTATAGGGATGGTTGATTATAATAAACTATAGTTGCAAAACAAATTTCATAATTTTTTTGGATCATTATATGAGCCTATACAAATTAAGCAAATTCTATGCATTAATTAATTAATAAACAAAGCATAAAACTAGCATGAAAATTATTTTGTCCAAAAGACTTCAAAATTTTTGTGAAGATTAGTTACATGATGAAAACAGTAACAAAATTGGTTTCATGATTTTTGGACTTATAAATAAGCCTATAAAAATTATCTAAAGAGCATTTATTAATTAAAAGACTTATTTAAGTCACCTACAAAAATTATCAAAACATTAAGTTTCATATTTTTATTAGATGGAACACATTATCAGGAACATAACAAAGTTTATTTCACAGTTTTAGCATCAGCACATAATTACTTATGAATTAAACAATCATATGCACAAATTAAACATTTCCTGAAAAGAAAAAGAAAAAGAACAAAAGCTAATCCTACTTGGGCCGAATTTGGCCCAAGGTCACCGACGGACGGGGCCCGGGTCAGCACTACCTGCCCAGCAACGACTCGGCCACGCCGAGACCGTGGCCTCGCGCTAGGTCGGCGCGGACCGGCGCCACTCGTCGCCGGCGGGGACCCTGGCCACGGCGAGACCATCTAAGGAAGCGTCTCGAGCCCGCGCATCCACCGGAGTACCAAACCGGAGCTCTTGGATCACGGAGGAAACACGGCGGCGCGCATGGCGGCTCGGCGGCGGACAGGGCGGCGGCGCGAGGTGGTGCGGTGGCTGTGGTGCGGTAGAGGCCTCAACGACGCGCGGGAAGGCTCAAGGGTACTCACCCCATCGTGATGCTCGCGCTGGTGAAGGTGGTGATGGCGCAAAACAAGGTCGACCATGGCGGCGGGTCTTGCGGCGGCGCGAACCGAGGTTTCCCTCGTCGTTCCCGGGGCTCCGGTGAGATAGCGACCGAACTAGCAGACCGGTGAGCTTCAGGGAGGTGCGGCGAGGCTCGGACGATGACTGGATTGACCCGGGGTTCTCCAGGATGAGCGGACCGCGGGGTGGTGCTCCCGGCGGCGCTTTGGCCGGAGCAGGGGAAGAAAGGGATGGTGCGGGGGACTCTGGCGGTCCGAGCTTGCGCAACGGGGGCACGGGAGGTGCGTGAAGAGGAGGCGAGCTCGACTGCAAGAGCAACCAGGCCAGAGGGCGAGCGTTGGCAGTGAATTTGGCCGGCGGTCGTGCTCTGCTCTGCTTCGCAGTGGCGCCGAGTAGAAACGAAAGGAAGGGAGGGGAGAGCGTCGGCGCGCGCTAAGAAGGATGGAGACGGCTTCAAGAGTAGCGTGCCACCTCCTGCTTCGCATTTGCCACGGAAGAGGACGCGCGGCGCGCGCACACGGCCGGCCAAACGGGCACGGCGCGACGGCGGTGGCGTCCAGAGCATTCTGCTCTGATATCTCCCTCCGGTTACTGTAGCGATCCCTATCTCCCCCTTTCTGATTTCTCCAGATTTTTGTACTGCATGACAAAAACTTCAAAAACAAAAGTTGTTCCAAATTTTATGTTCTACAAACTTTCTTTAAGAATCAAATTCAAATTCGGCCTAGATTTGGAAATAAAGTTCAAAACCAAATTTGGAGAAAACTGAATTCAAAATTACTTTTGAAATTTTTACTGTACCTCAAGATTTGTCAAAATATGAAAAGTAGAGCTTGAAAAGATGTACAACTTTGATGTAAACCTCAAACTCATATATCAATTAATTTTGAAATGCAAGTTTAAAATCAAAAGGAGACCATTTCCAGGTTTTGAGTAAAATCAAAATTACTTTAAAACTTTCTGAAAAATTTCAAATTTCACCAAAATAAAAGTTGTTCCTTAACAAAAATAGAGCAACTTTGCTTTTGGTCAAATATCCAAAATATGCATAACTTTGAAATTACACAAAAGGGGATAAAACTAGGTTTTAGAAATTGATTTTCCAATTGAAACAAATCAAACTTGTTTTACAAATTACTTCAGATTTTCTTTAATAACTTGAAAATCTATATTAATAAAAGTTGTTTATTTTAAACCACTCTACATCTTTTATTAAAGAACCAAAGTCTAGTTCTTTTTAGTTTTTGAAATCTAGTTTTGGGGTCAAATTCAGGGTTTGAAAGATTTCAAATTTATTCAAAATTTTGTACAGAAACTTGAAAAACTTTCAATACCAAAGTTGTCCCTCTCAACAAGAGCTACAACTTTTCTGGTGAAATCATTTTGAAATTTGACATACTTTTTGACTCATTAAAAAGGGAACCAAAAAGAGCATAGAAAATTTAAGTTTTCTTCTCACACTTATCATTTCATGTGACACCTAACCACATCACTTATCAAAGCATCACACAAGATCATGCAACACTCAAGCAAAACATATAAAGCATCACATTTGTACTTAAAAGATGAAATGCTTTATGCCATGATGCCAGATGATTATGCATACTAAACATATTAATTAAAATTTTAATTAGGACTTAACACCAAGGGTGTTACAGGGAGCAAGCTCATGAATAACATGTTTAATGCATTTGATTGTGCATTACATTTGCTTGCTTGCATTGCATATGTTCTAAATTCTTATATGCTTGTGTGCAATATTTGCTAGAGCTAAGACTTGGATGATGATTGTTTTCCTTCATTTGGTATTTAGAGCATAGTCTTAGTGTAGCAAGTGGTAACTAGAACCTTGATTATAATGTTGATCTCACGTGGTATCTAGTTTCACTTGTTTCTAGCAAGGTCGATGCTAAGGATGAATCAAAATGTGGTATGCACGCTTCAAAGGTAAAATTTCATCATGTATACCTTAGCATCACTTAGTAGTGCTAACACTCCCACAAATTTCATACTTATGCATGTGTGCAAGCTTGAAACCAAACCATTTGAGCACACATGTAGGGGGAGTTAACACTACCATGTCGGGTTGTATGGTGCTTATCCAAATCTTTTCATATGGTCTTAATGGTGGATAAGTAACATAGAATCCAATGAGCTTAATTTCCATATCTTTGTAGAGTTGTCATCAATTACCAAAAAGGGGGAGATTGAAAGGTCCTAGTTTGGTTTTGGTAATTGAGTGACAACTTAGGTGGACTAATATGTGTTTGAAGTAAATTACACAGGTGATTAGTCCATAAGTGATCATGTGTGAGCAACATATGCCATAGAGGTGAAATGGCTTGGAAGATGTTGCAAGGCTCACACATGTGAAGAAGGAGCTTAATGCACATGAAACATGACATGGAGTCATGTGGCTAAGATGGTGAAGATCAAGGCAAGACTTGGCTTGATGGACCGGTTGCGAAGGTGAAGGGCAAGTTGAGGCTTTGAAGCCGTTGGTACCGAGTGTCGGGAGGCTTAAGCAAGACTTGGCGCCGAAGGACCGAAGCGATGGTGAAGAGCAAGTGATGTCAAGATCGATGAACCATGGAGGCCATGTGATGATATGAAGTGGATCATATCATTTGATGAAGAGGTTGGTGCATGTGTTGCATCAACACCGGAGGAGATGGAATGGAATGCGCAAGGCAAAGGTATATTTGTAGGGCATTTCATTTCACCGGTCATAGGTGTGTAGAGAAGATTATGACCGGGTTTAGGATAGATGGCCGTACTATTAAGAGGAGCAAACTTGTTTGCATATCGGTCATCTAGTGCCACTTGAGCGATCTAACTTTGCGATGTTACTAAGATCGAGTGGCGTGGTGAGTGCAAGTGAAAATCCTTTGAAAAATGATTGTGAAAATGCTAACACACATGCACATGTTGATATACACTTGGTGGTGTTAGCACATTTGCAAAGGAGAAGTTGTTGAAATAGTTTTGGATCAACTCAAAGATGAAAATGGGTTTTTCTCTGTGCAGCCGGTGGTACCGGCCAGGTGCATCCGGTGGTACCGGCCAGAAGGGGTCGGTGGTACCGCCCATTTTTGTAGCGTGCAGACCTCTCTGTGTTGGTCGCAATTTGACCTACCGGTGGTACCGCTATAACCCCGGTACCACCGGGCCCGGTGCTACCGGGCTCTGCCGGTTGTTGCCCAGTTTTTCAGAGGTCTCTGTGTAGGTTCAGTTTTGAACTACCGGTGGTACCGCTATAACCCCGGTACCACCGGGCTCGGTTGTACCGGGTCTGGCCGGTGGTTTGGCGAGTTTTTGCAGAGCTCTCTGTTCGTTTGAAAAAATGACCTGCCGGTAGTACCGCCATAAGGCCGGTACTACCGGGCCCGGAGGAACCGACCAAGGGTCGGTGGTTTGCCTAAATCAGCGCGTTGTGAGTAAACGGCTAGTTTGACCAAGCCGGTAGTACCGCCCAGGAGGGGCCGGTACTACCGACCGAGGCGCAGAGAAAGGGGAAACGGCTAGTTGGCCGCTCCCCTCTATAAATAGGAGTGGAGGCCGGCTGAGGGCCGGCTGCCGGAGCACTCCAAAGCCTTGGTGGCTTGTGTGGATTTGCCTGGGAGCCTTCTAACTCGCTTGTGCTTGCTAGCGTGCGAATCTATTGCGAGTGAGCGATTCTAGTGCGTTGCTTTGAGAGATTGCATCGAGTGGCACTAGGTGTTCGAGTTGCAAGCCGGTGGTGCTTATTACTCTTGGAGGTTGCCACCTCCTAGACGGCTTGGTGATCGAGTCTCCGTCGTGAAGCCCGCGTGAAGGTTGTGCGTGGCTCCGGAGAAAGGATTGTGAGGGGCATTGTGCTCGCCCCGCGGGGATCGCGAAGAGCAACTCTAGTGGATTGCGCGTGTCATTGAGTTACCCTCACTTGTGGGTGAGTTCTTGCGGCGCTCGAGTGTCGAGCTAGGTGTGGTGCCTATTAGCCGCCGAACTACCAAAGTGTGTGGTCGACACAACGGGGACTAGCTTGGTGGCAACCAAGTGAACCTCGGGAGAAAAATCACCGTGTCAACTTCGTGTTCATCTTCTCGGTGGTTTGCAACTCCTTTCTCTAGCTTGTATTTACTTGTTCATATACATGTGCTAGTGTAGTTGCTCTTATGATTAGTTAGCTTATGTAGCTTGCTAGTTACCTTCCTTGCTTGTGTAGCATAGAAGTTAATCCCGTGAGTGACTAGTTGACTTGTAGTCTTGCTAGTCACATTGCTTAGTTTGTGTAGCTAAGTTGAGCTCTCTAATTTGGCTTGTATAGCCTTGTTATTGAGCATTGCTAGTGAGCCTAGGCTTTGTGCTTTTGCTTAGTGGCATGTGTAGGAGCTCCCCGGTTGTTTGAGTACTAGTTGCTTAGGTTTGTGTAACCTTGCAAGCTAGAATTGTTTAGGTGAGCTCTAGCTAGCCCGACACCTTATTTGCATTGTTTAGGATTTTTTATAAGGTGTCATAAAGTATAAGTAGAGGGGTGTAGTCTTGGCTAGACCGATAGTTTTAATTCCGCATTTGTTTCGGTTAGCCGGTGCGATTATTTTTAGAAAGGACTATTCACCCCCCCCCCTCTAGTCCGCCATCTCGACCCTTCACCATGTCCATATGTAACTAATAACGACATAAGGCTTCTCTAATTAATTAGCCAGTCCCAAAGCCATATAGGCCTCATGGTTTGCACTGTTTTGCCAGGTTACTTGTCCAAGAACCAGGTCCTAGGGATCCAGGCAGGATAACAAACCACAAACCCAAACCAACGCCAAGTCCCATGGCAAATTGTAACGCCGAGTCACACGGCAACCGTACGCCAAGTCACATGGCACCACACCACCAACGGTCCATCCTGCCGGATTTACCTACTCACCATACTACAACATTACCAGCCACATGTTCCATAGATCATTAATCAGAATTAATTATTAACCATCCCATCCCAAGACAACAAGGCTAAGCATGACTTCTACCCATATGATCCCAACCAGGTGACAAGGAAAATAGTACAAGGTCTAGTAAACCATACCATGGGATTCAAATTTAGACACTGCATGCATCTACAAGATCTAACTACTCTAATACCAAAATGTAAAATAAATACGGGAGCAAGATGTTCAAGGACACTTGCCTGCGGGCTGGGTCGGAGCGACGAAAGCACAAGGTTGATCCAGGGGTTCCGCGTAGCTCGCACTCGCTGGATCAAACATCATCACATGGCCCAAACAAATATAATAAATAACAGTACATCAAACATTATGAAAATAGTATATAAACAGAACTAACATATAGAGCTCGTTGCTACGAATCTAACGCAAGTTGAATGGGTCAAAACGGAGTTAAAATGAGCAAGTTATGAGCTTTTGAAGTTTGATGGCAAATCTGTGAATAGTTGAAACTCATTTTCGTATTTAAAATAAATCAAATCTGGAAAAGAACGTGGCGCGGATCGGTCGTCATTTATCCGGAAACTCAAGGGGTTGGTTGCAAAAGTCCGCAAACTCAGTGCTAAAGATGGCAATGGGTACCCGAAACCCGACTAACCGATGGGTTTTACCCGATAAAGAGACGAGTATGAAAAGAATTTTATACCCATGGGTATACTAATGGGTAAAAATCTCTACCCAGCGGGTATGCGGGTACGGGTACGAAAACATACTGCCCACACCCGTGTACCCGCGGGTAATTCATACTCGTCTTAGCAACATATATGTATTCATTACTTACTATAAAATATATATATATCTAATATATCTATAACTATTTGACTATTAGTTAGTATACTTTTATTGCTATGTCCCCTATATTTTATTGAATCTTATTCACAAATTATCGATGATATATGATTTTAATAATATAATATATTCATATTTTTTACTTTATTGCGGGTATACATTCGGGTACGGATTACCCATCGGGTAAAAATACCCGCGCGGGTACGGGTACGGGTAAAATCTTCTACCCATGTGTGAATACGGGTATTTTAGCGGGTAAAATTTTATCTCGCGGGTACAGGTACAGGATACCACTACCCGACGGGTATTTACCCGTTGCCATCTCTACTCAGTGCATAGTGGTGTTGGAGTGCGGGTTGATTCAACGGAAGATGAGGGGTTCTTTTGCAAAAGAAGCGCGGGCGTGGCGCGGCTGCTGGCGTGTCGGTGATGTGGCTCTACGTGGCATCTCGCCAATGGTGCGGTGCACCGCGTGGCGGTGAGTGCGGTGAGGTGGCGGGGTAGACCGCGTCTACGGGGTGATGAACACCCGGCACATACCGGTTGGGGGGGGGGCTTCTAATCTCGACCCTTGGCCGAGATCTGGACGACGTAGATGGGATCGGGGAGGAGGAGGCGGCGCCAGCGACGCTGTGCGCGGCGGCGGGGAACGCGGGCACGGCGGCGCCATGGCCGAGCGAAACCATGCGCCTCAGGAGCATACTAGGGTTTGGTAGGGACTACGGGAACGGATGGATAGTAGAGCGGAGCTCACCGTGAGTCTGTTGGAGGGTGTATCGGTGTCGGGGAGGGCTCTGTGAGGAGCGACGACGGTGGCAGCGGCGTCCGCGGCTCGGAGCTCCGGTGAAGGCGACGGGGTCACTTGCTGGCGCCGAACCACACCGAGTATGGGCTTCCTGGACGCGGCGTGGCCTTGTGAGTTCAACGGTGGACGAAGGGAGAGACGGGGCAGGCTCTGCGAGAGGAAGTCGAGCTCGTGCCGAGCTCGGCAATGGCGGTGGCGGCGCTGTCTGCCGCTGCGAGGAGGGGAAGGGGGTGGCGCGACGTCGTGTGTGGGGGAAACACGTGCGGAAAGCATCGGAGAATACTTAAGTAGGCAGAGGGAGGAAGGATGGCGGCGCGAGCTAGCACTGCAGTCCGATCGGGGGAGAGAAGTGCACAGCGCGCGTAGGGCGGAGGAGTGGTTAGGGAGAGAGAGTTGACCTGTGGGGCCTTCTCGTCATAGGCAGTGGGAAGAGAGGGGGATGGGGCCCTTCTGTCGGCGACTTAGGGAGGGGAGCGCGGGCGCTGCTCTGGGGCACGCGCGCGGCGGGTTGCGGTGCCTGGCGAGCCGCGCTGTGGTGTGGACTGCGGAGGGGAGCTGGGGCGGGCCGGCCGGGTGCAGCTGGGCCGGATGGAAGGGGAGGAGCGCGGGCCGGAGCGGTAAGAAGAAGGAGAGGGGTTGGGGAGGAGAGCCGGTGATGGGCCAAGCCAGCGCGACCCGAGGGAAAATGCGAGCGGGCCAAGGGGAGAAGAGGAGGGGGAAACGGGGACGTGCCAGCAGCGGTGGGCTCGGCCCATGCGGGTGGGTGGAAGGGAAGAGAAGGGAGAGTGAGTGGCGGGCTGGGCTGAAAGTGGGAAAGGAGAGGGAGTCCTTTTGCCTTTTTATTTTCTTTTTTTTTGATTTTCCAAATGCTTTTCAAATTCAAAACCAGTTTGAAAACAAATAAATTTGAAGAGTCATGAAAACATATTTCCTAGGTTTTGAAAGCAAAATTTGAGCTTGATTTTGTAAAACTTTTATAACTCTTTTATTTCTTTTCTAAATATAATAAAAGCGATACGCCCTATTCGGGGTTTAATAAATTCTTTTTCGCCCAATAAAATTATGCAACGGCATGAATGCAACAAACATCTGGTTAGAAATTTTCCTCCATCTAGGGTTTTGGCCATTTTTTTATTAAATTCTAATTTATTTTATTTATTTAAAAACCCGGGGTGTTACACTTATCTAACCTAGAAGCAGTAGACAATGTCAACTTAAAAAAAAAACTTTTGACAATAAGAATATTGGATGACACATATGCATGTTATTACCTTGTACCCTGCAAGAGCAGCTCAAAGAGCATTTGATGACGAAAACATATGGAGCAACTTAGCGGATGCCTCAAAAGTAAAATGGATTGGATGGCACATCCAAGCTCATTGAGTTATAATAGTAGGCAGTAAAAAGCGGGTAAAGCTTGCTGAAAAGAAGAAAATAGAGTCACACCAGTCTGTCCTATATGTCTGTCCATCTTCATGCGATAGAGAGCTCTTGTTTTTCCTATATACAATACAGCTGGGATTGTCGTGTGCTCCAATAGAAACTCCTCTGTTATATATTTGAGCATGGACTCTAATATATTTCAAATATGTTAGCCGATGAATCAACCAGGCAGACAATTGAAAGTTCATGATGTCACTCATGCACATCACAAATCGAAATAAGTACAACTTGCAGAATATGCTTGCATATCGTCTATGCATAAATTATGTGGATGTATCACAAACGGATCCTCATTAAACGAAGTGTTTAATGATCAAACAACAAATACCGTTGGTGAAAATAACTAAATTCATAACGCATGGTTCGAATAGTAAATTTGACTGTACCTAAGAAGAGCAGACACAGAAACAAACTACAATATTAATGAAATATAGCACGTATATGTAGAAACTTAAGTTTCAGCAATTCAGAACCAAATTGACAAATTGTTATTACAATCTGTTCTAGTAAACAATCTACACAACCCAAGAACATAATATTTAAACTTTTCATGTGGCCGTAGATAACAAGGAATGCTAATGGTCTCCATACAACCCAAGGACAGCCCAGGAAAACGGCCCTAGGGCCGAGGCTCATGGGCCGAACAACCCCGGATTGGGTCCGGCTACCGCTGCAACCGTTACCTCCTCCCTGAGTACGCTCTCACCCTGGGCAAAGTTAACCGAGAACCGAGAACCGAACCGAAATAACCGGAACCGAAACCGAAAAATTCGGTCCCTAATTCAATTCCTGCTTTCTACTAACCGAATTTCATTAGGTTAACTCGGTTCTTATCCTCGGTTAACCGAGAAACCGAAATTTCTAAAGAAGCCCATAAAAAATACAGCTCATCTAGCCCACTACCAAAACCCTAATATATACTCCCTCCATATTGAAAAAGTTGACATTTTGGACAAGGTTTGAGTCAAACATTGAGAATATAAATTATAAATAACTTTTAAATTATTGAGTTTAGAGATATAAAAATTATATAAATAAATTTGTCTTGAAAAGTACTTTCAAACGTCAAGTTTTATTATATAGAGGGAGTAAATAGCCCACCATACACACTAACACACCCATCCAGCCCCAACCGTGAGTCCGTGGACTCCCAGCCGCCGCCCCCAACAAGCTAGCATGTTCCATTGGCCCCCTTCGCACTTCGCAGTCCTCGCGGCTCCCTTCCGTCCTCACGGCGAGGACGCAACAGCGCCGGCGGCGAGAGCCCACCAGCCGGCGCCCTCGACGGCGAGAGCTCACCAGCAGGCACCCTCGACGGCGACGGCCTTCCCAGCCGGCACACCCACGCGAGCGGTGGACCACCAGCCGGTGCACGTACACGGTACACCCAGTGCCTTCTACCTTCCATCGGGCTCGAGCAGTAAAACTCCAGCGAGCGCGCGTGGTGGCTGCAACCACCGGCGGATTTAGTGGGCTGCACGGGTATGATGTGGCATACCCTAGGCCCAGCCCAACAAGCATACATGTTCCTGCAAAAAAATAATAATAATAATTTGCTTCTTCCCTCACGGCCTCACGCAACCAGGCCACGGAGTCGCGCGACGCGGCGACGGAAGCTCGCGCCTCCGCCTCCTACGCCTCACCCCTTCCCGTCCCGGCTTCCCGACGGCGGCACGCGGGCGGCACGCACTCCACAGCTCCTCCCCGGCGCCTCGTCCTCGTCCCCCAGCAGCCAGCTCCACCTCCGGCCAGTGCGCCCGCCGCCCCGACAAATCGCCTCAGGGCTCCGGCAGTCCGGCCCCGGCCTCCCAGCCGGCTGTAGGCTGCCCCTTGCGGCCGTGCTCCAACCCCCCAGCTGGTAAGAATTCGTTCCCCTCAGCTCCAGTGCTCTCCACTGTATTGTCTTTAGTTTTCCCCAAATCCCTAACCCTAACTTCACTGTTATCCCCCCAATTACTTATGAAATATGTGGATGAAGATGATGTAGTCAAGACTTTCATTGCCATTAGAAAGCGCAGTCCTAAAAAAATACTGTTGTAATCCAATTTGTTTAAGCTTGTGTCGTTAATATTCCAACCTATTAGTTTGCTGCTTTAAACTATATTTATTGTAATATTTAAGACTTATTACACCATTTAGTAGTTGTGTACCGATTTGTTTGGCAATTTTACACCATTTAGTAGTTGTGTACCGAATTGTTTGGCAATTTTTATGAAACTTTATTAAATTGCTAAATGGATTTTACCGGTTTACATGTGAAAATTTTAGTTTGGCATACCCCATGCAAAAATTCTAGCTCCGCCATGCAACCTTCCCAGTGGGCATGAGCGGCGGCGGCGGCGACGGTGGATCTTGAGTATCGTGTTTTTTTTCCAAATTTTTTCCAATCTGTTTTGTTGATGTAAAGGCCATTTTCCTATTCTGTTTCATTGTTGTAGAGGATGGATCGAACCGAGACTGAAATTTCTCGGTTCCGAGTTCTCTAGGTAACCGATCAGTTCTCAATTTTGTACTAACTAAATTTTGTATAAAACCGAAGAACCGAACCGATCGGTTTTGGTTAACCGAATGCCCAGGCTGAGTACGCTCTCTCTCTGCCTGCGACGACTGGGCTACGCCGCTGCCGCCGCCGCCACCCCCACAGCCCTGCGTCAGGTGCCGAGGTCTTCGTTGGACCCTTCGCGCGTGACGAGCGTCAGCCAGGTTTTCCCTCTCGTAACAGTTCTCTTCCCTTCCTGATGTGCGGAACCGAGCACCCAAAACCTAACTTATTCGGCTGTGCATGTGTACACCCATTACCCATGTCCTTCATCCGTAGGCTGACGACGACGGCGATGGCGGAGGCGACGGAGAGAAGGAAGTGCGCGGCAGTCGTGGTACTGGGCGACATCGGCCGCAGCCCGCGGATGCAGTATCACTCCCTCTCGCTCGCTAACCAGGTCCGCTCCTCCTAAATCCACCATCTCGCTTTAGCAGTGTTTCTGTTGAATTGGGAGGTCTGCACTGGAGCTGTATCTCCAGTTTGCTGCGCGCAGTTGATTGTTTCTGCAGTAGCAAAAAACTTATCTATTGTCCATGAAAAGATTTTGGAGTGACGTGAAGGACACCAAACATGCATTTTTTTTGTGTGATAGCGTATGTTTTTCCTTCTATTATTGTTGATACTTTGTTCATCTTCTTCACAGGCCAGTATGGAAGTGGACATTGTTGCAAATGGAGGTATTGGGTTCTTCGCAATTTCACTTACATGAATCTACTCACACTCTCTAGTGGGAATCTATTTATACCTCAGTTATACACAGCTTAGTTTGTTTTGTGCAATATAAAGCTATGTCAGCTTCTGTTGTTCCTTTTTCTTGTGGAGATATGACATTGTGCAAATGAACAGGAAGTGATCCTCACTTGTCATTGAGAGAGAATCCATCAATCCACATCCATGAGATGGTATTGATGTTGGAAACTATTCTGTTGTTGTGTATTGTCATTTTTTTTGTCACTGTTAACTTGAAAATTCTCTTCAGAAAACAGTGCAGTTAACTGGAATCTCAAAGATATCTGGTGCCCTGGCACTTCTACTTAAAGCTGCTGTCCAGTTCATTTTGCTGATTTGGTTCCTTTGTTTTAAGATTTCCCGCCCTGATGTCTTTGTTGTTCAGGTTAGTGTCAAGTTCCTTGTTATCTGTATTCAGAATTTCATGAACACTACCCGCACAACCACTATCAGTTCAGATGTCATATGACTAGACTAGCTAACATTAGCATTGCATCTTTGTGCCTGTCTTAAGCTGGAAATCATGCTATGCAGTGGATATGGTGCCTTTCTGACACCTTTTCTTTCTAACTAGTCTTTGCATAGCACATGCGTGAAGCTGTCTAATCTGACTCATACATCCTTATTTGCAGAATATGCTCCAGTCTCCTCTTTTAGTGGATTATATTATAGTTTTGTACCATAAGTATTTTGATAACAGTCACCTAAAGTCCCTTTTCTTTGCTGCTTACATAAGTACATTTTTGTTTGACATAGCCTCAAAATTTTCAACAACATGTTTTTTGATGCAACAGGAGACCTAATTTCAGTTTTTTGTTTATCTTTTTTCCAATAGAATCCACCGTCTGTTCCAACACTGGCTGCTGTAAAACTGGCAAGCTGGCTGAGAGGTGCTAAATTTATTGTGGACTGGCATAACTTTGGATATACATTGCTGGGTTTGTCACATGGCAGAAGTAACATTATAGTCAAAATATATTTCTGGTAATCCATTTTACCCTGATTGTTTATCTTCTGTTAAGATTAACATAGCTTATATAACTTGGTGTTCCAGAAATTTGTTCCTTTGCTTGAATATATCTGTTAATATAATAACAGCTTCTGTATTCTATAGGTTTGAGAAGCACTTTGGGCAGATGGCTGATGGTGCCTTTTGTGTTACAAAAGCAATGCAGCATGAACTTGCTCAAAATTGGGGAATCAGGTAGACTGATCAAACTTAAACATATTTTTCTCCATATATATGATGGACTGCTGTTCACATTCTGTAATTTGTTCTAATATAACTTTCAATTCCAGGGCGACAGTTCTTTATGATCAATCTCCTGATTTTTTCCACCCTGCTTCATTGATGGAAAAACATGGGGTGAGCATCTATTTCGAGTTTTTCTTTCCTCCTTCCAGTACCACATGTGACTTTAAGACACGTAATAGTTGTTTAGCAGGCTAGGGAATTCCATCTGTAGTGCGATGGGCAATGCTGATTGCATATCAGTGGGTATGTTTTTTCTTCAGTTAACCAGAGCATTTTGATGTTTTGTGTTTATTTCACTTCAATTTATTTCTTGTTGCCTGATCATACATTGCAGAGGAAGTAGTAGAAGACATGAACACTACTGTATTTACCAGTAAGATTGATGGTGAAGTTTTCTTGAAGCCTAACAGACCCGCACTTGTTGTGAGCAGCACTAGCTGGTTTGTTCTATTGAACCATACAGTCATTGCTATAGCCTAGAGCCTTCTTTATGTCCGTTGCATGTGATTATTGAGTGGATAATTCAAATATGAGAAAAGATATAAATTTTTACTGCATATATTTCTAGGACGCCGGATGAAGATTTCAGCATACTTCTGGAAGCAGCACTGATGTATGACAGACGCGTCGCTGCAGCTTTAGGTGAAGATGATTCAATGGATGAGGAGCAACTTTGGATTGATATCAAGAATGGGAAGCAATTTGTCTACCCAAGGTTACTGTTCATTATTACAGGTATAATCCATTCTGCTATATTAACTTGAATAAGCAAAGCATTCTTTATTTTTTTCATCTATCCCAAATTTTCTAGGTAAAGGACCTGATAGGAAAAAATATGAGGATCAGATAAAAAGGTTGAAGTTGAGACGTGTTGCCTTGCGGACGATGTGGCTTGCATCAGAGGACTACCCTCTACTGCTCGGTATGCCAGCTGATTACGCGTGCGCGCACACTTGTAGCACAAAACCTATCCCAACTTCATGGTTTTCTAAGCATGAAGACTGCTTTTATTTTTAAAAAACATTGCAGGGTCAGCTGATCTAGGAGTGTCGTTGCATACATCTTCATCAGGGCTGGACTTACCAATGAAGGTTACTCATATACTTTTTTTTTTAATAAAGGTTGAAGGATTTTTATTAGCTTGATTATAACCTGAATGGTTTTAGGTGGTTGATATGTTTGGATGTGGATTGCCTGTTTGTGCTGCTTCATTCTCCTGGTAGTCCACTTTCTTAGTTTTTTCTATCTGCAATATTTTGCTTCAGCTAGTTTTCACTGAAGCATTAAACTTGCTGCAGCATTGAGGAGCTTGTAAAAGTAAACAAAAATGGTCTTCTTTTCTCAACGTCTTCGGAGCTTGCTGATGAACTTATGGTCAGGATCACTTGAGTGTATTAGTTTCCCTGTCATTTCACTGAACTATTGTTTTGGCATATTTGGAATATGCACATATGACAACTTCCCCTTTTTTCTCTAAAATAAAATGAAGAGCACGATTGCATCGTGACTTAATATTTATCATCAAAACTGATGCTAACGTTTGCAGTTTCTATTTGCTAAACAATGCAGATGCTCTTTAAGGGGTTTCCAGAAGAATGCAATGCCTTGAAATCCCTCAAAGAAGGTGCCATGGAGTCAGCATCATCTTCGAAATGGTCAACAGAATGGGAAACCAATGCCCTACCTTTGGTGAACCAAGTAAGTGGCCAAACATTGCTTACTAGAATTGTGGTTACACTCGTCAGCTTAGGGCTTACCTTTTTTCATGTCCAAATTTGCAGGTCATTGCATGAGATGTGTGCTAACATATATCAGATAGAATTGTTGTATTCCAGAGAAGAGAGAATCAGAGATAGGTGTACTAGAGAGACCAGATGTACACTAAAGGGTATGAATTGCTTTCACCAGCTGCAGCCAAAATCAGTTGCTATAGGTGGTGCCATGTGCGCCATTTCAGCAAAACTTGTGCAAGTTTATAGCTACGAAGCTCTTTTCTTTTTAGAATGGGATACATACTCTGCTGAGCGAGCACATGTATAAGTTGTTTCAGGATGCATACTACTGTCTAGTGTTGGCCATCACTTTGTTTGATAATCTGGTCTATATTGGAATATCTTTAGTCTGTCACATGACAAAGGAGGCATAGACAATCATATTGTTTTCCCTGGTGTTGAAGACCATCTGATAAGATCATATGCAGAGAGGCGTGTACCAAACAAAGTTATACAAGGAACCAGTTCTCTCCCTTTTTTGCTTTCATCCATCCTGGAAGTTCAGATCTCTAACACGATGTCTGGAATGGATAATGAAAAGGGTGTCAGATGCATGGTCATATCGTATGTTTACTTGCAGACACTGCTACAGATATACGTACTCCCACTTACACTGTGAATCTGTTCTGATCCATTTCCCCCCGTCGTCCTCGGCATGTGCCTTGCCTTTCGGAGCCATCTGGACCGCCTGGTCATCCCTTGTTGCAGTATCAGAGAATGCTGGGTTTTCAGGGTGCGCCTTCATGAGCAGCAAACCCCAGACAATCTGCCAAACATGAAAGCCATGCGTTATATGATATTACTCTGAATTCTGAACCATTTTGTGGTTCTGAAATCTGAATGCAACCTGAACTCTATAGCACCTCGTTAAATCCCATTTCGGGCACAGTTTCCCTCAAGCTCAAGCTTGGCCTGGGCCGGAAGCCTCCGAAGGCTCTTGTTGCAAGTGCCCTGAACGATCTTGACCTACCAACGCCTCCGTTCCTGTAGGTGGAGGAAGAACAGCTCAGGAGCCGCTGGAGCTGCTGCAGGTGGTTCACCCTGCCCAGCCCCAGCTCACCGGCCGTGGCGGTTCTTCTGGCTCCGGCGAGCGACTTCAGCTCCTCCTGCAGCTTGCTGAGCTCGTCAAGACGCCCACAGCTCTTCGCTCTGCCCCCTTCTCCCCTCGTCCCGAGCGTCCCGATCGACAGCATCGCCGTGGTCCAGCCGTCGCTGCTGCTGAGTTTGTCTGTCCGAGGAAGTCGAAGTCCACCGGCGGCGTCAGCAGCTGCAGCACGGGGACAACACGTGAACGAACGAGTGCCGTTTCA
This sequence comes from Coix lacryma-jobi var. lacryma-jobi, assembly GCA_009763385.1. Classification (NCBI taxonomy): domain Eukaryota; kingdom Viridiplantae; phylum Streptophyta; class Magnoliopsida; order Poales; family Poaceae; genus Coix; species Coix lacryma-jobi. The sequence continues at coordinate 7,587,909 of CM019823.1, read as the reverse complement.
GACTCTTTTTTTTCCGGCTTATGTATGAGATGAGACACGCTGGAATGGAAATCTGCAAGGTTTTATCTCGATTCGCTGCCATTACACACAGCCTGCCTGTCACTTACGCCGAGCCGAGCCTGCGCTGAACTCTGCAGATGCCCTCCTGCTGCGATGCGATCCGTGAAGCTTGGTCTGCATCCAGTTGAGAACCTGCGCCCGCCGCAGCAGCAAGAAAGAATTAAACACCTGCATGCAGTACCATAGCAAGTTCAGACGAAGCAGACAATACCCCCATGGACGGTCACTGGTGCTCTCTTCTCTTGTGTAGGAAGCTCGGACAAATGTAGGCGATGAGGTGAGTGAATGGGCTTGATAGCAAGAGCATGGACGATGCAAGTGTATATATAGGGGTAGGGGTATGTACAGTACTGTACAATAATACTATACAAACTTTGGCCTTGTGGTGACAACTCCAGAAAAATCTGGTTAAAGACTGCATCTGCATGATGCACGTCGTCAACAGAAGATCGAGTAGCTGATGGCCAGTGCTGTGTCCAGCGCAAGCAGGGTGCACTTTTACAGGATCATCCGCACACACACATTCCCGACTTTGCCTTCACTGGAAGCAAAAAAGGACTTGTTGCATCGAGGAAGATCTATACCCGTTTTGGGGGGAGAAACGTGGTGTAGCCAAAAGATAAAATAAGATGGAGATGCACCGAGAGTCGAGTAAAGAAAGATAGACCGCGTGCGTTTCGGAGCATGCAAGGAACAATGGCGTGTGACAAACCTGGCCACAGGTTGCCTTCGTTCTGATGCTACGGTACGGTGCAGGCATGTTTTGTGTTACCGATGCATGACTCACGGCTAGACTCAGCTAAACTTTAGTTGATTTTAGCTAGGTTAGAGCATCTCCAAGAGCTTTTCTAAAATCTACTCTCTAAATCATTATTTAAAGAGTCATTTGAGTAAAAATCGTTTTCTATATCTTTATAATCTCCAACAGCTTTTCTATATCTTGTGCACAGTCTAGAGAGCTATTCTCGCTCTCCATCTTTGGCTAGCGAGAAATACGGAATAGAGAATATCTATATTTAGATATCCAATTGAAGAGACTGTTGGAGGATGTTTTTTCATCAAAATCTCTATTCCTATAAGTTAGGAAAGATATAAAGAGTCTCTTGGAGATGCTCTTAGAATAGCTAAATTTTAGCTAGACTATTTGTACTCCTTGCTACTGTTAGGGTGCGCAGCGGAATTTGGCCCAGCTCGTTATACCCACGAGCCGGCGCCCCTCGAGTCCAGGTCCAACGGAGCCCACAACATATCAGCCATTGGGCCTAACTCAACCCAAAAGACTAGCCTGATAGGTGAGGACTGCCCCCGCCTTATATGTTGTGCTCCCCCACCATCAATTACCGATGTGGGACTAAACCTAACAATCTCCCCCTGTCACACATCAGACCCAAACTCTTCACATCACACAACCCCGTGTGATCTCCGGAAGACGTTTTACCAGGCCCCGAGTCCAACGCTTTATCACACACAACCTGTGTGACCTCTGAGACGTTAACGGGCTCCACCGTCACATGTGACTCTTGAGATTTTCTTACGTTTTTCTGACCATGGGCTCCGATACCACTTGTTAGAGTGCACAGCTAGTTCCAGACCCAAACGGATCTGCTAACTGAAGAATGCGGAAGCATAACCACCATAGAAGAAAATACGCAAACGAGAACGACACCAAGGCACGATGTTTTTTAACGAGGTTCAGCGATGTGCCTAATCCTCGGGGCATGACTACGGGCGCTCCTCCCCATAAAACAGCAGCTACATCGGCATCCGGGCGATCCCGCGGCCTCACCGCCACCCAAACCAGCCGCCAAGTCGTCTCTTGGTTACAACATGAGTTGCCTCATATTTATGGCCCCCTAGGATACAGAGTTCGACTCTAACTCTATCCTAGCCCCTAATACAACTCAAGTCCAACTGTAACCGGATTATACACATATTCGACATATATCTAACAAACTCTACCTTGACGAATATGCACGCCATCTTGAAGTCGTCCATGCACGAACCTTCGTGTACCCGAACTGAGTTGTTGCCTTCACAGCTCCACACGAGCTGTCCAACAAGTCTGATCGCAGACCCACCGCAAACAAGAGACTCCGCTATACCTGCAGCACCATACTTCATGACTCCACCTGCAGTTGTGCACTCTTCTCTTTATCACTCGGTCTCTCTTGAATAAAATTAGATTCATCTTAAGCTCTGACATGTCTAACTCCTGAAGCACGTCTGCTCCTATTAGACACCACACGAGCTAACTGAATCCAATATCATACTCAACCTGACTGTATATGTGTCACTGAGAATTTCACAACCACTATCTGAGTCTCATATGAAAACTGACATATTAGCTTGCTCTTCTTTTCCACTGCATTGCTACGTTCGACGTCTTACACCGTAGCCTCCCGCAGTACTGACCAACCAGATTACTCCAGTTGCAGGCATAGATATCCACCAACTATACTTCCTTCCAATTTAGCCCTACGTCCTTCGATCCCGCATGCTACTTGAATCGATCCACGTACCTTGTTGTCTTGGAAGCACACAAACTCCTCCAATGCAAAACCGCATCTTGAGTTCGCACCACGTGTCGCCACGCCACAGAGAACAAGGAACTTCATCAGCCGCCACGCTCCTACGTCGTCCTCGCTGATCCCATCATCGTCTCTGTCTCACGGTATGACTAGCATGACACCGCTAGCCTCTCCGCCATAGCTACGTCGTTCACAAGCCTCGTCAACCATCCTGCCGCTTGCACGCGACAAAATCAACCCGCTTGACCGTCGCCCTGTTCATCTCCAACCGTCGTAACAGTCATGAACAACTTCGATTGCTATTCGATGCAATCTCGTAGACTCTCGGTTTCTTTTACGAAGCCAGGAACCTAAGCTACACATGAGTCCACATCGACTCGATTCCTCGGTTGTCCATTCCTTTATGCTCTTTTGTTCCGTGAAACCGTATGTACACATGCATATTTTCCTGTTGTTGCATGTTTCTGAGTCCGAGTCCCATGGAAGGCCTATGTCCATACAATTGATCGTACATGCATCGTGTAGTATGCATATCCATACGATCACCATGCATCACCCGTCCATGACTCCATGCAACGTACGCCATAAGCATATGCATCACATACGTCTCACATCCCGTGCCAACACAGTGCACGTGACCTTGAGCAAGACTTCTCCATAATACGCCGAGTCCACCATGGCTCTTGCCATTACCGTTGCTGCTCCATCTTGAGCCCGCAACAAACACCTTGATCAAAATTGAACTCTCATCAATCTGATCATGAGTCAAAGTCATCGTCTTCATCCACGACGTCTTTCAGCCGCACCGTCGAACTTGGTCGTCACGTCTGACCGACCCCTATCGAACAGCAGCCACCAGTCGCCATCAACCCGATCTCCACGTCTGGACGGATCCCTGTTGATTGCAACCCATTGGACGGTTCGAGCCACCCGCTCAAAGTTTCCAACTCCACTGATCGAGTCGTCGATCGCCGTCATGCTCCACCTTGCGCCATGTTCTTCACCGAACACACCTGTGCAAGCTTTGCGCGGTGTGGAACATATCCATTGCACCTCCTGCGATCTTCTTCTATGAATCTGGCTCCGATACCACTTGTTAGAGTGCGCAGCGGAATTTGGCCCAGCTCGTTATACCCACGAGCCGGCGCCCCTCGAGCCCAGGTCCAACGGAGCCCACAACATATCATGTTTTGGGCCTAACTCAACCCAATCCAACGGAGCCCACAACATATCATGCTTTGGGCCTATTTCAACCCAAAAGACTAGCCTGATAGGTGAGGGCTGCTCCCGTCTTATATGTTGTGCTCCCCCACCATCAATTATCGATGTGGGACTAAACCTAACAATCTCTCCCCTTTCTCCAGGTCCTGAGTCCAACGCCCATATCACACACCACAGGTGACCTCCGAACGTTAACGGACTCCCCCAGGTCGTTGAGATTTTTTTTAGGTTTTTTACCTACCATGGGCTCTGATACCACTTGTTAGAGTGCGCAGCGGAATTTGGCCCAGCTCGTTATACCCACGAGCCGGCGCCCCTCGAGATTTTACGGGTTTTTCCGACCATCGGCTCTGATACCACTTGTTAGAGTGCGCAGCGGAATTTGGCCCAGCTCGTTATACCCACGAGCCGGCGCCCCTCGAGCCCAGGTCAAACGGAGCCCACAACATATATCAGCCATTGTGCCTAACTCAACCCAAAAGACTAGCCTGATAGGTGAGGACTGCCCCCGCCTTATATGTCGTGCTCCCCCACCATCAATTACCGATGTGGGACTAAACCTAACAGCTACTAAATTTAATCAACTAAAGTTTAGTTGGTACATCTAAACGAGATCTCATTGGATCGGAGGTCTCTCCACAGCTGTCCTTCTCCAGTCCAGATCATCATCGTAGGCAACTGGAGGTGTGAGCTCAGCATGGCTCACTCTCAAGCTTGAAGAGTTGTAGATTGATTCTGCCATTGCATTGCATATATATTGATTGTGGTGGTTGAATCGAAGTATAAAATCGCCAAGCTCTGCTAGTATACAAATACTTTGATTAAAAACAAACGATGCAATGCCTGAACGGCTGAACAGGCACCAACAATTCAACAAATCTCAGTCCTCGCATAAAGTGGAAGTGCAAATACTCTGAATACATACAGTTGTTTCTGATTGGCATATTAAAAAAAAAAAAAACAAATCCTTCCGACTCCGAGTCGAGCGGGCTCGTGTGATGGGCCGGCCCCAGGTTGCAAAACCGGGTCGGACCCGGATCCCACCGAAGAGAAATAGTCGAGCCCGGGCCCGAACGGGCTATCTTCTCTTCTTCTTGCGGAATAAGAAGAGGAAGTCGCGGCGGCGTTTATAGTCGTGTGTGCTCGAGGTCCCCCAAGCGCACAGCACACACACACACCCTCGCACCACGCCCAGCTCCGGCGAGATCTTCCGGCGGCCGGCGACATGAGCCGCGGCACGGGCGCGGGCTATGACCGCCACATCACCATCTTCTCCCCCGAGGGACGCCTGTACCAAGTCGGTGAGTGCCTCCCCCCAAAACCCTAGCCTTTTTTCTCCCTCCTCGTCGCTCCTTAGATCTGAGTAGGACCTGTAGTCCATCTGACCTGTGCCGTTCCCTGTGCGCAGAGTACGCGTTCAAGGCGGTGAAGTCGGCGGGTGTCACGTCGATCGGCGTCCGCGGCGCGGACTCCGTCTGCGTCGTCACCCAGAAGAAAGTGCCGGTGAGTTGCTCGCGGACGCTCGGCGACTGACCCTTTTTGTTGCGCTACCTCGATGCGGAGTGCTGCACTGAAAAAGACTGCAGCTTTCTGTGTGTCGTTCGTTTGCTTGCCTGTTTTGTGTGGCCTGAGTGCCTGACCTTAACGTGTTGTGCGTGCAGGATAAGTTGCTGGATCAGACGAGCGTGACACACCTGTTCCCGATCACCAAGTTTGTCGGATTGCTTGCCACTGGCCTTACAGGTATTGTGTTATCGCTTTGGTGGACATCATTATTTAGTCAGTAGTGATATTATGGTATGGAGCTTGTTTTGGATGCCGTAGGCTATGAAAAGTTCCCCTCATCTTTGTTGAATTGTGGGTTCTAGATATCGATTTTGTGATAGATCAGTGGAAATTGTGGGATCTATAGTGGAGCTTTTCTATTGATGATTTTTGTTTGATTGAATTAAGCTGTATCTCTGGTCGCTGATTGTCAAAATCGCAAGCATTTAGAGCACCATTCATCATGAATCATCATACGTTTGAGCCTTTAACAAGGGAGTTCAAGGCGTTTTCAGTTTGATAGGAAACTGCTAGTTTGAGATTTTGGACAAGAGTTTGTGTTATGATTTCGTAATATTCAGTCATGTGCTAATAACAATGGATGTCATGCCACTTTTGTTTATTCTTCCTATAGGGATACGACAATAAGTAGTACCCTTCCTTGAAATCTCAATTTTAGCAAAGGAGTTGAAGGCCTTTTCAGTTTCATAGGAAACTGCTAGTTTAAGATTTTGGACAAGAGTTTGTGTTATGATTTTGTAATATTCAGTCATGTGCTAATAACAATTGAAGTCATGCCACTTTTGTTTATTCTTCCCATAGGGATATGACAATAAGTAGTGCCCTTTGTTGATATCTCAATTGGTCTGTTACTGTGTATTTCCTCGAGGATGCCCATTAATTCACATTGGGCAATGGGCACTGGTTACCAACTGCTGTTTTCACATATTGCGCTATTTAATTATGCAATGATACATCTTGATCTTTACCAGTAATGGATGTGTTGTTATATTATTCACAGCTGATGCAAGGTCATTGGTTTCCCAAGCAAGGAACGAAGCAGCCGAGTTTCGTTTCAAATGGGGCTACGAGATGCCAGTTGATGTGTTAGCAAAATGGTATTGAGCCTTTTGTTGCTCAATGGTGCTCTGTGCATATGACTTGGTAGTAACAAACATATATATACATTATTACATATCTTATTTATGTTTCAGGATTGCTGACAAAGCTCAAGTTTACACGCAACATGCATACATGAGACCCCTTGGAGTAGGTTTGTATCATCACACAATACACGTTTGCTATTCAATTAAGCTTCTGTCATTCTGCTATGATGTTCTAGCGTTAAGTTAGCTTATGGCTTATTGCCATCATTTTCACCTTCTTTGCTGGCATTCTTCAGTTGCTATGGTCTTGGGCTACGACGAAGAGAAAAATGCCCAACTATTCAAATGTGACCCTGCTGGTCACTTCTTTGGACATAAGGTATATATGCCCATTTTGCTATGCTCCAGACGGCACCTTTCTCCTTGATGAATTTCTCCTGAATGTCTAGTTTGTCTGTCTCTGCTGAATACTCGTACTCCGTATTTGTTAAAAATTAAATAATTTACTTATATTTTATTTCAGGCAACTAGTGCCGGGCTCAAGGAGCAGGAAGCAATAAATTTTCTGGAGAAGAAAATGAAGGATGATCCGAAATTCACCTATGACGAAACTGTTCAGGTAATGTTGCATGCCTTTTGCCTCAAACAGGCACAAAGCTCTAATTGCTCAGGATATTATACTGCTGTGCAAAGCTAGTAATCGAAAAAGCTTATATGTTGTCTCAATATGTTCAGAGTAATGTAGCCTTACATAGTTTCTGCAGCTTCTTTCACTTCTCATCAATATGTTCAGTTTTTACTATGCACTTAGATATACACTAAAAGCGATGTCTCAAGAAAGTCAAAACGTCTTATAATTTGAAATTGAGGGAGTATGTAGAAGTTGAGGTATTTACTGACTTCTACCCGATGTTTCCAGATTGCAATATCTGCATTGCAATCAGTTCTCCAGGAAGATTTCAAGGCCACTGAGATCGAGGTTGGTGTTGTGAGGAAAGAAGACCGTGTTTTCAGAGCTCTCACAACAGAGGAGATCGATCTTCACCTGACGGCAATTAGTGAACGGGACTGAGCTGTCATATGTTCGACATGTCAGCGCTCCACACACTGGGCCGTACCATTGTGCTTCGGCACTGTCATTTAGTTTCATAGTCATCAAAGGAACTGCGTGTACCATTTCATGTCTTAACACTGAAAACAAGCCCCTCTCGATGTACTCGTTTCATATCTTTCTGTGGTTGATTGATTGAATTTGGGATGTTTGGGTTTTGCGTTGCTAACTATATTTGCATGGCTGAGCGATTGGTAGTTCATGTCGCCAGTACTTCTAACCGTTTATAACGGTGTTTGAGTTGTCTGATATCTGAACCATCCAATACCCAGAAAGTCATTTTCCTGTAAAAACAGCCCACAAGATTTAGCTCGGCCTCAATACTTTTGAGAATTTGAGATTCGGAGCAAGCGTAACGGCGTTACGCACAATTTGAATCCACCAGCAGCAAATGTTGTGAAGAACATGCATCAACAATTACGCACAATTTGAATCCACCAGCAGCAAAGGTATTTATGCATCCAACATTCCAACAGCACCAAACATAGCAAATGTTGTGAAGAACATGCATCAACAATTACGCACAATTTGAATCCACCAGCAGCAAAGGTATTTATGCATCCAACATTCCAACAGCACCAAAGATTGCGAACGAGAGAATATGATTTTGAAGATGCTATTCCCTTATGCATCCACCAGCACCAAAGACTGAACGAGAATATTCCCTAACTACGCAAATGTTAACATGTATACATTTGCTGACAAAAAGCCTGATATATGAATGTTACATGAGCTATCTTAACGCTTCTATCCTGCTAGCCATCTCTGCCATATACAAAAGTACAAGTCAACTTTTCTTTTCTTTTTCCCTTGTCTTTTCATCTGATCTTCCATCACTAGAGCAGGACGCGGAAGAGACCTGGTTGCACCTGGGTGTACTGAAGGCCGTGCTCCATGAGGTACTGCTCGACGGCGGCAGTCAGCCTTGCAGGGGTGCGGGCGCTTGATATTATCATAGCCTGGAGCCGGCGACCAGTGGATCTCACAATCTTTCTTCGGTTGTTGAGCTCATAGTTCAGCACGTGTATCGCCTCGCTAATGTGAAGACCGCAGAGATCAATTGGGGGATTTTGCTCCTGGATGAGGCCTTGCAATTCTGGCATTTGGAATCTGTTGGGAAAAGACAATGTATTAGCTTTCGTGCAGTACTAAACATCTCATGTGGATAAATGAAATCATGTTGCAGGGCCTTCCTCCCATCACAAATTTTAAGTCAACATAGGTTGGTAAAAAAAGTCTTTGTACATGTATTAGCAATACGAGATCCATATTTTTTTAAAAAACTTTTATAACAAATAAACTTTTCATTTAAGATAATGTATTTTTATCAATATTGTAAGTCAAAGTGTCATATTAGAGACCGTGTTCATGTTCCTAACGGTTTTATATTTGTATAAACAGGGGAAGTAGCAGTTACCACGGTTGGACCTCATAGAACATGACAACTGCTGGTCACTATGATCTACAAGAAAGTCACAAATCAATAGACACATCTGACTTGGCCAGTGTGCTAACAACCTCCTAATAGGACAGCTGCAATAGCATTCACTACATCCTTGCAAATTATACTGAATATGAAAACTATGACAACCATCATTGTACTATTGTGTATTATCATTGGAATTGAAAAATAAGCACAACAAAATGGTTCGCAACCAAATAGATACCGTTTACACTACAAAATCTTTGTATCCAAATATCAATCACTGACTACTGGGACTGAGTTACAAGCTCATTTGCCACCAATTAAGCCCAATTCAGTATTTGGACGCCCACAGAAAAAAGCATTATAAAAGCCATAGTTAGTGTTCCAAGCAGAAATAGCACCTAATTGGAAGCCATACCATATATTTATCATATATATGGTATCAAGGAAAATTTATATCTGACCTTTGTCGGTATGTTGTTTCTCTAGCCTTCTCCTGAACCAACCTGCTTTGTATACTGTATAGCTCCTTCAGTGTTAGATCCTTTGTCAAAGGGTTGTTGCCCATCAGAAAAGCCTGTCTATCCTGCTAAAATTTTCGGCATATAGAAAACAGTTCTAAATGATTGGATAAAGAATGCTCATAACTGAGGACATATTTTTAGAAGCATGCTATAGATTGTGAAAAAATATCATCAATACGACTGGATTAATAATATACTAAGCTAGGTGGTATCTGAGAATTATTCTTCCATCACCATAAAAAAGAGAAAATTCCTTATCTGCCATCAGAAGATGACGTGGTGCTCTATTTGCCACTGAATAATTTTTGGTTCCTAATCTGTCATCCAGTTTAACTTTACTATTCCTTATTTGCCACTTCTGTTGCCTTCTGTCAATTTACGTCAAAACGTGTCCCCCTTTGAGACCTTAAAAATTTGGAGTGTTTGCATGATTTGACCAGGATGCCCCCATGGGACTCCTCGTCCACAAGACCGCAACCTGCACTGCCGTCATAATCTCGCACCACCCATTGCCCTGTCCCTAGCCAGTCTGCGCTGACAGGCCGCCCCTCCCCAGCCTGTCTGCGCTGGCCGCAGCCGCACCGCTCGTCCCCAGCCAATTCTCACCACCCACGCCGCTCCTCAAGTGACGGAGCTCCCCCTCAAGATGTCGCAGATCTAGTCCAGGCTGACGCTGTGCGCAGCCGATGCCGACAGCTCCCCACCAAGCTGGCACCGTCTGCATACCGCATCTGGTCCATACCGAGGACCCCCTCCATGCCGCCGGTGCAGGTGAGACCCGGATCCCAGATCTAGTCCAGGCCGACACTTTCCGCAGCCGATGCTGACAGCTCCCCTCCAAGCTGGTGCCGTCCGCACACTGCATCTGGTCCATACCGAGGACGCCGGTGCAGGTGAGACCCGGATCCCAGATCTAGTCCAGGCCGACGCTGTCCGCAGCCGATGCAGACAGCTCCTCTCCAGGCTGGTGCCGTCCGCATACTGCATACCCCCTCCATGCCGGCGCAGGTACGAACCGGAGCTCTCTCTCTCTCTCTCTCTCTCTCTCTCTTCCAAGCTGGTGCCGTCCGCATACTACATCTGGTCCATACCGAGGACCCCCTCCATGCCGCCAGTGCAGGTAAGAACCGGACTCTTTCTCTCTCTCTCTCTCTCCCCACGGATCTGATCTGAAAGACCTAGTAAAATTCCTTCTTTGAGAATAGTTTGGTATTCCAGCCAGTTTCTTGTTTTATAATAATAATAGCTTGGTCGAAAATGCATTCTTGGTTGAGAATATAACATGTTGCAGACGAACAATTATTCAGACTGAGTTGTTTGAGCATGAAAAAGTCATTTTCTTAACTGCACGGAACAAATACCATTTACTTATTCAGAAGTATGCTTGGTCTGGACAAATGCTTTGATACCTTTGTGAAGCTATCTATTTTTACACTGAACATTGCTTGTACTGATGTATGCACTTCATTAAAAATGATGTGAGAGACCACATTTTAGCTTCTGTGCATGGCATTATACAAAGTCCAAAATAGCCATATATTTACATTATCAGTGGCAAGGAAGGAAACCATGACAAATTTTACTACATGATGTACACAGGGAAGTGACAAAAATGTCTATTCCAGTACCACTTAACAGCAATTAACTGAGAAATTAATGGAAGTAGCGGATAAGGATGAAAGTTAGAGTGGATGGCCGGATAACCAAAAACTGTTTAGCTACAAATAAGGCACAAGTCATCTTCATGGAAAATAAGGGATGCTGTCTAAAAAAAAATCAGATATCCATGTGAACCATACCAAATCAGTCCAAAATTGTAGCTACAGATCACAATGCCAAATATGTTTATATCGAAGGTGATCACAATTGTAAGAGCATCTCCAAGTGTTTGCTATCTTGATTTGGCATCCGCAAAATTTTTGCAAAATAAGAAAAAATAGTCTCCAACAGATTGACATCCCAACTTGGCATCTCCCCCATTCCCATCGCGTATCTTTACGCACGCGTATACCGATTGGCAAAAGTGATTAGAAGGCTGAAAAATGATTAGAAACTCTTTCTAGGGTTCCAGTTGCGAAAGTACCAGAGACAAAGAAAAGGTGAGAGGACCTGTTTTGGTTTAGATAAAAGTTCAGTGTTCAGTTTGCAAAAGTGTTTTTGGTTTTGACAAGTCAAAAATAGCAAACTCTTGGAGAGGAGCTCTATTTTTACTTTGCATATTTTTTTTAAGAGTTGGCAAAACTCAAGATTTGTCAAGTAAAATATAGGAAACACTTGAAGACGCTCTAATGAAAAAGGTGAACAACACTGACGGTTGATATGTTCTATTTACCACGAACCATTAGTCAACTCTAGTTTTCCTGTAATTCATAATGTTACTATGTCGCAACAAATATCACTGTTTTTAGCAGTAGAATCATTCTCTATAACAGAAAAAGGCTGATCATGATTGAACTGAGAGTGAGAGACATCAAAGCAATTAAAAGATAATGTTCAACAGAATGTGGATCAACTACCAGCCTCAATTATCTGCAAGATTTAAAATGCCTGCTCCTATTGACATAGGATGATTGCATTCACTTACAGTTACAGTCTTACAGAGCAGTGATACTAAAAACAGCACATAGAATATTTTTTGCTTGAAACGTTTGAATAGTTCAGTATCTCACAGTGGTTTATCTACCTGTTCAAGAACTGCATGTCGCAGGCTTGCAAAATCATGAACTTCATCCTTTGGTTCCAAATAAGCGCTTGCTGTCATCACAAACAAGTTCAAACCATAAGGAAATATGCATGCCACGCACATTTACTAGCATATCATAAAAACTATATTGCAATTCAAGAGCACTACCCGCAGCATCACTTTCAAGCCAAGCTGGTCCTGTCTGAATTCCAGCCATATTTTGTAAGGTATTGGTTGAGATCATATCATGATTTCCATTATATGAGCCACCCAACAGCTGAGAACCTCTGCTTGAACCAAGACCAGGAACAGGCAAACTAGTCGTCTTGTACCTTCCTCTAGGAACATCGAGGGATATGTGTTCACGTCCAGCTGAAGGTGAAACAATATCATCTGCGAGTATAGCTGAATGAGATCTATATGGACTGTTTGGCAGACCGAAAGCTTCATTACTATAGTTTCCAAGACCATTTTGGGCATATGATGCTGGTGATGGAGGACTTGAATTTCCAAATGACAGTGACCTGAGGTTCTGACTGAGTCGACCATCAACTTTACTCTGTTATTAGGCATACAACAGTACTTAGCAAATATATCTAGAAGAATTCATGCAGTAAACAAATACAATAGCCATTTCCATGAAACATGCTCAAAAGCAGAATAAAATTTTGTGCAAGCACGGCGCACGCAATTTTGTTAGCAGAAGGAAGATCAAAGGAAGAATTGTTTCATTATTGCTCAAAAGTAGAATAAAATCGGAGTATATGGAGTCACAGTGAATAGATTGACCTGGAGAGAGTGAGAAGGGGGGAAAATCAGCGCCTTGAGGATAAACAATTTCCTACATTTAAGCTACTAGTATACTATGCCTGAACATAGATCGGACAGTATGAATGTATGTACAATCAATCTGCACTAAAATAAGCCAGTTTACAGTGTTCTTGGAAATTTAAAATAAAAAAATTCATAATTTAAGCAATGTTTTGAATTTAAGAACCAATCATCCAATATAGAACTGCATAGTGAGACTGATAAATTAGGTGCACAGTAGCTTCTCTTTAAGCTGATCTTTTGCATAGATAGTTAAGTTGTCAGCGACATGACAGTTTCAGGACAGTAGGTGTGCAACTTTTGAAAAGAAGAGTTTGATACAAACATCATAGTGGATAAACGAGAAAAATGGCCACATGGAACAAAACAACTTTAGACAAATAGCATAGTTTATAAATGACGACAGACCTCCAGCTGACTCATGATATCCATAGTCGAGCTTAAGCTGCGCCTGCTTCCATGATACACATCAGTAAGGTTGTGCAATGAAGCTCCTGAAATTTTAAGCAAAAATATTAGGCCTAAAGGACCACACCCTCATGAAAGGAAAAAAAAATACAAACCATCAACATACCAATGCTAGAATCTCCATTGTAGTGACTGGCATCCCTTCTGTTTGCGTTATAATGTCCCCCATTCCTCATAGTCTTCACCCATGGAGCAGCATTTGGACTCATGGAACCTGCAGTCGGACTCAAAATTGTGGCTTGAGACCGTTCATCCATATAAGTTGGGCCAGACAAGTTAATCTTTGGGCGTGTACTCAGTTTGTCCCTGATAAATGGCGAAGCACGGTGCTGCATGCTCAGTGTCTGGTTTGGAGAAAAAATTGATGTGCCAATGCCATCATTTATGGACAGGCCTGAGAGTGATAAACTGTCAGGTCCAGGACTTTCATCTTGTCCCATGACTTTGAAATCAGGGGTAATGTCATCAGGAAGCTGTTGCTGCCAGTACTGATGTGCTTCTTCATCGGAGTTACTTTGCAAAATGGACTCTGGCTTGTCTGTGCTGGATTCTTTAGATAGCCCTGAGACGACCATAGTTGCATCTGATCTCTTGGAGGCATCATTGACAGATCTAAGGGATGAAGGAACAAATTCCTCTGCATTCGGATTTAGCGCAGTGCTCTTGCTTATCATACTTAACTTCCTCTCTTTTGTGGACATTGCTGACGGACAGATGTACCTCTTCTCAAGAATGGCAAGATTGTTAAAGAGTGTGGCACACCAAGGAATACAACTCTTCTAGAGTGATTGTTCGTTGTGCCTATTAGACATAATTAGGCATGGTAGTTAAAGTTAGATTTCTGCAAATAGAAACTTAACAGAAGCACAGACCACTCCTAAGAATGAAGCAACTGGCCTTGCTCATGATTTAAGCGGAACTAACTTAGAAAAATAACGAGAAATAAAACTCAAAATCACTGGCCTCTCACAGCCATGCTACCACAGATACCACAACCTTCAACACGACTAAACAATCAGGTCAAAGGAAATTACAGCAAGATAAGTCATAAATCCAAATCACTAAGAAGAAATTTGGGACAGGTATGGATGAAAAAGGTCTCATGTCAAATAGAAATTGGCTTTATGCTGAAAGTGGGGGAAAAAATGTAACCTAAAGATTCAGATTTATGCAGAAGAAAATGGACACAAGACACCAAACATGCACGGAGCAGAACTACTATTATGGTACTGAGCTGAACATCCCTAATCACTCCTGGATTGGATTTCAAACTAGAACAAGCACAGTGTCATTCATATTTCACACTTCAACGAAGGTAGAAGATTAAGAACTCCTATTGCTTGGGGATCGGGGTTCCAAAAGGCGGCACTAAGCGCACGCTTCAGCACGCTAATCGGACGGGTAGCGCTTCGCTATGGGGCATAAGCGCTCCCAAAGCGGCGCAACCGCCTTGGTGGAGCAGCGGCTGCTGGCTCCCGCTGCCCACCGGCCGCGCGCGGCGCGCGGCGCGACCGCAGGGGCCGGGGAACTCGACGGTCCAGCGAAGGCGGGAGGGGGAGAGGGAGGTGCGTACGCAGGGTCGCAGGCCGGTGTGTGCGGAGGACGGAGGCGAGGGCGAGAGGCGGGAGGGGGAGCCGCTGATGCCGCCGCCGATCCTGGGACTGCCTCGCCGTCGCTGGTAGCACGAGCCTGAGAGCCGCTTCCGTCGCCTTCGTGCCGAGCGCGTGTGGGGGAGGGAGCAGAAGATGGCGTATAGACCAAGAGAGGACTGAGAAGCGGCGGGCTGAGGACAGGCGGAGGGAGGGAGGGAGGAGGGACCGGCGGCGATGCGCTCGGCGGCGTCGCGTATAGCGGCGTGTGCGTGGAGTGAGTGCGGAGGCGGATTGCAGCCACACGTTGACACTTCACCTATTTGCCTGCGCCCTACGCCCACATTGATTTTCTGTGGCGCCTCTTTTTCTTTCCTATACTCCAACCTTGTAATAACGGTGTGATGCGCAAATGCGGCTACTCCTCCCTTCCAATTTGTACTCGATGGGGTGTTTTAGTTTGTCTTAGGTTGATTTTTTCCTATTTCATTACTTAAGTTTGTAGAGAAAAAATGCATCAAAATGTATAACAACTTAACTTTATTATTAAATTAATAGTGTATTTATTTGGGTGTTACTTTAATTTGTAGGCGCTATTTTATTAAATTTTTTAACAAAGTTAGCAAAAGCTTACATTTTAAAAAAAAATAAAAGACCTACTTCCCCATTACAAATTATAAGTCATTTCAAGAATATTAGAAAGTCAAAGTTTTCTAAGTTTCACTAAATTTGTATAGTAAGATAATAATATTTAGATACCAACTAAGTATCATCAAATTATTTGTTAGTTATATTTTCATAATATACTATTTGATGTCATAAATATTTATATTTCTCTTTATAATTTTAGTCAAATTTAAAATATTTTGACTCTCCAAGATTCTTAGAATGACTTATAATTTGGAATGGAGTAAGTAGCATTCACAGCAAAGAGTACCAGATGACATATATGTTGAGTTACCACTCTAATGTTGGAGTCAAGGATGTATCTAGAACCAGATGGGAGTGGGTTCAAGCCCCTATTAAGAAGCCTATTCTAAGTCCATCCTACAAATTTGCTCCTATAAAAAAACTTAAAAGGATGTGGGGGGTGGGGAGGAGATGGAAGATAATAATGAAAGAAGTTCCTCCTACAAATTTGTTCCTATAAAAATTTAAAGAGAGACGAGAGACAAAAGTGAGACAATGAAGGAGTTTATCCTAACTTAATTTTTCTAGATTTGCATCTGGCTATAGCAGGGGTATACACAATAGCATTAAAATGGTTAGCACAATATATATTAGTTGCTAAGTTTTTCAAGGTGCTATAATGCTTGGAATACCTGCATAGCGCCGCTACTCAGTCCTAATAGCAGTTCATTATTGACATGCTACATCGTCAATGTCTATTTATTTATTTTAAATTGTCATCTTATTATAATATTACATATACGTGTTGTCGTCTTATTATCATATTTGTACAAATTATGCTCGTAAAATCTAAATATTCTGCAACCAAATTAGCAAGAAAAATAGCATCACAAAATATATGATTTTAACATATATGTGTCCTTGAATTTTAAATTTATCAAGATGTATATGGAATGATCTTTTATAATTGCAATGTCTTACCCTACTAAGGTTTGCCAGGATCTCAATATGTATTAGGATTTCGTGGTCTTATAGAGTTGATATCACATGGATCAATATACGCACTTTTGTAAAATCGTAATATGGCGAGGATAAAAAATGATACTATTGGTGGGACTGTGTCCAATAACATTCTTGAACACCTAAATCATGTTAAAGATATGATTAATTTGAATTTCATTGGTCAATTTGATTATTTCTTTACTCTTTACATGTCCTATGTTAAATAATGTTCATATTTTGTGTGTGAGACCTTTTAAATGGTTAATCATGATTAAACAATGTCATAATCTTCCTCACAAAAATAATGTTATACCTATTTAGATGGGCTAAGAATAATTATATATATAATCGAATCTAATCAAAATATTTTTGAATGGAACATATTTTTTTGCACTAGAAATGAAGGAAGGAGAGATAGTGTGTCTTTTTTGCCTTACTTTGTTCGTCTCGTGAAGACAGCCGCAGACCCACCTCGTGATAGTACATAGTAGTGCCCGTGTGGCCATGGACCCGGGACCACCTCGGGGGGTTGTTGAAGGCTTGAAGCTATAGGAACTGGCACGTGGGGCCCACCGGAAGTGGTGCCGGGCCGGGGCTGCGAGATGCGTTGCACTACTTTTTATCTCCTTGTTCCGTGGGCCGAATCATCCACACCCAGTCCTGCTGCACCTTTGTACTGCGGATGGAAATACTAGTACTCCGTATTTATGATTCTTCGTTGCAATTTATTTTATGGTCCTCGGTACAACTGTGACGGCACAGGAATGCAAGTGGATACTCAATAGGTTTTTTCGTCAGCTAACTAATTACGATTAAATATCATTCTAGTTTATTTGTTTACTTTCTTCAAACTACACAAACATCATTCTAGTTCATTTGATCATTTTTTTTAGTCAACCCAATAACCCAAAATATTTTAAACTTACATCCCTAAGAGCATCTCTAACCGTTTGGAAAAATTGACTTGTGAAAAGTTGTCATTTAGCAACTTGCTAAAACTTTTGGCAAGTGAATTTTTCATATATCTCCAATAGTTTGGTAAAAATAACATAGAAAAGTAGGTGCGAGAGAAGTGACGGCGGATTCCAACTTTGTAAAAATAACATAGAAACGCCGGATAGCAAGTGAAGCTGACTTGATAAATATACCAAGTAGATTGCCTCTGATTCCAACTTGGAAAAATTTAGCAAGTCATATACCAAACTGTTGAAGAACATTTTTTTCTTCTTTTCCCAATAAAACAAGGATAACAAGTCATTTTTCCAAACTATTGGAGATGCCCTAACTGCATGTCAAGAACAGTGCAAACAAAAAAAAAGCAAAACATGGAGATACTGTATAGAAGTGTAGGGTTTGTGACTTTGTGCCCTACGATCTGATGGCTTATTTTTATTCCAAAATATAATTATTGTCTTGCTTGTATTTATTGGATACGCATAAATAAATAAAAAATAAGGCATATGCCACTAGTAGAGAACAAATCTTTGGTCTTGATGGTTAAATTTGACTTAGTTCCAAATTAATTTGGACCCAGGACTAAGTCCCGGTTGGTGGCTCTAACCGGGACTAAAACCCATTTGCACCAACAGACATTTGCAGGAGGGACTTTTAGTCCCGATTTATGTTACCAACCGGCCCAAGAGTGACCTTTTAGTCCCGGTTGATGTTACCAATCCGGACCAAAGGTCTTCCACCCGGGACTAAAGGTTCCCCATGGATCAATTCAAAAGAAGAGTGTACGAGACTCTGTCACATGTGGTATACAATTGAGTTGGTAAGAGGCGAGAGGTACTGAGTTCAAATCTCACACACCGCAAGAGGTCTCCCTAAAATTTCATTTATTGTTTCGCCTGAGGATGAGCTTTAGTCCCGGTTGTAGTGGCCTGGGACTAAAGGTCCCAGCCAAACCGGGACTAAATCCCCTTCCCAACCGAGAGGGCGTTTTTTTTAGGAAGCCATTTGGCGCACTTTATTAATCATCAAACATGGTTACATCGTTCACCAAGGCTGCTAGGATACTCCTAGGGGGTTCATCAACCCAATTACAAGATAGTTTTGACCTCATAGCTAATCTGGCTATCTCATCCGCTACTTTATTACATTCTCTAGCACAATAATCTATTGAAATAGACAAAAAAAATCTTGCCATAAAAGTCGGCATTCATCATATATTGGAGCGCTTGCTGTCGTCGATACTCCTCCTTGTTTCATTGTGTCCACCACTTCAATACAGTCTGACTGGATCATAAGACGGCTACAACCCAAGTGCTGCGCTAATAACATACCTTCCTTGAGTGTCATTGCTTCAGCCATTGGCGCGTCAAGAACATGTTCATAGAAATTTGCTGCGGCCGCCACAAAGGAGCCCGAGTCCCTAATCACGACTCCAACGCTCCCCAAGCTTCTCTCTTGAATATAACTTGCATCCACATTAAGCAAGACAAAATCTTCTGGTGGTTTCTTCCACCCTGATCTAATCTTAACCTTCTTACTCCCAACCTTCAGATAATTAGTTGTAAGCGCTGCAATGGACATGGCTGATCTTGCTGGGCTTTGAACAGATTCGCCATGAACCAATTTTCGTCGTTCCCACCATAAGTACCATCCCCCGGTTAGTATAAGTTCAGCCAACCCAATATGATTCAAATGCCCAACTGCTTTTGAAAGCTTAATTATGTCAGCAACCACCATTGAACCTGATCGGTCGAGTGTAATAACCTTCTGTATATCCTCTGCCACTCCTAGCTGACTCCATATCTCCGAAGCTCGCTTACACAAAAATAAAACATGTTTAATATCCTCATATCCTTCTTGGCAACCTGGGCAGCTACTCGCCTCTCCTATATGTCGGTTTGCTAATACACCTCGACAGGGTAGGAGACCATGCAACACTCTCCACCCAAAGATTTTAATTTAATATTAACCGAGAGGGCGTATTTGCACTAGTGTGCGTGTTGCTTTGTGCTCAAGAGATGAGCTGGCAGTTTTATTTAATCATACAGTAACCGTACCGCTAGCATAATCGAGCTATCACACTCGTCCTTAGGGCCAATCTCAATGCTGAGTTTCACTTTGTTGTTTCCAAGACTGCCATGTCATATGAAATAAAATGAAACTTGAATGAAACTCTCCATTGAGAGTGAGAGTTTCATTCTAGAGTTTCATAGACATTAAATTCCAGGACTCATAGATAGTTGGTATTCATGACAAGCACTACTAGAGAATCGGCCTTTTAGCCCCGGTTTCCCAACCGGGGCTAGCAATCTGGGACCTTACCTTTAGTCCCGGGGCCTTCCCAACCGGGGCTAAAGGCTCCTACGAGGAAAAATAAATGTGCATTTGTGAGATTCAAACTCAGCACCTCTCGCCTCAGGCACGCTTACCAACTGAGCTACACAACCCACGTGATGTAGTTCTGGATGTTTTCCTTTTGAATCCACTCGGGAAGGGCCTTTAGCCCCGGTTGATAACACCAACCGGGGCTAAAAGGACCTTTAGTCCCGGTTGGTAACACCAACCGGGGCTAAAGGAACCTTTAGCCCCGGTTGGTGTTACCAACCGGGACTAAAGGTTCAGGACCTTTAGTCCGGGTTGATAATACCAACCGGGACTAAAGATTCACCTTTAGCCCCGGTTGGTGTTATCAACCGGGACTAAAGGTCTTTAGCCCCGGACGCAATTTTTTGCCGAGGCTAAAGCTCAATTGAAAGATCGTCCAAAGGCCTGTTCTCTAGTAGTGAAGAGAGTTTCATCTAGATGAAACTCATTTCTTCTCTCTCTTCTTAAATACAATGTCATGTCATCGAATATGCCTATGTGGCAGCATATTTAATGCAAATGAAATTCTCATTGAGATTGGCCTAACAAATGGCACACACTCAAAGGTACTATTCTTTTTATGTGGACCCATGTGAGGAAAACGTCGATCAGCTCTCTGTTGAAGCCTTATTTCTTTGTGCTGCTATTATTTTACGTCACATAAACGAAAGTGTTTGTTTATTCAACGCCCTTAGTTTACTTTGGCTCAAACCTCAAACTTGTCCTAGCTACTCCTCTCCAATTTATAAACTATATAGGTCATTTTAGTTTTACGCTATATCCTATATCAAACTTCTCTTGATTTTCACTAAAAACCTGTTTGGATAATATGCAATTAACAATTAACTGCTAAGAAATAGCTAAGGTCCTATTTGAACCTTAACTAGTGAAGCAACTAATGTATTATCTACCACCCAAGTAACAATTAACTATTAACCAGTCTATATCACCTAACGCAACTAAGGCCCTCCGCAGTGTTGAGTTTGAGTAGTGCTTCAAAAGGAGAGAGAGTGTTTGAGATTCACTCTACACACTACAGCATGCGGTGCCTGCACTTGGATTTTTGGGAGCGGTGCAAGTAGAGGAACCGGTGCTCACTTGAATAAAAAACTACATATTTGTTGCATGTCATTATTTCTATGCCTACTTACACCAATGCCGTACGTCCTTGTTTTCTTTTTTATTTGCATGCTGGATTCTATGAGTGGTGCTCATCATTGCAACTCAAAAGAGACCGATGCCAGAAATTTGTGATGTGACCCCGTTTTGTTTTTGGCTTCACTCCACATTGTGGAGGGCCTAATGGTTAACTAGGTGGATCTATGTGAGGTCTAAACTTATAGAAAATATAATTTAATAATGAGTTTCATTAGTTCTCCATAAAAAAAAAGTTTTGACAGTGTATTTATTTGAAATATATATAGATATTGATATGTTTTCTAAAGTTTAGTTAACGAGAAACAAAATAAGATACTCCATATGTTTTTAAGAAAATATTTTTTGGTTAAATTAAATTATAGTTTCAAACAAAGGATATATATAGTAGAATTTAGAGTAAAGATAATATTTAAAGGTAGTCACTCGTCAAATGAATTGGATGCCACTACAAGTTTACATCTACAAATCGATACAGTTCGAGCACCAAGTGAGTTTTTTTTAATAGAAAGTCACTTGACGAGAGCAGAAAAGAAGCAAATGAGGCGTGGCATCGACAGGCACTGCCGCACTGGTACCATAGTGCTGTTGTGGAGCATATATCTGTCCAGTGCTGGCATCTAATGCCAGCTTATCTCTCCTGACGTGGCGCCACCAACTGGTGTTCCCATCATAGTAGGTTACCTAGCGCGTCTGGTTCACGGATTAGCATCATTGGATCCCGCGTTCGATCCTACACGTACTGTTTGTCTGATGTACTTCCTCTACCCACAAAAAAAATATGATTATGAAAAGCGTGCCGTTTAAACTATTTTAACTTTGATAATCAGGTTTATAGTAAATAGTATTAATATTTATATCTTAAAATAAATTTGTTATGGAAATATACTTTACAACTAATCTAATGCTGCTTATTTTGTATTAGTATTTTTTTTCATAATTTTAGTCAAAGTTTACTACGTTTGACTTCTCGGTACGTGAGAGTTGTATTTTTTTTTTATGGAGGGAATAGAAAAAAAAAACTGTCCATCATCATACCCTCTGCCAACATAATCATGTTATCTACTCGTTCCTCTAAAAATAGTCGATCGAACCCATATAGGACGTGTTGATGTTGGATGGGGACACACCTCAAACCAAACATAAGTATATCTAGAAGATGTACTCCCTCCGTATAGAAATAGATAACGTTTTAGACATCGACACGGTCTTCAAAGTATAATTTTGACTCTCTTTATATAAAAAAATATTTATCAAAAAGAAAGTGATATATGTATATTTTTATGAAAGTATTTTTTCAAGATAAATCTATTCATATGGTTTTTATATTTTCGAACTCAATAGTTTGAAAGTTATTTATGATTTATATTTCTAATCTTTGATCAAAAACTTGTTCAAAACGTCATCTATTTACTATACGAAGGGAGTACATACGAAGAGGAGTTGTATTGACCGAGCATAATTTTGGAAAGCTCAACTGACATAGTAGTAAATCATGTTGTTTTTGTCATAAAGATGAGATAATTAGGTATTTGTTTTTTGAATAGCGCTTTGCTTGCTTTATTTGATCAATTATTCATGTGGCTACCAGACTAACTAAACCTTGCAGTGTTTATCAATATTTTGGTGAATGGTTAGATGGATTCAGTAAAGAATTAAAACCACTACTTCTGCTTGGAGCGGCTGCTACTACTTGCGGGTCACTTTGGCTTAGTAGACAAGACAAAAAAAATTAAAAATAAAAAACACATTTTCCGGTGGAAGTTATCTATTTGGTCATCCACTGGCCATATACTTGAGCTTTGTAGAGAAGATGACTTCTCAAGACTTGATTGTGGTGGCCCCGCAGCAATTGACGTAGGTGCTCAATGATATTTTTTTCCGAGCACATGAGGGGCGATTTAATCTACGAATTGATAGTCATTAGACTATGTTAATCTTCTTTTAATTTTGTGTCTATGTGCCTCTTTATTAGACAAAGGCCATATAATGCTAGAGAATTCAATAAAAGCTTCCTTTATCAAGAAAAAGAAGATGTTCATACCAATTACGTGTTATGACGTGGTGCTGCGTGGTATGCCAAGACACCCAAGTTCGGCTCCGTTTGATAGCCGAAGTTGCTCAATGCGTAGCTCGGTGGCTCACTAGATGGGTTCAGGGTCTCCACTTCATGATGCTTCGGCCACGATTCGAGCTCTTTGAAGCTAGGAACGTCTCCAATGACTCCTTCGTCCAGACGTAAAGACACTCTTCGATAATGCTTCGGCTTCGTGCGAATGAGGCACAAAGCGGATAAAAACACTAAGACGGAAGCGAAAGGGCATCGACTCTAGGTGAGCATGGCTTAGGCAGAAAGGTAGGGTCTCAACGAGTGACATAGAGGGAGGTAGCTCGAGAGGATAAGGAAGAGACTAGGGAGGGAGAAAGGGGAAATAAGAAACAAGAGAGGAAAATAGCAAAGAAAAAAAAAGAAAGAAAAAATAAAAGCATCACAAACATTTCACCATTATTTCTATACTAAGGAGTTGTTTTATCAAAGATTTTACCAAACAGTTTCGCACCGCCAATGAAGCTGTGTAAATTGTTGCACAAGTGAAGCAGAGTTGTAGAAGCAAACAAGACAATAATATCTATTCTTAGTTGAAGTCTTGGGGACTTGCATCAATTTAACACCTACCAAATGACAACAATAAGCATAGCTGTCGCTGCCAGCTCAGCCGCCGAAGTTTCATCAAACCCAGCAGAACATTAGCAAAATTCCCACCTCAATCATTTGCGATGCGGGCCCCACTCGAATCCCCTCGCCAGTCACTAGTCACCACACCCTCTCCTCCGTCCTCCCGCCATTTTAACCGACGCTGCCGGCCTCACCGTTCCATTCCAGCTCGTCTCCTCGAATACAAAAGCCGCACACCCGCAGAGCGTCCAGCTCCACCAATCGCAGCTCCGCTGCCCTGCCCTCCACCTCCTCCTCATCCATGGACGAACCGCCGCTCCATCCACCACTCCTCCCCCACGCCCTCACAACCGGCGAGTAGCACCTCCTCGCTGCTCGTCCTTGCCTTGACGGATTCAAATTCGCGGAAAAGAAGTCTTAGATTCACTTGCCTTTCAGCCGTGCCGCGGGGGCGGACGGATTCACTGGGCTTCTTCCCGATGTCCACGGCGGCGGCCGGGCAGGAGGTGGCGCCGGCCATCGTGGCCGTGGCCGAGGCGGAGGAGTGGGAGGTGTGCGCGTGCTGCGGGCTCAGGGAGGAGTGCACGCCGGCGTACGCGGCCGGCGTGCGCGCGCGGTACGGCGGGCGCTGGCTGTGCGGGCTCTGCAGCGACGCCGTGGGCGAGGAGGTCGCCGCCGGGGGCGGGTCGGTGCTGGAGGTCGAGGCGGCGATCGCGGGGCACGCCGCCTTCTGCCGCGCGCTCGGCGGGCGCCGGACGCCGGCCGCGGCCGAGCGGCTCATCGCGGCGGTGCGGCGGCTGCTCCGCAACGCCGACGCCGGCGGCAACGGCAAGCAGGAGGACAAGGCCGTGGTGGTGGTGGAGTTCCAGGAGGCCGCCTCTTGAGTCTTGACCGCCTGAAATGGGGACGGATCGAAGATTTGTTCTTGCAGGCGGCGCTAGCTAGCTACTCTGCTAGTCCTCTTTTCGTAATTTTCATTTTTATTTAGTTCTGAATATTTGTATGCTTAAATTCTGAACGCTGAAATTTCTCCAGCCCTTGTACAAGCTCATAGGAGATGTGAAGAGCATCAGAAATTTTGGAGGAAAGGGACTGTGAGAGATTTGGAGTATATATAAAAGCTACAAGATGGGAGAATCCCATCTTTGATGTCATTTAGTTCAAAGTCATCCAATATGTACATTTATGATTTAACACTCCTGAGGATTGAAGATGCCAATCATTTCTGGCTGAGGGTAAGATGCCAGCCAATACATAGAGAAACCGAAAGATGCAGAGGCAGAGGTGCGGTCCAGTGGAAATACCTTTTTTTTAGACTAAATCACAGACCTTTTTTCAGATATACTCTATTAAGACTTTGTCAAATCTAGCAGGATTCTACTAGCACAAGACAAACATTCGTGCAAGTGAATACAATACAAACTACGGAGTATCTTAAATTCCAAGATTAACCGGCTATTATTAGTGCTGGTTAGTGGTTACATGGCATGGATTCTTTACTAACAGAGCATGGAGGACAATACAATCCACAATTGTTCAGATCAAGCGAGAGTCTGAGGATCGCTTTGAGTAAATAATACAGAAATATATAGTTGCATTGCATATAACTACTTTTTTACTCATCACAGATGCAGTGGAACTCTGCAACTTGCAGATGCTAGCCACTAAAGTGTAGTCCAAAGCAAGGATTGATGATATCTAAATTGCACATTGCAATAAAGCCAAGTCACTGAATACAAAAACCATCCAGATTATAAGCTAAGTAACTGGGCACAAAAGTATAACTATTGTCACTTAACTTGTTGGTGATATGCTTGGCCTTTTCAAGTAAGATTTGTTCTTATCTGCTGGCCTCCATGGGAAACCATGTTAATGTTCCTTGCCACCACTACCACTACTACTTTGCTACTTATATTCTTTAATTAATCAGAAGAGGAGTAAGATTGATGAAGTCAACGTTGCTGAAAAATAAATAAACTTCGTGAATCATCTGTCTTATAAAAAAAAATAAACTCTTGATGTTGAACTAATGGCTGTTGATTGGTTGAAGGAGATGCTAATCTTCAATGATTTTGTTGGGCTTATTGGAGTGAGTAACAATCATGCATGGCTATTGGCTGTGACTGTGAATGTGATGCAAATCTTCACGTGCGCCAAATTGAGCCCAATCAGGACCCATGATTTCTTCCGCAATTTTTTCTCGTCGCGCGTCCCACGTCCGACATGAAGAATCCATTCCTGTGATTTTAGTGAGGATTCAGGGCTCCCTCGTCTGTCCTATAAACATTCAGACAGCGGTCGTTATCAGTTATCACATACAGTACTAGTACACAGGCAATTCATAAACTGCCGGATCCTACGCACTAATTCTGTCGGCGTGTCTTCAAAACTTACCAAATACGCATTAACTAATTCTCTTCAGAATTTCATAGTACCCAGCATTCAATTCGAAATTTTCTGCTGAAATACAGTGCTAATTCGGTTCCTCTGTTGCTGTTCTTTCAGTTCAGAGCGCTGGCGGTCAGACTTGATGATGGCGTTGGCGAGGTCGAATCTTCCATGCGCGACGTAATCATCGATCGCTTCTTCTTCATGGAGCACTAGACCAGTGCACCAATGGCGTGCAGTGCAGATCATGATGATGTGGCCACCGATTACCATCCCCTCTCCCCGAATTTAAAACTCGATTTCGTACGAGAGTTTTTGTCTTGGCCATGGAATTTTTACAGGCCCGTTTCCATCAGGAACCTGGACCACTGGATTAGAACCAATATACGCGTAGCTTTCGCCTTTCGATCATACCATGCACAGATCTTTCCTGCGCATAGTGTTCCTGGCATATTCGCCTCTCATGATGACCTGCCTCTTTTTTTTTCGATGAAAGGGAACCTGTCTCCAATTTTCAGAAAAGAACAAAGGGACATATTATGATGAGTTGGCGCCTCATCTGTCAGGTTTTGATATCTAGATTAGTGTGCGCTAATGCGCCGGTCGCACTGGACACTTTGGCCTCCTAGCTGTTGTTTAACATCTTTCTTAAGATGATTTTTTTTAGAAAAGAGGATATATTAAAAGATAATATCTAAGCTTCTGCATCGACTAATGCATATGGTTGTCTAGAGAGAAGGGAACCTTCAAAACAAACATAGCGGAAAAAACGTTTATAAGAAACCCCAACTAAAGAGCAAGTCTGATTCTGAATCTTCAGCCATGATTCGCAAACACCTCCATCGTCACTGTCTCAATAGTCCTGCAACTTATCTTCATCGAGTGGCGATCCATCTCCTTCTGAAATAGGGACCAGGACCTCGTCCAATAAGTCCCTATGAAGATAACCTGCAAATAAGATGGAACTAGAACCTTGTCAAACGTGATATCATTTCGAGTTAGCCATATCGCCCAACAAATTGCCTATGAACAAATCTGAGATCTCAATTTCCTATTTATTCCTTCCAACCAGCCTGTGAACAAATCATATATGCTAATTGGCGGTGTTAAATTAAAGGAAACATGAACAATTCTCTAGATGAATTTAGCAAAATGACAGTCAAAGAGAAAATGTTGTATAGACTCGTTTGAGGAACAGAAACAACATTTTCTATCTCCTTGCCACTGCCGTCGTTATACTTCCATGTATATATATATATATATCATTTTATTTTTCAAGGTCAGTAGGCCTATTTTAGAGTTTGGAACACGGCCTCAAATTTTGACGGCACGGCCCTGCTAGTAGTAGTATTGTGATTCACTATTTTCGTTAAATACTAGTAGCAAGTCATTTGGGAGCCTGGAATGTTCCAAAAGATGCCATGGTTGGTTGGTTATAATTATAAAAAGGAAGCCAGCAAGCGTTGTTTTCCTGGCGAGGAGAAAGCAACCGTTTTGGTAGCTTAAGATGTCTCGAGTTGCCTCACGATTTTATGTAAACAGGAGCATTTACTGATTGATTGATTGATTTATATATTTTTGCTGAGGAACACAAACTGTGCCATCTTATCTATTACTACTAAAGAATACTCCGCGTGTTATTCTGGAAACATTCAAATAAATTAGATTAAATATGCTATGAAAAAACATAAACAAAAAACCCTCAGGACAAAGCGAGGAAGAGCGACCCTGGTCCCTGGGAGATGTGGGTACTGCGGGCTCCAGACCCGGGGTGGCAGGAAGGGGTTGATTTACTGATTACTGGCCACCGGACCGGACCAGGGGTGGGCGCCGGCGGGCGGAGGCTGGTGGGCGCCGGCGGGCGGACTCCCGGAGTGAGCACCGGCGTTGGGTTCCTCGGCTGCTGTAGCTGGTGGCGGGTCGTGGATCATGTACTTCCTCCGTCCCTAAATAACTGTCTCTAGAAATCTGTGTTTCTCTTATAAACACATTTTCCGGATAATAATTAAAAAGAGACGACGTTTTTCGGATGATAATTAAAAAGGGACGGAAGGAGTACTCGCCAACGCGGCGTCGGCCACTCGGCCCACCGAGGCTCTTGCATGTCTCAGTGAGAAACTCACTGAATTGATGAATTTGCACGAGTACATCGAGGACACATGTCTCTTTTGGGTGTTGTTGTCCTTTTTATAGTGCCTGATCATTGACGCTCCAAACCCCAGCAGCTCAATTTAAATTCAGGAGCGAAGCTTGCACATACTGTATTGGATTCAAAAACAATATAATACCGCATTTACCCGTGTGTTTTTTTTAAAAAAAACAATACGGGCCTTTCATGAATAATGAACGACCGGTGCATTCATAAGTTCATATGGAGATGCTGTTAGGTACGCCGCGGCACGTGACCCCCGGCGGCGAGCTTGGCGCCAGCAGCTCGTACGGCAGCACCCCGGCGCCGCACCGGTTCTTCTTGCGCTGGTCCGCGTTTCGCCTCTCGATGGCCTCCTCGGCGCGGCGCACGTCGGCCTCGAACATGGCGTGCGCGTCCACGGCGGCCGCGTCGCCCGTCCACGGCTCGTCGCGGCCCTCGCCGAGGTACTCCTCGTCGGGGGAGTGCGTCGACAGCGTGTCCACCACCGCCATGAACTTGGTGGCCTCCAGCACCCCGGGCATCGCGTTCAGGAAGAACCGGTGCGGGTCCGCCAGGAACGCCGCGTACTCGCCCGCGTCGCGCTCCGGGCCCGGCAGCAGCCGCCGCATCAGCGGCGGCCGGTTCGGCACGTACCCGCCCAGCGGGTACTGCCCGAAGTTGAGCGCCGCGTGCTGCGCCGACGCGAGCCAGATGAGCGTGGTCAGGACGGACGCGAGGTCCGCCGGCGTGGAGAGCGAGGGCCACCAGGGCGCGTGCCGGATGTCGGCGTGCCCGACGTGGACCGTCTCGTGGTACCACCCCTGGAGCTCGTCGTCGGACTGGACGGTGCCGGCGTCCGGGTAGTAGAGCTGCACGTACGACTCCACCCAGTTGCGAATGGCCGACCACAGCAGGAGCCCGTCGTTCGCGTAAGGGTAGTCGTCGATGAGGAGCCTGATGCCGTGAGGCTGCGACGCGTCCTCCACAGCGACTCCCCTGATGAGAAGAGATGACGAAGCACGGGCGGGATAAATGTCAGTCAGTGGCCATGACGGTGAAGAGAGCTTTCTGATTAAATTTGCAAAATCAAGCAGCAGCATTATAGCATGCCTGCGGACGAGGTCAGAAGGGAGGCCCTCCAGGTCGAACCGCCAGTGGTTGAGGTAGTATGCAGCGCTGATCTCGAAGGAGACAGGGCCAGGGGTGAAGCACGACTCGATGACGCCGTCCGCACTGATCAGGCTCTGCCGTGCAAGCGCATTGATCTCCAGCGTGTACCGCATGTGGGGGTGTAGGAGCTTGAAGACTGGGTGCATCGCACTCATTCGCCGATGCGCTGCCAATATGAACGGCTCCATTATAGCGTGCGTCCTCAGCCTGGAAGAGTTTGTCGGATGGTGCCATGCATTAAGTGTTTCAGGATTGACATTATTCAGAAATCGACTAAACTGACAGTGGTAATGCACTACGATGCATGTTCACCATATAACAGTTCATTCTGGAATCCGTACCAGTGATTAACGAGCTGATGAACACCGGCGTCATTGGAGCTGACATGAGCTTTGGCAAGCATCCACAGCCAGTTGGAGGTAGCATCACTGGGAGGAGTGAGGACCTTGCTTGGCCGGGGCTCGCCTGCCTTGCCTGGAGGAAGGCTAAGTTCAATAGCAATTGGTTTCAATGTGCCGGCTTTGGTAAGAAACAAGATTGTCCGGGTTGCATATGCCTTCCGCCCCTCTATTGCATTAATCCGGTCCAAGAATGGCAGATAGACATCATGGTAGTCCAATATGAACAGCTTTGCCTCGTCCACTGCCTGCATTCATGATGCAAGATGCACGATCAGAATCAGAAGAAGGTATTTCATTTGTACATAACGAACATAACTTTCGACTTCATCATATCAACGGTACCTGTTGTACTGTGAGTCCATTGAGCTGACCAGCGATGTGCGCTTCCGTGATCGATGATTCTGGTGAGCCATAGATTGCAGGATCCAGCTTGCTCACTGGTGGGAAAACCTATTTCCAAATAACCGCTCAGTAAAGTAGTACTGTATAAGAAGGCTATGTATTACTGGGGTTGGTCGATATTAGCAATATACTTATGTACGCAATAATCAGGTTTTCAGTTCATTACCATGAGCCTGGTGATGCTAACTGGGTTTATTCCTGCCACAGTCTGCCGAGCAAACTCATCATCACGGAGCCATGCAAACTTGTCCTCTGCATAATCAAAGTATGAGCATTAAAGCAGCAGTTCACTGGACATGAAGGCACTTGAATCTGAAGAACATCTGGCATTGGCACACCAGTTTCAAGCCAAAAATGTAATAGATTTTACTTACTGGAAAGAATTCTAGGTGTATCATAGCGAAGCATCCCCTCACTTGATTCCTGAATCTTCTGAACAAGGGGTATCTTTTGGAACAGGTGCTCCTGGAGACCCAACTTCAGCCTGAGGCCCTCCTTGTAGAGATTATCAACGTGGTGGAAGCCTTGGAAGCTGTGGGTCTCAGCTGAGATGGTTGCAATCATCGATGGGATAAGCGTGTGAAGTACTGCCCGCAGCCTCCCTGATGAGAAGGCACCTTGCTTCAGCTCCTCAAATGCCTCATCCCGAGGTACGTATATCCGGTGTGGTTTCTCTACTCTGCTCTCAGCCAGCATGTCTACACCACAGGTAAATGCACAAATTAGCTACAGTGTTTCTATGAGGTGAAATACAGGCATGCTTAGTTTCCCAAATTTAGAGCAATCATTTTGTAGTAAACAGCTTGATTTAAATCTTAAATGCCATAATTTACCATAAGAGTTGGTTGATAAAATTTAGTAAAACCCTCCAGTGGTAAATCATTACAGGCTGGAAACTCAGTGTCATTAAAAGGATAGAAGAAAATTAGTGGAGAGACACGATGACAAATACTTTTTTCTGTACATTATTCTAGGCGTTGTAGTCAATATCATGGAGAGCATCCAAGAGACAATATGCCTAAGAATGGAAAAGGGAAAATACAGGGAATACAACTCAGTGTGGATACAGCCTGTTGGTGTTCCTGGTTGCTACTATCTTTTGGTCATGTACATCCAACCTAACTAACTGAAATGTCCAGTACTTATTAAGACTCTTGACCCAGGACATTTCCGTGTTCCTGATCTGAATCCGTTGAATTGTTCTGCTGAAATGTGATAACTCAAATTTTTATCTTCTCCAAGAAGCGTGTGGAATAGATTCTGCAATCATATTGTCCAATCTAATTTCTATCTTCCTCAAGTTAGTTGTAAAGCAAAATTCAAAAGTCATATGTTATCTTGTTCAAAATTTGAACACCATCGACCCACATGGTGAAGGTGGCGGATGGGTGAAGCTGTCAAGTCTGAAAGTGACAAGGCATTTGATCAAAGTAGAATTGGACATGCACATATGCCATTGTGGCTATAGTTGGAAAGTAACAAGCATCATTTTGCCTTTGGCCAAATTCTAATTGCCATTATCTGCAAACGTTTTTTCCAAAAGGTAACAGAACTTCTGGTTTTTGAAAGAACAACAGCACTTACTGGTATCAGTTGGTGGACGACCAGTTCGGCATCGCCGTGGGTAAGGGATCTTGTCACCTCCAAGGATTGGCCTGATGAACTCTTTTCCCCGATCTGGATTCCCCAAATCATTGTATGTTGCATAATCATATATTCTGTCAGATAACTTCCGTACTCCTGTGCCATCTCCTCTAAGGTCCTTCAGCTCCTTATCCCTTAGTTCTCTAAGCCCGGGTGGTGTTTCAGATGGTAAATATGGCTGCATGAGATTATCTAGGTCTTATCAGAAATATGATGTCGCAAATTCCTAATGAATAAATTCTTAATATTAGTTACGTTCTCATAAAGAGGAATAAATGTAATCTGTTTGATGCTTAAAGGCAGCATATGGTTACACTACACCCTAAATAAGTCTAATGCTGCGACTACACATAATTATGGATTTTCAATTGTTCTTGTCCTATTATCTACTAAACTGTAAGAGATCAGCAGAGTATTAAATTTGAAAGGGCTTGTAAAATTTGGAAATTTACTAAAATACACAGGAACATACAGTGCAAGGGATTGACGACTCACTAAGTTCAGGTACTACAGATATGTTCTACTGAGGCCTACTCATAAGCTGGTCATTTGAACAGTGCATAGACAACAACATATCAATTAATTATGCCTTTAGACTGGGCTCCACGTTTTATAGTGAATGCCCTCCTTTCGCTACCAACATCGAAGAAAAGGATGCATGACCAGCTTAGCTTGCCAACTGAAATGGTGATCATTTGGCACAGGACTGATGTAGCAGGCACATACTAATGATGATTGGTGATAATCTAGTACCAGAAAGTCCAGGTCCAGGCATAGGTCGACAGCACGTTTTTCTTGAACTGGTAAGAAAATAAAAATGCTTACTAGTACTACCTTTCTCTTTAGCAGAAAATGCTCATTACCTTGTTACTGAAGAACACCCTCTTTCCCGGCAATTCCCTGGTGGACTGCACCCAAGAGTTGCAGGCAAAGTGCACAGGACCACACGGCAGCCCACCCTCGACGACGATGCTCTCCAGGAAGAACTCCCGGTGGTGCCGGTTGGCCACGGTGATGGCGCCGGGCTCGCCAAAGTCTGAATCCACCATGAACTCAGCCGTGTAGACGACGTGCTCTCCCTTGACACTCCTCTTCTGGCACCAGTCTTTGATCGATGCCTGGCCGCTGTGCAACGGTTTCTTGGTCCCTGCCGATGATTCACGTGGCACGACCCGGGAACGGGAAGGTTAGGACGACCATGAGAAGAGAAGTCAAATATGTAGACATGGAAAGCGACTGTATCAGCTTTGGATGGCGATCACATGGTGAGAATGGAGAGACGGCGAAAACATGTCTCGTTCAGTATTGCATAGTGACTCGTTCGAGCTTGAATTATTCAGAGCAGTGATCAGGACGGGGACTACTGCTAAAAGTAAAGGGAGGCTATAACGTTCTGCAGTGCTGTAAAAGATCTGCTCCATTTGTTCTCTTCTTGCAGGAATCATGGTCAAGCGAAAGATGCCAGCGGTTAAAAAGTAAAACGGCTCCAGATATTTGGTTCGTTCCTTGTTTGTTGTGATTAAACAATCTGTTGGAAAATGCAGAGCGAATATACTACTAATGCGGAGAATGAGAATCACACACGCGGACGCGCCTTGGTTTATCATGTCTCCATTATTGAAGATCCGCAGAAAGATCTGTTGATCATGTGCATCTACTACTCCGTCCGTGAATAGATGACGTTTTCGGTGTTCGTGCCACAAGTTTGACTGGATTTGTAGAAAATATGTGCAATATTTATATCTCCAAATAATTTTGTTAAAAAACTAGATTCAAAGATCTTTCCAATGATACCAATTATGAGACTAATAGATGATAGTTGTTATTTATAAAAATTGCCAGTAATTGTTTCTCGGGAAGCGAAAACGTCATCTGTTTAAGGACGGACGGAGGGAGTAGTTAGCATCTTCCCTGATTGCCGGTGGTGCCACCTACCGATCAGGGCGGTCAGTCAAGAACAGGCGGAGATGCCCAAAAAGGCAAAAGCTTTGCACGTCGAGCCCCCGATAGCTCCTCTAACGACTACCAAAAGGAAGCGAAAATTCAGAGGCAGCTCGAAAAGTTTGTGGAGACTTGTCAAGAGCAGGCAAGCAGGTCAACTCGGAGACAACAAAAGGGTAGGCCGGACGGACGGCGCGCGGTGGTGGATTCAATTGGACGAGGAGCGAGGGGGCGGAGGCGGTGTGAGTGCTTACTGGGGTGGATCTTGGTGCTGACGAGCTCGAGCGCGACGCTCCGGCCGACCATGTCCCAGAGCGCGTCGAGGTGGCCGGCCAGCGCCTCCTTGAGGTCCTCCTTGTGCTTGCGGCGCACCGTGAGCGCGGCCCGCACCAGCACCTTCTCGGGGCGCCTGCCCTCCGGCGCGCCCTGCTGCTTCCCGGTCCCGGGCGCCGCGAGCCTCGGCAGGTCCTCGCTGATGGCCGCCACCACCTTGAGCCGCCGATGCCGCCGCTGCGGCGCGCGGTGGTGGAACGGCGCGAGGCAGAGCCCGCTCGCGCCCCGGCGCCCCGGCACCGCCGCCGGCCTCGCCGCGGCTGGCCCCCGGCGGAGGCCCGTGAGCTCCCTGCATGGCGCGGCCATGCTAGTAGCTGCTGCGCCTGGGATCCTCGGTTTTGGCCAAGCGGGAGCGGGAGCGGGAGCTAGTGAGGTGAGGTGGTTGGCGGCGTCGTGATGGAGCAGCAGCACCACCACCAGCAGTGACTAGGATTTTAGCAGAGGAGGCGGCGTGTCGACTGCCTCGGCCTCGTGCGCCGGCTCTTTTATATATTTGCAACAACAAGGGCAGAACGGAACGGAACGGAACGGAGTGTTGGTGGCCCTGCTCCCTGTTCCTCCTGTTTGACCTGAGAATGAGAAAACAGGCAGCTACCATTGATCGTTGAACAGCTAGCTTGTTCTACTGTGAATGAAAACCGAAGAATGGAATTATAAGAGGTTGGCGACAGCAGCAGCAGCTGCTATTCATCTGAAACCGCGTTTGTTCTGATGGACATGGCAGATCAGGATCATCAGCAGCTGTTTGAATTCAAAATTGAACAGCTCCGAGTCATATGAAAAGGATTTTGGCTTCTCTCTCGCAAATCGCAATGATAGGTCGGTCGTACTTCCTCCGTCCCATAAAAAATGACGTTTTTGACTTTTGCACTTATCGTTTGACCGTTCGTCTTATTTAAAAAAATTTCTACAAATAATAAAATAAAAAAATTATTATTAAAGTATCTCTAGTGACAGAATAAATTATCACAAAATAAATAATATTTATACAAAATTTTTGAATAAGATAAATGGTCAAATAAGAAGTCTGAAAATCTAAAACGATATTTTTAATGGGACCGAGAGAGTAACTCGTATGGTATGTACAGTACTACTACTTGCTATCCATGCATATCCATGGGCCCATGAACACCGTGAAGCCGCCCACGGTTTCCGTTTGGTCCATCCGGCCGAAATTTCACACCGCGTCGGATAAAAAAAAAAGACGAATCTGGGTCCCAGAATCCACGGTGCAGCAAAATTCATGTAAAAAGCTTGGCTCATTTCGGCACGTTCCTTTTTTTTTCTGTATATGTGCTTATTAAAAGAAGTTGGTTGGTGCATGATGGTCATGGTGTGTGCTTATCTTGCTGATCATTGTGGGTATACTATATTGTAGGAGTAGTACCAAACGAAGAAAGGCTTTATTTTGCGATGTTGTTGAATTAGAGTGACGTAACTGAAGTTCACTGATGATGCTCCTACTACAAGAAGCAACGGCAGGCATGTGCGCGTGCGGATAAAGAAAAGGCACATCTAGCCTTTTCACGAGATGAAAAAAAAGGGCGCGTACCCTGTTCAGGATTCAGGAACGATGCTTTGCATGCTTATAAGGAAAAAAAATGCAAATATCTGAGTTAAGTTAACAATTTGTTAAACTCAGATAAACATGTGCCGTCACAAATCACAAAGTATCCAACCATATCTAGGATGCGGTAAAGTTAACAATGTAAACTCAGATAGTGGTATTATGGTTCAGTGGTCCAATCCAACTAGCAAAGCACAGCCCTCCAGGCTCCAGCACCACAGCGCTCCGTGCAGGTCGACGCGGCCGCCGGCCGTTGCCCGTCTGGCCTCGTCAGTCAGATGATGGGTCATGCACTCTCGACGTGGACAGTCTTGTGAACATCGTGTCGCTAATGGCGCCGGTGAAAGAAAAAATGAGGCTGGGCTGTGGGGACAGAGAGAGAGAGAGAGAGAGAGAGGGACGTGCCCCTTGCCTGCTCGTCTTTAGGCCGGTGGGCGGTGCCATCCCAAAATCAAATCCAACCCGTTTCTTCCACCTCCTTTTGCCTTGTGCTCGATCATGTTGGCCACCACGGCTTGCTTCAGTGCGTTGACTGCATTTGGAAGTTGTATTAGTTGATCAATGATGCTGTTTTCCCAAGAACGCACTGCCTGGCCTTTTTTGACGTTCCTGGGAATGGGATTCCTGCCGGGCATGTCTCCCACTAGGGAATTGAGAATCGGGGGATGTTTTCAAGTACCGACACCGTGCGTGCGTGTTCCACGCTTGCAGACAAAGGGCATTGCGAATCTCTTGTTCTGATACGTACTCCGTACTCCCTACCAAGGAGCAGTACTCGACCGCCGACCAGATTTGAGGCCATGTTTATGTTTAGTTCCAACAAATTTTCAAGAGACTCTCACATTGAATCTGTAGACGTATGTATAAAACATTAAATATATATAAGAAAATAATTAATTGTATAGTTTATCTGTAAATATTGAGACGAATCTTTTGAGCCCAGTTAGTCTATGTTTAGACAAAGTTTATCAAATAACAACGAAAATACTATTTACATAGAGCATCTCCAAGAGTTTACCATTTGGATTTGTTAAAATTAAAATTTAAGCCCACAAATAAAGTTGAGCAGAAAGCCTGAGGCTCGATGGCACGGTCCGGAGCCCGGGAATTTGGCCCGGCCCAAGCATGGTCCGGCCGGCCGGCCCGAAACCCGCAACGGACCAGGCCTAGGCTGCACCCTCGGCCCACGGGTTGGCCCGGTATATATAATTTTTTTGCTGGCGGGCCTTTGGGCCATTCCGAGTCCCGACCGGAACGGACCTAGGCTGATGGCGCGGCCTGGTGGCCCGACTCAGCCCGACCCGGTGGCCCGCCGTGCCTTGGTTGGCCCGGTCCAATCGGGCCATGCCTAGCCCGCGGCCCGGTTGCTTATCACTACCCACAAACCTCTTTTACCAAGCTGTTTCGAAAAGATAGCAACTTACCAAAGATAACAAATTTAGGCCTCCAGATGGCAACCTGACGAAGATAACAACCACTTTTACTAAGCTGTTGAAAGGATGTATTTTTATGTTTTACCAAAAAAAAACAAAAAATAACAAGTTGATTTGAGAACTCTCGAACATGCTCTTACATTCCTCGGCAGTTGGCAGTCGGCACTCAATGTAAGAAAATCACTAGCTATACCAGGCCAAGAGCCCAATGCCACTTGCCACGCATAAAACGGGGTGGGCTTCGCTTTGCGACACGAGAAGGGCCCAGCAAGGGTTTTCCATGGCCCACCTAACCTCGCGCGCCACCCAAACCCACACCAACTCCGTTCCATCATCCTCCTGCCGTGGGTGATCCTTTTTCGTATGCCCTTGCCACGCGGCCCACCGAGATGCACCACATGGTATGGTGCCGTGCGATCTCGCTCGCCCCCACTTGGGCTTGGCTGCCACGTACACGTAGGGCTGTCCAGCGACCCGTTAAAAAATAGTTTTACTTCACGAAATACTAAAGACAAACATTCTGGCTCCGCGAAATTAAAATTCAGATCACAACACAAAAACATAGACCGTCATAAAATTGCCATCGATCTCCCTCGCATCCCTTTAAAACCCCGTTTGAGACAGCTCACTGACGCAAAAAAAAATAAACATAAAAGTTTTAAGCTAGTCATCATAGGATAAAGCATGATTTTTTTAAAAAAATATAAAACTAATTCCATAATTTTCAAGGTACAACATTTTACTAAGATTAAACAAAATTTTAGGATTTTTAGTTGCATTGTTTTCAAGTAAAATTATTTAGATAAATTTTGATTTTTTTTTGCTTTTGTATATATTTCTTAAAAAATTATAGTCTCATTTATACCTCCATAAACTTTTAACTTCGTTTGATTTACGCCCCCTCTAACATGGTGTGGCGCCACATTCGCAAACCACCATCAAAATCATCCAAGATGCAAAAACAAACGATTTTAAACGTAAAGGGATGACCATTCGTGATCGCTACATGATTTTCAAACAACGTCACCCTTTCTTTAGTGTTACTGTTTTTTCGCTAAGATAACTGTGACCATTGTTTGATTGTAAAAAAAGAGTTGCTCTATCAAACACAACGTCATTTCTACTCAACCATGCATCTATATCAATACATATACCTATGCCTGTCTAGTCTAATATTAGAGAAGAAGGTTCTTTCAGCCATCTTTTTTTCTTCCCACAATGCCCTCATGCCCCTCATCCTCTCTGTCACCTAAACAACTCATGACCTATGATCATGCAAGTTAGAACCGTGTCCTGTGCATCCAACTAGTATAGATCCGATTCCAGCCTCAATTCATCCATTCATCCATGTAACCACACGACAAGCTATGTGTATCATTAATTGCAATGCACAAGCCAAGCTCAAAGTACGAGCCAAAACTTGTGAGCCTTGCAAACATTGCAGTTGGTTACGAACATTCAAAATAGATATAAAAGTGAATTAGATTCGGATAATACCTCTTTCTACCCTAATCCATTTTTATTTTGTCAAATTCAGAGTGGGATGGATATTATAAGGATGTGTGAATATGAATATACCGAGTTGGCGGACCAGAAGCGAACTTTAGTTGGATAATTCGTATCTGCCGAATTTTGTCAATTCCATATTATCCATGTCCGCATACAAACAAATTTGGATTGTCCATAAAAAAATTTGAAAATTATCTGCACCACACTCACCCCCCAAGTTCAAAGCCATCCAAACTTAATTCTTTTCCCAACGAGCTGCATCACTATGCTTGCAAGTCTGATTCTCTATACTTTCTCCTTACCAAAAGTAAAAAAAAAAAAGGAAAAAGGTTTGCTTAGGGAAGAAGAGACCAATAATGTCCTACTTTAGGAAACAAAATAATCAGAGAACTGATATATATTCCGTGGCATGATTAGATACCACTAATAGAAGGGATAAGCTAGGTTTTATAATCTCCTCAACCTTATGTGTGCATCACAATTCACAAGGCACGCGCTTAGCACTGACGTACAGCATTCAGCGAACAACATACGATACAATACAATCTGTATGTTTAGGCTCGTAATTAGGCAACCATCCGTCTCCAGCCAAGCGTAGACACTTCAAAAAGGTAAAGATAAAGTAGTTTGGTAGCCTAAAGCAAACTTGTTCAAAGATTCTTCGTGTGGGATTCAGCTGCCCTGCGTACTCGATCGCCAAAGCATTATCGCCATGTCTCATCGTCTTGCTTCAGATGTCATACTTCATCCACATTGCTTGGCTCACAATGATCAACGAGTTCACAGGCAGCCTCCATGTTGCTGTTAGGCAGGGTACACAGATGAGTCATTGAGACACATCCACACTCAAATAACTCTCTATATATTCCTTGCTTTCATTGCCAAGCTAATAACTGTTTGTGCATTCAGAAGGACTATATATCTATCTTCTACCTCAACTGCTAGAAAGATCGAGCTACATATACAGTGCGTTCTGCCATGGGTGCATACACAACCATAGCTCCAGTTGTCAGCAAGATCTTCTGCAGCTCTTCGCATGCCGTGCTGATGGTGCGCAGGCGTCCTCCTACCGTGAACGGTGGCGGCCTTGTTGTTACAAACCAGGATCAGAGGGCCGCTTTCAGCGTCGATGGCTGTGGAATCATCGGTGCTAGCGGGCAGTTGATCGTCAGGAGTGGTGATGGCAGCGCAATCCTCTTCATCCACAAGAAGGTGAAAAAAAATTCAGGAGCTAATAAGCTGAAATAAGCCTCTGAATGTTTCTTCTCTGAATGTTTCCATCAAACTTCCTGATGTTTCATTTCTTAACGCATGCAACAAAATCTCCAGCTACTACTTCGAGTTGCTGAAAAACTAACGAGAAGCCTGATTTCGCAGGGAGGTGTGGTTCAGGCGTTGAGTGTTAACAACTGGTGGAGAGGATATCTGACAGACTATGGTGAGCCAAGCAAGCTGGTTTTCAGCTTGCAGGATCCTAAGCCTGTCCTCTGCATGAAGGGTGACGTCCGGGTCACCGTGGAACCCAACGGGACAAAGAGGCACTGGGACTACGAGGTGACTGGATCCTTTGCTCAGAGGTCTTGTGCCATCAAGAACCGAGCAGGCCAGGTTGTAGCGCAGGTAAAAACTCCACACAGCCAACAGGACTTTAATTACAGGTAGATCAAACAAATTACGTTATGATTGTGATGCAACGGGTGATGCTGTGTTTTTTGCTCGATCGACAGATTGGTGCGAAGGGGATGATGGCAGGCAGGGACGTCTACCAAGTGGTGGTGCAACCGGGCTATGACCAGGCCTTTGTGGTTGGCATTATTGCCATTCTTGACAACATGCATGGAGAGTCCACAAGTTGTTAATGTTACTAGTACTAGATATGAGAATTACTCATATCATATCCCTCTATGTAGATAATATTCATTACATTATTTGCAATTTGTTAGAATACAGTTGTGTAGCTTGATTATTTTATTGGACATTACTTGCGTACTCCCCCTCTTTCGCTTATAGATTACCATGTACATGACCTATATATATGATATCGAAGTGTGTTGTATTATTTCAAGTTTAGCATACTAGCAAGGATCTAAGTTCTTCATACTAGCGTATCATGAATACTTAGCTTCAGGTTGCTTCTTCACTATAGTTTCTTAATGGACCAAAATATCTAAATATTATAAATTGG
The DNA here is from genome assembly GCA_009763385.1 of Coix lacryma-jobi var. lacryma-jobi. Lineage (NCBI taxonomy): Eukaryota > Viridiplantae > Streptophyta > Magnoliopsida > Poales > Poaceae > Coix > Coix lacryma-jobi. The sequence goes on along the minus strand of CM019823.1, from coordinate 7,546,931 downwards.
AGGCCCTCAACTTAGTCTCCACATTAATACTACGGTCCATTAAAAAAAGAATAGCGCTAGAAATCCCTTGGATGCCCATCATTCTATTGTCTAAAAAATAACTTTAAAAATAAATAAAGTAACCCCTTGTATCTACATCTGAATTACCGACATCTGTCATTATAAAAGATAATCCAAAATAATACACTAGATTTCCATCTAAATTACCCATATCTGCCACTAAACAGTTAAAATTGAGCAAACTTGGAGATGCATTTCTAAAAATAGTTAATGTGACTAAACGGTTTAAAAAATAGTTTTATTTTTTATTGAAATAAATAAAACTTAGTTTTTTTAAGAAAACATAAAAATCATTTAAATAAATATACATGAGAGTACTAAAAGCATTTCTAAAAATATAATGTGTCTATTGATGCTAATTTTTTATTTATTGGGACCTTATTTGTAGTTATTCCTAGTATTTTACTGCTAGCAGTCATGCTTGTTATTGTATTATTTTTTATGCTTTGTTAATGTTAGTGACTAACCAAGTGAATCCAAACTCAAAATAGAGTACCAAATATGCTGAAGTTAAATTATCTAACCAAAATAACTTTAGATAGTCAGTGATAGTGTACTACTAGTTGCTACTCCCTCCGTCTCAAATTATAAGTCATTCCAAGAATCTTGGAGAGTCAAAGTTTTTAAAGTTTGACCAAAATTATTGAGAGATACACAAAGATTTATGACATTATATATATAACTAATAAAGAATCTAATAATACTTAGCTAGTATCATAAATATTAGGGGCTTTTGTGTTTTTACCCTCATTTTGAACTGAATTTGTGATTTTGCCCCTGTTTTTTTGACTTTGTGAATTTACCCCTATTATTTCAAAACGAAACATCAGTTTGCCCCTACTCCGTCATCTTTCCCTAACAGTGTTAAATTTTATACAAAAGGACATAAATGCCCATGTGATTTTGCCCCTGTTTGTTGTGTCCATTTGTGATTTTACCCCTGATTTAGGATTAGACTTTTTTATCATACGTTGACACACCTGAGTAAATTTGGTCAAATATATTTGACACAACTTGCAATTTAACTCAGGTTAAATATTAAAAAAATATTCAAAATTTTGGCAGCACCTTTGCAATATTTTGCTATCATGATGACAATAATACGAAGCACATATAAAACACATGAGTGAAATCACAGAGAGCCAACGGCATTTCAAAGTCTCTCATACATGTCTACATGTCCACAAAAGCTACAGGTCTACACCATGTCCACAAAAGCAACTACAGCATGTCTACATGTCCACAAAAGCTACAGGTCTACAACATGTCTAGATCAGCAACTACACCATGTCAACATGTCCACAAAAGAAACAAGGTTGCACCATGTAAACATGTGTACAAAAGCAGGTCATTCAAGGACCATCTAGAGACCCAACAAGCTAGCTAGCCTCCCTCCAGTTCGTCGTCCTCTTCCCCTCCGTCTGAAAAGTATTGGACAACTTGGTTAATAATGATTTACATCAACGAATAAATACACCAATATAACCATGACTTACATTGGCTCACTGTTGCCCTCTCCTGATTCTATTCCCCTTCCTCTTCCTCTTCCTCTTCCCCTTCCTCTCCCAGTAGCATTTGCCCTAAAAAGAGAGAAAACATGAATTCAGATTAGCTATGATCAGATTATGTCAATACACCAATATAACCATGACTTACATTGGCTCACTGGTGCCCTCTCCTCCTGATTCTCTTCCCCTTCCCCTTCCTCTTCCTCTTCCTCTTCCCCTTCCTCTCCCAGTAGCATTTGCCCTAAAAAGAGAGGAAACATGAATTCAAATTAGCTATGATCAGATTATGTCATAAGTAGAAGTGACCACCAATAGGACCATGTATTACGTTGGGTCATTGTTGCCCTCTCTTGACTCTCTTCCCCTTCCTCTTCCCCTACCTCTTCCTCTCATCCTCCCTCTCATAGTAGCACTTGCACTAAAAAGAGAAGAAACATGATGTAGAAATTAGCAATGGTTACATGGCTAGCAATGGTTATAGATCCAGAACTTAATAGAAGTACATCGTGACTTACTTTGGGTCACTGTTGTCTTCTTGTGATCCATGTTGTGAAGAATTGAGCCTTCTCTTTTGTCTAGCAGTTAGACCTCCTTGGCAAGTCTTGGCTAAATGCCCTGGTTCATGGCACTCAGAACATAATCTTCTTTTCTTGCTACTGCTAACATCATCAATTCATCATATGCCTTGAACCTAGTCTTTTTAGGTCTCCCAGGTTTCCTTCTCAATTTAGGCTTATGAATTTTGTAGCCTAAGTCAACATGTGGCCAAAGATCTTTGGATGTCATTGGAATGAAAGTACCTGCATATGCCTTTTGCAGCCTTTCAACAGAGAAGTATTCATGGACAAAATCATCCATTTGAACCTCTCTACTGAGCTTTGCAATGAAAGCTAGAGCATGGCTACAAGGCTTTCCAGTCACCTGCCAAGCCTTACAGGTATATGTCTTTAATTCCAAGTTAACTGCATGCCTAAATCTGTTGACTGTCACTTCTGCTTTTCCAGACCCACAAATTAAGACATCATGGTCCTTAATGGCCTTGGATTTAGCATTCAGATCTTTGATGATATCTGGGATTATTTTTCCAGTCATCTTTCTAGCATTCTTTGATCTCAAGACAAATTTCTCAATTATCATTTGTCTTATCTTGTCATGCATTTCCACAATTTGATATTCCTTTGTTTTAGACACCCAACTATTGAAACACTCAGAAAGATTATTATTGATGTAATCTACCTTGCAGTCTTCTGAGAATTTGCTTCTACTCCATATGTATGGATGGTTCTCATCCAACCATTCAAGTGCACTAGGATCCTTCTCTTCTATATTCCTCATGAAGAAGTTGAACTTGTTAGCTGTGAAACTCTTAGCAGCTGCCCACATATTCTTCCCATAAAGGGTGCCACTATAACTTTTCTTCATGTTCTTCCACAAGTGTCTCATACACTCTCTATGCTCAACTCCCGGATAGACATCTTCAATAGCAACTTCAATTCCTTTGCCTGCATCTGTGCTGATGACCAAACCTATGTGGCAAATTAACATATGTTAGGTAACAACAATTTGTACTTGAAGAAAAATAGGAAAATAAGAGTCATATGTACACACCGGTAGGAGTACCAATTGCTTTTTTCAAGTTTTGGACGAACCAAGTCCAACTTTCTGTACACTCAATCTCAATCACCCCATATGCCACGGGGAACAACCGGTTGTGACCATCTACTGCAACAGCTGCTGCCAACTGACCTCTTGATCTGCCTGTCAAGTGAGTTGCATCCATGGCAATATAGGGTCTACATCCTTGTAAAAACCCATCAATGCATGGCTTTAGAGCAACAAAGAATCTCATGAAACATACGTGGCCATTGTGCTCCTCAGTCTCCATTTCAACCACACTGCCAGGCACTGACCTTAGTAGCTCAGCTTGATAAGTAGGAATCAAATCATAACAATCTTCCCACTTCCCATATATCATATCAAGTGCTCTCATCTTTCCTCTATAGACTCTATCATATGGAACATCCACTGAATACTTCTTTTTTAACTCATCTTGCAATTTTGATGGACCCATTTCAGGGTTATCTCGCAGTAAGTCCACAACTCTATCACAGACCCATCTATTTGAAGCCATAGACTGACCACACTTGTTGAAAGAACCACAAGTGTGCTTTGGTCCACTTGTTTTCACCTACAACACAATAATTGCATCCAACGTTTTGTTAGCAAAATTACATCTCAAGTCAATACACTCCATTATGGAAAAGAGGACTGAATTACCTTGCATCCAACGTACTTCTTGCTTGTAGATGCAAAAAAAGTCCACTTACATCCCTTATCAGCTCTCTTGCATATGGCTCTAAATCTTTCTTGATCTTTTTTGACAATCTTAAAAGCATGGTCATGCAAGATAGCATGATGTGTAACTGCAGACTTGCACTGATCCACATCTGGGACACACCACATTTACATCAATGCATGGATCAGCAGGATCATATGACAACATAGGAGCATCATACTCATCAACATCATCAATTATTTCACCCTCAGGATCAAACTCTGGGTCAGAGCAATCATCATCAGAGTCAGAAGATGCAGCTATATCAGTGTCATAGCTGCTGTCACAGAAAATTCCCTTATCATCATCTCCTACCCCCTCATCATCATCTCCTACCTCGTCATCATCATCTCCTCCTACCCTCTCATCATCATTTGTTGCTCTCTCATTTGTGGTGGCTCTCTCAATTTGGTGTACTCTACTCCGCACACTAGGATGGCACCTACGTTTGGTTGGAGAAAACTGCAGTGGCCCTTCAAAATCATTTATTTGGGCATTGATGCGAGCTACCCCTCGTCTACATTGAGTACAAACCACTCTAAAAGATGTTCATCAGTTTTTATCTCAAATGAATCATTCTCCAACTCACGTCATAAGGTTATGTATTGCTTAGACCCCCAGATGCAATGCTCCGCTACGAAATCAATCAATTGCAGCAGCCCAAAGCTATGTATGTCATCAACAACTTTAGTTGGCAAAGTTTTACGATGCTGGTATGACTTTGGAGCATTGTCTGGCAAGCTGAAAAAAGATCGAATTCTAACAACAAGTTGTATACCCGTGTGATTTGGCCTACAAACCACAACAAGTAGTACGCGGTTAGCTAATGAGACTCGAACCATTAACACTGCAGTCACTCTAGAAATATAAGAACAGTACATAAGGGATAGGATTTGCTGAAACCACCTTTGCTCTTCCATGTTGATCGATTCGAGAGATCCGATGTCCATCAGCTGTTTTGAGCGTCGTGTGCCGAGCAGGACATCAGAAAGGCGCGTGGCTCTCCGAACGCGGCCTTGCAGCCACACAGCCAGGTGCCCAAACGAAGAAGACGACGCGGACGCGGACTTGTGGGCGGACGCCGCTGGGAGCTGTGGCACGGACGTCGCTGGCGAGCCGCTGCAGGGAGCCGCCGACCTGCGTCTAGCCGTCGTCCGACCAGCGGCCGGCCGCCGCGGCTTCCGCGCGCTGGACCGGTGGGCTGCAGGGCGCGCTTCCGCCGGCGAGCTGCTGCAGGGCGCCACCGACCGGTGGGCGGCCGCTGCCCGGCGTGCGTACGCCGACCCACGGGCGGCCGCCGCAGCTTCCGCGCGCTAATGAAGGTCGCGCCCGCACTGCCGCCGTAGAGCCGCGCCTCCGTGCCTCGCGTAGTCGCCAGAACCTCGCCGCCTCACTCCTGGAGTCTCGCCGCCCGTGGTGTGCATGTGCGCCCCTTCCCCTCCCCACGGGATTCAGTTTGGGATGAGGAGATAAGGATAAGGGGCACTATGGTCATTTGGTCTTTGCTTTTTAGATCCAGAATTTTTTAAATTTGTTTAATCCATGTCTATTTGACGGACGACACAAGTAGGGGTAAACAGACCATTCAGTTCAAAATAACTGGGGTAAAAACACAAAGTTAAAAAAGTAAGGGCAAAATCACAATTGGCTTCCTGGATAAGGGTAAAAACATAATATTCCCTAAATATTACTATCTTATTGTATAAATTTGGTCAAAGTTAGAAAACTTTGACTCTCCAAAATTCTTGGAATGACTTGTAATTTGAAACGGAAGGAGTACAGTTATAACTATAATAATCTATATGTGGTGGAGCTTGGCACGTGCGAGGATGGTTGTCGTACTACATATTTTTTTGTTTACTTATAGTCTACTATGGATTATCTTGATAAATGCTACGTATAATTAATACAAGATAATATTTAAATAAATAATAAATATAATAACTAGCAACAAAACACAAGACATGGCAACAAATAAATACAAATAATTCCGAATAGATCACCAACAATATATTATATTTTAATAAAAAGTGGTATTGGTCTATTTAAAATGAAGTATTTCTTAATTTTGAAAATAAACCAATTTCATTGTTTTTTATAAAATACAAAAGAACATTTGAAACCAACTAGATGAACAGATTTATCCATATTGATATTTTAGTGATGAAAGATTTTTATTCCAGAGTTGTATTATAGCAAAAATAAAATCGACCAATAGTTGGACCTATTAGCAGGTTTAGACGCACGCCTCTTTTCCACGGGTCTGGGACAGATATTAGGCCCATATGATTGTGGCCTCCGGCTCGTTTCAATTGTCAGTCAAGATGGGTCTCAACTCCAGTACTACGTTCCCGCTTCGAGGCCCACGCGAGAACCACGGCACTCCTGTTTCTCACGATTCCGATAGAGATGTGGAAACATGATTTGGTTTCCAAACTTACAAGCACATACACTTGAATATTTCGTTATTTTCAAACTCCATTATGATTTGACATACTCCCAAATCTTAAATAAAAAGTAACTAAAAATCTCCATGATCATTAATTGCGACGAAATGCTAAATCCTATATGTCTGTACACTACACACTCTCCAAAACCTCTCTACCTATATACGTACTCGATCGTGAAGCCAAACGCAACAAGCTTTCAATCACACAAACGACGTTAACTCCACCGACCGTCTAGCTGCCTGATCGATCCTCAGCCACCTGCATGCGATCGATGCGAACTGCAGGCAACAGGAATCCAGGCCAGTTACAGGATCGATGTGCAAGCTAGCAAATCTATCCAGCAGCATATATTATCATCATCATCATAGCAGAGATTAGCAGATAGCACGGGGGACTAATACGACGACACGGACGGATCACTCCTCCGGCCGCACGACGGCCGCCGCGCCAGCATCGGCTGACGACCTCCTCCTCCTCCGGCCTCCTCCTCGTCTGCTGCCGGCGGACCCTCCCTTACTACCCGCCTTCGCTTCGTCGTCCCTGTCGGTCGTAGTACCGGCCGTCGTCTCCGGCGGCGCGACGTAGACGAATGGCCCGACGAGGCAGTCGTCGAGGGCGAGGAGCGGCTCGAGCGCGTGGACGACGGCGGACATGTGGGGGCGGGACTTGGGGTTGAGCGCGACGCACTGGTGCGCGACGGCGGCGGCCTTGTGCGCGGCGCGGGCGGAGTACTGGCCGGCGAGGGCCGGGTCCATGACGCGGTCGAGGCGGCGCGCGTCCGTGAGGTAGGGGCGCGCCCACTCCGCCAGGCTCTGCTCCCGGGGCGGGCGGCTCTTGTCCACCGCCTTCCGCCCCGACAGCAGCTCCAGCAGCACCACGCCGTAGCCGTACACGTCGCTCTTCGCCGTCAGGTGGCCCGTCATGATGTACTCCGGCGCCGCGTACCCCTGGGTGCCCATCACCCGGGTCGACACGTGCGTCTCGTCCTCCTCCGGACCGTCCTTGGCCAGACCGAAATCCGACAGCTTCGCCTTGTAATCCTGTAGGAGTACGTTATTATTGTTGTTATTGTTACGCACACAAATTACGTATTAACAAATTAAAGAGATCGAGCGAGGACTTCGATCAATTCCAAAATAATGTAATTCAGTGGAAGGGAATGCACGCAGACGTCACGTCAGCCAGTGGCCTTCCCCGCGTAGTGCAGGTTAGCAACGACACCCAACAACTCCGTTATTACTAGTGCTAGCTTTTTTCCTGCGAGAGAGAAAAGGAAAAGAAATATATTTTTTTTTCCCCGTGGCACGCATGCATGAGCATGACAGCTGAATACGGCCGGGAGTTTAGCTAGAGTTGCAATGGTTGACACTTGACCCGTTCTTGTTCACAGCCTGACAGACCTGATCCTGATGGAGCCCCCGCCCAGAAGCTGACGGCAGTGGTGGAGGTCAGGTCAAGATTTTGTTGCTCAGCAGTTGGAATTTGGTTCCACAGTTTGTGCCCCTTGCCTGCAAAACTGCAACTAACCAACCCTTTGGCGGATACTACTATTTCACTAGCTCTAGACTCTTCTAGTTTCTAGCGGATATACTAGAACCCAACCACAGCTGAGCCTGATCTTTTCGAGCGACAGATAGACGTACACTACTACGTGTGAAACGGTGAAGAGAGGTGGATGTGGATATATATATGCGTGTGTGGATGTCGTGCGCTGTTAGGATGCACTGCAGTATAGCTAGCAAGCTAGTCGATCTAGGCAATAGGCAATAGCGCTCACCGAGTCCAGCAGGATGTTGGAGGTCTTGAAGTCCCGGTAGATGACTGGCTTCTCGGCTTCATGGAGGAAGGCCAACCCTTTGGCAGCGCCAATGGCGATCTTCAGACGTGTTGACCATGGCAGCGACGCAGCGTATTCTGCAGAAATAAAACATATACATATATTGCTGGTTGAGTGCTACCGGTGATCGGTCAGCTGATCGATGAGGTAATCAAATTAATTAGGTTACAGCTGAATGATGATGAATGCCCAAACATTTGAAAGCTGTCAAAAAATAATTCAGATGCATATGAGAGTAAAATGCGACAGCTGGCTGTCAAATGTTCGGAACATGTCCATTTCCAAAACCATCATCCGGCCTTCTTATTTAGAACGAGGGAGATGATCGAGCTACACCTAATTTCTGGTATAGTATGGTACTACTACGAGTTTATCGTAGTTCAGACCACGTACGTGCAGTTATTCAGATCTACAAGATATTAAGATGTGACGATATACACATATATACCACACAACAAGGTTTGCCTAATACAGTATATAGTGATCGAGTAACTTCCACATCATCAGTTTTTACAGCGACAAACTTTGAAAAAAAATCCAGCAGGCACTACTGTTTGCTGGGAGCATAAATATCACGGATTCACGGGGGAAACTCCTAAGAAACAGAAGAGTTTTTACATGAATCCTGTGAGATTTATGTGTTCCAAACAACAGGTACTCTGAACGAGTCCATTTTGTCTTTTGAAGGTACTCTGAATCCATGTTAATTTTACCCTACTACTAATAATCTAGCAGAACCTACTGATAGACTGACAGTGACAATGCATGGCGACGTACGAGCATCTTGCTAATTACTAGCCCTTTCAGTGCCTACAAATCTACAATGATCGAGATGAATCGTGTACGTGTAGTATAGCACAATTAATTCATCACATCCCTTTTGACCCATAATCCAGAATGACAGCTGTATATGCTACTAACGACTGATTCTAATCACGTCCAGTAAGCTAGGTAGGTTTTTTACTCTAAGTCTACAGATAAAGATTAAACGCAGCCAAAACAAGTAGTTTTACTAGAAACGCAACAGGTGGATGGTGGTGCAAGTCTCCGTCCGTCTTAGACCCTGTTTGGTTAGGCTCTTCTAAATTCTAGTCACTAAAATTAGTCCTTAAAGTACCAAACACCCTATTAAAGTTTAGGGGCCATTAAACTTTAGAGGTCTTTAGTCATGAAGAGGTAGTTAAAAGTGACTAAACTTTAGTGGTCTTTTAGTCACTATATAACCAAACATGATCACTAAGCTTTAGGGAGCAATAAACTTTAGGGGGCCTAACAAACAGGACCTTAATTAAGCTACTCCTACAGGAGCAGTAGAATCAAGCATGGAAATTTGAGAGCATAACCAAAGACGACGACGCTGCTGGTGTGAATAATATCAAAGTGGTTAAGAGAAAATGACCTAGGGGATGATGGAGGATCAGAATAAGTAGCTAGAGATCGAGATGATGTAATGTAACAAGACTGAATCAATCAATTGACGCCGCAACGACACGCCCGAAAGGCAGTTTGAACCATCGCTGAAGAAAACGGAAGAGAAAAAACCAAGGGTGCAGAGCACGGAAAGTGCTAGCTGCATGCAGCTCGCGATCCGGCCGGCGGCCACGAAATTCGCCGATAAAAGCCTTTTATGCGAGAAATAAAACACAGGTTGGTGATCGAGCCGTCGATTCAGTTCGCCTGATGTGTGCCTGGAGATTCGAATCCTTTCCTAGCTTAGGCCTTGTTTAGATGCAACCGGTTAGTTTTTTTCTCAACTGTAGTATTTTCGTTGTTATTTGATAAACTTTGTCCAAATATAGACTATGTAGACTCAAAAGATTCGTCTCGACATGTACATACTAAAAGTACAATTAGTTATTTATTTTACTAACATTTAATGCTCCATGCATGCGTCCGAACATTGATGTGATGGAGAGAGTGAAAAAAAGTTGATAGTTTGTGGTATCTAAACAAGGCCACTGATGCAGCGAGGAAAAAGGAGCCTGACAACAACGTCCAAGGGATATCCCTTTCTTGTCGCCTGCAACATCGACGATCATCGATGCCTGCTGGCTGCTTGCCGCCACGGTGTTTTATTTTCTTTCTTTTTTGGCATAGCCACAGTGTTTTCTAGGCTTTACAGTATGTTGTATTCTTGCAGGCTTTACTAACTTGCAGCCATATGAAAACGACATGCATGGCATGCCATGACGAAATGATCGAGGTGTTTTTTTTTTCTGTATGTAGGAAATGAAATCAAAAAGAGGGAAATGGAAAGAGGCTGCTACTACTACTAGGTGTGTGCTTACTTTTGAAGAGATGCTTCTCCAGGCTGCCTCTCGTCATGAACTCGTAGACGAGCAGCCTGTGCTCGTCCTCGTAGCAGTAGCCGATCAGCTTCACCAAGTGAGGGTGCCTCAGCTGCCCCAGGAAGAAGACTTCCGTCTGCATGCATGGTTTATTTTCACATACATATAGTTCATGGATCTGTCAGTTTAATAACTACTGTGATTATCTCTCATTCTATTAGTCTGCTGCTTATTTGCTTCACCTGAGGAACCTAACACTATAAACCTTTAATTTAACTGAGCTAAAATAAACACTGTTCCATTGAATCCTCTCGTCCTAGCAGCAGCTGTGGCAAGCATAGTGAGGCGGAAAGCTTTCGAAGACAAGTTCAGTGCGTGTGGAATACTTCAAGGCACGGGATTTCTACTTGTAAAAAAACACAACTTGCTTGTTTGAATACTGACAGATATAAACGAAAGTACGCATGAAACCATAATACGTACCTGAAAAATAAATAAAAGATCGAAATGTGCAGATCGAGACAATTCCCTTTTATTTTGGGTCAATGGTGCACTTTTTACGTCGACCAAGCTTTTAGTTTTTTTTTAATATAATTCTCTTAACACAAGACATGGAACTTGTTACTACTTACTATATATGGCTAATCTTCGTCTATATGTTTGGTTGGGAATATTGGCACTAATATCCTGAAACTGTAATAAGCATCATCTTTGTATATTTGGATTGGAGAGGGTACTAGCTAGACCTTTGCGAGGTACACACACCGTGAAAATTCCGAGCTAACTGACTGACTCAACATGTGACCATCAGAGTTGAGACTTGAGAGAGCAGCTCAACTAACTTGGAACAGGCAGCAAAGTCTATTGACGAGTGAGGTAATTAAAGCAGGAGAAATTGCTCTCTGATAGACGCCAATATAATAAACCCCATGCGTGCACAACATCATATCGCTGACACACTGTTGCATATATACAGAGATCAGTAAACTCCTCCTCGATCACTAATTAAATCTGCCGTACTACGTATGAATTCCTATCGGTATATATATAAGTAATGAAATTGTTTAGTACTGCATGAGTTGCGTCGATTAATACTCCGTATTAACCAGCTGGTCGACGATGGATCATCGACGATAGATCGTATAAGCAAGCAAGCAATAATAATATAATTAATTAGCACGCGTACACTGTATCTCTATGTACGTACCAGCCATTCGGTGTGGCCTTGTCCGCCCTCGAGGTCGAGCAGCTTGACGGCGACGGGCTGCGCGGCGAGGCCCGGCTTGGTCTTGTCGTCGACGAAGCCCTTGTAGACGGGGCCGAAGCCGCCCTCGCCGATGAAGTTTGTCATGGAGAAGTCCCTGGTGACGGCGCGCAGGTCGGCGATGGTGAAGACGTGGAGGTTGGAGCCGGCGAGCGAGAGCGACAGGTCCTCGGGCGACACCATCCCGCTGCTCATCAGGCTCAGCTCCGTGAACGACATCCGGCTCTGCAGCGACCGCGGCCTGCCGCTGCCGCTGCCCCCCGCCGCGGCCGCCGCCACCTGCTTCTGCTGCTGCTTGCTCTTCTTCTTCTTCTTCCCGCCGCCGCCGCCGCCCTTGCCCTTGCCCTGCTTCTTCTTCCTGCTGCTGCTGAAGCAGCCGAACAGCGAGCCCCACCCCGGCCTCGCCATGCCGGCCCGGCCGCCGGTCGGTCGGTCGGTCTCTGGATGGATGGACTGTGCTGCTGCGTCGTCTCGTCGGTTTTACTTTACCGTCCTTACCTGACACCTCCCACCGGCGGCTTTGGCTGGACGCATCGATCCGGGTATATATACATACGCTGGCTCTGTGTGGCTAGCTCTTGGCTCTTGCTTGCGGGGTGGGCTAATTATGCTTAATCCTCCTCCTCCCAGGGGGGGAGTGGTTGCGCTTGCGCGCGCGCGATTAAAGTGGGTGGGGGTGGGGTGGCGTGTGCCTGCCAGATCAGCGGCGGGGTGTGTGGTTTGGTAGGGAGACTGGACTGGGGACGGACGGCCTCGTTCTGACTTGCTGCCGCTGGTTGCCGGCCGGGGCTGCACCTGCACCTGCACCTGCACCTGCACTGAGACGACACGGAATTAAAAACGGAAGAGAGGGAGGGTTTCGGCCATTTTGGTACGTGTCCCTCTTTTCCAAAACAGCGCAGGGTCAGAGCTAGGCAGTTAGGGGCCTGTTTGGTTCGCGGACGAGTTTAGCCTGGCTCACATAGAAGGAGCCTGGTTCCGGGTAGCCAGGCCCAATACATACAAGAACGTGGTGTTTGGTTGTCTGTATGCACGAGACAGGTTGAGCTGAGAAGTTGTTTGGTTGCTCGTATGAGAACGAGTTGCATGAGATAAAAATATATAAATAATCATCATCATGATATTTATTACGGACAACTATTATCGTATAACACTTAGTTTACCTTAATTCTCCTTAATATACTTCAAAATATATTAATATCATTTAATATATGCTAATAATATATTAATAACATCATTAGATGACTAATTACCTGCACCACGCGAGCCTGGCCCGGCAGAAACGGCCGATTTCTACGTTCCTCCAGAGCCAGGCTGCGGGAGGAATCTTGCACGAGCAGAGCCTGGCCAGACAGATACGCGAACCAAACAAACGTCTGTTCTCGCATCTGTGGAGCCTGGCTGAGGGGTGGTGCAGCCAACCAAACACACCCTAGTTGGGCGCAACGGCGGGGGTGCGTGCTTGGGAGAACGCCCGTCGGATGCAGGCTGTGGAGACGGATGTGGATGCAATAAACGGCCACTTTTTGTGGGTTTTTTTTTATTCTCCCTCCGTTCCATTGGAAGTGTCGTTAGAATACTGTGTTCTCTCTCACATTCACGTTTTACAGGTGACACTCTCAATGCGATGAAGGGAGTACGTGTGACTGACACTTTTTATGGGGTTGCTGTTTGGACGACGTGCCTTTTGCCTTCAATTCAGACCAACGACGACGGTGAGATCAAGGTGCAAGCGCGGCACGTACGTGTGCAGTGTGTGCCGGAAACTTGCTTAATTCAGCCTGTGCTTGCATTGCACCAAGTTGGCACGACACATCGTTTTCCTTTTTTTTCTCTCGTTTCTTTTGCGCGCGGAGGAAAAGTTGACAGGGACGTTTTATTTGCTGCTCGTCGCTACTGTACTACTACTGTTGTACAACTTGCACTGGTCATTAGTACTCCACGGCTCAGCTCGTGCTATCACACACATCAGCTCGTGCTCCCGACAGCTTGTACTTGTACTGCATCATCAGACTTGCCAGTGAAGGGAATCCTCCCTTTAATTTCCCGCTTTGGGCCATAGCGCGCCACGTAGCACGGCGAGTGCTTCAGGGAAAAAGAAAAAAACTACAGTAAATCTGCATGTGCACCTGTGCAAGTGCAACTGTAACAACACTTCAAACAGCTAGCGTTACCAAGGGGCGGGATTCAGCAAATCTGTTGTACAGTACTACTCTATATTAACGTACACGCGCTAATTGGTGCCAGCTGGGCCACGTATATCACATGTCACAACACCTCTGTTATATTATTTTAGCCTCCAATTTGCATTTATACTGTCTGGCGGTTCATCCATATATATTATATATATATGCTGCTTGAACTATTTATTTGTTGGTGGATCCCGTACGTCTTAAACATTTGTTTAACTGGGTGCACATCCGCGTGTAGTATCTGTTTTGATCCAACAGTCACATGCACGCAACGTCGTCGTCTTCCATTAACAAAAAAACAACCCAACAGCAGGTCCAAAGATTGGACCAATGACAGATGATGATGTTAGTAACAGTGCTATTTGCCTTACTTACCGAGCAGGGGATGAGCTATTCATATGAAGTCGAACGACAGAGAGCGAGCTAGCCTCCTCATGATGAATGCAAATCGACGTCCTCTCCGTCGATCGGTTCCAAATTACAAGTCGCTATGCACGTATAGATGCATTGCAATATATATAGATGTGTATAAATAAAAGTCAAAATGGCTTGTAATTCAAAACGAAGTAAGGAAGTACTGTGTGTGTGTGTGTATATATATATATATATATGTATGTATGTATGTATGTATGTATGTATATATATATATGTATGTATGTATGTATATATATATATGTATACATATATATATATATATATATATGTTTATGTTGTCCATTATAATTTATATTAATTTAGGAGACATATGCACACACATGACGCATGTACGTGTTAAACATCAATTCCATCACATCACGTGTTGATCTAGAAGAAAGATATATCTCCGGCCTCCCTCGTGTCTCTCTATCAAAAAAATCACCATATGGTGTGTTTGTGTTCCATACATACATACTTTAATTTGTCCAAACTCGTCAAGAAGAGGTCAGAGCGCCAAATTTCAGAAAGTTCCTCCGATACAATATACAGTAATCCAAGCCAGTCATCAGGAAGCGAGCGCGCAGGTCGATCAGGCTGCATGCGTAGGAAATGAAAGCAACGCCTCAGATAATAATAAAGCCAGATGCTGGTTTCCAAGGGCCTTTGCTTAGGTATAGGGCAATTATTATATTAAAAAAAAGCGCGCACCTCAACTCAATGATGCGGGTTAAATTAAACAAGTAAAAAAAAAACTATCCCATATATCAGATTATCTTGTACGCTGTCAGTTGCACTACTTGACATGTATGTGTGGCATCTAGAAACTTGCTGATGACCTTTAGCTTATTATGCTTGGTGCGTGTGTGTGGTGGATGTAGCGAGCGAGCTGAAATTGTACTATGTAGTACGGTCAATGCGTTGCAGGTAGGGATGAGGAGGATCGATGGAACTCGGACGTATACGCGAGGATGACGATGAATGGCACGCATGAATAAGCAGGTTCCTTAATTCTTGTCCTCTTTATTTTTCTTAGTATTGCGTTGGTGTACTACTAGAGTGTAGAGATCGACAGGCAGAGGCAGAGATCGACATGCATGCATGCATATTTCTGTACGGAGAGTTTGTTTACAAGGTAAATAAATCTAACCATTCAAGTTCAGGAACACACGATATGACAAAGCAGGCTCGTTTACTATGACTTTTTTTTTATTAGTGTTTTTGTGAGAGAATAAATCATAGTAGCGTTGATTAGAGAGCCAAATAAAAGCTCGATCGACGACAGGAGGCCGCACCATGCATGTTTATGGCAGTCCCTGCTGCTTGCATTCATCAGACAGCAGCAGCAGGAACAGTGCCGTTCGAATTCGACCACGGCATGCATTCAACTCGTCGTAGGTCATGGCGGTTTTTGGTACTGGATCTATTTGAAAACAAATACAAGGTATAGGAGATTAGGAGCACTGTACTCTACAGTACTCCCTCCGTCCCAGAATAGAAGTCATTCTCGCTTCCCGAGAAGTCAGCTCTTTTTAACTTTGACCAATTATATATATAAAAGAATATTAATATTTATAATACATAATTAATATCATGAGATAGATTGTTGAATATACTTTAATAATAACCTTATTTGGAGAAATAAGTATTGCACAAATTCCCTACAAACCTAGTCAAAGTTGAGAATATTTGACCGACACGCACCCCATGGCGACCTCTATTTTGGGACGGAGAGAGTACGTCGCAGCTGTACGTGTTCCATTCCATGCCGCCGCGCACATATTGAAACCGTTGTTGTTGGGCGGCCGGCCAAGTGTCGCCAAGTTGATGATCGATTGAGATTAACCTAATAACACAGAGAAACCGCCAGGTGCATGCCGTGCGTCGATCCCGCGTGTTCCGAATCCCAGTACGTGTCGGTGGTATTATTGACCCACTAACACGACCAAAGAGTTGCATTGCATGCAACAAGTTGGTACCGCACCCTGACGTTGCATTGCATGCACTTGCACCGTCCCAGCCGAGCCGACAAGCCGGCCCCGGCCGTGACGCTGCAACCCCCTCTGCGCCTGTGCGTGCGCAGAGTCAGCGCTAGCTCTCTGCAACTGCAACTGCAGCCCGCGGGCATGGACTGGACTGGCACGGGACGCGGACGCGGACGCGGGCACACGCGGTTTCGCATGCATGCAGTTCGTCCCTGTGGCCGTGGCCGTTGGGCTCGACCGCGTCATCGCCGCCGCCCGGGCCCCGGCCCCGGCCCCGGCGGCCGCAACCCAAGCCTTGGCCAGGACCATCAGATCGGAGGGAGTAGCCAATTCGTCAGTCGCGACGACGCTACGAGTGCTGACGTACGTCCACACGTACTGCATGCCCAGAGGCAGGCATGTCACATGATGTGTGTGCTACCAAGAGGATGAATCCATCGGTTCGTCGATGCAATGCATGACTGACTGACTAGTATACGGTAGGTAGGTAGTAGTAGGTACAAGTATCCAGTTCTTATTATACGGATTACTGTACTTCGTGTGACGCTGTGACCGGAGTAGTAGTACTCCGTACTTACCACCGTGTACGTGCCTGGGATTTCACAAAACAACAGCCCGCCGGCTGCGGTTAAATGGGGGGTTGGTGAAGCTGACGACGTGTCAAGACGTATAATTTTTTTCCCCCTCCTTCTTTAATTTTGAACGTGACGTGACAAATAATGTTGTTGGTTGGCCTGCCCCCGCCTGCCAAAGCAATGCAACCATGCGCATGCATGGACGGCTACACCAAGTTTATCCCTAGTTTCGTCTAACAACAACGCATATATATATAGTCGCATACAGAACGTACATAGGAACTCACAAATCATCGGTAGTTTCCATGTGTCGCAACTCGATCACAAACGATGCGACAGCCTACGCTTAGCTCGCTAGCTAGCTAGTATATATTCACAAAACAAACCAGCGTGTCCAAGTTCATATTCTATATATACGTGTCCGTCGTCGCGCCTCATGCCGGCCAGATACATCACCAATGTCCCATCCTAAGTAGAGCTGTTAAAATTTAACACGTACTACGGCGAATTTTCACACGCGTGCGCCGATCGATACCTGTCGTTATGATCCAGGGAAAAAAAAAAAAATCATTGTGCGTGCCCTTCCTACCTTAAGAGTTTCTACGGCCGATAAGCCAGCTTATTAAGAGTAAGTCAGTTTAAACAAATAGGACGTATGTATTCTTTTTCAACAGTGATGCATGCAAGAGACAAGGGCGTACGGCTTAATCAGATATATCAACATCTCAATGATTCCAACACCCAGTAAACACACTAGGATGATGCAGGTGCTTAGCTTGACAAGTATATATATATATATATACACACACACACAAGCTCAGTTTTTGTAAACATTTCCGAGGGAAAATTATGAGGAGAAGAAGAGACAATTTGAAGACTTGAGATAGGGTACAGAGCATTATTGTACTACACACAACAGCTAGTTCTAGTTGAGATGAATAAATTACATTGCAAGTCAAGAAGCGACAACAGCATCTTGACCTAGAGTGTCTCAGTCAGGTTCCCTCCCCTATTAACTCGGGTTTGGGTGCAACCACAGCTTATACTTCAGGTTTACTTTATCTTCTCGAGAGATGACTGAGTGACTAGCGTGATTCATCTACTGGAAACACGTCGACAACGACAAATAATAGTTTTTCTAAGAAAAGGGAAGGATAATATATAATTATTAACCAATGGCTGCCGACTGACAGTCTTTCCAGAAGGAAATGTACTGTTAGCTGCTTTCAAGGCAGAAATGCATGCATCAAGCTGACTTAAGCTCCAGATTTGATCCTGTTAATTTTTAATTTGTCACAGTCATCTCTCATCACTCATGATGAATATACCATTTGTTAAGAAAATGCTGATCTTCAATTCTTCATCTACCTGAGCTGATGAATCCTTGCTTGGAATAATTTCAAAGGTACATGATCTAACCGTATTGGAATTTGAAGCACTACTCCGAGTTAGTTCCTGCAGATATTTGTCAACAACAGTGATCGACAATGTTAACTATCCACTTTCAACTAAGTTAATAATGATGCTGACCTTGCTGAGTTAGCCTAGCTTAATTAGCTAGGCCCTTTAATTTAACCGGGCTACCTACTGTCAACGGCGGAAGAAGCAAGCAAGAAGCTAAACCATGCGTAGCACGCTGCCTTTAGAATTGTTGATGTACAGGACGGTGAAGTCTACCATCTTTCTATTTTTCTGCAGGGAAAATTTTCAATCCAGAGGCAGACACAGGTTCTCTTTTTTTTTTTCCATCAAAAACAAAACACTTTGATTCTATCTCTGTCAGACGAATAGACGATGACGACGACGACCTATCGGTGTAGTATATGTGTATGGCATGTCCATGTCAGGGATTAGGTGCAGAATTGAACACCCCGTTCGTATCAGCAAACTGGATTTCGTCCGTCCGCAGAGAATAGTTTTGGGAGACGGAGACGGACATCAATGTCTGAACATCACCAGGAAAGAAATTCAAACACATCTCTCCAATCCCCCCACAGCCCACAGGACTTCAGAGGAAGACGGGCTCTCGGGAGATTGACGAATGGGTCCTTACCTAGAACAGCCGAAAATGATGGGGCCCCTTCTTGGAAACTACTGTAGAATGCAGTGTTCATGCATACCATTATGGTTCAAAACTTTGTTTTTGAGGTTTCCTGGTTTATTTCTCTCTAGTTTGTAATAAAAAACAGTCATATGCATTAGTCGATGCAGAAGCTGGGATATTATCTTTTAATATATCCCCTTTTCTAAAAAAAAATGCATAGTACTGTACCGCGCGGCGCTGTTTGATACTCATGATCTAACAAGGGGATTGTGTTTAACAAGGATCAGGATTGTTTTATTAGCTCGATCGAGGCTGCAATTGCATTGGTTGATTGATTGATTGATTCGAGTCTCATGACACTTGTATGATTGTTACTATCAAGTACAATCTCCCTTTTTTTTAATTTGGACAGTAGTAGCTAGTTGTACACAACTGGTGCTTTCTGATTTGAAAACCTTTGGTTTCAGATAGAGGCATTCAGAAAACAAATCATAGGGCCATCCAGCGAATTCAGGTTTTTCTTCTTGCGACGACGGCAGATCGATCAGAGTACCGTGCCGTCTGAACTTGGAACACCGCCGGCCGGCTGTGTCATGCGCTCACGACTCATTCTATGTGGCCTAAGCTTATAGGCATCCTGCCAGATTTTTTGGCCGTCGTCCTGGATCCTATTATGTCAGGGTAAACTGAGACTGGTACCCGGCAGCGAGTTTATCTCATCACGCAAAGAAATTTGCGAAGAAGGGGTGGGGGAAAAAAAAAACACGCGCTCGTGACCTCACGCATCTTCTGAGAAGATCACGTAAGCCGCTTGTCGATCTGACGGGGTTTCACCTGCGAGTTGCGACTGAGCTGAGCGTTTAGATTTGCCTTGTTTGACGGTTCATTCATCATTCATACTGCTGACAGCCACATACGGAGTACAAGAAATCAAATGAGCAGAGCACTAGTCGTCGTCTTCCAAACACAGACTCGCGATCGATGTCAGCCGCAAGAAATGAGACGAGCAGAACATCTGGGAGGACCAAAGAAAGGGAGCATGGATGTCCCCTCGGCGGCTTCGATAGCCGCAATGCGCGTGTCGCGCGCCAGCATCCTTTCCTCCGTTCGCCTTTAACGATCGATCGGTCAGTGCTCCCCAAAAGACAGGATCGGAAAAAACCGAAAAGGCTCCGGCCGGGGCGTAGAGAGCAGAGACGCTTTGCGATGCGTCCGGTTTCACATCAGGTCGCTGTAGCCGTCCGGAGCTCTTCGGCGACGGAGGAATTGGCGCCAAGCAAGTCGCCAACCACCACCGGTTCGCGTAGACGCAGCAGAAGAGTACACTGCTTCTCTGCAGTCTGCACGAACAGTGGCCACACAAAACGAGAGAGAGAACAGAGAAGAGTACCGTGCTTCCTGCTTAGCTTGCGTTGTCAACGCAGGATTCGCGTAGAAGGAGGAGACGAGAGCGAGATAAAGATATCCATCCATCCATGCCGTGAGAATTCGGCGGTGTCCCCTAAAAGGAGAGTAGAATGTGGCGTTCAGATGAATGGAAAACTGAAAAGGGAACCGATCTCTTTCTCGCTAAGGGCCCGTTCATTTGACACGGAACCGACTCTTGGATTCATTCCAGCCAGGAATACTTCACTAATTTGTACTACACTTAATGAGCTGGAAGCGTTCCGGGCTGAATTTGACTCAACCGAACGGTCCCTAAAGCAGAATGCTTTTGAGATTTCTGCAGCGATTAGCCAGTGTGTTCTAGCTAGTTCCTCCCTGACGCGACGACGCCTGCTGCGCACCCCCCGCCACGTGCAGCAGGTGTCGCCGGTTTTTCCAACGCATCATACGCACGCAAATTAACCAGCGGGAAAACTTGCGCCGGAATACATTCTCCGGAAATCTTCACCAAGTCGACGCAGAGATCGTCACGCTATAGTATATATGCATACCCTTTGTGTGCATCAGCATGACATGCACATGATGCGTGTGTGATGTGTTCGTGTAACACTTAACCCTGCATTACTTTTTTTTTTTTTTTGAGAGAGAAACATGTTCTGAATTACCTACTCGGATTTGTCTCCACGGTCCACACACGTACCGGGCCTTGGCCAGGAAACAGAGAGTTGTTGATGGGCCCAAACCTTAGTTTCGGTCCTTTTCCGGGGGTTGCATCCCATTTCCTCTGATTTCTTTCCATCATCGTTTCTAGTAGTAGTAATTGGAATCATGTTGAATCAAAAAAAAAAAAATGGAATCATGTTAAATCAAAGTTTATATATATATAAAGAAAAAAAACACTGTATTATCATCTATGAGGATCCGGCGAGGTTCCTTTGGATCCTGTGCACGTCCTGGCCGTTGATCTTGAACGCCTTCTTGAGCACCTCCTCCGGCACCCGCGGCTCCGTCCGGAACGCCGACAAGGGCACGAGCTGCGCGCCGGGGCTCTGGCTGTTGAGCCCCGACAGCACCACGGCGGGCGCCGCCACGTCCACGTTGTACAGGAAGTGCACCATCCCGCGCGGGAACACGAACGCCTCCCCGGCGCGCAGCAGCTGCGTGTACAGCCGGTACGACGTGTCCGCGAACCCCACCAGCACGCTGCCGTCCAGCACCAGCGCCACCTCCGACGCGCGCGGGTGCGCGTGCGGCGGCGCCAGCCCGCCCGGGGCCAGCTCCGTGCGCGCCATGGCGAGCCCCTGCGCGTTCGCGCCGGGGAGCGACGAGGACGGGCTCGTCACCGTCACCTCGAACCCGAACGCCGCCGCCGCGGCGGCGGACGCGTCCGTCGTCGTCGCCCTCGCCCTCGCCCTCGCCCTCGCCCGCGACGACAGCGCCGAGGTCGCGAAGTGCTCCGCGCGCGCCGACGACGGGTCGATGCAGGCGAGCCCGTTGAGGTGGAGATGGGACGACGTGTCGGCGACGCAGTAGTCCACGAGGAGGTCCGGGTCGGACCTGCAGGCGGCGGCAAAGAGGAAGAGGAAGACGGAGAGGAGGATTGGGTGGCTGGTACCGATGCCGCCGCCATCAGCTGCGGCTCTCATGACTACTTTTTCGATTTGTGTTGCTCTGAATTTAGGCGGGAAAATGTATGCTCTGTCTAGGTTCAGTGACTAGTGTGGTCGCGTCTAAATAGTACTCCAAGAACCACCACAGATGAAGTGTAGTTCATGACACGCGAGCATACATGCTCGTGCTTTGAAGTTACTGTTTGTATGAGTGGCAGAGGGGCAATGTCTAGTGGTCTTCCTTGCCTTCAAGAATGAGCCTGTTCAGCTACTACAGGCTCCGACTAGTAGCAGCAGCACAGATTCTTGACAAACTGAGGCGCGATTTTAACAAACAGCAATACAGCATCACGAATTCTGTATTCACATCCCCGCTATACCCTCGGCACGCCTGGGCAAACAGCGACGAAAATGTGCACTGGCCAATAAGGGGGCTGTTGCCCCTCCCGTCCTATTTCATATGGCAAACCAAATAGGTTATATATATCTGATGTTACAACAGCCGCCTCTGGGCCGATGCTTATAAGGGCGATACATGCGTTTGCTCGTCAAGAAAGAGGCAGCCGAACACAGAGTTGAAAAAATCACGGCCTCTGATGGTATCCTGGCTTCCTACCAGAGCTTGCGTGTCATAATTGCATGCCCTGCCGCAATCTGGACAATATGTCACCTGCATCGCATTTCACAGGACAGGTTTTGTTAGAACAATAATAATGCACACACATGTTAAGTAGCGATAGGCAGCAACACAACAAGCTTTTTAATGTCTAACTAGGCTCAAAAGATTCGTCTCAACATGTACATACTAAAAGTACAATTAGTTGTTTTTTTATCTACATTTAATGTTCCATGCATACGTCTAAAGATTTAATGTGACAGAGAATCTTGAAAAAATTTGGGTGTTTTTGGGAATCAGTAAAAGCACAACCGAAATGCAAACTGGAAGATTGCAGTTATTCATTGAACAGAACGGCTCCAACCAATGTTGCAGCCTTATCGTGACTTGTATTTTCTATCTGGTTTGGACTCGTCTGTCCTTGGACACTACACTCTCATGGTTACAATTGTGCTGCTAACAAATCTAACTGACAAAGTAGAGAGTTACTACAAGTAGGACTATCTTATTAATGTCAGCATGCTATGGCTGCAAGCTGCATCCACACATTTGTATGTAGTTTCATACTGAGTAGAGCACAAAATGAGAATACCTAAAAGCTTTTCGCTGCTCCAGTGGAGCAAACACTCTTATAACTGGTGTGCATGAAGATATAAGCTCAGGCAGGTTTATAACAATACTGGAAAGATAACAAAGCTACAATTACAAGATAGCAAGTCCTTGATACATACCTCTAAAATCTTTGGTTTGAATCTGTTATCAAGCATAATATCTACACCATAGATGGCCCTGGAGAATGGGTTCTGCATCTCAGGATGAACAGCTGCGGCCGACTCAAAGATACAGCGTATCGTAGACCGTATGCTTCCATGGATGTCCAGCCATTTAACTAAAAGTCAAAGTAAAAATTAGTAATGCAACATCTAAGAAGTCACATAAAAGAGAGAATGCAGGATGTTAAAACCTTGGTGCTCCTTCTCAAACTCCTTGACGAACTCTGGTGTATTCATATGATTCATCTTTCCAATATAATTCTGAATAAGCAGAAACAGTCAGGTAACTAGTTAAATGTAACATGACAGATCATAATATAAGCATAAGCTAGGAGATATGGGCAGACTTAGCAGAATCGCGCAAAGCATACAAGAGAATGTGGCATTAATAAATCTTCAACAGCAACTAATAATTAGATGTTTTCCCATAGAAGTGAAAATGGGTTGCATCTCACCATCACAGTGAAATGGGTCTCATACTCAAAAAAGCTAGTCTTCTCCAAAGTGTACTGATTGTTTGCTAACCTAACCTAGAATAGAAAAACAAACATAAGAGTCATCAAACAGAATGATAATGGCCAAAGGGATTTAACAAGTATCGTCAGGATTTCAGGTCATACCCAGAAAACATCGGATAGAAATATTTCCAAAGGGTGGATACTACGGACCAGAACAATGTACCGAAGATCAAACTTCCTTCCTTGGAAAAGTGCAGGACGTTCAATATATTTTTGGCATATCTTGGGGCCTGTCTCCATAAGTCTGATGATAGCAGATAAATCACCAGTAACTGTGGTATCGATTGTTCTCGCCATGTTCCAAGGTTTCATGATCCATAAGTTGTCCATGCCATCTCGTTTCCTCACACAGTAATCACCAATAAGTGGAGACAAATGGGTCTCTAGGTTATACGTAGGTTGAAGCCATTCAGGTGAGCCACAAGCCTGCATGAGTTGATCTTAGTTCCAAATGCCACCAATGTTGATGTTGTCGAACTCAACGTATTCTATTCTATATTTATACAGTAAGCCACACAAGGTCCCTTAATAACCACAAAAAGGAGAAACTAACCTTGTGGATGGTCTCTGCAAGATGGTGCTTCATGACCAGGCAAGCTTCAAAAGGAAATTGATTTGTGTATTGTTGGTCTGTGAGCCCTACAGCATTCTTTACTTCTGAATCCACTTGCATGCTTACCCAGATGATGTCAGCCTCCTTTGGATCAGTTGCTGCAGGTATACAGAACATGTGTGAAAGAATTGCCTTTGAAGCATACATTTGCAGAAAAACGGAAGATACCTAACTAAATTAGAAGTATACCCCGCGCGTTGCCAATGCGCGGGATTTTCTTTAAAAATCTATTATATACATAACTATTTTGTACATTGTGTGTACATATATATGAATTTGGCTTGTATATTATTTTATTGTATCAGATGTGGTAAAAAAATTGGTAAGCTAATAGAAGAAAAAAACAATAGAATATTTGATTACATTATAGAAGAATAGGTGATGGAACAATAGCATATGCAAATGACTTGTATGTTAGTAGATTAAAGATTTAAAGTATTTCATGTGATAGAGATGTCATAGATATTTCTTTTAATTAATAAGGGATGACATAGACTTTATGGAGAATGATGTGGACACCTTGTATAAAGAGATAGAACATTTAGTGAGATCACATAGTGGGGAATGATGTGAACATGTTGTCTTAAGAGAGAAATCATCTAGTGAGAATTAACTTTATTAGAGTTATAGATTCCACTAACTGTCGAGGCTATAGGAATGGTATAAGGAGAAAAGGCACAAAGAGAAGAGGAAAAGGACTGCAAGCATGGGTTCAAAACTCGTGTGAACGATAGCTAGAATTCTTCAAGCAAAAGGAGAGATAAATCATAAGACAGGACCGAATGTTGCTTACTGAGAACAAACTCTGGCCGTGTTAAAAACTCCTCTACATGAGGTATGTCAGTATACACTCGAAGTGCACGACCATCACTTGGACATACACTTTTGGTTGAGGACGTGTCTTCTATTTTTGTCGAAGAAAAAATGCTATTTGTTTGAAGTTGTTCCTGGTACCTCCTGAATTCCTATAAAGTAGAAGAAAGATATATATGGAGTTATGATAAGGTTGTTTTTGCAGCCTCCAGTACCAAAAGAAGCATTTACGTGTACAAAAGAAGCGGAGAAGCAATTGCCTGAATAAAGTAGCTCTCAGGTGTGTGGAACCAAGCTGTAAGCCTAGCTGAACGCTGTTTGTCCTCGCCAATACCAAACAAGAAATCACGGGTACACTCTTCTCTAGTATGAACATCATGAGTGGGCCACAGAATTGTGTAACTAAAAATATTGGATATTAGCAAACTATATAGTGTTAATATTAGCAAACTATAGTGTCAATAAGTTATAGTAAATGCGTATCGAGGGTCAATGCCTTATAGCAGTGTCTAGTTTCCCTTCTGGCATGAACAAGAATGGAGCTATTCTGAAATTTGCATTATCACTGTGGCGCATGGCTGAGCCCAACTCGTCCATGACATACCTGCATAAATAACCAAGCATCAAATGGTAACAAGATGGACAGACAAAATAGCCTCTGCTCGCAGTCCAGGCGTTATATTTACAATCAGGCAAAGGTAAATCAAGATAAGCTCATAATCTAACTCTAGGTAATGGGTAGTAATGATGTGCAAAGATCTTTTGACCAAACTTTTGCAGATATCCACCTAGTTACTAGTCAGTAATGCTTTCAAAAAAAACTGATAAGAAAAGACTGGAAACCAAGGCATACCAAACAGGTGTTTCATCAATCTTTTCCTCGTCAGCAAGCCGGTACGTCATAAGATACAACCACATTGCACCAATAACTCTTTCAGCAAGGGGTTCTTCAGGCGACCATTCTGGAAGCCGCGGTTCAAGTGCAGAGTCAACTATATGCTTCCCACTCTCTATTATACTTGAGGAATCCACGCCGTTTAGCAAAGATAAATTAGGAAGAGACTCAAGAATGGAGATTGCGCTGTTTCCCAGAGGGCCAGGAATGTCAACCTGTGAAATGAGTTTGATAGGTAAAATTTGATTATAGTGATTGACATGCCGTCTTGGGCATGTCAGTGAGACATCAAAGCTGTATTGTAGGCATATGAACCTATTCAGTGTAATATAGGGGATTTGTTGAAAAAGGACACATGAAGATATGCCAAAAGAAGATATGTAAGCTGTATCATAGTGCATATGCCAAAAGAAGATATGTAAGCTGTATCATAGTGCATAGTACCTCCAACTCGTGTAACTGAGTGAATCCACCAAATAGCTTTAAGAGATCATCGCCAGAAATTTGATCCAGAGGATTACCACGGATGTTCAATTTTGACAGAGATGGCAATTTACTAGGAGAGAATACCTAGGGGTTTAAACACAAGAGGGAAACTGTCAGTACAAGTGTTGAGAGCTGCACCATATTATTCGTAGAAGATCAGTTGGGGTTGGGAGCATTAAATACCTCTGGTAGCTTGTGAATGCATCTATCAGAAAGGTCAATAGTCCCAATACTACCTAACAATCTGCTTTCCACAGAAGAACAGGGATTATCTGCTCCAACAATGTCTGCGCAAAAACCTAATGCCCACTCTCCAGCTTTACTTGTAAAATGTGAATTGTATATTTCCAATCCAGAGAGATCATCTAGAACAGCTTTGTCAATACTAGCAAGACCAACAAGACAACAGAATGTCAGATCATGACCACATAGGCTATTAAAAAGACTCTACTGCCTGAAAATACACACGACAGTAAAATTATAGAAGTCTTCAATTGTCCATTAAGTACTTATTCCTTGCTCCTTAAGCCTGTTCAGTAGAGCTCCAACTCAAGAAATCTTGGATCTGGTGCTAGAGGCGTGCCAAGAGCATATGGATGAATCCTTTTTTTTGTACATTGGACTAAATATAAACCACTTTAGTTTAATCTACAAACTACAGATCCAACCTAGATCTTGAAGCTAAAGCTGTGCTGCATTTCCCTTCCATGGCATTGCTGTTACCAGACATGTATTGTAACCAAATGTAGCAGTAGACTCTGTTATTTAGATGAATTAAGTTTGCATGACCCAAACTTCATGTATGCATAACTACTCTTCTGTTGTAGTGAGGACTGTTGACAATATAAAAGCTCAAAATGCATGGATGGCAAAGAGCTGGCAAGTGTTTTTACTTCTTTTCTGCCCCAAAGCCACTTTTGGCACTGCAAGTCCGCAAATTCATCCATATATTAAATCAATTG
This sequence comes from Coix lacryma-jobi var. lacryma-jobi, assembly GCA_009763385.1. Classification (NCBI taxonomy): domain Eukaryota; kingdom Viridiplantae; phylum Streptophyta; class Magnoliopsida; order Poales; family Poaceae; genus Coix; species Coix lacryma-jobi. Next base: position 7,519,307 of record CM019823.1, on the reverse strand, counting down.
TTTGAACAGCCATAAAACACAAAATTTCGGGCCTATAATTTGCATGAATGCTATGATTAATGCACCTTAAAGTACTTCTGTCAAGGGCGTCAGTCCCTAGGGTAGCCGGCCCTCGACTACGTAGCTCATAGTCTCGGTCGGTTGTCTTCTCCGGCGAGGTCACCCTAGCCGCATGCTTGAGAGTCGAGAGGGAAGAATAGATTGGTTTGGTAATATATTGCTTAATCCCCAACGTATGATTACATCCATCTATATATGGCCCGTGGCCACCAACAACTCGAGAAACTCCTAAAAACAAGGACTGCTAAAAGGAAAGCAACAACTAAAATATCTGGAAACAAACTCAAACTCTCTCTGCCCGGTCGGTTAGCCACTGATGCCGGCCCGATCCTGATCGGCCGCCTCCTGGCTCGCCTGGGCCGCGCGTTCTGCAGCCCTGCGTACGTCACGGGCACGACGACGTCGCGTGTACGTCTTTCGCCACATGACATCTCCCTCCCCGCCGAGACTCAGCTCGTCCTCGAGCTGGAAGTGCGGGTGCTTGGCGACGAACGCTTCGACGTCCTCCCAAGTTGACGAAGCTGCAGACTGCCCTTTCCACTGAATCAGCACCTGTCGAACGCCGCGGGCGACGCGAGAGCGTACCGCGCGTTCTGGCTCCAGAGCGACTGCGCCATAGTGCAGCGGGGGCAGGGGCGAGGTGGCCTCCGGCGGTGCCCCCTGATATTTCTTGAGCACCCCCACGTGAAACACGTCATGAAGTCGAGCACTGGGAGGCAGCGCGAGGCGCACAGCCACGTCATTGAGCAGCTCGACCACCCGATAGGGCCCGTAGTACCGAGGCTTGAGCTTCCCTGATGACGCCTGAGGCAGGGACGCCGGGGCGCGGTGTCAAAGTCGAAGAAGGGCCCAGTCGCCCACCTGGTACGTCACCGGACGGTGCCCGGCGTCGTAGTGACGCTTGTGTACCGCCTGCGCCTGCTCCAGCCGGTACCGAATGTCGGCGAGAAACTCCGCTCGTTCCTCCATGCTGCGAGCCACCGCAGGCACCCTGGACTCTCCCGGCTCGTAAGACCGGATGGTCGGCAGGTCCCGGCCGTAGACGACGCGGAACGGCGTGTCGCGCAGAGACAACTGATAGGCGGTGTTGAAGACAAACTCCGCCCATGGCAACCAGCGCAGCCACTGTCTTGGACGATCACCTGTAAGGCAACGAAGATACATGATGATGACCTTGTTCGCCGACTCGGACTGGCCGTCCGATTGGGGGTGAAATGCCGTGGACATGTGAAGCTTGGTGCCCAACAAACGCATGAGCTCGCGCCAGAATGTCGAAGTAAAAACCGGGTCGCGGTCCGACACGATCGACTGAGGTATGCCGTGGAGCCAGACGATGTCGTTGAAGAAAGCTTGGGCGACGGACTCGGCGGAGTATGAATGTGCTAGGGGAATAAAATGGCAATACTTGCTGAAACGATCCACCACCGTGAGGATGACGGACTTGCCACGGACGCGGGGGAGCGCCTCGACGAAATCCATCGCGATATTGGACCAGATCGCCTGCGGCACAGGCAGGGGCAGCAGCAGTCCAGCCGGAAGCATGTGCTCTGATTTGTTTCGCTGGCACACGACACACACCTTCACCAACTGCTGCACCAATTTCTTCATGTCAGGAAAGTGAAAATCCCTACGCAGCCTGTGCAAGGTGCGCTGAACACCCTCGTGTCCTTCCTCGTGAACTGCCTGCAAGATTTCTTGGACGAGGGGAGAGGCCGGCGGAATGTAGAGCCGCCCCTGGTACTGGACCATGCCATCCACCACGGACCACGGCGCGCCGCGAGTCCCTGTGTTGATCTCAGCGCCGAGCGCCACCAGTCCGGGATCTTCGTCCTGGGCGCAGCGAAGACGTGCCACGAAGTCGAACCGGGGCGCTGACAAGGTGAGGACGGCTCCGTCGTCGGCGTCACGGCGGGACAAGGCATCCGCCACGGCGTTGGCCGCCCCCGGCTTGTACTCCACCGCAAAGTCGAAGCCGAGGAGTTTCCCCACCCAATGGTGTTGGGGAATTGTCGCGAGGCGTTGATCCAGCAGGTACTTCAAGCTATAGTGATCGGTCTTCACAAGGAAACGGCGCCCCCACAAATACGGGCGCCAATGACGCACGGTGTGGACAAGCCCTATGAGCTCCCGCTCGTAAGCAGCGAGTGAAAAATGACGAGGTGCGGTCGGCCGGCTGAAGAAGGCGATTGGGTGGCCCTCCTGTACGAGCACGGCGCCGAACCAATGGGAGGACGCGTCGCACTCAACGGTGAAAGGCTTGGTGAAATCCGGCATGGCGAGGAAGGGTGCCGACGTGACAGCCGCTTTGAGCGCGGCGAACGCAGATGCCGCGGCGTCGTTCCAGGAGAAACCATCTTTCTTGAGGAGCGCCGTCAACGGTACCGTAGTTGTGCACAAACTTGCGGTAGTAGCCCGCCAAGCCGAGGAATCCACGAACCGCCCGAGCCGAGCGAGGAACCGGCCAGTCAATGATGGCCTGCACCTTGGCTGGGTCCATGGCGACGTCGGACGCAGAGATGACATGCCCAAGGTAGGCGACCGAGGCCTCTCCAAAGGCACACTTGCTGCGCTTGACGAAGAGCTGGTGGCGGCGAAGCTCCGAGAGGACGATGCGGTGATGGCGAAGGTGATCGGTCCACGAGCTGCTATATATAAGAATGTCATCAAAAAATACCAAGACGAACCGCCGCAGGAAAGGCCGGAGCACGTCATTCATGAGAGACTGGAAGGTTGCCGGCGCGTTGCACAAGTCAAAAGGCATGACCAGGAACTCGTAGAGGCCGTCATGCGTTCGGAACGCCGTCTTGTGGACATCGGCGGGCTTCATGCGAACCTGGTGGTACCCTGACCGTAGGTCGAGCTTGGTGAAGAACCGAGCGCCATGGAGCTCGTCGAGCAGCTCGTCGACGACGGGGATCGGAAACGCGTCCTTGACGGTGAGCGCGTTCAGCGCCCTGTAGTCGACGCAGAAACGCCACGAGCCATCCGCTTTATTGACGAGGAGGACCGGCGAGGAGAAAGCGGAGTCGCTTCGACGAACGATCCCTTGCTCGATCATGGCGGCGCACTGACGTTCCAGCTCATCTTTGTGCGCCGCCGGATACCGGTAAGGCCGGACCGCGACAGGGGATGCGCCCGGCTTGAGGACGATGCTGTGGTCGCGGCTGCACTGAGGAGGAAGGCCGCTCGGTTCAGCGAAAACGTCAGCGTACCCGGCGAGCAGCTCATCGAGGAGCGGCACGGGAGACGTCACGGCGCAAGTCTCCCGGGTGGTCGTCGACGCCACCCTGGTCCAGCGCACCGTGCGACCCTGGCGCTGGAACGAGACCGTGCCGTCCACGAAGTCCCATACGAGCCTGCCGAGCGTGGTCATCCACTGGGTCCCCAGCACCAGGTCGTATCCTGCAAGAGGCATGACAAAAAGATCGACGGCGAAATCGATGTCGTTGATGACGAGCGGGGCGCGCCTGATGACGCCCGGGCACGACACCTTTTCACCGTTAGCCACCGTTGCCGCGAGTCGCGGACGAAGCTGGATGGGCAGCCCGGAACGCCGCGCCGCCTCTTCGGCGATGAAGTTGTGGGTCGATCCGGTGTCGAGGAGGGCGATGAGGGGTGTCGTGCCCACCACGACGCGGATCTGCATGGTCTTGCCCATGGCCACACCGGCCACTGCATGGAGGGAGAAGACAGGCGCCTCCGCCGCCCCGGGATCGACCGCTGCGGTAGCGCCGTCGTCCACGGCGTCGTCGATCTCCACGCCGTCGAGGAAGAAAATGCGTTTGCAGAACCTGTTGTGTCACGGGTGTACCTTTCATTGCAATTGAAGCACAGGTTTTGACGGCGCCGCTCCGCCATCTCGTCCGGGGTAAGGCGCCGCTGGTTGCCCTCGCCGCGGCCCTGCTGAGAGGCCAACGGGGGAGCAGGGAGCGCCAGCAGAGGCGGGGGCGCCGGGAGCGCGGGCCGGGGTGCTGGTGAGGTAGGGAGGCCACGCGGTGGCGCCCTAGGAGGATGCTGGACCAGCCGCTCGGCCTCCATCAGTTCCACCTGGCGGGCCAGGCTCATGGCCGCCGCGAGCGTCTCCGGGTTGTGGATGCGGACGGCGTGGCTGAGAGGCGGCAGGAGTCCGCCGGTAAAGAGCTGTACGCGCTGTGCCTCGTCAAGACGGCCCGCGCGAGGCAGGAGGGCCTGGAAGCGGTTGGAGTACTCCTCCACGGAACCTGTACGCCGGCACTCGGCGAGCTCGAATAGCGGGGCCGAACGGAGGGGAGGCCCAAACCGCAGGTTCAGTAGATCCTTGAAGCGCCCCCACTGCGGCGTGCCCTCATCCTCTTGGAGCTGGATGTACCAGAGTTGCGCGACGTCTTCCAAATTGTACGAGGCCATCCACACGCGCTCCTCCGCCATGGTGCGCTGTTGACGAAAATACGATTCACACTTGTTGATGAAGAGCAGCGGATCGGTTTTGCCGTCATAGCGGGGAAAATCCAATTTTTGGAATTTCGGGGGGCGAACGAGATCGCGGTGCCCCTCCGTGCGGCCGCCGGTGCCACTGTCCGACGACGAAGCGGACTTCTCCTTCATGGCCGCCATGTCGGCCTTCATGGTTTTCAATTCCGTGGTGACGGATTTCAACATCTCCATCACGTCGGCGATGGAGGGCTCGCCCATGGGTGCTGGCTGCGACGCGAAGGGGGAAGTTGACCGCGGCGATGGTGGAGGGCTCGGGTGGTGGGCGGCTGCTGTGGAAGAACAGGAGGAGCGGGTGGGGGAGGATCGACGTGACCGTGATACCAGGTTGTCAAGGGCGTCAGTCCCTAGGGTAGCCGGCCCTCGACTACGTAGCTCGTAGTCTCGGTCCGTTGTCTTCTCCGGCGAGGTCACCCTAGCCGCAGGCTTGAGAGTCGAGAGGGAGGAATAGATTGGTTTGGTAATATATTGCTTAATCCCCAACGTATGATTACATCCATCTATATATGGCCCGTGGCCACCAACAACTCGAGAAACTCCTAAAAACAAGGACTGCTAAAAGGAAAGCAACAACTAAAATATCTGGAAACAAACTCAAACTCTCTCTGCCTGGTCGGTTAGCCACTGATGCCGGCCCGATCCTGATCGGCCGCCTCCTGGCTCGCCTGGGCCGCGCGTTCTGCAGCCCTGCGTACGTCGCGGGCACGACATTGTCAAGGGCGTCAGTCCCTAGGGTAGCCGGCCCTCGACTACGTAGCTCGTAGTCTCGGTCTGTTGTCTTCTCCGGCGAGGTCACCCTAGCCGCAGGCTTGAGAGTCGAGAGGGAGGAATAGATTGGTTTGGTAATATATTGCTTAATCCCCAACGTATGATTACATCCATCTATATATGGCCCGTGGCCACCAACAACTCGAGAAACTCCTAAAAACAAGGACTGCTAAAAGGAAAGCAACAACTAAAATATCTGGAAACAAACTCAAACTCTCTCTGCCCGGTCGGTTAGCCACTGATGCCGGCCCGATCCTGATCGGCCGCCTCCTGGCTCGCCTGGGCCGCGCGTTCTGCAGCCCTGCGTACGTCGCGGGCACGACGACGTCGCGTGTACGTCTTTCCCCACATGACAACTTCATGAAGATAAATTATTTTCCAGCCTCCATCAAAGTAATGTTAGGTTTTTCAACTAGAGTTCTCTTTGGCCCTCAATTGCAATTGAGGTATGCACAGAAGAATTTATTAAACAGTCTAAGGCAACAAAAAAAGCTCAATTCTGACCTTTTGCCAAGAACAGGATTCTCATTCAACCAAAGTGCCTTTAGCTTTGCACACTTCCTGATTTCTTGCATAACTTTATCTGGATCCTGCAGCTTGTTTCCCCATAGGTTGAGAGCTACCAGATTCTAGTCAGATACAAACGGGAATCGTTAAGATAAATTGAACACCAAAGACAAAGTGTCAAAAACAGTTCTTCTGAATTCTGACAACTAACATAAAACGTCATAAAAGATACTTTATTGAAGTCACCACTAGTAACATTCAAGTACTAGACAAAACCAATGCTAAAATTCACAGGTGAGACCTTTTACTTTTCTTTTATTTTCATGGGGAACGCGAGAACAAACACATGATCATTTTTCCCTATGGTATAATACAAATGAGCAAAATGAGAACCTGTACATCAGAAAGAATCAGACTGTTACTTTTCTAGAAAAGGAATCAGACCGGAAAATTTGCAGATAGATCCAAGGCTACTAGCATATCATCATCAATTCCAAGTTCTTCAAGTTCCAACCATGCTGCAGAATCACTGCCCCTCTCCTGAACTCTAGCCCTTTCTTTCTCAACTACTTGCAATACATGTTCCAAGCTCCCACTCTCGTCACCATCCTGCTCATCTGCCCCCTCAGTTTCGACCCTGCGGTCCAAATCCACACACATCAATGCTGCCATCCTTTCAGCCAATCCAGGTACTTCCTGCAGCTGCAAAATCATCAAAACACATGCATAAGATCACCTGTAATAACATGACAAAATCCTGTGAGTGAACACTGCTACAATTCTTCGTTGCTGACCGCTGACCATGCATAGATAATAACAGAGGAGTTCAAGAAGGCCCTGGTTGTTGTATTGTTAAACAAGTGGTGTGATGACAATTAGGTCTGTGTTAGCTAGAAAAGCTTAAGGTATCTGAAATTCTATCCGCCACATATTGGATTGTACTAATTTCAATATAGAATGACCAATTATCCACACCTTCAGCACATATAATTTCTAATCGTTCCAATTAGCCAAAAATGAAATGGGATGTACCAATGACTAATCGACTCCACTCGCAAAATCATATGATTAAACTTAGGGCCCGTTTGTATCCTTGGAATTGAAATCATTTTAAGAATCATAATTTGGACACATATTAATTAGGCTGATATGGTCGGATATGGATCATATTTGTCTATTATTGTTGGTTATACAAGAGAGATACTCATGTGTTGCATTTCTACCATAGGGAATGAGTTCAAGAGAGCGTTATAAAGTTGCAAAATAGAAATATAGCATGGTGATCTATAGAGTCTATTTCCCTCTTAGGCATAGACTTATATGCGAACTTTGGGAAATGGGGAAATGTCAAATTCCAAACCAAATAGCCTAGATTATTGAGTGGATTCCAATTCCTCCAAGATGAAGGGATCTAAACGCCCCCTTAATGGATTCATGGGTCACGGCAATCTTCAAATTCGTAGTAGTAATTATTCAAGCACGCGTCACAATCACGTACAAACCATACTGACCCCAAAACACTTCGCTCGTTGACAAACTAGCTTCACTCACTCTAAGCACCATGCGCACAGGCCACTTACCTGCTTGAGCGCATCAGGGAGGCGGAAGGACCACGCATGGTCGACGAGGAAGACATCGGACTCCTTTCCCAGAGACTCGTCAGCGGCGAGCACGAGGCGCCGCTGCCTCCCGCCCTCGCACGGCTCGACTGCAAATACCTCCCCGCCGTCGAAGACCTCGTCCGCGAGCTTGCGGTACAGCTTCTGGTGCAGCGACGGCGGGATGCCGGCCGCGGCCAGCAGGTACGCGTGCACCCGCGCGAAGTCTTTGTAGGTTCGGATGCGGTCGTCGGATGAGGCAGAGGCAGCCGCGAGTGACATGGCTTTAGCACCGCGGCAAGCGGCGGCGGCGGCGGGTTGAGGCAGTGGGGAGAAGAAGGGTTTAGAGGCCTCCAGAAAATGAGAAAACCCAGTGGAGTGGAAAAGGGCGAACTTTCGTTTATATTTCATAAATATTATTTAATTATGGGCATGTTCGTTTCTCTCGCAAAAATTTTTTTTTGCTAGTCACATCGAACGTTACGACACTAGTTTAGCCTATTAAAAATATAATAATTAAAAAATTAATTTGTCAGCTGGAGACTAATTCACGAGACGAATCTATTAAACTTAATTAGTCCATGATTTGACAATGTGGTGCTACAGTAAACATTCGCTAATGATAAATTAATTTACCTTAATAGATTCGTCTCAGTAATTAGCATATGACTCTGTAATTAATTTTATAATTAGTTAGTTTTTAATAGGCTAAACTAGTGCCGCAATGTTCGATGTGACTGACAAAAAAAAAATTGCCAGGAAAATGAACACCCCATATATATACTGACTTAAAAGATTCGTCTCGTGATTTACAACTAATTAATGTAATGGTGATTGATAAAGAGAGAGTAAAAAAGGTTAGAAGCTACAACAATCTAAACTAAGGTCTAGTAGGCCAAGAAGCGAGCCTATTTTGGTGCTTTGATGATTGATTGAGGAAAGACCTGCCACATTGCCGATTTTCATCAGTGTTTTCACTGCATTATCGCTTTGTTTCTCATGCACGAAGTACTCATATATGTACATGATGCACTCCGTGCATGAAAAACAAAGCCCTAAGTATTAATGTTGTATGGAGTCAATATAACGGTGGAGCATTATGTCTTTCTTGTAGACAACATATTCAAGACTTTTTCACTTGTCCATGATAGTCTCCGTGGTCGCATATATTTAGTGTATTTAGTTGATAGTTGAATTTTTTTCAATCACCGTGCTCGGAATGCACGAGACGTGTGTACAAGGACTCAAGGAGTGACAACTGACAAGCGAGCTGGCGGCCACGGCTGCAATGGCCGTGCACACGCACGGTCGGTCCCCCGACTCCCCGTGTTCAGGAGACGCCGATGTTTGCCGTCCCAGACCGCGAGATGCGCATCGGATCTTGGATCTTCCTTCTTTCCAAGTTGGGTTGGCAGTTGGCACTGCCACAGAGACACGTCGTGGATCATCGATCGCCTATTTGCCCCAGATTCGCGAGGGCCACAAGTACGCCTCGCCCGTTGTTCATGGACACGGCTGTGCAAATTCAGTCGTCGCTCTGTGTTAACTAGGGGGCGTTTGGTTACCTGCATATGCGTGGGCCAGGCTCCATGGATGCAGCTGCTGAACGTTTAGTTAGCTGGTTAGAGGTTACACTACTAGAGAACAGGCCTTTGGACGATTTGCAAAATCAGCATTAGCCACGGAAAAATTTGCGTCCGGGACTAGAAAGTCCTTTAGCCCCGGTTGGTAACACCAACCGGGGCTAAAGCTCCCCAGCCCAACGGCTCAATTGTCAGAGGGGCCTTTAGTCCCGGTTGGTGTTACCAACCGGGGCTAAAGACCGGCCTTTAGCCCCGGGCCGTAACACCAACCGGGACTAAAGGTTTTGCCCCGGTTGGTGTATGCAGCCGGGGCTAAATGTTGGCATCTTTAGCCCCGGGCCGTAACACCAACCGGGACTATAGGTTTTGCCCCGGTTGGTGTATGCAGCCGGGGCTAAATGTTGGCATCTTTAGCCCCGGTTGGTAACACCAACCGGGACTAAAAGGTTTTGTTCCGGTTGGTGTACCCAGCCGGGGCTAAATGCCAACATTTAGCCCCGGCTGGGAATAAGGACCGGGGCTAAATGTCCCTCCCTATATTTGAAATGTTCTTCTACCTCCAGCCGTGCCCGAGCTCCTGTCTTCATTTTTCTTCATTCAGTCACTGCTTGCTCTTGCTTGCTTGTTTGCTCTCTTCTCCTCCGGTGATTTTTGTTTGTTAACACATCTCCGGCGATTGATTTATTTCATCACATCTACACCGCCATCGACTCGTTGAAAGGTTACTAGCTTAAGTTATTCATTTTTGTAGCTATTTTGAGTTCATTGACTTGATAGTTCAAATTATTAATCTAAAAACAAAATATGACCGTTTAATTAGTTTATTTTAGTCTTTTAGAGAAATGTGACCGGTTTAGAAAAACAAAATATATAATACTTTAGTTTAGAAAATGTGACCGGTTTAATTAGTTTTTTTTTGAAATAGAGATCATTTAAATCATTTGTTTACACAAAAATTAGAAATATATAATACTTTAGTTTAGAAAATGTGACAGTTTAATTAGTTTTTTTTTGAGAAATAGAGATCATTTAAATCATTTGTTTACAGAAATTAGAAATATATAATAATTTAGTTTACAAAATGTGACCGTTTTAATTAGTATATTTTATTATTTTGGAGAAATAGAGATCAGTTAAATTAGTTGTTTACAGAAATTAGAAATATATAATACTTTAGTTTACAAAATGTGACCGCTTTAATTAGTATATTTTATTATTTTGGAGAAATAGAGATCAGTTAAATTAGTTGTTTACAGAAATTAGAAATATATAATACTTTAGTTTACAAAATGCAGAAGGATGCCTGCTTGGTATGTTGTTTTCGAGGGCACCAAGCCAGGTATTTACACCAGCTGGGCCGAGTGCAGTCAGTATGTCCTCAAAGTTAAGGGAGCTGTGCATAAAAAGTACAAGTCTTTTGAGGAAGCTTCTGCAGCTCTAGATGCTTTTAACTCAAGAATCAACTCAATTCCTACTGCACCTACCCCTACCTTACCTTCCTATCCGGTTGGAGTGGCAGACAGTACATCTTGTTGGACTGTGATGTGGGAAAAATGTGCAGGTGTTGTTAGTTGCTTTGGTTGTGGCCAAGTGGATTAGGTTGCACTGTTATCTTGATGTAATAATTAATTAATTAGACAAGTTCAACTGCTACTACTTTTATGCCACCAGTGATTCTTACTAAATTTCATGTCAGACATTTTATAATTTCATTTGTTTATAAGAATGAGAGATCGATATAATTATGTGATATGTCATATAATGCAGACGATGACACGTCACTGGATGTACAATGTCGATCGTCGCTCAAAAGAGTTCATTGATGGCGTGCATTATTTTTTAAGAGTGGCCGAGGCAAACAAGCGGAATGGTTTTATGTGCTGCCCATGTGCCCTTTGTAATAATTCGAAGGAATATTCTAGCTCAAGGAGTCTTCACTCACACTTGTTCAAGTCGGGTTTCATGCCAAACTATAGTTGTTGGACGAAGCATGGAGAAACTGAGGTTATGATGGAAGAAGGTGAAGAAGAACAATTGGACCCTGACGATGACATTATTGCTCAATACGGTGACTTTGGTGATACTGCAATGGGGGAAGGTGAAGAAGAGGCAAGTGCAGAAGACACACTCGCTGAAGATGATGCTCTTGGTGATGTCATTCGTGATGCACAAGGAGATTGCGAAAGTGAAAAGGAGAAGGCTAAGTTTGACTGTATGCTAGAGGATCACAGGAAATTACTATACCCGTCTGCTGCGGATGGACAAAAAAAGTTGGGTACAACACTTGAGTTGCTACAATGGAAGGCACAAAATGGTGTATCTGACAAGGCATTTGGACAATTATTGAAGATTATAAAACAAAAGATGCTTCCAAAGCCTAACGAATTACCCGGCACTACGTACGAAGCAAAACAAGTGGTCTGTCCTTTGGGTTTAGAAATCCAGAAGATACATGCATGTCCTAATGACTGCATCCTGTACCGTGGCAAGGAATACGAGAATTTGGATGAATGCCCTGTATGTAACGCGTCACGATATAAGATCAGGCGAGATGACCCTGGCGATGTTGAGGGTGAAGAACGTCCCCGGAAGAAAATTCCTGCCAAGGTTATGTGGTACGCTCCTATAATACCACGCCTGAAACGTCTGTTCAGAAACAAGGACCATTCAAAGTTGGTGCGATGGCACAAAGAAGACCGTAAGGTAGACAACATGTTGAGACACCCTGCAGATGGGTCCCAGTGGAGAGCAATAGACAGAGAATTCCCAGAATTTGCAAAAGATGCTAGAAACTTAAGGTTTGGTTTAAGTACGGACGGGATGAATCCTTTTGGGGAACAGAGCAGTAGTCATAGCACGTGGCCTGTTACTCTATGTATGTACAACCTTCCTCCGTGGTTATGCTTGAAGCGAAAGTTCATTATGATGCCAGTGCTCATCCAAGGCCCGAGGCAGCCTGGCAACGATATCGATGTCTACCTGAGGCCATTAGTTGAGGAACTCCTACTTTTATGGAGTAAATCAGGTGTACGTGTGTGGGATGATTACAAACAGGAACACTTTGACCTGCGAGCATTGTTGTTCGTAACAATCAATGATTGGCCTGCTCTAAGTAATCTTTCAGGACAGTCAAACAAGGGATATAATGCATGCACACATTGTTTTGATGACATGGATAGTGTATATTTGAAAAAATGTAGAAAGGTAGTGTATCTTGGGCATCGTCGATTTCTTTCGATGAATCACCAGGTTAGAAAGAAAGGCAAGCATTTTAAAGGTGAGACAGACCACCGGAGCAAGCAGGCATACTCGGAGAAGCAGGCATCAAAAGTGCTCCAGAAGTTGATAAATGGCAGAGGGCATATGTATATGGCCAAAGTCTATACAACCCAGCGGCCCTGAGGGATCTTGGTACACAGATGCACTTGCTAAATCAGTGGTACCTTACGGCGTGTGGCAGAAAAGCTGATGACTACATTTGCGTCAGAATTAGAGACCATGATTACTTCCGTGGTGATGACATCATATATGTTCAGTTTAATGAGTTACATCAGCTCTGCCACATGGACGCTCTCGACAAATCTCTCGTCAGCTGCTTTTGCCTGTAAGTGATTGTTTCCTTTAATAATCTCACTTTAGCTTATGTATATGTATAAGTAATTATCCTCACACTGCTAGCAAGTGTTTGTAAACATGTGCAGAAACATGATGAGACAACTAAGGCATAAAAATGACAAGGAGATTGGTTTCATCGATCCATATATCATCTTCAAGCACCCAAGCAATACTCACTCGGATGCATGGAAAACTCAAACAGAGAGTAATTTGCGGAGGTTCTTGGTAAACCAAAGGGACAAAAGATATATACTATTCCCCTACAACTTTAGGTGAGTTTTGTTATCATATGCACATTTTATTATAGGTTGACATAAAGATATATATATGTGTTGACTATATAAACATAAATGCAGTTTTCACTGGATTCTAATGGTGATCGATCTCCACGAGAGTCGTTTGCTAATCTATGACTCTCTGAGAAAACCACAAGAAGATTACCAAGATATGATTAATATTATCCGAGGGTAATGTGATATTTAAATATTGATTCTTGCTATAGCTCTTTAACTCTGCAATAGTTAATTAACGTTCCAATTATTGTGAAGGGTTTGGACTTGGTTTGTTCAGAAACACCGTCCGGATCTGAAAGCGCAACTTCCTGATCCTCTACTCCTAAATGTAAGTTGTAGAGTACCTCCCCGCCTCTTTACCTTAATTAGCATCACTCAGCAGACGCACGCTCAACCGAGAGTACTCTTTTTACATATTGTACAGTGGGTTCTACGGCAGTCACCGGGAAACAATTTATGTGGGTACTATGTTTGCGAGTTTCTGACGGTGTATGAAAAAAGAACTCCTTTACAGAGTCAGCAAGTACGTAACATGTAAATAAATTTATTTTATTTTTTGTTGCTATTACATAAATATTATGTATGTTAATACTTTCTTTTTATTTTAATCCAAATTGAAGGAGACATGGTTGAAGAACCAGGTGATGGATAAGGTCCGCCTCAAAGCAATTCAAGAGACCATCGCGGGCTTCCTTAATGACCATGTCCTTAAGTCTGGCACCGAGTATTGGTTTAATAAAGACGAACCAATGAAGCCAAACCAAGATGAACACTTGTATGACCTCTAAGTTAGGAACGGTATTATATTTGTGTGTAAATATCAAGTTAAGCATGCATGATGGATAATGTTGTATATTTTATGTACATATGTGTGTATAGCTAGCTCTATAATATATATATATATATGTATAGTTTCATATTTCATTTGTGTGTAATTGTAAATTTTATGTGTTTATATATATTTATTAGCAGCGAAGAATAATACGTGTATTTGAAACTGGCCTAATATAATAGAATATATTAGCAGCGAAGAATACGTATTAGAAAACCTAATGTAATTGTAAAACCAAAAACAATAACCAATTGAAAAGAACAGAAAAAGAAAAAAGAAAAAAGCAGATGGACCTTTAGCCCCGGTTGGTAACACCAACCGGGACTAAAGAGGCCAGCAACGGTTTGCCCGGCTGGAGGCCCCTTTAGTCCCGGTTGGTGTGACTAAAGAGGCCAGCAACGGTTTGCCCGGCTGGAGGCCCCTTTAGTCCCGGTTGGTAACACCAACCGGGACTAAAGGGGCCTCCAGCCGGGCCACCGTGGCTGGCCTCTTTAGTCCCGGTTGGTGTTACCAACCGGGGCTAAAGGTCCCTCCATTAGCCCCGGGCCATGGAACCGGGGCTAAAGGTCGGGGCTTTAGTCCCGATTCCTTAGCCCCGGCTCCATGTCCGGGGCTAAAGGCCAAAATGGCCCGGGGCAATAGGCCTGTTCTGTACTAGTGTTAGGGCCTGTCCCACGTGATGCAAGATTTCTTGTTCAGCCAGGCTCTACTCATACGGCAAAAATCCCCGTTCCTTCGCGGCCAGGCTCGCACGAGCTCAACATGCGCGTAGACAGGACATGTCAGTGAGACTATCTATCCTTGCATGCAGCTAACCAAACGAAATCTCCGAACAACCAGACTCCGTTAGTACGATAACCAAACACTACTCATGTGCATGCGCTCGACTTGGCTACTATCAGCCTGGCTGCCTACCTGGCTTGTCCCAGAAGATAACCAAACATGCCCCTAGTGTATGGGTACGTGCAGGCCGTAGGCGACCTGTCTATTCTGGTGAATCACTGAACCAGTGCCCCTTCTCCGCTGATTCCAGTGACTTTGCCCGTTGCCACTTCGTCACGGTCCTAGTGTCCATGTACCGACTGGCCTGTGCCCAGTTAGTAGACGACCGGTGTGTTCTGGGTGTGTGCGTGTAGAATCTCTACAACTGTGTTCTTTTTTTTTAAAAAAAAACAAGGAAAAGATTATATAGAAAAGAGAGAACTCTTTGGCTCTGTTCGGTACATTGTTCCATGGCTGTAAAAAGGACTGTTAAACATGGCCTAAACGGTGGAGCGTGCTGACTTTAATTACGAGCAGGGTAGGCCGGTAAGGCAGGGCATGGGCGCATGACAGTCTATTTATATACTACACATGTTGCGCCACTGCTGCCTGCTCCAACCCCACCGATCTGGGAAGGCGTCGTTTTCCCGTACTTTCCCTTCCGTCAGTGCCCTCGGCCTCGATGCGCATCTCCGCCCCGTCCATGCGCGCTACGGCGAGCAGTGCCAGTGCCACCGCGCTGGCGGCGGCCATGAACATGAAGCAGCAGCCGCTGCACGGCGCGTCCACGCTCCTGGCGCTGCTCTCCCTCTCGCTGCTCCTCCTCCGCCTGCTCCTCCGCCTCCGCCTGGCCGCCTTCCGCGACGCCGCGCTGTCGCTCCACCTCCTGGCGCGCCTCCGCCTCCGCCCCGTCCTCCTCCGCCTCCACGACGGCAGCGGCGCCGCCACCACGCTGCGCGTCTGGTGCCCCGCCACCCCGTCCTCCAAGCCGCCTCTCCTCCTCCTCCACGGCTTCGGCGGGGACGCCAAGTGGACGTGGGCGCGCAACCTCCCGCGCCTGTCCCGCCACTTCCACGTGTACGCGCCGGACCTCGTCTTCTTCGGCGCGCAGTCGCGGTCCGCGTCGCCGCTCCGTTCCGTGGCGTTCCAGGCCCGCTGCGCCGCCGACGCCATGCGCCTCCTCGGCGTGCCCCGCTACGACGTCGCGGGGATCAGCTACGGCGGCTTCGTCGCCTACCGAATGGCCGCCGCCGAGGCCAGGGACGCCGTGGACAGGCTCGTCATCATGACCACCGGCGTCGTCGCCACGCCTTGGGAGATGCAGGCGATGGCGGCGCGGGAGGACCGGACCGTTGAGGAGGCGTTGCTGCCGGACACCGCTGATGGGCTGCGCTTCCTCGTGCGACGCTCCATGCATCGCCCCCCGCCGTGGATGCCGAACTTCGTGCTTGACGACTTCATCCAGGTTAGCGCAGATATCCCGTTCGGTGTTTTTTTTTCGTTATTACTCTTTCTACTGGAAGTTCTTTTTTCTCGATCGATTTCTCTTTTTTTTTTCAGTGACTACAGTACAAAATAATTAGTAATTAATTTAGATTTGGTGACGATGCTGCGTGTCGTGTCGTTACCTTCATCCCGGCTTTATATAAAATTCAATTCACTACAGTATGCACCGAGACGGCTACATCGTTCGTATTCGCAGCATGATCGGTATTGAGTTTCACATAATAATAATACAATCTCTGCCCGCGCGGGAGGATTGGCGCCCTCCCGTTACTGTAGCATTTTTTTTTGCTTTTTTCTTTCTTTTTTTCCATTTCTTTTACTTTTTTATTTTTTTTTTTAGATTTTTGTAGGCATTTTTTCTATTAAAAACCAGTGCGACGATAGCGCGTCCAATAATACAAACTCTAATTATGGGACGACGCTTTTCTAATACTCCCTCCGTATCACAATTAGAGTTCGTTTTGGAAAAGCTTTCGGTCAAACATTGGGAATATAAATCATGAATAACTTTTAAATTATTGAGTTTAGAAATATAAAAATCATATAAATAAATTTATCTTGAAAAGTATTTTCATAAAAGTATATATATATATATATCACTTTATAACAAATATTTTTAAAGAAATAAGTGGTCAAAGTTATGCTTTGGAGACCGTGTCGCTGTCCAAAACGAACTCTAATTGTGATACGGAGGGAGTACTTACGTGCGTTTTATGCTTATACGGTCAATGTCTTTGACGTGACATGTAAATATCTTTTTGAGTATGTCGTATGTCGGTATAGTGACTGATATATTTAGAGATTGTTTAGTTCCAAGTTAAAAAGTCTTGGGACATCATATCGGGTGTTTAACACTAATTTAGAGTATTAGATACTATTAACAAAACTAATTGTATAAGTGGAGAATAATTCGTAAGGCGAATTTATAACTCTAATTATTAATAATTATCAAATGTTTAATGTAACACCATATTACCAAAATATGAATTTATTAGGTTTAAAAAATTAGTCATCTCACAAATTATTTTGAATTTATGTAATTAGTTATTTTTTAGTCTATATTTAATATTCTACGTAAGGTCAAAACATCTGATGTAATAAGTGGAAAATTTATAGGGTAAAAACTAAACACATCTGCATTGTTTAGCCCGATCAAGTTTTCTGTACGTTCATATACAAAGGCACTTAGACTTTGACAATCATACCAATAGGCGCAGGGAAGCGCGCTAACCACCCTTGTACAAACTCTACCCGCGGGAGGATTAGCGCCCTCCCGCGGGTTGGGTTACTGTAGCGTTTTTTTTTCCTTTTTTTTATTTTTTTAAAGAATTTTTAGGCATCTTTTTCTATTAAAAACCGATGCGACGATAACACGTCCAATAATACAAACTCTAATTGTGGGAAGACGCTCTTTCAATACTTGCGTGCGTTTTATGTCTATAGGGCCAATGCCTTTGATGCGACGTGTAAATATCTTTTTGAGCAGATCGCATGCCTGTATAGTGACTGATATATTTAGAGATTGTTTAGTTTTTAAGTTAAAAAGTTTTGAGATGTCATATCGGGTGTTTAACACTAATTTAGAGTGTTAAATACTATTAACAAAACTAATTGCATAAGTGAAGAATAATTCATGAGACGAATTTATAAATCTAATTATTAATAATTATCAAATGTTTAATGTAACACCGTATTATCAAAACATGAATTTATTAGGCTTAAAAATTAGTCATCTCGTAAATTATTTTGAATTCATGTAATTAGTTATTTTTAGTCTATATTTAATATTTTATGTAAGGTCAAAACATCCAATGCATAAGTAAAAAATTTATAGGGTAAAAACTAAACACATTTGTACTGTTTAGGTCGATCAAGTTCTTCATACGTTCATACACAGCAGAACAGAGACACTTATGAGACACTTATGAGACTTTGACAATACCAATAGCAGGCGCGGCGAAGCGCGTATGTCAAACTAGTAGTAATACATTGGGGGAAAATGTGACGCCTCTACGAAACAGAAGGATCGACCTGAGAGTTCTTTTATGCGAGATTGATGTTTCAATTCATAATCACGTGCTTTACCTTGTTATTATTGTTTAGCCTACGGTATGGCGTACGCTAATGCTCAATCAGTAGTGATGTGTCTACACGAAACTTACAATTGTATACATGCATTTGGATTTCGTACTCTCCGAGATTTTTGTTGAGACTTCAATCTTGTAAGAAAGTTATTTGAAGTTATTTGAAAAAAAATAACACAAAATGCTAAAAAAATCATAGTGATCAAATTATTTTTACGAAAAACATGTTTAAGAAATCATCTCCTCCTCCTCACCCTTCCTTAATTTTAATTTTAAGGTCTCCATTTATCTCTAATTAACTGTCGTTGTTAGTGTGTGCGTCATAAGTTAACTCTATTTATAGTAAATGCATGCAATATTTGTATTTTTAAATAATTTTATTAAAAAAAAACTATGAGATTTGCTATATTTCAGGCGCATGAAATATAACATCTTTTCAGGCGACAAATACAACCTTTAGATCTTCATCCAATGGTCCAAATCTATTGATACAAATCATAAGAAACAAATGACAAATTTTTTTCTATGAAAAGACAAAGACAAAACTGTTCAGTCGCCTGAAATATAGGAAATATGTAAAACTATATTAAAAGATCTTTCTAATGATACTCGAGTAATTAGGTATGATCAATATAAATATTTTTAATATATATTTAGTTAAAGATGTTTCTCGGAAAACGAAAACGATAGTTATTTAGAAGTGGAGAGGAGTAGGGGCAATGCACTAATTATAATGAATAAATTAATTATCCTAGTTTTAGAATGCACTAATTAAACGGAGTAATAATGCATAACTCGAGGACAAAGACTGGCCAACCAATCAAATTTTGGAACAACCAAATTGCTGCATTTGTTGTGGGACATCCTACCGTTTTGAAATTGCTATTGCGCCTGTTTTGTTAGGAGACATCCTATCGGGGTTTTTTTCCAACAACGACATCCTATCGTTTTGAAATTGCTATTGTCTGTGTACGTACGACTGTAGGTATTTAGCTGTAAGCGCTTGCGCTTGCGCCTGGTAGGGACTGTCGACCTTCCGGTGAAGGTGCATTGGCTGCTTTCTTTCTTTCCTCTATCTCCTGACTTACGAGAGAGGTCACGTGTGCATCGAGGTAGATATGCAGGCACGACATACCCAAACCAAATCTTGATTCGATTCTGAACCTTTAATTCGCCACGTCATTATGTCAACCGCGCATGGTTTATTTCCCCAGCACTCTAAAAAGGGGCGTGCTTCCTATTTTCTAAAAAATCAATTGATTTTGATTTAAAGTAAACTTTATAAAACGAAGATATTAGACTTTTTTTAAAAATATATACTTTTGCAATTATTTTGTCATAATATTAAGTATTTATAAACGTTAGAGCTTTGCTTATTTGAATTTTTTAGCTAATTTATCCATTGTATTTTAATTTATTTTCTCTCATATAACACTACTGAAATAACTGAAATCAAGTGAGGAGAGCAGCTAGTATCTTTATATCTTGATTCTAAAATTGATTGATTTATTAGAAAGGCTAAACTTGCTACCGATTGATCCTTGCTTTTTTGGAGGGAAGTACAAGAAACACGTTACTCCTTAGTCCTTAGGTTTGTTCTACTCCTATTCCAGAGAGTGGGGGTAAGACACGCGGGTTCGGGTGAGATCTGGTGCGGCGTGTCAGGGATGCCGCCGATCTCGTCGATTCCTTTGGTCGCTGGCTCTTTACGTGGCCCACGTGTCCTCACTCTTAAAATGAACTCCGCAAAGATTCCCTAATCCAAAACAGTTTGAGGACTCGACTGCCACGTTGAGGGAAGTAGGGGGCCGCGCCGGCACGTTCCTGGTGGAGCCCTTCGCCGATCGAGCAGGAAAGAATTCGGCAGTCGGGGCATGCCCCGCGTAGCCGGGCAGGCGGGCACACTACGCGACATTGCGCAGATGCAGCAGCTGGACAGGACGGAGTGGTCGAATAGATAGGGGGGCGGATAGCCGTGGAATCCGTTAAATAGATCCACACACACAGTGCGTTCCAAGCGCCGGACGGACGGAGACAACGAGGCCCTGGCCGTGCCGAAGGGCGGAGGCCCCGAGGCTAGCCTGCAGGGCGCCGTCCGCATCACGTCCGTAGTCTGTACGCGCGCGCGAGTGGGCGACATGGCGGGCGATGATGCATGCTTGTGGTCGTGTCCTTCGTTCGTAGGCGTAGCGGACTGCGGTCGACCTTCTGCTACCGGCCGGCCGTTCTGGGTCTGTGCCTGTTTCTCTTCTTTCCGCCGGCGCCAGGCGGTGCGGTGCCCGTCACGTCTCGTTTTCGCGCCGGGTGCGATGAACCGACGCCCCGGCGCCCGCCGTTCCGTTGGCCCGCGTCCAAGGATTTCCGAGCACGTAATCGCAGCAAAGGATTAGGATGCGGCACGCCATGGCCCTGCTGCCCGTGTGTCTGCGTGCGCGCGCGCGTGTGTGCACGTGGAACGTGATACCCGTGCCAGGATAGACCCTCCCCGGCCATGCATCTCAGGTATGCACGCTATG
Source organism: Coix lacryma-jobi var. lacryma-jobi (assembly GCA_009763385.1). Classification (NCBI taxonomy): domain Eukaryota; kingdom Viridiplantae; phylum Streptophyta; class Magnoliopsida; order Poales; family Poaceae; genus Coix; species Coix lacryma-jobi. Next base: position 7,498,713 of record CM019823.1, on the reverse strand, counting down.
CTGTGCCGTGAAACAAGTTCGGTGTGTGTCCATCTCCATCCGCGAATGTGTCGACTGTCTGCCATTGCCGAGGGGACAATTTGATTTTGGTCTCGTCGAAAACTAGCTTGACACTTTATGACCATTGCCGAGGGGACAATTTTGGTCTCGTCGAAAACTAGCTTGACACTTTATGACGTTCCTGTCCCCAGCAGATCGTTCGTTCTATAATATCTACTGTTTTTTTTTAAAAAAAACTATTGTCTACTGTTTCTACTACGGTACTAGTAGGCGTACAATACAAGAAACACATTTTCCACGCTTTCTTTTTCCCCTCTGCCGCAGCTCATGTACGTGGATCAAAAAAGGGAGAGGGCAGAGTTGCTGCACGAATTGCTCAAGGACGGAGCTGGCTTCGACCCGCTCCCGGTTCTTACCCAGGTAATACTAGCCGTTAACATATGAGCTCGCAGAAGACACTCGAAGTAAAAAAAAAAAAAAAAACTAATAACAATCTTCGGCTTCCGCTCCTCCAGGAAACACTGATCATCTGGGGAGACAAGGACCAGGTGTTCCCCGTCGATCTTGGCCACAGGCTGCACAGGTAACCAAAACGCACAGAGCACACAGCACTGCCCAAAACCCTCTCTTCGTTGTTACTATTTGGAAAACGTATTGGCACTTTCGTTGTTATTTGACAAATTTTGTCCAAATATGGACCAACTAGGCTTAAAAGATTCGTCTCGACATGTAGATACTAAAATTATAATTAGTTATTTTTTTATCTATATTTAATGCTTCATGCATGCAGCTAAAGATTGAGACAGTGAATCTAGAAATAAACATTGCCTCAATGAGAATGTTCAATCCTATCCACTACCGCCACAATTTGCTTCAGATTGTTCAGAGCTGTGCCATGCGCTGGCGTGTGAATGCAGGCTTCTGGGAGAGAGATCCAGGCTAGAAATCGTCAGGGACGCAGGGCACGCGCTGCAGCTGGAGGGCGCCGACCACGTCAACCGCTTCATCAAGTCGTTCCTCCTGGACGAGCGAACCGGGCCGGGCGCTGGCGCGGGCCGGAAGTAAGATAAGGCCTTGGAATTCCTGTTGAGGTACAGAAGCAAACAAAGGCCTGGTCGCAGGTGGTGGTTGCATTGCAAGTCGCAACGATTGACGCGACGCCAAGTCGCCAACTGTTAAAGCAGCGGAGCGGCAATGATCTGCATGCAAACGCCCCACCGCCACAATCATGCAGCGTTGGGGGGCTACAGATTACAAGAGTACAGAAGCGCCACTCCGAGCTTGTTTGTTTTGTACAATAATGTCTGAAAAAAAAAACTTGTGTAGCTGAAATTCAGAGAGCTGTCTGTCTGGTGTCCTGATGAGCACAGTCTGTCTCTGTTCTTTCTTCTGGCTCAGCCCTTTGCCTCTTTTTCACTTTTTCACAAGGTTATATTGACATTCCAGCATTATTCTTGTGGTTTTGTGCTAATGGACCACTAGTCGTTGACAGCCCACTTGTGCAGCATTATAGAAGCCTAATGCTTGGTGTTTGGTTCTGTCGGTGTTTCGAAACCGGGGTATTACACCAACGAGTAATATGATCGCGTGCTTCTCTTCCTGGATGGTGATGCAAGAGGGACCAAGGATTTATCCTGGTTCGGGCAAAGAAGGTCCTACGTCCAGCGGGGGAGGATGTTCTTGTATTACTTGCACCTAAGTGCTTGTACATGGGCGAATACAAGCTCAGTGAGCGTGGACCGGAGTCCGGACTCGTGTGTGTAGAGTTGTGTCTTAACGTGTCTGTTCCCGACCGAAGGAATGAGGGCCTTGGTGTCCCCTTTTATAGAACAAGGGGAGGCCAGGGCTACACAAGGGTATTACAGGTGTCGGGGTGTATTGTGTCCCTTACGAAGAAGGGTAGGAACCCTGTTTTGTCGAAGACATTGTAGCCGATGTGGGCGTTGCTGTTGAAGCGTCCTTGAAGCGTGGCCTCCATCCTGGGCGCGGACGTGGAGGCGCGGCGAGGTGGAAGCCGTACAACGCCCATCCCGGAACGTACAGGACGCGGCGGGGTCCCTCCGGGTCTTGGGGTACCTGTCCTCCAATAGCATGAAAGTAGTTAGGGCTCGAGGGGCACGGAGCCGGCCTCGAGGCGGCGCCTACGGGGGGCTCGAGTCCCCGCAGGTATGGGCAAGTCCCGTGAAAATCGATTGAGCGGCAGGCATCTGGGTCTCGAAGCGTGGCTTGGACGTGCCACAGTGTAGGGCGTGGGTTAACAGTGCTTCACTGACGCCTTTTCGCCCATACTTGTGGTGAAAACGAGACTTGACTCTGCCCCGGACCACTGTGGCACACGTTGTGTTATAGAGGACGTGACTGGAGTAGGTGGATGAATTAAGTGCGCGGTATGGGGCTAGCATCCGATGTCTGCACCGCTCGAGGGAGGCATAACGCGTCTCGAGGGATAGGCCGCTGTGCCAGAGAGGCTCGAGGTCCCCGCGTGGGGTCTCGAGGTGTGGTGTTCGGCTGTGGGGGGCTCGAAGGGTAGTGGAGCGCTTGCCCGAGGCCTGGCTTGGAGGGCTCGGGCGAGACGGAAAACGATCGTGCGCCCGAGGCCTGGCTTGGAGGGCTCGGGCGAGACGGAAAACGAGCGCGCGCCCGAGGCCTGGCTTGGAGGGCTCGGGCGAGACGGAAAACGAGCGTGCGCCCGAGGCCTGGCTTGGAGGGCTCGGGCGAGACGGAAAACGAGCGCGCGCCCGAGGCCTGGCTTGGAGGGCTCGGCTCGGTGGGCCAGCGTCGTAGGCCTCGGGGGTCGGCTTTTTAGGGGGTTAGACTAGTTAGGTCTGTTATTAACCGGTGTTCTAGGTTTACTCTATTTGTTTGCGTTGATTTGGGGTACCCCTTTTGCGGACCCCCGACAGGTTCTCACCCCCTAGAGTTTAGCCGCTAAAAATTAGTGGAGGTCACTAGAGTTATAGTGTTAAAAGTGACTTTTAGTGGGGGTGTTTGGAACTTTAGTGACTAAAAGTGACTAAACTAAACTCTAGGGGGTGAGAACCAAACTCCCCCCTTAATCCAATTCTGGTTGTCGTATGCCCGTATCTCCTTGTCCTCCCTTTACATTACATCATCCTTTTGGTGAACAAGGATCTCTTTCAGAAAAGAAACGATAAAAAGAGAGAAGGAGTTTTGAAGGATTTATTGAAACGAATTTAATGGTGTAATCAGAATTTACTTTATATTTTTTGTTTGTGAGTTATAATATTTTTTTGACTAATTGAAACAGTGGGGCCCACCCTGCATGCACTCCCTCCCTCTACGCACATGCACTCTCCTTGAATAGCGTTCCTCGTAGCGTACAACGCTGCAGGAGTTTTTTCGTCTACCATCTCCTGCAGTACGTATATAGAGGACCCGGTGCGGATAGCCTAATACTGTGTTCGACATATCTGTGATGGCCACGCGTAAGACAACCGCCAGTGTTCTGCTGCATGGGCCCACTATCGGGCGGTCCTCCTAAACTCTGTTAACATCATCACCCCCACCGCTCCACCGTCAGAGAAGTATAATAGAGACTGTTAGGTGGATGTATGCTGAGGTGGAAGAAAAAAAAGAGTAGAGAGAAGAAAGGTGAATTGTAATGTATGCTAAGGTGGAAGAAAAAAAAAATAGAGAGAAGAAAGGTGAATTGTAAGCTTATAGCCAGCTAAATCACATGAACCAAGAAACTCTGTGAGAAAATAATACGCTATAAAGAAATTATTAAATCTCAACCACTATATGAGTTGACTAATAAGTGGATTTAAAATATCTATATAGCTAGTTGAAGGCTATATTATTAGCCTCGCTCTCGAAGGCTCTCTTAAAGAAAAGGGAACCATGACAATCAAATTCTCAAGTTATTTTTACAAACATAAAAGGATTATGCGCAGGAAGCAAAACCTCAACTATAGATTAGATCAAATCAACACATAAAAAAGTATAGTAAAATAAACTGGAAATCCCTAAAAAAACTGAAAATTGACCATGATGTATCTTAGCATGGTTTTGAATTTTGAAGTTCCAAATTTGGAGTGAATCTGAGGATACTTGCTTCCATTTATTTTATATCAATTTGCACAAGAAAACTTGGTATTTTTTTGGGCTATTATGCAAGTGAGCAAAAAGGCAGTAGTAAAAAGGAGAGTCATGAAAAGGCAGTAGTACGATAACAGCTGCACTTCTCCTAATAAAAAGCAGAGTCATGAAATCTGCCTTTGGTTTAGGCGATGACATTATACATGCTTCAAGATTCGTACATCTTTGTGTCAATTCAGATCAGAATTAGTGGTCTTACTATAGAAAGAATTGTCTATTGTTAATTGCCGTTGTATAAATTTAAATCATAATTCTGTAGTTGGCTTACGATAGCAAGAATCGTTTATTACTAATTTTCTTTGTGTCAACCTTCGATCTTCGTCTTATGGCTCACGGTCGTTGTGATGTTATTTTCCAGGCACCTAAAAAATAGCAAACAGCCGAACATGTGCAACTATATATTCACGGGGCATTGAGACGACGTCCAATGCCAAGATAAGTTTTGCTCCAGCTCATTTTTTCGGCGTGGTCCGCCACTGTTCCCTTCCTAAAAACTGTTTCGTCCTCTACGATTTCATGTTCAAGCTCGCCAAAAGTTTGGTCCACTCAACCACCTTTCACTCTACGATTTCCGCCACCAACCTGTTCTCTTTAAGCTAACCATCGCCTCCCGTTCTCTTGCTACTTACAATTGCACTTGCACACTGTGGGCTGTGGCTGGCTGCCAGCTCAAGGCAGCTCCGTGCCACCAACCAGAGCCATGGGGGCCAGCCTGAGCCTCGTGCCGGTGCTCGACTACTTCGCCCGCCGCGAGTGCCTCGGCGCCGGCCTCCGCCAGAACGCCGTCACGCTCCCGTACCCCGACGGCGGCGCCGGCGCGACCTGCACCGTCCAGTACTGGGCTCCGCAGGGGGAGCCGCAGCTCCCTCCGCTCCTGCTGGTGCACGGCTTCGGCCCCCGGGCCGACTGGCAGTGGCGCTGCCAGGTGGGCCCGCTCTCGCGCCACTTCCACGTCATCGTCCCCGACCTCCTGGGCTTCGGCGGCAGCGCGTACCCGTTCGAGACGGCGCCGCCGCCGACGGAGGCGACGCAGGCCGCGGTCCTGGCGGCGCTGCTGGACGCGCTGCCCGGGCTGGAGGGCCGGCGCGTGGCCGTGGCGGGCACCAGCTACGGCGGGTTCGTGGCGTACTGGCTGGCGCGCGCGGCGGGGGCCGCGAGGGTTGGCCCCGTCGTGATCGCGAGCTCCAACCTGCTCAAGACGGCCGCCGACGACAGGGCGTTCCTGAAGCGCGCCGGCGAAGGGTGGGGCGGCGTGGATGACATCCTGCTCCCCGCCGAGCCCGCCGCGATGCGGAAGCTCCTGGAGCTGGCCTCCTACCGCCCGCCGCCGCGGCTGATGACGCCGGACTTCCTGCTCCGTGACTTCATCCAGGTGCGGTGCATGTGCTACCCGGAATCTTGTGAGCATTAAATAACTAATTATACTTCTAATATATATAGATATAGTTAATATATATTTAGATAAAATTTGTCAAATAACAACGAAAATGTTACAGTAGTTTTTTCTAAAAACTTTTAGGAACTAAACACAGCCTAAACAAGACTTAACTTCTCGAGAAACCAAACGAGTAATTGGTATTTGTACTGAGGAGTATTGTACTCGGTACGGAGTACGTACGTACTTTGGACGGTGCAACTCGTCGGTCGTCAATAATGCTCAACCACTTTGTTGTCAAAAAAAAAAAAAGCTCAACCACTGGTACAGTGACTCGACCGGATCACCGGAATCGTGAATCGTCCTTTCCTGATACGGTTGGAGTTTGTCTGTTCTCTTCTCGGCCTTGCTGTGGCCAGTTCAGCAGCAGGCAAGCAGCAAACTCTACAGTACTCCTGTACTGAAACTTTTCTTTACCACATTTCCTATGTTTCAGAAACTTTTCACGGAGAACAGGGAGCGGCTTGTTCATCTCTTCAAGGGGATTACAGTCGGAACAGAGAAGTTCCAAGTGACACCGTTGCCTCAGGTACTGCTCAAACGCACAGGTTGTCTCGCGCTATCAGATGACGCTCTGGCTGGCGTGTGGGCCTGCGACTGAACTTTCTGTCATGGTCGTGCCTCGTGCGTGCGTTGTGCAGGAAGTGCTGATCCTATGGGGAGACCACGACCAGCTGTTCCCAGTGGAGAAGGCGTTTGCAGTTCAGAGGTAGTAGGAGCAGAAGGTTTCTTCACTCTGCAGAGCCCGTGTTTTTTACCTCCTCCAAACAGTAATACTGACTGGCTTTTAAGGTCTTGTTTAGTTTCTCCAACTTCCCCCAAATATTTTTAGATTCTCCATCATATTAATCTTTAGCTACATACATGGAGCATTAAATGTAGGTAAAAAAAAATAATTGTACTTTTAGCATCTATATGTTGAGACGAATTTTTTGAGCCTAGTTGGTCCATGTTTGGATAAAATTTGTTAAATAACAACGAAAGTGCTACAGTGTAAATTTCAAATATTTCTCGGAACTGTGTCTTCAGGGCTTTAAACGGGAGCTCTAGACTGGAGGTCATAGAGAAGACAGGCCACGCTCCTCAGCTGGAGGATCCGGCTCGCTTCAACAAGGTCATTCTGGACTTCTTGCTGGCTACTCACAAGCCTGATCCATCGGTTAATGGTAGCTCGCAGTAAGGTGCATTGGTGATTGGTTAATGGTAGCCGCCTCGATTGTTTGTACTGTAATGAGATCGCTGGACAAGTCATTCCATTCAAATTCAATGAGAGTACAGATTTGAATGTCACTTCTCCTATACTCCGAATAGCAATAGTAACTCACAACTCCCTTTGAATGTTCATATACCCTCTATACGAAACTGCTAAAATAAAAGCGCATTAGAAGAAGCTGCGAGAGTTCAGCACGCAGCCACGGGCTGAGAGTGACAGTGACGTAGCACATGCATGCGGACAAATATTTATTGCTTTGGTTGACTTGACGTCACTACACTTCCCTTGTTCCCACCCACCGCTTTTCATCCGCTTCGCCTCCACGGCTCCGCCTCCACTGCACCGGTGGAGTGGAAGCCGCGACACGATCGTCTCTGGGCCACCTCTCCCTCGCGCGCGCCGCCATGGGCTTCGGCGTCCTCCAGCTGATGGACTTCATCGCGCGCCGCGCGTTCCTCGGCGCCGGCCTCCAGCCCCACACCATCTCTCTCCCCGCCGCCACCTCGCCCGATACGGGCGGCAGCGCATCGGGGCAGCGCGACATCCACTACTGGGCGCCGCCGGGGGAGCCGCGGCTCCCCCCGCTGCTGCTCATCCACGGCTTCGGGCCCATGGCCACCTGGCAGTGGCGCCGGCAGGTGGGCCCGCTGTCCCGCCACTTCCACGTCGTCGTCCCGGACCTCCTCTGCTTCGGCGCCTCCTCCTCGTGCGGCTCCGCTCCGGCGCCGTCCGAGTCCGCGCAGGCCGCCGCGCTCGCCGCGCTGCTGGACGAGCTCCCGGGCCTCGCGGCGAGCGCCCGCGTGGCCGTGGCGGGCACCAGCTACGGCGGGTTCGTGGCCTACGCCCTGGCGCGCGCGGCCGGGCCCGGCAGGGTCGGCCCCGTGGTGATATCCAACTCCGACCTGCTCAAGGCGGCCGACGACGACAGGGCGCTCCTCCAGCGCGCCGGCCCCGGGTTCGCGCGCACCGCCGACCTGCTCATGCCGCTCGACGCGCGCGGCGCGCGGCGGCTCATGGAGCTGTCCTTCTACCGGAGGCAGACCATCACCTTGCTTCCGGACTTCGTGATCGGACAGGCCGTGCAGGTAACAGACAGCAAGCGGGGTTCTTCAGTTCTTTTCTTTGGATTGAATTGAACAATTCAAGCTGAAACTGAAAGAGTAGCTACTGAACTCATCATGTCTATTCAACGATTTTGCAGCAACTTTTCACGGATAAAAGGGAGGAAAAAATTGAACTGATGAAGGCAATCACTGTCGGCACAGACGAGTTCCAACTGACACCCTTGCCTCAGGTATCTGTTGCATCCTCTATGCATTGCATTGCATGGATACAAAATACAAAGGACGCAGCACTATGCACCCTTTCCATGAACAGAAATATTCGAGCTAGGCCTTGTTTAGATTGAGAAGATGAGAATTTTTCTCAACTGTAGCACTTTCGTTGTTATTTGACAAACTTTGTCCAAATATAAACTATGTATATTCAAAAGATTCGTCTCGATATGTACATACTAAAAGTACAATTAGTTATTTATTTTACTAACATTTAATGCCCCATGCATGCGTCTAAACATTGATGTGATGGTGATGCGATGGAGAGAGAGTGAAAAAAAGATGATAATTTGGTGGCATCTAAACAAGGCCCTAGTTACACAAATATTTGCTTCTAAACAGTCGTGTATGACTGTCTACACCATGTTGAATTTCATTCTCTACTGTCTACAGTCTACTCTGTAATTGAATTGATGTTGTCAACGGCAGGACGTTTTGCTCATCTGGGGAGACCACGATCAGATATTTCCCTTGGAAAAGGCATTTGCCGTCAAGAGGTAACCTCATAGCTGTCACTATGACGCCATTGGAGAGAGGGACATGAATAGGCCGTTCCTTATGATCGAACCAATGGCTGCTGTCACAACTCGCAACTGCATACTGCAAAGATGCTGTCAAATGACGGCAGTATATTCTGTAATCGCAGTCTGCCGTACGCCCGTACTGATACTTTTTTTTGGTATTGCACATATCACAGGTGTTTAGGAGAGAATGTTAAATTGGAAATCTTCGAGAAAACAGGCCACGTACCTCAGATGGAGGACCCGGATCGGTTCAACAAGGTCGTCTTGGATTTCTTACTTGCATCACAAAAGCCTTCTTGGACTCAGCATGCTGGGTAGCTGTTCAAACGGTCGAGTCGGTTCAGTCTGTGCTCTTGGGCGGCCAATTTGCTAGCATCAGCATGGAGCATGTTGAGAATCTGACCCCGGGAGGCCGGGAGTAGCAGAATTCCATGGAGACGCTTCTTCTTTTTTTTTTTTTTTTTTTTTGCGACTCCATGGAGACGCTTCGAGAACCAAAAGTTGTGTTCGGTCTTCTAAACCTGTTACTCTCTGAAAGTTAGAGTAAAATGTTCAAAGCGTAAGGCCTCATTTTGGCAAGGCTTCTATCCAGGATCCAAACGACTCGACGTCTTCAGAAAAAGTAGATGAACCTAACGGCTTCGCACGTGGGGACGCATACGCGCTCGTCGCTACTCGCTAGGGAGCCTTGCCATTGCTCAGCCCTTGTTTAGCCCCCAAATATTTCTAGATTTCCCGTCACATCAATCTTTAGCTACATGTATGGAGCATTAAATATAGGTAAAAATAATAATTGATTGTACTTTTAGTATCTACATGTCGAGACGAATCTTTTGAGCCTAGTTGGTCCATGTTTGGACAAAGTTTGTCAAATAACAACGAAAGTGCTACAGTGCAGATTCCAAATATTTCTCGGAACTAAACAAGCCCTCAGTGCGTTTTTTTCAGTCGATGGTAAAGGGTGTTGTAATTTAATCTGACAAATTTAAGGATCAGAATTTATAAGAATTAAACCATAATAGTATATGATTTCGAATTTAAATTAGATAGGACCAAGCTAGATTGGGAAGGAAATACAAGGACCATAATTCATTACCACCAGACAGGTTATTCCACTGCGCTCTCCATTTAGATGAGGGCGTCATTACGTATGTAAAAACAAACAAGATGTTTGTTTCTAACGTTGTAAACGTAATGTAAATGAGGTCTTATCACTACGCTAGTGCTTCCACGTAATAGAAATTGTGGATCATTTGTTTTTATGAATGCAAAGGAAGCGGAGTGGCCGTATCAGTTAGCGCTACACGAGTAGTAGTACCCGTTTTCCACTGGTCTGAAACGTTTCACACTGTTATTCATTACAAAGTGGCCAAACCAAACTGGAAGGAGCGTAATCGGATTGCAGCCTGAACTGATAACAGACAAGAACCAGCAACAAAACAACTAAACAACACCTAAGATGTAAAAGGTATGGGTTAAACATGAGATTGAAATTTTGAGGCCCACTGTACGATATTAAGAGGTGCCGGTAACTTAAGTCACTGTTAGCTGGGTTAACTGTAAGTCAGTGGCTAAAGCCACTCTAACTTAAGTAATGGTGTGCTCGGTTGCTTAGTTTACTCTACAAAGAATCACCTCTTTCTACTATGTGATAAGTTTACCCCTGTGTCGTCACGATACCTCACCTACGTGACACCTCTACCGCAGGGTAGCACATGGCGCACACGCTCACGACTGCAGAAGCCCTCCATTGCCCATTAACACCTAGCGCATGAGCCAACAACCATGGGATTTCTCTGTTGCCACGTCGCATGAGACCTCCACCGCAGGGGCCTTGCCGCATGAACTCGTGCCACGCCATGCTAGCACCACCACGCCTTACAGAGCCCCCTCACATGAGTTAGCCTCCAACATGAGGTCGAAGGAAACAATAAGAGACGTGTATGTTGCCATCAGAGGTGATGGTAGACAGAGCTTGACTTAGCGGAAACGATCACCCTCTTTATTTATAGCCAACCACAAGAGCTTGTAGGTGGCCAAGGCCTATTGAGCCAACGAAACAAGAGGCTCTGTTGGCTTAAATTTATAAGTCGTATTACGATTTATTCTTTCGCATAAGACAATATTAAAATAGCCACAATAAGTTTAAGTTGACTTACTAGAATAGGTAGAAAACTAAATACATCTATAGAAATGTCAAAACGTCTTACATAATTTAGAATAGAGGGACATGCTATTTAGCTGTTATGTTAGTTGTTTTATATAGTCTCTCCATCTCTAAATAAATCAATTCCTAAAATCTATGTTAATTATTTTTTTAAAAAAGATCAACTAACTTTATAGAAAAAAATGATAACATCAAAAATAAAAAAAAATAAAAATATATCTTATACTATAATTAATGATAGTAGTTCGATACTATAAATCTTATTTTTTTAAAAAAAATTAAGTTAATATTTAAATTTTTTAATTTAAGATAATTTTAGAAATCTATTTACTCTGAGACAAAGGGAGCAAGTAAGCAAGTTTCCTTTCACTTTGTAGGCAAACCAATTTGACCCTCGTGGACTGTCGTGACTTTGCCAAGCGAGGCGAGAACGTGCCTGTTCCTTCTCCCGTTCACTGGCAGCAGGTGGCGACCATACAGCACGGAACTCCAGTTCACCGCTTGCCTTTCTTCTCCCGTTCACCCCGCGTGCGCTCGCTCTCGCTCGCTCACTCTCTCTCCCCTCTGAGTGGCACAACTGGGCGACCGCCGCCGCCGCCGCCTCCCTACTTCAGGTGCCCGGGTGTAGCCTCGTCAAGCCCTTCTCTAGGTCTTCGTCGGGCCCTTCGCCGGCGATGAGCACCCACCAGGTACGCGCCCTTCTCGTCTTCGCTTACTTCTGTTCGATACCGAGCATCCGAACCCTAACCTAAGTTATTTGGGTATTTTATTCGGATCTGATCTAATTGCAAGCGTATATATATGTATCATCATGCCTACTAACTTCGATTTTTTTGCAAACATTATGGGGTGTTCATGTGTACACCCACGTCCTTTACCGTGTCCGCACCTCAGTCAGGCATGAGAGCGCGCTTCTAGAATAATGTCTGTGCTTACCTGCGTGATTGAAAGCATGGGCTCATCCTGTAGCAAATCCCATTCCTTCGACGAGACTGAGGCAGCTGAAAATGCAAAGGTAACTTGTCGCTTAGACCAGGCTATTGCCACCAGCAGGTTTCGATTTTGTGTTGGTGAGCAGCAAGCAACACTTATACCTTCTGACATTAGTAGCGTGGGTGCAGTCTGCAGACATCGACAGGAGGATTTTGCAAGAAACAAAGGCCGAGCAACACATCCATAAGCTCTTACTTCTTGGTAATGCCAACTTAATTGAACTCGGGGTATTTTGTCATGTGAAGTATACCTGTTTTCTAGACTTTTGTGTTGATAGTTTGCTGGATTAGCCAAAAGAACTTTCGTGAAATTGATCCATAGTCAATTCTCTTGATCTGCATTGTAGACTTGGTAATGTGCTTGTCCATCAATAAATTACTTTGCCTGCCTTCCTAACAGTGGTCCTCTTTTTCAATCGCTTCTCTTTAAGGTGCTGGAGAATCGGGGAAGTCTACAATATTTAAACAAGTAAGGCTTATGCCATTCCCTGGAGAATCATAATTCCTATGTCATCAGCAAGACAGCAAGTCACATATATGTCTGACCGCTTATTCGCAGATAAAACTCCTTTTCCAAACTGGTTTTGACGAGGCAGAGCTTAAGAGCTACACGTCAGTCATCCATGCGAACGTGTATCAGACAATTAAAGTATGCTATACTAGAAAGGGTGTGTCTTTTATTTTTCTCTTACATTGTAGTGATGATTATGTAGGAAGTTTTGATAATGGAGTTGTTTGCTGCTCCAATGAGGGTGTATTTGCTGATATTCTGTCTCAGTAATGAGTTAAATATGCACATACAGATATTATATGAGGGAGCTAAAGAGCTAGCCCAAGTGGAACCAGATTCCTCAAAATATGTTTTATCTCCAGATAGTCAGGTTTGCACCTTCTTCCTTGGAAATTAGAGTTAAATTTTGCCAAACTTGCTTATTTTGCAACAGAATTGTACTAATGTGGTTTGGCTGACACAATTGTTATGGTTTAACGAACGTGCCTGGAGCTTTGCTAACCCAAAATGCCTTATCATGTTTTGCACGATCACATGCTCATGAATGATTTCTGTTGAAATTAAATTCAACTAAATGGAATAGGGAGGTAAAGAAATGACTAGGTTATTGTTTTTATGCATTTCTCTTTAGATTTTCCAGAAAATCATTTTCATCTTTCGGTATCTGGTAACCTTGCACCCTACATTTAATTGCTTCAGAGAAGGCAGCCGTAAATATGCTAAAACATTTCTTGTTTGAAATGTTTATTATTGATATTCATCTAGATAAGGTTTTGAGCATTTGCTTTGTTTGTAGTTATGAGTTTAAACAGTTAACAATTGTCAACTTTGTAGGCATTTTAATGCATTTATTAGATCTTAGAAGCTTCTCATTGCACAGAGCGCACCTTATTAGCCAGCTGAAATACCTTTTGTGTAATTGTATTGTAACTTTATTATAACTTCAGGAGATTGGAGAAAGACTATCAGAAATTGGTGTCAGGTTAGATTACCCATCACTGAACAAAGAACGTGTACAGGATGTAAGAAAACTATGGCAAGATCCAGCCATTCAGGTGAACTTTCTTCTACTTTGATTTTTTTAAATGTATAAACTTTTAAACAGAAAGCTTGATTATTTAGAAATTCATTTGTAGGAAACTTACTCACGTGGAAGTATTCTGCAAATCCCAGACTGTGCACAGTACTTCATGGAAAATTTGGACAGATTATCTGAAGTAGATTATGTACCAACAAAGGTACACAATTATCTCAATCTACTTTTTTAAATAGAGACTTTACCTATTTGTTTTCTTATGTCGGCATAATATTTCATGTTGATTGTCATGGTACTGAAATTTACATACTGTTTGAGGATGTCAAATAGCAGCAGAACGAGAACCTTTTCTTTTGAAGACCTTAGGAGGAAAAAATAGTATATTTAGGAAGGGAACACATTTACAATTTACACCTTATATATAACAATGTAGACTCACCATGCCTAGTTGTAGTGCAGTGATGGGAAAAGGTACTAAACTTCTATATAACAGGCTTAATCTTATCTGAGTCCCTCAGGCCTCAACCTCTGGTGTTTAATGCAATTGTCTACCAGAAACTTTTCTTTGCTGAAAAAACTTTTGATTCCTTTCTCAACTTCCATAACATAGTTTCATTAAAAAAACTTCCATAACATAATTTCATCAAAAAAACTTCCATAACATAAGCATGGTCACACGACCGAGGTTATTTTTCTCAAGCAAAGAAAATTGTTGAATTACATTTATGTATTTGAATAATAGTGGTACATTAGGAAGCAGCCTCTAAAGTGCATAAATTTGAATAATATTGTTCTGATCTGTCATGTCTCGTGATACTATTTGTGGATATTTTCCTTAAGGTATTTCTTGATTGATCATATATGTTACTTGTCTAATATCTATAGGGTTTTGCTAGTCTGAACATCGAATTCTATCTGAATTGGCCGAATCCAATCATCCTCATGCCATATAGAAACATTTCCTTGCATGTGGATGTTTCATCATATCTATTTCTTTTACTAACTGGTTATTTGAGGATAGGTCTTAAAAGGCTTGCTCTTGATTTTACTCTTCAGTAATTTATGTGGACTACTTGACAAGGACTGATTTTGCAGGAGGACGTTCTTCATGCAAGAGTACGGACAAATGGTGTAGTAGAAACTCAGTTTAGGTAATCTGCTATTGTGCTACTTGCTTAACACTAGTTAGATATAACTCTTAACAATCAAATTCATGTATTTTTTCTGCAGCCCTCTAGGAGAGAGCAAAAGAGGCGGAGAGGTCTATAGGCTATACGATGTAGGAGGCCAGAGAAATGAAAGAAGTAAATGGATCCATCTTTTTGAAGGTGTTAATGCTGTAATATTCTGTGCTGCCATTAGCGAGTAAGCCCAGTTTCCTAGTTTACACTTGATTAGCTTGATTTTGACCTATAATGGCAAATTCTACTCAGAAGCTGTTTTTTTTTTCAGATTTGGTTTGGGCACTGCAAAATTGTATTTTAGTTGCCTCTAAGTCACTGTAACACTGATTGTTTTTCCATGATCAGAATATTTGTTCTGTTTCTGATACTATCCAGTTCTATTTTGAGTGCCTTTTATGTTACTTGTATTTCTAATTGAAATAAATATGAATTTGTTGTACAAAAAAGTTTCATAGCCTTACTTGTTTGGTGGGGCACTTTTCAGGTATGATCAGATGTTATTTGAGGATGAGACAAAGAACAGAATGATGGAGACCAAAGAACTCTTTGATTGGGTGCTAAAGCAAAGATGTTTCGAGGTTTGTATCATAATTATCATAATGTCTGTTCTCATACTATGTTTTGGTCATTCCGAGACCGACCTGATGCAATTTTGACTTCCAGAAAACCTCATTCATGTTATTTCTCAACAAATTTGACATATTTGAGAGAAAAATACAAAAGGTAACTATTGCTCTTCTTTACCTACCAAGAGCTGAGTATAATACACTAATTCACACATGTGAATACACCTGTCCTCCTAATGTAGGTTCCTTTAAGTGTGTGCGAGTGGTTTAAAGATTACCAGCCCATCGCACCTGGCAAACAGGAGGTGGAGCATGCCTATGAGTGAGTGTGCTTCTGTGTCTCCCTATGGCTTGTCAGTATTCATATAAAAGATGCATATGCGCACATGGATGCCAAAATAAATTTTCCACTTTGTTTTCATCTTAATGTGCTGGTTTTGCGTCTTATATTGACTAGGGATTCATTTTTATAGGTTCGTAAAAAAGAAGTTTGAGGAGCTCTACTTCCAGAGCAGCAAGCCTGACCGCGTCGACCGAGTGTTCAAGATCTACAGAACAACAGCCCTGGATCAGAAACTTGTAAAGAAGACATTCAAGCTTATCGACGAGAGCATGAGGCGTTCCAGAGAAGGAACTTGATTGAGGATGTGTTATAAGCCACAAGACAAAGTAACTAGAATGGTGAGGAACAGAAAGTTTACAGTGTCACAGCTTTGCCTATTGTGATTCTTTTTACTTGATGAGGAACATTTGTTGATCTTTTTACTCCACCACAAGCCAGTAAAAGTATCTGTTTTGCGCCGTGGTCTTGGGGAAGTTAGGGGTCCTATGCGTTGCAGCCAATGTTAGGACAAAATGTTCTGCCTATCTTTTGGAGCACGCTGCCTATTTGGTCTCGCAATCATTCGTTGTTGTCTCAGTCACGAATTGTCTGAATTTGTTAACCAACAATGGATGGGAGAGTTCGATTGATAAGTTGTGAAAGTGTGACAAGACTGAATTTATCTACGCATCGCGATCACATTGAAGAAAGCTGGACGTCTGAAAGGCCGAAAGTATGAGCACGCCATCGGAATTAAAGAAAGCTGGACGTCTGAAAGACCGAGTGTTATTACAGTCAAGCAGGTACCTCTACATATACATGCAGAAAGCGCAGCCCTCAAAGGAAGAAAGTTCCGCAACGCCAGCGCATTACAACGCAAAAAAAAAAAAAAAAAAAAAAACATTTCAAGCAATGTGATGACCAAAGTGAATTCTGCATGCGACATTGCCAGAGTTTGCGTTCGATGGCTAGAGAGCAAAGAGCATGCCTGTCCAACACAGGTGCTGTGCAGATCTCGAGCGACTGATGCGAAGCATGATCCCCAGCTGGTAACAACAAGGCACTGACGATTTGACGAACACAGCCTGACAAGCTCACAAGCCTAGTGATCACCATCTTCTCCCTGTGACTTGTGTGACCGCATTCTCCGCATCCATTTCCTCTGGTTGGACGTCGCCTCAAGCGGCGCCGAGCTCGACGAAGCAGCGGCCGAGCTGGGGAGCTCCGCCGGAAGCGCGGCGGCCGTGCTGGTGAAGGCGTTGAGGACGAGGAAAGCGAGGATAGGCGACAGGTCCAGTGTTCCCCCGAGCGGCGGGATGATGCCCCGGAAGATGTTCAGGTACGGGTCACATACCGTGCTGCATTGCATTGCCATTGTTGTTATATATACAGTATACATGTCAGGAAAACAGTTCATTTTTTTTTTCACTTTTAGATAGACGTCTCCACAAGGCACAAGCATACGAAAAAACCATCCGGGAACGCTCTTCTTTATCTGAAGAAGAAACGTACAAGGCAGAGAGGCTGTTCTGCTTTCGCACTATTTGGTTTCACTGATCACTTTACCTGCCCATGGTTTGAATCTTTTAACAGCCCAAGTCAGCTGTAAAAACGACCAGACGATGACGAACAACACTGTTTTTTTAATGATCCAGGATCTCTCCATTCTAAATCTTAGAATCTTGAATCACATCAATAGTGAAATGGAGCATGTACCACAGTTGCGAATCTGCGATGATGCTTACCTGAGAGGCGCCACGATGGCGGGCGGCGTGTTGGGGAACCAGGTGAGCACGAGCCTGACGACGAGCACCGTGTTGTAAAGGTTGAGGAAGTTGTTGATGCCGTTGGACACCACCATCCCGGCCACCGAGTCCCCGAGCACCGCCGCGAAGCAGTGCTCCCCGGACAGCACCGTCGCACGCCGCGCCGCAACCACCCGCCTCCTGCTCTGCTCGTTCCATAAACCACGGCGGCGTTGGCTTCCGTCTACTGTGTTACTGAGACCGAGCTCACGAGTGCAGCGCGTGTCTGCCTACCTGGGAGAAGGAAGAGAGGTGGGAGTGGGCGGCGAAAAGCGGCTTCAAGAGCGGGTGGGCGGCCGCCGCGGACGCCAGCTCCTCGAGGCGGCGGGCGAGAGGGGTGAGGACGTCGGGGCCGGGAAGCGCGCGCGTCAGGTGGACGCCGGGGAACGGCAGGTGGCGTACGGCGAGGAGGAGTGGCGGCGTCGAGGCGTGGTGCTGCTGAGCCGGGTCGGCGTTGGGGGAGGCCATTGGTGCCGTGCTTCGAGCCTTCAAGCAGGTCGAGGCGGATGGCGGACGAGAGGTTACCGGGTTCAGATAACGTTCCAAGCCAGGCAGGGCAGACAGTATCGAATTATTTTTTCTAGATTGGTCCTTGGACTGTTTAGAAATTCCTTAGAAATTATCAGGGGATGAAATAAAATAGTAACTTGTCTTTTTTAATTTAAACTAATTCCCCTACTTGCTAGAGTAATTTCCCACCTTAGACCTTGTTTGGCTAAATTTCATCTCAATCTACTTTATCCCATGTGAATTGAGGTAGATTTATGTGTAGCTAAACAAGTCCTTAACATTTCAGGTGGGAGGTATCGACTCTTAGCATGTGCTATACCTGACCACAATTATCATTGTTTTCTTTTCCCATCATTTTAGATGCATTTCAGTCTGGTTCGAAACATCGTGTCCAATATTTAGCGGTGGTTGGAGGATTCGGCATGAAAACTATACTCTGCTTTGGTGTTCGATGAGACCATGTTCATCTGCAGCATAGACTGTATCAACTAAAGCTATTTGAGAAGAAGATGGAAGGATTTGGGTAGGATATTGTTTCTTTTTTTCTTTTACGTTTTTTCATATGTAGATTGGGAATGTATCACTCTGAGTTGCAGTATAGTTTTCCATTCCCTCTAAGAAGAATAACTCATTCATGCGAGATTTTCTTTTCTTTTAGGTTTTTTCATATGTGATTTAGGAATATATCACTCCGAGTTGTAATATAATTTTACATTTCCTTTTAGGGACCGTTTGGATTCTTCATTTTGGAAAAAATAGAATCCATTCAATAAACTAGGCTATTTGGCTTAGAATCTGATATTTCACCATTTTTCAAAGTTCACATGTAACCCTATCTCAAATTTATAGGATGAGAAAGCAAAATGAATTCTATAGATTACCATTCTATATTTGTACTTTACAACTTATAATACTCTCTTCAACTCACTCTCCTAGGATAGAAATGCAAAACATAAGTATCTCTCTCGTATAATCAATAACAATATACAAATATAATTTATGTACAAATATTTTAGCTTAATTAATATGTGTCTAAATTATGATTATTAAAATGAATTCAATTTTAAAGATCCAAACATGTTCTTAGAATTTTTTTGTGCTTGTGTAGGATAAAAATACATAATTTTTCACTCTAATTTCCGGCAAGCTTCGATTTTCTTCACCTAAGACTAGACACAAGCCCACAACGTTGCCTTTTGGACCTATATTGAAAAAAAAACAAGAATTGACTAGTCTATCGATCCTACAACTATCCGTACAAATAAGTCATGAAATAATAGTTTTCTCTCATAAAAAAATCAGTTGTACAAATAATCAGAAGCATAAATAAACTCAACATATTTATAGACTACTAGACATAGAAACCGATGAGAAATTACAGAAGTACTCCTATAGAGTACTCTCTCAGTTCGTCGCGTGAGATCAGGCATAGCAGATACTTTTGTTTCTTTTTATTTTTGTGACGAGAATGGTGTTTTTCTCGGCCGCGACCATTTTTTTTATAGTGGGACTCACCTGATCCAATAGGGATAGGTACCTATATGTGCATTCTTTTGTGGGATAAAATTCAAACTATACAAATTGCAGTTTTTTTTGGACGAAATTAGTAGTCACCTTGCTTCATAAATAAATAACTGTTTCTTAACCAATGGATGTGTGATTTTTTTAGTTATGCTAATTTTGTAGTCCCACATGCACCCAAGCATCAATGTTAGTGAATTTATGGTTCCTTGTCATCGGTGTCAGGAGAGGTATAAATATTATTTTTTTCAGCACCCATAGTAGTTGGCGAGAACAAGCCAACACGTGTGCTGAACCTATTCATAGCTGATTTTAGAAAGTGTTTAGTGAAAGAAAATAATCAATAAACCAGTAGTAAGTTCAAGTAAATAGAAGATCTACCGTGCCGTGCACAGTGTTCTTTTGAAGCCTTTGAGGGGATCGAGAATGGTGTTGACTTTTGGTGCGAAATAAAACGTGAAATCCACTGCTAGGAGTATAGGTCATGGACATGTGACCACCTCCATTGGCAGCGGGCAGCCGGGCACGATGCCAATCGGCACGCTCCCCTGACAGACACTGTCACGTTTACTTCAAAGCGCAGTGCGCCCTTCCAATCCCAAACCAACACTCGCCACGTTTTCCACGGCAAAAGGTTCCATTGTTCCAACAACTAGGGTCCTGTGATCCTGTCCAGACTCCAGACGAAGAAACCCCGCACGTTCTGGTCCAGCACATGGATTGGACCGGATTGGAGAGTGTTTTGGCATGCCGGTTGATACTTTCGTTATTCAAAATTGACGAAGGGAAGGTTCCGAGGTATCGGAATGTGGTAAGCCAGCTCCACCTAGGGATATCGCCGGACGGTAGCCCTCTCCCTCCCTCGCCTTCGCCTCGCACACGTCGGCATCGCCCTCGCCTTCCCTCCCTCCCGTCGCGCACCAACCACCACCAGTCCAGGACTTCTCTGGCTCCTTTCCACCCCTCCTCCATTTCCCACCACCACATCCCATGTCCGCCGCCGCCTCCCTTCTCCCACACGGACTCACCGCCAGGCCCTGAGCTGCGGACTCACCGCCCTCTCCGCCGCTCGCCGGGGAGGCCTCTGGCCTCGGGATAGTCTCCATGGCCACCACCGCTGCCACCATCTCCATCCTACAGCACGTCCGACCTCCGGCTTCGGGCGGTACTCTTCTCCCCCTCCAGCGCCTCCGCCCTGTTCACTGCCGACGCTCGGCGCCAGCCTCCTCCCACCACTCCCTCCAGCGCCGTCTCCACCTCCGCCACCCCACGCGCGGCCCGCCCGCGGCCCGGCCCCGCGCCACGGCCGACCCGTCTTCCGCGCTCGACACGGTTGCGGCCGCCGCCGCCGCCACCGCGCTGCTCGACGTGAGCGGCATGATGTGCGGCGGCTGCGCGGCGCGGGTGCGGGCCATCCTGGCGGCGGACCCGCGGGTGGAGACGGCGGCGGTCAACCTCCTCGCCGAGTCCGCCGCGGTGCGGCTGCGGGCGCCGGCGCCGCCGGGCGCGGGGGAGGAGCTTGCGGCCAGGCTCACGGAGTGCGGGTTCCCCGCCACGGCGCGCCGTGGGGGCGCGGCCGCGGGCGCCGGGGAGAGCGCGCGCAAGTGGAGGGAGATGGCGGCCAGGAAGGAGGAGCTCCTGGCGCGGAGCCGGGGCCGAGTCGCGGTCGCGTGGACGCTCGTCGCGCTCTGCTGCGGCTCGCACGCGTCCCACATCCTGCACTCGCTCGGTATCCATATCGGCCATGGTGAGTATAGGTCGGAACTACAACTACTACGAGACATTCAGAGCGTGATCTGATTGTCTAAAATAACAAAGTGAGGTTTAATATTGGCGCGAAGGGTGCTTCTGGTCGGTGATCGGTCTGTGTATGGTGCAGGAACGTTTTTGGATTTGTTGCATAATTCTTATGTGAAATGTGGCATTGCTACGGCTGCTCTGCTTGGGCCTGGAAGAGGTAAAGTCGGTTCCCAACGTCTCCTCATATTGTGCGTTCGTGTACATGTTGTTTTGTTTAATCTTGTGCGGACCAGATAGTGACTGATATATTTTAAATTCAATTCAATCAATTTCTAAGAATTCAGGAAGTTAGGACTCAGGAAACTGACCAGCGCAAATTGCTAAGAATTACGTAGTAAGAAACAAAACTATTGCTTCTATTCGTCACATCATTTCAATGTGCCTCCAGATATACTGTTTGATGGTTTTAGAGCATTCAAGCAAGGTTCCCCCAACATGAACTCTCTAGTAGGATTTGGCTCTGCAGCTGCATTTGCTATCAGTGCAGTAAGTGGATCTATAGCCATTTTTTCTGTCCAACCATATAGTTGTATACTAATTTAGCTTTGCATTTCTTAAGGTGTCCTTGCTGAACCCTGAGTTGGAGTGGAATTCAACCTTTTTTGATGAACCGGTGAGTCAATTTTTTTTATAGTCCTATTGATTGAGCTGTAAATTTTATCTCCATCTCTTGTCATAGTGTTGCTCTGACCTTGGATCTTACAATGGTTTTGACGAAAGCAGTGTTGATTCACAGAACATGGAAACTTGATTTTCTTTTCCCACATTAGTCGAACTAATTCGGTATTTGACTGAATAACAGTTGAGTCATGAGTTTTGTTCTGCATGATAAAATTTTGTTGAAGAAAGTTTTCTTGTAGCATGCAGGTCATGCTTCTTGGATTTGTACTTCTTGGGCGATCTCTTGAAGAAAGTGCAAGGCTTAAGGCATCAAGTGATATGAATGAGCTCATTGTAAGTATTGATTTATAACTATTGTCCCAGCAAGAAGCATTTTTCTTTTTTCATTTTACAATGCTAGAGACAGAAGATAAGATGGATAATCTTTACTTCCATTTTCCACAAACCCTATAGAAAAATTATTGTTTCGTAAAATGACAGACAGAAAAGGAATGCACCATATATCATCGTGCAAGATAATTGATTCATTGAAACTAATGATGTCTGGTGATTTTTGGCAGTCACTGTTATCACCTCAGTCGAGATTAATTGTTACTTCCTCAAGTGATGACCCTTCTGCGGACACTAGTTTAAATTCTGATGCAATCACTGTCGAGGTTCCTGTTGATGATGTTCGTGTTGGAGACTCAATATTGGTCCTGCCAGGAGAAACTATACCTGTAGATGTATGGAGCTATTCCATAGTTTCATATTTTTCTTATTTGCCAGTATTATCGATCAACCCATTAATTCGTCTGAAATGAATTCTTGCAGGGGAATGTTATTGGAGGGTCAAGTTTTGTTGACGAATCAATGCTTACGGGAGAGTCCTTGCCTGTAGCCAAGGAGACTGGGCTTCCTGTATTTTCAGGAACTGTGAACTGGGTATGTATGACTCCTTGCCTGAGAGCATGACCCTAGGTCTGATTCCAATGAGATGTTCACAATCAACTCTATTATTTAAGTACTTGAAAAAATGAATGTCCTGTTACTCTAAAATGCTGCCATCTGCTCTCTGTCTAAAGTGCGACTGGTGTATCAGTAAGCTCTTCACTCATCTGTCATGTCTTGATTGATGTCCAAACTCCAAAGGATGCTTTAACTAGATACACTCCACAAAATTCACTACAATGACTTGTGTCACTTCTTCAACTTTGATGTTCCACTGCATTCATAAGTTCATATGCTTTTCACTCTTCTTAGCTGGATAAGTAACGACTTATTATTTGACTTGTTTTGAAGGATGGCCCGCTAAAGATCAGAGCAACATGTACTGGACCATCATCAACAATAGCTAAGATAGTCCGCATGGTTGTGAAACACACCCTTTGCTGGTGAGAGTAAAACGAAGGGAGAAAAGGGTGTTTAACTATATATGTATCCTTGAACAGGTTGAGGATGCCCAGGCACGTGAAGCTCCTGTTCAAAGGCTGGCAGATTCCATTGCAGGACCATTTGTGTACACTGTTATGACATTGGCTGCAGCAACCTTTTCCTTTTGGTGTGCTCTTGTATTTTATTTTCTTCTATGAAAATCTTGTTGTGACTAAAAAATATTGCTTTTCTAACCTTCTCCCTCCCTAAGGTATTACATTGGCACACACTTATTTCCGGAGGTCCTTCTGAATGATATTGCTGGTCCAGATGGGGATTCATTACTTTTGAGTATAAAGCTTGCTGTGGATGTACTAGTAAGTGGTCCTGCTATAGATTTTCTTTAATAGAAGAAAAAAACTCAGCATTTCAGTCTAAATCTTGGAATTTTATCAAATCGACTGGTTTCACAGGTGATCAACATGTGCCCTTAATATGGTGTTGTAATTGCACATGCAAAACCTGAAATCTCATTCAAAAGCTCTTTCACAAAACCACATTTGAAGCGTTTATTTGGATTAATTTTGTGAACTTTATTCCCTGCAGGTTGTTTCCTGTCCCTGTGCACTCGGATTAGCTACACCTACAGCTATCTTAATAGGAACTTCCCTGGGTAACTTTCTATACCATCCGTTTCCATCCATTTGTTCTGACTTTCATAATATGATGGGGATTAGATAAACTTGTACTCTTTCATGAGCAAATTTGGGTCCCTATTCTAATTGTCAATTGCTCACTATTCTTTTGAACAGAAACTTTCCTGATTGCATATTTTTGTCTACCATAACTTCCTGCCACTTCATTTTTGTTTTACTAGGTGCTAAAAGAGGGTTACTTATTAGAGGAGGTGATGTTTTAGAACGTTTGGCTGGAATAGATGCTCTTGTGCTTGATAAAGTAAGTGTTTCTTCGTTTATCATTTTTATTTTTCATGGTAAACTACTATTCCCAATGTTGTGTTTTTTCATTACAAACAATGTATTCCGATTCTAGACAGGGACGCTTACAGAAGGAAAACCAGTAGTGACTTCTATTGCTTCTCTGGCATATGAAGAGACAGAGGTCCTTCGTCTTGCTGCTGCAGTGGAGAAAACAGCATTGCACCCAATTGCGAATGCTATAATGAACAAGGCTGAACTACTCAAGCTGGATATTCCGATCACAAGTGGTCAGCTTACAGCGCCTGGATTTGGCTGTTTGGCTGAAGTAGATGGGAGTTTAGTTGCAGTGGGCACTTTGGAGTGGGTGCATGACCGTTTTGAAACTAAAGCATCACCAACTGAACTGAGAGACCTTAGAAACCGGCTGGAGTTTATGTTAAGTGAAGCATCATCATCAAATCAGTCGAAGTCAATTGCTTATGTTGGTCGTGAAGGAGAAGGAATTATAGGTGCTATTGCTATATCAGATATTTTACGAGAAGATGCAAACTTAACTGTGGAGAGGTATTTTCTGGAGTGATTGTTTGCATTTTAACTATGTTTTCTCGGTACAGATACATTTCTCTTATCTAATAGGGTTATCCTAAGAGGCGCCGTGAAATGCTGCTGCTAGATCCTTAGATATTGTTAATGCTTTTTTTTTGAAGTAGCATGCAAGTTTTGCAACTATTTACTGCCTTATCTGTTTAGTTTAAGCAGTGCAGCATGTTTAAACTTGTCTTGCCTTATTAATCATCAGGTTGCAGCAAGAAAACATTACAACGTTTCTACTGTCAGGGGATAGGGAAGAAGCAGTCACAAGCATTGGGAGGACTATTGGAATCAGGAATGAAAACATAAAGTCTTCCCTAACTCCGCAAGACAAAGCAAGCATGATATCAACTTTGCAAGGGAAGGGACACAAAGTTGCAATGGTAAGAAATCCAATGCTTTATTGGTGTTCTATCATGATAGCTCAAACATCCACACTTGTGATTCATAGACCAAAGTATAAATATTTACATAAGTCTTCAATTTGAGATAATACACATAGTTCAAAATTGCTCACGGTCACGGACGACTCTGTGTCAAGTACTTTTTTTTTTACTGATTTTGACCTTTTTTACCTGCATTGATTCGTAACAACATTGATTTGTACTTGCTGTTGTCCAGGTTGGTGATGGAATAAATGATGTGCCGTCTTTGGCAGCTGCAGATGTTGGAATAGCCATGCAAACTCACTCAAAAGAGAACGCTGCTTCTGATGCAGCTTCAGTTGTTCTACTAGGCAACAGGCTTTCTCAGGTAAGGTTCTTTCCTGTAATGGCTCTTTCATCTGAATACTCAAGTGCCAGTAATGGGGATCAATCAATCTCTTGCTCAGGTGGTAGATGCGCTATCCCTGTCGAAGGCAACAATGGCAAAAGTTCACCAGAATTTGGCCTGGGCAGTGGCATATAACATACTAGCCATTCCTATTGCCGCTGGAGTGTTACTGCCACAATATGATTTCGCAATGACACCATCTCTCTCAGGTAATGTTTACTGAGGACAACTACACACTTTGTCTGTTATGCCATGTTTTCCTCATATTGGGTGATGAGCTTTAGTAACGGCACTATATTTGGCGGTGTATCATGCAGGTGGATTGATGGCCCTTAGCTCCATCTTTGTCGTCAGCAATTCTTTGCTTCTGCAGCTGCATGGGTCGTTTCAGAACACAGAAAAACTACAGGGTGATCTGAGCTCAAGATTAAACTGAATTGCGTTGGGTTTAGTTTGACCCAGCCGAAGGACAGTGCTTCAAGATGGTACTGGATGATATAGAGGGTGCTGATACTGGTTTTTCAGTTCCGGCAAATTGAACCGAGTCAGAACTAAAAGTAGCAAGCTATTCGTGTCAGCTGTAGCATGTTCGTGTACAATATCTGTTAGCTTGAACTACAAGCCAACTTTAATCCGTACAAATCAGTCGTGAAACAGTATTTTTCTCCCACAGCAAATCAGCTGACTCATAAGTCCTGCCGAACAGAGCCAGAAGGGCAATAATTTTAGCATTTACCACGGCCTTCAATCAAGCATTGTAAATTTTGTAATGGTGCTGCTGTAAGCAAAGAGATCATTGAGACGTATGACTATTGTTCATGGTCTAGCAATGTCCAACAAGCTAAGCTTCGTCTCGCACAGACAAGGAAAGTTCAGTAAACAGAACTACAGTACTCTAGTAGTAGTACAGAGTAGCCTCTAAGAACAAATAGTAACTCTGGACACTAGTTGATTATATTGTGGCCACACTATAATGGCCATCATACCTCTGAACAATAGCATAGCTAGGAGAATAGAGACTACTAGTGATTCTCCTACTTCCATGCGTTGGTTGCTCTAGCACTCTTCGAATCCATCGTTGTTGGCCCAGTGCATCTTCTTGCCGCTGCTGCTTCGCATCAGCTTCTCGTCGACGGCCTTCACCCCGGCCTCGGCAGCGGCCGCCGACTCGGCCTGGACACGCGCCATCTTCCTCCCTCGCTTCGTCTTGGCCGCCTGGTACTCTCTCGCCCACCGCCGGCTGAGCACGCGCGTGGCCGCCAGCGCCATGGCCTTTCCTGGGTACTCGGCTAATGCTGCCTATTACCCCTGATTCGCCTCCCAGGGTGACGATTAGTGACCTGACTGACCGAGATCTTGCGCGGTGGCCTGTGCGCGTCTTCTTCGGCGCAGTGGGGTCTTTGATTTCTGTCACGGAATAGGAGACTTCATTTTCTGGTTGATAAAAAATGAGATTGATCTGTTTTTTGTTGGATTAGAGGGATAAAAATGACAAATCGCCAGTCTTTGGCATTTGGAGTTGAAGCCGACGTCGTTTCTTGTTTGAGAAACGATTTTCTCTTCTCTTCTCATCCTTTTTCGTTAACTCCCTCATCAAAGCAGTTTTTTAATAATATATATGGCAGATTGTTTAATAATACTATAAAAACTATATATTAGGACTGCCCTCCGCGGTGAATACCTTTGTGTGAATATTACAAAGTTAATCTCCATTTTACTTCTATCTTCACATTTATTATGTTTAAATATAATTCCTTTTTAGTGCAGAAAAAAATATGAAAAAGTCAGAAAAACCTGTTGTTGGGAAAAAAAAAGAAAACATGAAAGAAACCGAGAACCGCCATAGATTAGCGGACTGGAATTCGAAAACCACCGTGCAAAAAGGAAAGTAGTTCACCGGAAGTCTAAAAAGGAAAAATAAAGTACTCAATCCATCTCAAATTACAAGACGTTTATTTTTTTATACCAAATTTAACCACTTATTTTATTTAAAATTTTGTGTAAAATACTACATATTTTATCGTGGTTTTATTTATTAATATTTTTTTATAAAAAAGTAATTTAAATTTGACTTTATTTGCATAATTTTTTTGAATGTGATGATTAGTCAAACTTGAAGACAAAAAAACGTTTTATAATTGAAGTAGTTCAGGAATAAATCAGAAAATAGAAAAAGGAATCGAAAACTGCTGACCAATCAAAAAAACAGAAAATGAACCGGAAACTGACTGTTGATCAGCGGAGCTTTTAATACTTGATATTACAACTTATATAAAAAAATATCAGATATTTTACAGTACTAGACTACTACGGGTTTATTTGCCCCAATACTGCTTTCGCCTACCTGGGTTCCCACCTGCGGCGGCGACCTCGCCAAGTCGTCATGGCCACGATGTCGATGGTCATGGAGGCGCAGCATCACGGCGCGGCGCAGCAGCCTACAGAATTTGGATCTGCATCACGCCCTCCCTTGCCGTCCGCCGCCCTCGTGCCGAGGCGCATCTCAATGTCCGAGTGCCTCGGAAGCAGTTTTCTCGACCCGGGCCAGGTTGAACTCCCGGAGCCGGAGGCGCCGTCCGAATATCGGGTGCCCTCACCTGCTCCATCACCGCCTGTGCCTGCTCGGTAAGTGGAGCAAATTTAATGAAATTCCCTCCGTTAATTGATTTATTAGTTCCTCATCGTTCTAATCAGACAGTCTGCATACCCCGCAGACCGTGGACACCGAATATTTTACTGCATTGCTTGCTTTGGTTACCGCAACGTTACTAGTCAGTGCTCAACGCTTCTTAATTCTCCCCCACCTGAAATTCCTCACTTTTATGGCACGTTTAGTACCCCCACAGATGAGAGACATTCCAATTTTGTTTTGGACATTACCCCAAATTAAACCTTCGGAACTTTGAGCATTTTTTTTTCATATATTGATATTGGGCATATTAAAAATAAAATGCAAAATCGTCTTCAAAAATACTTTTTATAGCTTTGTAATGTTATTGTATTTCACGAGTATATCGCGATAGAGATCTGCGGCAGGGCTGCATTTCATAGCGCATCAGTGTCCAAGACTGAGAATTGATCAGGACAAAGGTAAGTAGTAGGCAGAGGTTCCCACACCAGTTTTTACTGCAAGCGGAAGCAGGCTACCTTTGTTTCAAGAAATCTGTGAAGTTGCCTCTCAAAATACGTTAAATCATTTTCCACCAACATTGCTGCACACTATAAAATAACACTCAAAGCACCACCACTTCTATTTTATGCCATTCTGGCCTCTTTAAGCGGTAGTGATTAGATGATCAAATTTGTCAAACTGTTCCATACATAGGACTTACTTTATTGCAAGAGTACTTCAAACTTTGTTGCAACTATAACTTATATAAAGCAAAGGGTGTATTATAACTGCATGAAGCACCATGATCCACTTTCTTTTTGCAAACTGCCACCTTGCATCATTTTTTTCTGTTGGATGGATGTATGTACTGTTGTGATGTGCACATGTGCATCATCACCATGTGCACACATTAGTAGCAACATTTGAAATATGATTCTTAGTGCTGTTATTTCACAAAGTCGACAAGTTATGATGCCCTGTGAAATACCAAAGATTTAGGTATGCTTTGTGAATTGGATTAAGATCAGGGTTTCCTGGCTATGTTTGTAAAAAGTGGTCATTATTTCACTGTATCGTGCACATTTAGTTGTGACTTTGAATCATAGTCCAGCATGTCGTAGAAGTATAACACAGACAAAAAATTGCCACATTGCCATAATATAGGAATCTAGTCCCCTACTTATCCACATTGCAAACGCCCAATATGCATTTGATATGTTATATCTCGAAAGGATGATGGAAGATTCTGCTTTGGTGCATCTGACATATAATTACACATGGAAAGCTGACACTCAATTTAGGACAGATACGCATCCCACCTGTCAATCTGCAAGTGTAAAATGCATGTAGGTTGTACTGTTATATGCAAAATAAGTGGCACAAAACGTCAGCATTGCGCAAATTTAGTATATAAGTCTATTGATGATGATGCCACTAATGTAGTAATAATACCTATTGAGTATTATGCTTTATGCGACCGACGTTTATCTTATTGACAAAGGCACGGTGATCTCTAATACTTTTTTCATCTAGGTATGTTTGAATGGGTAGGTTACACAATTATTTTTCTTGTAAGGGCTGTTATATTCTTGCATGCTGATCATGATAGAGTAGTAATGTGTTTCATTTGATCCATTAATCTATCTATACGCTTCCTTGAGAATTTCAGTTTGATACTTATTCTATATATGTATGTTTTTGGGTGCAGGGAAACTGCTCCTTACACAAAAAATCCGCGTGTGCTTCTGGTCAATCCAAAAGTTCGTATTGAGCAGTCCAAGAGATTTGCAAAGGGTGTCTTGGAGCACTACAACAAAAGAAAGAAGGTGCGTTAGCACAACCTATTCACTTGTTTTGGAAAGAAATTTATTCTGCTACCAATCTTGGATTGTTCAATTCACTACATTGCAGTGCCATGACTTAACTGACCTTAATATATTTTGTCCAGATCAAGTTTGAGCTTTTGGATGTCATTCCTATCATCAACGTGCCTGAGTCAAACCGTATGTACACACACATGAACTTCACTGCTAGGCCCAGCAAGGAGGGTTCACAGGAACAACTTTTTTTCGCTGAAATTTATCACTGTGGCAAAAGACGGGCTAAGAATGGCTTTTATGTGACTTGTTGTGAGCCCTTGGGTCCTGATTCCACTGGTGAGTACTCCTTGTCAATTGTAAATTAATAGATCTCCGTAAAAGAATGCTCAAGTAGACAACTATAGTATCTTACATTTTTTTTTGAATTTGAATCTTATGTTGCTACTTTTGTGCACAGGCTCTGGTAGGTTGGTCAAAACAGTATTGTTTGACTTAGTTAACATCATAATTTGCATCTTACATTGTTGGACTGTCATGTTTTTATGGAATCTTGTGGATGAAAGCAAGCATCTAGTATATGAAAACTCTTCATTTAATCACCAATCTTTATGTTTAGTGCCACTGCCTCTGCTGAGATAAACAACAGTATTTGAGATATATGTGTTGCATCCCCCCAAGGTCAATGTTCTGAATAACTAAACAAGTCGTTGTTTGTGATGCTGCAGTCGGAAGTAGATTCCTGAAGCACGATGGGCACTCAGTGGTGAGAAAGAATGTCAACTTCGCACACTGTTTTGCTTGTAGCGAGAGGATCTTACATCCCAAAGGTGAAAAGTACATTGCTGGGCATCGTACCATTCCCCGCATTTACAACAGTCCGTGTTAGTGCCAAGTATTTGGACAATATATAGTACGAATGTACTCATTTTGTGAAGGAAATGCTATTGGCTCTCATGTTCTCGTACCATACATGTATCGTTAATTGCTGCTCCTGTAGTTTTGTCTGAGAGTGGGAAGGGGGAGCAGATGGGGAAAAGTGGTTTAAAAGAAAGATTATATTGCATTATTGCATCATTGGTAAATGCTAACTATAGTAATTTTTGTATGTACTGAGTGAGAGTACGCGATCTATCGTTGTGCACGACTAGTATATTCACTCTTCCATGGACGGGATGCGTAGTTCCGGGACTGTTTTTTTTTGGCAATTTAACCCTTTTATTTGTTAAATTTTGACATTTATATCCCAGGGCATAAAAAACCCACTTTAGGCCCCTTTGGCCGAGCTCAGTCACAGCTTCTACGGAGTGCTGACAAAGTGCCAAACACTTAAAATGGAACTAGATTTTGGTGAGGAACTGACGAGAATCACTTCTCTATTTACACTACAAGTTGGGAGCTAAAAAAAAACTCTTGCTTTCCACCGTTTCCTGCTGCTCCACATTCATTTATTAGAGGAATCACTTCAGATTTGGTTCTAAGATGCTTCTCACCTTACTCCCCACCAGAATCACTCCTTCGGAGAATCAAGAAGTGAAGCTTTACAAAAGTGATCATAACCCTGAGGTTGGCGTTATGACTTACGGAGTTGAGGTAACAATGTCTATCGAGGCAGGAGGATTGAAATAACATGGTTGACAATGTGACGCTGATGTGGTTAGAGGTTGGTGGTAACACGTCCGTCGAGGTAGGAGGTTCGGAATGACATAGTTGGTGGTGATGTGGCTCCGACCTCGGCGCTGTGAATCATGGAAGCAATCTAGGCTTAGCAAATTTCAAATTTAAAGGTTTGCACCACATATCATGTCTTGAGCTCGGCGTCGACCTTGGCATTGTAAATTATGGCACTGACCACTGGCCACGTCAGTGACACGTTGTCAGTCACGCTATCCTGGCCTCTTAACTTGGTGTCATGATCTATGACGCCAAAACATGTTACTTCAGTGTCATAGGTGAGCCTATGATCTGAAAATTTGATTTTTGACGTTTAGGAATATACATGTGGAAATTTTGACAAAAAAGAGCTAAATTGTAAAAAAAAAAAGTTTCCTCGATAGGGATCATTTTCTGGCGTGCCACTGTCATGAGACCTTGCTGGTTGTTTTTTTTTTTTTGAAACATAGCAGGTGCTCTTTGAGGAGTATGACTATTGTTCATGGTCTATCAATTTTTTCCAACAAGCTAAGCTTCATTTCACACAGATATGAAAAGTTCAGTAAACAGAACTACTCTAACAGTAGCACATAGTAGCCCCTAAGAACAAATAGCAACTCTACTTCTTGATTAATTATAAATCTGGCCACACTATAATGGCCATCATACCTCTGAATGGAAAATAAAATAGCTAGCTAGGAGAGATTACTAGTGATTCTTCTACTTTCATGTGTTCAATTGCCCTGTTCTAGCACTCTTCGAATCCATCGTTGTTGGCCCAGTGCACCTTCTTGCCGCTGCTGCTCCGCAACACCTTCTCGTCGACGGCCTTCACCCCGGCCTCGGCAGCGGCCGCCGACTCGGCCTGGACACGCGCCATCTTCCTCCCTCGCTTTCTCGCCGCGGCCGCCTTCTCCGTCTCGGCCGCCTGGTACTCCCTGGCCCACCGCCGGCTCAGCACGCACGTGGCCGCCAGCGCCACGGCCTGCGCCGCGAACATGGCCAGCAGCAGCAGCTCCTCCAGGAACGCCAGCACGAACTGCTCCCGGCGGTCCCTGGCGGAGCCGAGGAGGCGGAGGCTGTGGTCGCGGCGGAGGAAGAAGGCCAGCGAGGCCAGCGCGTGGCCGGACAGCGCGGCGAGCGCGAGCGCCGCGTGCGCGGCGAGGCAGACGTGGGTGAGCTGCGCGTGGAGCGCCGCGAGCGCGGACAGCAGGGTGGTGGCGTGCACGGAGACGAGCGCCCAGCCGAAGGGCGTCGGGCGCGGGCGGAGGAGGAAGACCGGGCCGAGCGCGGCGGCCGCGAGGACGAGGAGGGAGAGGTTGAGGAGCCAGACCAGCAGGTTGGGAAGGGAGGAGCAGCTCCGCAGGCTCGAGCTCCCGGTGGCGGACGCCATTAGCTGCTTCTGGATATGCGACTGTGCGGTGCGGTGCTTGTGTTCTGTCTCAGTGCGACAGTGATCGAGTGGTGTGGTGTGTTTTTTTTTTTTTTTTTTTTTTTTTTTTTTTTGACAACAGAGTGGAGTAGGGGGAAGTGCGTGGCGCGTGGGGAGGTTTAAATAGAAAGCGGGAAGAGTGACTGAGTGACCGTTGAGCGCAGCAACGGCTAAGTTGGCGCCGGGAGTGGAGCCTATGATTGTTGTCTCTATGCTCTCTAGTTCCCCGTGCTGGAGGCTGCAGGAGTCACTTGCCATCATCATCAGCTGTCAGTATGGATGCTAGCTTTCAGTTTTTTTTTATAAAAAGGTAATTAGATTGGTGTCATTATAAGTATTAAATATTAATGTTTGGAGATACTACACCCCTATAATCCACCTGGCTCTGCAGTGCTAGTCTATGTATCTTGAATGTTTTGGAAGGATCTACAACGGTTGAAGAAGTAATTGGACGACATTTGCTTTATTCAAAACCAGTGAAATGTCACAAAAAATGTGTGTCTTTTCTTTATTGAAATTCCTTGAGGAAGTCCAGTGCTGCTCATGCGTTTAACTGTTATAATAAAAGTTATAAATATAAATTTGTAACTCTCTAATAAATTGAAGGTTGTGAAAATATTTTTTTGTCAAAATAAAGTCACGGATCGTCTAATCTTCGCTGCTTTTTTACACGATCTAACTTCCATTGATCCGTGGTCACGTGTCCTCTGCTTCTGCTGCTTGCAGATCAAGTATTTTGTCCGGCCAGTTGTTTCGGTCATTTATAGAGTCCGCGTTTTGAAATTCAAAAAATTGTTTTTCGTTTTAAAAAATACAGTAGAAAATAGAAAATCAATCAAGCTCGCTAAGTTCCCACCGGCTGACACTATCGGTGCGCGCCACCTGTCGGAATTGCAAGGGATTCGCGTGATTGCGTTGCGCCTGCGTCCGTCCGCGTCCTCGTCCGTTCGGGCCCTTTGCGTCCGCCACCACCGATGCTGCCGTCTCAAGCCGCAACTCAACCATCGATGATGCTGCCATCGCCCCCTACCGAGGGTTCCACCTGCGGCGGTGACCTCGGCATGGCCGGCCGCGATATCGACGGACATGGAGGCGCAGCATCACGGCGCGGCGCCGCAGCCTACAGAAACAGAATTTGGATCTGGACCACGCCCTGCCTTGCCGTCCTCCGCGCTCGTGCTGAGGCGCTCAGGGTCGGACGTCGGAGTGCCTCGGAAGCTCCAGTTCCGTCGATCCAGGCCCGGTTGAACTCCCTGAGCCGCTCTCCGACCATCGGGCGCCCTTACCTGCTCCCTGAGCCTGCTCGGTAAGTCGAGCAAATTTAATGGAATTTTTTTTAGAGTTCAAGGGCAGATCGCCCCGGCCTTTCATTAGCAACAAAAGACCAAATTCAGTTACAACACTAAAGCCAGATAGCAAGCCCACTACCTTCCAGTAAGGGGAGACAAACTCTCGAGACAAAACATACCCTGAGCATTTCACCAACAAGACCGAAAGGACTAGAAAGGAAGAAAGACGACGACAAACAGGTTCTGTGAGACACACCGACAAACGACCATCCCAGCTTCTTTAGGCAAAAAGGAAACTTTGCTTTTGACCTCCACCGGGCTTCACATCGTACGTTTCTCCACGGCGAACCTTCAGGCATCTCCCACCTGCTGAAATGGGAGCCACCAAATCTTGACAGCCGCCTCCTTGAGGCTCTTCATCAAGTTTATGAGACGATCCTTCATGTCCCCAGGGCAGAGGATGATCCAATTTTCCAGCAGTCCATGAATCCTGTAGAGAAGAATTTCCATACTTCTCCAGGCGATTTTCTGAAAACACAACTCATTCCTGAGTTTCCAGATAGACCATAAAACAACAGAGGAAATAATGTTCTCAACAACAAACTTTTTGGGGCTCAACCAAAATTTACCAACATCTAAAATATTGAAACCTATCTCTACTCCTAGCATGTCTGAAACTAGAGTCCAACACTGTTTAGCTACCACACAATCAAAGAAAAGGTGTTGGCAAGTTTCTTTCTCAGTACAAAACAGACAACTGTCATCATCAATTTTCTTCCTTTTGGCAAGGTTATCTCTAGTAAGAACTTTGTTGTTAATGAGAAGCCAAAGAAACATATGCACTCTAGGTGGGATTTTATTTTTCCACACAGCAGATACATGAACTTGTTTAATACCTCTAAAATTGATGATCCTATAGAGGGATTGTGAGGAGTAAATTCCATTACCAGTAAATTCCCAGATAAGCTCATCCTCTTCGGTAGAAAGCTGGACTGTAGAGACTAACTCTATCACCTCTAACCAGCATTGATACAGAGCCTCACTAAGAATTCTTCTAAAGGAGTAGTTTAGGGATGAACCATCCCAGAGATCAGCAATAGTTTTGCCTTGTTCATTTAGAATTCTATACAAAGGCCAAAACTGGATGGCAAGACTAGAAGAGCCAATCCAGGTATCTTCCCAAAGCCTAACTTTTTTCCCATCCCCTACTTTCCACCTAAAACCCATCTTAGCAGCTTTAATAGCCCACATGAAACCTTTAAAAAACTACAAGTATTAGCTGTTCTAGTTACCAAAACATTAGGATTCTTGGTTCTATATTTAAAATCTACCAACTCTTTCCAGAGTTTATTTTTATCACTATTGTACCTTTTTAACCAAGAGGCTAACAAACTAATATTAAGCTCCCTAAGGTTGGGGATACCTAAACCTCCATAATCTTTGCACATTGTGACCATTTCCCAGTTAGCTAAATGGTACTTATGACAATTTTCAAAATCATTCCACAAAAAATTAGACATGTGAATTCTTAACAATTTAATAGCCCATTTGGGAAATTTGATGAAAGATAAGAGGTACACCGGAATACTAGCTAAATAAGCTTTGATAAGAGTTACTCTAGCAGCAAGGGATAAGAGGTTCCCTTTCCAACCCGCTATCTTCTTCAACATCTTATCTACAAGAGGTTGTATATCTGCTCTAGAAAGATTATCAAAATGAAGAGGAACTCCTAAATATTTTAAAGGAAAACTACCTAATGGACACGAAAAGATATGAGCTAGCCTATGCCCCTCCTTAGGATCTAGGTTTAAAGGCACCAGCTCACTCTTATGAAAGTTAACTCTCATACCCGAGACTTGCTCATACCACATAAGCACACATTTGAGATTTTCCAAACCAGATTCCTCTGCTTTGATAAACAGAATAGTATCATCCGCGTATTGAAGGGAAACTACGCCTCCCTCCCTAAAGTCCTCAAGCAAGCCTTGAAACAGGCCCCTATCTACAGCTTTTCTAAGCATACGATTTAAACCATCGCCAACCAGATTAAAAAGAAAAGGCGCCAAAGGGTCCCCCTGTCTCAAACCTTTACCAGGTTTAAAGAAAGGACTATCCTCACCGTTTAACATAATGCCAATCGAACCGCCCATAACAATCTGTTTAATCCAGTCCAAACTGAATCAAAACCTCTAGCTGCTAGTAAGTCAAAGAGAAAAGTTCAGCTAACTCTATCATAAGCCTTCTCATAATCTAATTTGAGAATAACCCCAGGTTGCCTGCTAGAATGAACACTATGAACTAATTCGTGAGCAACCACTACACTTTCTATGATGTACCTCCCTCTAATGAAAGTTGATTGGTTAGGAGACACTATTCTTTGAGCCACTACAGATAGTCTTAGGGATAAAAGCTTAGAAAAGATTTTAAAACTGCAATTTAAGAGACTAATAGGTCTATATTGCTTCATATTAGTTGCATCTACTACCTTTGGAACCAAAGAAACAAGAGCAAAGTTAAGTCTGCAAAGGTCTAAATTACCTTTATGGAAATCTTCAAAAAGAGCAACTAAATCATTTTTAACTAGATCCCAAAACTTATGATAAAAGAGAAAAGGGAGACCATCCGGTCCCGGTGCCCCTTCGGCGTAGCAACTAAACACAGCCTCCTTGATCTCTGACTCCGTAAAAGGAGCAGTGAGAAGGGTGTTTTCCTCATTAGAAACTTTGTCTTCATCTACCCAAAAATTGTTACCCAACTTAACACCTGAATCAGGTTCTTTTCCAAAGAGATTTTTGTAGAAATCTACTGCTACCTTCAGCATACCTTTTTGGTCAGACACTAGACCAGCAGGTCCCTCTAAACATTCTACTTTCTTTTTTCTACTTCTCTGATTTGCTATAGCTTGGAAATATGCAGTGTTTTTATCGCCCTCTAAAATATTCCTATCTCTAGATCTCTGTCTAACCTTAATCTCTTCTAAAGCCCAAATCTGCTCAAGTTTCTTTTCAATATTTCTCATGTCTCTGAACTCATCCTTAGAGAGACCTCTACTTTCAACTAGGGCTTCAAGCCTAGTAAACTCTTTAAATAGCTCAACTTTAGATTTGTTTTGAGCCGCCACCTCATTAGCTGCCCAACCTCTAATCAGTCTTCTAAGAGTCCTAATTCTAAACTGCCACCTGTCAATGCTTTTAATATTCTTACAAGGCAAAACCCATGCTTTCTGTACCATAACCTTGAAGGACTCTTTCTCTAGCCACCACTTTTCAAATCTAAATCTTTTCTTACCCAAACACACATTATCTCCGGAGTCTAACATAAGAGGGTTGTGATCACTAGGAAGTCTATCTAAAGCCTTCACACTAGCCATAGGAAAAGCAGCATCCCAAGAATAAGTAATAAAAATCCTATCAATTTTAGCTAAAATAGGACATTCTTGGTTGTTAGTCCAAGTGAACTTTCTATTATTTGGGTCTATTTCCCTTAAAGCCCATTTACTAATCCAACAAAAGAGATCTGCCCACTTGTGACTGAACACACCATTACTCTTATCACTACCAACTCTAACTAGATTAAAGTCTCCACCTACGAGGGTTATGTTAAACCCTTTGCTTTAATGGAATTTCTCTGTTAATTAGTTTGGTTCTTCATCGTCCCAATCAGACAGTCTGCATACCACTTATAAGTAACTATAATTATAAAGCAAAGGGTTTAACATAACTGCAGGAAGCAGCATGAACCACTTGCTTCTTCTTTTTTTTGCAAACTGGTACACTGCGTCATTTTTTTTCCTGTTGGGTGTACGGTTGTGACCCACTCATGTGCATCATCACCATGTCATTTATGTGTGCATATTAGTGACAACATTTGAAATATATGATTCTTAGTGCTGTGATTTCACAATGTAGACAAGTTATGATGCCTTGTGAAATAGCAAGAGATTTAGTTATGATTTGTGCATTGGATTGATATTATAGGGTTTCCGGGCCATGTGTTGTAAAAACTGGTCATTATTTCATCTTATCATGCACATGTAGTTGGGATGTCGATTCATAGTGCAGCATGTTGTATAAGACAGGCAGAAATTGTCACATTGCCATAATATAGCAATCTAATCCCCTGCTTATCCACATGGCAAACACCCTAGCCTAATGTGCGTCTGATATGTGTTTTTCTCGAAAGGATGATGGAATATTTTTCTTTCGTGCGACTGACATGTAACTACGCATGGAAAGATGACACTCAATTTAGGACCAATGTGGATCCCACATTCCCACCTGTCAGTTTGCAAGTGTAAAATGCATGTAGACTGTACTGTTATGTCCAAATAATGGCGCAAAACATCAGTATTGCTCACATGTAGTTTAATTGTATTGATGCATGCCACTAATGTAATATTCCTATGAGTATTATGCTTTATGCGGCCAATCCTCTAAACGGCCACGACTTAACAATTGGATTCATAGCCGTTGCTGGAACTCTTTGAATATTCCCGAATCTTTGGCAATCTTGGCATCCTTTATAATATTCAAAACAATCTTCAAGCATAGTTGGCCAAAAATAACCAGTCCTTCTTATTATCCATTTCATTCGGTAAGCCGATTGATGTGCTCCACATAATCCTTCATGCACTTCATACATCAGCTTCTTTGCTTCTTCTCGACTTAAACACTTCAAGAGCACCCCATCCACAGATTTATAGTATAACTGATCATCTAGAAGTGTAAACTTGATAGCCTTATACATGAGCTTTCGGGAAACCTTCTGTGATGGATTTTTCAAGTAATCGGCAATTTCTTTTCTCCAATCATCAACCATATGACCTTCATCCAAAGTAAGAACTTCTTGATCCTCCCGATATCCTGAAGCAGCTTGAGCTAATTTATTTGCTTCTTCATTATGCCCTCTAGGGATATGATGTAAAGTTGGTATCTGGAAACATTTCAAAAGCTCTTGATATTCTTCATAATATTCTCTCAATATGTCATTTTTACATTCATATTGACCGATCAACTGGTTGATAACCAACTCAGAATCCCCAAAGATTTCGACAGCAATAGCTTTTATCTCCACAAGAAGCCGAAGTCCTCTGAGTAAGGCCTCATACTCTGCTTGATTATTAGTAACATAAAACTTAATGGGGATAGCATATCTAAATGTTAATCCTTGTGGGGAAACCAAAAGAACACCTGCACCGCCACCTTTACTGCAAGATGAGCCGTCAAAAAACAACGTCCAAGGTGCAATATTTATCATATTAGCAGAGGGATCACAATGATGAGTAATGAAATCAGCAATAGCTTGACCTTTTACTGCCTTTGTCGATTCGTATCTCAAATTAAACTCCGACAGTGCCAGAATCCACTTGCCGATCCTTCCATTTAGAATAGGCATTGATAGCATGTGCTTTATTACGTCAAATTCAGAAACTATTACGCATTTGACATCCAATAAGTAATGCTGAAACTTGGTGCACGAGTAATATACACATAAACAAAGCTTCTCCGTAGCCGAATACCTCGTCTCTGGGTCCAACAGTTTTCGGCT
Source organism: Coix lacryma-jobi var. lacryma-jobi (assembly GCA_009763385.1). Classification (NCBI taxonomy): domain Eukaryota; kingdom Viridiplantae; phylum Streptophyta; class Magnoliopsida; order Poales; family Poaceae; genus Coix; species Coix lacryma-jobi. The sequence continues at coordinate 7,459,045 of CM019823.1, read as the reverse complement.
AATGTAAGCTATTACTCTTTCTTTTCCTTCAAACTCCTGCATAAGGGCCGATCCTATTGTCAGTCTATCGGCCGCCACGTACAATTTGAAAGGTTTACCAAGCTGAGGAGGTATCAATACTGGTGGTGCCTTCATATATCCTTTAATTTCATCAAAAGCTTTTTGTTGTGCGTCACCCCCATATGAATTTTGATCCTTCTTAAGCTTCAGCAATGGAGAAAAAGGCAAAACTCTTTCCGATAAGCCAGATATGAACCTCCTTACAAAGTTAACCTTGCCAAGTAACGATTGCAACTCTGTGAGGTTGGTTGGAGGGACAACCTTATCTATTGCCTCCATGCTTTTCTTTCCGACCTCAATTCCTCCTTTATGGATCAGAAACCCTAAAAACTCTCCTGCCGAAACTCGAAAAGCACATTTGTTTGGATTCATCCTCAAACCATGCTTTCTTGTGCACTCCAAAGTCTTCTTTAAATCAACCAAATGTTCTTCATGATTCCTGGACTTCACGACCACGTCATCAATATAAATTTCTACAATTTTACCGATCAACTCATGGAAGATGTAATTCATAGCTCTTTGATAAGTTGCACCGACATTCTTTAACCCGAAAGTCATAACGACCCATTCAAACAAACCAATATGACCATGACATCTAAAAGTTGTCTTTGAAATATCTTCTACTGCCATAAAGATCTGATTGTATCCAGCATTACCGTCCATAAAGTTGATGACTTCGTAACCAGCTGCTGCGTCAACAAGCAATTCGGCAACCGGCATCGGGCAACTATCCATTGGAGTAGCTTTATTAAGATCTCTAAAATCAATGCAGACCCTCATCTTTCTATTCTTCTTATATACTGGAACTATATTCGAAATCCAATCTGCATATCTACATGGCCGAATGAAATTTGCTTTCAATAATCTCTCAATCTCCTTTTTCACATCGGCTAGTACTTCTTCCTTAAAAATCTTCCGAGGAGGTTGCTTGTAAGGACGATACCCAGGTTTGATCGGTAATCGATGTTCAACAATGGAGCGATCTAATCCAGGCATCTCTGTGTAATCCCACGCAAAACAATCTATGAACTCTTTTAAAAGATTCATTAATTTCAATCTATACTCTGGATCCAAATTCGTGCTGATATATATTGGTCTTGCTTCTACTACATTACCAATATTTACTTCTTCTAACCTATGTAACACCTCTGGTGTTTAACTGTAATTAACCTGACATGTCATCATCATTAGTCATTAATCATTCTTGCCTTGCATTTACGTTTGCTTAGCACTTGTGTAGCAATCTCTTTTCAAAAACCCTAAAAGCTCAATTCTCTCTATAAGGGCAAAATGGTAATTTCACCTCTGTGCCTAGTTCTATGTAATTCTTGTTCTAATTTAGTGCCCTGATGTTTGTTGCATTGATCAAAGTTCAAAAATCAGATTTGATTTGATTTTCCCTTTTGCAAAACCCTAAAATCCCAAATCCTGGATTTATTCCCTTTTTGATAACTTTTTCAAAAGTCAAAATTTTGAGTTGGTTCAAAAAGCAAAGTTGTGAATCTGATCGAGAGGAACAACTTTGGTATTTACAAATTTTCAAGTTTCAGTTTGAAATCCAAAGTAATTTTGATTTGAATCAAATTTGAAAAGTGTCCCCTTTTCTGTTTTTGAATATAGTTCAAAAACTATTTGGAATTTGAAAATGTTCATATTGACAAAGTTGTAGATCTCATTTTTCTGAGCAACTTTGGTATTTTGAGTTTTTGTCGCACAGTTCAAACTTTGGGAGAAATCTGCAAAATACAGAAACCAGTAAAAGTCAAACCCTATCCGCTAGCACTGTTCTTCTTCCAGCTAGGGCCAAGGGGGGGGGGGGCGGCCATGGCGCCGGCGCTGCGCCTGCAGCGCGTCCGGCTGCTCCCCACGCGCCACCAACCTGCCGCCGCTGTCGCCCTGTTCCCTCCGCGCCCGCACGCGAGCGCTGACTCCATCTCGCGGCCCCTACTGCTCCTGCTCGCCGCCGCCGCGTGGTCGTTGCCGGCGCTGCTTGCGCCCGGTCCCGGCTGCACGCCTGACCCTCCGCCTTAGCGCAATCGAGTGCGCACGCTCCCGCCGTGCTTATCCACCCCACCTCGAGGTCTCTACCGGCCTCTGGCCGCGGCTATAAAACGGCCGCCGGAGCCCGACCTCTCTCCCTCAGCTCCGCCGCCGTCGCCACCTCACTCCAGAGCCTCCCGTGCTCAACCACCTAGCCCTAAAGCTCCGCCTTGAGCTCGTGAAGCTTTCCCACCCTTCAATTTCATCTCTACCGCCTCCTATCGCCCGGCGTAAGCTCGCCGTTCCCATCTCCGGCAGAAACCCGGCGAGCTCGGGTTCGTGAAATTCGCCGTCTCCGGCCATGATCATCCCTCACCGACCCCCGTGTCGTGTTCCTTGGTTCCGTGCGACTCTGACCAGGCCCTTGCGGTCTCGTGTGTTGCGCAGGGTCGTCGGAGCGCCGCTCGCCGCTCGCCGCCGAAAGAGCTCCACCGAACCACCGCCCCTCGAGCACGTGTCGAGCCTCCTTCCTCGAGCCTCACCCTCGAGCACGTGCCGAGCCACACCCTCGAGCCCTGCCTCCGATCCGTGGTAAGCACCCGAAGCCTCCGGCCTCTGCTTCCACTCCGTCTCGCCCGAGCCCAAGCCTCGAGCACGCGTTTCCGTCTCGCCCGAGCCCAAGCCTCGAGCACGCGTTTCCGTCTCGCCCGAGCCCAAGCCTCGAGCGGACTCATGCACCCTCCGCTTCGTCGAGCTAGGCCTCGGACGGACGCTTGCTTTTCCGTCTCGCCCGAGCCTTCCGTCTCGCCCGAGCCTTCCATCTCGCCCGAGTCCGCTTCGCCCGAGCCTCCGGGCCAGGTCTCGGACGGAGCAGTCACTTTCCGACTCGCCCGAGCCCGTTTCGCCCGAGCCCTTCATAGAAGGAGCACAGTGCTCTTTTTCCTTTTGGGGAGTTGTGAATAGTGTTCTGTTTTCTCTTTTTTGTGTAAATTAATCTGTTGTTCCTTAAATCTTGAGAAAAATATGGTATGCTCCTTGCGCTGTGTAGTATTTTATAAAAATATGAAACTTGAGTTTTGTGCAAAAATTTGAAAATGTAAAATTCCCCTTTTAATTGAAAAATGAAGGTTTTGGTATTTTTGGAGAGTGATCTATAACTCCAAAAATCTTGAGATAAATTTTTAAGACCTTGTTATAACATGCTGAACCTCTGGTAAAATTTTGAAGTCTTTTGGAGCAAGTTGATTTTTGAGCATTTATTTTAATTAAGGAATAGTGCCTTTTGTTAATTAAATGTTTAGATTTATTTGAGCATCTTAATGACCTCCAAAAATTATGAAATTTGTTTTTCCATCTGTTTATGCCTTAATGAACTTATGTGATTAATTTGGTAATTTTTGGAGCAACTTCATAAAATGACCTTTTAAATAAAATAAGAAAAATAGAAAAGATGGATTAGGGTTGGTAATAAGTGTTTAATGATGTGATCTTTGGATTGATTGATGTTCATAGACCCCTACCATTTGGTCTATGATGTTTGTGATGATATGTTTGGTTAATACTTAGGATAATTATAATAAGGCCTAACATCAATAATGCTTAAGAAAGAAATGGTTACCTTTATGCTCAACCTAGATTTCGATTATGCCTTGCCTAAGAGTAATCTAGATTCAGTGGAATTGTCTTGCACCATAAGTCCATATCATCATTCTCATGAGCATTCATCATTGCATCCGTATAGTTGACGAAGAAGGTACCAGAGTCGAGGCCGCTGTTGACGAACCAACTCCCGAGGCGACCCCGAGCTCCAACACCTATACCTACCCCGAGTCTGCTCTCTTTGCCATCCAAGGCAAGCCCCGGTGCATTTAACCCTTTCCTTGAATTTTATAAAATGATTTCCTTAAATGCTTTTGAGTTAAATTATTGCATTAGGTTTATAGGAGTTGTGTGCTATCCTAATTGATGCACTATCCACCTTGACCACTGATACACCCGATACCTGCTTTTCAAAAGTATTTGAAAAATGCTTAGCAATGCTTATTGAATTAGACTTTGCAATAAAATGCCAATTTTAAAAAGTGTGATCACTTAAGGAATGTTTATGGGAATTTTGGTCTTACTCCTCGGCTGTTCGCTAGGTATCTGATCCGTACCTAGTTAATGGCGAGGAGAGGTTGTCCGAGCGTACGGTGCCGTCATGTTGTAGTCCGGGACTCAACAGTTGACACCGACCGGGACATGGTTGAAAAACTGACAGAACTATCACGCTTGGGTGAGATATGACCAAGGTATAGTTCTGGCTGGAAAATTAGGGACCATCCGTATGGGGGCCTGCTGGTCAAGACTTGTAACTATTCACATACTACGGAAAGCTCTGGCTCCGAGGAATCCTTTATTGGACCGACAACCGCGCACTGGGAGTGGAGAGATGGCGGAAGTAGCATGTACCCACGTGGGTTAAAGTCCCGGATTGGTGTGGTGTACTGTACTTCCGGGTGGCGTAGGACCGGGCCCAATCTTGGAGGAATCGTGGTAGACGAGTTGGCATATGCAAGCTTGGGTGCTACATATGCAGTGTGGATAGGGATCCTCAGCTGAGTATTATTTATCCGGATTAACGTTGCTCCTCGGTTATGGAGACTTGGTCCACTGACTGTCAACGGAGAGTGGTTCTCAACTAGGAATGTTTTGAAATGTAAAATGAATCATGAATGATGAAGAATTGAGGAATACTGAATCTTTCAAAATAAAATAAGGTTTACAAAAATGCTTTTCTGCAAAATACTTGATCTTGCTTAAGCCTTACCTTGACTACCCTAAGCCTCTCATTCCTGAGTCTTCTCCCTTTTTCTTTAGTCGGGTAAGTCTTGTTGAGTACCCCAGTACTCAGGGTTTGTTACCCATGTTGCAGGTATGCCTGAGACCCCGATGTGTCTCGCACCCTGTTGCGTGACCTTCGTCCAGGAAGAGGCCGATGAGTAAATGTGCACCCTCGGGCTGGGTGTTACATGTATCTTTATGTTAATGTTTCCACTACGTTGTCTACTTTGAATCACCCAAACAATGGTTTGTAATAACCGTACTCCTTACCTCATTTGAAACCTCGTTTTGTAAAACTAATGTTATTTAAGTCTTCCGCTCTTTATTCCGATGTTATTTGTAAAAGTATGAAATGCTGTAACTGAATTGTGAGATGATCCTGCGGACATTGGGCACTGATGTAGCCCGGTGGCGAACAGGTCTTAATCACATGGAACTTGGGTTCGACTGTCAGAGGTTGACAGGGACACGTGGGCCATGGGATTAGGGTCGTTCCGTCACAACCTATCAGCCGACATGAAGCCTTGTCCCTATTTTCCTTCGTTTCCATCAATTGGGTTGTCCATCTAAGAAATGTTTTGAGAGTCAATTACTTGGATCAACTGTTCGGTCCCGGCGTGCCAAAAAGTGTGTTGACGCAAAACGTGACGCGTTGCGCCTCACACACAGCAAGCCAAAAAAGCTGGCTTCAATCGGGTGCCCGGAGTGTGTCGAATCCGGAGACGTGCCAGTCGGTTTGACCTGAAAACCAACAAGGGATAAAAATGTGAGAATACCAATGGAACATGTCGGGTGAGACCAGACAGTTCCATATGTACGGCTTTGAAAGCCAATCACGACGGCACACAGCTATAGAAGCTGTCTGTCAGAGCATGTTTATAAAGTCATTCGGCTAACATGAGAACAGAGCGTGTAAAACATATTAACTGCCAAATGCACATGTAAAGAGAGACATGCTTTGAACAGATGAAAGGTATCATTAAAACATTGTAAACAGGTAACTTGCAAATATAAATCTATTCAAATAACACATGCATAGGTTAATCCAACTAGTCAGCCGCACGTATAGTCTTCATAAACCCGTCAAGCATAAACTCAAGCAAAGCTAATCCACCGCATGATACCACTTCTTATAAGTCTACACCACTTCTTATAATTAGATTAATCCACCGCATGATACAATCTAATTATAACAAGCTAAAAGCATGCATGTATTTGAACAATCTATAAAAACTCATTACTCGCGTAAGCTCAATCAAAATCGGCAAACTAGCCGAGTTGGGGTCCATGAAGAAGGAACATACAAGCAAACATGATTAAACCAATCTAAAACCTGCATCTGCCGCACGATACCCAGTTCCATCAAAGCCTAACCGTGATTGACATGCATGAGCCCACAACATGTAACAATCTAGATAGGAAGTTGATCCGGCCATCATGATCTTATGATTAACGAAAAACACAAGCAAGCTTGTGAAACAGGCCCAAACAAAGATCAATCTAGATTGGGCAAAAGAGTGTTACAGGAATTAAATAATAAAACACATAACACATGATAACTTAATGAATCTATCAGATCTGCCAAATCTAATAGAGCCGATAACTATTTTTACCCATGACTTAATCCGCCGCACGATACAAGACATAAGCAAAAACTTCCCGTCATAAGCTTAAATCCGCCGCACGATACTAAGCTTAACGAACGAGACTACTTGCATCATATCTAAATCCACCGTATGATACTAGACATGATAGCAAGGTTGTCGGTACTTACGGAGGTCGACGGATCGATGATTCCTCTCGAAGAACTCGACGACACGACTAAGGACTCGAAGATGGCACATGGCCGGTTTGTATTGATATGGTTGTGAACGATTTTACAAAGGTCGAGGGCTTATACTTATACCCAGGACGAAATACGAGTCCTAGACGATTACGATCTGCATAATAAAACATGGAAAGATACAAATCCTATTACTAATCTCTTTGGCATTCTCCATCGTCACGTGTCTTCTCGTGCAAGCCGGCTTTACTTGCAACATCCATCTCCCGAATGGAGCCACCGCTTTGTAAAATAGCCGACCGCATATGCATTCACCGAAACCCTGAGAACCAAATAGTCACCCGACTGCTTGCTGAATCCTTTCTTCTCTGCTGGCTGGGTCCACTTGTCATATCCTCGGGTGTGTGAAAATCTGGTGTTAACAGATTGCGCCCTGGATGTCATATATAGCATATTCTCGAAGACTTTTTCATCTAGTACGGATGGTGTATTCTTGCTTGATGATGCATGATAGAGTAGTAGTATGTTTCATTGATCTATTAATCTATCTACCTGCTTTCTTGAGAATCAGTTTAATGCTGTTCTATATGACTATGTTTTTTGGGTGCAGGCAAACTGTTCCTTGCACAAAAAACAGCGTGTATTTCGGGTCAATCCAAAAGTTCATATTGAGCTCAAGAGATTTACAAAGGGTGTCTTGGAGGACAACAAAAGAAAGGTGTGTTAGCACAACCTATTCACTTGTTTAGCAAAGGAGTGTATTCTGCTACGTATCAATCTTGGGATTGTTCAATTCACAACATTGCCGTGCCACAGCTTAACCGTCCCTTGATTTGAGCTGTTGGATGTCGTGCTTATCATCCGCGTGCCTGAGTCAAAGCGTTTTTACACACACGAACTTCACTGCTAGGCCCACTAAGGCTTTGTTTGGCTGCACCTAAATACATCTCAATCCACATGGATTGAAGTGGATTGGAGGGAAATTTGAACTAAATTACACCTCAATCCCTCTTAAACCACGTGGATTGAGGTGTATTTGTGTGCAGCCAAACAAGGCCTAAGGAGGGTTCGCACGAACAACTTTTTCTTTCGCTGAGATTTATTACTGTGGCAGAAGACCGGCTAAGATTGCTTTCATGTGACTTGTTGTGAGCCCTTGGGTCCTGATTCTACTGGTGACTACTACTTGTTAATTGTAATTCAACAGATCGCAAGTAGACAACTATAGTAACTAAATCTAAACAACTTGATCTTTTATGCAGCAGAGTGTGGGTTAATCTATCGTTACGCAGCTAGGCGTGCCAATCGCAATACGAGTGCTCTTATTATTATTCGGTGTTGTAGTTAAGCAGCTAGCTGGCGATGGAACACCAGCTGAGCTCTGAATCCCACCTCGACAACTCGTATGCATGCCTGATGCCAGTTTTAGTCATAAGTCACGGCCGCGGCCGCCGTCGTCCTCATCTTTATTTCTTCCTCCTAGTAGTCTTTACACAGCAGTAACAAAAAGTCTTTACACAGCAGTAACAAAATCATGGACCATTATACATTAATAATTTAATATCAATTATATGTGTATAGTAATCCTACGCAAGGTTGCCAAGATCGAGATCCCAGGTTTTGTAAAATACGGCATGAAGCGATTGGAACTTTGGATCATTATTAGATGCAATAAACTTTTGAAAACAATAGCATTGCTAGAACTGCAGTCACGGAGTTTTATAAAAAAAAAACCACTCTACGTCTGTTCTAAAATTACAATTTATTAATACTATAAATTTCTTAATACAGCATCAGAATAGGACTAGACGCTTAACCAAAGAGCTTCGACAATGTTATCAGCTGGCAAGCGTCAAAAGGCTCCGGCAGTCCGGCGCACGGACACCTGTCATCTGGTGCCAGGCTACCGTAGAGCTGGAACAGCATTTTGCGTTCATCACGACGAACAGCATTATCTTTTGCAACCCACACACTTCCACAGCACTAGAGGTGATGGATCAGACAGCAGAAAATGCCCAGATCTTTAAACTATTTGCAGCAAACTCTATTGCTTTACATAGTAATTGATAAAGACATGCACAAAGCAAACAAAAATAACTCTGTGTTAGTTCACGACTTGCGCTAAGCTATTTTGTCCCAGGCAAGCAAGAGCATAATTTGGAGGGTCGAGACATTATATTCACAAAAATCCAAGGTCGCCCAGTTAGCTAGTAGCCTAGACTAGGAAAATGCCCAGCAGGATGAACAGTTGTGCTCCTCAGGTTTGCATGGGTCAGCTAGGAAGCGTGTAGATCTTATCAGCAACGTACCTGCAAATAAAATCAAACGAAATCATTCCGAACTTCATTTCATATGCTACTTAGATTATGGTAAAATTCAGACGAAATGGACAGAAGAAATAGGTCTCATCTGTGAACAAATTAAACACACAGCAACTCAGGGAGTTGTCCAATCTCCATAGTAGGAGTACTACATAGAGCAGCAATAATTCAGGATGCATGATCTAATTTGAACAAGCACCACACCAACCACACTGTCCAATACAGTTACAATACAAGCTCATTCTTATTCTTTTGATAAAACTGTTCCTAAATGGAAGAGGTGTTAACAATTTCTACCACTTGAAGGAAATAAAGTTCAGTCATTAATGAAGCAACCAAACAAGAAGGCTGGTGATTTTATTCAGTGTATTAGTCCGAATATTACATCCTAATTGTATAGCTAGAAAAAAAGTACCGAGAGAAAAAGTGAAACATCTTTATAAAATACTAAAAAGGATGCATTCCAATTACCTCATGAGTCATAAATCCTTATCATGTATCTGATGTCTTGACGACACATAGGGCACAATGGTTCAATCTCACGCTCCATTCTTAATGCGCATTTGCAACAGCAAACAAGATGCCCACATGGAACAAAAGCTGCTCTCCTTCTCTTTCTTAAGCACACAACACATAGTTGTCCGTCTCCTACTTCATCATCATCATCATCATCACTAGAGTTATATTCCCGAATAGCATCTTCAACCTCCTCAAACATCTGTTGTGCTTGCCTAGCCTCTCTCTGTAGTTTGATTCTCTGCCAGCCCCTGCAACATTGTAAACTTCAAATTGTCAGAGTACTGCAAAAACTGAAAATGACAGTACATAGAGATGCAAAAGGTGAAATTGCTTGCTCAACAGGATATCTCTAGATAGTCAAGTAGCAATCAGCATAACTCAAGCAATAGTGAAAATGACATAATCTGAAAGATCAAGACAGGAATTTTGCAAAGTATCTCAGTATATTGGTTTACACAGCAAGTTCATGACCGATACCTGTAAATGGCATGGCCCACTAAGCAAACTGACAAAGTTCCCAAAAATATACTACCCCAAAAGAGTATCCTAGCACGCGAAGCCAGCTGAGCTTGCATCTCATCCTTGGTTAGTTCAGATCTGAGTGAAGGCAAAGCGTTAAAAACTTGTGCACCGAGAGAATGCATGTGCTCCTTCCCTTATTCACAAGGAAGTCCATAGAGCCAAAAAAGGTGCTTGGCACCAGCAAGAAAGAAAGAATATGAAAACATATTACCAAATAACATCTTACAAGAAAAAGGGAATCTCTGGACACGATGTAATCTCAACACTTTCTGCATCCTTTGCTCGGCATAGTCCTATTGCTGTGATTTTCTTACCAATCGGTAGTATTTTTTCTTCATCCAACAATGCAATCTATGGAACCAATAACATAGCAGCTTAGGAGATATACCCTAGGGCTGAATATTGCATAGAAAAATATCTGTTGTTAATGCAACAATCAAAAGAACTTACCGGATAGCCGTTGCCAATAATAATTTGAAACAATGTGTACGGAGTCGTCTCAAGTGGGATAAGTTTATGAAACACTGTAGTAAGAGGCAACGGTTGATCCGCCTTATCCACATTTATATGCACCATTCCTGTAGAATTTCCTAACTCAGTACTACCCAGAACAAACGGAACCTTGCGAAAAAGAAGCACTGTCAAAATCGAGGTAAAGGTTATCCTAATAATAATATTGTATGAGTGTAGACGGAATACCGTTCTAAAAGATGTCACAATTTGCTCTTTCCATGATCTGAAAAGAAGAGCATGCAGATCAAAGGTCCATCCGAAGATGCCTCTCCATTCTGTGAACAAACACTACAAAGTACAACAAAACCACATACCACCAGTTAGACATTGATATAGATGAACAATAACAAGCAGATTCAGTGTTTTAAAACAACAAAGGGGGAAAAAAAGGTAAGCGCTCTCTTATAACAAACTTCAAACTCAGGTACTTCAAAATATATTAAGACTTGGTATTCTCAAAGTGTTGTTAACAATTCTCGTATCGCAGAAATTTGAACAAACAAGCCAATCTGGAAACCATCAAATCAGCAAAGATTTTCCCAAGTTCCTAATCCTGCAGAAGGGGATCATGGAACTTCAAACTACTGGAAGCCACTAAAGGAAATGGGATACCCTGAGGAAGGGAGACTCTCTATGTTTAAATTTGTACAGCAATTGGAGACCTCTATCTAATCAGTGAAGCAGAATTTACACTAGAGAGGGTATCATGACGGCTCCAATGGCCAAAACGGCTAGTGCTTCATCTGAATTCCGTACCGACTATTATCTCGTTGCCACGAGAGCCATCACTAAGCACCCAATCCTTGAAGATTTATTTTTAAGATTATAAAACTAAAACAGAACCGCAGCATCCTTATTGTCTAGCGCTAGCATAAACCCTAATCTGAACGAAGGATGCAACGTACGACGGCGGGACTCACCATCTGGGTGTGCTTCGCGACGACACCCGCCTCGCCTGAGAACGGGGCCCTGAGGAACTTGCCGTGGGTCCGCACGTAGCCCCGCACCGCGACGACCCGCGACTCGTCGCCGTCGTCCGGGAGGAGGGAGCGGGCTTCGGCGATGGAGGCCGTCGCCGCGGAGGCGACGAGGCGCAGCTGCCCCGAGACGGCGAGGTACTTGAGCCACGACGCGACGGCGACGGCCGCCGTGCCGAGGCCGAGCACCGCCCCGTCCAGCGAGGCGGCGAGGCGCACCAGCGCCTCGGCCGTCTCGCGGTCACGCGCCGACATGGCTGGGCTGTGTTGGCTTGGGTCTCGCCGCAGGACGGCGACTCGGCGATGCCCCCCCTGCTCGTCTCGTTTATGTGTGTGCGGTGCGGATCGGGACGGTCAGGTCTCGGGTTCGAGCCGGAGATAACTCTGGTGCTCCTCCGGACCCTCCGTGTAAACCACACAGGTAGGAGTCTCAAAAAAAACCACAGAGGTAAGTTGGCCCACACGCGTGGAGCCTTCGAGGTCAGTGGTTTTGCATATAAGGCCTTGTTTTTGTTTATTTATCCGGAAACGACTCTCAGTCGAAGTAGTTTACTATAAAGTACTATAATCTTCTTAATTTTAAAGAGCTAAAATTATTTCGGAGCCAATTCGACATAGCCGAACGGTCCTTAAGGTGTACCGATTTGATTCGAATTTATGATTTTTTATAATAAATTTTATAAGTAAGGCCGTTGAACAAGGCTCATTAATCTCGAGCATCTGATCGTTCTATGCAGATTGCACGCCGCTTATAATTAATTCCATGGAGACCGATAGATTCAGAAGTGTATTTTTTTGTGTGTTGTACTGGAGACACGATTTTTTATTGAATCCAGTAATTGGACACAAATGTTGAGGTCCAAGGATAAGTGTATCCGGTCTTTGTATCGAAACCGGATACGATACGAGAGCTTCGAGTGGAGGATGATTTATGTCGGACATGTACTACCGGTGAGCATGGATAGAGATTTAGGGCATGTTTGGATCCAAAATAAAAAAATTTACACCTATCACATCAAATCTTTGAACACATGCATGAAATACTAAATATAAATTATACAGTTTACATGTAATTTACGAGACGAATCTTTTAAGCCTATTTAGTTAATAATTTTACACTAAAGTGCTAAAGTAACATATGTGCTAATGATAGGTTAATTAGGCTTAATAAATTTGTCTCGTGATTTACAGACAGATTCTATAATTTGTTTTTTTTTTGTTAGTATCCGAATACATCGTGCAACACTCTATATAACATCCGATGTGATTCAAAATTTTACGGTCTAGATTTAAACATGCCCATAGTATCACCTAATAGATGCTGACTTGAGTCTGTAGGTGTAGAGATTTTTTTTTTAACTTTACCAGGATAAAGAGCTCGGCATGGCTCTAGCGAAGATTATTCACGTCTCACTAGGAAGTTCAATGCAACATATCTGTATGTGGCTACCGTAGAAGCATTTGATCTGTTTACCAGACATGGAAGGCATTGATGTTCATCTGTTGCTCAAGGACTTTACAATTATATATGACCACCAACAAGACCACAGTCACGGTATGTCAGTATCAGGTACCGAGATCATGTATTTTCAATTTTTCATTGCCGAATCACAGAGGCAACGAAGAAAAATTTGCACTATACATGACAGAAGCTTTTGAAGTATTCATATACCTCAACATTCTGAGGCATCAGAATTCAGAACTGTCACCGATCTAGTGACAATCTCGAAAGTCAACATTTAAAAACACTTTCATCATGCACAAGGTGGTGGAGGTATTCCTTGGCACACACCATCCCGCTTTTCCAAATCGCGAAGACTTTTGGCATTTCCCTGCACAGGGAGATGGATCTAGGGACCATGCCCCTTCTATTCCTATCTAGTCAGAAAGCCCTATGAACTGAAGGACAGTAGGCACAGATCTGATGAACGACAAGCACCACCATCCTGGTCAACCATCTACATACAAATAGTATGGGTGTTATTTTTAATTTAGACTTCTATTATTCCACGAAAATTTTCAGGATTAAACTGAGACAAGGCATGTACCTTGAATCCTATCTGATCATAAAGCCTCCACGCTGGTATGTTATCTTTATGCACATGAATGTAAATATTTTCAGCACCTGTAATGGGTTGAAGATGTCAGCAGATCGTGCATTGTCATTTGGGAAATGCTATTCTAGAATAGCTCAAAGTTTTTTTGGTACCGTTCAGTCTTGCAGCATCTATGGCCAATAACAACATGTTGCTGGCAATCCCTTGACGCCTTGCATATTTAGCAACACATACATTTGTGAAATACCCAAATTTTGGCTGATCAGGTTGATAAATTCGACAGTTAAGAGGCGACTTTCCAGGCTCCTGTAAATAACTTCAAGATATAACTTCTAAATACAGCAGAACAAAAAAACAGAGAAGGTGCAATTATACACTACCTCAGGAAATCTCTCCCCATGTAGAGGATGCCTTACACATACATCTAAGGTACCAACAACACTATTCAGGACAGTTCGCCTGAGGTCATCATTCTTTACCTGCAATATTAAGCATAAGGCACCAATACTTTCAGCTGTGGAAAAAATGAAGAAAATATCAGTAAAGACAGCTTTAACAGAATGTAAACTGAGATAGTTGGCAAGAGTGAGGTTTTCATTAATCATTGGTCAATTGTAAGAGAGACCATTTGATTTGTTCATGATTCCATGCGACATGCTTTATGAACAAAAACATGCTGCAACAAACATCTAGTGACAGATTTGATGAACAAATCAAACAGAGATTTTTATGTCATACCGCGACAAAACAGATATACTTTTCTCCGTGCTGTTTGCTGCATCTCTTCTTTAATGCATGGAATTCCTGCAATGAGATGACATACTCTGATAAATGTGAAGCAACAGAAACTATTGAATGATCAGGATGTAACAAATTATGAAATTAATGTGAATGATTTATAACATTGCATCAACAAAGCTATTTGAAGAGAGGTCATTGTAATTTCTTAACATTTACTTGTTACAACGAAGATGTACATCCTATCTCAATTGTGTTTAAGCACACAGAAAACACTACTAAGTTGTTTATACAAGTACCTTTGATGCAAACTTTCTTTTAAAGCTTTCAACATAGCTGCAGGAAAAAATAATAATGATAAAGTAGCTGCAAGGACAATGCTAACAGTAAATGTATAGCAGTACATACAATAAGGAAGACTACAGAATGTTGCCTTAAAAATAGAAGTCTTACCGATTGCCTGACTCATTTTCATAGTGATCTTCTGCTCTCAACCATGCAGCGATCTATCAATCATTAGTAAGGAGAGATGTAACTTGTAAGGCATAGCGGTAGGTAGAGTAAATCATAATTATAGGTCACTGAATAAAAGGTGGTGTATGTAAGCTATAAATAGCTAGTTAGTACTCAATAGTTAGCATTTAGCAAGCAGTCCATCACAAGTACATGTGGAAGCCATGCCATGTCCGCTAAACAGAACAAATGAACAATATGTTCCAACAACTTAACAAGAGTAATACCCAGTATTCCTCATCGATTACAGCCTCACGAGCAACGTAGCAGCCAAATAATCTTTTGTATTTGCAATCACTTTCATCAATTGAGGGTCGAAGACGATTGAACCGGAGATCAGATGATCCAGAAGGAAGCAAAGGAGTTGGGACCACTGATGCCTTATTGGATAAACTTGATGAAAGCCCAGGGTGAGACAATCCTCTGGCAACATTGAGGCTGTCAGTGTCTGTCTCCTCATTTCCACCATCTGTGGAAATTACAGATTCATCTTTCCTGGGGGAGAAATTTGACTATGCATGAAAATGAGGAACAATAGGCATAAGATCTAAGCATGTAAGTTATGCTCAACGCTAGCTCTATGACTGCAAAGCAAGAATATAATTTACTTCAGTGGAACCTAATACGTTCATTTGTGATCGTAATGTTGAGTATACAATTCGAACTACACCATACCAAGCCATAGGAAATTAAGAATCGCCGAAAAAACCAGTAAGACCATAGGTACATTGACATTACAAACATACAAGACCTTTCAAAAAAAACATACAAGACCCTATAATAGCTCCGCCACAAATTTTTCCTATTTTTACAACAATAGTGGACATTCGTATCCCCTTTTCTTTCCTCTTTTATTTTTTCATAAAAACAGAGTCCCGCAACATATTACGTGTCCCCTTTGGATTGAAGGAACACGTGCCATGAGAATCGGCGCAATGAACCAGTACCGGCCAAATTTTGCGCAAAGGATGGAAATGATGACAGTGTGATCCTGCATTGAACTGATTGGCTAGTCTTTCCAGTCACAGAGCCTAGCGTGAAGGATGGGCAACCTAATTAACTAACCCAATGTTCAAACGACGCCCTGAAATCCCCCTGATTCGTCTCTTCCTTCTCCAAACAGAATTTTCTCCCATACCTCTATTGCAGCTATTATTTTAGCATCTAAAAACCACGAGAGTTCCTCCAACAACTGCAGAGCGGATGTAGTACGGAATTAACCGAAACACAACAGTGCTCACATAGGCGAGGCGGCGAGGCGCCGGTGGAGGAATCCCCGTCCGCAGGGACGCGCCGCGCGCCGGCTAGCGGCGGCGGCGTGACGGTGCCGGTGGCCATGCTCGCGGTCGCGGCAGCAGCAGCACCCGCTTGGAGGAGGAAGAGGTCGAGCCGGCTGCCGGCTGCCGGCACCGGCAGCTGCCCCCTTAGCCCGCGAGACGAGGGGCGGGGTAGCGAGTCCGCGGTGGGAGGGACGGTGGAGAGGCGGCAGGGAGGGAGAGAATGGGAAATGCCGGAGCGCGGCGGGACGAACGCTGGCCGCTGGCTGGCGTGCGGCGTAGTCTACCTGCCTGCCTCGCGGCCGCGTCGCCCGCTCGCCGCCGCTACTAGTAGTATTTTTTTTCCTCCTTTTTTCTCTCTATCCGTTTCGTTTTTCTGTGGGCCTGGCGGGTGTGGTCCGGTGGTTTGTTGTTGCTGGTCGTGTTTCGCCGGTGGCGGATGGCCACTTCCATTTCCATCCGAGCGCAACTTGGCTATGCTTGGGCCGCACGCGCCCGAGCCTCGTCACGCTGGCCCCGCCGTCTTCCATACGGATATGGTGGATACGGTGGCTAGGCTGGCTACATGATTGGCGTAACACCATGGACCATGTTACCCACAGATACCGTTTCTTTCTATGTACTCCTTGTGAGGGCATCCCAACAAATGTTTATTGATACTCCCTTCGTCCCAAAATATCTGCCGTTTTCACTTTTCGAGAAACAAATGTCAACAATTTTTATAAATAATAAATGTCATTGATTAATATCATAATTAGTATCATTAGAAAAATCTTTGAATCTAGGTTTTTAACAAGTTTATTTAAAGATAAAAATATTGCACATATTTTCTATAAATCGAGTCAAACTTGTGACACAGAAACCGAAATTTGGGATGGAGCCAGTAGCAAGCTGATGTGGAGACTCAAAATAATAAAAAAAACAAAAAGGTTGATGAGAGGAAACATGTCAGTGACTTGAAATGTTTTGGAAGATGTGCGAGCTTAGCTCTTGCCTCAGCGCTAGCTAGATAAATTTCCTACTTCTCTCTCTTCTCGATTGGTCAAGTGATGCTTCTAACTAGCCAAATCGTCGGCCGTTGGGGACGCCCTGATGAGTGTGACGCTAGTTTTCTACGAAACCATTAAAAAACTCTGCATTAGACCAGTTTGAACCTTAATGAATAGTTTAATTTTATAAGTTCATATTACTTCTACATTCACCAAAGGCTCCCCGCGTGCTCGATCGGGCCACGTCGCTCCAATTTTTTTGGTTGGTCCAGCTCAGCGAAAGGTCACCGCTCTCTCTCCTTATTGGTCGCCTTCGGTGGCTTCTATTCGCTTGGTTCTCATGAATCCACGTCGCCTACCCGCACGACGGACCTTCTCGGCTTCTCCCCATCGCAAAAAAAAAAAAAAAAAAAAAATCCTCGCATCTCTCGTGGCCACGTTCGCATCTCTCTCTCGCGCGCGGGCTCCCAACGCGGCGGCGGCGGCCGCCTCCTCCACTCGCTCTCCCCTTCCCCTTTCTCTCTCTCTCCTTCCCTCCTGAGGCGGCCATGCACGCAGCGAGGCAGCGACGCCTCCTAGGGGGCGGCGTGCTGGCGCAGGCGGCCGCCCTCCCTCCCCGCAACCCACACGGGCGGCCCTTGTAGCGGCGGCGGCGGCGACGGTGCACTTGGTCGGCGCCGCGCCGCGCGTGAGGCGCTGCGCCGCGCGTGAGACGCCACAGCGCCGCTCCCCGGCCATGGAGAGGCGCCACGAGATCCACCGGTGGCCTCCGGCGCGGTCTCCTCCAGATCCACCTGCGAAACCATTGGCACGTCTTACCGCCCGTCGCGCCACCTCCGTCGCTTCTTGCGTTGTTGCTGCCCGATTGGGTGGCTGCGGCGCCGCTGCAACCGTCGCCGTGATGCGCGGAGGGTTTCCCCTCGGTGCCTCTGTGGCTCCACGGCTGGCTTCGCGGCCGTAGGTGCAGCTGCCACTGTATCGCGCGGGGGATTTCATCTCTGTGTCGGCGCGTCTTCGTGGCCCGCTCCATCTGGCGCTCCTGGTTTGCTCTAACTCACTCGTGCTCTCTCCCTCTCTCTGTCTCTCTCCCTCCCTCCTTACTCTACAGATCCGTCCTTCCTCCCGTCGGATGTGTGTAGAGCACCAGGGCTAAGGACGATGGTGCCATGGTGAACGGCTGGGGGCAGGTCCATAAATAGTATCCTATATCTAGATATAAGTTTAATAAGCATGTGAACTATTGTTGAATTGTTCGGCCTATTGGTTGCGGTTCATTTTTGTTGTTTTCTGTATGGTCACATTTTCAGAAAGCTCGTGCTAATGAACTTTTGAAGTTTCCCAGTTTTACTTATGTCAACAACTAAATCTTCGCCGTTTGTTACACATCTACAGTTGTTTTACATTTAAATAGAACAAAAAAAGAAACGGAGCTTTTAGGCAACAACCTTTTCATATATATGAGTGGTAGACTGTTACCCAGTTTACCAAATAAACAGAGCTTTTAGACAAAAGCCTTTTTCATATATATGAGTGGTAGACTGTTACCCAATTTACCAAATGCGCTGTTAATTCAGCTTTCTCTATTATTATGCTTTCATGCAATGCCAAACTCACAAAAATGTTGACCCCACAATTTTATTCGATGGTTTTCAGCGATGGGCTTCATATTTGATTTCCAGAATAGGATGGCAAACCATCCCAGTAGATTGCTGTTATTCAGCACTTTTTTCTCAGAACTGCTTCCCTTTGTGACATGATTTGTAGCTTCGGAGGCTACCAGTATTGAGCACTGTCATTTTTACTCCTGCAATCAGGAGATCACTGCTGCGCAGTGAGGCTGTACACGTCGCTCCTAATTATCTGATTGGGCCACCTCAGCGACAGCTCACCTTTCCCACTCATTGGATTGCCTATTTTCCATTTTTGCTTTTTTTGGTCTATGATGAAAATTACCTATTCATCACTGAAGGATTTAATTTGATGTTCATCGGCTTCTGAGGTACTAGGCATCACCTATTACTTACGCAAGCTATGGATTGACTATTTTCCATTTTTTGCTTTCTTCGGTCTATGATGAAAATTACATACCCATTGGTCAAGAATTTAATCTGATGTTCGTCGGCTTGTGAGGTACTAGGCATCACCTATTACTTACTCATTTTTTTTTGGAGTAACCCAACTGTCCATATTTTCTCTGCCTTCAATTTACCCTAACAAACTGGAGGCCTCCCTCACGCGTCCAAGCTGTACACGTCATGCAGCCAGGGTTCCTCTGTGTTCTCCATGCTTTCTCATTGTCTCTCCCGTCTTCTCATCCGAGTCTAGCCAAACGAATATATACACAGCTTCTGTACCTCCTTGTCCTTCAGGTAAGAAATGGTCCCACCTTATCCCTTGGCCGTCCTCCCTCCCATGTCTACTAAAGAGTAAGTAATAGGTCAACATGTCTTGAAGCTCTAAGTTATTAACAAATGATGGTTGGTATAGTTTTGAGGCCTCTAATACTTATCTGCTCATTGGTTTGTTTGTTTTTTGCCTTTCTCGTGCTACATCACACAATTTACAGAACTATGGGCTTTACGGGAGGTTGACACATTTTTACTGTCTGCTATGTTTGTCCAGCTGTATTTTGGAAGCTCACAGGCACGTACCTACTTTGTAAAAGACACCTATTTTCCTATTTTTACATCCACGACCTCAGTTTGACATCGACGACCATTTTGATGATTAAGGAAAGTCTAGTTGTTTATGTTTAGATAGAGGTCGCGTGCTCACATTTCAAATTTTCCGCCATAACCAAAAAGAAAGAATCATTATAGTTTGACATGTGCTTATATTATCAAACATATTTTTCTCCTTTGCTACGACATTGTTTCTACATGTTTTATTTTAGACTCCACTATGCCGACATACGTCGTGTTTTGGTTACACATGTACTCTGCAGGCTAGAATGTCATGCTTTCCTTTCGCATGTGATTTGGTTGATCTCAGTTCTGTGCACAAATATTTCCATTTTTATTACTTGATAGTCCTTTATTGTATCAACATTAATCTCACACTATTTTCTTGGCTCCCAGATATGCTCACTGAGGACCATAGTATTTGCTATGCCCTCATTTCAAATATGCCCAAGCAAAACTCTTGATTTGGTTTATCTCAGTTCTGTGAACAAATATTTCCATCTTTATTAGTTGACAGTCCTTTATTGTATTGATATTAATCTCACATTATTTTTGTTGGCTTCCAGACCATAGTATTTGCTATGTCCTCATTTCAAATATGCCCAAGCCAAACTCTTCTAGGTGAGAGATTACATATGGTCACATTTTCAGAAAGCATGTGCTTCTGAACCTTTGAAGTTTCCCAGTTTTACTTATGTCAACAACTAAATCTTTGTCATTTGTTACACTTCTAAGGTTTGTTTTACATTTAAACAGAACAAAAAAAAGAAACAGAGCTTTTAGGCAATAGTATTTTTCATATATATGAGTGGTGGACTGTTACCCAGTTTACCAAACACGTTGTTAATTCAGCTTTCTCTATTATTATCCTTTCATGCAATGGCAAACTCACAAAAATGTTGACCCCACAATTTTATTCGATGGTTTTCAACGATGGGCTTCATATTTGATTTCCAGAATAGGATGGCAAACCATCCCAGTAGATTGCTGTTATTCAGCACTTTTTTTTTCCAAAACGAAGGTCCAGTTGTTTATGTTTAGATAGAGGTCGCATGCTCACATTTCAGATTTCGCGCCATAACCAAAAAGAAAGAATAATTAATGTTCTATTTTGTCTACTTTAGAGATACCAATAATGAGGGGTAATATTTATTGTCTGTTCAGTCACCTCTTAATTACGAAACCTTAGCCTCTGATCATATTGCCTTTCATGATTTCTTCCTTTCTCTGCCCCGATGGCTGCCTTTCGTTTCCCGCTCGTACTTAGTAACTTATGATCATTGTCTGGGATGTCAAAACACACACGCCTATACAATCTGATCTTGTGTTTACTCCTATGAATCGATACAAATATTATCATTCTTTCTAGCCTTGTCAGCATTGCATGTGATCGTTGCTTTCTGATTTCAAGTTATATACCATTGGTTCTGGGCACATGCTCTATTCCCAATGATTTGATTCTCAGCCTCTGGGTTCTTTTGTTCCTCTGAGTTTTGTGGTAAATACTTTTGGTTCTCAGCGCAAGCCATGTTCCCAATGATTACATTCTCAGGTTTTTGGTTCACTTATTCCTTTGAGTTTTTGGGTACAATTAAATTATGTGCATTGGTGTTCTGCCAACTGTGAACTCAAGTGGAATGCTTGCAAGCCTCAAGAAAGACAGCAAAGGTTTGCACCCCATGTTTTATATTGACAGTGTTTACCATTGAAAGGACCGAATCAGCCTAGAGGGGGGTGAATAGGTGATTTTTGACTATATGAAACTTCACAAACTATAAGATGTAGTTAGATAGCAACCGGAGAGGCCGGTTTGTTTGGGTAGGTACTACCGGGTGTGAAACACCGGTACTACCAACACAAACAAACGGCACAACCGGAATCCTAAAAGAAACTACAAATCTGATGAAAGTAAGATATGAAGATAAAACAAGTTTCTAGCCAACTTTCCAAAGAATAATTTATGATAAAACTGCTCTCACGAAACCTTGGTTGCTCCCCTTGATGTAGATCGAGCCTTCCCAACCTAAGAACAAGATAGGGATAGGAAGAACACGAAGAACACAATAACAAGAGAAGTAGAGAAAATAGCGACAACAACAACAAGCACACGGGACACAAGATTTATCCCGAGGTTCGGCCAATCCACTAAGGAGTGCCTACTTCCTCGTTGTTGAGGTGACCACAAAGGTCGGAGTCTATTTCACCTCCTCGCCTCACTCAAGCAACCACAAAGGCTACGAGAGTATCTCTACTAGAAATCTCAGGGTAATACAAACGCTTCGGGGAGCCCTCACAAGTAAATCAATACGGGCTACCACGAAGAACACCTAACCGGCTAGAGCTCAAAGAGCTCAAGAGTAAAAGACACAAAACAAGCCGGCAAGATGGAAACCAAGTGCTCAAGTCGAAGATTGATCCTTCCCACTCTCGAATCTCACTTCCCTAGCTCAAATCTTGCAAGGGAATGAATCTAGGAGCAAAGGGGGAGAGAGATGGGTGAGTCAATGCTTGGAGAGAGTTTGTCTAAAGTTAGGTCAGCAATAAGTGTAGATTCTCAGTTTGCCCCCTGTGAAAAGTGAAGAGGGGAGGCATTTATACTCCCTCAGTCCCGAGGCTGGTCGGTACCACCGACCAGCCATGGTCGGTACCACCGACCATGACACAACGGTCGCATACACCAGATCTGGTCAAACTGACAAGCACCGGGCCAAGGTCGGAACCACCGAGGCCGGTGGTACCGAGGTAATGGCGGTACCACCGCCAGGCCAAAACAAGCTCGAACAGAGAGCAACTCAGTTAGGGACTCGGTCCCTCGGAAACTACCGCCCGAGGGTCGGTTCCTCCGAGGTCGGTGGTACCGAAGTAATGGCGGTACCACCGCCAAGTCAAAAGCTAGTCAGTCCAGAGAGCCCTGAAAAACTTTCAACCACCGAACCTGGGTCGGTGCTTCCGAGGCCGGTGGTACCGAGGTTATGGCGGTACCACCGCCAAGTCATATTCAACACAACACAGAGAGCCTCACAAAGTCAAGTTACCACCGACCTCCGTCGGTACCTCCGATCCCGGTGGTACCGAGGTGATGGCGGTACCACCGCCAGGCCTTTTTCAATTCTACACAGGGAGCTCTGCAAACTAGGTAACCACCGGCCTTGCGTCGGTAGCACCGCGGGCGGTACTACCGAAGTAATGGCGGTACTACCGCCAGGTCAAAAGCAGCGCGAACAGAGAGCCTTGCAAAAAATGGAAACTACCGGCCATGGATCGGTAGCACCGAGGGCGGTACTACCGAGGTAATGGCGGTACTACCGCTAGGTCAAAAACAACTCTATCCAGAGAGGGTTGCAAACCAGGTTACTACCGACCTTGCGTCGGTACCACCGCAGGCGGTAGTACCGAGGTTATGGCGGTACTACCGCCAGGTCATTTTTTGACCAACACAGAGAGGAAGTTTGAGCGCTGCGCAGAGAAGCTGTGGTCGGTACCACCGACCACCCATGGTCGGTACCACCGACCAAAGGAATTTACCCTCTACGTGTTCGTGATTGTGCGGTGTCTCTCAAGCGAACTAAGGATAGTCGATTTGAGCACTTTTCTCCACATCTAGCCAACTTACTTTGTGACCCTCTTCATAGTCCGGCTTACCTATAACTCAAGTTTAAAATTAAAATTTTAAACTACCACTTGAGCTAGGCATCTTTATATCCAAAAATATCCTACGTGCTTTGTTCACGAGATTTCAACGTTTCAAATCTTTCAAAGGACTAACACCTGCATACATGCTTTTATAAACTGGTTAGTCCCTAATTTGATTGTCATTAATTAGCCAAAACCCACATTGGGGGCGAATGCACTTTCAAACTCCCCCTTTTTGGTAATTGATGACAACCAACTTAGGCTTACAATTAGGGATAGAAAGAATTGAAGCTTTTGAATTCCAAAATTTAGTTGAAGCTCCCCCTTAGTGTATGCTTTGGATATTAATTTCAAACCTTGATTAGAAAGCAAGGTTGCATACACAAGAACAAGATCTCCCCCTAAATTTTGCAATCCGTGGGGTGCCTAAGTGTGTGACAATATCAAATATATCAATTTGTGATGCATAAACGGTATGACATGGTGATACACATAACAATGTAATAAGAAAAGCGAATGGCTATTGAAGAAAGAAAAGAACTCAAATCACATAGCCATATCGAAAACAACAATCACCAAGACAAGAGCATCAATAACGAGGATGAACCAAGCATGAATATAACAAAGAGCATAAAAGGTTTACATCCTCAGCATATCACAAATAAAATGTAGCATACCATACTTAGTCTCAAAGATTACCCTTTCTTACAGCTATTACAACAAGATAAGCCTAACAATTTCTCCCCCTTTGGCATCAAGTACCAAAGCGGGTAGGCCAAGATAAGCAAAGAATCAATAATAGCTGCTAGAAGATCCATCATGATAAGAGCCCCCGAAGAGAGAGGAATAGGCACTCTCTCCAACGTCACCACCAGGGAAGGATGAAGGAGCCGAAGAATCAGGTGGAGGTGTAGAGTCGCGAGGACCACCACTCCCAGCTGGATCGGCGTCGGGGCCAGCAAAGCCCATGTACGAGCCTCCACCCCCTCCTTGATACGATGTGGACCCGCCAGCAAAGGACGTGCCCATACCATAGTCAGGGAAGAAGGAATGAGGCTGGTACTGAGGTGGTGGCGGAGGATAGAACTGATGAGGCGGATACAGCATGGAGCTGTACAAACCCGCCTCACCACCACCTGGAAACTGGGGCTGCTGCTGAGCCTGCTGCTGGGGCTGCTGCTGGGGAAGACCATCACCATCATCATCATCATCATCATCATCATCATCACGCCGGGCCTGAGCATCGTACTCAGCAAACGGATCTGGATGAGGTCGGACCGGAGAGCGCGGAGGAAGACCGAGATGCTGACGCACCTCCTGCTGATGTCGCTCGTCACGATCGGCCCGATAGCACATCCACTCAAAGATCTTTCCAAGGGCGGAGCGAAGACCGCCACCCCTACGCCTCTCACGACGCGGAGGAGGAGCGGTAGCATGGGGAACATCTCCACCCGGCTGAGCCTCGCCAGGCGCTGCTGCATCTGCTGGGACCTCACCACCTTCATCAACTTTTTCTTTGTCCTTGGAAGGAGCCGAGGTGAACTTGCGAACACTATACTCCTTCATGGTGCGATCATACTCGAAGGTGGCGCCAACCACATGCTCAATGATATGCATAAGATATGGAGCATATGGCAAGGCCTTGTGAGGATCATTGTAAACATCGGAGATTTTCTGCCACAGAAAGTGAGAGATGCTAAACCGTCCATCTGGCAGAGCAAAGCGGACGAGGACCTTGGCAGCATCATCTCTCAAGTTGTCCTGGTCACCAACTTTAGGATCCAGAGTTAGGCGCATCAGGTTGTTGAGCACATAGTAGGCAGGCTTCAGGCCTTGGACCTTGAAGGTTGCCTCGGCACCATCCATGTAGACACCTGAGTTCTGCAGCTGCTCGGTGTACATGCCCCCACCATACATCTCTGACAAGCGTGGGGCATCCCTGTCGACATGGTCGAAACCCAACAACCGGGCGAAAGTGACAAAATTGCACCGGTAGTGGACCCCTTGGGTCATCCAATGCAGCACGCGAGCTTCCCTATCAATGAACAAGGTGGCCCAAAACTGACAGAGAATCTCCTGATTGTAGCTGCGCTCACCAGATATCAACCCCAAGATCCTCCACTCCTCAAGCCTCTGCACCAAAGACTGAATCTCATCGGAGTCCTTGTCTGTCAAGGAGCGGATAACTAACCGCTTGTGCTCAAAAAGAGGGGGATAGCCCTTAGCACAGAAACCCTTCCAGAGGACTGTCACGTAGTAGTCCTGCTGAAATCTTGACCAGAACCTCTGATCAACTGAAGCATCTCTGATAAGCAGATAGGGGTTCTCCTCACGCTGCCTTCTCATCAAGCTACCCCGCTTTCTATTGGAGTAATCCATGGGATTTCCAAGAAGAGCGGAAGGGACAGCGGACATGACAGCTTCGGCTTCAGGGTGCATGTCAAAAGCCCGGTTGATTAGCATCAACCCTGAAGTCCGAGGGGATGCCGGTCCAACTTGAGGATCGAAGGAACGACCCTCACGATCGAGACCAGCTGAGGGCACTCCTGCCACAATGACGCTGTGCAGGCGACCCGCCGGACCAGCGACAGGGGGCGGAGAAGGCTGAGGAGGAGGAGGAGCATGCCCACTGCCACGGGCATGACCGCTCCCGCTCGCCCTTGCGCTATCCACGCTGCGACGACCCGTAAGGCCCGCGGACGAGCGTCCACGGACCTGACGAGAGGAGTCATCCATACTCCCAGACCGACCACGGCGCCCGGGATTGCGACGCGGCGGCTCCCCTTGCGCATGACCACCTTGCTCCAAGGCGGCATAATCCTCATCATCATCACTAGGGGAGCGAGCACGAGAGGGCCTCCGGCTCATCTAGACAAAGATAGCATAGACCAACATGAGACAAAGATGATGGAACGATTACTTCAACGGATGTAGCAAATAAGACGATCGAAATCGGGAAGGAGAACGGCTCGCTGCGCGCGGGCGGTACTACCGACCCCTAGGGGCGGTACTACCGACCGCACGGCAGCGTGCGGTTTCCTTCAATCCAATCTACCAAATCGCTATGAACTTGCGAACCAAACATCCTAGAAGCATCTTCATACTAGATAGAACAATCCTACCAAAGGAATCGACCTAAAACAAAGTACATTGAGAGATCGGGCATGAACACCCTAGTACCTTGCTACTCGAAAAGAGGTCGAAATCCAATGAAGGAGGAAACTTCGGGCTTCAAGAACACCACCAAGACGATCTCCACGCTCCAAAGCAACTTTCCACCGGAGGGGTTTGGATTTGGATGGAGGAGGAAAAAGATCGGGAGAGGAGAGTGCGATGGCGGCGCACGGGGAGAAGGCACGAGCAACCGGTGGCTGCAAGGAGGCAAGGGGCGGCGGTCAAAAGAAGTTTGACTAGGGTTGAAACGGATTCACCGCGCCCCTTATATACCCAGGTCAAACCTGGTCGGTGGAACCGCCCAAAGGGGTCGGTACTACCGCCGTCGGTAGTACCGACACAATGGCGGTACCACCGACAGGCCGAAAAACAGAGGGACCAGAGAGGGTTTTCAGGAGGACTTTGTGTGGTATACTACACACACTTCAAATATGTCCAGATTTCATAGAATCAATACATAGCTATGGACACAAGTGAAGCATGCAAAATAGATTTTGAAATCACATACAATATTTGTTAAAAGCATTTGTTTAGGTTTCTAGGTGAAAACAAATATGTGCAAGACATCAAGCCACGTTACGAGAATCAATGATATTTAGTTCACTCCTTAAAGCACAAAATCTTGACTCATCTAAAGGCTTTGTGAAGATATCGGCTAGTTGTTTTTCGGTGCTCACATGGCGTATTGCGATATCTCCTTTGGTTTCATGGTCTCTCAAGAAATGGTGTCGGATGTCTATGTGTTTTGTGCGAGAGTGGTTTACGGGATTGTTTGCTAGTTTGATAGCACTCTCATTGTCACACAAAAGTGGAATTTTGGTTTGCTCACATCCGAAGTCCTTTAGTGTTTGCTTCATCCAAAGTAGTTGAGCACAGCAAGCGCCGGCCGCCACATACTCGGCTTCGGCAGTGGATAGGGCAACACTATTTTGTTTCTTAGAACTCCATGACACCAAAGACCTCCCAATAAATTGGCAAGTCCCGGTAGTGCTCTTTCGGTCTACCTTGCAACCGGCATAGTCCGAATCGGAATAGCCAAGTAGATCGAAAGTGGAGCCCTTGGGATACCACAAGCCAAGATTCGGAGTGTGCACTAAGTATCGAAAAATTCTCTTAACGGCCATAATATGACATTCTTTCGGATTAGCTTGAAACCTTGCACACATGCACACACTAAGCATAATATCGGGCCTAGATGCACAAAGGTAAAGTAATGAACCGATCATGGAGCGATATACCTTTTGGTCTACTGACTTACCATCCACATTTAGATCAAGATGTCCATTGGTAGGCATAGGGGTCTTGATGGGTTTGGCCTTGTCCATCTCAAACTTCTTTAGCATGTCTCTTGTATACTTGGTTTGACTGATGAACGTGCCATCCTTGAGTTGCTTGATTTGGAATCCAAGAAAGTACTTCAATTCACCCATCATGGACATCTCGAACCTTTTGGTCATGATCCTACTAAATTCCTCACAAAAGACAACATTAGTACTACCAAATATTATGTCATCGACATATATTTGGCACACAAAGATATCATTATCAACTTTGCGAGTAAATAAAGTAGCATCGGCCCTTCCTATCTCAAAACCCTTTTTGAGTAGGAAGTCCTTAAGACAGTCATACCAAGCTCTAGGAGCTTGTTTAAGCCCATAGAGCGCCTTGTCGAGCTTGTAGACGTGGTTGGGAAACTTTGGGTCCTCGAAGCCCGGTGGTTGCTCCACATAGACCAATTCAGAGAGGGGGCCGTTGAGGAATGCACTTTTCACGTCCATTTGATATAGCTTGAAATCATGGTGAGTAGCAAAGGCAAGTAATATACGAATTGACTCGAGCCTAGCTACAGGTGCATAGGTTTCCCCAAAATCCAAACCTTCGATTTGAGTGAAACCTTGAGCCACCAACCGTGCTTTGTTCCTTGTCACCACGCCATGCTCGTCTTGCTTGTTGCGGAAAACCCATTTGGTTCCTATCACATTTTGCTTGGGCCTTTCCACCAAGGACCAGACTTCATTTCTGGTGAAGTTGTTCAGCTCTTCTTGCATAGCCATCACCCAGTCCGGATCGTCAAGTGCTTCTTCCACCCTAAGAGGTTCCAAAGAGGAGACAAACAAGTAATGTTCACAAAAATTTGCTAAACGAGAACGTGTCGTTACCCCACGCCGTATGCTCCCCAATATGTTGTCAACGGGATGATCCCGTTGAACTGTATGATGAACTCTTGGGTGTGGTACAGATGATCTTCGTTGGATGGGTCCATCTTCATCATCTTCATCATATGCATTGATGTCCCCATCTTCTTGTCGGACTTCATGTTGAGTTCGTGTTTGATCATCAATTTGGTGTATCACTTGAACATCATCCACACTACCACCATTCGGAGTTGCGGAAGCTTCATCATGCGCATTTGGATGCACATGATGGATATGAGAATCTTGTGGAGTGTGTGATGGTTCATCTTCGTCATCTTGTACTTCAACGGGCCTTACATCACCGGTTGCAAGCTTCTTGATAGCTTCGGATGGAGGCTCGTCATTACCTACAAGCTCATCATTGACTTGCTCCTTTTGAGAGCCGTCGGATTCATCAAAAGTCACGTCTACCGTTAACTCAATAGTGCCGGTGGCATTATTGAATACACGGTAGCCATGTTCGTTAGTACCATAACCAAGTAGAAAGCCTTCATGTACCTTAGGTGCAAACTTTGAACTTTTGGCCCTTTTGTTAAGTATGAAACACTTGCAGCCAAAAACTCGAAAGTAATGCACCTTTGGTTTGTTACCAGTTAGAAGCTCATATGGCGTCTTCCCTCTTAGCTTGTGAAGGTACAGGCGGTTGATTGCATGACACGCCGTGTTCATTGCCTCCGCCCAAAATCCATGGGAAGTCTTGTACTCATCCAACATAGATCTTGAAGCTTCAACAAGAGTTCTATTCTTCCTTTCCACAACCCCATTTTGTTGTGGGGTATATGGAACGGAGAACTCATGCTTGATCCCTTCTTCATCAAGATACTCTTCTATGTTGGTGTTCCTAAACTCGGTCCCGTTGTCGCTTCTCACTTTCTTGATTTTGATGTCGAACTCATTTTGTGCTCTTCTAGCAAACTTCTTGAAGATACCTTGTGTTTCGCTTTTGTCTGCTAAAAAAAACACCCAAGTGAAACGAGAATAGTCATCAACAATAACAAAACCGTATTTGTTACCGCCGATGCTTTGATAAGCAACGGGTCCGATGAGATCCATATGCAATAGCTCCAATGGTCTTGAGGTCGACACAATATTCTTGATTGGATGTTTTGCTCCTACTTGCTTTCCGGCTTGGCACGCACTGCAAATCCTATCTTTCTCAAAAGAAACATTGGTTAGTCCAAGGATGTGCCCTTCTCTTTGAAGTAGGGC
Organism: Coix lacryma-jobi var. lacryma-jobi; assembly: GCA_009763385.1. Lineage (NCBI taxonomy): Eukaryota > Viridiplantae > Streptophyta > Magnoliopsida > Poales > Poaceae > Coix > Coix lacryma-jobi. Next base: position 7,429,081 of record CM019823.1, on the reverse strand, counting down.
CAAATTCCTCATCCCAACATGAGCTAGTCGGCGATGCCAAAGCCAACCCATGCTAGATTTTGCCATTAGACATGTTGTAGGCTCTACCTTACTAGTTGAGAAGTCAACTAAGTAAAGTTTTCCCTTCAACACGCCTTTAAATGCAATAGAGGAATCCCTTCTTCTAGAGACGGTCACACCCTTATCCGTAAAGAGACAATCGTAACCCATTTCACAAAGTTGAGAAACGGATAACAAATTGTAACTCAACGAATGCACAAGTAATACATTAGATATGGAATTGTCAGTTGAGATAGCAATTTTACCCAAACCAAGCACTTCTCCTTTACCATTGTCACCAAACACAATGTTGTTGCATGAGTCGTTGCTTGGTTGAAATGAGGAGAACATATCTTTTGCCCCGGTCATATGATTGGTGCATCCACTATCCAACACCCAACTTGATCCACCGGAGGCATATTCCTACAAAACAAGTTTATGTTCTAGATTTAGGTACCCAAACGAGATTGGGTCCTTGGGGGTTAGTCACATAAGCTTTTGGTACCCAAACATTTCTCATAATTTCCCTCTTCTTGAGGGCACCAACATACTTGACAACTATTTTGCCATCATCACCCCAACAACACAAATAATCACATGTATAGCTTCTTGATATGGGCTTTTGTTGCTTGAGGGCCTCCACTTGCTTCTCCTTGTTGATCTTACCATTAGCAAGTGGAGCCTTTGGATTGGCAACCTTGTTGGCCTTGTTCATTAGGTCAAAGAGAGGAACCCCTTTGTTAAAGTTAACAAAAGGTACCCCATTGACCATCTTTCTACCGTTGGCCTTACCACCATACCTATTGTACCCAATTCCATCCTTGATGGATGGGTGCCTTGCGGTCTTGAGGATATCTTTTGGTTGTTGCACCTTACACTTGCAACCATTCCTCAAGATCATGTTCAACCTATGAATTTCTTTGTCTTTCTTTTCTAGCTCAACAAGGTTAGTTGCACAAGCATTTATATCATGTTTATAGCATCTTTTGCAACCATTACTAGTTGAGGCATTAGAGCCATCGGAATCCTTAGAAGAGGTTGAAGAGGTGCTATTCCAAAGAATGTTGTAGCTTAGTTCAAGAGTTTGATATTTATTTTGAGAGCTTGTGAGGCTCTCTTGAACCATGCTAACCTCATTCTTTAGGCTTGCAATTGAGTCATTGCTCATGGAACACTCCTTAGCCAACTTCTTGTTGGAGTCATTGGTTAAGGATAGTTCCACGGTCAATTTCTCAACCTTCAACTTCTCCTCGACAAGAGAGGCTTCCAATGCACGGTTCTTTTCTCTCTCTTGAGAGATCAAGTCCCCTTGCATTGCAAGACTCTCATTCCGACTCTCTAATTTAGTGAGCAATTTTATGATTTTAGCTCCACCTTTCTTTCCAAACTTTCTAATTAAGCTAAGCTCAAATTCATCCATATCATCATCACTACATTCATCACTAGAACAAGTAGGAGAGTGAGGTGATACCTTCTCATTCTTAGCCATGAAGCAAGAATGAGTGAAGTCATCCTCGTCGTCAGAGAGGTTCTCGAACAGGCGTGACGAAGTTGTCGATGTAGCCATGTTGGAGAAGAGACTTGGAGAAGAGGTCTTGTGTATGGCGATGTTGGCCGCTCCCTTCTCCTTCTCCTTGCTCTTGCTCTTCTCTTCATCACTTGAGTCATCTTCCGAGAACCACTCCTCACCAAGATGAGCTTCACCACCTCTTCTTCTTCTATGCTTCTTGTCATCACTCTTGCTATACTTGTTCTTGTTCTTCTTTTGTGGACAATCGGCAATGAAATGATCATCCGCTCCACATTCATAGCAATTTCTCTTCTTTGACTTCTTGAAGTAACCACCTTTGCCCTTCTTGTGCATCTTCTTTCTCATGAATCTTCTAAAGTTCTTCACAATAAGGGCCAACTCATCATCGGAGTCTTCACTTCCTTCGCTTGAAGAGTCATCTCGGGCCTTGCTTCCTTCTTCTTGATTAGCCTTGAGTGCTACCACCTTTTTGTGGCTTGCCTCTTGTTCTTCTATATCTTCATCATCCAAGACTTCATGATGCTTTATCTTGGCAAGCATCTCATGAGGTCCCATGCTCTCATAGTTAGGTCTCTCCATGATGATTGATGCAAGGTTCTTGTTCCTCTTTCTATATGCTCTTAACAGCTTTCTTCCAGCTGAGTAGTCATCCCACTTTGTGTCTCCGAGTGCTCTAATCTGATTTACCAACGTCATGAATCTGTCAAACATTTGTTGAGTGGTCTCATTTCTCTTGATTGCAAAGTTCTCAATCTTTCCATGAAGAAGCTCTATGTTGCACTTTCTCACACTCGCATCACCCTCATACGATATCCTGAGTGTATCCCAAATCTTCTTGGCATTCTCCATTCCATGTACCTTGTTGCTTTCTTCAGGCTTTAGGCATGATAGAATCAATGATGCGGCTTGAACATTTTGTTGAAACTCAAACACATCATTGTCGGTGAACTCTTGACCTTCAACATGACTTGGTCCATTTTCAACAATCTCCCAAACTCTTGCAGCAAGAAGGTGTAGCTTCATCTTGTGTGCCCAATCATTGTAGTTGATTCCATCAAAGGCAGGTGGCTTGCCTAGATTGACGCTAGGCAATTGTATGACCTTGCCCATATGGCTATAGTCATATGGCACTCTAGTGAACTCGGTGTCTTTCTTGCCTTTCTCTTCATCTTCCTTCTTCTTGTCATCCTTGGGCGGCTGATTTCCACTGCTTCCGGATGCTTCGGCTTTGCTTTCCAAAGCTCGCCTCAAACTCTCCATCTCATCTTTCATTCTCTTCATCTCATCTTCATGCTTCTTTGCTTGATCTTGAATTATCTGAGCAGTAACCTTCTTGACAATCTCATCAAGCTGTTCTTGACTTATGGTAGACATGATTCTCCCTTACGCGGTGAAGCGCTAACACAAGGGTTAGGCTCCGATACCAATTGAAAGGACCGAATCAGCCTAGAGGGGGGTGAATAGGTGATTTTTGACTATATGAAACTTCACAAACTATAAGATGTAGTTAGATAGCAACCGGAGAGGCCGGTTTGTTTGGGTAGGTACTACCGGGTGTGAAACACCGGTACTACCAACACAAACAAACGGCACAACCGGAATCCTAAAAGAAACTACAAATCTGATGAAAGTAAGATATGAAGATAAAACAAGTTTCTAGCCAACTTTCCAAAGAATAATTTATGATAAAACTGCTCTCACGAAACCTTGGTTGCTCCCCTTGATGTAGATCGAGCCTTCCCAACCTAAGAACAAGATAGGGATAGGAAGAACACGAAGAACACAATAACAAGAGAAGTAGAGAAAATAGCGACAACAACAACAAGCACACGGGACACAAGATTTATCCCGAGGTTCGGCCAATCCACTAAGGAGTGCCTACTTCCTCGTTGTTGAGGTGACCACAAAGGTCGGAGTCTATTTCACCTCCTCGCCTCACTCAAGCAACCACAAAGGCTACGAGAGTATCTCTACTAGAAATCTCAGGGTAATACAAACGCTTCGGGGAGCCCTCACAAGTAAATCAATACGGGCTACCACGAAGAACACCTAACCGGCTAGAGCTCAAAGAGCTCAAGAGTAAAAGACACAAAACAAGCCGGCAAGATGGAAACCAAGTGCTCAAGTCGAAGATTGATCCTTCCCACTCTCGAATCTCACTTCCCTAGCTCAAATCTTGCAAGGGAATGAATCTAGGAGCAAAGGGGGAGAGAGATGGGTGAGTCAATGCTTGGAGAGAGTTTGTCTAAAGTTAGGTCAGCAATAAGTGTAGATTCTCAGTTTGCACCCGGTGAAAAGTGAAGAGGGGAGGCATTTATACTCCCTCAGTCCCGAGGCTGGTCGGTACCACCGACCAGCCATGGTCGGTACCACCGACCATGACACAACGGTCGCATACACCAGATCTGGTCAAACTGACAAGCACCGGGCCAAGGTCGGAACCACCGAGGCCGGTGGTACCGAGGTAATGGCGGTACCACCGCCAGGCCAAAACAAGCTCGAACAGAGAGCAACTCAGTTAGGGACTCGGTCCCTCGGAAACTACCGCCCGAGGGTCGGTTCCTCCGAGGTCGGTGGTACCGAAGTAATGGCGGTACCACCGCCAAGTCAAAAGCTAGTCAGTCCAGAGAGCCCTGAAAAACTTTCAACCACCGAACCTGGGTCGGTGCTTCCGAGGCCGGTGGTACCGAGGTTATGGCGGTACCACCGCCAAGTCATATTCAACACAACACAGAGAGCCTCACAAAGTCAAGTTACCACCGACCTCCGTCGGTACCTCCGATCCCGGTGGTACCGAGGTGATGGCGGTACCACCGCCAGGCCTTTTTCAATTCTACACAGGGAGCTCTGCAAACTAGGTAACCACCGGCCTTGCGTCGGTAGCACCGCGGGCGGTACTACCGAAGTAATGGCGGTACTACCGCCAGGTCAAAAGCAGCGCGAACAGAGAGCCTTGCAAAAAATGGAAACTACCGGCCATGGATCGGTAGCACCGAGGGCGGTACTACCGAGGTAATGGCGGTACTACCGCTAGGTCAAAAACAACTCTATCCAGAGAGGGTTGCAAACCAGGTTACTACCGACCTTGCGTCGGTACCACCGCAGGCGGTAGTACCGAGGTTATGGCGGTACTACCGCCAGGTCATTTTTTGACCAACACAGAGAGGAAGTTTGAGCGCTGCGCAGAGAAGCTGTGGTCGGTACCACCGACCACCCATGGTCGGTACCACCGACCAAAGGAATTTACCCTCTACGTGTTCGTGATTGTGCGGTGTCTCTCAAGCGAACTAAGGATAGTCGATTTGAGCACTTTTCTCCACATCTAGCCAACTTACTTTGTGACCCTCTTCATAGTCCGGCTTACCTATAACTCAAGTTTAAAATTAAAATTTTAAACTACCACTTGAGCTAGGCATCTTTATATCCAAAAATATCCTACGTGCTTTGTTCACGAGATTTCAACGTTTCAAATCTTTCAAAGGACTAACACCTGCATACATGCTTTTATAAACTGGTTAGTCCCTAATTTGATTGTCATTAATTAGCCAAAACCCACATTGGGGGCGAATGCACTTTCAACCATGTATTTTTTTGTGGGGAATTTGGACTCTCCTAGATCAATGCATTTTTGACGCAGATTTGCTACCATATATTGAATGCACCGTTACAGGTTGCTGGTGAGTGGTACTGCATATTTTTGGGAGAGTTCACAATCTTCTCTTTTTATTAATGCTTTCCCTCCGTATTATAGAGCTCCATGTTCTACACGTGCATTTTTAGTCCTCAGAAATTGGCCTCACTCTACATGCTACACCGAGTGCCCCTTAAACAGTCCTGCCTTCCCGTAGACGGACACCAGGTGATTTACTGACTCCAATTCTCAAATTAGCACAACTCCATTTTTTCGGTCCTTAGGAATGAACTAGAAACCAATTTAAAATACTTTTGTCCTATAGAGTACTGGGTTGACTCAAGAACACATTTATGCATTACTGAAAACTGATGATTTTTTGCAGAACTAATGGCAAATGATCTTTGTACAGACAATTTGGACTCATCTTGCAGTGGCTGAGTGGCCTCTGAACAAACTTTGTGTTATTAGCCATTCTGTATTTACCATATCTCAGGTCATATTATTTGTTGGTTAGTACCTTCTCTTCAGTTTTTAAAACCATTCTATTTCCCTGTTTAATTTCCTACTTACAGATAACAAAACAGACATACATTTTCTATGCACAAAAACCATCATATTGCGTACCGTTGCATCCAGTCTTAAAGTCAAATTAGCGAATTCGGTATCATCGTGGTTAGTTACCTGCTCACGTTAGTGTTTGATTACCATGGGGTCCTTGAATAAGTTGTACTTCTACCTGTTACGTGATATGTTCTCTGTTACGGTACTTAGACCTCATACCATCAATTAGTCACTAAAATTGTACTGAATTCTAAAAATACTACAAATAGCTATATTCTACACTTGGAGTATAGGTGATGCCCAGTGATACGTACATATCTACATGTTATACTTTGCAATATTACCATGAAACGTATGTATTGTAAAAACAGTAGGTATTTAGTGCTTCTAGGTTGCATTGTTTTCTGTAAAGGTTGTACGCTTTTGCCATGTTTATTAATGTGTTATTTATGATAGTATAGTAGTTACATACAATTCTTATTTTTGTACCCTTTTCGTCTAATAGTTCTCTTTGTGAGGTCCTTGTTAGTTACAATCCTCATGACTTAAAATAAAATACGTTTTGATCTGTTCTCAGTCACATCACGAAATTAACTCTAGAATTCCAGTGGTATTGGCAATAGCAATCCCTGTACATGAGCCCGTCAGATCAAGGTACCGTTTATGTGCCCTCTTTCCATCTAACTGACACAGACACTGGCTACAATTACTATGGTTTTTTTCTGCTTGATTTCACTAAACAAAAAACTTACATGGCTCTTTTAGGATGTACTCAGATTTTACTATTCTGCACAAATGATATGTTGTCCTTTTGGTTCGTGTACTCCAGTCAACGGTGTTTTTTTCGTCTATCTCTTGCATCATGTAGCCTCAGATATAAAATTTGTTAGAAATATATTTCAATTCCCGCCTCATATAGACAATTGCCCAGGTTTATCTTAATCAATTGGCCTTACTTTGTATCTATTTCAGTTCACAATTCAGACCTGGTTAAGTTCATTATTGCTGCCAAAGGATGAAGGGGAGGTCACAGTTCAAAGTGTCTATAGTTCTCAGTCTTGTCGCCACTTCATTCAGGCTTATTTGTCGCCATAAAGGATCGAGAGAAGGCCATGATTCAGAATGTCTCGAAATGATTAGCATGTCTAAAATATGCTTTATTGGTGATAGATCTTACAGTTCGGATTTTAGCAAACCATTAACTCAACAGGTTCTTCTATTTTTAAACAGGGTGCAGTACCGTCTTGGACGTGCAACACCTTCTTCTATAATAGGACAACGGTCTTCCATCAAGTCTCATAGCTTTTGATTCCCAGCACCTACTCATAAATTACTGTTTGTAACATATTTCTTCTATTGTTTCCTGAACGAGCGCTAAATTCTCCATTCTTATTGCAATGACACCTCTTACCACCACTTATGTTGTACCGAAAATGTATTGTAAACCTTGCTGTTACGTATATATCAACTTTTGCTACTTTATAATCATTTTTCACTTTGTCAACAAACCGTAAAACTTCTCATTTGGCGCGCAGGGGCGCGCCGCTCCTACTAGTAGATATTTAATTTCACAACTAGAGAGTTACTAGTGCCAAGATAGTTTTAACCCATGAAACTCATTACTATCTCGTCTTAAAAATATTGTCACCTCATCAAAAATGTTTATGTAACATCTTATTAAATGCAAATGAAACTTTCACTAAGACTAACCTTAGCTGACTTATTAGACACGATAACTGTTTAAAATAAACTTTAAACTTCTATATCCAAGAACTTCAATTTGGTGTTTTGAAAACCTAGCAAAGTTAGGGTTCCACCCAAGGAGAATTTGTCATGGTTCAAGGAGATTGAGCAGGAGACAATAAAGTCAACATAAAGAAGAGAGAGATCATTGGAGATGGAGATACTAATATGTCCTATGCATAGGGATCAAATGGATGGTGTAAGGTGAGCGCAACTGTTGCAACGAGGGCTCAAGGGGGATGATTGATGGATTTCCAAAATTTATGGATGAAAAATGAGCAACATTTGTTTTAATTTCAACCCATAAATTGACATTTCTAAATACTCTTTTACTTTTATAGTTGGTCCCATCGCAACAATCTATGAGACTTGTTGTAAAAAAACAATCTATGAGATTTACTTATAGTTGGTCCATCCTAACCACCTACAGGCCAGTGCCCTATTAATCCACCAAAGCCCACAACTAAATAAGTAATGCCTAAGTCAATTCACTTTATATGTTGTTTTCATCTGCTACTAACTTCTTATATAATCGTAAGTCTAACAAATTATATGTTTTATCTATAAAAATTATGAGGAAGATGCATATAATTAAAAAAAACTCTAAAATTGGGTATCCATGTTCACACTCTTACTTGGGTTGATTCTAAAGTTACCTTGCTCAAACATTCGCACTGCGGCGAAACAACGGCGGCTCTACTACGCTACAGTACCTTGTTTAGACTGCTTCGCAAAAAAAAAAAAAACCTATCGTTACAATAGAATAGTCATGTACTCCCTCCGTCCCTAAACAAGTGTCGCCGTTGGTGTGCATGCCACGTGTTTGACTCAATTTCTAGAAAATATGTGCAATATTTATATCTCCAAATAATTTTATCAATTTCTAGAAAATATGTGCAATATTTATATCTCCAAATAATTTTGTTAAAAAACTAGATGTAAAGATCTTTGCAATGATATTAATTACTTAGCATAAATATTAATATATTTTAATATATAATTACCAACAACTTTTTCTCGGGAAGCGAGAACGACACTTATTTAGGGACGGAGTGAGTAGTTCAGTCGGGCATGTCATATAATATGTTTTTGCCTTGTTCAGTTCGCGATTTTTTTTGGGAAAAGTTTATATAGCACTTTCATTGTTATTTGAAAAACTTTGTATAAATATGGACTAACTAGTCTCAAAAGATTCGTCTCAACATGAACAGACTAAAAATACAATTAATTATTTTTTATCTATATTTAATGTTTCTTACATGCGTCTAAAGATTCGATGTGACGGGTACTATGCAAAAATTTTAAAAGATTTTTTGAGGAACTCAACGTAGCAAGAGAAACTAAGCAATGACGTACAGATATCGGTAAAGAAAATAATACAAAGAGCTTGTATTTCAATCAAACAAGAATAAAGGTGGTCTTCCTTTCACTACAGCAGAATCATTCTTTGCCGAGTGCTGGCAGCACTCGGAAAAGAGCCTTTTGCACTCGGCGAAGGCTTCACCGAGTGCCGCACTCGGCGAAGAAAATATCGGCAAATGGTTCTTTGCCGAGTGCCAAATATCGGGCATTTGGCGAAGGCTTTGCCGAGTGCTGAAGAAAAAAAAACCCCGAAAAATAGGGAAAAATTTTATTTAATTGGAGGAGGGGTCCACTTGGCAGTGCCACTCGTCGCCCTCGAAATCGCAAGTTCTACTATTTTTCACGTAATTTTCTCTCACACAATCAGCAGGATTCGAACTCACGACCTCTCGTTCGCGCGGAGCCTCCTCTACCACTGCACTACACACTCATATACATTCCATCTCCGTTTCGATTACCCATATATTATACTAAACCGTGTGTAACTTGCTTATTTGAGGCCCTAAACGAATTCAAATCAAAAAGTTGTAAACTACAAAGTTTTCTAACTTTTCAAGATCTACAAATTTTATTTTGGTAGTTTTTCCATCCGAGGTCGTTTATAAAAATTTGAATTTCAAATTTTATAATTTGAAACGTAGTTTTCGTTGACAAGATGATTTCAAATCAAAAAGTTATCAACACCAAAGTTTCATAACTTTTCGAGATCTACAACTTTCATTTTGGTCATGTCTCCATCTGAGGTATTTTGAAAAATTTGAATTTTAAAATTTTCAAATTCGACGCAGTTTTGCATAACTAGATGACTTCAAATTAAAAAGTTATCAACTACAAACTTTCATAACTTGTCAAGATCTACAAAGTTTATTTTGGTTGTTTGACTATTTATGCATCCGACATTGTGGTTCTAATATTATTCACAAACATTATATATCACTCTTGTAGTTTTATAAACTACCGGAGAGATATATAAGATTTGTGAAAGAATTTATTTTAAGTTTGTCAAATGAAAAAATCACCAAAACAAAAATTGTTCATCTTGATAAGTTAACCAACTTTGTAGTTAAAAACTTTTTCATTTGGATTAATTTACTGCTTCAAAATGTAATTTAAAAACTGACTTTGCCGAGTGTCAAAAAAAAATACTAGGCAAAGAGCTCTTTGCCAGTGCCACGTGGCTGGCACTCGGCAAAGAGGTTGCCGAGTGCCACGTGGGTGGCACTCGGCAAAGAGCCCCTTTTTGCAGAGTGTCTGCCACGTGGCACTCGGCAAAGCATCTTTTGCCTTGTGTTTGCGATTTGCCGAGTGCCACGTGGCCGGCACTCGGCAAAGAGACTCTTTGCCCAGTGCCCGAAATTTGGCACTCGACAAAGATTGATTTTCCCGTAGTGTTTGTTGCCACGTCAGCTCTCTCGGAGTTGCAGGGCGGCCGCGTACGAAGTCAGACTTGTCAACTTGCGCCTCGCCTGTGCTCTCAGTTAAGTACTATCTCTATTCTAAATTATAAATATAAATCATTATAAGAATCTTAGATAATCAAAATTTCTTCAAATTTAACCTAAATTATATAGACAAGCACGAAGAATTATGATATCAAATAGATATACTATAAAAATATAACTAACAAAGAATCTAATGATACTTAATTAATATTATAAATATTATTATCTTATTATATAATTTTGCTCAAACTTAAGAAATTTTGACTCTCCAAGATTTTTGGATGCTAACCTATGACATGCATGCTAACTGCTAAGCTTTTAATACACCTTATTATATGTACGTAGGACCTTTTGACACACTTTATTCCGCTTCTTTTTGAGAAACTACTCGTCCCAGGCTGACTTTGCTGACCTGCTTGGCTTCCCATTTCATGATTTCAGACGAAATAAACCAACTCATCAGCCGCACTAGATACCAAACTTAGGGGCTCACGCTTGTTGTTGTTTACTCCCCAAATAAACAGCAGCAAGATGAGCAGATGAAAGTGATGCTCCTGCTCCTGTCTCTACCACTGCACTGCATTAACATGCGGACACACGTCTTTGTTCCCTGCCAGTACCACTGCTTGGCCCTAATGCCAACACGTACGCGTAAGCAGTCTCACGGCGCCGTACGGATTATCCCAAATCCGCTGTACTAATAATATGTAATATATAATAATCTTGCTGATCGAACCTGTGACGTCGAATTGCTCCTGCTTTGCATCTTCCACAACCAGAACAACAAAGCTGAATACGATCACACAATCATAGAGCTATTAGCTAGATTTACTTTTCCGAAGCTTTCTAGCAAGCAAGATAGACGATGATCAGAGAACCGTCTGATTCGACCTTCCTAGACCCGAGGCTGTCGAGCACTTGAACCACCACACTACTTGCCCCTGGGCATCTGATTCCATGCTCACTAGCTCTGAAGAATCTCCTTTACGTCACAGTCCAACGCCCACCACCAATAGTCCGTGGATACATACAGAAATCGATCATGCAAGACAATCTGAATATGTTCCTCTGCAAGTCTGCATGCATGATATATATAGGAATCAATTAGTAGTCAAAAGCTATATATGCGGCCGGATTGGTGATAGATAGATCAGTATAACCAAATGAAAGGGGTTCTCTCCTTGCCTCTGAAGATTGGTTCGTTCATCTTCATCAGTCAAGCCGCCAAACATCTCCCTAGCAACTTAGCATAAAGAAACATTATTCTCATTCTCAAGAAGCACAGCTACATTACGTAGGCACCAGGCTCTGAGAGAGCAAAGCGAGCGAGCGAGAGAGAGGCCGTGCACGGTTGTGCACCTCGTCGCCATGGGGAGGTCCTCTTCCACGGAGAAGCTGGTGTGCTTCGTGCTGGCGGTCCTGGCCGTGCTGTCCCCGCTGTACATCGACCGGCGGCCCGCGGCGGAGCGCGAGGAGGAGGAGGACGACGAAGGCGGCCCGTCGGCGCTGTGGCTGCCGGCGCTGCTCGTCGCGCTCATCCTGGCCATCAACGTCACGTGCTGCATGGACCGCCGCGTCGTCAGGTTCGACCCCTACTGGATCCACCGCGTGTGGGGGTCCTCCGGCGGCCTCTTGGCCATGCTGCTGCTCCTCGGCTTCGTGCTCAGGTGCAAGGCGGCGTCCCTGCTGTCTACCAGCTAGCTAGCTAGTAGCTCGATCGGTCACCGTCCTGGGGCTTTTCCTTTTTTTTCCGGTTCGGAGAGGATGCGTGCGTCAGGATCACAGCGTGTTTTGTCCCACAAATGTGTATGAGCAGGTCTTGTTCAGGCTCTGAGCATGTGAATGTGAATTGTCTTGCTCAGGCTCTGCGCATGCGAATTTGCTTCAGTTCAGACACGGCCTTCTCGCGGATTATATATGTTTATGCTTCAGTTCCAACTCTCCTGTCTTGGTAACCCGTAAATCCGCGCGGTTGATCTTTATCTTTGCTATACTATTGTTCTCTATGTTAGCAGTACTATGTTATTTATATCATACAGCTGCGAAATGAGTTACCAATAGGGTTAGCAACTGTACCAAAAAAACGATAATTTACTGGCATCAGAAAACAAAGATATTTGTTACAAGAGGATGGATTGGCCATTTCCATGGCCAGCACTAGAATTTTGGTTACAGGAGTGTACAATGCCACCCAACAATGCTTTGAAGAAGACAAGAAAAACAGACCAAGGTAAGCACAAGTCACTGATCCTTTGAGGCGCAGTCAGTACTCAGTTCCCATTCTGACTCCACTTCACACAATATCTTTTATATTAACTTTGCAAGGATTCAAATATAAGAACAATCTCAACGGGGAATTCGTGAAGTTTCATAGATATTAAATATGCCGATATGATACTATATTAATAAAGACAGAAATGATAAAAGTTTTATAATAGTAGAGAGTTTCATGTTTCACCGGGATAAAAAATTTATATATTGATTCTAAAAAAATAAGTGTATTGAAAAGTGAGACATAAAACTGTCACTGAGACTGATCTACTCCCTTCATTCCTTTTTAAGTGTCGTCCGGAAAGCGTGTCTATGAGGAAAACACGGATTTCTAGAGACAGTTATTTATGGACGGGGGGAGTAATTGGTGTATAAAGCTTGCTAGGGAATGGTAGGAAACACAGTAATAGAGTAAGAATAAAGTGAGAAAACAGAGGAATGAAAAACATAAGGTCATTCATGATGAAAGTTTGATTAATTGCAGGTGTCATTCATTCAAAATAAGGCAAAGACAAAGTCTCGGGATACTTACACACCGATTAAGAGTAGAGATAGGGTAGTAATAGATTAAGGTACTTATACTACTTTTTTCACAACTTAAATTGATCCTATCTAATTTTAGTTTAAAATCATATAGCGATTCTTATTAGGTTTGATCATTAGATTTGCGAGGCTAAATTAGAAAATCCTTTTAACACCTTAGGTTTCAGTAATCCAAGCACTACTTTATTCACGGTTAGAAAATCCTGAGTCCCTCCGTCGTCCATCCGTCTCCTGAGTCCTGACGTGCCTCCTGGGCCACACGCCGTCTATACTCTTCTATGCTGTTCACATTTCACGGTCGCGCGCGCGTCTTGTGCAGTCTGCTCGTGTCCCGCCTTTTTGTCCTCACCCGTGCTTGGCTTGGGCCAGAAGCCCAGAACAGCATTACATACAGGCCCTCTATTTGCAGACTGCTTCGTGGGCTTGCCGTCGGATGAGCGATGGAGACAGAGCCCTGCCTGCGGCTCCGATGTCGTGGACTCGTGGAAGTCCCTAGTTGAGAGGAGTCGGATCCGTTAAAAATAACCGTTCCCGTAATAAACGCTCAGCTATTCCGCCGGCGTCGTCCTTCTAGTTCTTTCTGCAGCCGCGTCTCCAGCCGCCGCTCAGCGCCGACTTGTTTTCTATCCCTTTTCTCTCGCGCCGTCGCCTAGCACGCCGTCGTCGAGCGCCGATTTTGTTTCATCAATGGAGCGTCAGCAGGTTGATCTTCCTACAATGTTGGGCGCGAATATAACTAGTATTACTCGTGTCAAGGATCTACTGCCCTTCCTGTTGCGCGTACCAGTCACCTACGACCACCCGTCGAAACATGTGAGTCCGTCGACCTGACCGCGCGCGGGCGGGGCCATCCAATCTCGCCGCCGCCCTCTCCTTCTGGTTTCTAACTGCCCCCCGTTCCTTGCGCAGGCCAGGCTCGATGGATTCGTCGTCGACGGCGGCTACGCCTGCGCCTGCCCCGCCTACGCCGACTGCGGCTACCACGGCAAGGTCAGTCATCAGCTCGATCGATCGCATGCTCCCATCTGTTACTTACGGAACAGTACACCTCGCGCCGGTTCTGTGGCGTTGCGCGGAAATTCTGAGGGGTTTTCTTCTCCGCGCCGCGCGCCGCGCGCCGCGCAACGAACGCGCATGCAGGTGCTGACGGCGACGCAATTCGAGAAGCACGCGGGGGGTGACTCGAATAACCAGAACGGTCACATCCTCCTGCCCAACGGCAAGTCGCTCTACCAGCTTTTCCATGACCTTAGGGAGGTGCCCGCCGAGGCGTTGCCGGACAAGTTCCGGGATTTTGCCGGGTTACCCATGACTGTGCCCGCCGCCGATGCCGTTCAGGTTGACGGCGTGACGGCGGAACCCCCTTGGGCCCCTGCGCCAGCTGCATGCGAAGACGTGGAGATGATGACTGAGTACGACAAGGAGAAGGCCAGATTGTTTCTGCTTGATTTGAGGTGAGCGATACATTCCACTGATGGATTTGGGTTCTTCTTATTAGACCTTCATTGCGACTCTATCAGCTATTACATTTATCAAATTATTATCATTATCACAACATTTATAATATAATGCTACTCACATGCATGCTAATTAACTTCTTCACCTTGCTGTCAATGTGAATGTGATTGCGAAGCCCCATCACTTCTAGTTCACGGGGGTCGGCTGCGGAGGAGATGGCTTACAGTTTGGGAGACTACTCGAATGAATCTGCTACCAATAATAGCATCTCAAACTTTAATTGGGGTGCATCCAAAAGGCGGTCTATGAGACAGTTTAGACCACAAGGAAAAGGAGGCACTGAGACTTCGACTACAACTTTCAGTGGAAGCCCAAACAAAGCGAATTCTGCCCTCTCTACTGGCACCTCAAAGAAGGAGAAAGGCACTGCAGAAACTCGTAGTGCACAGAACACAGGAGGTCCTCTCAGTCTCAGCTTCATTGATGGTTTAAAGTCTGGTTCTTTATAGTAAATCCTACTGCAGTAACCCCTAACTACTCAAACATGATTCCACAGATTTAGTGCTTATTCCTTTATCAAGTCCAGTAATAAGCGCGCAAGGGCCACCCGAATCAAAGTCAAAACAATCGAAGATGAGGTAATAAAAGATTAAATCTTTTGTGACATTTACTTATTTAGGGAATTCTTCTGCAAAGCCTGGTGTGAAAGGTGTTCTTTTACATGACATTTTGAAATGATGCATAACCTATCCTTTTGCTTTTCCTCAGGGATACCGCTTTGCATCCACTGATTTTCAAGGAGGGCGGCCTTCCAGATAATACTCTGTTGACTTACAAGTTGAAGAACGGAGAGGTGCTTTGGATATTTATGTGAACTATATATTGGTCCCTTTTCCACATTCACCTGAATTCTTAGTGCAGTCTTAAGAGGACTCATGCTTCACTTTTTTTTTAGGTTCGAAGGCAAGGGTACAAGAAGGGAACTATTATCATCTGCAATTGTTGCAATGAAGAGGTACAAAACTAATAAGCAATCAGCGAATTTTGATTCTTAGGGTGTAATTGTTCTGCTAGAAGACTAATAATTAATGTTTTTGCTGTTCTCTCCTGACTCTAGTATACTCCTTCACGCTTTGAAAAACATGCTGGCATGGGAGAAAGACGACAACCGTAAGCACCACTATTTTTTAGAAGAAATTATGCATATACGAACTTCATTGTTACGTAGAAGTTAGAAAAAGTTCAAAATGCCATTCAATTAACTTTTTGTAATAATCTGAACTTGAAAAAAGAGTTCTTGGGTTTTTAAGTTCATTTAAGTGGTGACAAAAATATGTTTCAGGTATCACAACATCTATACATCAGAAGGAGTAACACTTCATGATATAGCTCTGCAACTGCAAGATCATTTGGATTTGAATTCAAATGGATTGGACGATGCTAGTGTTTCCAGCTCCAATGACTACCCAAACCTTACTTCTTCAGGTAACTTAATTGGTGTTGTGTAATACGTACGCTGAGGATGGCGATGGGGTTTTGAAGCCAGTGCTCTCTTATTCTTGGTGGCTTTACTATTATCATCCTTCATTTCTTTTGCTTTACTGCTACCATTCTTGCTGTGCCAAGAGCTTGCAAAGTCATTTCTTCTGCAATCATCGGTGTCTCCTATCCTGGGCTTTGAAACCCTATTTTGTTTTTTTACTTAATTGGTTTGATACAGTCTATCTTGTCAATAAATCTATTAAGTTGTATTATGAGCCGTGATTTGTTACCTCACCATTTGTTTTTCCCACTTGCATGAATGCACTGGTGGCTGGTGATCTACTATGTATAAATGATTCCTTCAATTTTCTGTTCTTGTGGGTTCAAAGCGTGTAGTCCACTTGGTTTATGTGCCTTCTGCTGATAGTCTTTTCTTTTCCAATATTTTTATAAGTGAGCAGAGTAATTAAAATTATGCTTGGACTTCACACTATCCAGTCATAAGAACTGACTTTGTTGGCCTCAGTAGTCAGTAGGCCTTTTTTTTGCTTCTTTGGTGACATATATACTTTTATTTGAAGAATATGTAATTTAGGTTTAAGATTTAATTGTATTACCTTGAGGCAAGGACAGAGTGATCGTAGAGCTTTATGTTTCAGCAAATAATTTAGAGTCTCTTTGTGCTGTGCCAATATAATTGGTTCCTTTTATTAAAGGCTGTGGCAAAGAACCTTCTACTACCAGTGGACCTATTGTTCCCCTGAAACGGACTTTACAAGAAAGAGTGGTCCAAACAGAGAGTTGCCATTTCTGTGGGTAAG
The DNA here is from genome assembly GCA_009763385.1 of Coix lacryma-jobi var. lacryma-jobi. Lineage (NCBI taxonomy): Eukaryota > Viridiplantae > Streptophyta > Magnoliopsida > Poales > Poaceae > Coix > Coix lacryma-jobi. The sequence goes on along the minus strand of CM019823.1, from coordinate 7,412,194 downwards.
ATACTAATAATAAGTATTTTTTATCGGTAGATTAACAGGATCAGGTGAACTTCTAAACTTGCATCCGTACATAATGTCAGGTATGGCCACACAGAGTATGGAAAAATCGATCCAAACACGATTTTCTTCTGTAACCAGGTTTGTTCTGCTTTATGGTTAGTGTGTCCAGCGTATTGCCTTTAATAGATTGTTGGCTTGTGAATTATGCCTTTTTGCTATTTGCAGTGCGAGAGACCATGCCACGTGAAATGCTACAACAGTAGAGTTGTAAAAAAGAAGGTTTGTGAACTTTTCACTTATATTGGCGAAAGGAAGGCCTGCCATTGTGAAAGATAGAGCTGAATAGTTAGATCGGACATTTCAGGTGCATCTGGAAATTCTGAAAGAATACTTGTGTTTTCGCTTCTTGTGCTGCGAAGAATGTCAATCACTTCGTGCCCGTCTAGAAGGAGTGGTAAAGTGTGAAGAGATTGCTTTCCTTAGACGGATAAGATCCAATATTTGTTGGCAGCTTTTAAGTAGAGCAGACTCAAGTAGGTATGTCAAACTCTACATGTCTCAGGCCATCGATATATTCAAAGTAAGCTGTTCTTTCACTTATAAATTTTGCATCTGCATGTCAATAGCTTCTTGTCTGCTATAGTTTCACCTCGATCTCTGTACTTCATAGGATGCATTTGTGGAATCTACTGATATGCACAGTGACATCTTCTCGGATATGGTTTATGGGTATGGTGTTGCTTATTTTGCCAACTTTTAAGTGCTTTATGAGTGGGTTTATTGATCGATCTGCGTTTACCTTTAGTCCTCTTTTTCATAAATCGAAGTGTGGAAACAATCTAAACTTTATTGTTGCAGAAAATTTGGAGCAGGAGAGAAGGATTTTCGAGGAATGTATTGTGTGGTGTTAACTGCAAGGTGGTTCTTTTCCCGCCAGGCCTGCTCTTCATTAGTGTGCCATTCTGTGTTCTTCTAGTCTGCATAATGACACATCTGTTATGCATTCGATCCTTGCTCTTGTATGGTTCTGCGTGCAGACTTTACAAAAAAGAGCTGCACACATATAAACCATGGACGGATTGTTAGCATCCTTAAATAGAGTTAATATGACTTTTTTTTACTATTGGTATTCTTACTTTGTCCCATTTTGATCTATTGCAGTACGCATGTTGTGTCTGCTGCTGTTCTGAAAGTGCGCGTGGAACAAGCTGCAGAACTGATCCTTATTGCTACTCGTAGCGAGTGCAGAAAAAAGGTCGAAATAAACTTACCATACACTCTAAGCTAATGTTATGGATTATCTCATGTAATTATATGATTTATTCTACATTTCCCACTCCTAAACAAATAAGAGGGTCAGATGCATAACTACTTAACTAGAGAATGTCGACGAGACGTTGACAAAAGTATCTCCTAACAATTATTTGATACAGGTTTCTGCCGCAACTCCAAACGAATATTATATTTAATCAAGCATGAATCATATATAGTAGCATATATTTTGGGTGGCGTTCCACTTTATGTTAATTCTTAAATCCTTATATCTCATTCGTTTATCTTCCTGGGTCCCTTAACGTACCAGCGTATGGGATAATGGCCGTCTTGTTTTGTTTGATAATTCTGCATAAATCATTTCAGCTATTTTTACTATTACGGATCTTACTGTTTGAAGTTTCTTTGTTCAGGGCTACTTCAGACTTCTCCTGAAGTTAATCGAGTCAAATTTGAAAGCCTGTAATGTAAGCCTTCTTACGGCACCTGTTGACCTTGAAATGGCGCAAATCTGGTCAGCGAAGCTGGGGTTCACCATTTTAGCAGCTGAAGAGGTAACCATATTCTCTGTCGCATATTTGTTTGTTTCATGAGATGATGAAATTGTCCAATAAATTTTTTGAACTAAATATTCACTACTACAAAAAAACTTATTAGTGTCGGTTTTGAAAAATCGGCAGTGATAAAAAAAACAAATGTGTATTTCTAGGATTCAAACTTGTGACCTCAATGTTTTTTTTCTCAAGTGTCCATACCATCTCAATCGTGCAACATTTGTTACTATTATATAACCGATGCTATTCCACAAGTACTACAACTTTGATGTTGATTTTGTCTCCATTCAAGATTGTTTAACATATCTGAGAACTGAACATTTGACTTATAAACCATCTTAAATTAGAAAAATATCAACTACAAAGTTTTACATCTCATTGAACTCTACAATTTTGATGTAAAATTCGTCTTGATCCGACTTCGCATGAAAAAAAATATATGATACTTTCCATGCAAACAAAGTGACAAGTAGCTGCGAAGTGACAGTGATAGGTACAGTATGATTCTGTTGCCGCCTTGCCCGTAGTGATAGTGCCGACGGTGATGTCTCGATTTTGGAGTAGCGATTACAATTATTTTCTTTGTTTTCCCAATACAAACGGTATTATCACTCACCTGTTTTTCCCTTTGACAGAAAAAGTCAATGCTTGAGTCGCACCCCTTGCTGATGTTCAAGGACCTGGTCTTGGTGCAGAAACCACTTGCGTGAGCAAATCTAATCGATGTTTGATCGTACTACTTCAGAAATGAAAATCTGTTTCGTGCTGCATGGGAGAGTATTTACCTTAAGCTTAGTCTAGGAGATGATTCAGGGCACAACCTTTTTATTCTAGTAGAGACTAGACAGTAGAGACTTTAGTTGCCTATATATATCTAGATGTGTACTTGGTGCGTTGTTAGTTGCGTGTGTGCAGGGCATCATTTGCCACACAAATGCTTCGAGCTTGGTGTGATTGCAGCCTGTGTGTAGGCTTCTGACATGTAAAGATTAGCAGAAAGCCCGTGGCCCGATGGTGGTCTAGAGCTCGGTTTTTTGGCCCGGTCCGGCCCGGTAGGTACCGGGCTCAGGCTGTCTCAAAACATGTAGCGGACTGGGCCTGGGTCGGGGCCGCACCCTCGGCATGATGGGTTGGCCCGGCCTAACCCGATATATATATATATATACATAAAAATATATTTATAAATATAAATATATATATTTTACTGGCGGGCCTAGTGGGCCTGATGGGCTCGGCGGGCCTTTGGGCCAGCCTTGATCCTGATCGACTGTGCCTTGGCTGGCTTGGCCCGATCGGGCCGTGCCTAGCCTAGGCCCAGGCAAGGCGGCCCGGTTACTCATCTTTACTAACATGTAAAGGCGGTTCGACAACCGAATGATTCATGTTTATGCCTCGACGTTTACACGATGGACACGAGTTCACAGTACGTTTCTACATTTTATACACGTTTTTTTATGTCTTTGATTCTGTGTAAATTTCAGCTGTTTGAATAGTGTTTTGTGAGAATAAATCAAAGTATAATTGATAAGGCGGCCGATAAGTTTAAACGAACAGAGCCCAAAATGTATATATCACCGTAGGAGTAGCTCTTGAGAACAGTATATCATCTCGAAGTTGTCATTATTACACGCCAAGTTATCTAAACTGAACTGAAAGTTCCAACCTGGAAAAGTTTGCACCTGGAAAAGTTTGCACCTGGAAAAGCTAGCAACCATACGAATAGATGATACAAATAGCATACTCCAATATTTGAGAAAGAAAAGCAATAGAACACCCACGCCCACGGCCCACACAACTCACGTGGGCACGTGGCTAATGGCAACAACGAGCCCACGTCCTGTCACAGGACGCCGAACGCCGGGCGGGACCCCGTCCTGTCACAGGAGATCACCGCCGGGACACGAGTGGCTCTCGTGCAATCTCGCGTGGCCGGAAGGGGCCGGCCAACCACGGACGCTGCCCGCGGCCCGCCGCAAGCATCGGCTAGTAGGAGTACTCGCCTAGCAGCGCTGCAGCGGCAGCACCAAGAGAGAAGAAGCCAGTCCCACCCGGGCCTGCCGCGCTGCTCCGTCTTCTCCGACTCCAAACATGTCGTCCTCGCTCCTCCCCACCACCTCCGGCGGGGCTCACATCTGCCCGTCTCCGCCTCGACCGCGCCTCCGCCGATGCTGCCAACTAATCGCCGCGGCCTCCGCTCCGCCCCGTTCCAACGGCGTCGGCCGCCGCGCCGTCTCCCTGGCCGGCGTCGCCGCGTGGCTCGCCACTACCGTCGGCCGTAAGTACTACTATGCTGCTGCGCTGTTCTATGTATCCACACATCGACTCGGCGTGTGTCTGTGGCTCATTTGCTGTACTCCAAACTCCCCAATTGCTGCAGGGGCAGACGCGGCCAGTCCACTGGACAAGTACGTCAAGAGGTACTAACCCATGTCCTGCTCTCTCCGCCGGAGAACATTTTTTGAACTGGATTGCTGCAGGCTGTGGCATTTGATCTGCATAACACCTTATTGCCTCTTGCTGTCCCTGAACTTCTACTGTCAGGAAGAAGCTGGAGCCTTTGGAGACCTACGTTCCGGCTGTCCTGCTGACTATTGACCAATTCGTTGATCTAGGTAATGCACAAGTAGGATGACGATGATCAGTATCCCACGGTATCATCTTCTTTGGCACCTCACCAACCTTGGACTGATGCAAAATAAGCATATAATGTTTTGCACAATCATCAGTGAATAGTTAGTGATTCGATCCATAGAGTCTGCCTGCTTACCATCGCACAAATAATCTGTTCAAACTTGGCACAAGCAGGCCCTCGTTTGCTACTAGAACTAGAAGTGGAAGTACATTTGTTTTTACTAAACAATGCTTCTGCCTGTCATTTTTTTTAAAAAAAATATATGTTTGTCAATTTTTGAGTGGTTGTTTTAGTATGATAAGTACAAGTACAACATATCCATGAGAGATTCTCTTGTATACATATGATCCGTTGCAGAGAAATCCTTAGAATTTGAGAAACCAAGGTATGACGAGAGCAGATCATTACTTCGCTCTGGACCGGCATCATCTTTAAGGGTCAACATTCGTGCAGTAAGTGTATATTCTGCTGAATGTGATTCAACGTCAATAAATTGTTCATATTCTTTCATGCCCAAAGCTATAGGCTTATAGTTTGATAGAGTATCTCGTAATCGAATGATGCCAACTGAATTCATGTGACAAAAACAAATAATGCAGGTAGCACAATATGCTTCTAGTAATGGTCAAGGCAAGGCTGCATCAGACGCTGTGGACGAGTGCTTGCGGTAAGCACAACTTGCTTTTCCTGAATGCACTTCTTTGGAGAACAAAACTTATGAGGTTATGAGAATTGTTGCCTGTGGTTTCCTAGAGCACTGGAAGATCTCGACTCACTGCTACTCCGTGCATCACGGAATGATCTGTCAGCATCCGTTGAAACCATGAGGAGCAAGATCACTGTTGCCCTTGCAGCATTAGACAAGTAATAGCAAATGGATACCCCTTCTACATTTCAAAATCAATAGGGATAGTCACATCTTCATTTATATTTATATTTATATTTTTGTGTGTGTTCCAGCCTCTTGCAAACGGTGCCATCTGCAGTACTGGATAAAGGGAAGGCTATTGCTGATGCATACCGAACTCCGGTGGATGATTATGTAGAGGAAAATGCTGCCGAGTTGGATCCCAGGCTGAAAAGGTTGGAGGATATTCTTTAAGGCCAAATTTTGTTAGGTTCAACCTCATGTACTAGCTACAACAACTTCTGTCAATGTGGATACATTCTAGAGTGAAATGGAGAGAAAACATCGTCACAGTACTTCCTTTTTGCAATACTTCCATAGCATTACCATACCTGTTTGGGTTACTAAATTCCACAAAATTGTATATATTTATGTACGCTAACATATACCCCCTCCGTCCCATAAAGAAAGCCACTATAGGATACGTGCGGGTCAAATTTTCTCAACTTTAACTAGGTTTGTACAAAATACGTACAATACTTATATCTTCTAATAAATTTATTATAAAAGTACATTTAAAAATCTATATAATAATACTAATTATGTATTATAAATATTAATAGTTTTTCATATATAGTTGGTCAAAGTTAAAAACAAGTTGACTTCTCAGGAAGCGAGAATGACTTCTATTTTAGGATGGAGAGAGTAGAAAGTAGTACAAAAGAAATTATGTAGACCAGGGATAACATTAGCATTACTATACCTGCTTAGGTTACTAATTTTTTCGAAAGGTATATCTATATATGTGTTAATGTACAAAGTACTTCCTCCATTCTAAATTCTAAGTCGTTATGGCTTTTCTGGATTCAGAAGTTTCATTAGTATCAAACATAAGTGTATATAGTTAGGTACATAGCAAAAGCTATGCACCTAAAAAACCTAAAAGTTGACGGTTTCGAGTAGAGGGAGTAGTAAATGAGTAGTGACATCATATATCATGCATACTGCTACGTATTCCCTCAATTCTAAAATATAAGTCATTTCAACAATCTTGAAGAGTCAAAGATTTTAAGATTTGATCAAAATTATAGAAAAAAATATAAAAAATTATGGCATCATATAGGAATACTATGAAAATATAACTAATTAATAAAGAATCTAATGATACTTAGTTGGTATCATAAATATTATTATATTATTATATAAATTTAGTCAAATTTGAAAAACTTTAACTCTCCAAGATTCTTGGAATACTTAAAATTTAGGATGGATGGAGTATATTATAAGACCCATGGTCAAAGAGGACCTCTCTAATGTAATCTCAGTAGGGGGAGGATATGGCATGGTATGGACAATGAATACTATTTGTTTGCCTGTCATATCCCCCTACCATTCGATCTAATCATACAAAGTTAAATTGGCTCTTTCAGGCTACCAAGGCAAAAATTTGTTTGTAAGAAAAGTTGTGACACAGCTCATACACACATACATTAGGCCTGTTCAGCATGACTTTGCACAGCTAGCTACAACTGTTTTAATAGTGTTCTACGAGAGAGGTTTCAGGTAATGGTGCGGCTAATAAGCTACAACTGTTTTAATAGTGTTCTACGGGAGAGGTTTCAGGTAATGGTGCGGCTAATAAGCGCTGATAAATGTAAGCGAACATGCCTATTAGAGTAGTATTCTATTGGGATTTATATTGGCTTTATATTAGACTCTAACATTAGCCTGATCGGTTTGGTAGCTTATGGTCATACTCATACATACATGTATGAAACAATTTTATTGGTAAGAAGAAAATGAAAATCTTACTGCAGTGCGTGGTATTTGTTCGGAAATCCCCACGTCGATTACACTAGGGAAACAAATGAAAACTACGTGGACCGGGCCAAGATGAGTCTTGGTCTTCCTTCAGCCCACGGCGTGAGAAGAGGCCGAAAGGAATCAGTGGTTGTGGTTCCCTTCCAATCGCGCGCGAGAGCGAGAACGCAAAGAGAACGATGTAGGAGGCAGTCGCAGAACGATAGGTAAATTTACTGTACGACACTGTTTAATAACGATATTTGTCGATCAATACTATTTAATATCGGATTTACTAGAAGATATTGTTCAATTATGGTAATTGGATCCTGAACACTATGACAATTAAAATAATATTATCTTAGAGTGGAACAATTAAAATAATATTATCTTAGAGTGGATGGGAGAAAAAAGTTAACGGTAACCTTTTATATTTATCTGAAAAAAATCAAAACTTTTCCGTATGAAGTCGGATGAAGACAAACTTTATGTTAAAATTGTAGTGCTCAGTGAGATCTACAACTTTTTAGTTGATAATTTTTTTATTAAAATTACTTAGAGTATGAAAAATATTTTTAATTTTTCAGTTTTAAAAAATTTTAAATTTAGAATATCATAAGTCATTTAGATCTAAATATTTGTTTTATTATTTTAAATTTTAGAATTTGAAATTCTAAAATTTTAAATTTCAAAATCTAAGAGAATAAATAGATATTTAGGATTCTGAATGGTTTTAGATTAAAAATTTATAGACAACAAAACTATAGATCGTATTGATAACTATAACTTCTCTATGTTCCATATCAACATACGATGTCTTCCTATAATTTTAAAATTTGAATTTGAAAATCTGATAATTAAATATATTTTAACAGTTTAGATAGTTTTTAATCAACAAGTTATCAACTATAAAATTATAGATCTCGCTAAACACTATAATTTTGATACAAAGTTTGTCTTCATCCGACTTTATACACAAAAGTTATGATTTTTTTAGTTAACTAAATGTTATATATGGAAATAGTCAAGAATATTTTAATCACTTCTCTCTTCTATCTACTCTAAGATAATATCATTTTAATTGTCATAGTGTCTAGAAACTAAGTATCATAATTAAAAAGTGTCTTTTAACAAATATCCCCTCTATATAGTAAATAGATATTAGTTTGGACAAGGTTTATGTTGAACATTGGGAATATAAATCATGAATAACTTTTAAATTGTTGAGTTTAGAGATGTAAAAAATCATATAAATAAATTTGTCTTAAAATACTTTCATAAAAATATATATACTCCCTCCGTATAGAAAATAGATGACGTTTTGAACATCGATACGGTCTCTAAAGTATAACTTTGACTCCTTTTATTAAAAAAATATTTATCAAAAAGTGATATAGGTATACTTTTATGAAAGTATTTTTCAATATAAATCTATTCATATAGTTTTTATATTTTCAAACTTAATAATTTAAAAGTTATTCATGATTTATATTTGTAATGTTTGACTAAAACCTTATCCAAATGTCATCTATTTTCTATATGGAAGGAGCATCATTATATAACAAATGTTTTTAAAGAAATAAATGGTCAAAGTTACGTTTTGGAGACTATATCATTATTATAAACGACATATATTTCTTGTAACAAGGAAGTACAATAGATATTCAGTAGTGTCTATCAGCGAATACAAGGCCTTGCTTAGATTCTGAAAGGACCGAATCAGCCTAGAGGGGGTGAATAGGTGATTTTTGACTATCTGAAACTTCACAAACTATAAGATGTAGTTAGATAGCAACCGGAGAGGCCGGTTTGTTTGGGTAGGTACTACCGGGTGTGAAACACCGGTACTACCAACACAAACAAACGACACAACCAGGATCCTAAAAGAAACTACAAAACCGATGAATGTGAGCTATGAAGATAATACAAGTTTCTGACCCACTTTCCTAAGAATGATATACGGTAAATCTACTCTCACCAAACCTGGGTTGCTACCCTTGATGTAGATCGAGCCTTCCCAACCTAAGAAAGAGATAGGGATAGGAAGAACACGAAGAACACAATAACAAGTGAAGTAGAGACAATAGGGACAACAACAACAAGCACACGGGACACGCGATTTATCCCGAGGTTCGACCAATCCACTAAGGAGTGCCTACTTCCTCGTTGTTGAGGTGACCACAAAGGTCGGAGTCTATTTCACCTCCTCGCCTCACTCAAGCAACCACAAAGGCTACGAGAGTATCTCTACTAGAAATCTCAGGGTAATATAAACGCTTCGGGGAGCCCTCACAAGTAAATCAATACGGGCTACCATGAAGAACACCTAACCGGCTAGAGCTCAAAGAGCTCAAGAGTAAAAGACACAAAGCAAGCCGGCAAGATGGAAACCAAGTGCTCAAGTCGAAGATTGATGCTTCCCACTCTCGAATCTCACTTCCCTAGCTCAAATCTCGCAAGGGAATGAATCTAGGAGCAAAGGGGGAGAGAGAGGGGTGAGTCAATGCTTGGAGAGTGTTTGTCACGAGTTAGGTCAGCAATAAGTGTATGGAGTGAGTGGGTGTCCGTTGAAAAGTGAAGAGGGGAGGCATTTATACTCCCTCAGTCCCGAGGCTGGTCGGTACCACCGACCACCCCTGGCCGGTACCACCGACCAGTTCACAACGGTCGAAAGAAACCAGATCTGACCAAACAAGCAACCACCGTCCTCACGTCGGTACCACCGCGGGCGGTAGTACCGAGGTTATGGCGGTACTACCGCCAGGCCAAATTGGCCGCGAACAGAGAGCATATCACAAAGGGACTCGGTCCCTCGGAAACTACCGCCCAAAGGTCGGTACCTCCGAGGTCGGTGGTACCGAGGTTATGGCGGTACCACCGCCAGGCCATTTTCAACTCAACACAGAGAGCTTCGCGAAACCAAGATACTACCGACCTCGGTCGGTACCACCGCTGGCGGTACTACCGAGGTTATGGCGGTACTACCGCCAAGCCATTTTCAATTCTACACAGGGAGCTCTGCAAACTTGGTTACCACCGGCCTTGGGTCGGTAGCACCGGGGGCGGTACTACCGAGGTAATGGCGGTACTACCGCTAGGCCAAAATCAGCGCGGACAGAGAGCCTTGCAAACTTGGAAACTACCGGCCATGGGTCGGTACCACCGCGGGCGGTAGTACCGAGGTTATGGCGGTACCACCGCTAGGTCAAAAACAAATCTACACAGAGAGGGTTGCAAAACCAGGTTACTACCGACCTTGCGTCGGTACCACCGCGGGCGGTAGTACCGAGGTTATGGCGGTACTACCGCCAGGTCATTTTTGACCAACACAGAGAGGGTGTTTGAGCGCTGCACAGAGAAGCCGTGGTCGGTACCACCGACCACCCATGGTCGGTACCACCGACCATATGAAATTTCCCTCTACGTGTTCGTGATTGTGCGGTGTCTCTCAAGCGAACTAAGGTTAGTCGATTTGAGCACTTTTCTCCACATCTAGCCAACTTACTTTGTGACCCTCTTCATAGTCCGGCTTACCTATAACTCAAGTTTAAAATTAAAATTTTAAACTACCACTTGAGCTAGGCATCTTTATGTCCAAAAGTATCCTACGTGCTTTGTTCACGAGATTTCAACGTTTCAAATCTTTCAAAGGACTAACACCTACATACATGCTTTTATAAACTGGTTAGTCCCTAATTTGATTGTCATTAATTAGCCAAAACCCACATTGGGGGCGAATGCACTTTCAAACTCCCCCTTTTTGGTAATTGATGACAACCAACTTAGGCTTACAATTAGAGATAGAAAGAATTGAAGCTTTTGAATTCCAAAATTTAGTTGAAGCTCCCCCTTAGTGTATGCTTTGGATATGAATTTCAAACCTTGATTAGAAAGCAAGATTGCATACACAAGAACAGGAGCTCCCCCTAAATTTTGCAATCCGTGGGGTGCCTAAGTGTGTGACAACATCAAATATATCAATTTGTGATGCATAAACGGTATGACATGGTGATTCACATAACGATGTAATAAGAAAAGCGAATGACTATTGAAAAAACAAAAGAACTCAAATCACATAGCCATATCGAAAACAACAATCACCATGACAAGAGCATCAATAATGAGGATGAACCAAACCTGAATATAACATTAAGCATAAAAGTTTTACATCCTCAGCATATCACAAATAAAATGTAGCATACCACACTTAGTCTCAAAGATTACCCTCTCTCACAGCTATTACAACAAGATAAGCCTAACACTCCCCCTTTGGCATCAAGTACCAAAGCGGGTAGGCCAAGATAAGCAAAGAATCAATAATAGCTGCAGGAAGATCCATCATGATAAGAGCCCCCGAAGAGAGAGGAATAGACACTCTCTCCAACGTCACCACCAGGGAAGGATGACGGAGCAAAAGAATCAGGTGGTGGTGTAGAGTCGCGAGGGCAAAAGAATCAGCTTTTCGTACCTTGCGGAAACTGTTGACCACTGCTCCTGTCTTAGCTCAACCAGATATCGAGAAGCCGTTTGATGTCTTCTGCGACGCATCGAAAGTTGGGTTAGATTGTGTTCTTATGCAAGAAGGCGGAGTGATTGCTTATGCTTCAGGCCAGTTGAGAAAACATGAAGTTAATTATCCTACGCATGACTTGGAATTAGCTGCTGTGGTACACGCTCTAAAAATATGGAGACATTATCTGCTTGGTAACGTCTGTAACATGTACACGGACCACAAAAGTCTCAAGTATATCTTTACTCAACCTGAACTGAATATGAGGCAGAGAAGATGGCTTGAGTTGATTAAGGATTACAATTTGCAGATACATTATCACCCTGGAAAAGCAAATGTAGTTGCTGATGCTCTGAGTCGGAAGTCGCATTGTAATAACTTGAGGTTACAACCAGAGGACGAGTTTAGTCTCGAACACCCTGTGATCTTGCGTCACATCGAGCTGCAGAGCACCTTAGTTGATCAAATTCTAGAAGGGCAGAAAACAGACAAGGGAATCTATTATATCAAGGAAAAGCTAAGAGCTGCCACTGAACCCGTAAAACATTTCCGAGTTGATGATAAGGGAGTGTTATGGTTTGAAAATCGCTTAGTGGTACCCAAGAATAGGGAACTCAAAAATCAGATCATGGATGAGGCTCATCTTTCTAAATTGTCTATCCATCCCGGGAGCACTAAGATGTATCAAGATTTGTGTCCAAGATTTTGGTGGACCAAAATGAAGAAGGAAATTGCCGCATATGTAGCCAGATGCGACACGTGTTGTCGAGTGAAGGCCATTCACCTGAAGCCAGCCGGAACACTTCAACCTTTATCAATACCTGAATGGAAATGGGAAGAGGTGAGTATGGATTTTATCACCGGTTTGCCTACTACTCAGAAGGGAAATGATTCGATATGGGTAATAGTTGACCGTCTCACCAAGACCGCTCATTTCATACCAGTTAAAACTTGTTATCGAGCACCGGACTATGCAGAGATTTATATCAATCAGATTGTCCGATTGCATGGTATACCCAAAGTCATAGTTTCGGATCGCGGAACACAGTTCACTGCACCATTCTGGGAGAAAATGCAAAAGGAATTAGGTACTAAGTTAATCCATAGTTCAGCTTACCATCCCCAGACGTCAGGGCAAACTGAAAGGGTAAATCAGGTTTTAGAGGATATGTTGAGAGCATGTGTGATATCCGCGAAGGGATCTTGGGAGAAGTGGTTGCCATTAGCAGAATTTGCTTACAACAACAGTTATCAAGAAAGCATTCATATGGCACCTTTCGAAGCTCTGTATGGCAGAAGATGCAGAACACCAGTAAGTTGGGTTGAACCAGGAGAACGTCGTTACTATGGAACTGACTTCGTTAGGGAAGCAGAAGAACAAGTTAGAATAATCCAACAACACATAGCAGCTGCACAGTCTCGACAGAAGAGTTATGCAGACCAGAGAAGAAGGCCGCTTGAATTCGAAGTAGGTGACTATGTGTACTTGAAAGTATCACCCATGAAAGGAGTTAAACGTTTTGGCGTGAAAAGAAAGTTAGCGCCAAGGTTTGTGGGACCCTACAGGATAATGGAAAGGAGGGGAAAAGTGGCTTATCAACTACAGTTACCTGAACATTTGAAGGCTATATTCTCTGTATTCCATGTGTCACAATTAAAGAAATGTCTTCGAGTTCCAGAAGAGGAAGTACAACCGGCCAATATCAAGTTACAATCCGACCTTACTTACCCGGTGAAGCCATATCGAGTACTCGACGAGAAAGAAAGGGTAACTCGCGGAAGAATCTTGAAGCAATATAAAGTATCTTGGAGTGAACAAGACGACCGAGATGCCACTTGGGAAACGGAAGACTATCTAAAGGAAGTATATCCACAGTTTTATAAGGACTGGTTAGTAACTCAAATCTCGGGACGAGATTCCTTTAAGGAGGGGAGGGCTGTAACACCCTAGGTGTTAAGCAACCCTAAGTGCATAACTTGACATCTCATGAGCATAAAGCATCATCATTTCATGTTGCATTCTTTCTTTTGTTAAGTGTCATTTCATGTGACCTTTTGTGATGCTATGCTTGATTGAATGCTTGTGTGTCTTGTTTGTGGAGTGCTTAAGTCTCCTTAGTAGTTGAACCTTGTTGAGGAGTCAAAATGAAGCTAGGTTTATGTTGGTCATGTTGGCTAACCAAGTCTCTAACCCTAGTTGCCTTAATAGAGCCCTAGGAGTCCTTTTGTTTGACTAACTAAGACCTTCTTGATAGAAGCTTCGCATGGCTATGAGCCCTTAACCAAAAGTGTGTAAAATTTAGAGTAGAACAAAAGTTGTTTAAGGCCCAACTCATGAAAATGAGTTTAACAAGGTGTTTTGGGACCCACAAGGCAGATTTGAGGGAGTTTAGACTTAGAAAATTCTTTAAGTCCTAACTGCCCAAAACAGTTTCATCTAGCCATCTTTGAAGCTTTCTCTGGAGCAATCTAGGCCGAACCAAAGATCAATCTTGTAACCAAAGTGGTAGTCGGTATGTAGCTCTAAGCAATGGAGCAAGTGGTTTAGCTTTTCATCAAATGGATTAGGAGTTAATCGCGCTCAAAGTCTGGCCGTCAGTCGGCCTGATGGCACTGAATCGGGCCAGGCCGTGCCGTGCCGGCGCGCGCGCGCGGCGTCGTGGCCGACAGCGCCAGGACGTTGCCGCCGCGTGGCGCTCGACGGCCGGCCAAGCCAGCGTCCGCGCGCGGCGTGGCAAACGGCAAGGCCAGCTCCGCCTCGCCTGTCTGAACTCCTCCCTCCATTCTGTTCCCCGCGCTCGCGCCTCTCTCTCGCTCTCTGCTCTCGCCGGCGTTCGAGCGGGAAAAGGGGAGAAAGCAAGGCGCCGCCGCCGTTCGCCGCCGTTCCGCCACCGCACCATACATCCAACCACCCACCAAGCTTCGCCGTGAGCTCCCACCCCTTGTGCTATCCTTAGCGCTCTATGAGAGACCGTAGGCAAGCCCCGGGATGAGCCGCCGCCACGGTCGCCATGACCGCCGAGCTCGGAACACCGTGGCCGACCTCCGTCTCGTGGTTGCGTGTTGCCCTAGTGCGTGTTTAGGGGTCAGTGAGGTCCAAGGAGGAGTTGGAGGGTGATGGTTTAGTCAATTAGGGTTAAGAGCCCGCGGAACGCCGCCGTCCGCCATGACCGCCATGGCCGGCGCGCTCGGTCCGCCGTGGCCAACCCTCTTCCCGAGCTCAACCATCCGCCCTAGCTAGCGTTCGCGAATTGCCGAGGCTCGTAGAAGGTGTTGGAGGTGTCGGTTAAGCCGATTAGGGTTTGGTTGTGTTAGTACGCCGCCGTCCGCCGCTCGCCATGGTCGCCGGAGATGGTACGACCGTGGTCGCAGGTGCTCGGAACCGAAGCCCTGGCTTCTGAGCCTCGGGTTAGGTTTACGAAGGTCGCCAGAGTAGGATTCGGGAGTCCGTTTAGCTCGTCATGGTCGGAGTCGGCCGGCGTAGCTCGCCCGCGCCGCCGTGTCCGCCATCGTCGACGGCGAGCTCTATCCGAGCAAGCGCCGGGCTAGGTAGGGGTACCGTTGGGTGCGGAAGGAGAAGGGGAGTCCATCGGTAGGGTTAGCTTCGCCGGAAAGTTCGCCGCCGGCGAGCTACGGCATGGTCAACCTCCTCCCCTGTTTGCTGTGTATGACGAGTGGGGTCAGTTTGACCCGAGGGCCCGCGCGTCAGTGAGTCTAGCTCCGTCTGTGTGCACTGGTTTGGGTGCACGTAGCAATTTAGGTTTGAATGTTTTTCAGGTTTTTGTTAATTAGTTTCCAGAAATTGTGTATTGCTTGTTTAATTCATATCTTGTGAAATATAAATGCTAAAAAGGTGAAACAAGTTTTGTTAGGTTTGTTATGTTGAGGTCTATGCATGAAAAATATAATATGTCCAGTTTGTGGTGATTTTCTGTGTAGTTATATTTAATTCATGTTTAGGCTGAAATCTTGTTAAATGCATAGTAAATTGTATGTGTCTCAGAAAAATGTGATTCTTGTTTTGTTAGGTTTGTGTTGAGGACTAGTTTCTGGGAAAAATGTAAAATGAGGTTACTCTGTGAAATAATTTGGCAGTAGTAATTAAAATGATTAAATGCTGTTTTCTTGTTTATTTTGTAGTAATTAAAATATGAAGAGTATGGACTTGGTAATTTTTACTGACTGCTCTTGTGCTAAGAAGTTCAGAAGAAAATTATGAAATTTGTTGTTTGACACTTTGTGCTAAGGTGTGTAGTTCAAAGCACCTTTTCATGATAGAATTTGTCTTTTTCTTAGGGGGTAGAGTCTAAGTCCAAATGGGGTGAAATTTGGACAGAGGATTAGATTAAGTGTTCTTAATCTCTAGTAATTTTTATAGATTTTTATGAAGCTGTCTAGAATGGGTTACTGTTATAGGCCTGTTTAACTAGATTTAATTCTACAAATAATTAGAGGGTAATGAACCCGTTAAGCAAACTTTGATGTGGTGACAACAAGACTTAGTAAGTAGCATGTTAGATTAAGTAAGTGAGTAGCAGTAGATGACATGTGCTTATCTCCTGAATTGTTACTTCGTGTTGCATCACCATGCATCCCATGTGCATTCATGTTATTCATTCATGTACCGCATCATGCAGGGTCGGTAGTGGAAGCCCAAGACACGCCGGAGGAGCAGCGTCGGGAGGAGACACCCGAGGAGAGGATCCCGGAAGAAGACGCTGAAGACCTGCCGGAGTGCCGTGATCACCGCCCCGCCGACTTCGAGCGAGGCAAGCCCCGGAGCATTTTTCTCCTACGGTTTGCAAATTACCGTTTACAAGTAACCTGATATGATTGTTGCATTAGGTTATAGGAGTTGTGTGATACCGTTGCTGCATTGATTAATTATCCTTGTCCACCTGCAAATATTATCTTGTGATCCCTGTTAGGTCTAGGCTCGATTACATGCTTAGCCCTGCTTAGACCGGTAAAAGTCGGGTGATTTCCTGTCTCCCGCATATAGGTGGATACTGATCATGTTTAGCCATGTGCTATCGTGGAATATAACCATGTGATAATTAATTTGAGACCGGGCGGGATGTAGGAGCAGCAGGACATGGGTTCTGTGTGCTAGTAGTCTCCCGTCTGTGTCGATTAGGAACCGACGAAGGCACACCTCAGTCATTTTGAACGCGTCAATCACTTAACGGAGCAGGTGCGGGTACCTCCCGTGAAGCCGAGTAAGGTGTTTCGAGCCGGTGACGGAGACGTTGACGCCTAACACCCAGGGCCTTATATGTACCGTGGGCAACTATTCTGATCGACCTGGCATGGTCCGAGGGCAGGTAGGGCCTGATCGACCTGGCATGACCGTGGGCAGTTAATAGCTTGAGCGACCTGGCATTGAGATAACCCCCGGTGTAGAAGGGTCCATGGCCGTCCCGCGATTTGGGTTCTCGAACCTCCTGAGTGGTCGCCAACGGCCACCTGGCAGGGTGTGTCGGGCGAGTGTGCGACATTTTATCCCCAGCTGGTAGGAATCGATTATAATCGCCATCGCTCCTGGTTAGTGAGTAACTTGACTGAGCATGTGTTACCGTAGTAATATATGGAATTAATGATGGTTATGGTTGGTGAATCTGAAAGGCTATTGATGAAATAGTCACTCTCGCTTGAATAAGTAGTCAAGTGTTTGCTCTAGATCAGGTGCAAATCTAGATAATCAGGCTGATTACATAAAAATGACTGCTAATACTCTAATGATGATTATTTAATAATAAAATGCTTTTATGCAAAAAGGTAAGTGTGGCCAACCCCGATATAGCCTTGCATACTCCTTGGTGTCAATTATTTCTGGTTTATGACGGGTAAGTCTAGCTGAGTACCTTCTCGTACTCAGGGTTTTATCCCTTGTTGTTGCAGATGGGCAATGCTTCTTCGGCTATTGCGAGAACTGTCTGTATCCCGTCGAGGGCAGTGACTAGACCATGGGCATGGTCAATCCTTATCTTCCCTGATGCTTTTGCGGACGGATCAGACATATGGCACCGTATTGTGAACTAAGGACTTGTGTTTCAAAAACTATGTTGCTTCCGCTTTGAATTCAAAACTATGGTTTGTAATAACTATCGAACTCCGATGTATTTGAACTATGTGCGAACTGAATGTACCTTGTGGGCATGTACGCTAATCTATTACGATCTTGGTTAAAGTTGAATGACTTGAAATCCTTCGAGATTTCCGGACTACCGGGTTTGTACGAGCTTAAGTACTTGTAATCTCTGTGAAAGCAGCGATTCGGTGCTTAATCTGGTGCAAATTGGTCGGTTCTGTCACACACATCCACTCAAAGATCTTGCCAAGGGCGGAGCGAAGACCGCCACTTCTATGCCTCTCACGACGCGGAGGAGGAGCGGTAGCATGGGGAACATCTCCACCACCCGGCTGAGCCTCGCCAGGCGCTGCTGCATCTGCTGGGACCTCACCACCTTCATCAACTTTTTCTTTGTCCTTGGAAGGAGCCGAGGTGAACTTGCGAACACTGTACTCCTTCATGGTGCGATCATACTCGAAGGTGGCGCCAACCACATGCTCAATGATATGCATAAGATATGGAGCATATGGCAGGGCCTTGTGAGGATCATTGTATATATCAGAGATCTTCTGCCAAAGAAAGTGAGAGATGCTAAACCGTCCATCTGGCAGAGCAAAGCGGACTAGGACCTTGGCAGCATCATCTCTCAAGTTATCTTGATCTCCAATTTTGGGATCCAGAGTCAGGCGCATGATGTTGTTGAGGACGTAGTAAGCGGGCTTCAGGCCAGGGACCTTGAAGGTCGCCACTGCACCATCCAAATAGACACCTGAGCTCTGCAACTGCTCTAAGTACATACCCCCTCCATACATCTCTGAAAGACGAGGGGCATCTCTGTCCACATGATCGAAGCCCAACAACCGAGCAAATGTGACGAAGGCACATCTGTAGTGGACCCCTTGGGTCATCCAATGCAGCACGCGAGCTTCCTGATCAATGAACAAAGTTGCCCAGAACTGGCAAAGAATCTCCTGGTTGAAGCTGCGCTCGCCAGAGATCAGCCCCAAAAGTCTCCACTCCTCTAACCTCTGCACCAGGTCCTGAATGTCCTCAGAATCTTTGTCGGTCAGAGAGGAGAGAACCAGTCTCTTATGAGCAAAAAGAGGAGGATGTCCCTTAGCACAGAAACCCTTCCAGCACACTGTCACATAGAAATCTTGCCGGAACCTGGACCAGAACCTCCTATCCACAGAAGCATCTCTAACAAACAGATAGGGGTTCTCCTCACGCTGCCTCCTCATCAAGCTACCCCGCTTTCTATCAGAGTAATCCATGGGATTTCCAAGAAGAGCGGGAGGGATGGTGGACATGACAGCTTCGGCTTCAGGGTGCATGTCAAAAGCCCGGTTGATTAGCATCAACCCTGAAGTCCGAGGGGATGCCGGTCCAACTTCAGGATCGATGGAGCGACCCTCACGATCGAGACCAGCACAAGGCACTTGTAACACCTCCGGTGTTTAATATGTAATTAACCTGACATGTCATCATCTTTAGTCATTAATCATTCTTGCCATGCATTGATGTTTGCCTAATGCTTGTTTTGCATTTACCTTTTTCTGAGGTGACCTGTGTAGTGATCTCTTTTTCAAAAACCCTAAAGGCCCAAATCTTCCTTTAAGGGCAAACTGGTAATTTCACCTCCGTGTCTAGCCTTATGTAAATCTTGTTCAGTTGAGTGTCTAGATGCCTTGTTGTGTTGATCAAAGTTAAAAATCAGAAATAGAATTTAAATTCCTTTTGAAAACCGTGATTTCCAAACCCTGGTTTTTACCCCTCTTTTATTAATTTAAAAACTATTCAAAATTTGAAGTTGGTTCTTTTAGCAAAGTTGTAGATCTTGTCAAGAGGAACAACTTTGGTGTTTACAGATTTTTAAGTTTCAATTCAAAATCAGAAGTAATTTCAAATTCTTTCAAACTGCAATTTTGTCCCTTTTTCGGTTTTCAAAATTATCTCAAAAACTTTTGAGTTTCAGAAAAAAGTTTATATTAGCAAAGTTGTAGATCTCAAAATTTTAAGCAACTTTGGTGTTTTGAGTTTTCTTTGTGTAGTAATATTTGGGAGTAATTTCAAAAGTTCAGAAAGGGGAAGTTTTGGAATAAATGTCGTCACTGTGCACGAGCTTTAAAGCCAGGGGGCCCCGGCCACCGGCAAGGCCGCCGCGCCGCGCGCGAGCCTCGCCGCCCATGCCGAGCCCGGCTGACCCGCGCCCGTGCCGCGCGCGGCCAAGCACTGGCGCTCGTTTTCCTCTCGGCCCCTACCTACGCCTGCCTTCGCCGTTCCCTACCCTACCTCCTTTAATGTCGCCCGAACGCTCTCACCCCTCGCCCGGACCCCTTCCCAGCTCCGTCCCGCAGCTATAAAAGCCGTCGAGCTCCGCCATTCCTCCGTCATCGGCGAGCTCCGTGAACCCGAGCCACCGAGCCTCCCCAGAGCCAGCCGCGCCCGCCACTGCCTTCGCCTTGAGCTTCTCCATCTTCCTGAACAACCAATTTCACCCCTCCGCCCCTCCTTTCGCTGGCGCGAACGGTTCTTCCTCAACTCCGGCGAAGGGCCTCGCCTCGGTAAGGAGAGAAATTCGCCGCCGTGCGTGTTCCTCCCATCCCTCCGGCCCCTGCCCTTTCTTCCTCACCTCAGCGCGCTCCTAACCGCTCCTCGGCGATCTCTTTTGGTGGACAGACCCGCCGGTACGCCGCTCGCCGCCGAGAGAGCTCCGCCGAAGCACCGCCAACGTCGAGCTCACTCCTTCGACCCTTGTTCCGCCCCGCCGAGCCCTGCCTCCGACCCGTGGTAAGCACTCAAAGCCCCTCCGGCCTCTGCTTTCACGACGTAAAGCTCGAGCCAGGCCTCGAGCGGATGCACGTTCACCGTTAGCTCGAGCCAGGTCTCGAGCACACGTTTCCCGTCTCGCTCGAGCCAGGCCTCGAGCGGACACACTCACCACTTCGCTCGAGCCAGGCCTCGAGCGAACACACACCCTCACCGTCTCGCCCGAGCCAGGCCTCGAGCGGACTCACACACCCTCACCACTTCACCGAGCCTAGCCTCGAGCAAGCGTGCACCCTCCGCTTCGCCCGAGCCAAGCCTCGAACGAACCCGCGTTTCCGTCTCGCCCGAGCCTCCCAGCCAGGCCTCGGACGGACGATTGTTTCCATCTCACCCGAGACTCTCAGCCAGGCCTCAGACGGACGATTGTTTCCGTCTCGCCCGAGCCTCCCAGCCAGGCCTCGGACGGACGATTGTTTCCGTCTCGCCCGAGCCTCCCAGCCAGGCCTCGGACGGATGATTGTTTCCGTCTCGCCCGAGCCTCCCAGCCAGGCCTCGGACGAAGCGATCGTTTTCCGTTTCGCCCGAGCATCGAGCCAGGCCTCGAGCCTCGAGCAAACACGCGTTCACCTTTTCGCCCGAGCCCTGCGAAGAAGGAGCACAGTGCTCTTTTCTTTTTCTGAAAGATGTGAATAGTGTTCCTTTTTCATCTTTTTGTGTGATTTTCTGTGTTGCTCCAAAAATTCTGAAAATTTGATGGTAGACTCTTTAAACCTTGAAGTATTTTATAAAAATATAAAACTTGACTTTTCTGCAAGAATTTGAAAATGAAAAATCTCCCTTTTAATTAAGAAATGAATGGTTTTAGATTTTTAGAAAGTCATGTGTAGCTCCTAAAATCATGAGATAAATTTTTATGTGCTAGTTATGGCATGTTTAGTCTCTGGTGAAATTTTGAGGCCTTTTGGAGCAAGTTGATTTTTGGGTTTTTATTTAAATTGTTAAATAGTACCTTTTGTTAATTAAATGTTTGATTTTTGTTAAGCACCTTAATGATCTCCAAAATTTATGAAATTTGTTTTGACATCTATTTATACCATAATGAACCTATGAGATTAATTGGGTAAATTTTGGAGCAACTGCGTAAAATGACCTTTTTTATATAATTAGGAAAAATAGAAAAATCTAGTAGAGTTCATGTTGTATGCCCTGTGAGTGACTTTTGGGATTGTTTGTTGTTCATAGACCCCCACCCATTTGGTCTATGATGTTTGTGATGCCATGCTTGTTTTGTGTTTAGGTCGGATAAATGATGCTTAATAGGTTGATTAATTTTGCTTAAAGATCAAGATAAGTAACTTTGTGTCTGTTCTAGAAGTTAATTACACGATAGAAAGTTGTGCTCTAGAATCAGTAGGTTTTGTCCTATGCTGTTTTGTTCATGTCAGCATCCTCATAAGCATACATCATTGCATACGTATAGTGACCGAAGGAGAGAATGTCAAAGTTGAAACAGCCGCTGACGGACCTACCCCTGAGGCGACCCCGAACTCCGACGCCTGCACTGCCGACCCCGAGCCTGTCCTCTTTGCTGTTCAAGGCAAGCCCCGGTGCATTTTAACCCTACCTCGCTTTTACAAAAGTTTTCTTAAAATGCTTTTGAGTTAAACTACTGCATTAGGTTATAGGAGTTGTGTGATAACCTATTACCTGCATTGTTTACCTCCACCAGAAGATCCACCTGCCCTGTTTTAAAAACTATTTGCAAAATGCTTAGTGATGCTATACAATAGATTTGCAATAAAAATGCCAATTTCAAAAGTGTGATCACTGAGATGAATCATATCAAGGGATTTGGTTATACTTCCCGTTCAATGACTGCTTGCCTAGCTAGCATGTGGTCATTGTCGAGAAGGGGTTGTCCGAGCGTACGGTGCCGTCATGTTGTAGTCCGGGACTCAACAGTTGACACCGGCCGGGACAGGGTTGAAAAACCGACAGAACCTATACTCTTGGGTTTGAGTCCCGAGGTGCTTGTTGTTGGCGGAAAAATTTAGGGACCATCCGTATGGGGGCCTGCTGGCCAAGACTTGCAACTATTCACATACTTCGGAAAGCTCTGGCTCCGAGGAATCCTTTATTGGACCGACAACCGCGCACTGGGAGTGGAGAGATGGCGGAAGTAGCATGTACCCACGTGGTCGTCGTACGTGGATAGGAGTGGTGTACTGTACTTCCGGGTGGCGTAGGACCGGGCCCAATCTTGGAGGAATCGTGGTAGACGAGTTGGCATATGCAAGCTTGGGTGCTACATATGCAGTGTGGATAGGGATCCTCAGCTGAGTATTATTTATCCGGATTAACGTTGCTCCTCGGTTATGGAGACTTGGTCACTGACTGTCAACGGAGAGTGGTTCTCAACTAGGTATGTTTTTGAAAGGTAAAATGAATCATGAACGATGAAGAATTGAGAAATACTGGAATCTTTTCAAAAATAAAACAAGGATTTCAAAATGCTTTTTCTGCAAAAAACTTGATCTTGCTTAAGCCTTACCTTGACTACCTAAGCCTCTCATTCCTGAGTCTTCTCCCTTTTTCTTTAGTCGGGTAAGTCTTGTTGAGTACCCCCGTACTCAGGGTTTGTTAACCCCTGTTGCAGGTTTCTATAGGTGATGTTGATCATGATCATGTCAGTGGGCTTGACGTGATCTGGTTGTTCTTCTTCCCCAACTTAGGTACTCCGCCTAAGTGTGGCTCTGTAATACTATTCTACTTCCACAACACCAGTTATGTTCATGTAAAAGTGACTTATTCATGTTTTATAAAGGTTATCTATCTTGCTTCCGCACTCCGATGGTATTTTGTATCAACTGTTGTAATGTTGTAATTATTCCAACCTTCATGATGATGGTCCTGTGGTTCGTGGATAATTCGGGGTTCCCTCGGGGACACCCGACAGATCTTTCCTGTGATGTGGTACATGTGCACAGTCATTAGAGCTCAGGGAGACGGTGACGAGTGCGGGTGGGCCACATTACCGGGAGGTTCTGCCACAGCACTCCTCCCACAATGACGATGTGCAGGCGTCCAGCCGAACCAGCGACAGGGGGCGGAGAAGGCTGAGGAGGCGGAGGAGACGAAGGAGCAGCATGCCCACTGCCACGGGCATGACCGCTCCCGCTCCCTCTTGCGCTATCCACGCTCCGACGGCCCGTGTGGCCCGCGGACGAGCGTCCGCGGACCTGACGAGAGGAGTCATCCATACTCCCAGACCGAACACGGCGCCCGGGATTGCGACACAGCGGCACCCCTTGCACATGACCACCTTGCTCCAAGGCGGCATACTCCTCATCATCATCACTAGGGGAACAAGCACGAGAGGGCCTCCGGCTCATCTAGACAAAGATAGCATAGACCAACATGAGACAAAGATGATGGAAAGATTACTTCAGCGGATGTAGCAAATAAGACGATCGAAATCGGGAAGGAGAACGGCTCGCTGCGCGCGGGCGGTACTACCGACCCCTGGGGGCGGTACTACCGACCGCACAACAGCGTGCGGTTTCCTTCAATCCAATCTACCAAATTGCTATGAACTTGCGAACCATACATCCTAGAAGCATCTTCATACTAGATAGAACAATCTTACCAAAGGAATCGACCTAGAACAAAGTACATTGAGAGATCGGGCATGAACACCCTAGTACCTTGCTACTCGTGAAGAAGAGGTCGAAATCCAATGAAGGAGGAAACTTCGGGCTTCAAGAACACCACCACGACGATCTCCAACCTTCAAAGCGCCTTTCCACCGAAGGGATTTGGATTTGGGTGGAGGAGGAGGGAGATCGAGGAGGATGAACGGAGCGACGGCGCACGTGCTCGGGCGGCGGCTGAAGGAGGCAGGAGGCGGGCGGTCAAAACGGATTGACTAGGGTTAGAAAAGATTCACCGCGCCCCTTTTTTATACTCGGGTCAAACCCTTTCGGTGGTACCGCCCATAGGGCCGGTACTACCGACGTCGGTACTACCGCCCTATGGCGGTACCACCGACAGCACAAAAACAGAGAGGACAGAGAGAGATTTCAAGAGAGCCTTGTGTGGTATACTATACATACTTCAAACATGTCCAGATTTCATATAACCAATACATAGCCATGGACATAAGTGAAGTATGCAAAATAGATTTTGAAATCACACATAATAGTTTGTCAAACCATTTATCTAGGTCTCTAGGTGAAAACAAATATGTGCAAGACATCAAGCCACGTTACGAGAATCAATGATATTTAGTTCACTCCTCAAAGCACAAAATCTTGACTCATCTAAAGGCTTTGTGAAGATATCGGCTAGTTGTTTTTCGGTGCTCACATGGCGTATTGCGATATCTCCTTTGGCTTCATGGTCTCTCAAGAAATGGTGTCGGATGTCTATGTGTTTTGTGCGAGAGTGGTTTACGGGATTGTTTGCTAGTTTGATAGCACTCTCATTGTCACACAAAAGTGGAATTTTGGTTTCCTCACATCCGAAGTCCTTTAGTGTTTGCTTCATCCAAAGTAGTTGAGCACAGCAAGCGCCGGCCGCCACATACTCGGCTTCGGCGGTGGATAGGGCAACACTATTTTGTTTCTTAGAACTCCATGACACCAAAGACCTCCCAATAAATTGGCAAGTCCCGGTAGTGCTCTTTCGGTCTACCTTGCAACCGGCATAGTCCGAATCGGAATAGCCAAGTAGATCGAAAGTGGAGCCCTTGGGATACCACAAGCCAAGATTCGGAGTGTGCACTAAGTATCAAAAAATTCTCTTAACGACCATAATATGACATTCTTTCGGATTAGCTTGAAACCTTGCACACATGCACACACTAAGCATAATATCGGGCCTAGATGCACAAAGGTAAAGTAATGAACCGATCATAGAGCGATATACCTTTTGGTCCACTGACTTACCATCCACATTTAGATCAAGATGTCCATTGGTAGGCATAGGTGTCTTGATGGGTTTGGCCTTGTCCATCTCAAACTTCTTTAGCATGTCTCTTGTATACTTGGTTTGACTGATGAACGTGCCATCCTTGAGTTGCTTGATTTGGAATCCAAGAAAGTACTTCAACTCACCCATCATGGACATCTCGAACCTTTTGGTCATGATCCTACTAAATTCCTCACAAAAGGCAACATTAGTACTACCAAATATTATGTCATCGACATATATTTGGCACACAAAGATATCATTATCAACTTTGCGAGTAAATAAAGTCGCATCGGCCCTTCCTATCTCAAAACCCTTTTTGAGTAGGAAGTCCTTAAGACAATCATACCAAGCTCTAGGGGCTTGTTTAAGCCCATAGAGCGCCTTGTCGAGCTTGTAGACGTGGTTGGGAAACTTTGGGTCCTCAAAACCCGGTGGTTGCTCCACATAGACCAATTCGGAGAGGGGGCTGTTGAGGAATGCACTTTTCACATCCATTTGGTATAGCTTGAAATCATGGTGAGTAGCAAAGGCAAGTAATATACGAATTGACTCGAGCCTAGCTACAGGTGCATAGGTTTCCCCGAAATCCAAACCTTCGATTTGAGTGAAACCTTGAGCCACCAACCGTGCTTTGTTCCTTGTCACCACGCCATGCTCGTCTTGCTTGTTGCGGAAGACCCATTTGGTTCCTATCACATTTTGCTTGGGCCTTTCCACCAAGGACCGGACTTCATTCCTGGTGAAGTTGTTCAGCTCTTCTTGCATAGCCATCACCCAGTCCGGATCGTCAAGTGCTTCTTCCACCCTAAGAGGTTCCAAAGAGGAGACAAACAAGTAATGTTCACAAAAATTTGCTAAACGAGAATGTGTCGTTACCCCACACCGTATGCTCCCCAATATGTTGTCAACGGGATGATCCCGTTGAACTGTATGATGAACTCTTGGATGTGGCACAAGTGATCTTCGTTGGATGGGTCCATCTTCATCATCTTCATCATATGCATTGATGTCCCCATCTTCTTGTCGGACTTCATGTTGAGCTTGTGTTTGATCATCAACTTGATGTATCACTTGAACATCACCCACACTACCACCATTCGGAGTTGCGGAAGCTTCATCATGCGCATTTGGATGCACATGATGGATATGAGAATCTTGTGGAGTGTGTGATGGTTCATCTTCATCATCTTGTATTTCAACGGGCCTCACATTGTGACACCCTAGTGTCAAGCACTGCATTAAGGCACTGCATTTAGCTACTAAAGAAACATAAGCAATGCATTGCATCATTTCATGAGCATGAGAGTGTTTTGTCTTTTGTTTATTTAATTGGATTTGGATTTCTATTGGACTTGGTTGTTTGAGTGGATTTCTGTTTTGGCAAAGAGTTTTATAAAATAGAGAATATTGAGTAGAGTGCTTTTCATGTTGGAGTTTTGACCTAGTTCAGATTAGTTTGTAAATAAAAATAAGTCAAACAAAATGGTTTATACTTTAAAATTGGCTTTGTTTATGTGGAGGATTTAAAAATGGTTTTCAGAAAAAGTGTCCTATATGAAAGTTGTAGAGAAAATTATTTCGAGAAACTTTTATATTCGGGTCAAAACCTAGTTTGGAGTTTTTGAAACTGTTTTTGAGTGGTCAAAGTTTGAAAAGAATTTGGAAAAAGAAAAAGGAAAACGATTCCTTCCACGCCCCACCTTTCGGCCCAACTCGCGCGCGCCGGCCCAGCTCGCCCGCTCGCGTGCGCCGGCCTGCTCCCGCGTTCGCCCGCGCACCCCGCGCCGCTCGCCAGCGCTCGCCCGCGTGCCGTGTGCGCCGCGCGCTGCTGCCGCTGACATGCCGCGCCGTACGTCGGCCGCAACCGCCACGTGGCCGCCGCAATTCTGCCGAGGATCTTCGCCGGCCACTCCTCGCTCGATCCTCTCTCACCCGAGCACGCAAGCTATCTCCCCCGGCCACTCTCCGCTCGCCTCGCCTGCCGCACCCGCTCGCCGTGCACGGCATCACCGCGCTGCCTCGCCGACCGCGCCGCCGTGGCCCCGCCACGACCACCGGTCAAGCCGATCAAAACCCCGAGCACCTCTTCACTCCCTCGCTCTCCCGCACACACTCTCCCAATCTCGCTCGCACTCTCCTCCCCTCGCCACCAAGCCAGAGCAAGCGCTCGGCTCGCTCTCGCCGCGACCTCCACCGCAACCTTCCCTCTCCGTTCTGACCTCGTCGGAGCACCTCCTTTCGATTCCCTCCGTACACCGCTCCGCCTACACCGTGCACACGCCGTGCGCACGTTGTCGTCCCCGACCGAGCCCCTTCGCCGCCGGAGGACGAAGCGCCTCTTTCGGTCCGTCAATCGCCACCGCCGAGCCGCAACGCCGTTCTTCCCCAACCCGAGCTCCACCGACTCTTCTTCTTCATCTTCGAGCTTCACCAAGCCAAGGCAAGGTGAGAACACCACCTAGCTTCAACGCTACCGCTCTCTCCCACATCTTCTTCCCCGGCCGAACGCCATGGCCGCCCGCCGCGGACCTCGCTCGTGTCCAAGCTCCTCTGGAGCCACCCGAGCCAAACCAACCCCGTAGCTTTGCTCCTTAGGGTTCTCTCGAGCTTTTGCCTCCTCCAATTTCTCCGGCCGCCGCCGGAAACGGCGTAGCCGCGCGTTGCCGCCATCACCGTGCGCCGCCACTCGCCGCCGGCATGCTCCGGCCGTGCGCTAGCCAAACCACCTACACCACTCGATGCGCCTCGTCGAGACGAGTTCGCAAGCCTAGCTTACCCGCCGGCGACCTCACCGTCGGCGAGGAATCGACGGTCAAACCTCTCCCCTGTTTCCGTCTCGCCCGAGCCCTCGAGCCAGGCCTCGGACGGGCGTGTGTGTTTCTGTCTCGCCCGAGCCCTCGAGCCAGGCCTCGGACGGGCGTGTGTGTTTCCGTCTCGCCCGAGCCCTCGAGCCAGGCCTCGGACGGGCGTGTGTTTTTCCGTCTCGCCCGAGCCCTCGAGCCAGGCCTCGGACGGGCGTGTGTTTTTCCGTCTCGCCCGGACCCTCGAGCCAGGCCTCGGACGGGCGTTTGTTGTCCGTCTCGACCGAGCCCTCGAGCCAGGCCTCGGACGGGCGTGTGTTTTTCCGTCTCGCCCGAGCCCTCGAGCCAGGCCTCGGACGGGCGTTTGTTGTCCGCCTCGCCCGAGCCTTCGCGCCAGGCCTCGAGCGAACCCTCGGGCGCTGTCTCGTTCGAGCCGGGCCTCGAGCGAGCACACCTATTCCGTACGCCGAGTGTTTTCCAGAAAACATTTTCCAAAATGTTTTTCTATTTTCCCGTAAATGCTTGTTTATTTTGTAGATCCTGTTTTGTTAGTCCAAATGGAGTGCTTTCAGTTTTGCTAGTTTGTTTATGAGTAGATCTACCCTGGAAAAATATAAAAGTATTTTTGGTAGGAGTTAATTTTACTGTTTTCTTTTATTTCAGTTTATATGCTTTTGCTAAGATAAATGATTATATATGTTTTCTGGTTGAGATAATTCCTGTAAAATTTTGTGTAAGTTTATTATCTTGTTTTATACATGTGAAAAATATATAATGCACTATTTATGTAGAAAAAGTTTCTGTTTTGGTAAAAAGTCCTTTTTGGCTGATTTCTTTGAATAAAGGTTAAGGTGTTTTATATGTCGAGATAAAATGTGGGAAAATTTGTACAGTCTCTGTTTATAAGGTTCAAGCTAAGAAAAATTAAACCATGACCTGTTGTGTGGAGAAATCTGAAGTTGCTTTACAAAGATGCTTTTCTGTGTTTTCCTTTGAAAATTCATGTAAGAAATAATATAATGTTTCTGTTCATGGGACTTTCTTAATAAGCATAAAATATGAAATAGAATCTGGAAAAAATATGAAATAGAGTGGTGCACCCTTTTACAGTAGAGTTGTAGTTCAAAGTACCTTTTTGGGCAGTTGCTTGTTATTTTTATATCTGCAGTTCTGTATTTTATTTTTGGCTGAAATTTGTTCAGTGGAGTCCAGCAACTGTTGTTTGCCTTCTGGAATTTTCGTGGATTTTTCTGAGTCCAGAAAAGTGCACTTGCAGTTCAAACCTAAGTTTCTTTTGATTTATTAAATGAGAAATAGGTGAATAAAAGGATTTTGTTTTATGAATTAAATGAGTATTTACCTCAATGGTTCAACAAGTTGGTTTTGTTGGTTTGCAAGAAATGCTCTTTCTCATACCACACATCTCGCACCCCGCATTTAAATATTTATTATTCGTCGCATGCAATAGGATCGACACTCCCGGAACCCGATCAGGAGCTAGAGGCAAACGCCGAGGAGCAGATCCCGGAGCTCCAGCAAGCCGAGGAAGTCGACCCCGCCAGCGACACTAACTTGCCCGAGTGCCCCTCCCACGAGGCCTCGGTCTTCACTCAAGGCAAGCCCCGGAGCATTCTAAGTCTCCCAGTATTTACAATTAAAATTACTTGAGTCCTTTTATATTGTGATGCATTAGGTCTAGGAGTTGAATGAATCCTATTTGCTGCATTACCATTCCTTGATGATTGATTAATATCTACCTTGTTATCCTGTTATTGATTTACAATGTAGAATTGCTTAGCCTGCTTAATAAAAATAGTAGTTAAGGATGTCTCCGTAATACCCTGATGGGTAGTTACCGGATCACGGTTGGCTATATTTGCTATCGTGGAAAAGAACCTGAGTAGTAATGAAATACGGTCAACTGGAAGGCAAGGCACAAGTTTGGAAACTTGGGGCAGTCCGTCCGTTGGATCGTGTAGGTTTGTATCGATGTTGGCCCTCGTTCATTTTTGAACGCGCCCTTTTACTTAGGGATATGTCGGTGCCGTAATCATCGACCCCAAAGCCGGTTAGAAGCTGTTCGGGCCGGTCTCAACCCGTGTCGTGCCCTCTAGTATGGAAATTGCGATCTGCCGCGTGAGGCCATCGCCAGGTTCCAATTGGGCGGTCCGTGCTTGAACCGCGGCGATTACCACCACGAACAAGCGTCGAGCGGTTGCCCAATGCGTGGACCCGACGGGGAAAGTGTGGGCTGGTATTAAAGGTCTTTCACCAGCTGGTTTGGAATTCGATTCGAGTCGCCGTCTCCCTCGGTTAGTGGGAAACTATGGCGAGCTTCACCACGATACTTCATGTGATATCTAAAGGTTCAACTAAAATGTGGACAAGTCAACTGGATATGGTTATATTATTTATCTGCTAGACTCAAGTGTGTGCAATAGTTCAGGTGCAAACCTAGAAGAAGGAATAGGTATAAAAGATGACAGCTCATTAACTTCCTAATACTTCGCTTATCTTAAATTGAGCTTTTCGCGAATTCAAGATCCCAGCTCCACCCAAAAAGGCCTTGCATGTCCTTGGTGTCTTTATTTTCAGTTGGACGGGTAAGTCTAGCTGAGTACATTCCAGTACTCAGGGTTTATCCCGTTTGTTGCAGATGGTCAGGTCTACTTCGGCTATTGTAAGCACTGCCTCTACCCAGTGGAAGGTGATGAGGAGTAAGCCCAGGGCAGGGTCGTCCAGAAGCTTTCCCCTTTTCTTTTGCTGGACCAAGACTACTAGTGGCACATTATCTTAAAAAGGGAGGAGTGAGTTGTGTCGAGTGGATTTATCAAAACAATGTTTTATTTGGACCACATGTGTGGTGGTCGTGCTTTAAACTATTTCAGCTTCCGCACTTTTAAACTCGGTATTGTAATAACTCCGTTCTAAATTCGCACTCTGATATTTTAAATTCAGTTTCGTTTTCGTTATGATGTATCTTTACGAATGTAATCCTTGAACGATGCGATCCTGTATGATGTATGGTGTTAGAAATCCTTTGAGATTTCCGGACTACCGGGGTTGTATGGGTTCAAGTATCAGTCGAAGTCAGACGGATTTGGCTAAGATAATACTTGAGCTCTTATAATCAGGACGGTTCCGCCACACACATCACCGGTTGCAAGCTTCTTGATAGCTTCGGATGGAGGCTCGTCATTACCTACAAGCTCATCATTGACTTGCTCCTTTTGAGAGCCATTGGATTCATCAAAAGTCATGTCTACCGTTAACTCAATAGTGCCGGTGGAATTATTGAATACCCGGTAGCCATGTTCGTTAGTACCATAACCAAGTAGAAAGCCTTCGTGTACCTTAGGTGCAAACTTTGAACTTTTGGCCCTCTTGTTAAGTATGAAACACTTGCAGCCAAAAACTCGAAAGTAATGCACCTTTGGTTTGTTACCGGTTAGAAGCTCATATGGCGTCTTCCCTCTTAGCTTGTGAAGGTAGAGGCGGTTGATTGCATGACACGCCGTGTTCATTGCCTCCGCCCAAAAGCCATGGGAAGTCTTGTACTCATCCAACATAGATCTTGCGGCTTCAACAAGAGTTCTATTCTTCCTTTCCACAACCCCATTTTGTTGTGGGGTATATGGAACGGAGAACTCATGCTTGATCCCTTCTTCATCAAGATACTCTTCTATGTTGGTGTTCCTAAACTCGGTCCCGTTGTCGCTTCTCACTTTCTTGATCTTGATGTCGAACTCATTTTGTGCTCTTCTAGCAAACTTCTTGAAGATGCCCTGCGTTTCGCTTTTATCTGCTAAAAAGAACACCCAAGTGAAACGAGAATAGTCATCAACAATAACGAAACCGTATTTGTTACCGCCGATGCTTTGATAAGCAACAGGTCCGATGAGGTCCATATGCAATAGCTCCAATGGTCTTGTGGTCGACACAATGTTCTTGATTGGATGCTTTGCTCCAACTTGCTTTTCGGCTTGGCACGCACTGCAAATCCTATCTTTCTCAAAAGAAACATTGGTTAGTCCAAGGATGTGCCCTTCTCTTTGAAGTTGGGCCAAGTTCCTCATCCCAACATGAGCTAGTCGGCGATGCCAAAGCCAACCCATGCTAGATTTTGCCATTAGACATGTTGTAGGTTCTACCTTACTAGTTGAGAAGTCAACTAAGTAAAGTTTTCCCTTCAACACGCCTTTAAATGCAATAGAGGAATCTCTTCTTCTAGAGACGGTCACACCCTTATCCGTAAAGAGACAATCGTAACCCATTTCACAAAGTTGAGAAACGGATAACAAATTGTAACTCAACGAATGCACAAGTAATACATTAGATATGGAATTGTCAGTTGAGATAGCAATTTTACCCAAACCAAGCACTTCTCCTTTACCATTGTCACCAAACACAATGTTGTTGCATGAGTCGTTACTTGGTTGAAAGGAGGAGAACATATCTTTTGCCCCGGTCATATGATTGGTGCATCCACTATCCAACACCCAACTTGACCCACCGGAGGCATATTCCTACGAAACAAGTTTATGTTCTAGATTTAGGTACCCAAACGAGATTGGGTCCTTGGGGGTTAGTCAC
This sequence comes from Coix lacryma-jobi var. lacryma-jobi, assembly GCA_009763385.1. NCBI lineage: Eukaryota > Viridiplantae > Streptophyta > Magnoliopsida > Poales > Poaceae > Coix > Coix lacryma-jobi. The sequence continues at coordinate 7,379,372 of CM019823.1, read as the reverse complement.
ATAAGCTTTTGGCACCCAAACATTTCTCATAATTTCCCTCTTCTTGAGGGCACCAACATACTTGACTACTATCTTACCATCCTTCCCCCAACAACACAAGTAATCACATGTATAGCTTCTTGATATGGGCTTTTGTTGCTTGGGGCCTCCACTTGCTTCTCCTTGTTGATCTTACCATTAGCAAGTGGAGCCTTTGGATTGACAACCTTGTTGGCCTTGTTCATTAGGTTAAAGAGAGGAACCCCTTTGTTAAAGTTAACAAAAGGTACCCCATTGACCATCTTTCTACCATTGGCCTTACCACCATACCTATTGTACCCAATTCCATCCTTGATAGATGGGTGTCTTGCGGTCTTGAGGATATCTTTTGGTTGTTGCACCCTACACTTGCAACCATTCCTCAAGATCATGTTCAACCTATTAATCTCCTTGTCTTTCTTCTCTATCTCAATAAGGTTAGTTGCACAAGCATTTATATCAAGTTTATAGCATCTTTTGCAACCATTACTAGTTGAGGCATTAGAGCCATCGGAATCCTTAGAAGAAGTTGAAGAGGTGCTATTCCAAAGAGTGTTGTAGCTTAGTTCAAGAGTTTGATATTTATTTTGAGAGCTTGTGAGGCTCTCTTGAACTATGCTAACCTCATTCTTTAGGCTTGCAATTGAGTCATTGCTCATGGAACACTCCTTAGCCAACTTCTTGTTGGAGTCATTGGCTAAAGATAGTTCCACGGTCAATTTCTCAACCTTCAACTTCTCCTCGGCAAGAGAGGCTTCCAATGCACGGTTCTTTTCTCTCTCTTGAGAGATCAAGTCCCCTTGCATTGCAAGACTCTCATTCCGACTCTCTAATTTAGTGAGCAATTTTATGATTTTAGCTCCACCTTTCTTTCCAAACTTTCTAATTAAGCTAAGCTCAAATTCATCCATATCATCATCACTACATTCATCACTAGAACAAGTAGGAGAGTTGGATGATACCTTCTCATTCTTAGCCATGAAGCAAGAATGAGTGAAGTCATCCTCGTCGTCGGAGAGGTTCTCGAACAAGCGTGATGAAGTTGTCGATGTAGCCATGTTGGAGAAGAGGCTTGGAGAAGAGGTCTTGTGTATGGTGATGTTGGCCGCTCCCTTCTCCTTCTCCTTGCTCTTGCTCTTCTCTTCATCACTTGAGTCATCTTCCGAGAACCACTCTTCACCAAGATGAGCTTCACCACCTCTTCTTCTTTTATGCTTCTTGTCATCACTCTTGCTATACTTGTTCTTGTTCTTCTTTTGTGGACAATCGGCAATGAAATGATCATCCGCTCCACACTCATAGCAATTCCTCTTCTTTGACTTCTTGAAGTAACCACCTTTGCCCTTCTTGTGCATCTTCTTTCTCATGAATCTTCTAAAGTTCTTCACAATAAGGGCCAACTCATCATCGGAGTCTTCACTTCCTTCGCTTGAAAAGTCATCTCGGGCCTTGCTTCCTTCTTCTTGATTAGCCTTGAGTGCTACCACCTTTTTGTGGCTTGCCTCTTGATCTTCTATATCTTCATCATCCAAGACTTCATGATGCTTTATCTTGGCAAGCATCTCATGAGGTCCCATGCTCTCATAGTTAGGTCTCTCCATGATGATTGATGCAAGGTTCTTGTTCCGCTTTCTATATGCTCTTAATAGCTTTCTTCCAGCTGAGTAGTCATCCCACTTTGTGTCTCCGAGTGCTCTAATCTGATTGACCAACGTCATGAATCTGTCAAACATTTGTTGAGTGGTCTCACTTTTCTTGATTGCAAAGTTCTCAATCTTTCCATGAAGAAGCTCTATGTTGCACTTCCTCACACTCACATCACCCTCATATGATATCCTGAGGGTATCCCAAATCTTATTGGCATTCTCCATTCCATGTACCTTGTTGCTTTCTTCAGGCTTTAGGCATGATAGAATCAATGATGCGGCTTGAACATTTTGTTGAAACTCAAACATATCATTGTCGGTGAACTCTTGACCTTCAACATGACTTGGTCCATTTTCAACAATCTCCCAAACTCTTGCAGCAAGAAGGTGTAGCTTCATCTTGTGTGCCCAATCATTGTAGTTGATTCCATCAAAGGCAGGTGGCTTGCCTAGATTGACGTTAGGCAGTTGAATGACTTTGCCCATTTGGCTATAGTCATATGCCACTCTTGTGAACTCGGTGTCTCTCTTGCCTTTCTCTCCATCCTCCTTCTTCTTGTCATCCTTGGGCGGCTGATTTCCACCGCTTCCGGATGCTTCGGCTTTGCTTTCCAAAGCTCGCCTCAAACTCTCCATCTCATCTTTCATCCTCTTCATCTCATCTTCATGCTTCTTTGCTTGATCTTGAATTACCTGAGCAGTAACCTGCTTGACAATCTCATTAAGCTGTTCTTGACTTATGGTAGACATGATTCTCCCTTACGCGGTGAAGCGCTAACACAAGGGTTAGGCTCCGATACCAATTGAAAGGACCGAATCAGCCTAGAGGGGGGTGAATAGGTGATTTTTGACTATCTGAAACTTCACAAACTATAAGATGTAGTTAGATAGCAACCGGAGAGGCCGGTTTGTTTGGGTAGGTACTACCGGGTGTGAAACACCGGTACTACCAACACAAACAAACGGCACAACCGGGATCCTAAAAGAAACTACAAAACCGATGAATGTAAGCTATGAAGATAATACAAGTTTCTGACCCACTTTCCTAAGAATGATATACGGTAAATCTACTCTCACCAAACCTGGGTTGCTACCCTTGATGTAGATCGAGCCTTCCCAACCTAAGAAAGAGATAGGGATAGGAAGAACACGAAGAACACAATAACAAGTGAAGTAGAGACAATAGGGACAACAACAACAAGCACACGGGACACGCGATTTATCCCGAGGTTCGGCCAATCCACTAAGGAGTGCCTACTTCCTCGTTGTTGAGGTGACCACAAAGGTCGGAGTCTATTTCACCTCCTCGCCTCACTCAAGCAACCACAAAGGCTACGAGAGTATCACTACTAGAAATCTCAGGGTAATACAAATGCTTCGGGGAGCCCTCACAAGTAAATCAATACGGGCTACCATGAAGAACACCTAACCGGCTAGAGCTCAAAGAGCTCAAGAGTAAAAGACACAAAGCAAGCCGGCAAGATGGAAACCAAGTGCTCAAGTCGAAGATTGATGCTTCCCACTCTCGAATCTCACTTCCCTAGCTCAAATCTCGCAAGGGAATGAATCTAGGAGTAAAGGGGGAGAGAGAGGGGTGAGTCAATGCTTGGAGAGTGTTTGTCACGAGTTAGGTCAGCAATAAGTGTATGGAGTGAGTGGGTGTCCGTGAAAAGTGAAGAGGGGAGGCATTTATACTCCCTCAGTCCCGAGGCTGGTCGGTACCACCGACCACCCCTGGCCGGTACCACCGACCAGTTCACAACGGTCGAAAGAAACCAGATCTGACCAAACAAGCAACCACCGTCCTCACGTCGGTACCACCGCGGGCGGTAGTACCGAGGTTATGGCGGTACTACCGCCAGGCCAAATTGGCCGCGAACAGAGAGCATCTCACAAAGGGACTCGGTCCCTCGGAAACTACCGCCCAAAGGTCGGTACCTCCGAGGTCGGTGGTACCGAGGTTATGGCGGTACCACCGCCAGGCCATTTTCAACTCAACACAGAGAGCTTCGCGAAACCAAGATACTACCGACCTCGGTCGGTACCACCGCTGGCGGTACTACCGAGGTTATGGCGGTACTACCGCCAGGCCATTTTCAATTCTACACAGGGAGCTCTGCAAACTTGGTTACCACCGGCCTTGGGTCGGTAGCACCGGGGGCGGTACTACCGAGGTAATGGCGGTACTACCGCTAGGCCAAAATCAGCGCGGACAGAGAGCCTTGCAAACTTGGAAACTACCGACCATGGGTCGGTACCACCGCGGGCGGTAGTACCGAGGTTATGGCGGTACCACCGCTAGGTCAAAAACAAATCTACACAGAGAGGGTTGCAAAACCAGGTTACTACCGACCTTGCGTCGGTACCACCGCGGGCGGTAGTACCGAGGTTATGGCGGTACTACCGCCAGGTCATTTTTGACCAACACAGAGAGGGTGTTTGAGCGCTGCGCAGAGAAGCCGTGGTCGGTACCACCGACCACCCATGGTCGGTACCACCGACCATATGAAATTTCCCTCTACGTGTTCGTGATTGTGCGGTGTCTCTCAAGCGAACTAAGGTTAGTCGATTTGAGCACTTTTCTCCACATCTAGCCAACTTACTTTGTGACCCTCTTCATAGTCCGGCTTACCTATAACTCAAGTTTAAAATTGAAATTTTAAACTACCACTTGAGCTAGGCATCTTTATGTCCAAAAGTATCCTGCGTGCTTTGTTCATGAGATTTCAACGTTTCAAATCTTTCAAAGGACTGTGACGGAACCACCCAATAATGTGGCCCACTTGCACACGTCATCGTCATAGGGAGCCCAATGACTGTGCAAATGAAACACGTTACTGGAAAGATCCGTCGGGTGTCCCCGAGAGGACCCCGAATTACTCACGAGCCACAGGACCATCATCATGAAGGTTGGAATAATTACAACATTACAACAATTGATACAAAATACCATCGGAGTGCGGAAGCAAGATAGATAAACTTTACAAATTATGAAGATGTTACTTTTTACATAAAAATAACTGGTATTGCGGAAGTAGAGTAGTATGACAGAACCACACTTAGGCGGAGTACCTAAGTTGGAGAAGAGGAACAACCAGATCACGTCAAGCCCACTGACATGATCATGATCAACACCACCTAATAGAAACCTGCAACAGGGGATTAACAAACCCTGAGTACTGGGGTACTCAACAAGACTTACCCGACTAAAGAAAAAGGGAGAAGACTCAGGAATGAAAGGCTTAAGGTAGTCAAGGTAAGGCTTAAGTATTTTGCAGAAAAAGCATTTTGTAAACCTTGTTTTATTTTGGAAAGATTCAAGCATTTCTCAATTCTTCATTGTCCATGATTCATTTTACATTTCAAAACATGCCTACCAATGGACATCTTGATCTAAATGTGGATGGTAAGTCAGTGGACCAAAAGGTATATCGCTCTATGATCGGTTCATTACTTTACCTTTGTGCATCTAGGCCCGATATTATGCTTAGTGTGTGCATGTGTGCAAGGTTTCAAGCTAATCCGAAAGAATGTCATATTATGGTCGTTAAGAGAATTTTTTGATACTTAGTGCACACTCCGAATCTTGGCTTGTGGTATCCCAAGGGCTCCACTTTCGATCTACTTGGCTATTCCGATTCGGACTATGCCGGTTGCAAGGTAGACCGAAAGAGCACTACCGGGACTTGCCAATTTATTGGGAGGTCTTTGGTGTCATGGAGTTCTAAGAAACAAAATAGTGTTGCCCTATCCACCGCCGAAGCCGAGTATGTGGCGGCCGGCGCTTGCTGTGCTCAACTACTTTGGATGAAGCAAACACTAAAGGACTTCGGATGTGAGGAAACCAAAATTCCACTTTTGTGTGACAATGAGAGTGCTATCAAACTAGCAAACAATCCCGTAAACCACTCTCGCACAAAACACATAGACATCCGACACCATTTCTTGAGAGACCATGAAGCCAAAGGAGATATCGCAATACGCCATGTGAGCACCGAAAAACAACTAGCCGATATCTTCACAAAGCCTTTAGATGAGTCAAGATTTTGTGCTTTGAGGAGTGAACTAAATATCATTGATTCTCGTAACGTGGCTTGATGTCTTGCACATATTTGTTTTCACCTAGAGACCTAGATAAATGGTTTGACAAACTATTATGTGTGATTTCAAAATCTATTTTGCATACTTCACTTATGTCCATGGCTATGTATTGGTTATATGAAATCTGGACATGTTTGAAGTATGTGTAGTATACCACACAAGGCTCTCTTGAAATCCCTCTCTGTCCTCTCTGTTTTTGTGTTGTCGGTGGTACCGCCATAGGGCGGTAGTACCGACGTCGGTAGTACCGGCCCTATGGGCGGTACCACCGAAAGGGTTTGACCCGAGTATAAAAAAGGGGCGCGGTGAATCTTTTCTAACCCTAGTCAATCCGTTTTGACCGCCCGCCTCCTGCCTCCTTCAGCCGCCGCCCGAGCACGTGCGCCGTCGCTCCGTTCATCCTCCTCGATCTCCCTCCTCCTCCACCCAAATCCAAATCCCTTCGGTGGAAAGGCGCTTTGAAGGTTGGAGATCGTCGTGGTGGTGTTCTTGAAGCCCGAAGTTTCCTCCTTCATTGGATTTCGACCTCTTCTTCACGAGTAGCAAGGTACTAGGGTGTTCATGCCCGATCTCTCAATGTACTTTGTTCTAGGTCGATTCCTTTGGTAGGATTGTTCTATCTAGTATGAAGATGCTTCTAGGATGTATGGTTCGCAAGTTCATAGCAATTTGGTAGATTGGATTGAAGGAAACCGCACGCTGTTGTGCGGTCGGTAGTACCGCCCCCAGGGGTCGGTAGTACCGCCCGCGCGCAGCGAGCCGTTCTCCTTCCCGATTTCGATCGTCTTATTTGCTACATCCGCTGAAGTAATCTTTCCATCATCTTTGTCTCATGTTGGTCTATGCTATCTTTGTCTAGATGAGCCGGAGGCCCTCTCGTGCTCGTTCCCCTAGTGATGATGATGAGGAGTATGCCGCCTTGGAGCAAGGTGGTCATGTGCAAGGGGTGCCGCTGTGTCGCAATCCCGGGCGCCGTGTTCGGTCTGGGAGTATGGATGACTCCTCTCGTCAGGTCCGCAGACGCTCGTCCGCGGGCCACACGGGCCGTCGGAGCGTGGATAGCGCAAGAGGGAGCGGGAGCGGTCATGCCCGTGGCAGTGGGCATGCTGCTCCTTCGTCTCCTCCGCCTCCTCAGCCTTCTCCGCCCCCTGTCGCTGGTTCGGCTGGACGCCTGCACATCGTCATTGTGGGAGGAGTGCTGTGGCAGAACCTCCCGGTAATGTGGCCCACCCGCACTCGTCACCGTCTCCCTGAGCTCTAATGACTGTGCACATGTACCACATCACAGGAAAGATCTGTCGGGTGTCCCCGAGGGAACCCCGAATTATCCACGAACCACAGGACCATCATCATGAAGGTTGGAATAATTACAACATTACAACAGTTGATACAAAATACCATCGGAGTGCGGAAGCAAGATAGATAACCTTTATAAAACATGAATAAGTCACTTTTACATGAACATAACTGGTGTTGTGGAAGTAGAATAGTATTACAGAGCCACACTTAGGCGGAGTACCTAAGTTGGGGAAGAAGAACAACCAGATCACGTCAAGCCCACTGACATGATCATGATCAACATCACCTATAGAAACCTGCAACAGGGGTTAACAAACCCTGAGTACGGGGGTACTCAACAAGACTTACCCGACTAAAGAAAAAGGGAGAAGACTCAGGAATGAGAGGCTTAGGTAGTCAAGGTAAGGCTTAAGCAAGATCAAGTTTTTTGCAGAAAAAGCATTTTGAAATCCTTGTTTTATTTTTGAAAAGATTCCAGTATTTCTCAATTCTTCATCGTTCATGATTCATTTTACCTTTCAAAAACATACCTAGTTGAGAACCACTCTTCGTTGACAGTCAGTGACCAAGTCTCCATAACCGAGGAGCAACGTTAATCCGGATAAATAATACTCAGCTGAGGATCCCTATCCACACTGCATATGTAGCACCCAAGCTTGCATATGCCAACTCGTCTACCACGATTCCTCCAAGATTGGGCCCGGTCCTACGCCACCCGGAAGTACAGTACACCACTCCTATCCACGTACGACGACCACGTGGGTACATGCTACTTCCGCCATCTCTCCACTCCCAGTGCGCGGTTGTCGGTCCAATAAAGGATTCCTCGGAGCCAGAGCTTTCCGAAGTATGTGAATAGTTACAAGTCTTGACCAGCAGGCCCCCATACGGATGGTCCCTAAAGTTTTTCCGTCAGCAACAAGCACCTCGGGACTCTAACCCAAGAGTACGGGTCCTGTCGGTTTTTCAACCCTGTCCCGGTCGGTGTCAACTGTTGAGTCCCGGACTACAACATGACGGCACCGTACGCGCGGACAACCTCTCCTCGACAATGACCACATGCTAGCTAGGCAAGCAGTCATCGAACGGGAAGTAAAGCCAAATTCCCATAAAGATTCTTTCAGTGATCACACTTTTGAAAATGACATTTTATTGCAAAGTCTAATTCAATAAGCATTGCTAAGCATTTTTCAAATACTTTTGAAAAGCAGGTATCGGGTGTATCAGTGGTCAAGGTGGATAGTGCATCAATTAGGATAGCACACAACTCCTATAAACCTAATGCAATAATTTAACTCAAAAGTATTTAAGGAAATCATTTTATAAATTCAAGGAAAGGGGTTAAATGCACCGGGGCTTGCCTTGAAGAGCAAAAAGGACAGACTCGGGGTCGGCAGTGCAGGTGTCGGAGCTCGGGGTAGCCTCAGGGGTAGGTTCGTCAGCGGCTGCCTCGACTTTGATTCCTTCTCCTTCGGTCACTATACGGATGCAATGATGTATGCACATGAGTATGCTAGCATGAACAATGCAACACAGGGCATACAACATGAACTCTACTTGATTTTTTTATTTTTCCTAATTATATAAAAAGGTCATTTTATGAAGTTACTCCAAAAGGCCTCAAAAAAATCTACCAGAGACTAAGCATGACATAACTAGCACATAAAAATTTATCTCATGATTTTTGGAGCTACACATGTTTTTCTAAAAATCTAAAACCATTCATTTCTTAATTAAAAGGGAGATTTTTCATTTTTCAAATTTTTGCACAAAGTCCAAGTTTCATATTTTTCTAAAATACTACAAGGTATAAAGAGTTAACTGTAAAATTTTCAGAATTTTTAGAGCAACACAGAAAATCACACAAAAAGATGAAAAAGGAACACTATTCACAACTTCCAAAAAGGAAAAGAGCACTGTGCTCCTCCCTCGCAGGGCTCGGGCGAAGCGGAAACAATCGGCCGTCCGAGGCCTGGCCGGGAGGCTCGGGCGAGACGGAAAACGATCGTTTCGTCCGAGGCCTGGCCGGGAGGCTCGGGCGAGACGGAAAACGATTGTTTCGTCCGAGGCCTGGCCGGGAGGCTCGGGCAAGACGGAAAACGATCGTTTCGTCCGAGGCCTGGCCGGGAGGCTCGGGCGAAGCGGAGGGTGCATGCTTGCTCGAGGCTAGGCTCGGCGAAGCTGAGGGTGCGTGAGTCCGCTCGAGGCTAGGCTCGGGCGAAGCGGTGAGGATGTGTGAGTCTGCTCCGAGGCTGGGCTCGGCGAAGTGGCGAGGGTACGTGTCTGCTCCAGGCCTGGCTCGAGCGAGTGCTTGCTCGAGGCCTGGCTCGGGCGAAGCAGAGTGGAAGCAGAGACCGGGGCTTCGAGTGCTTACCACGGGTCGGAGGCAGGGCTCGGCGGGACGGAACAAGGGTCGAAGGAGGGAGCTCGACGTGGCGGTGTTTCGGCGGAGCTCTCTCGGCGGCGAGCGGCGTGCCGGCGGCTCTGTACACCAGACACGGTCACCAGGAGCGGGTTAGGAGCGCAAGGAGGAAAGGAAGATGAAGCAGGGGTCAGAGGGAGGAGAGGTGGAGCGACGACGACGAATTCCGTCGACCCGAGTCGGTCGGCTTCTCACCGGCGCTGAGGAAGACAGGCTTGCACTCGGCGGTGGGAGTCGGTAGCGGCGAAATTGGAGCGCTGGGAAACTTCGCGAGCTCAAGGCGGAGCTGCTGGGTTAGGTGGTTGAGCAGGGGAGACACTGGATGGAGCTGGCGATGGTGGCGGAGGTGAGTGAGCTGCTCCGGCCGGCCGGCGGGCCTTTTATAGGCGCGGCCAGGGGCAGATAGAGAGCGCGCGGGGGTGGATAAGAATGCCCGTGGCGCGTGCTATCGATCTCATGATGAAGAAGGACGGAAATCAGTTTGGGACCCGGGCGTCGTGCTTGCCGGCGACGGCCACGCGGCGGCGACGTCGGGGAGCAGTGGGGGACGGGGGCGGAGGTCAGCGCTTGCGCGTGCGGATAAGAATGATGGCGCTGTTCTGAGGGCGACGGGGCGGGGCGATCAGGCGGCTGCCAGACGCGTGGCGCAAGCGGCGCTGGCGCGCGGCCATGGCCGGGGCCCCCTCCTGACCCTAGGTAGGAGAAGAACAGTAGCTAGGGTAGGGTTCTCTAGAAAATTGATTTCTGTGCTGGCAAAATTATTCCCAAATTTTGAACTGCACAGGAAAAACTCAGAATACCAAGGTTGTGCAGAAAAAGGAGATCTGCAACTTTGTTAAAAAGAATATTTTCAAATTCCAAACAGTTTTTGAATTATTTTCGAAATCAGAAAAGGGGACACTTTTAAGATTTGAATAATTTCAAAATTACTTTTGATTTTATATAGGAACTTGAAAATCTGCAAATACCAAAGTTGTTCCTTTTGACAAGATCTGCAACTTTGCTTTTTGGACCAAGTCCAAATTTTGAATAGTTTTTAAATTATTAAAAGAAGGGTAAAAACTAGGGTTTGGAAATTAGGGTTTTTCAAAAGGAATTTGAAATCTGATTTTTGATTTTGATTTTTGAATAACACAACAAAACTTCAAGACATAAAATTGAACAAGAATTACACAAGACTAGGCACAGAGTTGAAATTACCATTTTGCCCTTATAGGAAGATTTGGGCTTTTAGGGTTTTTAGAAAAAAGGATCACTACACACAAAATACCTTTTAGGAAAAGGTAAAGGCAAGCAACCACTAGACAAACATTAATGCATGACAAGAATGATTATGACTAATGATGATGACATGTCAGGTTAATTACTTATTAAACACCAGAGGTGTTACAAGGACTAACACCTGCATACATGCTTTTATAAACTGGTTAGTCCCTAATTTAATTGTCATTAATTAGCCAAAACCCACGTTGGGGCGAATGCACTTTCAGATTCAAAATGTGAGATTTTTTCTCAACCGTAATAATTTTGTTGATAGTTTGAAGGCATTTAAATAAGACCAGTATCACAATTGAACAAAATGCCGCAGCCAGTTTTCCCATTTTCTACCACCACTGGCTTGTCTGGTTGCGACGCAAATGCAGCGGCCTCGGGAACCGGAAGCCAAGTTGCACGGATACCAAGCAATCCTTCAATCAAATCAATCAATGCCGTGCCCATGCACCCGTTTCGCGGTTTCGGTGTCCCTCTCGGAGCCACTGCACGTCTGCACTATCTTGCTCGTAACATGCAGCTGTAACGCAACAACATCGTACTCCGTACTCCACTTTGGATTCCGCAGAGAGCCCGTCGTACTGTATACAGATACTCCAGTATACTCCGTAGGAGTAGTAATATACGTACGTACTATACTACTAGAAGTAACGGGTCGAAAGGAGGGGGGAGGGCGGCCGGAGACGGGGGAGACGTGTGGAGGTGACTCCGGGAACTCGCCTCGCCTTGCTGCTGCATCTGCTGATTTATCTGCATGCAATGCAAGGGGACAAATCACGGACGTCGTCCGAGGGAGGGTGCTGGCACTGGCACGTAACCGACGAACCGGTCGGTAACCGGTCCAACCGGGCCGGTCCGGTTACCCTGTAAGCCGGTTACCAAATTTGAATTTGAAATTTGAAAAAAATTGAAAAAAAAGTGCCCAAAAAATTCCTAAAAATAGATTATAATTTATGGAGACCAATGGTATAAAAATTTTTCAAATTGGAGTTCGTTTAGTATTCATTTGGACGTTTGGAAGTTTGAAAAAAAAGGACGGCCCGTTAAGGCCCATTAGGCGCTCACGGGCACAAAACGACTCGTGGCCGGGGGGGCAGAACGGTGCCTTCCCGAGCCTTATCCGCGCCCCGCCCCCTGCCCTCCGGCCCCAGCGCCGCCGTCCGCTCGCCGCCGCCGGCTAACCGCTCGGTTACCGAGCGGGAGCGAGCGGTAACCGCTCCGGCGACGCGCCCTCGGCTAACCGCTCCGGCGGCTCGGTAACCGAGCGGTTGCGTTCAGTTACCGAGCGGTTAGATGACCATGGGGCCTTTCCATACATCTTGCGTAGATGACCATGCATTCCTGTGACTGTGTGGATGTGAGCCTGTGACAATATTTATGCAACAATAAGTTGTTGATGCTTTCGAGACAATATTTATTTGTATGCGACTATATGTATGACTATATATATTTGTATGCGACTATGTCTATGTGTAGTGACTAGTGAGTATATATATTTGTATGCGACTATTTGTTCATGTTTTCGAGACAATGAATTTATTGCCGCATTGTGCGGTCTTTTTTATATCTATATGTCCAAAGGAAGTACCAAAAAATCATTTTTATCCGACAAAAAAAAGACAACCCACCGGTTTGGTCCGGTTACCGAGCTAACCGGTCGGTAACCGACCCAAACCGATCGGTTTACCGCTGCAAAACCGAACAACTGATGCGTTTGAATTTAAACTTCAAACCGGCCGGTACCTGGCGGTTACCGGTCAAACCGGACCGGTAAGCCGCTACTGGAGGCCGGCGGTTTTGTTAATCCGGTCGGTAAAAAAAACCCTGGTCTCCACGCCTCACCCCAGCTTATCGCTCCAGGCTACAGACGGAGGCGTGCTAGTAGCCTTTGTTTTTTTTTTTTTTGCAGTATACGTAAAACTGAATAATAATACTCCGTAGATTTATAGGTTCCTACTAGATCAGGAGTTTGTGTACGAATAAATCGATCTACGACGGTAGTCTTAGGTGAGAGTTTTACTTTTGAGACTACCATATCATATAAAATATAAAATAAATAAAACTCAGATGAGCGTTATATTATTTTATACGTAGATATTTAATTTAATGACTAATACAGAGTTGGTAATCGTGTTAAAAGAGTTTATCTTCATAAAACTTATTTATTTTCTCTCTTCTTAAATACACTATCATATCATGAAAATACTTAATTACCAAATCTATTTGATATAAATAAACTCGTATAAAACTCTTACTTGGACTAGCCTAAAAACCATTGACTTATTATTTTTCTGAATTCTCCTCACAATTACTACATCATTAATGTACTATTAGCTGATTGATGTGTAACTACTATAGTTAAAAACTTATTTGGATCCACCAATTATAAACTTATTAATATTATTATTACTATTACTATGTTGTTGTTGTATAAAGGGTACTAGTAGTCTATATTTTTTTTTCTATTATACTAATTTATTTTAAACTTGCTATAAATCTACTCCCTCCATCTAAAAAAATGTAATTCTAAAGTTCAAAATTTGTCTTAAAATAAATGTAATTCTCGATATAAGATAAGAGAACTTCATTTGTTTATTTTTTTTACTTTTTCGTTTTCTAAAGCTTAATGATTGTATTTTTATAGGAGTATTTTAGTAATTTTATTAGTGTATTGGTAACCATGTCTATTTTTAGACTTATATTTATTTTAGGACGGAGGGAGGAGTTATCTAACAACAAAATGGAGTACTCAGCATAAACCTGTAGGTGATCACGTACGGTGGTGATTTTGGGATGTTTGGTTTGGAGCCACATATTGCCACACCTAACATTAAGCTCGCCACAAGGTGTTTGGCAGACGTTTGGTTTCTGACTCAGGTATGGTATGCCACCGCCGTGAAATCAGCTCGCCACAAGTTTTCTTAACAAAAAGTGCGGCGGGCGTTGGCGTTCGTTTTTGCCGCCACAACACACCCGTGGCGAGCGAACTCCAATTTCACCGCAATAAAAAAAGGAATCCCACGCTCTCTTCTCCACTCGACCCCTCCGAACCCCCAAAAAAATGACGAACTCCTGTCAGCTCCACCGCCCCTCCCGCGCGTAGGGGTCGCGCTGCGCCCCAGGGCCGCCGGCCGCGCCGCGCTACAGGGCCACGGGCCGCGCAGTCCGAGGGCCGCCGGCCGCGCCGCGCCCAGGGCCGCCGCCGCCGCGCCGTGCCCCAGGGCCGCCGACCGCGCCCCGCGCCTTGGACCGCCACCGCTTCGCACGAGGGCCGCCGCTCCTCCTCTGCCGTGTGTGCTTGGCTCTGCTTCTACACAGGTAGGCACATCTTCTCCTACCTCAGTCCCTGACTTCTCTCCCTATTTAGTTGTGCTTTTCCTCTGTGTGTTTGCAGATCTGAAATAAATCAATTGTGTTTTTCCTCTATGTGTGCAGATCTGAAACAAATCAGTAAACCATGTGAAGATCCATCCATCTTGTTGTGCTCGAAAACTTGGTTGTGTGCTTTTCCAAGTGCTTTTCCTCTATTTTGTGGTGTGGCCGAAAACTTGGTTGTGTGCTTATTTTGGTTTTGGTGATGACTAATGGCTTTTGGTTGTGGTTATGACTGATGGCTTAGTTGTGCTCATTTTAGTTGTGGTGTACTGATCTATGCCTGGATAGCTGCTGATTTTGTAATTAATATTGTAGTCTGAACCTCGCTTAAACCTCTTAGAATGTATTAATGAAGCTTGTCTTCCTGCTTGTAATATTGTTAAGACATACTGTATTTCGGTTGTCACTTTTGTTGTTGCTGGAATATATATTATTCTATGGAAATGAGTGTAATCTTATTTATGACATTAAGGTGTTTTTCACCCATTTATGGCTGCAAACCAAACATATGCCACAACATTTTGCCAAGCTTTTGTGGCAGTAATCCAAACAACAACCACACTTATCTTGCCAAACTTTAGTCACTAACCAAACATCATGTTTTTGCCATAGACTGAGGCTTGCCATACATGTGGCTGGTACCTAACATTACTCATGGCAAATTGTGGCTGACATCCAAACACTAGGCTACGCAGGTGTGAGGTTTGCTCCCAAAAGCCAGAGCAAACGGGCTTGTCGGTCTCGTTGGAGACGAGGAAGCACATGCACTGCACACCTCGATTACTAGTTCATTGGAGACGTCCCAAACGGGTGTCAGGTGTCACTTTAGTTACTTTATTATGGAAATTTAGGTTAGTATTTTTTTTAGGTGAGGGAAAGAAGATGGAGAGAAAAGAGACAATGACTCAAAGAATACCAGCAATAAAAAAGAATAAAAGAGGAAAAAATAAATATATAGAATAAAACATAATTTTTATGTGAGTTTTACTCGCTTCGTTCCTAAGTAACTATCATTGTTGATGTGTATACCGTAATTTTGACTTAATTTATAGTAAATACATGTAACATTTGTATTTCTAAATAAATTTCTTAGAAAACTAGATTCAAAGATCTTTATAATAATACTAATTATATATAATAAATACTAATATGTTTAATATATATTTAGTTAAAGATGTTTCTCAGAAAGTGAAAACAATAGATATTTAGAGGCCGCTCTAATGGATTCTCTTTTTATCATCAGAGTTCTCATCGTCCAATTCCAACACGTCCGAGCTAAGCTGCTCTTTCTGAGCCGCTCTCGTTAGATTGAATATTTATATAAAAATGATCTAGAAACATCAAATAATTATAGTATGAAAGTACAACCTAAATTCAATTTACATGTAAATAATTAGTTATTTATATCACATAACTAATATAATGATACTTATTTTATACTGTTTATTTATAATTGATCAGATTTAAAATAACTTAACTTGGTATTTTGCCACCAGGTCTCTATTCTTGTATTGTTGATACTCCAGATCTCACTTGTCAGATCAAATGTCAAAGGGGTTATTGCAGGTCACCATAGGTGGGAGGTTAATCAGTGAAATGGCAAACTCGAGTATAAAACTCTGGGAAATATATTAAACATCTTTAACTAAATTCAATTTAAATAAGGTGTGAGCAAAGATTAGCAGGTTTAATGCTAAAACTTGGAGGAAAAACGTCAATGAAAATGTGATTTTTTTTTTTTTTTTTTTGCCGTGGCTTTCTGCGCGGTGTTTGTTGTTTTCCTCTCGGGAACGGGGAAAGCATGCAAGGAAGTCCAGGCCGGCGTCACTGTTGGCAGCGCACAGTGGAAAAGAGCAAACTCCCCGCGTCCCGCGTCCCGCGTCGGCTGCGGCAGGAGCCAGGAGCAGCGCACATCGGCTGCCGTGCCATGCCATGCCTGTCAGGGAGTTGAGACTGCTTCGCCTCGATCCGCTGCACTGCACTGCACCGCACCGCACCGCACCGGCGCACTGATCACAGTGGCCCTCGGTGCATGCCATGGGTGCGGTTCATGGCCCTGCCATTTGCTGTTTCTAGTAACGATATGCACACGAGTACTAAAGTAACACCCCAAAACGTGGAGTACGATGAAACAAGAGATTCATTTACCACGCCTAACCAAGACACTGACGTTGTGCACACCAGTGGTTCAGAAATGGTTCGTTGCGAGATTAGGTGTACCTTTACAATAAACTATTCCATCCCTAAATATGTGTCTTTCTAGTTTTTTTTTAAAAAAAACAACCTTGCTTAAGTACTCCATTATATTGAGATACTAAACCACGATATTGTACTAGAATTATATTACTATGTTTTTTAGATTGAGAGAGTGCTTTATCTATACTCTAAATTAGATATCATTCTCGCTTCCTAAGAAATTAATATTTTACAACTTTGAACAATTATATATTAAAATATATTAATATTTATAATATATAACTAATGTCATTAGATAAATCACTGAATATATTTTTATAATAAATTATTTAGAGATATAAGTATCATACATATTATTTTTAATTAAAATTGAAAAAGATTGATCGGTACGTACTCCACTGTGTAACGTTTGTCTATTATGGGATGGAGTACTTCTTCCATTACGGGACGTAGAGAGCCACGTGTGTGGTACAAGTCGGACGGCCCGTCCAATCGAGTATCTTCCGTAGATTTTGGTCAGGATAGGTGTGTGCCTCGAGATATCAACACCATTGTTCCTCCAAAAATACCAACACTATTCACCAACACTTTCGGCAGCTTTGCAGGCTTGCAAAGACGAAGGATTCTCTCCACTCCCATCCGTACTCGAGTTATATTTCACGTGAGCACCTGCATGGATTCTCGTGCCATCTGGCTCGATCCGCGTGAATGTCAACTCGCAAACTGCATCTGATAAACGTTTAGCAAGACAAATTATGTCTTAAATAAAAAACATAAATCAATCATAGAATAGCCAGCTACTGATACTCCCTCGATCCATCCACAAAATAATGTAACTATAGAAAAAAACTGTACCAACCAAACTATTTTAGTCAGAGTTTATGATGTTTGACTTCTCAAAATATGAGAATTATATTATTTTGTGGACAGATGGAGTAGATGCTAATTAATGAATAAAACTCATTAAAAATACATGGTTTGACTCGCATGGATTATATATATATATATATTTTTAGGGATAATGGGAGTAGTTTTCACTGTCAGTAGTTCATAGTAGAAGGAAGTTTAAGTGATGAACCATATATACTCGGTAGTTGGAGTCAGGGGCGGATTTACAGGGAGGTGGGCCCCTACATCTAATATGCTAAAGGAAAATATAAAGGGGACGAGATAGAAAAATAAGTGAAAAATAAAAAAAATGAATAAATAGCCCCCTTCAATCTTGTTCTTTATCCATCCGCTACTGGTTAGTCTTGGAGTATGTAAGACTATCAGCACCGGCATCCGGTATCGGCACCTGCAGGAAGATTTAATGGACCAAAGAGCTGCAGCGGTCCTGTATGCATGTCCTATATGCCCTGTAGTCCGTTATTTGTAGCGCATGCATGACCATTTATCAGAGATACGCTACCAGCCAGGTGCGACGCAGGAGGGAGGAGAGAGCGCATGCATGCGCGCATGCAAAGGAATTAGTGGTGGGTCCAGTTTTTCAACAAACTAAAGAAATATTATAGCTCAAAAACCAAAATACCAAATTAAATTCCTATTACACCATTAAAATTATTGCAATTAATGCTTCAAAACTAGATCTCTCATGAATATATTTAGATAAAGTGACAAGTGGGCCCATAGTGGATAGAGGATGATATAGAGGATGGATGGATGCGGGAGAAACGAGTATAGAGGAGAGAATCTTGATCACCAGACAGTATAGAGGATAAAAATAGAGAAATGTGAGTGCGGATAGTCTAATAATAGGAAGACGTGGAGTTCCCGAGGTAACTGCAACACATAGGATGGATTACCGCGATGAAACATGTATGGGTCCTGTTAGCAACGATGCAAACGACCGTAGTATTTGGATCACGGAATCACCTGAGAAGATCTGCGCGCATTTCCTTGCATGCATGCGGCACCCGTGGATGGATCGAGTTCGGCCGGCCGGCCGCCGGCGGCACGTGAGAGAGAGAGAGACGACGACGAGCACGGACGACAGGAGAGGCAGCCCAAAGGCGAACACACGATAGAGCGAGACGACGACAGATGAGGCGTCACACATTCACACGCTAGGGCAGCCAGGCTAGCTAGCGAGCAGCTCTAGCTCCTCGTGGCGCTAGAGCCTGGCAGGAGGGCCCCGGCCGAGCCGCTGCATGCCACACATGACACACCAACACTGCTGCAAGACGTTTCTCCCTCCCACCCTCCCACCCACTGATGGATGATGGCACGGCATCGGCATGGCGTGGCACGGCCCCCAAGACAAAAGGAAACGCCCCGGTCCACGGCTCCACGCTCGCGGCTCGCGTATGTGCATGCTACTCCTACTTGCACGCCGAAACTTTTGTTTTGCATGGACTCGGGCGCATCTCCCTCTCGATCGTTCGGTCCTCAGTCGTCACCACGCTTCTTGGGGGCTGGCTGGCTTCTTGCAATTCTCGCATTCATATCGTTTCCACCTACGCACACGCACACCCAGATAGCCATATATAGCTTGCTCGCATAAACGTCAAACAAAAAAGGGAGACTCTTTTGGTCCTCCTCCGGCACCACCACCAGCGGTTCCTCACTCTAGTTGCCTTTCTTGCATCGCTTGCTTGCTTGCCTCGCTCTCTCTGGAAAGGCGAGGAGGAGGATCATCATCAGGAACTCCATCGTCGGTTCCTGTCCCCTTCCGATCCCGTCGTCTTCTGATCTCATCTCTCTCCCTCGATCTCTCCGTGTGGGCGGGCGGGCCGGGGCCCGGGGGGTCGAGGAGGAGATCCAATAGAGGAGATGGACATGAACAACGGGTGGCTCGGCTTCTCCTTGTCTCCTTCCGCGGGGAGGGCCGCCTACGGCGACGGCGGCGGCGGCGGGGCGAGCGGGGATGGAGGAGACGGCGGCTCTTGCTCCTCGCCTGCCGCCGCTGCTTCGCCTCTTCCTCTCGTCGCCATGCCGCTGCAGCCCGATGGCAGCTCGCTGCACTATACTACCTCTGCGCCGCCAGGTAACTTGACTGCATGCGCTTATTAGCTCTGTCGTCTGTAGGGTAGGAGAAGCAGCTTGTTTGTTTGTTTTTTTTTTTAAAAAAAAAGTTTGCTCCTTTCCGATCCTTTGCATGTTTTGTCAATTTCCGTTCATGGTATAAACACATGAAGAAATCTACAGTACTATCTAGGGCCTGTTTGTTTTATTTTGCCGAACGCCATTTTACACAACAGGCTTCAACCCATGAAGCTGGTTTATCCCCTCTCACGAAAACAGTTTCACCCATGAAGCTGAAAAAAGTAGTTTTTCACAGCTTATACCTCCATTTTTTTCTTCCAACCATGCATAAAGTTGTTGATGAAGCTGTTTTGCCACACACTTTTTTCAAACAGCTTCACCTTAGTAGTTGCTCGTGAAGCTATTTTTTAAAAAAACAGCTTCAGTACCAAACGGCACCCTAGATACATGACATAGGAGTACGGCTTTAATTTGTTTTTTTTATAATAATATAATAATAACTAAGGCAAGCCAACAATAACAACAGAATCTAGAAATCATCCATGCTTCTACTGTACTTATATCATGCGTAGTCCCCCACACATATCTTCTTGACTCAAGAGATTCGTACAAAATTCTAAATCTAACAAGTGAAGCGAGAAGACTCTTCTTTGGTCTCTTGATGAATGATCTTCGATGTTGTTCTTGTTCAGTTCCTCACTTATTACTGTACTTGTGAAAGAAAAAAAAAACATCTGCTTCAGCTAGCTTACACTACTGCTTGAGAAGTTGTGAACGTAAGAGTGCACTGCACTTGCTTGTTAGCCCGTACTGTAGTACTAGGTATGGGTATGGCGCTCTCTCGAAGTTGTGAAGCATCATATCATTTCTGCTAGCTATATCTTGTCCGTTGTTTGTACCGTCGTCCCTGTGCAGATTGGAGGCACGCCGCCGCAGAAGCCAAAGGCCCCAAGCTTGAGGACTTCATGAGCGTCATCACTTGCAGCAACAAGAGCAGCAGCCTCTACGACAGCTGCGGCCACGCCGAGCAGGCGGGCAGCAAGTACCACGAGGTCCACGACCTCCACCACCACCTCTCGTGCGGCTCGTACTACCACCACGGCAGCAGCGCCGGCGGCAACGGCATTGGCCTGGGGATCAACATGAACGCGCCGCCCTGCACCGGCGGCTTCATCCCAGACCACCACCACCACCAGTTCGTGTCATCCCACTCCCACCACGGCCATCAATACTTCCTGGGCGCCCCGGCCAACGCGAGCCCGCCTGGCGGCGGAGTGCCGATGTACGGCGGCGCCGCCGGCGTCGGCGGGTCCATGTCCATCTCCGGCATCAAGTCCTGGCTCCGCGAGGCCATGTACGTGGCGCCAGAGCGGCAGGCGGCCTCGGCGGCGCTCTCGCTCGCCGTGACGGACGACGTGCCGCAGGCCGAGCCACCGCAGCTGCTATCGGCGGCGCCAATGCCGGCGGCGGTGCACCGCAAGCCCGCGCAGACGTTCGGGCAGCGGACCTCGCAGTTCCGCGGCGTCACCAGGTTGGGCGTTAATTAGTTGCTTTGCTCGTGTGATGCATGCATGCATGCATTGTTGGTTCAACCAACGTCGTTCATGGCTTGATCGATCATCTAATGCGTGCGTGCGTGTGTTTATGCAAATCCATGGATGGATCTGATGTGCTGCAGGCACAGATGGACCGGGAGGTACGAGGCTCACCTGTGGGACAACACATGCAGGAAGGAAGGCCAGACTAGGAAAGGAAGGCAAGGTGAGTGAGTGAGAGCTTAATTAGCACAATTCCAGCCACGTATGGCCCGCCATGATGGTCTGAATAATGTTTAACTGCGTGCATGCATGCATTCGATTCGAATGTTAACGGCTTACCTCAACTGAACTTCTTGTTCTTGCTTCTTGCAATGCAATGCAATGCAATGCAACGCTGACAACGGGCAGTCTACCTAGGTGAGCTACTACTGCGCTGTAATACTAGCCTCCTTCTCTTCTCCATTTCCATTGGCACAACACAACTGTCAACTGTGACCAGTGCTAGCTGTTACAGTACTCCACATGGCATGCATGCTCACCGTATCTTTGCTATGACTGTTGCGGCCTGCATGCAGGCGGGTATGACAGGGAGGAGAAGGCTGCGCGGGCATATGACCTGGCTGCGCTCAAGTACTGGGGGCCTTCAACGCACATAAATTTCCCGGTACGTTTTCACTGGCTCTTGGCCGTGAAAAGAGGCCGTGCGAGCGAGCTGCTCATGCAAGTAGGGGCCGGCCCGGCCTCGCTCGGTTCAGCTGCATTCCTGCCCTGCGCTCTTTATTTTTGCATTTGATGAATGGCTCGTGGCTCGTACACATGCTTTTCTACTATTGTTTCCTGACGATGATCCACTCTGGCCCTCTCCTCTGGCGCTACTTGTAGCTGAGCCACTACGAGAAGGAGCTGGAGGAGATGAAACACATGTCAAGGCAGGAGTTCATTGCGCACCTGAGAAGGTACACGTACTAGCTGCATGCATGATAGCAGTTCTAGCTTATTTACCACATACTGTACGGAGTACTACCTCTGCTCATATGCACTGTACTCCCTCCATTCCAAATTGACGTTCCAAGAATCTTGGAGAGTCAAAGTTTTTTAACTTTGACCAAAATTATAGAGAAAAATATAAAGATTTATACCATCAAATATACATACTATGGAAATATAACTAATGGAGAATCTAATTGCACTTAGTTGATATCATAAATATTATTATCTTATTATATAAATTTGGTCAAAGTTGAAAACTCTCCAAGATTCTTGGAATGTCTTGTAATTTGGGATGGAGGGAGTAGTAAATACTATGTAATCATAATGTCATACAGTGATATATGTACTTAGTGTGTGCATGGAATAAACACAGCTGCATTACCGCATACAGCAAGTGCCAAAAACACAGCCCTGGTGGTGTTCTTCTGCTGAATATATAATGCATGGAATCTTTCACGTGCCAATTTCAGAAAAACCCTGTGGCCTGACTGAACATCACAAGATAGAAACAAAACCTCCCTGCCTGCTCACTGTTGTTTCTGAATCCTCACTTTTTTCACATGCATCCAAAACATCTGGCGCGCTGGCCAACGCCAACGCCAACGCCGGACGCTTATACAAAAGTTGTTGTTGCCGCTCCTGCAGGAACAGCAGCGGCTTCTCGAGGGGAGCATCCATGTACAGAGGAGTGACAAGGTGCCGTGCTGCCCTCTGCTCGCCCATTTTTGCACCCCACCTGCTGCCTTTTCCAACACCCCAAAACTTCTCGCATCCGATTCTGTGGCCTGTGGGGGTTCTGAATTTTTCTGAACTCACCAACACGCACCCACAGGCCACAGGCGCACACACACGCATTCGCCTGCCTGCTCCTGTAGTGTACTAACCTTTTTCTTGCCCTGCTTGTTCCCCATGCAAACGCACGCAGGCATCACCAGCACGGGAGATGGCAGGCCAGGATTGGGAGGGTCGCTGGCAACAAGGACTTGTATCTTGGCACATTCAGTAAGTTTTTTTTTTCTTTTTGGGCGCCAAAGTTCACTTGTGCACCGTAGTAAATAAATTCGTGTTGTGTGATTTTTCTTCTTCTGATAATAGTAATATAAATCTGTGTGCAGGCACGCAGGAGGAAGCGGCGGAGGCGTACGACATCGCGGCGATCAAGTTCCGGGGCCTCAACGCGGTGACCAACTTCGACATCAGCAAGTACGACGTGAAGCGCATCTGCGCCAGCACCCACCTCATCGGCGGCGGCGACGCGTGCAGGCGCTCCCCGACGCGGCCGCCGCCGGCGCTCGCCATCGACGCCGCCGCCGACCGGTCGTCGGACGCGCCGGGCAGCGACCAGGCCGCGTCCGACAACTCGGACACCTCCGCCGACGGCCACCGCGGCGCGCACCTGCTGCACGGCCTCCAGTACGGCCACCCCATGAAGCTGGAGGCCGGGGAGGGCAGCAGCTGGATGGCGGCGGCGCGGCCGGTGCCCGGCGTGCATCAGCTACCGGTGTTCGCGCTGTGGAACGACTGTTGATTATTGTGTGGCAGCAGTCTGCGTAGAGTACGTGTACCCCCTAGTAGCAGTGTTAGTGAAGAAATGCATGGCGCGCTGCACCTGCATGCATGCACGGCGAGCGTTGTAGTAGTGGCGGTCCGGTGAACAAGTGACGAACCGCTGAACTTTGTGACGGCCTGGGGATCGAGCAGGGAGGGATGTGTATGCGCGTGCATGGCGATCTGGAGTCCGGACGACCCCTGCAAGCGAGAGATATGCATGTACGTTGCACGCTCGCCGTCCTGTTCGCAGGATGGCGACAATTTTGCCGCAATATGTAATGTGATGGTTCGACGTGCATGCATGTTGGTTCGTTCTTCTTCACCGAACATTCCAGTAGTAGTTATCTGGATCTTTGTGTGACGATGTTGGCAGACTAATCTTGCCATTTTCTTGTGGAGTAGTGCTATAATTACTCCATATATACTTTCCGATTAGCACCGGTGAATTGCGCTACTCAGATAAAAAAAAAAACTTGGTTGGTGAGGGTAGATCACCATTCAAGCAGAAGGCGCTAGGTTGAGGCAGGGGCCAAAGGTTTGGCCACGCTAGCAAGAGTCGATCAGAGTCTCTGTTCCTAATTGGCTGTCGCCATTGGTGTACATGTCATAGGTTTGATTCGATTTGTAACAAATACATGTAATACTTGTATCTTTAAATAATTTTATTAAAAACTAGATCTAAAGATCTTTTCAATAATATTAATACTAATTATGTAGGTAAATGTTAATATTTTTTAATATATACTCTCTCCGTCCCTAAATAAGTGTCTCTAGAAATCTGTGTTTCCCTCACAGACACGCTTTCCGGACGACACTTAAAAAGGGACGGAGGGAGTATATTTAATCAAAGATGTTTCTCGGGAAGCGGGGAAAACGATAGTCATTTAGAGAGAGTATATAACTGAGGAAAAAAAAACTATTACCCACTCCAGGCTCCCTTACTCCTCTGCACCAATACCCACTCCAGGCTCGGGGTTGTGGCCTGCTGCCTAGCGTGACACACCCAATCCCGGCCATTGCCCTCCTTTCCCACCCGATTGGTGCAGATCGAGGCTGGGGCATGGCACACGAAGGTAGGCGGCAGCACCCCACCACATGTCGTAAGTTGTTGTACGGTGGATGTAGTTTACTTTCTTTTTTTCTTTTCTCAACTAAGTTTTTGTACTCTGAAAACAAATGAACTTTGCCCTGGAGGCCTTGGCACCATCCACCCTAGCTAGGACATAACGGACTTTGAGCTATCCAAAGCCGAACTATCCTATATTTCAACTAAGTTTTTAGAAAAAATGATAATAGTTACAAATTGATTGAGCATCAAAGATACATTACCTAAATTTAGAATGGTTTGACTTAGGAAAAATTCAAATTCATTTTGATGCACAATGAGCCAACAAACTTTACCCTCTCCCTATGGAGCTAGGTTGGAACAAAGCAGGAAACGTTGATCATGGGGGCAGGCGGTGGAGTTACCATTTGGCACGAAGGACCAAGTGGTGCATTGTATCTATAACTCTAATAAAGCTAATACCCACTAAATATTTATCTCTTTATGTAAGGTGTCCACATCATTCCTCACTAAGTGATCCCACTAAATATTTTATCTCTGCAAGTTATCCACGTCATTCTCCACTAAATTCATGTCTTCATGTTCTATTTTTTTCATGCAAGGTTAAAAAAAATATCCATGACATCTCTATCATGCGAAATACTTTAAATCTTTAATCTATAAATTAACATACAAGTCATATGCATGTTATTGTTTTGTTACATGTTTCTCTATAAAGTAATCAACTATTATATTGTTTTTTCTTTGACTAGCTTAGCGATTTTTTACAATAGATAACATACAAGTCAAATTTTATACACACAGTATATAGAATATTATATAGTAATTTTTTTGTATATAACATATTTTTTAAGAAAATCCCGCGGCAACGCGCGGGGTATATTTCTAGTTCCTTATATTTTTGTGGCATCGGTCTAATGATAAATATTGTGAAACAGATACAGTGATAGACTCCCTAAGTCCGTCCTCAAATATAATTCATTTTGAGTTGTCCTAAATATTTGATTTTGAGTTGTCCTAAATAAAACAATCCTAAGTTTGACCAAGTTTACAGAAATAACAAAAAACACGTACGACATCAATTGGGATCATTAGATACATTACAAAACTAGTTCCATATTGTACTTCTTGGATACGATAGATGTTGATACATTCTATGTGGAATTGATCAAACTTAGAATAATTTGACTTGGGTCACATCCTGATGGAGGTAGTAGTTATCACAGTACATTGCAAGGTCCTTGGGGGACTACCCATGGAACGAGTATTATATATAGCCTGTGCCTCGGCAAGGCCCGTGAAATACAAGATTTGCAAACTTGGTTGTCTAAGGGTGTGTTTAGTTGGAAGAATTTTGGGTGTAAAGTTCCTATAGCACTTTCGTTGTTATTTGACAAACTTTGTCCAAATATGGACCAACTAGACTCAAAAGATTTGTTTCTACATTTACAAACAAACGGTGCAATTAGTTTTTTTTACCTATATTTAATACTTCATGCATGCTTCTAAAGATTCGATGTGATGGGGAATAATCTTGTAAATATTTGGGATCTAAACATGCCCTAAATGACGAAGATCACAGTGTGTCCCAATATATACCAACAACGAAGATTTGCTACCCATGAAACGTTGTTCGTCAGTCAAGTCAAACATATTACTCCTTCTATTTCAAATTACTGTACTATAAGTTAAACTTTGACTTTGCTGCGTTCTTGGGTGCTTTCAATGGCTCGCGCTGTCGAGGCAGCGTTTCACGAAAACAAATGACATGACGTTGCCGCCTGCCGCCCCTGATCTGATCTGCCACGGCGCGGGCGCCTGGCACCGGCACAGCAAAGACCCCGGCCCAACGCATGCGTTGCATGGGCGAACGGCGAGAAAGCGAGAGGTCCCTGCACAGTGCACACTCCGACGCAGCGGGTACGCGGGAATCCGGCGGCTGCATGCGCTGTCCGTGGCCGCCCCAGCGAGCAAGAGCAGCCGACGAGCAGCAGCGCCTCGTGGTGCATCTATTCTATCTCTCTTCAACTTGCGTGCCCAAAAGTGGCAGAGAACGCAGCACCTTGTCCGATCTACAAGTGCCCACAAGTTCGCAGGCAAAGGCAGGCGAGGCGCCCTTGTCCTCCTGCGCAGTGGTGCAGCGCTGCAGGACCGTGCAGTGTCGTCACTGCTGAACAGCTGACGCTGCGTGCCGTGCATGGACGTGCGTCGCGTCGCGTCTTTGCGTCTGAGAGATGCCAAAAAGAAAAGGCAACGGGTCTCTTTTTCTCCGCCGGAGATGGCTGCGCAGCGGCAGCGGCGTCGGCTCCTTGCTGCAGCGTCCCAATTCGAGCAGAGGTTGTCCGTTGCAGACAAAGGATCTCAGGACAAGATTCTCTCCTGACCCTCCGCTCGCTGTTCGGTAGAGTTTCTGGCTGTTCCCTATGCACGCGTACGCACACACAGTACTGTGATAGTAGTAGTAGTACTCCGTACAGTACAGTGCTACTATCTCCCAGCAACGAGCCAACCAGACGACTGGGATTCCAAAGCCCACACCTTTGCATTGCCTGGATTCTCAGATCCAGCTCATACGTACAGTATGCTTCAACAGTGTCTGTACGGCACACAGCAGTAGTACATTGGACAGTTCACCACATGTGCAGTTCAGCTACGGCTTTACAGCCTACAGTACAGTGCTCCACTTCTGCAGTTCAGCCTAATTGCCTGAATCAGGCCCACTGGATTCTTCTTGGGCCGGTGAACCGTGAATGTCAGACGCAGTGAACCGCGCTACAGCGAAGTGACCACTGACCAGCCATGCCAGGGGCATCGCGTCGACTTGTCCATCCTAGTAAATTGTCAAGGGCTGCCATTCGGATGCGAGGTGGCCTTGTTTAGAAGGAAAAATTTTCCCGCACTTTCATTCTTATTTGACAAACTTTGTCCAAATATAGACTACGTAGACTTCAAAGATTCGTCTCAACATATTACATACTAAAAGTACAATTAATTATTATTTTTACCTACATTTAATTTTTTCATGCAAATATTTAAAGATTGATGTGACAGGGAATCTTGCCAATTTTGCAAAATTAGGGAGCAACTAAACAAGGCCTAAAAGTTAGCCCATCCTAGGAAATCGTTACGTCCTAAACCAAAGGCGATTCTCAATCATATGTTCTTCCTCACAAGTTCTGCTAGAAACCAAATCAGTTCTAAGAGGGATCTGGAAAAACCCAAGACGGATTTTCAGAATCTCACGATAATCCAAAAAAAAATATGGATACAATAAGGGATGCGGTTTCTCGTAACCCCAAACCAATCCAAGTAGGACCGAAAATAAGAACCATTTCAAACCAGTCCAGAGTGTCCAACGGGGCTTCAGGCCCATCATCTCCACCCATTTCTTATGAAGCACCATTGCTCTTTTAGTGGGTACAGTTTTCGAGCACTGCACAAATATTTTCATCACGTCTGGTTTGCTAAAGCGACTCAAAAAAAATGTCAGCTGGACTCCAAGATAGGGCAAATCGATAACTCGACACCCAAGTCAAAGATCCTAACAGAACAGAAGTGTTACTGTTCACTCGGTTAAGCACCGAATTTATGGCACAAAAATCGGTTATAAACCGTTGCCAGCTCGGCCGTATGGTATTCCATTTGTTAGCGCCAGCCGACGGCTCAAGCATCGAACAGTTCCGGCATATGTATGTTCGTTAGCCCCCTGCTTTTCCCCGTGAGGCGACGCGTCTTCTTCTTCTTGCTGCCATTGGCCTTGGGCTTGGATGCAGCGTCAAGGATCTGAGCTAATGCGCGCCGCTTGGTCGTGTTGGTCATTGGCTTCTCGCCACTCCTCTTTAGCTCCTTCTCAATGTCCAGCATGTCTCGTGGCAGCTCTGTCTTCAGGAATAGCTCCTTCAGGTCACTGTCGACCGTGATCTTATATCCAGGGTCATTAAAGTACGCCATGTCTGCCTGGGAGTCAGTGCTTGATAGCCACCAGACATCACCTGATGCTTTCAGAGCCTGGACGAAAAAAAATTGTTAAGATTACTGACCCGAACTCTTGACACCTACTCCCTCCGTCCCTTTTTATCTGTCGTCCGGAAAGCGTGTCTGTGAGGGAAACACGGATTTCTAGAGATATTTAGGGACGGAGGGAGTACTGTATAGAACAAAAGGCTACTGTCAAGCTGCAAATACAGACTGCAATACAGTGTTAACCAGGCAACACCTCCGCATTAGCAGTGGAATATATGACGCCCCAAATCAGAGAGAACCACACGGTTCAAAATAAAAAGATGAGGCAACTACTACTTGTTCCAGAAACTAATAAAGCCAAAAAAAGAAGCATTCAAACAGTGCAAGTCCCAGGAAACCTACTTCTACAACATAGTACAAGCAAAAGGTTGAGTCAATACTCATTATATAATTTAAAAAGAACTTTTTAATAGGCATTGTTGGGGGTACCAAGAGGTATCATGTAAATCTTAGTACCTTCTCATAAATAAAACAAATAGGTGCCACTAGTACAAACTCGGTACCCCGTAAAAAGCAAGGTCATACAAATTTATAATTTGGTATATCCAAAAAAATGCAAAAAGGATCATTTAGAAGACCAAGCCTTTGCACACAAGGCTAATTGGCTTCTAAATATTTGAATGGGATGAGTTCAGATCAGTTCAGTCACAAAATTGATTCATGTAATTCAGCAAGGTTTCAAAATATTGAACCAAAGCCAATGCAGTTACCTGCAAATCTTCCAATACAGATGGATAAGCATCTTTGATGTCCTCAACAGGAAGGCCATCCTGATTCTTCTCGTCCTTGATCAAACCAAGCAGTTGATCTCTTCCCGTCAAAACATGCTTTGGCTGCACAAGAGCAAAAGGCAGATCAGTCAATAATGCAAGCAAACCATATAAAAAGATGAGAACCTTACCGAATTTTAGCTCTCACATAAATACCCTGCCTCCATCTCTTAATAACACAACTTAAGTGGATAGTCAATTTCAAAAAATAAATTAATATGAAAACATGGAAGGTTTAGCTTGCGACAGGCGCAATCAAACAAGACAATTGATTTTTTTTTTTTGAAAGAAATGACAATTGAAATTTTCAGCTGGCGCATTCCTTGTGTGTTTAGATCTGGAGATTGAGCGGTGAAATCAAAAGATTTTATGCATCAAAGTAATTAATATTCATGAAATGTTCGATTTGATGAATGTGCAAATTCAATGAAACTGCTAACAAAACAACACCAATGCATTTACCTTGTAAGAGAAACGAGTCCCATCAAATAAAACTTTGGGATTATGCCTTAAGCTGTCAAATACAGCCTTGTTACCATGAATATCAACATAGGTAGCTTCGTTTACTTGCTTTGCTGTAAATGATTGCCTTGTCTGCAAGCACAAAAGAAACTACATTAGTTCATCCACTATCGCTATAATATATATATATATATATATATATATATATATATATATATATATATATATATATATTCCAGGAAGAAGGTTCAAAGAAAACATTATGTATTTCCTTCCTCGACCTGGAAGTTTTTAATCGTGCCAATAATCCAAAATAATGCTAGAACCGATGTTGGAGCAAGCTACTCATGTCTGATGACTCCACTAGTATATTAATTCCATTTAATTTACAGGAATATTAATATCATGTTACAATACTGCTCAACATTCCCAGTTAATACCATAAAGTGGCAGCTGAACCTATGTAAGAATCATCCTTTGTCCAACGATTTGCAATTAATAGGTGACCACTTTGCAATGCTGGATCACTTGTAAATATATATATGAGTCAGAAAATTGGTACAATTGAAAGAAACCGCATCAAGTTGGTTTTTTTTTTTGGAGATTACCTTATAAAGCAGTTCAATCACTAACTTGATCTGTACTCCCACAGCAGACTTCCTTACTGAATTGATGTGCTGTAGCCTTTCTGTATCATTTGAGAATTTAATAGGATGCAGTGGTTTTACAGGAGCCAACGGGGCATTGACTGGTTGAACCCTTGGAACAAGTTTTGACGTTGAAATCGAAGCTTGGCTTGCAAAAATGCTAGATAGAGTAGTCTGGCACCTCTCTTGCTGCTGTTTAAATTTGTTCAGACGTTCATTCAGAGCCATCTGGATGGAAATAAGCAAACATTTATATAAACTATACATGGCACTAAACAACATAAGAAAATGATTACATGGAATATCATCACATTTCTAAATTCATAGGACCAATGGCAATCAGAGATCTGAGGATTGTAGGATGTAGCGCCCACTGTTTGAGGTGCCTAGCACTTTAGGACGATGTACTGCTTCTCTTTTAGAAGTGATATAACATTAAATTATGAATAACACCTTTTCAATTTATAAGACCAGAAGGACAAAAATAGGAAGTCGTATGATAACCAACTTCCAATACAGCACAACATTCAGGGTTCCAAAAAGCGGCACCAAGCGCACGCTACGGCGCGCTGAAGCGCTAAGCGGACGGGTAGCGCTTCGCTATGGGGCATAAGCGCTCCCAAAGCGGCGCGACCACCTTGGTGGAGCAGCGGCTGCTGGCTCCCGCTGCCCGCCGACCGCGCGCGGCGCGCGGCGCGCGGCGCAGCCGTAGGGGCCGGGCGCAGTCGATGATCCAGCGGAGGCGGGAGGGGAGAGGGAGATGCGTACGGAGGGTCGCCGGCCGGTGTGCGGAGGACGGAGGCGAGGGCGCGAGGCGACCGAGCGCGGGTGGGGAACGGAGCAGGAAGATCCGCGGTCGAAGGCTAGGAGGCGTCGGGTCCGCGGCGATCTCCTCGCGGGGAGTAGGGTTCGGTCGCCGACTCAGAACTCGAATCCGGAGCGCAGGTTGCCGAAACCGCCTTTGGTGGACGAACAGCACGTGTGCGCGTCCAGATGCAGGAGCACTAGTATTTATCGTCAGATTCCAGGCGGTGGACTGACAGATCGAGTTTGTTGTGTGGCGCACAAGATTGTTTGTTTAATGGGCCTACAGGGACACGATAGCCTCGGTTATCGTTTGGGCCTCATTTTATCAACAAGGTAAAGACAATGTGACGAGCAGGGAGTATGTTTTCTTATTGCCTATGTTAATTCGGTCCAAAAATTATTTCTTAGGGCCCGCTTAGTTTTCAGCCCAAGAATTTTTTCACCTATCACATTGATTGTTTAGACACATACATTAAATATTAAATATAAATTGAAAATAACTAATTACAAAGATTACAATAATTTTGTGAGACGATTGTTTTAAACATAATTAGTTCATGATTTGACAATGTTGTGATATAATAAATATGTGCTAATGAAGGATTAAATTCTTCTAAGACAAACTATGTAATTTATTTTTTTATTAATATATTTTTAATAGACTAAATTAATATTGTAATATTTAATGTGACACACAAAAAAAAATCTTCCTCCAACTAAACACCCCTCTAGTCCAATAGGAGCTATTTTCTCGTTAGGCTAGAAGCCTAGAAGAAGACTATAGAGAAACGAGCCTCACACTGCGTCCAAATATGCTCTTTTTTTCCCTTTCTCTTTTCTTTTTTATTAGTTTTTCTCCGCTCCTTTATATATATATATATCACTTATCTTCTTTTTATTTACTCTAATTTCATGAGATGTTCCCATATTTTCTGTGATATTTTCTAATAGTTAAAGTGGTGATTTAAGATAAGTTTATTTGCTTGAAAAAAATCACCATTAGTTAATTTTATTTTAGTGAGGATTTTACCCTTATCTGGCTGAGTGGCCAGGACGCGTGTGAATATGTAGATGAAGATATAATTATGAGGCTCTGTTGGCTTTAACTTATCAGTCAGTTTATTAGTCATATTATGATTTATTTTTCTCACGGAACACTATTGAAAAAACAAAAATCATCCAAAATTTGTTCAAGCGAATAGGCATATGTAGGTATGTTGGCTCACATCATAAAATATCTCTTCTATATATATTTGATTTGTTTGTTCTGTACATAACTTTCTTGGTACATATCTCTCTTCTAAAATAAGTAGGTTTTCAGCACAATAGTACTGCATCAACAAACCAAGGTCGCTAGCAAAATTATGGTATGGAACTCAAGGCAATTAAAGATTCCGATAGCGTACTATTTGTGTATACGTGTTATTATTAGTATTGGTTGTCATATAAGGATGAAAACGGAACGGAAATATCCCGAACTGAACCGCATTGTTTTCTATATTTAATCCGATCGAATTCGTATTTTCTTATCCGATTTTACCGTTTTCGCTTCCGCTTCGTATTTCAAATGTAGAAGTAGAAAACGATTGAGGAGTTTTTTTTTAACCGAGTTTGACCGATTTCTACTTTTCTATTTTTAATCTGAAATATCATTAATTCAAAATTCATTTTAAGCTAAATTTGGTTGTCGGTCATTACTGTCCAGGCAAATAGGCAAAGGTAAGTGTGGAGTACTGATGTCCATGGACCGCATTATATAGGTAGCTCACCCCGTCACGCCTTCCTGAGTCGCTGAGGTGGGACTAATCACTCGCACGGTGTTGTACGGCTGTATCTGGCTTCACGCGGTGTTGTTGTTGCGTAGCATGTGACTGAGCCGACCAAAAGAGAGAGAGAGCGAAATAGACTAGGCCTTGTTGCTGTCCTTTCTAGTTTAGTTATGATAGCATCTTCAAATTTTCCTCTTGTTCTTTTTTCTTTTTTTTTCTCTTGTGAAACAAATTAAATTGATAAGTATTCTTTCTTGCGATCGAAATTTGCCACAATGACATTTGTTAATTGTTATGCATTGTGGGTCGGTATTCCGTATTGATTTTTCGTATACCGTCCGTGTTCGTTATAATTCCGCTCGAATTGGTCCGTTTTAGAAATTCTACGTATTCTGCAAATTCGTGGTTGTTTTCGTGTTCGGTTTTACCGCTTTCGTTTTTGTTTTCATATCCAAATGTAAAAGTAGAAAACGGTTGATCATCCCTATTGCCATATCCTCACGAGTAAGAGTCCACCTATCTGTATAGTAGAATCTACTCCCTCCGCCCCTAAATGTCTGTCGTTTGCGCTTCCCAAGAAACAACTTTGACTAAATATATATTAAAAAATATTAATATGTATGATACATAATTAGTATCGTTGGATAGATATTTGAATCTAGTTTTTTAACAAAATTATTTGGAGATACCTACCAACGGTGACGGTCAATTAGGGACAGAGGGAGTACTTAGCATGTTATATTGGGCAGTTTTTCTCGCAATATATATTATGAGAAACGGTATCTATGACACCAGATAGTTTTCTTGATATTGTGATTCTAGAAATTAATTATTTTGGGACGGATTTAGTACAGAAAAAAGGGGTGAATAAAAAAGAAAAAGCTACCGTGCGAAATACAGTATCGATCACACGCATTTTGATGACAATGATGTTGTTCCGCTCTGGTTCCTCGGATCTGTTGCTTCCTCTTCAGCCGATCGGTTTTCCTTTTCGCCTATCGGTCTTGGTACGATCCTAGCCTCCTCTGAGCACATGACAGTCACAGCACGACGCGACAGAGTCGGCACTTGGCAGCACGCCAGCATGATGCGATCATTGGCAGGGACCTGTGTAAAGACGAGCGTGTCTCGCCCAGACAGGGCTAGCTGAATGCTTCACGTCGTCAGCCATCCGTCTGAAACTCTGAATGCGAAAAATTCAGATCGCGTTGAGCTGTGACGCTGAGTGCGTCTGAACACTGAAGAAACGAGGTTTGCTCGGACTTGATTACTAGTCCTGCACTTCATGGCAATCTGGCATGGTGATCAGCATATCTCAAGCATGCTGGAGAAGAAGAGAGTAGGCGACCGGCAGCAGGTAGCAGCATCTCTCCTCGTGCTGTTACGGATGCAGAGAGGCGCGTGTGAACCTCGTCAGAACGTAACGCATGGAGAGGCTGCCGGAAGGGCGGAAAGCAGAAAAAGAAAAAGGGCGGCGAGGAAGAAAGCGAGGATCACCGGACGCCGAGGCGGGGAGGCGGGGCATGGCGGCATGCACCGATCGAAAGAAGCAAAAGAGGGCGCTGGTGTCGACTGGCGTGCCCGCTCCCTTTTTCCACCCATCTCCTCTGTGTCTCAGACGATCGGTGGTCGCTCCGATGGTGCGCGCGCCGGCCGCCATGCTTCTCGTCTCGGGATCGACACCGCCGCGCCCTCGGCGCCGGTGGTCCTACATACTCCTACCCTAGCCGAGCCAGCGGCCATACCATCCACTGGTCACTGGTGTACTGTAACCTGCTCCTGTCCGTTCCCATGTCTGTCGCCTCTGCCGGCTGCCGCTGCCTCCGGCAACCGGCATGCATGCCCCGCGTCTCTTTCTTTAGGCCGCAACTGCAATGCATGCCTCATGCCTGCTCTGCTAGTCTTTTGGCTTTCTCTGATCTCGAAACCAAACCGTGTGGTCGGCCGGGGCGGTGGTGACCCATGGAATGGAAGGAAGCAGTATCCACAGCCGTTGCCGGGACCAAGCCACGGGCTACGGCAGCAAGAAGCCAGCACGCTCGTGCACCTGTTCGTGCTTGGTGAGAGCGGGACAGGAGGGACGACGACAAAACGCTGCATGGTTTCGCCAAATTTAGCGCCAGTGCTCGGATAAAGGCCATGGGGTTGATTCATCGATCCTGTTCCTGTCTGAAACTGTGGATGTTGCTGCGAGTTTTCCATGTCGCCTCCAGTTTTTCTCGTAACACAATGTGTTTACTGTTGTTATACTGAAGAAAGCATCTGTCAACGATGTCGAGTAATGCAGCCTAGCTGTAGATTCAGAAAACCGGATTAAAAAGGGGTCTGAAGACAGACAGGAATGATGCCCAAAGGTGGTGGTGACCTGTGACCTCACTATCCCCTGTACTACTGCCTGCCATAAAATTCCCAGGACAAGCCGTGCGGTGTTTACATTTTTTGTTGCAAGATAATCTATATCGTGTTTGTCCCAGGGACCATTTGATGATCCAATAGATTAATCTAATCAGAGCGGCTTTTTATGCCGTGGCTTCTACTACTACTACACAGCTTCGCTCGACCGGATTGGCGCGCCAGCAGAGCAGGGGCCTCGTGTGCAAATGACGAAGCTTTGTGGATCGAAACCTTTGCAGACAAAAAGCATGCGAGCACGTAGTAGATGAATTATTCCACGGGATGCTTCGCTGGACCGATAACTGAATATATCTACTGAATTAATGTACTATATCCGAGCAGTAATCCATCGAACTGTCAATCATAGGAGGGAAAAAGTTGAAAGCAGTGCACCATCGATCATCCGTCCTAATGAGTAATGAGCAAGAGAAACTGGCCGGAGCCTGTTTTAGTGTGCGTCCACTAGGCCAGCAATAATCCAGTCGCAATCAGGTCGAGGGATCCAGAGCAATCCGGCCGCCCACGCACTGAAACAACTTGGACAGATGATGAGTCGTCGTTGCCGTCAACAACTATTAGCACCTGAACGGCTGCTCTGCACTATTGAGATTTGAGATAGCTAGGCATTTCTGTGTGGACGTGTACGAGTGGAGCGAAGGAATCTCTGATCGTATCAATATTCAGGCCGGCGATCTCGTCGCAGCAGCATATATAATGCGCCCTTTTTGTGGGAGAAGGGAGAGACGACGGTCGATCGATCCATTCTGGCTGGAGACCTTTCCGCAGCAATATCATGGGGCATCTTTTCCGCGGTTTCATGGACTGTCCGTGTTCCGTGTTCGTTCGTTAATTAGCGCCAGTTGTTTTCTGATGATCTGAAACGGCATGGAATGACAGCAGTGCTGTACGTGTGGAAATTGATCTCTGCGTGTGGATGCGAATGGAGGGCTGAGTCCAGTCGATGTCAGTGGTAAGTTCGCATGAAAATCAATCGATGGCCAAGTTCTCAGCTCTTCGGAAGAGACAACTGAGCCGGCTCTGATAGTGCTACGGCGAGAAATCAACGGGCCATGTCGCCTTCGTCAGTCATACAGCAGGAGACTTTAGGGAAAGTGGACAGTGATCGATGACATAGCTAGGACTTGTACTCAACTCAAAACGGTGCAGCTGTCGCATGATCCTGATATAATGCTCCATTAACCAGCCGAGATACAAGCAGCAGCCATGGTAACCACAACCACCCTGCTGCTAGATGGACCATGGACCTGACCTAATAAGCCTAATCATAGCATGCAATATGGCCGATGATCGAGCAGAACACAGAAGAGAAGCGACCCCTCAGAACGAGGCAACGACCACCCACCCTCTAGTCGTCGGCTAGTCCTAGTCCTCTCCGTGGACATGGACCACTCTAGAGCTAGAGCTAGAGGCCTAGAGCTCGCTAGGTTCTCCAAAGAGAGGCAGAACAAAAGCGAGGCTGGGGGATCAATCTGGCGACAGGACCACTTGCTCCCTCCGTCCCTAAATAAGTGTCGTCGTTGGTGTGCGTGTCATGTGTTTGACCCAATTTGTAAAAAATATGTGCAATGTTTATATCTCTAAATAATTTTGTTAAAAAACTAGGTGTAAAGATCTTTCCGATGATACTAATTACTTAGCATAAATATTAATATATTTTAATATATAATTACCGGTAGCTTTTTCTCGGGAAGCGAGAACGACACTTATTTAGGGACGAAGGGAGCACATAATAGCGTCTCCAAAGCCACCATCTTTCCCCTAAGGGCGTCCGCAATGATGTTCAGATTGCTAGCTATTTGGTCTCTAGGAAGAATGCTATTGGCTCTCAATAGCAACTTACAAATAGCTAGCTAGATAAGACATATAAATAAATATTATTTTGATGAGACAACTTACAAAAGTAGCACTCTTATTGACTATCGAGGAGAGAGATCAAATAGCTCTATTTGATCTCTCTCCTCGATAGCCAATAAGAGTGCTACTTTTTTATTATTTTTATACGTCATCTCGCTAGCTATTTGTAAAGTGCTATTGAGAGCCAATAGAATTCCTCCTAGCTAGCTATTTGACAACCATTGCGGATGACCTAACACTAAGCACACACCCCTCGTGCTCATGCGTGCGCGCGCGCGGTGCGCCCCTTCCAAATCCCACTCCTTTTCC
Organism: Coix lacryma-jobi var. lacryma-jobi; assembly: GCA_009763385.1. Classification (NCBI taxonomy): domain Eukaryota; kingdom Viridiplantae; phylum Streptophyta; class Magnoliopsida; order Poales; family Poaceae; genus Coix; species Coix lacryma-jobi. The sequence goes on along the minus strand of CM019823.1, from coordinate 7,341,857 downwards.
AACCTCTTTACCACTGGTCCTAGTTGTTAATCCCGGAGGCCAGCGGTTACGGCACACGCGCGTCCGCTTTCGGTCGCGACCAAGGCGTGCGTGTGTGTGCGCGCGCGCGCGTGCGTCACACACAAGACAGGCCAGGCCGGGCGCGAAAGAGAAGACAACAAATTATTCCAGCCAGACAGCCACGGTCTGCCCTGCGCGCCTTCGCCACCCGTGCAGTGCGATGCAACGGAAGCTGCCAGGCAGAGGGCGTCGTGACTCGCCCGCGATCCACACACGCGCACACAGCAGACAGCAGCAGGGCAGCAGGACAGGAGCAGCGATAGATCTCAGGGTTCGCTCCATCAGCTGCGTCTCTGATGCGGCTGCCGCGGCGCTGGCCGACCGCGCGGAAAGCGAAAGCCTGCCGCGGGGCTCCCTCGCGCGCTTTGCCGTGGGGAGGGAGAGGGCGAGGGCGAGCGATCCCTTGGGCCTGCGGCAACGCCGCGCGCGGCAGGCACAACGTGACGTCCCAGCAGCCGCTGCCGGTGCCGCCTCCGCTTTTCCTCGCTTTGCCTCGGCACACTCGGCAAGTCTGGCCAGGGCAAGGCAACCGATCGGTCCGGACACGAGAGGGTCCCAGGACGCTGCCGGAGGGCGCACCGGGCACCCAGAGCTAGCAGCCGAGTAGTGTTGCTCACCAAGACACGCGTTGTCCGACGCGATGCTGTAGCTTCCCTGTTGTGTTGAGGATAGCGGGCACTGTAGCACTCATTGGGCTGATCTACTTGTAGAGTGGTCGTCCTGTGTTTCGTTGCTTGCTCAGTTGCTCGTAGATAGAATCAGTGCTCCTTCCCCGTACAAATATGAATCATGAATAACTTTTAAATTATTGAGTTTTAAAATATAAAAGTTATATGAACAAATTTATATTGACAAATATTTTTATAAAAGTATGCATATATTATTTTTTAATATTTTTTTATAAAAACAAGTAGCTAAAGTTATCCTTTGAGATCGTTGTCCAAAATGACTTTCTTTTTTCTATACCGAGGAGGGAGTACACCAACTGTAATCAGTAGCACAGAGAACAGAGCGTACTACATGCATGGAGTATACTTGGCCATGCAGCCCGAGGCCCAATGACCCAGCCCATAGCCCGGCAATTTGGTCTGACCCGAGCACGGCTCGACACGACACCCTGCGGGCTTGGGCCAGCCCGGCACGGGACACCAGGCCGTGCCTGGGCCGCCACCAAGGCCCGCGGGCGGGCACGGCACGGCACGAGCCAAAGAGGTCGGCCCACCAGCGGTACGACCCAACTCACCCCCGCATATATAACGCGTCGCCGCCTTCTCCCCTAACCCTAACCCTACCCGGCTCCGTCTCCGTCTCTGTCTCCCCCCCCCCCCCCCGCCCGCCCGCCCACGGCCCCGTCCCTCGCCCTCCCCTCCCATCCCCGACTCCCCCACCTCCCCCCGTCCTACGGCTCCTCCACACGCCGCTCTCGTGGAGGCGAGCAGCAAGCTCGGACGCGGTGGCCGGCGAGATGCCCCTCCACGGCTCTACTTGTCCCCTTCCCTCGCCCTCGCGACTCGCGCGCACCTCCAGGGCGAGGACGCCGACGACTACACAACCTCCTGCGCGACCGCGTCTCCTCCCCGTGGGAGATGGCTCCACGGCGGCCTCCTGCCCTCCTCTTTGTCCTGGCACCGGGCAGATCTGTCATGGGAGGTAGCGCCACGGTGTCCTCCTGCTTCTCCGGCCGTCAGATCTGCCACGAGCGCGTCCAGCCTCCTCCATGCCTCCTCGTGCGGCGGGCGCGTCGTCCTCCGTCTGCTCTCCTCCTCCAGCGAGCGCGATGGCGGCGGCGGCGGCGACAGCAGTCGCAGGCGCGCGGCCACCTTCTGCTCCTCTTTCCTTCCCCCTCTCTCTCTATGGGCCTTGGGTCGGCCCGATTCACTAAATTTGGTCGTGCTTCTCGGACTGGCACGACAAGAAAGCCTGGGCGAAGACAAGGCCCGTATAGGCACGGCACGGGAGGCCCGTGTGCCTTGGCCGGGCCCGGGCCAGGCCGGCCCGATGGCCATCTATAGCATGGAGTAACTGCAAATCACAGTGCAGCAGGCTCGACGAGGTCTGATCGTGCCTTTGTTTGTCCACGTAAAAACAAAAAGAGCGGCGTGGTGGTGTGAAAAGCCGTGCCTTGTTGCACATGCAAAGACGGAGCATGGGAACAGAGGCACCAGCCGCCAGCCCGCCATGCATGCGCACAGACACAGGGACACAGCGGCCGCCAGGAAGGGCCATGCTTCACACTGCCACTGACCCTGAGGTAGCCCGCCCGGACCATCGCCAATAAAGAGTCGACAGGGGCCGCCGCGGCGCGCACCCATTTGAGCGCGGAGCCGGACAGATCAAAACCAGCCCTCCAGGACATGTCAACGACTCATGATCCAACACGCACGACGCACCCACGCGCCATTGGCATGACTCGCACACTCGCCAACGCCAAGTGAGTGCCTGTGTAGTGTAGGACTGTAGGCCGCACGAGCTGAGTTGGAACCGATCGCACCCACCAACCCGTCCAATCACCCGATGCGTTTGGCTTCACAGGCAGGCAGCACCTCCATTACTCCGAAAGCGCTGACTACTTCCGCCCGCGCCATGCGACGCGCCATAGAGTATGGCGTAGGACTGTAGGAGGCATACGTGTGGCGACGCAGACCGCTTGTGGCGTGTCCAGGGGATGAGGGGAGAGCAAAGGCGAGAGGCAACCTACTCGGCCACCATTGTCTCCCAGCCCAGGAAGGACGCCCGCCCGCCCGGCGCCCGCCCATCACTCGTGTCGTGTCGTCCCGGCCGGTCCTGAGCGCCGGATCGAGACCGATCGGAGAACCTGTGCCCGATCGTTATCGGGCTCCCCAGGGTTGTCGCGTCAACCAACAGCAGCTGGGTGCTCGATCCATCATCACGGCTCGCGGACTTGCATCGCATTGCATTGAAACGGATGGGATGGGCAGCACCGCACACCGCAGCCCTGGCGCCCCCCGGCCCCTACGCAGGTGCGCGACGCGGTCGCGGCAGGTGCAGGTTGGTAGTATGTTTGTTTGTCAGGGGCTGCGGGTCACGATGCAAGCGGGCCCATCTGCAGGCGCCCACCACGCCGCCGCAATAACCGCATGCAAAAATTGACTTCCCTGCGGGAGCCCACAAGCATCAATTAGTTATCGGCATTTTCCTGTCAGGCTTCGCAGGAGACGGTAAGCAGGATTGTGGACGTCTGCCGGAGCCTGCATCGCTTGTTACTACCACTGACAGGAAATTTTCGGTCGCCTGTGAAGAACATTGCCGAGCTATTGCAGTACGCCAGCGCTAGTGCCATGGCCACCAGTCCCATTGCCAGCGATTGCGCTACCACCCGAGAAGCCATCAGCCATGACATGCAGATCACAGGCATGGCGGCAGCAGCACCGAAAAGCTGAGTAGTGGAGACTTGCAGGCCTGCAGACGAGGTGGCGGATGCTGCAGGTTCATCTGCTTAATCCATCAGACTTTGCCGGTTGACCAAGTTAAACCCGTGTTATATATGCAGGCGTCTGCAGAAACCCGCTAGGAGTGTTTTTTGCAGGTAGGCCTAGCAGGTACTCCGTAGCAGGCTAGCCTGCGCCCGCTTGCATCGTTAGCTGCGGGCCTTGCTGGGGCGCGCCGGGGTGAGGAGGGGACGGCGACGGCGAGATTGTCCGCGGCCGACAGCGACGCCCGGCCGCGCGGCGGAGGCAGGCGCGCCGTCTAGTCTATTCGCGTCCCTGTCGCGGCCGGCCGGGGGCGAGCTCGCGATCATTGATCGTGCGCGACTGTTGGGAATGGGAGCCGGTCCCCGGTCGGTGTGTGCACGCACACGGACGCATCTAGCACTGGAGATTTTATTTCATTGTTTGTTTGCTTGATCCATCCATCCATGTGACGACCATATAGAGTGGGGATGCTAGAGCCTCGTCCAGTGTGTCTCGGAAAACTGCCATGAATTCCGGTTTCCGGACATAGGAGTAGTACATTGATTTTGATTAATCATCAGTGAGGGCGTCCGTCTGCGCGAGAACGAGATTCGGTGCGTGCTTAATAAAAATCTTCTTCACATACTGTACTAGAGAAAAAGTTGCTTTCGATCGAGGGCTGGCCGGTCATGCATGGGCTTGGGTATCTATAGTACTGTACATGCCTGCTGGCCTGCTGGGTCTTACAATATTGATTGATGACGAGGCGGTGTAGTGGAGTGCAGTGTGTCCCCGTGCTCCCAACCTCGTTGCCGTCACGCTCACCACCCTCGTGGACATGTCTGAGGCCGGCCGGGGCGCCGGGCGCCATCGAGCGCCAGTGACGACACATCGGCCGGGCGGGCGGCCCCATATATGGAGAAGAAGATGCATGGGCGGAGGTGGTGCAGTGCAGTGCAGCAGTGAATCATCATGCACCCAAACAAAAACAGGCCTCAGGCTAAAGCCACAGAAATAGAAACATAGGGAACTATAGACGAAAGCAACGTAGGCGAGAGGGATCGATCGATCGGGGGGTCGAGGGATGGGGAAACAGACATGGCGGGCCGGAAGACATTCCCCTGCCGCCATCAAGGTCCATCGATCCCTTTCTTTCCGTCGACGGAGAGGGAGAGGAGCCCGTCGTCGATCGCCAGGCGGCCAGGCCACGACCGGGAACCGGGAACCGGACGTGATGGTCCTGCTGTTGCAATTGCGATCGTCGCAATGGCAATTGCGATCGCCCCAATTGCAAAAGCAATAATAACACGAGCCCAGGACAGTGATCGCTAATCCCTGTGCTGCGACGCATGCGCGCGGCCGCTAATCCCGTCAGTGAAGACGGATTTGTTAAGAGGATGGATCGGAGAACCTCTTGCTCATGCTCATGCTCATCCACCACCCACTCGTGGATCGCGTTGCAGTGGCGCAGCCGTGCTGTGCGTGCGTGCGTTGGATGAAACGCCGCCGTACCAGCGCGAGGACGGTGATGCAGTACGTGATGCTCTGCCTCCGTCGTGGTTACCACTAAGCTCCACTGCTCGTACCCTCTCTTATGCTCGGTGGATCTGTGCGTCGCACTTTGCGATCCATTATTATTATTTGTACTCCTAGATGGAGTATTCATTCATTGCGTGTTGGCGCCGCCTTGTTGTTTTATGGGCCGTCTGCAGCCGCCCTCCTGTTCGTCCGCAACACGACATGCATGTTTCGTCATCGGGGGTGGCGGTCGACGTGTGTAAACAGTAAGACTACAACTTGAATCGATGGTGTAATCACGTGATCCTTGCTCGATCACGCAGGCCGGCCTGATGGTAGGAGTAACATACATCACGCTTTATCTACGCCGTCGACGCAGAAGAGGAAGAAGAAAGGGGGGCCCGGCGGTTCGGTGTTGAATCGTCAGCTTTTTACGGCGGAAGAACTGAGAACATATGGTGGAGAGAGTATATGCATGGCACGTATACGTACTACGCGCACACAGTGCGAAGCGCCTCGCCCTCACCGGACTACCGGAGTTAAACCCCCCGACATACGTAGTAAAAACCAGAGCAGCACGCTGGTGATGGTGCACTGCAGCACGCAGCATCTATCCACGACACGTACAGGACGGAGGATCAAAATAAAAACCTGGGACGTGATCGTGACGTGGTGTCGTAATCGTAACGGGAACGATAGAAGAATTTATCCCACGGTGGTACACGTACACAGCACTGCAGCGCGCAGTAACGTCCCGATGAAATGCTGCGGCCTGCGAGAGCACCAAGCAGACAGACATGAGGGGTACCAGCGCGGTACATCCTGCGAGGGTAACGCCATCGGTGGGCGGTGCGGTGGTGAACCGGTGAATGGGGCGCGCGGCATGGGCCCACCGGCAGGGAGATCGCCATCACGCACCCCCAGCCCCACGTCCCCACCCGGCCACCCGCACGCCCAAAACCGAATTAGCCGGGCGCCACCACACCCCCGTTTGGTTTCCAGCTCCCCGTCGCCACGTCGGCGCCTCCCTCCGCCCCGCCCGCCGCTATATCTTCACGCCGATCGTTTCGCCACACCACACTACACTACACAGCGGCACAGCGCGCGCGCGCGGTTTCGCTGGCTACCACCACCAAGCGAGCTCTTGCTCTCCACTTCTCCCCTGTTCCATGCACCACAGCTCGCTCCTAGGTTTCATCCTAGCTACACAGGGCTTTGCAAGTTGCATTGAGTCTGTGCGCGCTCCGTTTGCAGTCTGTGTCTGTCTGTGTGTGTTGCATCAGCAGCACGCGAGGTTGGTTTGTCTGCTGGGATAATGGAGAGGTGGGGGGACAAGGACAAGGGGGCGGCGGCGGCTGCGGCGCCGGGGAGGGCGAGGCGGTACGCCGACCAGCCGTCCTTCTCGTCCACGCTGCTCGACGCCATATACAAGTCCATGGACGAGCCCGACGACGGGGTGACCTCTGCCGCCACCGCCGCCGCGGCAGCGACCAAGAAGCAGAACCAGGACCTGCACTACAGCTACTACTACAAGGCGTCGCTGGCGGGGAGCTACCGCGGCAGCAGCAGGGCGGGAGCGGCCACGGGGCCGCCACACGTCGCCACCACGTCGAGCTCCTCCGAGTGCTCCAGCTACGGCGGGTTCTCGTCGTCGGAGGCGGAGTCGTCGCAGCACCGGCGCCTGCGGCCCATACGCACGAGCGTCGCCGCCGCCAGCGCCGGCGCGGCGGCCACCGCGCCGGCCCCCGCGCTCGCGCCGGAGCAGAAGAAGAAGGCCGCTAAGAAGACCGGCGCCAACATCCGCGCCAAGCTGAGGGACCTCCGCAAGCCGGCGTCCCCCGGCGCGCGGCTCGCGGGGTTCCTCAACGCCATCTTCAACGGCAGGCGCGCGCCGCAGACGCCGCCGTCGGCGTCGGCGTCGCGGGGCGCGGCGGCGGAGTCCGCGTGCTCCACGGCGTCCTCGTCCTCCTACTCGCGCTCCTGCCTCAGCAAGACGCCGTCTACGCGGGGCCAGCCGAAGCGCACCGTGCGGTTCCTGGACAGCGACGACGGCGGCGGCGGCGGCGGCGAGGCGGCGGCCGTCGAGCGCCGGAGGGTGCAGGTCGGCGTGGCGGAGCTGGAGCAGATGCTGCTCCACCGGATGGAGATGGACAGCGACGAGGACGAGGAGAGCAGCGACGCCAGCTCCGACCTGTTCGACCTCGAGAATTTCGCGGCCGTCGCCCCGGACGCCGCCGCCGCCGCCGCGGCGTACAGGGACGAGCTGCCGGTGTACGAGACGACGAGGGTGGTGCTGGGCCACCGCGCCATTGGCCACGGGTACGCCGCGCACGGGAGGAGTACCAGGGTGGTCTGATCTTGCTGCCGGGATTCATTCATTCCGGTTCCGGGGTGCCAGAGGGGTAACTGTAAAATGGTGGGAGTAACTGTAAAATACAAGTGAGCGGTGGTGGTTTGTGAGGGAGGGAAATGGGATTATTGCGGCAACAAGTGTTTGCTACTCGTACTCTCCTCTCATCTCATGATCTCATCCTAGCAGTGAGATCTTTGTTGGATCCTTTTTTTCCTCTCTCTTTATTTACCCCCATTCTTCTTCATGTACTTGTGTGTGGTTAGTTCTAATTTTAGTGGAGTAACCCAGCGATTTGCCTTGCTCTTTTGTCCGCTTTCTTTGCCTCTGTTTTTCCTCCCTTCACGGATGCCACTGTCATTTCTTTCTCCTGCACTCCGTCTTTAGGGAAAAAAAAATCCGGCATCTTCTTGCACCATTCGTAGCAAATTTGTGCGGGGAGGAACGGAACGGAACGAACCCGCGAATGAATTTAGACAGTGGCCGTGCCAGTGCCACTGCCACGTGTTGTCGTCAGCAGTTGAAGGAAAAGCACTCATGGCGTATGAGATCACTTTCTTTGGTTTCAGCCTTGGAAAAGCGAATTCCAATCGAAAGCAATCGATTCGGATACTGAAAGGATCGATCCCGCGCCGGGGTTGGATATCTCTGACGACGTTTCTATCTCATCGACATCGATGGCCAGCGCACTAGAGCGCCAAGCCGTACTTAGGTCAGTAATCACTATATTAGGGCACTTGAAACCGCAGCCTCTCTACACTGCATTTTTTTTTCCCCTGTGGGCTTGAGCGTGCGGCCAGCCGAGCACGACGACAAGTGCAGAGAGATGAAAAAGATGAGATCCGTGGACGATTATAGTGCTATGATCGGCGAGGGATTTGACAGCGGGTGCACACGCGCGCTGCCGTGCCTGTCTGTCTGCCTGCCTGCTGCCGATGCGATGCGATGCGATGCTGCTCTCTAGTGCTCGCCGCAATGCGAGGTACTCCCTCCGTCCCTAAATAACGTGTCCCTCGCAGACATGCTTTCCGGACGACAGTTAAATAAGGACGGAGGAAGTATCGCCAAACCAATCATTACTGGAATCATTTCCAGTTCCAGGGGTGCACCATTCCGTGGTTCAGGCTTCAGAGCCAGAGTGCGGTTTTTTCTTCTTCTTTCCGTTCTCACCTGGTACAGTTCAGTTCTTGGTGCCATCGATTATTGCATTGATCACGTTGCATTATTATTGTCGACTGATGAGTCGGGAGCGACGGATCGAGCAATGCACATTTATGCACGCATATGCATGTCTTGCCATGTTCGCGTGGCGCGCCGCGCGCCTCGTTTTCGCGGTGTGCGAAACCTGGAAACAAGCCCTCTATCCCGGTTAACCCGTACGGCCATGACAACAGCCAAAACTGCTAATAATCCTGGAGCTCCGTGTTCATGCCGAATGATGCCTTGATTCCAAAGTAAACGCTTTCGACACGTGCCGTGTTCTTACTACAACGTGTCTCCGTTAGCGACAGACAGGTCCACGGATTAATTTTTTAAAAAAAATGGGCGCAAATTGGTGTTATAATGAATGCCACTCGTATCGTGTCAGTGGACAGGCTTCAGTAACATATTTTCCGGTTCCTGGTCTGATGTGAAAAAAGGACAGTCAAGTATTTCGGCGGAAAGAGGAAGAAGTGCTAGCCACATGCCCACATCCACTCAGCATCCAGTTTGTCTTCTTGGCTTGGCTACATGGAAGATCAGAGAAGCCTTTCCACCTTTGAATTTCGTTATTATTCCGATCATTTCGGCATTCGGGATGCAGTTTTTCTATCGCTGTCGCTCAGTTGAAACTTTGGAAGACACGGCGTGCATGCAACGCGCGTCCTTTTTATTTTTCAAAATTAAACGATTTACGTTTACCCATGTTTATGCTTCGTACCATCCGAGGGACACGGATGACTCTCGTACCGCTGTCACTTCGATCGTGTGGTGCCCACTAAAAATTTGAAACCAAAATCATAACCATGCGGATTTTTTATCCTACAAATATTTGTCCCAGGCTGTAAATGTTCAGCCTTCACTCTACCGTTAAAAATAGGTGTTGTTCGACTTATCGTTTTTACGGCTGATTTTTGTTATTTCAATAATATTATTATGTGAGAGAGAATAAGTCAAAGTACGACTGACAAGGACAAACGAACAGGGCATCAGGCATCGGTTCGAAGATAGTGACGTCTGTTACTAATTTGCTATGTCGATGGTTCAAGTGATATTAAGAATGATTCAAACCGTTGAGTATTGGTACAAGAGCATAATTCTAACTTTTTCTGCTGTGTCTATTCTTTCATCTTATCTGATTATGCTTCTTTGTGACTTTGATCACCTTGAAATGTATTTTTAAAGTTAACTTGAGGTGATATTAGTACTAACCTACTACAACGCTCTAAAGCTGCCTGTCGAAAAAGTTTTCCTATTAGAATTTTACAGGAATCACACAGGAATCAGTTTAATTTCACAAGAAAAACGCAGGAACGAGAAAAAATCTTGCATTCCAAACAGGCGCTTAGGGGCTCGTTCGGTACGCCACCGACTCTGACTTCTAGCGGTTGGTGCTGTGAAACAGTAGATGTCGAAACGAGTTGAAGCTGTTTTTTTTTATTGAAAAATTGAAGCCGTGAAAACTGTCTTGAAGCATTTTAAAAGGAGCTGGAGCCCTATGGCTTAAATTACTCCACAAGAGGGAGCTAAAAACTAGAACCCTTTTTTTAGCAAGTTCAATTATGAAAAATCATTTGGTATATCTTGAGTTTTAGCAAGTTGCTATTTTATTTGACAAGTGAAAAAAAGACCTCTCTCTAACAATTTGCTATTCCAACTTGGGAGCGAGGGGTGAACTCGTCGGCGCTGGAGGGCGGCCGGAAGCTCAGCATCCAGGTGGGGTCCATGGGGCAGGACACGAGGCCGATCGACGCGCTGCTCAACATCATGGAGGTGCTCAAGATGAGCAACTCTGTGGGCAGCCTGGACGGCGAGTTCGGCGTGGACGGGCGCAAGGCGGACGACGACAGCGGCGGGTCCCGCAAGGCGGTGGCAGCCGCCGGGTTCGCCATGAATTCATGATGTTCAGCGCGTTCGCGGGGCTGGTTGCCATGTTGGTGAAGTGGTACAAGCAGCCGCAGGACTAGGAGCAGCGGGAGAGCTTCTCGTCGTGGCTGTTGCCCATCCACACGGGTCAGTCGTCGTCGTTCACGACGGGGAGCAAGGGCGGCGGGTACGGGTCCCACAAGAGCGGCAACACCTTCTCCTCCACCATGGGCCTGGGCCGCTTCTTCTCGTTCGCGGCGACGGGCAACTGGGACGAGAAGAACATCATCGGCGTGGGTGGGTTCGGCAACGTGTACGTGGGCGGGATCATCCACCGTGACGTCAAGAAGGGGAATCTATCGGGGACGGCGCGGGAAGACTTCGGCGGCCGCAGAAGAAGAAATCGTCGCACGGGAGGGAGGGGTCCACGCCGAAACTCGCGATACAAAGTCCACACCGCGCGCGGATATATACGCGTGCGGAGACGCTGAATAGCAAGTTGGGAAATATACCAAGTTGGTTTAAGAAGTTGTTGGAGAAGGATTTTTGTGTTTTTGCCAAAATAATAAGAATACCAAGTGGATTTAAGGAGTTGTTGGAGATGCTCTAAATAATCTCAGTAGCGGAAAGGAAACATGAGGGGTGTATTTTACCATTATTTTCCACCAAATATATTTCACTTTTTCGCCGGCTTTAGCGAGTCCCCAGTCAAAAAGAAGAGACTTCATCGAGTCTCTTGAGAAGTAGCCGTCGCATTCGAGACATTTTTTTATGGCTCGTTCCATCAATCGATTCCCATACTTTTGGAGCGTGGCTGTAGGTGTACCCGTACTACGCTAATGAACTTTGGCCACTTGGTAATAAAAAAAAAGTTTAAATACGCTGCACCTCTACACCCTTCAATTCTACTGTACTCCATAGGGAGGGATTACAGTTCTACTATTGCCGTACAAAAATTAAGAGTATTTCTTGTGCATCTGAATTTTTGCTCTACTTACTCATTTTTTTTTCTCAAACAGAATACTGTAGTGTACTTGGCTATTATTTTATTTTTATTTATAAGTTACCTATTTTGTGGATCTTATTCTTGTTTAACGATGTAGAGTACTACGTAATTAATTAATACCCTAATGCCTGCTGCAAGCTAAACGACAACATTCGTGGGCGCACACTCGATGAATCTTTGTGCAAATAAAATGAGTTGAGACGCTTATATTAAATGACTGCAATTTCGTACAAGGACCACACAATACCTAGACCAAACCTGATCGAGCACGCAAAGGCAGCTGCCGATGATGCAATGCAATGCAACCAATTCGGTTCAGGATTATTAGCAGCTGTGGGGTTTGGGCATGCGCAAAGTTGATTAGGACTTAACTGAACCAATTGGTGGGCTGAATTGTAATACAACTAGTATGCTTTATGGACCACACACACACATGCGATGCGATGCGACACTATTAGAGGCCGATAATCATCATGGGAAAAGATAAGCTAGCACTTCCAGCTCAGACCGACTGCACTGCTGTTCGGTATACTGTACTGAAGGAATACATATCAGATTTATGTGCTGCACTGGATACGTTATCTTGTACGCTAAAATCAAGTACCAGGGAGCTGTCCGCTATTTTAAGCGTGGAAGCGGACGTCCTGCATGGGAGGATGGCGGCCGCATGGACAGAACGCGATGGTTGGCGGAGGAGGGAGAAAAGGAATCTGAGGTGGGCCCTACTATTTCAACTAAATAAAAAATATTATAACTTACAAACCAAAACACCAAATTAAATTCTGATTGCACCATTAAATTTGTTTCAATAAATTCTTCAAAACAAGATCTTACATGGATATATTTAGATAAAGTGACAAGTGAGTTCTATTATTGGAAGTTGGTATAGAGTATAAGATATAGAGGATGACGAGTGCGGAAGAAATGTGTATAGAGGAAAGAATCTTGATGACTAGAACGGAAAAAAGATGAATTTAGAGGACAACGAGTACAGGTCAGTCTCAGAGTGGCTGCACTGCTATGTACCCTACACACATTCTCTAATCTCCTCAATTGCACACTTCTATATTGCACATATGCGGTGCTTTTTCCCTGTAGGCTCTTCCTAGTGTCCCTATAAATGGGGGTAGCTAGTACCATTGCCATCCTAGCTTAGCATATGCAGCCTTGCCAATTGCCATATGGTATAAATGTAGAGGGACAAAGATCTCCGGGGCTGAAGAGGAAAGCAAGCCGGGGACCCCTACACACGGAAAAAGAAAGAGCATAATTGTTAAGCTCACATGATATGCATGTTAGGCCCTGTTTGGATAACTTTAGATTATTATATTCTGAATTATGAGTTAAGAGTACAGTAATCTGGATTAAGGAATATAATAATTTGGTTAGTTTGGAACTTTGGATTATAGATGTTGGATTATTACTATTTGGACTAAAATATCAGAGTTGCTTGCATCGATCAATCCACCTCAAAAACTTAAGCTGATAAGGAAGGCGGGTAATTCACTTTATATTTCATATTAGATTATGAAACTAAGTTGTGGAGTAATCACTATTTTGGTGGGCCTAGAGAATGAGCGAGCTTGATGCTTACTAGAACACTACATGTGAAAATCATAGTTTCCAAGGACATCAAGTTTGAGAAGTAATGCGGTAAAATTATATATAGTGAGAAAAGGCCTAGTCTCATGAAGTAAACTAAAAGGCCCTAATGTTTAGTGACTAAAGTTTAGTGGGTGGGATCCAAACAAGCCCTAATGTAGTCAATATATAAATAAAAAAATCTATAGCCTCATATTGGAGATGCTTAGGCGTGCTTAGCTAGGATGAACACAAATTAAGGTTTATAGAGGCTATAATAAGTTGAGAAGAGAGGTTTTACTTGCCCATTAGCAGTTGACTCTTGTTTGTTTGTCCACCCATGAAGCATGGCTAATTGTATTAGCCCGATGATACAATTAATCGGGTTAGGCAAGGACCTATGGGTTGAAAAGTGGAGGAGGTTAGACTAAACAACTGCTTAAGCATGAGACTCACTAGCTTTCCTTGAGTTCAAAAGTATGGTGGAGCAAATACTGCACTAGCCATGTCTTTCGAATTTTGTAGTGCTCCCATGTAATTATGGTGTTGTTGTAACTTGACTTATTGTGAGGTAGGTATAGTATAGTTGGGATCTAGGGCATATATAAGTTGCAAGGCCTACGAACCTAGCTATGAGATTTCTTATTAAGACATGATGGAGCAGCTAGCATTCGTTTGCGTGGCCATACATTCAGCACCTACTACTCAAGTCACTCACATATGCCCATTACCAGCCCATATGCCTTTGTGGGGAGAGAATAGTAAAAAGTTAACAAATATTGTCATTTGTACATTTTTTGGACATTATTTGTCACGAAAGCAAGCAGCTTTATCACGGATGATATAAAGAGGTATGCATTTGTTTTGGCAATAATTTGATCATACCTGTTGTCTACCTGAGGCGAATCGATCGGCAGTATCGTCTAGGCTAGCTATGTATAGCCTATGTCTGTTTGGTTAGACCCCCTAAAGTTTAGTGTCCACTAAAGTTTAGTGCTCCCTAGAGTTTAGTGACCATATTTGGTTATATAGTGACTAAAGATCACTAAAGTTTAGTTACTTTTAGCTACCTCTTCATGACTAAGGGGGTGTTTGGTTCCCACCCTCTAGAGTTTAGCCACTAAAGTTTAGTGGAGGTGACTTTAGTGGTAGTGTTAAAAGTGACTTTTAGTGGAGGTGTTTCGAACTTTAGTGACTAAAAGTGACTAAACTTTAGTGGCTAAACTCTAGGGTGTGGGAACCAAACACCCTCTAAGTGTCCACTAAAATTTAGTGCGCCCTAGAGTTTAGTGACCATATTTGGTTATATAGTGACTAAAGACCACTAAAGTTTAGTTACTTTTAGCTACCTCTTCATGATTAAAGACTCCTAAATTTTAGTGGCTCCTAAACTTTAGTGGGGTGTTTGGTACTTTAGGGACTAATTTTAGTGGCTAAACTTTAAGGGGCTCTAACCAAATAGGCCCTAAAGACCCCTAAATTTTAGTGGCCCCTAAACTTTAGTAGGGTGTTTGATACTTTAGGAACTAATTTTAGTGGCTAAACTCTAAGGGGCTCTAACTGCCCTATATAGGTTATATAGAAAAATTGCACGGACGATGGGTCCATTGAGCTGTCCATGCGTCCCTATACTCGATGCTTGACGCGTGGCGGGGAAACAAATCAAACGGCCACAGAGCGAAGCGCTCGCGCACGCCTAGCTCTGCTCTTGTCCGCGACCCCGTCTCCTAGTTGGCTCTTTCTGTTTCATCTCCTGACTTCAAGACACGAAAACCACAACACGCGGCTTCAACATGATATGAGCGACGGTGCAACAGATCAAGGGCACGTGCACACCTGGCTCCTGCGTCGACGAAGGAAACCGAACACTTTGCTATCTGTTTTGAGGTTTCGAACGCTCTGTCGGCGGACTAGGCACTATGGAGGACCAGATGCTCCTTGATTGGCATTTCATCGAGCACCACCATATGTGCCTTGCATGTTTCTAATTCAGTTCCTCACCAACGGAGGAGGCACATATAGATGACCATAATGTCCCTACTTAACCGAGTTGCCAATCTTTTACGGACACCAAAGCTTAGCTGCACACACCGTCATGTTCGCTTGATCTATAAATCGGTTTTAATTTATAAAAATAAAATGTGGAACAATGTTTTTCTCTCACGATAAATCAATCGATTTAGCCGACTCATAAGTCTTGTTGAACAGAGGAGGAACCACGAACCAGCGCCTACCATTTTTTTTCTTAGCTCTATTGCTCTGCGCCTCTGTGGCACCAATCCTATAGACATGAATCGAAGATGAGTTCGTTCCGCGCCATAGCCAGGCACTCGGCATGCTTCATCGACTCAGCGTGATCCTGCACTTGGAGCCAAGCCATTGACCGAGCCAACTAGATGACGGGGCCGCGAAAGAGAGCAGAGCCAGAGCCAAGCGTGTGTAAGCGCTTGTTACGATTACGAGCCACAACTTCAGTGGCCTCTTGATTTGTTTCCTCGCCACACATCAACCATTGAGCATAGGGGTACATGGGCAGTTGAATGGGCAGTTTTTCCGTTTCTGACAAAAAAAATGTTTCTTTTGCAAGTTACAAAGTTATGCTTATAACTTTTCCATATAACTTGTGTTACAAACTTCAATACATAGAATTTATACACATGACTTTAACATATACCTTTGACTTGGCAAAGTCACACATATAACTTACAACGTAACAAAAAGTTATACACATAAGTTTTATGTATAATATAATATTTTGCAGAATAAACTGATCAACAAAAATCATACAAAAAAATTTATGTATAATTTAATTGTATAACTTAAATATATAACATGATGAATGACTTAGTTGTAAAATTGGACGTATAAGTTATATTAAAAAACGTGCGTAGATGTATAAATGAATATCATAACATGTTATAGAAAATGTGAAAATTATATATATATATAACTTGTTTGTCTATTAATCACGTAAAAACTGTATCAAAAAAGTTATGATAAAAAATTATAGTGATAAGTTTTAGTCTGCACTTGTCAAAGTTGTCAATATAGGTTGCAAAAATAGGTTAGAGCATCTCCAAATATTTCCTATATATACTTGGCAAATCTTATGTTTTGCCAACTTCCAAAAAAATATATCAAGTAAAAATTGAGTTTCTCTCCAAGAGTTTGCTATTTTTGACTTGCAAACTCTTTTGCAAAGTGAACACTGAATTTTTATCTAAACCAAAATAGGTCCTCCCATCTTTTCCCTGTCGCTGTTACTTTCGCAACTGTAGCTCTGGTAAGAGTTTCTAATCATTTATCAGTCTTCTAGTCACTTTTGCCAATCGATATACGCGTGCGTAAAGATACGCAATGGGAACAGGATGTGAATCTATTGGAGACTATTTTTCCTTATTTTACAAAAAAAAATATGGATATCAAATTAAGATAGCAACCTCTTAGAGATGCTCTTACATCCCGTAATTAAGTTACTTTCTAAAAACGAAAAGTTAAGCAGCAGGTCAAAAGGGACTGTGCGCCAAAAGATCCAACACCAAGGTCCGGTCCGGTGGTCACCAACGGCAACGTACGGGGGCGATGAAAAGAAGAGCGCGCGATCGAGCGTGGTCGCCGGCCGCCGATCCCGAGGCACGGTCACGGACCTCCTGGAGATCATCGGTGGATCACGCGTCACGCAACGCTGCCGCCGCGGGCCGCGGAGGAAGCCGATGGCCCCGTGCCAGTGCCAATGCCAGGCCGCGCGCTTTCGCTTCGTCAAAGAGAACCAGACCAAAAAAACCATGCAAGCAAAGCATGGCGAGCAAGACGGACGGGCGCGCGCCACAAAAGCTACTCTTGGGATCGCCGGGCCCGACCGACCGACCGACCGATTGATCGATCGATCGATCGATCTCGCGGGGGATCGGATCGGATCCCGTTCCCGCCATCATCATCTTCGTCTGTGCTTTGCCGCCTGCGTTCTCGGAAGCCGCGGCGCGACACGACGGGGTGACACGGGCGCCGAGAAAGAGCCAAAGAGGAAAGCAGCTCCTAGCGCCGATGGCACGCGGGCCCGACGTGCCGCCGGATCGCGAGCCGTACGTACGGAGTACTTTGTTGGTATTTACCGCGTGCCAAAGTTTACGGCCCCGTCCGTCGCGTCCCGTGCAGACCCGAGCCGCATACGGTTAGCTAGCAGGCCGCCGCAGCAAGAGCCTCGTGGTCGTGGGCGGGCGTCTTTTGCAGTTTTCCTTTCCTTGCTGGATGGGTGGCCGTGGTTTTTTTTTTTTTTTTTTGTTCCGGGGCCGCCGACGAGGGGAGTTCTGGTGGCTGGCGGCCGGGCGCTGTGGCCTGGTGGCGCCGGCGCCGGCTTGCATGGTACTCCTACGCAATGATGGGCTGCCACCCTGCCTGGCGCGCGTGATCTGCTTCCCACGTGCGAGGCTACGATGCTAGTACGTGTACCCCTACCCCGCCTTTATCTTCTTTTGGTACTACTAGGCCACGCCTGGCAGTAGGAACTGTAGGACGGGAGGAGCACCACTGCTGCACCGCCAGCCACTTTTCTCACTGCTGGGCTGCTGCTGCTGCTGCTGCCACGACCGTACAGAGCGCCTGGACGGAGAGGGTGTTGGGATCCCGGGAGTCCGGAACTCCCTGCTTGCTTGTTGCACTCCTCATCTATCCTGCCATGATTCCCGCTCCTAACCCGCCAGAGGAAGAGGAAGACAAGCTGTGGCGGCAGCATCGATCTCGGCGAACTCGACGGTAGTGGGGTAGATCTCGGCGAGCTCAGGCGAAGCGGCAACGTGCGCAAAGAGGGGCGCGATGACGGTCGCCGATCGTGTAGCAGGTGCACGGTGCATTCAAGTACTCCACCGTCTAGGAAATAATACGATTATAATAGCATAATAATGTTATATTTTAGCGTTTTAAGTTTGACAATTATAAATTGTAAATTATAAAATATCAGTATTTATTATATTAAATAAATATTAGTAGATTAATTATAAAATGTATTTTTCACAATAAATTGATTTAGTTATAAATGTAAATACCGTTTACTAGAGATTTGGCGAATCATAATTTAATTTAATTTGCACGCACCCATTATTATTCCATATTTTTTTATAATGACATAAAAATGTGTCTCATATCCGGTAGATATCAAGAGAAAAACAAAAAAAATAGTACATAAAAAGATAATAAGACATAAAATAGTCTCTAATGAAAAAAATAAGAGTATATTAAAAATTAAATTGGTCGTCTCCCTCCTTCGATCCTCCGTTGCTCATCGAAGTTTGAAAATCGCATTGAATGGACGACAAAGAAAAGAAACTCCTACAAGCATCGGCTCTTTTCGACAAGACTTAAAACGACTTTAGCTGATTTGTATAAGACTGATTTGTGGCGGGAGAAAAATACTATTCCATAACTAATTTATATGGATTAGAACGGCTGAATAGCTCAAACGAAGAGTCATCCTCGTCAAATATAGCTTTGAATACAGTAAAAACCACTCACTGCGTTGACAATAAGATCCAGTATCTACCTATAATCCTTTAAAAACTATCTAGCTTAGAATATCGGTTAGAAGAACCCTTTAAAAAATCAAACTTATAATCCTTCACTACAAAAACAGAGTGTTAAAACTACCCAACATCGGTATCGAATGGACCAATGTATACAGGGATTAGGTCCTACCTCTCCAACCACCGACGAGATTGCAATAGGCTTGTTCTACGTATGCGCGAAGCGCGAGCGAGTGTACGTATAAACACGTGACCGGCCGGCCGGCCGGCAAACGCGTAGATCTGCAGTCCGTTCGTGCCATGCATGGCCCAAGGGTACGTACGTATAATGTACGCATGCCTCGTGGCTGGGAGCACGCCAGCACGTACAATACGTACGCATCCATCAGCCGCTCTATCCACCTAGGCCTGCTAATGGGTTGGGTATTGTTTGGAGTTTTTGGGTTGGGTTGTGCTATGGAACTATTTGAATAGGTGATAATGGGTTTAGAGGTCAAATGGGTTGGGTTTACTCGCAAATCAGGTTGGAATGGGCTGGAATGGGTCACATCACTTCCCTAAATCAATGTGGGTCCCAAATCAACGCTTTTCAATAAAGCTCGCGTTCACACAATAAAATTTTATCTGAATTGACTGAATTTTATTGCAGATGATTTAATTTAACTTCATGTCAATTGACACTGCCCGATCAATATGTGGGTCCCACATCAAAGTCGGACCCTAGAAATAAAAGCTCGCGTTCACATTATAAAATTTTACCTGAATTGACTAAAATTTGTCGCAGATGATTTAATTTAACAAGCAGCTACTTTATGTTAATTGACACTGCCAAATCAATATGTGAGCCCCACGCCAAAGTCGGACCCTAGAAATAAAAGCTCGCGTTCACACTATAAAATTTT
Source organism: Coix lacryma-jobi var. lacryma-jobi (assembly GCA_009763385.1). NCBI lineage: Eukaryota > Viridiplantae > Streptophyta > Magnoliopsida > Poales > Poaceae > Coix > Coix lacryma-jobi. The sequence continues at coordinate 7,322,445 of CM019823.1, read as the reverse complement.
ACCTAATTTGACTGAAATTTGTTGCAGCTGATTTAATTTAAGAATCAGCTACTTTATGCCAATTGACACTGCCAGATTAATATGTAGGCCCCACGCTAAAGTCGGACCCTAGAAATAAAAGCTCATGTTCACACTATAAAATTTTACCTGAATTGACTGAAATTTATTGCAAATGATTTAATTTAACAAGCAGCTACTTCATGCTAATTGGCACTGCCATATCAATATGTGGGTCTCACGCCAAAGTCGGACCCTAGAAATAAAAGCTCGCGTTCACACTATAAAATTTTACCAAATTTGACTGAAATTTGTTGCAGCTGATTTGATTTAATTTAAGAAGCAGCTACTTTATGCCAATTGACACTGCCAGATTAATATCTGGGCCCCACGCTAAAGTCGGACCCTAGAAATAAAAATTCGCGTTCACACTATAAAATTTTACCTGAATTGACTGAAATTTGTTGCAGATGATTTAATTTAACAAATAGCTACTTCATGTCAATTGGCATTGCGAGATCAATACGCGGCCAGTTGGATAATCCACCAAGCAGCCTGCAGGAAGGCACGGGCAGGCCGCCGTAGAACGGCACGGCGGCCGGCCCGGCGGCAGGCGGGCGGCTCGTGAGATTTCCGGGGAACGCGGCGTGCTCTGCTCTCGTTCTCTCTCCGTCCGTCCCCGATCCGCACAAATCACGAGCCAGGAGTGGGGACTGGGGAGTCAAGTCTTTTTTTTTTTTTTTTTTTTTTTGCGTCGAGAAGGAGTGCAGGATGTATAGCCACGGCATTGATGGAGAAGCAAGCCCACAGGCCTGGCATGCAGTTCGCCATCACGAGCTGCAGGGGAGCCTGCCTGAGAGAACGATGCAGTAGCATTTTTTTTTTCTTTTCTGAGAACCTCCTGCAGTAGCAGCCGCTGTTGCAGCGAGAACGCTCCTGACGCGAGGCGACAGCCCAAGGCGGCAAGGCCCATGCAATTTAAGAAGCAGGTGAGAGGAGGCCCACGCGACGATGGCGAAGGTACTGGGGAGTACCACGGGGAGACAGCCTGCAATTTAAGCCGAGTATTACGGCTCTGATGCTAGTACTCTCCTAGACTTTATATGCATGCATATACACACTGTTTCTATGAACATATTCCAAAGGTAGATTTTAAGATCGATAAAGTCATTACGAACGTCGTTGTTATTGAGCACGACGGCTGCTATTCAAACAATCCTGCTAAGGGTGTGTTTAGTTGGAAGAATTTTGGGTATAAAGTTCATGTAACACTTTCATTGTTATTTGACAAACTTTGTCCAAATATGGACCAACTAGACTCAAAAGATTCGTCTCGACATTTACAAACAAACTGTGCAATTAGTTATTTTTTTACCTACATTTAATACTTCATGCATGCGTCTAAAGATTCGATGTGACGGGAAATCTTTAAATATTTGGGATCTAAACAAGCCCTAAGTAAACACCGAAAAATACAAGGAACAATGCTGTTAAGTCAAGCGCTCCAACCTATGTAAGATGTACACATGTTGTTTCATTATTTTTTTATGCACAAAGACAACAAAAATAACACAATACTTTTACAGTTTAGCACTCAGTATGTTCATTTTCGTGGAAGATTAAGTAAATATGCAGAACCTACCGTTTATAATAAATAAATAGAGGAAAATCGGCCTAAGTTTGGGGCTGTTCCTGTTCTGTTGATGGTTTTTACAACTGATTTCAATTGTATCATAGTGTTTTATGAATAATAATCTATAGTACAACTGATAAGTTTAAGCGAACAGAGCTTTTAAACAACAAAGAGGAACAAGATAAAAAGCTGTACATTTTAAACAGAACACACCAAGGAAGAACTTCCATCGGCATCTTACCGGCAACGCACCATGCACGTGCGACGTGCCTCGTCCTTGATCTTCGCCACCAGGGACGAGTGTGATCTCTCAAAGACTAGCATTTTGGCAGAAGATAGTTACAGGTAAAACGATTGCAAACAAAATCCATTCTGCAAATGGCGCGGAGATCTTCATTGAAGAGAACTAAATTTGAACCTCGGGATCTATCTTTAAATGGAAGGCGTGAGAGGCGTTAAATTGGCTTCACAGATCACCAGCACCGTCCACCAAAAGGCTGGGCTTCTTCCTCACAGTTCTGGGCTCATGCGCTCCCCATGCCTGACAGTGTGAGGCACCTGCGGTAGCAGTGCGCGGCGGCAGTGCCTGTCGTCTTCGCAAGCCCTGTGCGCTGTGCGGCTGTGCCCCTCCCTGTTCGGCTTTTCCAGAGCTGCAGGGGCGGTGGCGGACTGGCGGTACAGAGCTGCAGCCCGCTCTGCAGCAACGCCAGGGAACCTGCCTCCTCATTATGCTTCCCGGCTTCCCGCAGTTCACAGGTTTGCCCTACCCTGCTATCATACCCATTTACTCCAGTACTTTGGCTCCTGATGGCCAAACAATTGGGGGAATCCCATTGCCACCAGGACGTGCACAAGCTAGTTCAAACTTCAAAGTTCAAAAACTGGTAGTGCACAAAAGGAAACGGCATAAATCCTCTGTTTATGTTTGTTTCATGGAGAGAGGTGTTCTTCGTACATTAAAGTAAATCAATTAATTTGGCAACTGGTATCTCGAGCTGGGGCGCATGTTGCAACAAACAGCTGCCACAAAACAGTTGATTAACATTTTAAAGCAGAAAACTAGCAAAATGAATGCCGAATGAAAGTTGAAGAAAAATGAAACACCAGCACGCATAGTGCAGCATACCTTGTCGTCTGCAGCCCTGGGAAATTGGAGAAATGATGCCATCAGTACAGGGCAAAGAAAAGCAGTGGAGATATTTCAGATATGAAATTATCTCCAAGAATTATGAGTTTGATCGAGGTTTTGACGAGTTTTGAAATTTTTTGGATATGCTAGTTAGCATAACTAAAAGTAGCGAGCATTTCAATTCACCATATTTCCCTTGCATAATTACCTCAACTTGAGGTTCAAAGTCATTTATTACCTCGCCCTTGCAGCAACTTGAGGTCCAACAGTCATGTCGAATGCGCCAGGATAGCACCACAAATGAGCACCTCCAGTCAGTGAAATGAGCTTGGTCTATTTTGTCAGTTTCAACGTTTTTCAAATCATCAGAAATTCTCTACCCCTCTATATTTACTAAATCCCCCTCCCCCCCACAACCACCCCCAGAGTCATACCTAATCTAAGTCCACCCAAATTTGTGTACCAAAGTAATGCAACTTCATACAAACTAGTAGGTTGCCCGTGCTAACGCTAGTGTAAAATACATAACAAGATAAAAATTGTAAAAAATAAAACAAACAATCATATATTCCAATTGTTTTTGTCACATAACGGCTGATCCTTTAAGGAGGCGACAACATCATTGGACTCATCCACAGACGACTTTCTTCATACTTGAGGCTACAAAGAAAACAAACATTTTTGTCACATACAGTAAATAAGTGTTTGTGCAATACTTACTTACCATATCACCATGCTAGGACGTCTTTATACACAATATGTTTGGTGCTCTTCCATGAGTCATCTACTTCTTTCTTTTGTTTGGCAAAATTTCTTGTCGTTTGTTTAGATACACCCTTTGATAGCACGACATAAAGCTGTATATGTGAGAAATCAGGCTCTAGAAGGTAGATGCCAACATTTGAGATGGTTTGGTCATGCGATTTTTTATGGTCATTGCAACACTCAGGCGGATCGAGAATTGTTTATGCAATAGGAGTTCTATTCTAGTACACTATATAATAAATCATCCATAAACCTCAACTTATGCTCTGCAAAAGTTAAAAAAAAAAACTATCATGAGTGATACATATATCATTGCAAGTCCGACAATGGCATACACAACAAGCTAGTCAAACGATCTTTCCCCATCTATTTGCATTCTCTCAGTGGTCTTATCTATAATTGGCCAAGAGGCGTGCGGCGAACACCACGAGGCAGGCACAAAATGTACTGCTAAGGAAGCTGGGCATCGCTATCCAGGAGGATGCGCCAGACACTGCTATTGAGGAACAGTTCAAGCGCGCTTTTAGTGGAGATATGACGGCGAGAAAGCAGAATTGCTTGCAAATGCTGCTGCAGGGTGGCCTCAGCATAGAGACGTTGGACCTAGACCTGGATGGCCTAGGGGATGGTATGGCTTGAGCCGTCCTTGTGCAAAGCTAGTGGCACAATTGTTTTCCAATGAATACAGACCTCAACTGCTTCAACTGGAACATTCGTGGACTCAACAGCCGCGCGCGGAGAAACGTCGTCAGAGAGTTTCTAATCCTCCACAACCCCTCTATTGTGTGCATTCAAGAAACGAAGCTTACATCTCTATGTCCTGTAATGGCTAGCGAGCTCTTGGGTGCGGCATTTGACTATGAGTGCCTCCCCTCCTCGGGCACGGCAGGTGGCATTCTTCTTGCTTGGGCGCGTGACCGCTGGGCGATCAGCCACGTCGTCAGGGGACGCTACTCCCTATCTGCCCAGGTCGTCGGCCTCTCTACATTGCAGGGGCCCTGGTGGATCTCGGTTGTGTATGGACCGCAGGCTGATGCAGACAAGACCCAGTTCCTCAGCGAACTGCAGCTCTTCAGGGAAGCTTCGCCCGGTCCCTGGCTGCTGTGCGGTGACTTCAATATGATATACCGTGCGCAAGACAAAAATAATGACCGTCTTGACCGTCGCTGCATGGCACGCTTCCGTTCCTTCCTTAATCGTCTTCAGTTGGAAGAGATTAACCTTGTGGGCAGAATGTTCTCTTGGTCAAATCATCGTGAGCACCCCACTTTAGAGCTGCTTGACAGGATGTTCGCTTCGACTGATTGGTTTGCTGCCCAACCAGATCACATCCTCAAGCCCCTGTCCTCGGATTGCTCCGACCATTGCCCAATACTGCTGCAGGTCCAGGCCTCCTGCAATGCCAATCGGCGCTTTCGCTTTGAAGCCTTCTGGGTCAAGTGGCCAGGATACTCTCACGTGATCAGCACTGCCTGGGCGCAGGGTCTGGTGGGTGCGGACCCTTTTCGGCTCGTGGACTTCAAGCTTCGCAATGTAGCGAAGCCGCTTCGCAGCTGGAGCACTTCCAAAATCAGCAGCATTAGATTGCAATTGGCTATGGTCAGGGAAGTCATTTTACGATTCGACGATGAGCAAGAGAGAGGAGGGTCTTGCAGCCATGGGAGTTTAGTCTGCGTCGTTCTCTTAAGATGCAGGTGCTTGGGCTTGCCTCCCTGTCTCGTTCCATCGCGAGACAGCGATCGAGGCTGCTTTTTCTGAAAGAGGGAGACGCCAACACACGCTTTTACCATCTGCAGACATGTCATCGCAGCAGACAGAACCGTATTGACACTCTAGTCGTCGACGCCTGGTTTCGGATCATGCCATTCGGGCAGCGATTTACACTTTCTACTGTGACCTCCTGGGTGTCAATTTTGTGCGTACTAGGAGGATCAACTTCCAGGCCATCGGCTTGCCCTCGAGCCAACTTGAGGACCTGGAATCGGTGTTCTCAGAAAATGAAGTGTGGGAGGCTATCAACGACATGCCTTGCGACAAGGCGCCTGGGCCTGACGGTTTCACTGTTGCGTTCTATAAATCGGCATGGGGCATAATCAAAGGCGACATCATGCATGCCATTCATGCATTCTGGTCACAGGACTCTAGGAGCTTCCATCACCTAAACGATGCCTTCATGATTCTTCTCAAGAAAAAGCCCAGCCCATCACAGATCGGTGATTACCGCCCGATTAGCCTCATCCACAGCTTCGGGAAGCTTATCACAAAATGCCTTGCACGCCGGCTGGCTGTTGTCATGGATCAGCTAGTGCAGCGCAACCAAAGCGCCTTCATCAAGGGAAGAAGCAGTCACGATAATTTTAGAAACGTTCGGCTAACGTGCAAAGCGCTGCACGCGCGCAGAGAGGCCTGTATTATGCTCAAAATAGATAGAGCCAAAGCGTTTGACACTGTCGCCTGGACATTCCTCCTCGACGTGCTGAGCCACCTGGGGTTCGGCCGGAGATGGCGTAATTGGATCTCCGCAATACTATCTTCGGCAAGCACCAAGGTCCTCCTGAACGGAAGCCCAAGGAGGCGAATTTGTCACGCTCGGGGGCTTAGGCAAGGAGACCCACTATCCCCTTTGCTATTTGTCTTGGTCATGGAGGTTCTTAATCGGCTTCTGTTCTGGGCGGAGCAGCGTGGGCTCCTCACCTCCATCCGCGGCCTTGCTGGCCCCCGGGTCAGCCTGTACGCGGACAACCTCGTCCTCTTCATTGCGCCCACGGTGGGCGATTTGCAAACGGTAAAGGGTGTGCTGGAAATCTTTGGCTCAGCCTCTGGCCTGTTCTCCAATCTACAGAAAAGCATGGCCACTCCCATACACTGCTCGGATGAAGACATAACCCGGGTGCAGCAAATTCTTGCCTGTGAAGTTACGGGCTTCCCATGCCGCTATCTTGGCATCCTGCTCTCGCTGTACCAGCTCAAGCGCTCAGAGGAGCAGGTCCTGGTGGACAAGGTGGCCGCCAGAATCCCGGGCTGGAAAGGGAACTTGTTGAATGCCGCGGGCAGAACGACGTTGGTGCAGACGGTTCTATCTGCAATCCCAATCCACACGGCGATTGCCCTCTGCCTCTCGCTGTGGGCAGTCAATGCCATCGACAAGCTGCGCTGTGCCTTCATCTGGTCGGGCTCGGACTCGGTTCATGGTGGACGCTGTCGAGTGGCCTGGCACATCGTTTGCCGCCCCAAGGAGTTGGGCGGACTCGGCATCGCAGATCTCAGAAGGACTGGCGTAGCGCTTCGGGTGCGCTGGGTCTGGAAGGACCGACTTGAGGGGTGCGCGCCAAGCTCAAAAGAGAAGGTTGTGCTTGCTTTGTTCCAGGCGGCCACAACGTTAAGTCTCGGTGATGGCAGATCAACTTATTTCTGGACGGACCGTTGGCTGGGAGCATGCAGTCTTCAGGAAATTGCGCCAACGGGCTATGCAGCAGTACAAGAAAAAGAAGGTGCCTTGTCGCGGACGCCATTCATGGCGATGCCTGGGTTCAGCATATTTCAGGGCCTACAACCATGCAGCTGCTGATTGAGTTTGGAAAGATCTGTGACCTTGTCGGCCAGGTGAACCTTAGTGACCGGCCCGACACCTTCTCTTGGAGGCTCTCCGAAGATCAGCAATACTCGGCTGCTTCCGCGTATGGAGCTATGTTCCTGGGCTCCTCGGCGCCTTTGGGAGCAAAGCAAATTTGGAAGACTTCTGCGCCGCCTCGGGTGAGGTTCTTCTTCTGGCTAGTCATGCATGGGAGGTGTTGGACTGCCGATACGAGGCATCGCCATGGTCTGCAAGACTCCAATACCTGCATAGTATGCGATCAGGAAGCGGAAACCATAAGCCACATTCTCCTTGGGTGCTGCTTCAGTAAGGAGGTGTGGCACATCTGCCTTGTGAAGCTTCACCTGCAAGACATCATCTGCGTCACCGATGAACCGGCTCTGCAGTGGTGGCTGCGCGTCAGGAAAAAAATTACCAAGCAGCTGCGGGGTGGTTTTGACTCCCTATTCTTCCTCATCGGCTGGACCTTATGGAAGGAGCGCAACGCCAGGACGTTCAACGGTGCGGCATCCACGGCAGCACAGCTGGCTGCTGCGATTGGAGAAGACATCGACTTTTGGTGCGCGGCTGGTTTTAGCCGCCTTCGGACGCTGCTGTCTTTAGCTTAGCCAGTTTGCGCTCAAGCGGGTAGCCTATCTGTGATCATGTAATCGCACTGCCCAGCTGGTGCCCTCTAGCTGTTGCTAGGGGGAGGTCTTTGTCTGTCTATGTAATGGCTGGTAACCGCGTGTTACTGTCCATCTTATGTCTGTGACAAAACTGCTTTCTGCTTAATGAAACACACGTCGTCGACGTGGTCGAAAAAAAATAATTGGCCAAGATGCCATTTTAATGTTCGTTCATTTATCTTAATACAATTGTGTTTGCTCTGTTGCAAGTTTTATTAATCTTTCTACTCCTCCTAACTGTTGTGAGCAAAATACCAAGATTTAGAAACGAATATTAGAATTAAAAATACAGTATGAAACTATACATTAATCATTAAGCCCTACCATAGTTTTGAGATCTCAATAGTCTGATAGTTCTCATCTGAAGTAGTAGACATATATGTCACATTTTTTAGCATTCACAACCGCTAAGTACTAGTGAAACTTCTTGATATTAATGGGAAGGACACATGCTCTAATAAAGTTTTATCGATTTTTTAAGATCTTTAAATTAACATCTGCATGATATTAGATATATATAATTATTATGGCAGCAAAAAGTTTACCATTATATCAACTACATCATCTTTATAGTCCACTGCCGCTTTAGGGTCTTCGTCAAGTTTTAGCAAGCTGGAAGTAAATGTATTTTCTAAATAGCATCTTCACCTTCTCTATGTTGTACATGTTATTTCAGATATAATGAATATAAGCACTTAGGACCTGCAAATTTTTAATTTGATATTAAAGAATTGAACCCAGCTAAATTAAAAATTTGCAGATCCCAAGTGCTTATATTCATTGGATCTGACATGAACACCTACACTATAGAGAAGATGGAGATGTTTATTTAGAAAATACATTTATTTGTACCTTGCTAAAACGTGATGGAGACCCTAAGGTGACAATGAACTATAAAGACGATAGTTAATACAATGGTAAACTTCTCGCTGCCATAATTATTATATATAATGCACATGTTAACTCAAAGACAAAAAAACAGATAAAACTCTATTAGTGCAGGTGTTCCTTCCAATTAATATTGAGAAGTTTCATGGGTACCTAGCGGTTGTGAATGCTAAAAATGTGATATACATGTCTTGGATTCTTTCGGAGAAGAACTATTAGACCGTAGAGATCTCAAAACTACAGTAGGGTTTAATGATTAATATATATAGTTTCATATTGTATTTTAATTATAATATTCCTTTCTCAATCTTCGTGCTTTGATCATAATTGTTAAGAGGACTAGAAAAATTAATAAAACTTGCAGCATACTATACACAATTGTACTGAGATAAATGGACGGATATTAAAGTGACATCTTGGCCAATTATAGATTAGATCACTGAGAGAATGCAAACATATGGTTAAAAGATCATCTGACTTGTTGTGTATGCCATTGCCGCCTTGCCGGACTTGCAACGATATGTGTATCACTCACTTAGTTTTTTTTTTTCACTTCTGCATAAGGTAAGTTGTGGTTTATATGGAGTATTGAATTTGAACTACTCTATAGCGGAAACAATTCGCGGTCCGCCTCAGCTTAGCAATGACCATAAACAAAGTGCAATGCCAAACCATCCCAAATGTTGGCATCTACCTTCTAGAGCATGTTTTCTCACATGGACAATTTTATGTAGTGCTATCAAGGAGTGTATCAAGACAGACAACAAAAAATTTGGCCAAACCAAAGAAAGATGTAGATGTCTCAGGGAAGAGCACGAAAAATAATGTGTATAAAGGCGTCCTAGTATGGTGATATGGTAAGTAAATAGTTCACGAACACCTATTTCCTTACTGTATTTCATATTTCTTTATTTGACAAAATTGTTTGTGTTTCTCTGTAGCCTCAAGTTTAAACAATGTGCGGATGTAGAAAGTTGTTGGTGGCTGAGTCCAATGATGTTGTCACCTCCTCAAAGAATCAGTTATTATGTGACACTCATTACATGACAATTTTTTTAGCTATACAATATATGAGACGTGAATCTTAATGAATCTGATTGTTCATTTTATTTTTTACAATTTTTTATATTGTTTGTATTTTACCGTAACGTTAGCACGGGCACATTACTACTACTAGTAGTAGGCTGTAAGTATGTGTTCAGAATTGTTAATATCACTGAAAATCTGAAAAAAAAAACCAAACAGAGAAGAATCCAAGACTGTCTATCCATTTCACATGTCGAGTAGGTTAGAAGATGACATGGTCAAAATACGGCACATGCCACAACGTCTTTAATATGTATAATAGTTTGCTTCAAGTTACCGCTACAGCTTAATTGAGATGACTACACTGAAAAACACACATGAGGAAGTCACGTACCTCTTGCAGCATACAACATTGGTAATTCCTTGAAACGGTTGTCATAGCATATACCAATACCAATTCGCCCGACATCTAAAAAAGAAATCAACAATGCCATTCAAATAAGAAAGTTAAGCAACACAGACAAAGGTCATTTCGTAAAACTAACACTAACATAGTATATAGAAAGTTATAACTTGAATGTAATTATCCCAATCATCAAACTGACATTGTAGAACTAGAAACCAATTCAAATGACCTAAACTCAAAATTAGAACGCGTGCACAGAACTTTCTTTACTACTTGGTGACTACTCAAAACTCTTGTGTACTCCTTTCCTGATTAAGGCTACAAAAATATACAGTGGAGCGCTTTAAATTTGTGCAGATGTTTGAAACCACACAAAATAGAGAACTAGAGATACATGCTTACATAGAAGCCTACAAAGCCAAAGAAACCAGACGTGTAATAAGTGTAAAAAAACACAAGGGTGGTGAAACTGATTTGTGTTAAGTGAGAAGGGTGGGTAAATAACTGAAATATAGGGGTAGAGTAAGGGTGGTGACAGGCACACCAGGCTGTTTGGTTAGCCTCCTGGCAGAAGTTGCAATCCCATGTGTCCGATTTCGACTGCCTGGGAGGCTCCCAAGCAAACAAGCCCCATCAGCATCAACTCCATTGTTTTAGTTAGAAGAGATTTTACAACTGAAAGTATATGGAAAATACACGATTATGTGAAGATAAGATCATTGCTGGTTGAGAAACAGGTGCATGCTGGGATTCCTCATGATTCTCATTTAAGCTATACGAAATTAAGAATCAATAAATCTTAAACAAAACAAACGGTAAAACATACAAACTGCAGGTTTGTGGATGACGTACTGAGGAGATAATTGATTGCAGGGCCTATTTTTCTTGTAGGGAAGTGCCATACAGCCCACCAAGAACACCAGAGGCAGCAACTGCAGCTTTACTTAAAAAGCCCAGCAGTGGATTCTCTGGAGGTTGCTCTTGCACTAACTGTAAGGATGATTCAAGCTGATGAGCTTCAGGATAGTACTTTTCAGGTTGAGGCTTGTCAGCTTTGCAATACCCTTTGTCCCTTCAAATTGAGGGGGGCATTCTTTGTCTATACAGACAGAATTTTTTTGTTAACTTATCTATGCTTGTGACCAGGAAAAAAGCTCGTTGAAAATATGCATAATATATTTAATATTTTCAATCCCTAATGTCAATGAAGCAGCACCACCAACTTAGTTAAATCAAAACAATCTCAACTAGTAAAATGCATTAGGCAACCCCATGCCAGTTTACAAGAATACATCATATCTAATGGTCAGTTCAATTCATTCATGTGGCTACATGCAGACAAAAGAAGTGTGAAAGTACGACAAAGAAAAAGTCTATAGGACAACAATTCCAAAAGGCCCATGTTATGGCAGTTTTCAAAAGATTTTGTGGTAAACTGGTAATCATAACTCCTGTCACCAGAACATTAAGGTCAAGACAGTCAAACACTATTCCATTTGTAGATTTTTTCCCCACCAGATCATTAAGGTCAAGATAGTCAAACACTAATTGAAGACCACGCGTAACACCTGTCATCAATAACATAAAGGACCAGGGGCCTGAATACCAAATTAAGAAGTTGGCACAGGGAACTGTAACTATTATGCACTATTCGAAAGCTTTCTAGAATTAGCATAGAACACTACAAAAACTAGGGCCCTATTCGGCTACGATCATAAGTGAATTACATATGCCTGGCTGTGAGAATCACAAAGAATCGCGCCAAACTGTATTGCGGTGCAGTGGATTCCTCCACCACCCGTGACCCAGCCACCGTGAGTCTCAACAGGAACTCCGATTTTACGTATTGCAGTCCCCTGCCATGGCTCCTCTGCCACACCGTGCGGTCAGGAGGATCGTATCCAAACAGGCCTAGATTCTGCAATGCAGTGCAGCACAAAAAATAACATCACCTTAAATCACTCCATTGCAGTTAATTATAGGACCCATTCCATCAAAGAACAAAGCAACATTACACACACATATCTCTAACACGCAAGATCAATTCTGCAATTTTGATAGCGTATTGGGTTGCAATTACAATGATCTGATTGAGATAATTGCTATTATATGACTTCAAATGTGTGGGTTCGCTATAATAGGATTCTTAACGTTGACTTCGCTAAAATATGACTCCAAACGTTACCACTTTGTTATTATGACATTTCATTCCTTTTAATCACTTTTCTTATCAATAATACATGTAGTCTCATACATGTATTTTGCTTTAAATACATGTATATCGATTGTGTCAATGTCTCTGGCCGCTTGTTCCTGGGGGCTGACTGCCTAGCAGCTTGCCGCCGTCGCCTGGGCAGGCAGGCTGCTTGGCGCCGCCGCCGTACAATTTACTCTAATTTTCTGGTAAATTTTAGTATATTTTTGTAAATGCTCAGAGCTACACTATACGGGGGCGGCAGCAAGCTGCCAGCCAGCCTGCCAGGCGGCAGTGGCAAGCGGCCAAGCAGCCAGCCCCCAGTGCAGGAAGAAGCGGGCAGAGAGATTGACACAATCGATATATATATGTATTTAAAGCAAAATACATGTATTATTGATAAGAAAAGTGATTAAAAGGAATGAAATGTCATAATAACAAAGTGGTAACGTTTGGAGTCATATTTTAGCGAAGCCAACGTTAGGAATCCTATTATAGCTAAGCCACACGTTTGGGGTCATATAATAGTAATTATCTCTATATGATTTAGCTTTAGCACTTATCAACAGCAAGACCACCATTTTGTATAAGTATGTTATTTCATAAACTCCAAACTTTTAGTTCTTTCATCAATACCAGTGATGCTCCCAAGTTCCAACGCTCAAGATGTATGCAACCATTGAGGAACTAATGGTTTTTGACGTGTCAAATCTGTCAAAAAGTTGATTTGCAGTTCGAATTTCTTCAGAGGCAAACTCAACTCTGGAAACGGTTTTACCATCTACTAATTCTTCTTCATACATGCATGCCCTGCTCCAAAAAGGAAAACCATGGGCCATGGCTGCCTCATGCAAAGTTGCTTAGAGCCAGGGGCGAAGCTAGTAAACAATTAACCCTGGTGCACCACTCAAGAACTATAAATAATTTTGCTAAATACATGTCAAATATAGAGCTTTTTAAAGGTAAAATTACATTTTATCATGGTGCCCGTGCACCAGGTAAATAGAACGTGGCTTCGCCCCTGCTTAGAGCATACTCCTAGATGGATTCAATACCCAGCGTATTCTAAGTATCCACTGTTTGAACAACAATTGCATATTCTCGTTCTAGTCGGCAGATGCACTTCTTTTTTTTTATAAGGGGCAGATGCACATTTGAGCCAAGCCCAACAACTCATGCATTCCTATACAAGGCCACACCACACCACAATGCAGCACTATATATGTATAGTAATGTCCTCACAGAAACGAGGTGTTACCTTGATACTCTCACACTCCTATATTGCAGAACAATTAACATTTGTCCAAAGAATTGTATACGTAGTTCAGTGGTACTAACATTACTCCACAGCGTGACTAGTACCCAAGTTAAGAAGGACGAGGGACGATTGAGTGGGAAACAAAATTTTACACCAACACTAGCACTCTAGCAGGGAATAGGATATGCATTAACCGTTCACGAGGTCCACGGGAGTGGGAGTGGGCGTGGGCGCGGCAGAACGACGGATGCAGATGAGCGGTATGGCCGAGGGGTCGAGGAGCACCCACCGGCCGCTGCGCCAGCACGTAGGCACCGGCCGCCACCGCCGCGGACAACGAGGGAGAAGGACCGCCATCGAGCGGCGAGGCTTCCGAGTTCCGACGCAGCAACGAAGGCCCGGAGACGGCAGGTGGCGGCGCCCGAGGAGGAGGAGGAAGCGTATTAGAAGGCGTTCGGCGGCATAGGCGACGGCGAGAGGAGGTAAAGCCCATCTCGTTCGGGGCATTTACCATTCGAGAGCCCACGGCCCACAAGCCCATGTATAGTCCCCACTTCTCCAGATATTTAGGCCCCGAAGCAAAACTAGCCTCACTCGCCGCAATAATAAGAGACCTCACCAGTTGCGGCTTAAACCCTTATCGCCACCACCGCGTCCTCTTTCCTCATCTCCGCGGTCCGTCCCGTCTCCCTCTAGGGTTTGGCACTTTGGCCGCCGCCATGGCGTCGGCGTCGCGCGCGCTCCTCCTCTCCCGTGCGCTCCAGGCCGGGTCCGCTTCCCGCCGCGTCCCTACCCTCCTGCGCCCGCTGGCTGCGGCCGCGAGCCTCCTCCCGGTGTGGGCGGCGGCGGGGGCGGGGGCGGCCGCCCCCGGCACGGGGCTGCGGTGCTTCGCGACCCAGCCGGCGACGTCCTCACTGCGGGACTCGTCCCCGAACTGGAGCAATCGCCCGCCCAAAGAGACGATCCTACTCGACGGGTGCGACTTCGAGCACTGGCTCATCGTCATGGAGCCGCCGCCTGGTGACGCCTCCAGCCCAGACATCACGCGCGACGAGATCATTGAAAGCTATATCAAGACCCTCGCCCAAGTCCTCGGGAGGTATATATGGCTGTATCCATTTCTCTATTTAGTTGTTGGTGTTTTCCTGCCAGAATAGGTAAGAGTGATCTGGTGTAGCATGACTGCAGGAGTGTACTGTGTTATATTTTATTTAGTGGAATTAGCACTTGATTGAATCTCTTACTGCTTGATCAGATGAATTTGTGGGTATTACAACGAATAGGAGAAATGGAAGTTTGGGGCTTTAAAAGGATTTGGTTATGTTTTGCCATTTCTAGATACATAGATTTTGCTATTGGCTTAGACATACACTATGTCTAGTTACATAGATAAAGCAATGTATCTAGAAAAGTGAATATGTCTTATAAAATGGAATGGAGAGAGTACTGACTAATAAATGGAGGATCCAAACAGGCCTCAACTAATATGCTAACTAATAGCCCTGCTATTAAAAAGCTACTAGCTGGCTTGGCTTCCCTCTGTTGATGCTAACTATTGACACCATTGGATCCAAAAAGGGACCTACTGATCTGCTGCTTTGATCTTTCAGATTTGTTCTTTAATTTGGTCTAGTCATGGTTCTTTTGTCCGTCTAGGACATTCGAGTTTAGAGTGACAATAATATGTGTGCAATTTTTAGTTCATTGAATGAGTTCTTTTCGCCTATTTTAACTCTGCAAGGCCCACATCTAAAACCAATTCCTTGTTTCAGTGAGGAAGAAGCTAGGCAAAAGATATATTCGGTGTCGACTCGTCATTACTTCGCCTTTGGTGCCCTTGTATCTGAGGAAGTCTCTTACAAACTGAGAGGTATTTTATGATCTCATTAAGTAATATAGGAATAGGAAGTAAAATCATTGTTGAATACCATAAAATGTGTCCTTGGAGTCTTATGCCTCTTAATCATTTGCAGAAATGCCCAAGGTCCGCTGGGTTCTTCCTGATTCATACTTGGATGTAAAAAATAAGGACTATGGAGGTACTGATATATGTTTTCTATCCTAGCATAGACTAGACTACTTGCATTTTCATGGTCATGTAGAAACATCTTTCTCATTATACTTGAATTGTCTTTTTCACATTCTCTTTGTCGTTTGTTGACGCTGTTATGTCTTTCTTGTTTGTACACAATATATTACAGTTTAATTTTAAACTTGAGTGATTTAAATCTTCATCATTTTATATTAGATGTGAATGTCTTCTCAGGTTATTTGCTAGTGTCCAAACAACTGTTGTATGAATTTTTTCTCCTCGCTACTTAATTGACTCGCCTGTTTTTCTGCCCTCTAATTTTCTTTTCTACATTTGTGATGTAAGGTTATCCCTGTCCTTTGTTAAAGTATAATGAGGTGCTTTGTCAAATCATCTTAGGCGCTATAGTATATCAATATGGTTTTCATCTCCAATGTGTTCATGCGTCTTGAGAAACACCAATACAGATTTAAGAACCTATATTTTGGGATAGCAGTTCACCACACGACACACCCTCTGTTTTGATCAACTATACATTTATGTCCTGCGAAGCTATTTTAGATTTTTTTAAATTGAAATTGTTGCTGGCTATGGTTTTATGTCTATCCATGTTTGGACAACTAATTAATATGGATTGACTATTCCACAAACTTATGCTATCTTCCACTTCCTGTTTCAGGAGAACCCTTCATAAATGGGGAAGCTGTTCCTTATGATCCTAAATTCCATGAGGAGTGGGTGAGAAACAATGCCCGTGCCAATGAAAGATCCCGGCGCAATGATAGGCCCCGCAACTTTGACAGGTCAAGGAACTTTGAGAGGAGAAGGGAGAACATGCAGAACTACCAGAACAGAGATGGGCCTCCTCCGCAGGGTTTCAATGGCCCCCCGCCTCCACCTGGCCAGAACCAGATGCCACCTCAGCATGCTCAGGGCAACATGCCGCCGCCACCACCACATGCTGGTGGTGGCCAACCAAACTATCAGCCCCAAATGCCAAACACACAGGCAGGCTACAATACTGGCGGTGCTCCTCACTACCAGCAAGGTGGTGCAACTGGCTACCAAGGTGGACCTCCGGGGTATCAAGGTGGTAACCAAGGTTACCAAGGGAACCCAGGCCCCACCTACCAAGGTGGTAACCCTGGCTACCAAGGTGGCCCACCAGGATACCCTGGTGGCAACCCACCACCACCTTCCTACCAAGGAGGCAGCCCCAACACACCGCCATATCCAGGTGGTGGCAATCCTGGTTATCCTGGTGGCAACCCCGGCTACCCTGGTGGCAACCCCGGCTACCAAGGTCAAGGAGGCAACTCGAACTTCCAATGAACATGACCACGAGTATAATAGGCACCCCTGTTCTAGAGCAGCCTTCTGGGAGAGGATGGTGTGCAGTAGCATAAATCGAACTCTTGTTGCTATCTGATTTTCTTTGGTTGTCCCTGTATGCACCTAATTATTGTGTTCTTTATAAGTACTCAAAACTGTGCTTGGTGTCTGAGTGATGTACCTGGAATTCTGAAACTATGTATGATCGACATTCGTATGTTTTGTCTGTCTTTGTTCGTTTTTTATTGGTTGGTTAACCACAAACTTGATATAGGTTCGTGTTGAGTGGTTGTTTAACCACAAACTTGTTGCAGGCCATTCTGCTAAAATCATGTGATATTTTTCCCCTGCATTTTACATTGAACAGGCAGGACACACGTTCATTTCTTTTTTTTTTTAGCTTACACCGGAGCTTTTATTGCGTATTTGGAGGATTACAATCAGCCGCAATAAGTTCTCGGAGCTTTTGCGTATTTGGAGGATTACAATCAGCCGCAATAAGTTCTCGGAGCTTTTATTGCGTATTTGGAGGATTACAATCAGCCGCAATAAGTTCTCGGAGCTTTTGCGTATTTGGAGGATTACAATCAGCCGCAATAAGTTCTCGGAGCTTTTATTGCGTATTTGGAGGATTACAATCAGCCGCAATAAGTTCTCGTAAATTCGTCGGAGCTTTTATTGCGTATTTGGAGGATTACAATCAGCCGCAATAAGTTCTCGTAAATTCGTCGGATTTTCACGAGAAACTATTTTGGCACACTCATGAGTCACTCTATTACAAAAAAAGTCACTCTATTATAAAAATGATTAACAAAACAAGGTCTGAAGTCTTGAAAGCTTCGGCTTAAGATCTCTATCTGGCACAGCAGCTTCGGCTTAACAAAACAAGGTATCAGCATCAACAAGAAGGCTTGAACGGTCATCATACGGCAGCAATGAGAGTAGGTTGCCGTTCCATGAACATGGGTTTCTATACTACAAGACACTACTAATATAATAGAAACTATTCTCTCCAACGCAGTTTTTTCTCTGAGGTCCTGTAAACAAAACAGACCAATCGTTCACGTGTATTCTACCTCGTTCCTCCAGATCCTGTAAGGACTGCGGCTGTACACAAGGGAGACACATGACGTTGTGTCCATGACTCCATGTGCAGGGGGCGCAACTTCTACGGAGTATTCGACTCCCACAGATGCTTGCATGTGGCCGAGGAGTGTCGGGACGGGATGCACGAGCTGCTCGCCGAGGAGCTCACCGTTGCTGCTGACAGCTTCGACCTCGCGGCGACCTGGACCGTAGTGACTTGTACGGCGATGGAACGCAGCTTCGCGCGGATGGACACCGAGGTTATGTCCGCCGGTGGGCGCGCCGCGGCTGTTGCTTGCGGTATTCTACAACTCCGCGTGCGGGGGCTGCGTCCGCGCCAGCGAGCTTCCTCCGGTTGCGCCAGCGACTCCATGCCAACGAGCTCCCACCTGTGGCCGTGCTAGCGACTCCGCGCCGCCAGCCGCACAAGGAACTCCACTCCGGCGAGCTCCCTCCGGTCGCGCCTACCGACCAGCGACTCCACGCCGACGATCTACCGTGAGCCCTGCCGCAGCTCTGCGTCGGTGACCGCGCCAGCAAGCTCCCACCGGTGCCACGCCATGGCTCCAAGGTCTAGGACGCACGGGATCTGCAGAGTAGAGATGGAAACGACGCTGTCTATCCCAACGCGAAAATCGATGATTTCTTCCTCCTCGTTCCGTGCGTAGACGTCGTTTCTAAGAGCATTGCAAATGAGCTCTACATTCTTGTTTTTGCAAAAAAGTCTAAAAATCTCCTATCCAACGGTTTAGCAAACGTGCTTGGCATTTTTAGCAACTTGGCAAATACCGGGTGATATTTGGCATATATGCCAAGCCACGGTTCGCTTGACAATCGCCCTCGCGTGCTACTCCCGCGAGATATTTTCCTCTCACGCGCACATTTTTTTAGTTTTGCTAAGTCTAAATGCAAAACCGTTGGAGATTGACTCTTTTTACCTTTGCCATATTAATTTGAGAGTTGGCAAATACCATATTTTGCCAAACAAAAAATGCAAAACCGTTGGAGTTGCTCTAAATAAGAAACGGTTTCTTTCTCTTTCTTCATTTAATTGCTTTCCATGTCATCAAAATGCTGATGTGACGCCCTATTTAATAGGGATAGAAACTACGGTAGAGTCTGGATTGAAAGTGGCCTAAGACACCTAGAATAGTTCCATTTAGATTTGGTTCCATAATTCTTATTGTTTCAGTGATCTAGAATAGTTCTTGTCGCCAAACTAGACTAACCGAACGTAACCTTAGAGCATCTCCAATTATTTGGAAAAATTAATTTGGGAAAAGTTGTCATTTAGCAACTTGTTAAAACTTTTGGCAAGTAAATTTTCCATGTATCTCCAATAGTTTGGTAAAAATAACATAGAAAAATATTCTAACTTGGTAAAAATAATATAGAAACACCGAATAGCAAGTGAAGCTGACTTGGTAAATGTAGCAAGTAGATGACCTCTAATTCTAACTTGGAAAAATTTAGCAAGTCATATACCAATCTGTTGGAGAACGTTTTTTTTTCTTTTCCCAATAAAACAAGGATAGCAAATCATTTTTCCAAACTATTGGAGATGCTCGAATCTCTTTGGGATACATGACATGAATCTCACGAACAATAAAAAGTCCCACTTTTTAGAAAGAGGTTTATCAAAGCAAAACTCTATAGATGGAGGCTCGACCGCATCCGTGTGCCACCCCAGTCGTGATTTGTGAACCAAGTCCCAAACCCTACCGTTCCATAATTCTCTCTTCCATTTCCACGTGGGGACGAAAATTAGGAGCATCTCCAATTGTTCCTAAAAAGTAATTGATAAATCAATGAGTTTTTCGAGTGGCTAAAAAGAGTTGGATCATATTGTTGGATTCCTCCAACAGTTTTCAATATCTCGGTTCTAAATTACAGAAGATAATAGACAGAAGGTTCTCGGCCGTTCCATAAACATGGAGATGCACTAATGCATGCGTGCAGCACCTCGATCATCTCCTGGCACATGAGCGGTTGAGAATAAATCCGCATCAAACCAGTTTAACGGGTTTTAGTTTAAGTTTCATCTCCTGCCAATAGGTTTTTATTTAAGAAGAGAGAAAAAATTAAGCTTTATAGGGATAAAACTCTCTCAGCTTAGTTTTCAACTCGATGTCAACGAAACAATAAAAACAAACTAAATGTCTACGAAACAATAAAATGATATTGAGAAGAACACAAGAAACATGTTGAGAAGAAGGAACAAATTCTTAGAAGAAGGATATTTTTGTGTCCTTTGTCAGAATGATATTGAAGAAACAGTTGATCATCTTTTCTTGCACTGTCCTACTTCAGCTACAAGATGGTTTTCTCTTGGGATTGTCTGGAATGATGATGCAAATATTCATGAGAAGCTCCACATTGCTAGACAAGAGTTCATGCATCCTTTCTTCATGGAAGTAGTCATGATTGCAGCTTGGTGTATCTCGAAGGAAAGAAATGCTCTCATTTTTTATAGGAAGATTCCTTGCCTTTTCTCCTGGAAGTGTGCCTTCAAGAAGGAGGTCCTTGATCATCTCTGTCGTATCAAGCCTGCTCTTCATCAGTCTATTCGGTTGTGGCTGGATGTTGTATAATTGTTAGGCTGTTTAGCTGTGTAGTTCTCTTCCTCCTCGCCGCTGCATCTTTTCTCTTTTTTCTAACCTCTGGTTAGATCTCCTTGTTATCCTTTGTAAGTTCCCTATACTTGTTTTTTTAAGTCGCCGGGGGGCTCTTTGTCCCACGGTTTCAGTTTCAAAAAAAAAAACAATAAAATGAAACTATATATTGAGCATAAGTGTTTCATACATATTTTGTTTCATTTTATATGATGTGACGTCATGAAACTCTCTATTAAGAAAAACAAACTAAATGTCTACGAAATAATAAAATGAAACTATATGTTGAGCATAAGTGTTTCATACATATTTTGTTTCATTTTATATGATGTGACGTCATGAAACTCTCTATTAAGAATAGTCTAAGACTGTCTCCAACAGCAATATGGGCACTCAAACACAAAATGGGTAACATGAGACCTAAAATCAGCCTCCAACAGAGTATCCATACAGAAGACTCATTTTAGGTTGCTTGAGAGGCATAACCTAAATATGAGTTTCCTCTCTCCTGGAAACACATTTGCAGAAATGATTCTCTTTTGGGTTTTGTTGTTGGAGAAGATGTTAAATCAGTATTGATGTTAGATTTATTATGGGCCAAGCCCATTAATATATTTAATAAATCAATAACTCTATGGTGTGTAATTGTGGAAATTATTGTTTGTACCGGATTAGAATTTAAAGGGACGTTGACTCAACTTATATGGTGGGATTTATTCCATCTAATTTGAGAAGTTGTGAAATGTGACGGAACGGCCCTAATCTCATGGCCCACGTGTCCCTGTCAACCTCTGACAGCCGAACCCATGTTCCATGTGATTAAGACCTGTTCGTCACCGAGCTACATCAGTGCCCAATGTCCGCAGGATCATCTCACAATTCGGTTACAGCATTGCATACTTTTACAAATAACATCGGGATAAAGAGCGGAAGACTTAAATAACATTAGTTTTACAAAGCAGGGTTCCAAATAGAAATTAAGGTGCAGTTATTACAAACCAAGTTCTGATAATAGAAATAGACAAAGGCAACGTAGCGGAGTACAACAAAATAAAGATACTGATAATCACCCAGCCCGAGGGTGCACAACTATTCTTCGGCCTCTTCCTGGACGATGGTCATGCAGCAGGGCGCAAGACACATCGGGGTCTCAGTCATACCTGCAGCATGGGTAACAAACCCTGAGTACTGGGGTACTCAACAAGACTTACCCGACTAAAGAAAAGGGAGAAGACTCAGGAATGAGAGGCTTAGGGTAGTCAAGGTAAGGCTTAAGCAAGACCAGGTATTTTGCAGAAAAGCATTTTGTAAACCTTATTTTATTTTGGAAAGATTCAGTATTCCTCAATTCTTCATCGTTCCTGATTCATTTTACATTTCAAAACATTCCTAGTTGAGAACCACTCTCCGTTGACAGTCAGTGACCAAGTCTCCATAACCGAGGAGCAACGTTAATCCGGATAAATAATACTCAGCTGAGGATCCCTATCCACACTGCATATGTCGCACCCAAGCTTGCATATGCCAACTCGTCTACCACGATTCCTCCAAGATTGGGCCCGGTCCTACGCCACCCGGAAGTACAGTACACCACTCCTATCCAGGTACGACGACCACGTGGGTACATGCTACTTCCGCCATATCTCCACTCCCAGTGCGCGGTTGTCGCTCCAATAAAGGATTCCTCGGAGCCAAAGCTTTCCGTAGTATGTGAATAGTTGCAAGTCTAGGCCAGCAGACCCCATACGGATGGTCCCTACATTTTTCCGCCAGCGACAAGCACCTCGGGACTCTAACCCAAGAGTACAGGTCCTGTCGGTTTTTCAACCCTGTCCCGGTCGGTGTCAACTGTTGAGTCCCGGGCTACAACATGACGGCACCGTACGCGCGGACAACCTCTTCTCGACAATGACCACATGCTAGCTAGGCAAGCAGTCATCGAACGGGAAGTAAAGCCAAATTCCCATAAAGATTCTTTCAGTGATCACACTTTTAAAAAAAAATATTTTATTGCAAAGTCTAATTCAATAAGCATTGCTAAGCATTTTTCAAATACTTTTGAAAAGCAGGTATCGGGTGTATCAGTGGTCAAGGTGGATAGTGCATCAATTAGGATAGCACACAACTCCTATAAACCTAATGCAATAATTTAACTCAAAAGCATTTAAGGAAATCATTTTATAAATTCAAGGAAAGGGGTTAAATGCACCAGGGCTTGCCTTGAAGAGCAAAGACAGCTGGCTCAGGGTTGGAGGTGCAGAGGTCGAAGCTCGGGGTTACTTCGGGAGCAGGTTCGTCGGCGGCGGCCTCGACTTTGACTCCTTCTTCGGTGACTATACGAATGCAATGATGCATGCACATGAGTATGCTAACATGAACAATGCAACACAGGGCATACAACATGAACCCTAATCATTTTTTTTCTATTTTTCTTAATTATTTAAAAAGGTCATTTTATGCAGTTGCTCCAAAAATTACCAAATTAATCACATAAGTTCATTATGGTGTAGATAGATGACAAAACAAATTTCATAATTTTTGGAGGTCATTAAGGTGCTCAAATAAAATCAGACATTAATTAACAAACGGCACTATTTAAAAATAAATGCTCAAAAATAAACTTGTTCCAAAAGACTTCAAAAATTCACCAGAGACTAAACATGGTATAGGAAGCTCACAAAAATTTATCTCATTATTTTTGGAGTCATAAATGATTTTCTAAAAATCCAGAACCATCCATTTATTAATTAAAATAGGGATTTTACATTTTCAAATTCTTGCAGAAAAGTCAAGTTTCATATTTTAATAAAATACTACATGGTATAAAGACTCAACTGTAAAATTTTTAGAATTTTTAGAGCGACACAGAAAATCATACAAAAAGATGAAATAACAAGACTATTCATATTTTTGAAAAGGAAAAGAGCACTGAGCTCGAGTCGGAGCGGGCTCGACATCGAGGCTCGAGGCTCGGCTGAGAAAACAGAGGCTGGGCTCACCGAGAGTCAGAGGCAAAGCTCGGCGAGGCGGATGGAAAAGAGGGCTCGACGGACGAGGCCTCGGCGGGGTTCTCTTGCGGCAGATTTCTCGAGGGAGGCCTCGGCTTACTCGAGGCTTGTGGCTCGAGGGTAGTGCGATTCGCCCGAGGCTGAGGGCGGCCTCGGCTTCTTCGAGGGGCGCGGTTCGAAGGCGTGCTCGAGGGTGTGGCTCGGGAACGTGCTCGAGGGTGAGGCTCGAGGTTGAGGCTCGACACGTTTGAGAGATGCGGCTCGAGGACGGAGACGACCGCGGCGAAACTCCGGCGATCCGGCGACCCTGTACACCAGGCACGGCCACCAGTAGCCGGTTAGGAGCGCAAGAAGGCAAGGAAGGAAGATCAAAGGTCAGAGGGAGGAGAGGTGGAGCGACGGCGACGAATTCCGTCGACCCGAGTCGGTCGGCTTCTCACCGGCGCTGAGGAAGACAGGCTTGCACTCGGCGGTGGGAGTCGGTAGCGGCGAAATTGGAGCGCTGGGAAACTTCGCGAGCTCAAGGCGGAGCTGCTGGGTTAGGTGGTTGAGCGGGGGAGACACTGGATGGAGCTGGCGATGGTGGCGGAGGTGAGTGAGCTGCTCCGGCCGGCCGGCGGGCCTTTTATAGGCGCGGCCAGGGGCAGATAGAGAGCGCGCGGGGGTGGATAAGAATGCCCGTGGCGCGTGCTATCGATCTCATGATGAAGAAGGACGTGGGAGGTACGCAGGGACCGGGCGCGAGCTCGCCGGCGATGGCCACGCGGCGGCGGCGAAATGGGAACTGTAGGGGACGGGACACGGTCAGCGCTTGCGCGTGCGGGGGTAGAATGATGGCGCGGTCACGGGAGACAAGTCGGGGGCGGGCGTGCGGCTGCCAGGCGCGTGGCGCACGCAGCTCCGGCGAGCGGCCATGGCCGGGCCCCCTCCCTGCTCTGCTCTGACCCTAGGTAGGAGATGAACAGGGCTAGGTCTAGGTGTTGACTTTCTGAATTTTGCAAATTACTCCCAAAATTTGAACTGAGCAGCAAAAACTCAAAATACCAAAGTTGTGTAGAAAAATGAGATCTACAACTTTGTCAATATGAACATTTTCAAAATCCAAACAGTTTTTTGAACCACATTTGAAATCAGAAAAGGGGACACTTTTGGGATTTGAGTAAATTCAAAATTACTTTTGATTTTACATTGAAAGTTGGAAATCTGCAAATATGAAAGTTATTCCTTTTGTCAAAACCTATAACTTTGCTAAAATACACTTTTTCTGGAACTCATTAGTTTTTGAATTAATTTTGAAAACTGAAAAGGGGACAAAAACTGGAATTTGAATGAATTTGAAATTACTTCAAACTTTGTATAGAAACTTGAAAATTTGTAAATACCAAAGTTGTTTCTCTTGATCAGATCTACAACTTTGCTTTTTGGACCAACTCCAAATTTTAAATAGTTTTTGAATTATAAAAAGAGGGGTAAAACTAGGGTTTGGAAATTAGGGTTTTTCAAAAGGGATTCCAATTCTATTTTGGATTTTGATCTTTGATCAACACAACAAGGTATCAAGGCACAATACTGAACAAGATTTACACAGAGCTAGGCATAGAGGTGAAATTACCATTTTGCCCTTAAAGGAAGATTTGGGCATTTAGGGTTTTTGAAAAGAGATCACTACACAACTATTAAGCAACACAAATGCATGACAAGAAATGATTAAAGACTAAAGATGATGACATGTCAGATTAATTACATTATTAAACACCAGAGGTGTTACATGAAATGGACCAAGACATGCCACACGTGCGCGCGCCGCCGCCGCCAGCCCGGGCACGGGCCGTGGCAGACAGACAGGCAGGCAGGTGGGCGTGGCTTGTGGCGCGTTAATTTTTGTTATTGTCCACTAATCACGGGAGTTTCCATCTCTTCACCTGTCTGTCTCTTGACCTTCCATCTTCTGCAGTCTCTTTGCCTCCCCGCAAGATTGTCGCCCATACAGAAAGAGAACAAACACACAATTCAGAGCTCAGTTCTGCTGCAAGAAAGATTTCCCCATCTCGTTCGTCTGCGCGCACGGAGGAGCGAGAGGGCAGGTGCCTCCAGAGCCGGTGTCGTTCGAGACCTTGCACGGGGGATCGACAATTAGGTTTTTTGGGAGCGACTACGCGACTGTCCGAATGATCTTTGTCGCCGTTCGTCTTCTACAGGACGTACTTCGTCGTCGTCTTCTTCCTGACGAACTTGTTGTTGTTCATCTTCTTCTTGCGACCTGGTGGACCGGTCATCTTCTTCCCGGTGACTTCCTGGTGGTCTTCATCCTCTTCGTCTCCATCTACTACGACATGATCAAGGAAATTCGACAAGGATCTCGATCTGCTCTAAGGATGGGAGGGTACGAACTTCTCATCTCCTCTCTGTTTTTCGTAACTCAGATAATTGTTCTGTCATGTTGTTTCTGTAGTACTGTTGATCATGTTGCAATAGTTGTATTTTTATTGTTTTATAAGTTATGCAGTGCTGCTGTCTGTTCTATATCCTGAGTTGCTATCCGTTACATATTTTCTGAATGTTGCAGTAGCTTTGTTTCATTGTTTTCCGTAGTTGCTGCATATATGTTTCAGTAAGCCTGTTACGTTGTTTCACATGCTTTTCTGCAGTAGATGATATAATATGTTTTATTATCATTTATATGCTTCACATGCTTGTTGCACATATGTACCATAATGTAATGGTCATATGTGAAATCACGAAATTACTAGTCTATCAATTTATATATGTCGTCATCGTAATGTTAATTTACGAAATTAAAATGATATGAAAATTGCCTTTATTTCTAACAATTGAAACTTTTCACTGTAGCGCTACCTAAACTTTAAATGAGTATTGTATTTGGGTGTTGGTTGTCGGAGATAGTATAAGAGACACAAAGTAAATACAACGTGATGTCATGAATCAGGATAATCGCTAGCTCTCCCTGGTTCCATCAACGATGCAATTGAATTTTGGATGCATTTTGTCAGCTAAGATTTTGCGGCTCCATTTGCTCAGTGGGAGGTCGTAATGATTTAACTTAAGGCTCTGTTCGCTTGAGCTACAAGCCGACTTTAATCCATACAAATCAGTTGTTAGACAGTATTTTTCTTCTCACAGCAAATCAGCTGTTTTATTTTATTCTTGGCTCATAAGTCCTGTCAAATAGTTGTGCTACTACAGTCCAACATCTTCTTGTTTGTAGTGCTTTGACTTGCTTTGGCATTAACTTTTGGGTCTGTCTATACAACATCTATGTGTTTTAGGAGGACCTAGCACATGATTTTTTTTCACTTCATCTTCTTCCTCCTCAGTTGTCTTCAACCTTGCCCCCGTCGTGGGCACTAGGGGTCCGTCGTAGCTCCGGCGAGCTAGGGTCGTCCTAGCGCCCGCTCTCTCTTCCCTTCCCCCATAACCACCATCTTCTCTAGCCCCGACGAGCCTCCCCCGCCCCTCCCTAGCCCGGCTGCCTATGCCACCGCCAGGGCCTCTAAGAGTCGTCTGCCTGCATCCCCATCGCCTGACCTACCTTCCCCCCGGGTCGGCCATCCTATAGTCCACGGGAATTGGAGAAGAAGATGAGACAGCTCGACGGAACCCTGGAGGAGAGAGAGAGAGAGAGAGAGAGAGAGAGAGAGAGAGAGAGAGAGAGAGAGAGAGAGAGAGGAAGCCTACCTGAAGCCGCAACGGCCGGATCCGGCAGATTTGCCGGCAGATCCTATGTCGCCACCACCACTTCCGTCCTGGCCACACGCAGGAGAAGGTCATCGTCGTCGCGGGTGTACAAGAGAAGGAGGAGGAGCTCGGTCGCCGCCACCGGTAGATCCGCCATGGTCGCCACCGGATCCACCGTGGTCGGGGCTGGATCCACCGTCGAGCTCGCGCGCGAGCGTGGGCGTGGGCGTGGGCGCGAGGAATAAGTTTGTGTTACACAAATAATTTCTCTGACTTTGAATAAGTTAATTCCTAGAGTTACTGAATATGAAGTATCTAACATTGAGGTTACACAAAATCCCTCACTCAACACCATCCTACTAGGCTTCGGTGTGATTTTGATAAGATATTGGGTATTTGGGTTCAACGATAGGATTTAGAGGGTGTTTGGATCTAAAGGCTATAGTTTAATCTATCTCATACCGGACGTTCAGATGCTAACTAACTAGAAGGACGAAACATGAATTAGTTATAAAACTAATTACACAAGAGTATACTAATTAATGAGGTAAATCTATTAGATTTAATTAATTTTATTATTAGTAAAACATTCACCGTAACACCACATTATCAAATCATGAAATAAATAGACTTAATATATTGTCTCGTAAATTAGCTGCAATCTGTACAATTAGTTTTATAATTAGTCTATATTTAATATTCCTAACTAGTATCTAGAGATTCGATGTGATAGGACAAAATTTTAGTTTGAGAGAACTAAACACTCAGCTCGAGGACTTATCAACAATCGGTTTGTATAAGTATGTTTATTTCATACGGTATTTGGTTTAAGGAATCACTTCATTTTAGATGTGGTGGTGCATCATAAGTCTATTTCTTAAATTTGGTAGAATGACTACATTCCACGTATGAGTACCAATTATTATTTTGTGTGAAATAAAATGATGATAGATTAATCCATTTCATTTTATAAACCAAACAAAAAAAAAATGTATTCTGAAGCTTCAACGTTCAAGATGTACTCCATCTGTATCAGAAATAAATGTCGTTTTGAATAAGATTTGAGCCAAACATTGAGAATATAAATCATGAATAACTTTTAAATTATTGAGTTTAGAAATATAAAAACCATATAAATAAATTTGTCTTGAAAAGTATTTTCATAAAAATATACATATATCACTTTATAATAAATAATTTAAAAAAAATAAGTGGTCAAAGTTACACTTTGAAGAGCGTGTCGCTGTCTTAAACGACATCTAAAAGCGATATGGAGAAAGTATGCAACCATCGTGGTTATAAAATACTCTCAATATCCCAGAAATGAAATCGTTTTGAGTTTTCGTGTCACAAGTTTGACTCAATTTGTATAAAATACGTGCAATATTTATATCTCTAAATAAATTTATTAAAAAACTATACTTAAAGATCTTTTCAATGATACTAATTACTTAGTATAAATATTTATATATTTTAATATATAATTACTGATATTTGTTTCATGGGAAGCGAGGATGGAGTAGAGTATGTTCCAGAATCCAGACACAATGCAGTCATGTCTACAGGTGACGCAAAACGTTCCACTCCGAGCTCCGCGAGGAGGTGGCCAGTCCCGCTCGGGACGGCGGGAGAGAATTTTTTTTATTAATAACCCAATTAAATAAAAAATTTCATAAACAACACTGTCCATTTTTATTTTGCAAAACTAACCATTTTGTCGCGCCGTTCCCAATGGCGCGGCAAAAGCGTTAGCCACGCCATGCATGGCGGCACGGCAAAAGCGTCACCGTGGCACCGCCCGGCCACGCAGGTCTGGGTGGGCCCCGCTCGTCAGTTTGCCACGCCAGGCGGACTGGCGCGGCTAGTACGTTTGCCGCGCCAGGCGGCCTGGCGCGGTCAACGGCTTTGCCGCGCCAGGCGGGGTGGCGCGGCAAAGCCAATCTAGATCTGGCCGCACTCGCTTCTTCCTCCTTCCTCCTCCTTCCTCGCCCGCCCGTCCAGGCCTCGCCGCCTCCCGCCGCCGTCCGGTCGCCCGCCGCCGTCCCGTCGTCCCTCCTCCGCCGCCTGCCTCGGCCGCCCGTCTCCCCCTCCGCCTGCCCGAGCACCCCGCCCTCCATCCGGTCGGACAGTGGAGCTCGCCGGCGGCCATTGGAGCTCGCCGGCGGCCGGCCCCCTCCCCCGTTCGCTCTCCCCAGCTCAAGCATCTGAATCTCAGGTTTGTTTGTTAGTTCATTTTAGTTTTTTTTTGCAAAGTTAGTTAGTTATTTAGTTAGTGACTTTGGTTAGGTAGTTTACTGAGTTAGGGTTAGTTAGTGACTTAGGGTTAGTGAAATAGGTTAGTTTAGTGAGTTAGGGTTAGGTAGTTAGTGACTTAGGGTTTTGTAGTTTGGGACTTAGTTAGTTTAGTGCTTTAGTTTATGTTAGTTACTTAGTGACATAGGGTGTTAGTAGAGATATGTTAGTTAGGTTTTAGGGTATTTAGTTAGGGTATGACGAAATATTACTGAAGACACGTTAGTGAAGCCAACTTAGTAAGTAGTTACGTCATTCTTTACTTATGAGAAGACCATCACTTGACCTTAGTTTCACTATTCATTTTGTAGATGGACACTGTATTCAGATTGTTTTATGGAGGCACAGTTAGTACACGAGTTGAGTTGTTTGATGATAACATGGAACAAGAACTCGAAGTATTTGATGAGCGTCCTCCTTTTAAGGAGCTTATGTTGCGTCTGAAGGAGAAGTTTGATGGTGATTTCTCATTGAAAGAGAGATTTGACAGTGGCAAGATTAGGACGAACTATGTGTTGATGCCCTTGCGCAACCAGGCTGACTAGGCAAAATATCAGACGATCGTTATGGCATCCAATTCGACCATGGCCGAGATCGTGGTACAGGACGGTTTGAGGAAGCAGGCAGAGGCGTCCAATGATGGCAACGAAGGTGAAGCACATGAGGTAGGGGATGCTGACGATGCAACTCCGATGAGTATGGATGTTGATGTTCACCCCACGCAGGAGACGGTGTATCCATCAAAAAATGCCCACGCTGACGTCGGTAAAATAAACAATGATTTTGATGTGGCTGACCTAGAGCGGCTGGAGCAGGAGGAGCAGGAGGCACAAATGTTTGATGAAAACTATGATTCTGATGATGATTCAGATTATGACGAATAAGAGGACAGTTATATTTCTGCTATGCCAAAGTGAGTTCGTGCTATTCCACAACCGGTTCATGCTATGCCACAACCGGTTCCGCAGAATATGCATCCTCCAGGAAGACTAGTCACTGATATACCAGGGGATCATACACATTTTGATGTGTGGGGGCGTTTGAGCGAAGCACGGTATTATGTTCCGCCTGATCCTTTGACTGAGACAGAGCTGCAGCAATTGAGGTCGGTTAACATGTACTTTAGAGGTGTTCCAAGTTATAGGGATGTCAGTATGGTGGATCAGGCAGTTTGTGATACTGGATTGAATCTGTGCAAGCAAACACTGCATAACCATACAGATTGGATTCTTCAGAAAGGTATGATTTTCAACACTATGACTGAGCTGAAGCTTTTCCTTGAGAACTATGTTGTGCATCATCATCGATCGTACACGGTCAGCCATTCTGATATTAATTTGAGGTACCACGTCAAGTGTTTGAGTCTTGGTTGTCCTTGGAGGCTGAATGCTCGCAAGAGAACTGATGACAAGTGGAGGATCAGTAAAGTAGTACAACCACATACCTGTTTTACAAATTAGGGACAAGAAGAACATCCTCAATTGATGGCAAGATACCTTGCACGACGCATTTTGGCATTTGTTAATGATGACGCCGACGTATCTGTTTCAAAATTGATTATCTCCATATTTGGATTCACAGGCTATAAGGTGACTTATGGAAAGGCGTGACATGCAAAGCAGATCGCCCTTCCAATTCGTTGGGGTGGTTGGGATGAAGCGTACAACAGGATTCCACGGATTTTGTGTGCAATGGCATACTATAACCCTGGCCTAAAATGGTTTACACAGACCAACGGGCACTTTATGGACCGCAACACCAGCAAGGTTACACATGTGCTTCAACGTGTATTTTGGTCTTTTGCCCAAACAGAGCATGCGTATCAGTACTGTCGTCCAGTCATACTTGTGGACAGGACTTTCTTGACCGGAGCGTACAAGGGTGTGTTGATGATGGCGGCGGTTGTTGATCCCGAGGACCATATAGTTCCAATTGCTTTCGCCTTGGCTGAGGGGGAGAACGTTGAGTCTTGGTCTTGGTTCATGGCCCTGCTACGGATACAAGTGTTAGGGCCTTCTCGGACAATATGTTTGATTTCGGATCGTCATGTTGGGTTGCTTCGTGCCGCAGAGGAGGAGATAGAGGGTTGTCCTCCTCTAGTGCACAAATGGTGCATGCGTCACTTTGCCGCTAATTTCTGGCGTCGGCAGAGAAAAAATGAGGTTTGTGCCAAGGCGAAAGAGCTATGTTGTGTTAAAACTGAGCACAAATTCAAGGAAACGATGGAAGAGTTGGACAAAATGTTAAACAGTGCTGCCAAGGCCTGGATCGAGAGACCGATGGAACACAAGGAGAAGTGAGCGCTTGCTTACGATGAGGGCGGTTTCCGGTTCGGCATAATGACCACCAACTCATCGGAGTCTTTCAACAAGGTATTCACCAGTGTTAGAGCCTTGCCCGTTTCTGGAATCGTTGAGTACTCGTTTCACAAGACCAACGAGTACTTCGTGAAAAGGTGGTCCATTGCTCAAGACAACCTACAAACGGATGGTGAATTTGGAAAGACGGGAAAGGAGCACATTCAGGAAAATGAGATCTGGGCAACGCAGGAAACTTGTGAGGCTTATGGACCAACCAGACAAATCTATAATGTTCGAGCAAAGGGTGGAACTACCTTGGGCGGGGAACGTTATGGTGGTCGCAACTACCGGATTGATCTTGAAAGAGTGGAATGCAGTTGTAACATGCCGCAGATAATGCATGCCCCTTGCTCTCACATGATTGTGTCCTGTAGAGCGCGCGGATATAACTACAAGGCCCTACCATATTTGTCCGAGTACTATCGCCGGAGCAACACCGTCGCAATATGGCAGAGCAGCTTCGAGCCTTGCCTTGATCCCACTCAATGGCCTCCATACTTGGGTAGAGACTTCATGCCTGATCCTGAGCTGCCGAAGGTAGGTAAGGGTAGGAGGAGGAAGAAGAGACTAAAGGGGGACATGGACAATATGGATAGGTATGGCGGGGGGACTTCGACCAGACACCGAGCACGAACCTATGCTCTGTTTGCCACATGCCAGGGCATAATGCAGCCTTCCATCGTAGACAAAGACAACAGGTGTACAACGACACCACTTGATTTGTATATTTAGTTATATTAATTATTTGAATGTTTTTGTTATTTTTGTACATATGTCTTTCATTTGTTTTTAATGCTTTATTATTTTAGACGTTGTACTAACTTGATCGCATGTTTTGTTTAAACAGGATGGCGAACCCTCCGGCGTACCCTCTCCTTGAGCCGTACTACGACCTCTCATTGTGTGGGAGGGCTCTCTCGGTCTCATATGAGTTTCCCGTTGAGAGCAAAAAGGATTTCAGCCGGGACCGTCCTCTTAGGGGATACGATAACCGCTTAGAGGACTGGCCAAAATGCCGCCATGGTGAGGACTGTTTGGTGCAGATGCTCCACGACGACTTGGAGGCAGGCCGACGTTTCTTCAAATGCCCGCGAGCATGGGTAACTTTATTTAATTGTTGTTGCTATGCCTCACATGTTTGCTAATACTTAGTCATTTTGTGAATATCAGTCTTCTATTTTTGAAGAAAACTGCGGCTTCACCAGATGGGTGGATCCTCCTCCAATATGGCCGCATCAGCAATACATCTATTATCTGCAGGGTCGTATCGACGATCTTGAAAGAGAAGTTAAAAGCATGCTCAACGACTATGATGATGACGGCAGCGATGCAGGCGGTTCAGATGAAGCAATATGCCTTGATCCATATTGCAACTGCCCGCATCACAAGAACAAGGGGCCTCCACCGCCGCCGCCACTGCCGCCACCACCACCACCACCCGCAATGGGAGCCTCTTACGAAGAAGGGTCCACTCAGTTTGCTATGTGGGACCGCTTCTAGAACTACTTAGACCACTATGTGTGTGTTGTGTTGTGCCAATCAATTACCTAAGGCATGTTAGGATTAGTCTAGGACCTTTTAACCAAGTTACGGTAAAAGGTCCTCACATGTCATGTACTAGTTTGTTGTTCGTGTACTGGTTTGCTCTATTCTATTTCTCGTACTTTATCCCAGAAAAAATCGATGACACATGAACTACCGCAAACAATACAACAACATATAAAAAAGTCGAACAAAGTGCAGTTCTACATAATCGAAGATCCGAAATAAACGATACACGGAAGTACAAACCAATAGTACAATACTCAATAATGACAACAATGTTCATTACTTAATAATGACTACTTAACCTACCACACTACTGAGTGCAACGAGGCCACTTTCCCTTCCTCACAGCATCCGGATCCTGCTCCATGGCATCCTTGACACGACGCACACGCTCAAGCCTCTTCTCCCTCTCCCCCCAACGCTTAGCTGCATCCCTCAGTTTTGCCTCTTCCTCATGCTGCTTTTGTGCTGCCTCTCCTTTGCGTCTCTTCTCCAAACGCTCGTTGTCCTCCGTAGCCCACTTTTTCATTTTCTCTACGTGCTCCTTGTCCTCCGGCTTCATCTCAGTGTCGATCCACTGCTCGAAGTCACATAGTGGTGGAGGCTCTTGCAAAATACGACTAAGTCAATTAGGTAATAAAATATAAATGATTTGTCATTCATGTATAGAACAAGCCATCAACTTCTCACCATCAGTCCAATACGGATCTGTTTAGGTGTAGGGTCAAAGGCATAATTCTCACACATCCAATACTTCTGACCGTATGTGTGCTCCTCATCAGATATTGCGACCTTACAATCATCGCCGCAGTAGCACATGGGCACCGGAACACCGCTAGGCAATGACAAACGGGCAAAGGCATTGCCCGTGAGAGGCTGCCTACAATCATCAACACAATAACAAATGAACATAACACAAAATTACTTCATTAAAACAGACAAATAAATAAACAATGTATCGATCTTACCTTGCCTTACTAGTTTTGCCACGCCGCGGTATCCTAACAATAAAAAATATGTCAACACTACACATACATTCATGATTAATTATAAATCTACATAATGGCCTAACAAATATTACACAAAAAAATGTACACAAATTGAACAAAATATTAAGCAAAACAGATATAAAAAGTCTAATACATGAACAAATCCATCATTAATTAACAACTAACGTCACGACATTTTCAAAATAAATATTGTCTACAAACCCTAACTTAGAAAAATATGGTTCAATCCTACATTGCAAATATGGATAAAGAACAGCAATATGGATCAAAATACCTCTTGTGCACAGAGAACAAGTTTGATTGAGGGAGATGAAGAGAGGAGAGATGAAATGGAATGGATTGGATTGGATTGAATTGGATTGGATTGGGAGGAGAAGAGAGGAATGAAGAGGAGGCTGCTGCTGGGCGCGGCGGCCAGATCTAGATTGGCTTTGCTGTGCCACCCCGCCTGGCGCGGCAAAGCCGTTGACCGCGCCAGGCTGCCT
Organism: Coix lacryma-jobi var. lacryma-jobi; assembly: GCA_009763385.1. Lineage (NCBI taxonomy): Eukaryota > Viridiplantae > Streptophyta > Magnoliopsida > Poales > Poaceae > Coix > Coix lacryma-jobi. The sequence goes on along the minus strand of CM019823.1, from coordinate 7,287,425 downwards.
GGTGCGGCAAACTGACGAGCGGGGCCCACCCGGGCCTGCGTGGCCGGGCGGTGCCACGGTGGCGCTTTTGCCGCGCCGCCATGCATGGCGCGGCTAACGCTTTTGCTGCGCCATTGAGGACGGCGCGACAAAAGGGTTAGTTTTGCAAAATAAAAATGGACAGTGTTGTTTATGAAATTTTTTATTTAATTGGGTTATTAATAAAAAAAAATCGCGGGAGACGCGAAGCCCTAGAAGGCCCACATTTACCATTCGAGAGCCCACGGCTCACAAGCCCATGTAAGCCTCGACTCCGCCAGAAATTTCGGCCCCGAAGCAACTAACCTGCCTCATTTGCCGCAACACCTCACCAAATTGCGGCTTAAACCCTTTATTATCGCCACCGCCGAGTCCATCTCCTCTCCCTCCAAGGGTTTGGCACTTTGGCATCCGCCATGGCGTACGCGTCGCGCGCGCTCCTCCTCTCCCGTGCGCTCCAGGCCGGCCGCCGCAATCCCACCCTATTGCGCCCGCTCGCTGCGGCCGCGAGCCTCCTCCCGGCGAGGGCAGGGGCGTCCGCCCCGGGCGCCGAGGTGCGATGCTTCGCGACCCAGCCGGCGACGTCCTCGCTGCGGGACTCGGCTCCAAACTGGAGCAACCGCCCACCCAAGGAGACGATCCTCCTCGACGGGTGTGACTTCGAGCACTGGCTCGTCGTTATGAAGCCGCCGCCTGGTGACGCCTCCAACCCCGACATCACGCGCGACGAGATCATCGGTAGCTATATCAAGACCCTAGCCCAAGTCGTCGGGAGGTATATATGGCTGGAACCATTTCTCTATTCAGTTGTATTCAGTTGTTGGTGTGTTCCTGCTAGGCTGCTACGATAGTTGTTGGTGTTTAGGGTTTAGGGTTGCTTCCGGCAACTGAGGGTTGCTGATGGCTGCACCACTTTTGTTGTGGATGTATTTAAAACTCTTCTCCTGCTTAATGAAAAACGCGCTTCGGTGTGATCGAAAAAAAAAGATAGTTGTTGGTGTGTTTCTGCTAAGATTGAGAAAAGTGCTCTGGTATAATTGTAGCATATGATTGTTATTATGTATACCCTTAATTTAGTGGAATTAGGACTGGTTGGATATCTTACTAATCGATCAGAAATTCACAATGAATCTTTTGGTATTATTGATTCTGGCATGCGGCCTTTATTGGGTTCATGTTGTATGTGTTTTTTTTAAAAAAATATTATTATTATTTTGTTATTTTACAAATCGTGAGAGCCCATTAGTTGTTTCTCTGCCTGCTGTGAGCTTGGTAAGGGTTTGTTTAGATCCATTGTTAGAAGCTAAAATCAGCACTAATGAATCTAAACACAATAGCTAATTGTCCAACTACTAACTTAAGTACTACTCCCTCCATCCCTCTATATACACGATGTGCATGCACAGCCTAATTTCAGATACTAAGACGCGTCGCTGGCCACTGGGTTTTGCTCATGCCCATGGCATGTGTCACTTGGTAATTTGAGTAGAAATCCGGCAGAGTAATGACCAGGCCCCTTGATACTCCAGCCCGCCTCCTATTGTGGCCAAATAAAAAGCTCTTGCATGCTGCGTATATGGAACATATGGAGTACTAACTATTGGATGGAGAATCCATACAGGGCTCAATTAATAGGTTAACTAATACAGTAGTTCTGCTAATAAAAAACTACTATCTGGCTTCTCTCTGCTAGCTGCTAACTATTGGCACCAATGCAACAAAAAAAAAAAAGGCCCAAGCCCCAAACTGATCTGCTGCTGTGGTATTTTCAGATTTGTTCTTTGATCTGATCCAATGGTTCTTTTGTGCGTCTAGGACATTATATCTTTAGAGTGTTGATATATTTGTGTGAGTTTTAGTTCATAGAATGCAGTTCTTTTTTGCCCATTTTGTCTCTGCAAGGCCTGCATAAAAACCAACTCGTTGTTTCAGTGAGGAAGAAGCTAGGCAAAAGATATATTTTGTATCGACTCGTCATTATTTCGCCTTTGGTGCCCTTGTATCTGAGGATCTTTCTTACAAACTGAAAGGTATTTATGATCTCATTAACTAATATAGCAGTAAGAAGTAATTCATTGTTTAGTACCATAAAATGTTTGTCCTTGGAGTCTTATCTTATGCCTCTTAATCATCTGCAGAGGTGCCCAATGTCTGCTGGGTTCTTCCTGATTCATACTTGCATGTGAAAGATAAGGACTATGGAGGTACTGAAAACATGTTTCCTATCCAAGTATATATTATAGTTCTGATGGAACCTTCTACCCATAATTGACCATTGATACATGGTATAAACATAGCCTTTAATGAATTAACTGACTTATTTTACTTATTAAAATAAAAATAAAAAATCAGACCTATTAGCATTTAAGGTAAAAAGTATATATTTGCATTTTCAGGGTCATCTACAAAAATCCTGCTCATTATTCTCGAATTGCCTTTTTCACGTTCTCTTTGTTGTTTGTTGACACTGTTATGTCTTCTTGTCGTACACAATGTAAAGCATCTGAATTTTAAACTTGACTAGCTTAAATCTTCATTGTTTTATATCATATATGAATGTCTTAAGTTATTTGCTAGTGTCCAAAGAACTGGTTTATGAAATTTTGCTCCTCTCTACTTAATTGACTCGCCTGTTTTTTATGCCCTGTGCCCTCCAATTTTGTTCTCTAGGCTTGTGGTGTAAGGATATCACTGTCCTCAGGGTAACGTATAATGAAGTGCTTTGTCAAATCATCTAAGGCGATATAATGTTAATATGCTTTGCATCTCGTATGTGTTCTTTGTGTCGTCTTGAAAACACCAATAACACCAATACAGGTTTAAGAACCTATAACTTGTGATAGCAGTTCACCTGACATGACACGCCATTTGTTTGATCAACTATGGCCCTATGTCTTTATAAACACCAATAATTGAATTGAACTGAAATATGGATGATCATAGTTTATGTACACCCATGTTTGGACAACTGATTCTCTAGTTTCATCATTTATATTATTGAAAGTGCATTTCTGAATGGACTGACTATTCCATAAGTTTGTGATACCTTCAATTTTCTGTTTCAGGAGAACCATTCATAAATGGTGAAGCTGTTCCTTATGATCCAAAATTCCATGAGGAGTGGGTGAGAAACCATCAACGTGCCAATGAACCCCGGCGGAATAATAAACCCCGCAACGACAGGTCAAGGAACTTTGAGAGAAGGGAGAACATGCAGAACTACCAGAACAGGTCAAGGGACTTTGAGAGAAGGGAGAACATGCAGAACAGAGATGGGCCTCTTGTGCAGGGTTTCAATGGCCCCCCACCACCACCTGGCCAGAACCAGATGCCACTCCACCATGGTCAGGGCAACATGCCGCCGCCGCCGCCACCACCACATGCTGGTGGTGGCCAACCAAACTATCAGCCCCAAATGCCAAACCCACAGGCAGGCTACAACACCAGCGGTGCTCCTCACTACCAGCAAGGTGGTGCTCCTGGCTACCAAGGTGGACCTCTGGGGTATCAAGGTGGTAACCAAGGTTACCAAGGGAACCCAGGCCCGGCCTACCAAGGTGGTAACCCTGGCTACCAAGGTGGCCCACCTGGTTACCCTGGTGGCAACCCACCACCTCCCTACCAAGGAGGCAACCCCAACACATCGCCATATCCAGGTGGTGGCAATCCTGGCTATCCTGGTGGCGGCCCAGGCTACCGAGGTCAAGGTGGCAACTCGAACTGAATGGATGTTACCAATGAGCATAACCACGAGCGCATAATTGGAATGTTGGTTGGATAACTGAATTTTTGGTTAATCTCCAACTTACAAGCCACTTTGCTCATCGTGGGGCACATGTATATGATTTCGCATGCATGCATTATAACGCTGCAATAATTTATTATTTCGTTAGATGATTTCGCAAGCATGTATAATAATCCGTGTGATTTTTGTCCCCATTTTTTCATAAACCGAAACCACTCCCGAAGATGCACGAGGATGTGCACCACTGCCTTCGCAGTTGAGATCTGAGAACAAAGACGCATGAAAGGGCCATCGCCCTGAGAGGATGACTGGAGCTGGACGAACAGTAGCTGCTGCTGTAGAATTAAGGCCTCTTTAGAACGCAAGGAGATGTATAGAAATTTCATAGGAATCACTTTTTTATAGAAAAATATGCAGAAAACATGAAGAAAAAAAAAATCTCACGATCCAAAGGAGCCCTTAGCCTCCTGACGGGAGGTGACACCCCAAGCCCATGCAATCAAGAAGCTCGTGAAGGAGGCCATGAAGGTACACTAGCCGAGCATTTTGGCTCTAGGAAAGCTATTAGAGCATCTCCAAGAGTTTTCTAAATTTTTCTCCTAAAAGTTACATGTTTTGTAACTCCTTAAAAGATATTGGGAGGAAAAAAGAATGTCATCTCGAATAGTTTCCAATAAATGACTTCCAACAAAATCAAATTTTGGTTTCACGCAATGATTAATTTTGTTGACAGATCGCTTTTTTTTTCCACGGCATCTGCGGGCGCGGCGGCTTCTCTTCTTGTCGGCCGCCGGCAGCCGCCACGTACATCATATTCGACCTCTGCTTTTCTTCTTGCTGGCAGCCCCATGTACATCGTAGCCTACTGCTGCAATTAGCCTGTCGCCGGCCCTTTCCGACGTGGCCTCCTACTTTCCGACGCGGCCTCCTACTTGCTGCCACCTCTCTCGGTTGGGCGCGCCAAGGAGGAGACCGCGGGAGATTTTTTGTCGCGACGAGTAGAAACCGCGTCACCACGGGGATACGCGAGACACGAAGCGCACAACTTTGCGTCAAACTGGATGACTTTTACCAAGTTGGAAAAGATTAGGAGGAGATATTGGGAGTTGTTGGAGAGAATTTTTTTCTAATCTTTCCAAAACACAAGGATTGGGAGGGTATTTAGGAAACTCTTGGAGATGCTCTTAAGGTGGGTTAATTTTTTAGCAAGTCTTCCACTAGCTGTTAGCCAACCAAAGCTGATTTGGGTTAATTTTTAGCCCTAATTAGTAACTAGCTAGGTGTATCGAAGAGAGCCTAAATCATGTTCTGGGAGTCCAAAACGATCGTTTGGCTCATGAGCTGACTGTGGCTAAATCATTTGGCTCATGAGCAGCCCATGCCTGACCGTGTGGCTGTGTGAGGCACCTGCGGTAGCAGTGCGCAGCGGCAGAGCCTGTCGTCTTCGCAAGCACTGTGCCTTGTTCGGCCCAAAATGGTAGGGCCCAAAGTTGAAGTGCCGAACGCACACAAGCTAATTCAAACTTCAAACTGGTAGGGCCCAAAGTTGAAATCGGAGCAAATCCTCCGTTTATTTTTGTTTCATGGAGATAGGTTTTCTCCATACGTTCAAGTAATCAATTTATTCGGCAACTGGAGACACTTACACTGAAGGTACAAACTATAGTCGCCTGAATCCTCTCCTTCACACATCAGGTTGATCGATCTCTAGACAGTAGACAGGGCATGGACATGCATCTCATGAACGAAGTAGTACGAGCAAGCCTGCAGAGTCAACTGCTCTCCTTCGTCACAAGTTCACAGCTGCATCCAGGCTCACTAATGAGAACCCAATCTCTGGACATCTACCAGCTGATACAGATCGCCACGCCGTTGGTGTTGCAGAGGAAGAAATTGCCTGGAGAAGATTTGTGCGACCCCATTCAACCAAAGGTGAAGATATATAAGACTACTGGAAGCATAAAATCACTCTGCCTACCTCCTCTGCTCAATCAGTGAATAGTCAATATCTGCTATTATAGTCCCCTCCTCATGCTCAGTTGTTGCAATCACCTCTCCAAACTAGCAGTATGCAAATGGTTAGTTATGGCATGACATATCTTTGCGTACAGTTTTCAGATTGTTGGAAAAAAAAATCACAAGGTTTTATCAGAAACGATTGTTTTGTGGTGGTGCAGAGTCTTAGTCTGGAAGGTAGATATAGTGGTTACTGGTTACTGACAGAACTGAAGGGCAGTAAATGGAAATCTCAGATCAACTTACAGGTCCAACAAGAGTGGAGTGTCCCCAGGCAACATAACCTGCACTGGTATCTCGAGCTGGACCGCATGTTGCAACAAACAGCTGGCACCAAACAGTTGATTAACATTTTAAAAAATAAAACTGGCAAAAGAATGCCAAATGAAAGTTAAAGTCAAGGAAAATGAAACACCAGCGCACAAAGAAGCGCAGAATACCTGGTTGTCTGCAGCCCTGGCATTGGAGAAATGATGTCATCAGTACAGGGCAAAGAAGTAGTGGAGACATTTCAGATATGAAATTACCCCCAAGAATTATGAAGAGTTCTGATCGAGGTTTTGACTAGTTTTGAACTTTTTTTAGATATGCTAATTAGCATAACAAAAGTAGCTAGCGTTTTAACTCACTATATTTCCCTTGCATAATTACCATAACTTGAGGCTCAAAGTCATTTATTACCTCGCCCTTTGCAGCAACTCCCAATGCAGTGGTCCAGTAGTCATGTTGAATGCACCAGGATAGCACAACAAATGAGCACCTGCAGCCAGTGAAATGAGATTAGTCTGTTTCGTCACTTTCAATATTTTCAAATTATCAGAAAAGAGTAGTAGTAAGCTGTAAATTTGTGTTCATAATTGTAAGTGTAACTTAAAATTTGAAAAATTTAATCAAACGGAAAAGAATCTGAGGCTAAGTGTCTATCCAATTTACATGTCGAGTAGGTCAGAAGATGACATGGTCCAAATGTGGCACATACCACAGCAACTTTAAGAATTATCCTTTACTTCATCAAGTTGCAGCTTAATAGAGACCACTAGAGTGAAAAACAAACATGAGGAACTTGTACCTCTTGCAGCATACAACATTGCTAATTCCTGGAAGCGTATGTCATAGCATATACCAATACCAATGCGCCCAACATCTGGAAAAGAAATCAACAATGACATTAGAATATAAGCAAGACTTAAGCAACACAAACAAAATGCATTGTAAAACTAAGTAACACTAACATAGTACATAAAAAGCTTGAATGTTACTATCCCAGTCATCAAACTCACATTGCAAGACCCAATTCAAATGACCTAAACTCAAAATTAGAGATACATTGATAGCCAAACCTGTGCTTGCAAAAAAAAAAAAAGGATGGCCTGATATTCTCTTATCCTACATGCTTCATTAGCTGTAGACAGCAGATTAATTGGACAAACCTGTGTCTACAACAGTAGGGCTCTGCCCAGCAGTAAGAGTCTTTGATTCCTTGAAAGTGATCTTTCCTGGAATGTCAATGTCGAAAAGATGGATCTGCAGATGCACAAATTTTCATTGCAGAAAGCACTAGGAATGAACTAAACTTACAACTCATATTGAGCACAATGAAACGAAAAGAGGGGCATAAGTAAGATGGGAGCAAGCAAATCAGAACTGGAATTTCAGTGTCGACCACAATGTCATCAAACTTACTACTCTATTGATCACACTCAAAAGTAAACGAAGGCATAAATGTCACGGACATGATCTAATACGCATCTGTCAGCATTGCAGCATGTGCAGTGCTCATGTTGGAGCTGGAGTCATTGAGGTACTGTTGGGAGCTGGTATGATGGGGGATAGGATACAACATTAATTTGGTATATACAATTTCCTTATGATAATGTCTATATAGTAAATCATAGCTTCTCATTAAATCTAGTCTTAGCGAATTGAAATAGAAAATTGTACTCCAGCTACTAGAAGTTTGAACATACCTTTCTATGTTTACCCTTAAGCTGGCCATCTGAACCAAAGACACAGCATGTATTGTATAAGTTGTTGCCAGAACGTTCAGCTATGGACCCACCAACAAGAGTGATTTGCAAGCTGCGAGCAACCTCCGACATCATTGAAAAGGAAGGGGCTGCATCTCCACCAGCTTCAATGTCCTCAGCGTACTCTGGAAAGCTGTCATTTGAATACGGACCATTCCATATCTCCTACATGCATAAAAAATAGCTACAGATCAATGCAAGACGCAACATAAGCAAATACAACATTTCTGAAGCATGGCCTTATAAGAGAATATGCATATATGTGCAAATTTACAATGCACATGGCGAGAAATTTTCTATTGACTAAACCTAAAGACCTGGCTGTTGAGTAAAACACTTGAGTTGTGTCCAAACCTGAAAGAGGATTTATGCTAACATAGCCCAATCCTGAAAATTTGCTTTAACGCCATTTCCAAATTGAATTTTACGCTTTTAGCTAAAAAAAGGTTTGTGATCTTGGTGTCATCAACAATCTTCCCACGGGAATGGCTAGCTTGGATATGTAGCATTTCATGGAAACAGCCCAGTGAACACTACCCCATGTCCAATGATGACACTGACACACTCCTCTGCCAGAGGACGACAGTAGCCCTCAATGAGTGCACCTAACACTGTCGACAAGGTACGCACCCAGAACAGATGGTAACATAAGGTCTGTTATCAGAGACTCACGGGGAGGAGCACGAGCTTGGCGCCGTCGGAGGCCGCCTTCTCGATGGCCGCGCGCGCGTGCGCGATGTTGCGACTCTTGTCCGCCGTCACCGAGAGCTGGCACAGCGCCACCTTGAACTGCGCTCACAGAAGAAAAAACTCGGCACGGGGTCAGATCAAGCCCCCGCCTGCGTCGGAAGCCAAGCCCGAAGGAATCCGAACCGGAAGGGCGTCACCTTGGAGAGCGGCGGGGTCGGGAGCTCGAGGGCGGGAGGGGAGCGCGCCTCCTCCGGGCGGAAGGAGGAGTTGGGGGCGGAGGCCATGGCGGCGACGCGGCGGAGTGGGAGGCAGGAGGAGCAGGAGGAGACGCGCGCTCGTCCGGCGCAGAGCTTTAGACCAGGGGCGAGGAGCGCGGCGGCTGCGGATGTGGCTTCGGCTGCGGCTCTCATCTCATGGGGAGGTGCCGTGGCGGCGTAGATAGTGTAGCGGCTAGCGAGGAGGCCGGCGTGAGTCGCGACGGCGACCGGAACGGGAGTGGTTGGCGGATGGATGGTGGGCATCAGCAGCTAGTGGGCCCGGTTGGTCAGTGGGACGTGCCACCGCAACGTTTGGTGCCTTGGTGCGGTGGTGGCACTGGGACAACACTTTTGGTGCCGGTTTCACTTTTGGACCGTAGCGGCTCGGCTCATTGTCCTGTACTACTCATGTGTCTCGTGAATTTCCGTCTCTATATTGGATGGAATGTTTGCTGAGTGGTCTGGAGAATTGGAAAGGGAAGAAAAAGAAGGGAACCTAGACTATGCAAACTAGACACATGAGTAGTCTAGTTTACACAGAAGTCTAATTTGCATAGCATGCGTTTCCGAAAAAGAAAAAGAAAAAAATCATTTGCTGAGTTTTCCGTGTTGCGGCCCAGTGGGTGGAGCAATTTCGGCGCATCACGGTGCCACCTGCCAGAGATCGGCCCAGACCAGAGAAAAAAGAAGCGGCCTAGTTCTCACCGGGCTGCGGCCCGTGTGGGCAACATGACGAGTTTATCGCTGATCACAATGGGCCTCCATGAGATTCAGACGAACTGGCTTCTTTTGAAGGTTGCAGCCCAAAAGAGAAGGTACCGAAAGAGAGCCAGAGATGCTAGTAGGAACTACAGTATTAGTAGCAGTCGGCAAAATGAGTAGGCGCAGAGGTTGAGAGAGGAGGATGTGACGTGAAATGTTGCTCACCTGCTTACGCGCCCGGCCGGTTGAGGTTTGAGGTAGTAGTAATCTGTCACGTCGTGACTTTCTGTTGCCAAGGATATTGGCTTAGTTTTTGTAGATGATAACTCTGGTATTGTAGATCAAATGTTACAACTTGACTCCAGTAGGATTACTGCGAGCAAGGATAACTGTACTTTCCCTAATTGCAATGATGGTCCTTGTAAGGCCTCCTTTGGATCGTAGGTGAAAGCAGGATAGGAAGAGGATAGGGATAGGAAAAGTGTAGGAATTCATATGCTTTCCTGTAGGATTCAACCGTTCAGGAAAATTGAAGGAAGGTCTTTGGCAGACTGAGCAAAGGAACTGCATGCTGCATGTAGCTACTGTTTTTATCTGTGACAAGGACGACAAACATGCATAGTACTCCCTACGTCCCTAAAAGAGTGTCGATTCGCTTCCCGAGAAACGATTTTGACTAATTATATATTAAAAAATATTAGTAGTCATGGTGCGTAATTAGTATCATTAGAAAAATCTTTGAATCTAGTTTTTTAATAAAATTTTTTTGAAGATTTAAATGTTGCACGTATTTTTCTATAAATTGAGTCAAACTTGTGGCACGCATCCCACGGCGACATTCTTTTAGGGACGAAGGGAGTAGCAAACTGGACAACCAGAAATGACACGAATAGACAAGGATGCCTCGGTCTTCGTGCAAAAAAGAGGTTGGAGTGGATGGTAGAAATCCTCCGTTTCACCTCCACAATGGTTGCCATAGTAATGTTCCCTCCGTTTTTCCTGTGATCATTTCCTACCATCCAAAGGAGTGAACAATACCTAATCCTGAGGATCCAAGAATCCTACGTTTTTCCTCTAATTCACCCTCAATCCAAAGGGGGCCTAAAAAGGGGACGGTAAATGATAGTATGATGGAGACTAAACCACAGCATAGTGTGGGAAATTGCCAGGATGGAAATCCTGACAAGATATTAGATAATGAGACAGACCTGGAAGAGGGCTGGTCCATTGTAGGGCTTAGAAAAAAGAAGAAAAATAGGAAATGATAGGTATGTTTTGGAATATTAGGGGTTTAAGGAAAATTGATAGGATTCCTGCTTTAAGAAGTAGAATTAGAGATCAACATGTAGATTTTGTAGGCATTTTAGAGACTAAAAAGGGTGCCTTATCAGAAGGTTTGTTAAAATCTTTAACACATAATATTCCCTTTAATTGGTTTCATTTAGAGGCAAAAGGTTCAGCAGGAGGTATTTTGGTTGGTTCTAATGGAGATGTTTTCAATATGGTTATTGGAGATGTGCTTTCTTACTCAGTTAGTGTTACGTTGACCTGTCAAAAATCTGGTTTTATCTGGAAATTAGTAGTAGTATATGGTCCGGCATATGAAGATCAAAAACTAGCTTTCTTAGAGGAATTAGACTTTGTGATGAGAACTTGGCAAGGTCCAACCCTGATAGGGGGTGATTTTAATTTGGTTAGGTTCATTAGTGATAAGAATAATGGTGTGATTAACCATAGATGGGCTGATAGTTTTAATTTTTGGGTGGATCACTAGAATTTGATGGAGTTAAGTGCTAGCAACAAAAAATTTACTTGGGCCAATAATCAAGATTGTCCAGTGCTTGCCAAAATAGATAGAATCTTTGCAACAACAGATTGGATAGCTGCCTTTCCACTGGTTAGTGTGAAAGCTCTGGAGAGACTCCCTAGCGATCATAACCCTTTAGTTATTAATTCAGGAAATAATATTAGTTTTGGGAAGAAGAGGTTTAGATTTGAAAAGTGGTGGTTGGAGAAGGAGTCTTTTAAAGTTTTGGTAGAAAAGGCTTGGAATACTGTTTGTAGATACGATAGTTATATGGATAGATGGCAGTTTAAGGTCCGGACTCTTCGAAGAATGGTAAGAGGCTGGGCTGCTAATGAAGTGGCATCCCTCAATAAATCCAAGGCTGCACTCACAGCTAGACATAGTTGTTTAGAAAAGCTCTTGGAAGTTAGGGAGCTGCAGCCAGAGGAGCTCGCTGAATTTAGAGCTGTAGAAAAAGAGTTAGAACACATTTGGGCGTTAGAGGAAATTAAAGCTCGACAGAGATCTAGGGATAGAGATATTTTGGAAGGAGATAAGAATACGGCATACTTCCAAGCCATAGCAAACTATAGGAATAGAAAAAAAAGAATTGAATGCTTAGAGGGCCCAACGGGCTTGGTCTATGACCAAAAAGGGATGCTATAGGTGGCAGTAGACTATTATAAGAAGTTGTTTGCTAAAGAGGATGAGGCGAACATTAGTTTTCATCCAAATTTTTGGGATGAGCAGGATAAGGTTTCTGTAGAAGAAAACGATTCCCTAGTGGGTCCTTTTTTAGAATCTGAGATTAAGGAATCTGTTTTTAGTTGCTATGCTGAGGGGGCTCCAGGACCAGATGGTCTGTCCTTCATGTTCTACCAAAAGTTTTGGAATCTCATTAAAAGTGATTTAGTAGATTTATTTGATGACTTTTACCAAGGAAAGTTGGACTTATATAGGCTCAATTGTGCTCTAGTAACTCTGATTCCAAAAGTTGAGGAGGCTAGCAACATGAAACATTTCAGACCTATTAGTTTACTCAATTGTAGTTTTAAATTTTTTTGAAAATTCTTTCTATGAGGTTGGGTAGTATTATGCAGCGGATAGTAGCCGTAAATCAATCTGCCTTTATTAAAGGTAGATATATTCTCGAAAGTGTTGTTATAGCTCATGAAACTGTTCATAGTATTAATAAAAGGTATTAATAAAAGTGGGGAAAAAGGTATTGTTCTTAAGTTAGACTATGAAAAAGCTTATGATAGAGTAAGTTGGAGTTATCTTTTTGAGTTGTTAGCAGCTCGAAACTTTGATCCCAAAATAATTGGGTGGATCAAGCAGATTGTCATGGGAGGTTCAATAGGTATTACTTTAAATGGTGAGGATAGTTCTTTTTTCAAGGCAGGGAAAGGGTTGAGGCAAGGGGACCCCCTATCCCCCTTTTTGTTTAACTTAGTTGGGGATGGGCTTTCCAAAATGCTGGCTAAAGGTTTGAATAAGGGGCTGATTTCGGGGCTTTTAGAAGATTTCAAACCTGGAGGTATAGTTTCGTTACAATATGCAGATGATACGATTTTGTTCTCTAAGGCAGAGGATTCTGCTCTACAGAATCTTAAATATGTGCTGATGTGGTTTGAAAAGGTTTCAGGCATGAGAATTAACTTTCACAAGAGTGAATTAGTCCCTTTAAATCTAGATCCAGATGAAGCTCATAGGTTAGCTCATATCTTTGCCTGTCCCCTGGGAAGTTTCCCTATAATATATCTAGGAGTTCCTTTACATCATGAGAATTTATCTAGAGAGGATGTTCAGCCTTTGGTAGATAAGATTTTGAAAAAATAGCGGGTTGGAGAGGGAAGCTCCTATCTCTAGCAGCTAGAGCTATGCTTATCAAAACTTGTCTAGCAAGCATCCCAGTCTATCTCTTATCCTTTATTAAGTTTCCCAAATGGGCTATAAAGATTTTAAATACTCAGATGAGCAACTGTTTGTGGAATGATTCAGTGGGAAATCATAAATACCACTTGGCAAACTGGGATTTAGTTTCTATGAGGAAAGAATATGGGGGCTTGGGTCTTCCAAATTTAAGAGACTTAAATATTAGTTTACTGGGATCTTGGCTAAAAAGATACAATTCAGATAAAAATAAACTCTGGAAAGAGTTGCTGGACTTTAAGTATGATACTAAAAATCCTAATATCTTACAGTCTAGTGTAGTTGGAGCTTCCCCTTTCTTTAAAGGCTTTATGTGGGCAGCTCAAGCTGCCAAGATGGGTTACAGATGGAAGGTAGGAAAAGGTAATAAGATTAGGTTTGTACCCTACTAATGCACCAACTCTTCTCTTTGCTTGGTGTACCAAAGAAACTCCCCCCGCTGAGATGGCCACCCTCCGTACACCCAAAAAATGTACATAGAAAAACAATTCTATAGAAATCAACTATCCTGATTAATTCTTAATCTTCTCTTTCCTTACTCAAATCCAATGACCAGAATCATGTGTATGGTATTCTCCCATCTTCCACGCCCACGCCTGCCCCCTGCATCGGCACCTGCAACCCACGGTTCGATTCCCACCTCCCACATAGTTTTATTTTTTTTTCTTTTCCTTTTTTTCTTCCTTCTCCTTTTCTTATTTCTTGTCACCGTACGTCGTAGCCACATTATTTCTTTTTTTTCTTTTTTCTTCTTCCTTATTCTTTCTTCCTTGTTACTGTACGTCTTTATTTTTTCTTTTTCTTTTCTTTTTCTTTTTCTTTATCCTTTTTTATTTCTTGTTACCGTATGTACGTCGCAGCCATATTGTTTTCCTTTTTTTCTTCTTTCTTATTTTTTCTTCTTCCTTGTTACCGTACGTTGTAGAATCACATCGTAGTCCTGTGCTCGATGATCTCGCGTCGTTCGTGTTAGCCTTTGAAAGGTCCTAGTTTGGTTTTGGTAATTGAGTGACAACTTAGGTGGACTAATATGTGTTTGAAGTGAATTACACAGGTGATTAGTCCATAAGTGATCATGTGTGAGCAACATATGCCATAGAGGTGAAATGGCTTGGAAGATGTTGCAAGGCTCACACATGTGAAGAAGGAGCTTAATGCACATGAAACATGACATGGAGTCATGTGGCTAAGATGGTGAAGATCAAGGCAAGACTTGGCTTGATGGACCGGTTGCGAAGGTGAAGGGCAAGTTGAGGCTTTGAAGCCGTTGGTACCGAGTGTCGGGAGGCTTAAGCAAGACTTGGCGCCAAAGGACCGAAGCGATGGTGAAGAGCAAGTGATGTCAAGATCGATGGACCATGGAGGCCATGTGATGATATGAAGTGGATCATATCATTTGATGAAGAGGTTGGTGCATGTGTTGCATCAACACCGAAGGAGATGGAATGGAATGCGCAAGGCAAAGGTATATTTGTAGGGCATTTCATTTCACCGGTCATAGGTGTGTAGAGAAGATTATGACCGGGTTTAGGATAGATGGCCGTACTATTAAGAGGAGCAAACTTGTTTGCATATCGGTCATCTAGTGCCACTTGAGCGATCTAACTTTGCGATGTTACTAAGATCGAGTGGCGTGGTGAGAGCAAGTGAAAATCCTTTGAAAAATGATTGTGAAAATGCTAACACACATGCACATGATGGTGTACACTTGGTGGTGTTGGCACATTTGCAAAGGAGAAGGTGTTGGAGTTGATTTGGATCAACTCGGAGAAGTTTCGGAGAAAGCTTTGGTTGAAAAAGAGAAGCGATGGATCTTGGATTGGATTTCTGTTCTAATCCTTTGTGATTTGGATCTTGAATTCATGTGGGATGTGTAGCCCTCTGAATAAGCTTTCCAAAATGTCCAAGATCATCGAAATTAGAGTTTGGAGTGAAGAGTTATGGCCGTTCTAGCGCGGGGAGTGCAGGCTGGTGTAGTCGGTAGTACCGACCCTGGTGGTCAGTAGTACCGACCCAAGAGGGCTGTTTGCAGCCTCTCTGGATGTGGCTTGGTTTGGCCTACCGGTAGTACCGCTATAACCTCGGTAGTACTGGGCTCGGTAGTACCGACCAGGGGGTCGGTAGTACCAAGATTTGAAGGAAGTTTTGGAGGCTCTCTGGAAGCGGCCAGTTTTGGCCTGGCGGTAGTACCGCCATTATGCCGGTACTACCGCCCTCGGTAGTACCGAGGTCAGGAAGTTGTCTGGGAGATCTCTGTGCAGTCCCCAGTTTGGCCTGTCGGTGGTACCGCCATAGGGCCGGTACTACCGACCTCGGAGGTACCGACCAAGAGTCGGTGCTTCGCCTTAATCAGCGCGATGTGAGTAAACGGCTAGTTTGACTAAGCCGGTAGTACCGCCCAGGATGGGTCGGTACTACCGACCGGAGCGCAGAATGCCCAGTGAAGGGGCATAATGGCTAGTTGGCCCTTGGGGCTATATATAGTCGTTGAGGCTGGCTTTGGGCCGGCGGTTGGAGCACTCCAAAGCCTTGGTGGCTTGTGTGGATGTGCTTGGGAGCCCTCTAACACACATATGCTTTAGTGCAAATCCGATTGTGTGAGAGAGTGATCCTAGTGCGTTGCTTTGAGAGATTGCATCGAGTGGCACTAGGTGTTCGAGTTGCAAGCCGGTGGTGCTTATTACTCTTGGAGGTTGCCACCTCCTAGACGGCTTGATGATCGAGTCTCCGTCGTGAAGCCCGCGTGAAGATTGTGCGTGGCTCCGGAGAAGGATTGTGAGGGGCATTGTGCTCGCCCCGCGGGGATCGCGAAGAGCAACTCTAGTGGATTGCGCGTGTCATTGAGTTACCCTCACTTGTGGGTGAGTTCTTGCGGCGCTCGAGTGTCGAGCTAGGTGTGGTGCCTATTAGCCGCCGAACTACCAAAGTCTGTGGTCGACACAATGGGGACTAGCTTGGTGGCAACCAAGTGAACCTCGGGAGAAAAATCACCGTGTCAACTTCGTGTTCATCTTCTCGATGGTTTGCAAACTCCTTTCACTAGCTTGTATTTACTTGTTCATATACATGTGCTAGTGTAGTTGCTCTTATGATTAGTTAGCTTGTGTAGCATGCTAGTTACCTTCCTTGCTTGTGTAGCATAGAAGTTGATCCCATGAGTGACTAGTTGACTTGTAGTCTTGCTAGTCACATTGCTTAGTTTGTGTAGCTAAGTTGAGCTCTCTAATTTGGATTGTGTAGCCTTGTTTTTGAGCATTGCTAGTAAGCTTAGGCTTTGTGTTTTTGCTTAGTGGCATGTAACACCTCTGGTGTTTAGCATGTAATTAACTTGACATACCATCATTATCATCATTAAGCATCTTAATCATGATTTCATGTGTATGCATTTTGCTAAGTGTATCATTTTATGTGAATTACCTCTATTTCAAAAACCCTAATTAGCCCACTTCTCTCTACTAGGGCAAAATGGTAATTTCATCTCTGTGATTAGCTTTGTGTAATTCTTGTTCCTTTGGTGTCTTGTAGTGTTGTTGTGTTGGCCAAAGTTCAAAGATCAGAATTTGATTTCAAATCCCTTTGTGAAACCCTGATTTCCAAATCCTGGATTTTATCCCTCTTTTTGTAATTCAAAAATTATTCAAAATTTGGGATTGGCCCAAAAAGCAAAGTTGTAGATCTGTCAAATAGAAACAACTTTGGTATTTACAAATTTTCAAGTTGCAGTACAAAGTTTTGAGTTATTTCAAATTCAATCAAACTCCAGTTTTTGTCCCCTTTTCAGTTTTCAAAATGAGTTCAAAAACTAATGAGTTTCTGGAAAAGTGTATAATAGCAAAGTTGTAGGTTTTGATAAAAGGAACAACTTTCATGTTTACAGATTTTCAAGTTTCAGTTTGAAATCCAGAGTAATTTTGATTTGAATCAAGTTTGAAAAAGTGTCCCCTTTACTGTTTTCAAATTTGTTCAAAAACTATTTGGAATTTGAAAATGTTCATATTGACAAAGTTGTAGATCTCATTTTTCTGAACAACTTTGGTGTTTTGAGTTTTTGTCGCACAGTTCAAATTTTGGAAGTAATTTGCAAATTTCAGAAACTAGCCAAAAGTCAAACCCTACACCCTACCCTGTTCATCTTCTCCGGTAGGGGGGGGGGGACCCGGCCATGGCGCCCCGCCGGTGCCGCGTGCACCACGCGCCTGGCAGCCGCACGCCCGCCCCCGACCTGTCGCCCGCAACCGCGACATCATACCGCTCCCGCACGCGCCAAAGTTGACCCGTGCGCCGTCCCCTACAGCTCCCAGATCGTCGCCGCCGCGTGGCCATCGCCGGCGAGCTCACGCCCAGGCCCCGAGCGCGCGTCAACCCTGCTGCCAGAGCACAATCGAGTGCGCACGCCTCCGTGAAGCTTACCCGCCTGCCCGTGACACCTCTCCGCCCCCGAGCGCGCCTATAAAACCTCCCCGCCGGTGAGCCGAAGCTCTCACCGCCTCCGCCACCGTGGCCAGCCCAGTCCGAACCCTCCGCCGCTCAACCAACTAGCTCAACAGCTCCGCCTTGAGCCCGTGCAGCTTCCCCACTCCTCAATTTGGTCTCTACCGTCCCTGGTTGCCCGGCGTAACTCGCCGTTCCCATCTCCGGCGAGAAGCCCGTCGAGGTCGGGATCGTGAAATACTCCCTCTCCGGCCTTGATCATCTCCCTCCGACCTCCGCATCACCTTCCTTACTCCCGTGCGACTCTAACCCCGCCCCTGTGGACTTGTTTGGTGCTCAGGATCATCGGGACGACGATCGCCGCCGTGAGCTTTCCGCCGGCCACCGTCAACCACCTCCCTCCGTTCATCCCCTTCCCTCGCCGAGCCGCTTAATCGACTCACGGTGAGCTCCTGAACCTCTCCATGCCCTCGGTTTCGCCGCGGAGTGCCCGCAGTGGCCGGCGCAGCAGCGCCGCCGCCGTCGGCCGGCCGCCGGCGAACGGAGGAGAAGAACAGTGTTGTTTTTCAATTTTCTCATACATGTGAATAGTGTTCAGATTTCATCTTTTTGTGTGATTTTCTGTGTTGATCCATAAATTCTAAAATTTTTGTGGTAGACTCTTTATGCTCTGAAGTATTTTATAAAAATATAAAACTTGACTTTTCTGCAAAAATTTGAAAATGAAAAATCTCCCTTTTAATTAATAAATGATGGTTTTGGATTTTTTAGAAAATGATTTATAACTCCAAAATTTATGAGATCACTTTTTGTGAGCTAGTTATGCCATGACAAGTCTCTGGTGAAATTTTGAAGTCTTTTGAAACAAGTTGATTTTTTGAGCTTTATTTTAATTAAGGAATAGTGCCTTTTGTTAATTAAATGTCTAGATTTAATTGAGCACCTTAATGACCTCCAAAAACTATGAAATTTGTTTTGCCATATAGTTGTACTCTAATGAACTTGTGTGATTAATTTGGTAATTTTTGGAGCACCTTCATAAAATGACCTTTTTAAATAATTAAGAAAATAGAAAAGGTGATTAGAGTTAGCGTTGAATGCCCTGTGAAGTGACTTTTGGGATTGCTTGATGTTCATAGACCCCTACCCTTTGGTCTATGATGTTTGTGATGCTATGTTGGTTGATGCTTAGGATAGTTATGATAAAGTCTAGTTTAATCAAATTTTGCTTAAGGAAGAAATGGTTACTTTTATGCTCAACCTAGATTTCGTTTATGCCTTGCCTTAGAGTAATCTAGTATCAGTGGTTTGTCTTGCACCTTAAGTCCATATCACCATTCTCATGAGCATTCATCATTGCATCCGTATAGTTGACGAAGAAGGCCCTGAAGTCGAGGTAGCCACCGAAGGATCTGTCCCCGAGGCAACCCCGAGCTCCGACGCTTATACCTACCCCGAGTCTACTCTTTTTGCCGTCCAAGGCAAGCCCCGGTGCATTTAACCCTACCTTGCTTTTATAAATGCTTTCTTTAAATGTTTTGAGTTAAATTATTGCATTAGGTTGATAGGAGTTGAGTGAAATCCTATCTGATGCATTATCTACCTTGACCAATGATACACCCGATACCTGCTTTTCAAAAACTATTTGAAAAATGCTTAGCAATGCTATATGATAGATTTGCAATAAAAATGCCAAGTTCAAAAGTGTGATCACTTTAAGAATATTTATGGGAATTTCTGGTTTACTCCCACCATTGGCTAAGTATCTGATCCGTACCTAGTCAATGGGAAGGAGAGGTTGTCCTTGCGTACGGTGCCGTCATGTTGTAGTCCGGGACTCAACAGTTGACACCGACCGGGACAGGGTTGAAAAACTGACAGGACCTGTACTCTTGGGTTAGAGTCCCGAGGTGCTTGTCGCTGGCTGGAAAATTTAGGGACCACCTGTATGGGGGCCTGATTGACTAAGACTTGCAACTATTCACATACTACGGAAAGCTTCGGCTCCGAGGAATCCTTGATTGGACCGACAACCGCGCACTGGGAGTGGAGAGATGGCGGAAGTAGCATGTACCCACGTGGGTTAGAGGCCCGGATTGGAGTGGTGTACTGTACTTCCGGGTGGCGTAGGACCGGGCCCAATCTTGGAGGAATCGTGGTAGACGAGTTGGCATATGCAAGCTTGGGTGCTACATATGCAGTGTGGATAGGGATCCTCAGCTGAGTATTATTTATCCGGATTAACGCTGCTCCTCGGTTATGGAGACTTAGTCACTGACTGTCAACAGGGAGTGGTTCTCAACTAGGTCTGTTTTGAAATGTAAAATGAATCATGAATGATTATGATGGAACAAGGAATACCGAATCTTTCAAAATAAAAATAAGGTTTACCAAAAATGTTTTTCTGCAAAATACTTGAACTTGCTTAAGCCTCACCTTGACTACCCTAAGCCTGCATTCCTGAGTCTTCTCCCTTTTCTTTAGTCGGGTAAGTCTTGTTGAGTACCTTTGTACTCAGGGTTCTTTTACCCATGTTGCAGGTATGGCAGACTCCTCAGTATGCCTCGGACCCTGCTGTGTGACTGTTGTTCAGGAAGAGGCCGATGAGGCCGATGAGTGATTATTCACCCTCGGGCTGGGTGATGTATCTTTATCTTTTAGTTGTTGTCATCTGCTACCCTGCCAACTCTATTTGAACTATGGTCTGTAATAATTTCACTTTAAGTTTATGTTGAACACTGGTTTGTAAAACTATTGTTATTTAAGTCTTCCGCTATTTACTCCGATGTTATTTGTCAAAATGTTCAAGAGATTGTAACTGAATTGTGAGCTGATCCTGCGGACATCGGGCACTGATGTAGCCCAGTGGCGAACCCGGTCTTAATCTCTTGGCTGTACGGATCGACTGTCAGTGGTTGATAGTGATCAGTGGGCCATGGGATTAGGGTCGTTACGTCACAGAGTGGTATCGGAGCATCTCACTACGACGTTGCAATCTTTTTGCGAAAATTTCAAAAGGTTTTTAAGTTCAAAAACTAAACTTGACTATTTTGAGTCCAAATTGCTTCTCTCATCTCATCTTGTCTTTGGCAACTAGTAGCAAGACAACTTGTATAAGCCCTATGTACCTTATCTTAGTAGTGGCATTGCCTTGTTCCGTAGGAACGAATCATGCATCATGTCATTATCACTTAAGTTAACTTCCTCTCTAAGTCGGTTGGGTTAGTATGCCTTTACCTTTTTCTTGCTAGCCTTTCTCACCTATAACCTCTTGTCCAGATATGGTCATCCTCAAGCGGACTGCTCGCAAGTCGACTGGACCGCATGGTGTGCCGCGTCACCAGCTGGCGCCACGCACCGGAGAAGAGACTGGAGAATCCTCCAACGGACGTCGCTCGTCCCGCCGCAACCGCAAGCAGCTGAAGGAGGAGATCAAGAATCTAAAGGCTGAAATGGAGAACATGGAGCATGACTTCTATCTTTCTCGCATGGAGTTTTATGAGGCACGAGCTTCCCTGGAGCAGGCCAATCGGAACACAGTTCGCGCTATCGAGCAGCGCAACGATGCTTGGACCCGCGAAGATGTCACCAGAGCCCAACTCCATGGACTGCAGCAATACACTGCCCAGATTGAGCAGTACAATGATATACTTCATGAGGAGGTACATCAATTGTACAACCAACTTCACCCCGTGGCTCCACCTGTTGCTGAGGATCCAGAAGACGGAGTCGTGGAGGAACCTGAAGTAGAACATGAGCCAGTCCAGAATGTAGAAATGGAACCTGCTGAAGATGTTCACGTTGAAGATGAAGATGAGGAGGAAGAGCCTGAGCTCATCATCGAAGATGAAGATGACGATGAAGAGATGATCATCATCGATGACGACTAGATTCCTTGTGTCTGTACCATCTGCTCACCTACAGCCTTAGTCTAGGTTTGGGACGTTAGTTGGTCTTCTGTCTAGTCGAGTCTGTATCGTGTCTTGTACCTTTCCTTTGTCAGTTAGTAGCTATCTATCGAACTTCTGTATCAGTTATCTACCCTTGCATCAATGAATCTTATCAGTCAGTTTCGTTCAAAAGCAATCTTTGGATGCTAAGTTCCCAAATTCTTAACAGATGCCTGTGAACACCCGCACTGGAGCCGGAAGTTCCGGAGGTGCCAACCTTCCAAACCCTCCACCAGTTCCTGCTACCCTGGCAGATGCCATTGCAGCCTTGGCCGCCGCTGCCAACCTAATAGCTCAGAACCAAGGACAGCAGAATGTTGGTCACCGTGGTCGTCACAACCAAGAGACCACCTACGTGGAGTTCACTGAAACCCGTCCACCGGTTTTCACCAGAGCCGATGAACCCCTCGAAGCTGATGATTGGCTCCGCACCATGGAGCAGAAGTTTGGTCTCATCCGATGCACTGAAATCCAGAAGCCCCGGTTTGCTTCTCAGCAGCTCCGTGGTCCAGCAAGTGCTTGGTATGCCAACCTCTTGGCTGCCCAGCCTGAAGGACACCAGCTGACCTGGGAAGAGTTCCGCACCGCTTTTCGTGCACACCACATCCCATCAGGTCTGATGAAGATGAAGCTTGATCAGTTCCTAGCCCTGCAGCAGAAGGAATCCACAGTGATGCAGTATGTGGGTCAGTTCAACCACCTGAGCCAGTATGCCTCCGACTATGTCAACACGGATGAGAAGAAAAGAGATTGTTTCCTTAGGGGTCTGCACCCTAAGATTCGCAGAGGTCTATCCAACAACCTCAACGGATCTTATCATGATGTCGTTGACCGTGTTGTCGCTTTCGAGGAAAGTAACCGCCAGTATCAGGAGGAGAAGAAGAAGAAGAAGGCTGGGTCTAGCAGCTTCTCCAGCAACCATAAGCGCCCAAGAATCATCTACCACCCCAGTCACCACCAAAACCGTGCCCCATATCCCCATCAGCAAGTGGTCGTTCGTACCACGGCCACCACTCATAATGCCAACCAGCAAAGTGCCACTCAGCCGAACGCCCCAGGTGTTCGTATCACCACCCCACAAACAGCTTACAACCATCCATGCTACAACTGTGGCCAAGTTGGTCACTGGTCTCGCGATTGCCCAAAACCCAAGAAGAATGCCCAGCATGCACAGAAAGGCCCTGGAGGATCACAGCAGCAGCACCGTGCACCGCAGCAGCACGTCCAGAAGGGCAAGTTTGGCAAGAAGCACGGGCAAGTCTACTTCACCACCGTCAGTAACATCCCAGAAGGAGAGCCCGTCATGCTCGGTAGGTTCCCTGTTGCCAATCATCCTGCAGTCGTCTTGTTCGATTCTGGTGCATCGCATTCCTTCATCAGTCGCACTTTTGTCATCAAGCATGAGTTACCCATGGGGGAGTTAAAAGAAAGTTTCTGTATACTTTCGCCTGGAGGGCGGATAAATACTAAGGAAGTGGTCCGCAGTATACCAGTAATGTTGGGGGAACATGTCTTTCCTACCACCATGTTAGTACTGCGCAATCAAGAGATAGATGTCATCTTAGGCATGAATTGGATGTGTCAGCATAAAGCCATGATAGACATCTTGAATAGAGTTGTGAGAGTGGATATTCCTAACAGCACTTCCAAACTCCTTCTCCAACTTCCTATGCCTCAAAAACCAGCAACCACCCAGTTGAATACCGCCTGTGTTCCGGAAGTCAGGGATATTCCCGTGGTCTGTGAGTTCCCTGATGTCTTTCCAGAAGATCTACCCGGTCTGCCTCCTGACCGTGATGTTGAGTTTGCCATAGAGCTAAAGCCCGGGACTGCTCCTATATCCCGCAGAGCTTATCGAATGCCTCCCAGAGAGTTGGCAGAGCTGAAGATCCAATTGCAAGAGCTATTGGACAAGGGTCTCATTCGCCCAAGTTCATCTCCTTGGGGCTGTCCTGCTATTTTTGTGAAGAAGAAGGACAAAAGTCTTCGTCTGTGCGTTGACTATCGCCCACTCAACGAGGTCACCATCAAAAATAAATATCCCTTGCCCCGCATTGACCTTCTTTTTGACCAGTTATCTGGAGCCAGAGTGTTCTCCAAAATTGATCTCAGATCTGGCTACCACCAGATAAAAATCCGTCCAGAAGACATTCCTAAAACAGCTTTCACCACCAGATACGGCCTCTATGAGTATTTGGTCATGTCCTTTGGCTTGACCAATGCCCCCGCTCATTTCATGTATCTCATGAACTCTGTGTTCATGCCAGAGCTCGATAAATTTGTAGTCGTGTTCATTGACGACATCCTTGTCTATTCAAGAACTCCTGAAGATCACGCCAAGCATCTTCGAATCGTTCTCTCTCGTCTCAGAGATCACCAGCTGTATGCCAAGTTCAGTAAATGTGAATTCTGGCTAGATCGAATTCAATTCCTTGGTCATGTCCTGTCCGCTGAAGGTGTGTCAGTTGACCCTGAAAAAGTGGCAGATATCTTGGATTGGAAGCCACCTACCACTGTCCGCGAAGTTCGCAGCTTCATGGGAATGGCTGGATACTATCGTCGTTTCATCCCAGATTTCTCCAGAGTCGCCAAGCCTATCACAGAGTTGTTGAAGAATTCCGTGGATTTCGTTTGGTCACCAGCCTGTGAGCAAGCCTTTCAAGCCTTGAAGAAACTGCTAACTACCTCACCAGTCCTAGCTCAACCAGATATCGAGAAACCCTTTGATGTATACTGTGATGCATCTGGTACTGGTTTGGGCTGTGTTTTGATGCAAGAAGGACGAGTAATTGCTTATGCCTCACGACAGCTTAAGCGACATGAGGAAAACTACCCAACCCATGATCTTGAGCTAGCAGCAGTCGTGCATGCCTTGAAGATTTGGCGTCACTATCTGTTGGGCAGTATCTGCAATATGTATACGGATCACAAGAGCCTAAAGTATATCTTCACTCAAGAAGAATTGAATATGAGGCAGAGAAGATGGCTTGAGCTGATTAAAGATTATGATCTCAAAGTACATTACCATCCAGGTAAGGCAAATGTAGTTGCCGATGCCCTCAGTCGCAAGTCACACTGCAACTGTCTGATGACGAAGCCCTATGATCTTTCCTTGTGCCATGATCTCGAAAGGATGGGTATCGAAATAATGTCGCAAGGAAGCCTGAACAATGTCAGCATAGAAACAACCATCAAGGATCAAGTCATTGCTGCTCAGAAGGATAACCCTGGAATCAAGCACATCATCGAAAAGGTCCAGACTGGAAAGACTGATTGTTTCAGGATCGATGATGTAGGAGTTGTTTGGTTCAAGAACCGCCTAGTAGTTCCCAAGGTGCCTGAATTGAGACAGTTAATCCTTGATGAAGCACACTTGACCAGATTCTCTATTCACCCCGGCAGCAACAAGATGTACCAAGACTTAAAGCAGAGATTCTGGTGGACTAAAATGAAGGTTGAGATTGCCCGGTATGTCGCTCAGTGTGATACCTGCCAAAGAGTCAAGGCAGTACACATGAAGCCTGGAGGAGAATTGCAACCTTTGTCAGTACCCGCTTGGAAATGGGACGACATTAGTATGGATTTTGTCAATGGACTACCCAAGACCCAGAAAGGTTTTGATTCCATTTGGGTAATTGTGGACCGACTCACTAAGCAAGCTCACTTTCTGCCAGTGAAGACCAGTTACACCGTCCCCATGTATGCCACCTTGTACAAGAACAACATAGTGAAGCTTCATGGCATACCCAAGACCATTGTCTCTGACCGTGGTACCCAGTTTGTCGCTAAGTTTTGGAAAGCGTTCCATACCTCACTTGGAACCAAGCTCTTACATAGTACGGCATATCATCCGCAAACAGATGGACAAACTGAGCGAGTCAACCAAGTGCTGGAGGACATGTTGAGAGCCTGTGTTCTTACCTTCGCAGATACTTGGGATGACTGTTTGCCTTTGGCAGAGTTCTCTTATAATAACAGTTACCAAGAGAGCATCAAAATGGCACCCTTTGAAGCACTGTACGGTCGTCGTTGTCGTACACCCCTCAGTTGGTCTGAGCCCGGAGAAAGAGAATTCTTTGGAGTTGACCTGGTTAAAGATATGGAAGAGAAAGTCAAGCAGATACAAGAGAATATGAAGATTGCCCAATCTCGACAGAAGAGTTACGCTGACAAGAGACGTCGACCTCTGAAGTTTCAAGTTGGAGATTATGTATATCTCAAGGTCTCACCAACCAAAGGAGTCACTCGTTTTGGAGTCAAAGGAAAGTTAGCACCCCGTTACATTGGTCCGTTTGAGATTTTGGAATGTTGTGGCAAGGTAGCTTACAAGCTGAAGTTGCCCGATCATCTCTCCGCTGTCCACAATGTTTTCCATGTCTCCCAACTCAAGAAGTGTCTCAGAGTACCAGAACATGTCGTGGAAGTTGAAGGTGTTGAGCTAGAGCCTGATCTGTCCTACTCAGAATATCCAGTTCGCGTGTTGGACCACAAGGATCGTGTTACTCGAAGAACTACCACGAGATGGTACAAAATACAGTGGAACCAGCACTCTGAAGAAGAAGCCACCTGGGAATCCGAAGACTTCTTAGCAAAGAACTACCCCGACTTTCTCGAATCCCTGTCTATGTAAGGTTTTGTCTTTATCCCCTCTTTGTCCTTCCTTAAGACGCAGAATCTCGGGGCGAGATTTCTTTTAGGGGGGGACGCTGTAACACCTCTGGTGTTTAGCATGTAATTAACTTGACATACCATCATTATCATCATTAAGCATCTTAATCATGATTTCATGTGTATGCATTTTGCTAAGTGTATCATTTTATGTGAATTACCTCTATTTCAAAAACCCTAATTAGCCCACTTCTCTCTACTAGGGCAAAATGGTAATTTCATCTCTGTGATTAGCTTTGTGTAATTCTTGTTCCTTTGGTGTCTTGTAGTGTTGTTGTGTTGGCCAAAGTTCAAAGATCAGAATTTGATTTCAAATCCCTTTGTGAAACCCTGATTTCCAAATCCTGGATTTTATCCCTCTTTTTGTAATTCAAAAATTATTCAAAATTTGGGATTGGCCCAAAAAGCAAAGTTGTAGATCTGTCAAAGAGAAACAACTTTGGTATTTACAAATTTTCAAGTTGCAGTACAAAGTTTTGAGTTATTTCAAATTCAATCAAACTCCAGTTTTTGTCCCCTTTTCAGTTTTCAAAATGAGTTCAAAAACTAATGAGTTTCTGGAAAAGTGTATAATAGCAAAGTTGTAGGTTTTGATAAAAGGAACAACTTTCATGTTTACAGATTTTCAAGTTTCAGTTTGAAATCCAGAGTAATTTTGATTTGAATCAAGTTTGAAAAAGTGTCCCCTTTACTGTTTTCAAATTTGTTCAAAAACTATTTGGAATTTGAAAATGTTCATATTGACAAAGTTGTAGATCTCATTTTTCTGAACAACTTTGGTGTTTTGAGTTTTTGTCGCACAGTTCAAATTTTGGAAGTAATTTGCAAATTTCAGAAACTAGCCAAAAGTCAAACCCTACACCCTACCCTGTTCATCTTCTCCGGTAGGGGGGGGGGGACCCGGCCATGGCGCCCCGCCGGTGCCGCGTGCACCACGCGCCTGGCAGCCGCACGCCCGCCCCCGACCTGTCGCCCGCAACCGCGACATCATACCGCTCCCGCACGCGCCAAAGTTGACCCGTGCGCCGTCCCCTACAGCTCCCAGATCGTCGCCGCCGCGTGGCCATCGCCGGCGAGCTCACGCCCAGGCCCCGAGCGCGCGTCAACCCTGCTGCCAGAGCACAATCGAGTGCGCACGCCTCCGTGAAGCTTACCCGCCTGCCCGTGACACCTCTCCGCCCCCGAGCGCGCCTATAAAACCTCCCCGCCGGTGAGCCGAAGCTCTCACCGCCTCCGCCACCGTGGCCAGCCCAGTCCGAACCCTCCGCCGCTCAACCAACTAGCTCAACAGCTCCGCCTTGAGCCCGTGCAGCTTCCCCACTCCTCAATTTGGTCTCTACCGTCCCTGGTTGCCCGGCGTAACTCGCCGTTCCCATCTCCGGCGAGAAGCCCGTCGAGGTCGGGATCGTGAAATACTCCCTCTCCGGCCTTGATCATCTCCCTCCGACCTCCGCATCACCTTCCTTACTCCCGTGCGACTCTAACCCCGCCCCTGTGGACTTGTTTGGTGCTCAGGATCATCGGGACGACGATCGCCGCCGTGAGCTTTCCGCCGGCCACCGTCGACCACCTCCCTCCGTTCATCCCCTTCCCTCGCCGAGCCGCTTAATCGACTCACGGTGAGCTCCTGAACCTCTCCATGCCCTCGGTTTCGCCGCGGAGTGCCCGCAGTGGCCGGCGCAGCAGCGCCGCCGCCGTCGGCCGGCCGCCGGCGAACGGAGGAGAAGAACAGTGTTGTTTTTCAATTTTCTCATACATGTGAATAGTGTTCAGATTTCATCTTTTTGTGTGATTTTCTGTGTTGATCCATAAATTCTGAAATTTTTGTGGTAGACTCTTTATGCTCTGAAGTATTTTATAAAAATATAAAACTTGACTTTTCTGCAAAAATTTGAAAATGAAAAATCTCCCTTTTAATTAATAAATGATGGTTTTGGATTTTTTAGAAAATGATTTATAACTCCAAAATTTATGAGATCACTTTTTGTGAGCTAGTTATGCCATGACAAGTCTCTGGTGAAATTTTGAAGTCTTTTGAAACAAGTTGATTTTTTGAGCTTTATTTTAATTAAGGAATAGTGCCTTTTGTTAATTAAATGTCTAGATTTAATTGAGCACCTTAATGACCTCCAAAAACTATGAAATTTGTTTTGCCATATAGTTGTACTCTAATGAACTTGTGTGATTAATTTGGTAATTTTTGGAGCACCTTCATAAAATGACCTTTTTAAATAATTAAGAAAATAGAAAAGGTGATTAGAGTTAGCGTTGAATGCCCTGTGAAGTGACTTTTGGGATTGCTTGATGTTCATAGACCCCTACCCTTTGGTCTATGATGTTTGTGATGCTATGTTGGTTGATGCTTAGGATAGTTATGATAAAGTCTAGTTTAATCAAATTTTGCTTAAGGAAGAAATGGTTACTTTTATGCTCAACCTAGATTTCGTTTATGCCTTGCCTTAGAGTAATCTAGTATCAGTGGTTTGTCTTGCACCTTAAGTCCATATCACCATTCTCATGAGCATTCATCATTGCATCCGTATAGTTGACGAAGAAGGCCCTGAAGTCGAGGTAGCCACCGAAGGATCTGTCCCCGAGGCAACCCCGAGCTCCGACGCTTATACCTACCCCGAGTCTACTCTTTTTGCCGTCCAAGGCAAGCCCCGGTGCATTTAACCCTACCTTGCTTTTATAAATGCTTTCTTTAAATGTTTTGAGTTAAATTATTGCATTAGGTTGATAGGAGTTGAGGGAAATCCTATCTGATGCATTATCTACCTTGACCAATGATACACCCAATACCTGCTTTTCAAAAACTATTTGAAAAATGCTTAGCAATGCTATATGATAGATTTGCAATAAAAATGCCAAGTTCAAAAGTGTGATCACTTTAAGAATATTTATGGGAATTTCTGGTTTACTCCCACCATTGGCTAAGTATCTGATCCGTACCTAGTCAATGGGAAGGAGAGGTTGTCCTTGCGTACGGTGCCGTCATGTTGTAGTCCGGGACTCAACAGTTGACACCGACCGGGACAGGGTTGAAAAACTGACAGGACCTGTACTCTTGGGTTAGAGTCCCGAGGTGCTTGTCGCTGGCTGGAAAATTTAGGGACCACCTGTATGGGGGCCTGATTGACTAAGACTTGCAACTATTCACATACTACGGAAAGCTTCGGCTCCGAGGAATCCTTGATTGGACCGACAACCGCGCACTGGGAGTGGAGAGATGGCGGAAGTAGCATGTACCCACGTGGGTTAGAGGCCCGGATTGGAGTGGTGTACTGTACTTCCGGGTGGCGTAGGACCGGGCCCAATCTTGGAGGAATCGTGGTAGACGAGTTGGCATATGCAAGCTTGGGTGCTACATATGCAGTGTGGATAGGGATCCTCAGCTGAGTATTATTTATCCGGATTAACGCTGCTCCTCGGTTATGGAGACTTAGTCACTGACTGTCAACAGGGAGTGGTTCTCAACTAGGTCTGTTTTGAAATGTAAAATGAATCATGAATGATTATGATGGAACAAGGAATACCGAATCTTTCAAAATAAAAATAAGGTTTACCAAAAATGTTTTTCTGCAAAATACTTGAACTTGCTTAAGCCTCACCTTGACTACCCTAAGCCTGCATTCCTGAGTCTTCTCCCTTTTCTTTAGTCGGGTAAGTCTTGTTGAGTACCTTTGTACTCAGGGTTCTTTTACCCATGTTGCAGGTATGGCAGACTCCTCAGTATGCCTCGGACCCTGCTGTGTGACTGTTGTTCAGGAAGAGGCCGATGAGGCCGATGAGTGATTATTCACCCTCGGGCTGGGTGATGTATCTTTATCTTTTAGTTGTTGTCATATGCTACCCTGCCAACTCTATTTGAACTATGGTCTGTAATAATTTCACTTTAAGTTTATGTTGAACACTGGTTTGTAAAACTATTGTTATTTAAGTCTTCCGCTATTTACTCCGATGTTATTTGTCAAAATGTTCAAGAGATTGTAACTGAATTGTGAGCTGATCCTGCGGACATCGGGCACTGATGTAGCCCAGTGGCGAACCCGGTCTTAATCTCTTGGCTGTACGGATCGACTGTCAGTGGTTGATAGTGATCAGTGGGCCATGGGATTAGGGTCGTTACGTCACATGGCATGAGTAGGAGCTCCCCCGTTGTTTGAGTACTAGTTGCTTAGGTTTGTGTAACCTTGCAAGCTAGAATTGTTTAGGTGAGCTCTAGCTAGCACGACACCTTATTTGCATTGTTTAGGATCTTTTATAAGGTGTCATAGAGTATAAGTAGAGGGGTGTAGTCTTGGCTAGACCGATAGTTTTAATTCCGCATTTGTTTCGGTTAGCCGGTGCGATTATTTTTAGAAAGGACTATTCACCCCCCCCCCCTCTAGTCCGCCATCTTGACCCTTCAGCCTTGTCCCGAGCTTGTTGCCGGTGGCCTAGCCACTCGCGTCGCCGCCCCGCGTTCGCCCCCGCGCAACGCCGCCACACCCCCTAGCGCTCGCACCGCCGCCGACCGTCCGTCTGCTCGTGATCTTGTATGCTTGCGCCGCTCTTTCACGACCTCAGCCTAACGCGTGGTGGCATGTTGGTAAGCCGACGCTCCCGCACGAGCTCGCTGACATGGAGAGCTCCTGTGGCTGCAGCAGGGATGCCCCCAGAGCACACGCCTAGGACTTCCGCGCGTCTCGCTACGGGCGGAGCTCGCCGGGGCAGGCACGATGGTGCCAGATGCGGAGCTCGTGCTCCCATGGCCGCTAGCCGGGGGTGGAGCTCGCTGGGGCCGAGCACGATGGGGCAATGGCAGAACTCGTGCTCCCATGGCCGCGTGTGGTGCTTGTAGGCAAGGGCGGATCTACCAATATGGCGAGCTCTAGCATCCACCAGACCTCCCCGCCGGCAAGCCTTCACAACCTAACTCATGTGTTTAATCTTTACATCTGCTCAGCTTTGACAAGGCACAATTAGCAAGAAACTTAAATTTAATAGAATTAACTTTAGATTTAATGTCGCCCCGTAGCGTTAGCACGGGCAATATACTAGTTGAGAGGATAATTGGTTAGGCTGTTCTAGTTTAGCTATTCAGTTTTTTCCTTTGTATAGGATTGTTAATGAGAAAGGTAAAAGTATTGCTGAGCTTTGGGATGGTAGTGATATGAAATGCACTTTCAGAAGAACAGTCACTAATGATCTCTTTCAGTCTTGGCTTGAGATTATAGAGTTAGTTTCGTTGATTGAGTTCTCTGAGGAAGAAGACGAAATGATATGGCTTTTTTCTTCCTCAGAGATTTACTCTTCTCAGTCTCTCTACAAAGTTATTAATTTTAGGGGAATAAAGTCTGTTCACGTTTCAGCAGTTTGGAGTATCAAGATCCCGCCACGGGTTCTTTTTTTCTTATGGTTAGTTATTAATAATAGGGCTCTAACTAGGGATAATTTGGCTAAAGGGCGAAAGGTAGAGGATGAATCATGTCTCTTCTGTGAAGAAAAAAAACTATACAACACGTTTTCTTTGATTGTGTGGTGGCTAAACAGTGTTGGAAGACGCTATCAGACCTCCTTGGTTTTCAGTTAGGAAGAGACATGGCCACCATCGGTACTTTTTGGTTAAGTAATAAGAAGTACTGCATTTTAAATATGGTTACTTCAGCTTCTATATGGTCTATTTGGAAGCTTAGAAATGATATTTGTTTTCAGAGATTGGAATGGAGAAGTATGGAAATGCTTTTCTTCCGGATAACTGGTCTTTTACTAAACTGGGTTGTTCTATGCCCGCCCGACAAGAAGGTGGCTTTGATGGAGTGTATTGGCAAGATAAAGGCATCGACAAAGACTTTGCTTTGGCTGCCCTTTCTGAACCAAAGCACCAGTTGAAGTTCCATAAAGGGGGTGATGAAGTCAGCATAGAGCACAAAGCATTTGGTGGTCAGCAGCTGGATACAGAATGATGGTGGGAGAAGTTTGAAGGTTTTGCTCTTCAGGGTTCTGGGGGATCAATTAAGCCCTGGGACATCTAAGAATGTTGAAGTTCGAAGCTGGGTGGCGAATCTGCGTGCAAGTTTCTGCTTTGTAACAGGATAGCTTGGTATCTAGTTGTTGGAATGTTCAATTCAGGTTGGTGTTGTTGATAGTTTTGCTGGTGTAGTGCTTTTGGTCTGGTTCACTCTAGCTGGTGTGCTGGAGTACCTTGGAGGATATATGTTGTAAACTGTTTTGGTCTTTTGATATCAATTGAAAGGCCGGGGCTTTTGCCCTTGAACTCAAAAAAAAAACATGCACAGCAGTAATACATTATTAGTGATGAGATTAGCACAGCTTTAACGTCAGCACGCTGCTCTACGTACACGCCAGGGCGAGGATACTGAAACTGTCAAGCTGGTACTGTCACCGGCCAGGTCACCAACTCACCTTCCGTGTGGACGAGGCACTCGAATGAAAGACTGGCTTTATATGTTGCGCACTTATAACACTAACTCAGTAGGAGTAAGGTAATTACCGTGTCATTTTCAAACCATCAATGCCTTTACAAAGAAAAAGTGCACAGTGGAATTTAAAGTGCGAGCTTGACACGATCAGCGGCAGCAGTGGCACGTTTTCACTACACGTCACGTCACTGTAAGCCTCCAGTGAGTGCAGCGACAGATGCTTCGTTATCCATGTGGTTCAGGGCTAGCTGCTCGCCTTGACCCGCCCTTCGCTCCAAGGAGACAGGAGGAACTTGGCAGTACGGTTACTCACAATCAACGACCTCGATGCATGCCTCGTTTTGCTCACTTTTTGATGCCGTTTTGCAGTGTTTGTTCTAGTCGCTTGCGTCAACATTCATAGTCTCAGTTGCCTGATGGCGCTGCAAGTGCAAACAAAGATGAGACTGCAAACCAACATTCATGCTAGTCGCCTAGCTAGCCACTGAGATGGAGACTCCGTGAACCAGTTCTCTTTGAAAGAAGCCTGCGTGCGTACTGCGTAGCGTGTGGCTTCTGTCTTTGACGACCACGGAGCGGAGCTGTGAAAGCGTTAAAAGCAAGACTTTTGGAGTTTTGGTATTTCTTTTTCATCGGAATCCTAGAATTTTAGTATAGATTATAGTACCTACCTGTCTTACTATATTAAAAAAGGTCGTAAAATTAGTCTATTTAGATTTAGATAGGAATGCTGATGCGACGCCCTGACGATGGTTGTCAAATAAAAAACCATCCCACTCCCACACACCTAATCCAGATCCTCCTAAAATGATATCGAGGCTCTATTTGTGGATGAGATCATTGTTAGAGGCAGATGGCAGCCAAATCCAGGACCGGTGCAGCCTCCTGATTCGTAGCACGCGACACCTGATCCATCGTTACCTACTAGAGTCCGTAGGCTATCATCGATGGAGCCGAGGCAAAAATGACGAGGAGAATCCAACCATCGGGAGAAACAAGCCAATCCATCATTCTGCACCGGTGACAAGGCAATCATTCACCGGTAGATCACTGAGGCATGTTTGGATGCTTGGAATTGAATTCATTTTAAGAATCATAATTTAGACACATATTAATTAAGCTAATATGATTATATATGGATTATATTTGTATATTATTGTTGCTTATACGGGAGACATACTCATGTGTTTCATTTCGATCGTATGAGAGTGAGTTGAACAGAATATTATAAGTTGCAAAGTATAAATATAGTATGGTGATGTATGGAATACATTTTCCTCTCCCACCCTATGAATTTGAGGTAAACATATATGTCAAGTGGTAGAATATCAAATTCTAAGACAAATAACCTAGTTTATTGAGTGAATTCCAATTCTACCAAAATAAAGGGATCCAAACGGGCCCTAAATGTAAATCTCAAATTTCAGATGTGAAAAATGGTCAACTTTAACTTATCTCTGTCTATTGACAGCGCGTGGTATGCTTTTTCCCCGTTGTTTTAGGGTTGGCGCTGCCGGATGCCTTTGGTCTTGAGGCAGCAGTGTTGAAGCCAGATGTGTATATACAAAGAACTCTGCTAATAGGATTGAGTGATTGACGCGAGCCTTTAATTTTAATGTTTTATATTTCTGGATATAAATTATGAGGTACATGATAAATGTTAAACTATTTTAACAGGAGACACGGTTTAGAGTGTACCAAGATTTGTTTTGATTGTCGATCTGTCTCATTTGTTAATAAATTTTATCTACTTTATCGTTAGCACGAACACGCTACTAGTGTTGTTAAATGTCATTGACAACTATCCGTAAATAATCGTTTGCTTGAGATGCGCAACCTCACATTCTGATTGTTTTGCTGGTCTAAGTTAGCATTAGAAGTACACAATCTAAAAAGGATGAGAATAGGAACAAATTTCATGCTTCAACGACACTCTTTGATTTCAAAAGCATTTTTAGATAACCTAGTTTACGTGTAGTAATGACTTTCCTTACTGCCGCCATGTTATTGAATCGTCAATAGTGTTTCTACAGTGTCCTGCACAAAAGGATTGCCTATTATCATCTGAAGTAGACATCCAACTATCTGTTACATTTTTCTTATTGCCGGTGTTGTTATTGGATCGTCAATAGCATTTCTCTAGTGTCATGCACAAAAAGGTCACTGCAGTACCTATCATCTCGAGTAGACATCCGACTGCCTGTTACAAAAGATAATAATGATCTTCAGTCAACAATTCAGTTCTTTTTGATGTGGTGTCCACTAAAGATGTCCAAATGGGCTGAGCCCACTGGGCCAGCACGAACACGACACGTTTTTGCACGGCACGAAAACGACCCGACACGACCGGCCCCGTGTTCGTGCCTGGCACGACACGGCCCCGTGCCCGTGCCTGGGCTGGAATCCCAGCCCGCGGACACGACACGGACACGGCACGCTCCAAGTGCCAGCACGGGGGTCGGCACGACAGCCGTTGGATCGGGGGCGCGGATGCCTGAGGACCGTTGGATGTAGGGCGAATGGGGAGGGGTATATAAGTCGGACCGCCGCTCGCCCGCTCGCCCCCGCATGGAACCCTAACTCATTTGCGCCCCCTTCGTCTCTCTCCTCTCTCTCGCGGTGGCTCGCTCCTCTCTGTCTCTCGCTGCGCCGCGGCGGATCTCACTGCCTCACCCTCTCAGTCGCCGGCTGTCGGCACGGATTGGCCTTCCACACCACTCTTCCTCCTCCCTGACCGCCGATGTAGCCTCGCCCTCCCCATCGTTCCCTCTCTGATTCGTCCTCGTCGTCGTCGTTCTCGCCGGACTCCGGCATCCTTGCGGCTCCGTGAGTATGCGTTGAGGTATCAAGGTGCCAGATCTGAGAGACGAAGACGTCGCCGTTGTTGCTGGCATCTCTGGTGCTCCGGTCAAAGAGGCGAGTTGAAACTCTAACCCTAACCCTAACCCGACTTTGCTAGTTCTTCTTCTTTCATGGTCCCTAACCCTAGATCTGGTACTAACTGATGTTTTTTTTGTAGCCGTTGAGGAACCGGAGGCCGGCGGCAGCGAGATGTCGGACGACGAGGTGGAGGAGATCGGTCATTCCATGACCAAGAACGAGGAGCTCCGCCTCTGCGGGATCCGCGGAGATGACGAGGATGATCTTCTTGGGGATGCTGAGGCTCTCTTAGGCTCCTCTGCGGCAGAGGAGATCTTGGGCCAGACGGGCGCCACCGCTGCTTCCTCCGGCGAGGCCGCTGGTACCGTCGGCGATACCGGTGGTGGCTCCATCAAGCCTCCTCCTAACCGCCCTTCTACCTCTGCTTGCTGGGACGATTTCGAGAAGCTCTACAAAATGGTAAACGGTAACAATGTCAGGTATGGTGCTCGGTGTCATCATTGCGATAAGGAGTATTCTGCATACTCTAGATTTGGTACTGGAACTCTCCTCCGTCACCAGGAGAGCTGCCCCAAAAAGCGTGAGAAATCTCGCTTGTCCCAAGCTCACATTACTTTCACTAAGGATGGTATTGTTCGTAATTGGGAGTACTCTGCTGAGGTAGCTCGTGTTCAGCTTGTTCATTTGCTTGCTAGGTTAGATTTACCTCTAATTCTCGGTGAAACTGAGGCCTGGGAGGAATACATTAAAACTGCTCATAACCCTAGGTATAAAACTGTTTCTAGGCAAACTACAACTAGAGATATGTTTAAGTACTTCAATGATAAGCGTGAGAAACTGATAGAGTCTTTCAAGAACAATGCAATTACCTCTGTTGCTGTTACTTCTGATATATGGTCTGGAAATGCTAAAGAAGACTACTTGAGTGTTGTTGGTCATTACATTAATGCTGATTGGCAACTTGAAAAGAGGGTGCTTGGGTTAAGGCTTATTGACGTGTCACATAATGCTGAGAACATTGCTGAACGTGTTGCTAATGTGCTTAATGATTATGGAATACTGCATAAGGTTTTTTCTGTAACTTTGGATAATGCTTCTGCTAATAACAAAGCCATGGATGCACTGAAACCTGTACTTAAGTAGTATTTGGGTGTTGATTTATTTTTGCATCAACGTTGTGCTTGTCATATCATAAAGCTAATAGTTAAAGAGGCTCTTGTTGTTGTTCATCCTATGCTTGATGCTTTTAGAACTGCAATATCATTTATTAACTCTTCCAACCAAAGAATAGCTGCATATAAAAGTTATTGCATGGCATCTGGTATTAGACCTAGGAAATTTGGATTGGACATGGATGTTAGGTGGAACTCTACATATCTGATGCTTAAGCATCTGCTGCCCCACAAGGAAAGTTTCCATACTTTTATTGAATCTAATTATCCTAGACCAAGAGGTGCTCCCTTTCTGTTGACTCATGATCATTGGGCTATGGCAACTAAAATTCTTGCATTCCTTGAACTGTTTTATGATTGAACTGTTGTTTTGTCTGGTGTGTACTACCCTACTGCTAATCCTATGGTTCATCGTATTGTTAGGATTGCTATACACATGCATAAGTATCAAAATGATGAGCATATTAGAACTGTTGTCCAACCTATGATTGATAAGTATAACAAATACTGGAGAACAATACCTGAACTTTATTGCATTGCATTTATCTTGGATCCAAGAGCTAAAATTAAAGGTTTTAACAAAGTGATTAGGAAGTTACAACTGATTATTGATGCTGATTATTCTAATAAGTTGTTGGAAACTAGAACTCTTCTTCTTTTCAAGCTGTATCATAAATATGATGATCTGTATGACTCTGTTAGGGAGAAAAGGGATGTCCCTCCAAGCCTATCAGGTAAGAAAAGAACAGCTTGGGATGAAATATATGATGATGAGGATGATGTCCTTCCTCCTAATCTTGATTTGTCTAGAAATATACCTGCTACTGCCTTGCTACTTGCAGCTTCTAACTCTAACAGTGGTTCTGAACTGACTGCCTACCTAGACTGTGACACAGTCAGTCAGTTAGATGATGACTTCAACATCTTGAACTGGTGGCATCAGCATAAACTAACTTATCCAGTTCTTTCTACCCTTGCTAAAGATGTTTTTAGTGTGCCTGTTTCAACCATTTCTTCAGAAGCTACTTTCAACACCACTGGCAGGATCATTGAAGAACAGCGGCGGAGGCTCAACCCTGAGACTGTGGAGGCACTCACATGCATCAAAGACTGGGAAGCTGCAGAGTCAAGGCTACAACACATGGTGGAGGATAAGGAGCTGGTGGAGTCCTTTGAACAGCTCCGGATTGATTAGTCATTTATGTAATGGTTCTGTAATATTAATTAGACTTGGATGATGATGGACCTTGGATGTTGATGTAATGAACTCATGAACAATTTATTTTATGGAGCTGGCTGTACACTTTTTCTCTCTCTAGGGTTTCTCACAAGGAGGACTTTTACCTAGAGAGGGTTTTAATGAGGCAGTCATTGCACAGCTCTTTTATTTTGTTATCTTTGTGTTTATTTGATTCTGTGAACCTGGGCACTTGAATCGTGCCTCGGCCAGCACGGCACTGCTGGGCTGCCGTGCCGAGTAACACGACACGGCACGCTACAGCTGCCTTAGTGCCGTGCCTGGGCTGCGATGCCGGCACCCCAGCACGGTCACGCACGGCACGGCAGGAGCGCGTGCCAAACGTGCCCGTGCCTAGCCGTGTCGTGCCGAGTTGTGTTCGTGTCAAACACGCACGTTTGGAAATCTATAGCGTCCACAATGGCTGCCACGCAGGCGGCCGCGACCTCGCTAGTGTGATTTGGATGGCGGCAGGGCCTCTAACATACAGTACTAGCAAGGTGGAAGACGTAAGTATCATCTACAGCGTATTTTACTCTTGAATAATTGTATTGAGGTTTCCTTCATCTGTATTGCACGAAGGGTGAAGGAAATCGAAAGGGGGAAATACGCGTCGACCTCGGCCGGCGGGTGCCCTGCGAGCATGATCGCCCTTGACCTGATCCAAATAGGAGGTGATCTGCAGTTGCTGCTTCTTGTATGCGTCATGATCGAGTGTAGTGTAGACGACGGCCAGTTTTCTCGAGGCTTCTCCGATCGATCGATCGATCGAACAAGTCAAACAAGCGCCGCCGGCGTGGTGGGGAGCACGGCTCTTATCATATGCAGCCCTAGCAAAAAACATCACCACCTGCCGCCTGATATATACAGGTGCTTATACTTATCACCATTTCTTTCGCTATCATGTTGTCACGCTGGCTAGAGAATTTCTGGAGCCTTTTTTAAAAATCTTCCAATCCAGTCCAACTAACATGTTCTCGGGCTCGCTCCAATGTCCGTCTCCGCAAGCAACCAAAATTCGAACCCTTCGTGACTAGTATCACCACTTCACCAGTGGACGACTGATCTGTCTATCGTGTGACCTGCTGTAGCTTTTTCTTGCATCTCTGCACCTTTTTTTTTTTCTTCTGTAGTCCCAGATTCCCGGAATCCTGAACAAGAGGTTCATCGAAGCGCGGTACAGCCAGCCTAGCCTACCGCAAGCCGATGGATAAGGTCCCGTGGCAGAATATTTCTTTCTTCGCCCTCGCTGTCCCAAGGCCAAGCTCCGCACTCCCCTGCGACCCAGCAGAAAATGGCCGAAGAAAATGGCGAAAAGATCAAAAGAAGCGACGCGACAGCAGGAGTCTTCCATTCCATGAAGCAACGCCATGACAGTGACGCAGCGGAAGAGCAACAGCACTGAAAAACACACTGGGCAAAACAACAGGCTTCAGTGCTGACATACTGTACCGGACAGGGAAATCGCGCAAGTTTTGGATAGAAGTTCTTCATTTCACACAAGTTTTCATCATCATCATCATCAAAAGCAGCAGCAGCAGCAGGGCCACAGCAAAAGCCAGCAAAATTTTGCATCCTAAAACCCCTTCTAGTTCTTCTTCTTCCTGCCCACCCTCTATAGCGCCGGATCAGGAAAACAAGAACGACGGCAGATAACCTGATGAGCATTGAGCAATATGTACAAGAGAGAAGAGAGGATCCTAATTAACCATCCAAGCCCCACATCTCCCCATGGATGGATCGATCGCCTCCACCTTCGACTTCGTTACGGTTAACAAGGACGGCGAAGGGAAGGATCTAGCGCATGGAGCCCTCCTTGGCGGAGAGGCGCTTGAGGAACTCGTAGGTGGTCACCATGGTGGCCGCGGACAGCGACATGGACCCCCACCTGGGCCCCAGCCCGCGGTAGCACGCCGCCCAGCCGCCCTCCTTGAGGAGCCCGCGCACGGTGCTCGCCAGCGTGGGCCGGGCCGCGTCGGCCTCCATCACCTGCAGCCGCGTCTTCACGGTGTCCAGCGGCATGGTCACCAGCGCCGATGCCGTCCCGGCCACGGCCGCGCTCGCGCCCTGCACGGCCATCAGGGAGGCGCAGCTCTCGGAGCGCTCGGGCCCGACGGCGCGCCACAGCCACTGCTGCGCCACGGCGTAGGTGGACCACCACACCGCGTTGGACGGCGCGTACGTGAGGATGGAGAGGCCGAACCCGCGGTACAGGCCGCGGACGCCGTCGGCCAGCAGGATCTTCCGGAAGGCGTCCGCGCCGCCGCGGTAGCGGCAGGCGGCCGGGGTCTGGACCATCAGCCGCTGGCTGATGACGTCCACGGGGGTCCACACCACCTGCGCCGCGACGGCCGCGGACACCCCCGCCGCGGCGGAGGCGGCGGCCGACGCGGCGGGCTCGGAGACGCCCAGCCGGACCGCGGCCGGCCCGACGGAGCTCTTGGTGGCCTCCAGCGCCGCCATGTAGAGCGCGCGCGCGGGCACCGTGCCGGCCAGCGACGCGCCGAACCCGCGGTAGAACCCGCGCAGGCCGTCCCGCCGGAGGATGGCGGCGGCCGTGGCCGTGGCCGCCTGCGGCGGCGGCGCCACCTGCAGGTGCGTCTTCACCACCACGGCCGGGTACAGCGCCGCGGACACGCCCGAGAAGAGCGCCGCGCCGAGGACGAAGAACCGCGACTTGTCGAGCATCTCCCAGTTCACCTCTGCCGGCAGCCGCCGGATCTCCTCCGCCGCTGCGGCCGCCGCGGCGCCGCTCTCCTCCTCCATGTCCACAGCAGCGAAGCTCATCGTCGTTTCCTCCAGTACTGCTTCCTCCCTTCCTAATATCTCAGCAGCACCCCTGGCCTGCTACCAAACGCCCAAAACCCAATCGAACCTCGCGAGGCAGCAGCAACTCAAGCCAGCACCACCAGATGCACCACCATCTCGGCCCTGTGCGGATCCTACTCCGGCCACCGACACGAGAGAGAAGCTCTTCTTCCTCCTCCGACGAGCAGAAAGCCAGAAACCCAACCGAGTGCAGAAAAGCGGAGCGCTCCGGACCCTCGAAACGGAAAAAAGGTGGTAGTAGTAGTACTGAACTGTGAAGCAGCGCGGCGGGGTGTGCGATTCTTCGGGATTCCGAGGGGGTAAGTGAAATATTTATACGGCAGGTTGGTGGCGTGGCCACACCCGCACTGCCTTATCGGGAGCGAGATGCGCAGGCGTGGACCGGCACGTGGAGCCGGAGGTGCGTGTCGGGACGCTGGAGTTATCGGTTACTGTTGCTGCGGAGGGGCCGGCGTGACCGGAGACCGCCGGTGGGAACGGTGGGCGTCGCCCATTGGCTGGATCTCACCTCTCGCGGGATGGAGGGAGGACGACGCTTTTTTTAATGCGCGGGTTGGGGTTGGAGTGTTGCGCACACAGAGACACACGGACCTCGCCCACAATAAAACGAAATCAATGCTGATGTCTGAGAGGAGAAGAGATGGGTCGCCGACACGCCGGCCCCATGTGCTATCATTCGTGGGCGTGGGCAGATCCGATATGGCTTTTTTTTTTGCGTTATTGGAAGCAGCTGGATTAGAGTACGTACGTACGTACGATTATACTAGTGGATTATTAGTGCACAAATTCAGAAGTGCACAACGTGCTTGACGGCGAGGTCACCGATTCAACAGAAATGGTTCTGCTGATAGGAACGCTCGAAGCATCATGAGTTGTTAGGTATGCTCTCCGCAGTCCACACGCTATAGTGGGAGATCGTACCGTACGGGTTTTTACGCATTAAGATAAGATGTCATGACACTTGCATGTTCGCTTTTGGATAGATGTGTGTGAGTTACATTTGCGTGTAGAACAAAACGAAGGCGCTCAAAAGGTACCCGTGGTTTGAAGAGCAAAGGAAACAACGTTTAGGAGCGCGTCGAGCCCGGCCGTGGCGAGCAATCCCATTTGTTAGAATGCTCGACAAATGCATGCATGCTAGAAGAGGCAAAAGCCAAAAGCATTCGAGAAATCCCATCGTGCCAAGCAGCTGGCAAGAAAACCTTCACACCCTTCCTTTTGTTGCACATATCATGGGAAGGAAACGTTTCTTTAAAAAGTTAGCTCGTTTTTAGAAACTTTCTTTGCCCGCAGCAAACAGAGAGAGAGAGAAAAAAACCCACTAGTACGGTGCAAGTAAAGTGCCGTTCTTATTTTCCATGTTGTTTGTTTTTTTTTATTTTATACTCAGTACGGAGGAATATGTTTCTGAAATGCTGCGGTGCAGAGAGAGGGCAGACGACGCCGCGCACCGTTTGTCTTGTTTCTGTGGGCTCCAGCACGGCAGCCTCCGCCTTCGCTGGTGTACACGGTGAGCCCTCTTCACCGGTCCCACGTACGGTATTGTGCGTACTACCGATTTTGGCAGCAGGCGTGAGAGGGACGCGATGCGGTTCGTTGGGCGCCCGTAGAGTTGGAGGATCCATGGGCTACGCGCAGATGTAGTGGGCGGGGCGGGCCCGACGTGGCCGGCCGTTGGATTGTCGAGGGGCCACGCGCGCCGCGGCCGGCCGTGCGGGCTTGGGCGGCCGCCGAGGCCTCGGGCCGTTGGGTTCCTCGGTGTGCGCCTGTTGCAGACCAATGACGGGCTGCTACTGCTACGGTTACGTCGTTGCTTGGCAGGATCCTTTCCTTCCCCACTCCAATAATCTATGGACCCAAACATTTCCTCAACAAGAAAAATCTGTCTCCAAAACTCTTTGTAGTGTACTGCCTCCTACCATACTATTTATCATTTTAATTTTTGATGAGGAGTACAAAAATCTATGGTGCACAGACAACAGGAACGAGAGATAAAAACAAAGATGTGTTACAACAAAATCAGTACCAGGACAAAGTGCTTGAGCATAATTTATATAATATATAAAAGATTCAAATTGTACGATAGTTGTATTTTATTTTTCAAAAAAAAAACTTTTTATTATACGTCCCATATTCTCTTTTGTACCTCCAAACAAGCACTTGTTATCTAGATCCACCGTTGCATAGGCTTTTGTGTCCAGATTTATATTTGTATGAAAGCCAAAATCTCTTATCTTATTTTTCACTGTTCCACATCAGCAAAAATTTGACTAGCTTTGGCTCTAACAAGATCATTAAAGTAGCTTCAATGTGTGTAATAAGCACGTACGAGGAGAGATATTGGAGTAGAAGAGTTGCAATAATGCAGAATCTAAACATCTACTTCCTCCGGCCCTTTTTAATTTTTGTTTAAGGTTTTCGTGTCATAAAGTTTGATTAGATTTATAAAAAACATATGTATAATATCAATTATGTATCATAAATATTAATATTTTTTTATATAAAATTCATCAAAGTTATTTCTCGAGAAGCGAGAACGACAAATATTTAGAGACAGAGTGAGTATAGCTCACTGTATTTAGGAACCGATGCAAAAGAATAAACAAATTATCATGACTATTGGAAGAATGAGAAGTGGATGGAGAAAGTTGGTGATCATGATAACGTTTTATTGTTTAATGGGACCATATATACCAGCAGCATGAAAAGAAAATATATATTGGAGCAAATTTTGCTAGTATAGTATGTGGGTTGATGAC
Source organism: Coix lacryma-jobi var. lacryma-jobi (assembly GCA_009763385.1). Taxonomy (NCBI): domain Eukaryota; kingdom Viridiplantae; phylum Streptophyta; class Magnoliopsida; order Poales; family Poaceae; genus Coix; species Coix lacryma-jobi. Next base: position 7,243,901 of record CM019823.1, on the reverse strand, counting down.
ATGGCATTCGTTACATCTTCCTAGGAAAATAAACGCTAATAAAGTTGTTCTTATTGGATTTTCTCTTAGACTAGTTTTAGTTTAACAAAGAGTTTAATATCAGTTTCTAAGACCTAGTGCGTGCTACGAGCACATAGATTTTGGCCGAAGGAGTGTCCGAATGCTCACAACCAAGCCGGAAACAAGGTGAGGTAAAACTGTTAAACCGTTGTCATAAATATATAGTATGTAATTAAGCAACTTGAGAGGACCGAAATTTGACTAGCTACGTGTGCCAGTACTGCCAATGCTACGAATCGGGTGGTCTTGGTCATGGTCTCGAGATTACTACTGTATAATTTAATAATAACCACCACATAACAAAGCAAGTATCACTACTAGAGAACAGGTCTTTGGACGATAGACAAATTCGACTATAGTCTCGGATTTTTTGTGTGTTCGGGACTAAAAGTTCTTTAGTCCCGGTTGGTAACACCGACCGAGACTAAAAGGTTCCTTCTCCTCGAGGCAACCGGGATTAAAGGGTCAAAGTTCCTTAGTCCACGTCACTAAAGGTAGGACCTTTAGTCTCGGTTGGTATTTCCGGTTGGTAACACCAAACGGGACTAAAAGTCCTTCCAAAGTCAATTTAAAAAGAAGGAGTACCATATTCTATTAGATGTGTAGTGTAGCTCAGTTGGTAACGCATACCTTTAGTCCCGCACTAAAGGCCCGTTTCCCGTTTTCCAGTAGTGCATGTAGCTGAAGTTTTCTTTTCAGTCGAGGAGTAAATACTCTGGTATTTCTTTTAAATATCACTATAGTATTCGTGCCAGATATTTTATTTAAATTTAACTATTTTTATATTAAAATATTAGTAATATTTATATATTTAAATAAATTTTTATTATAAAAAAGATTGAACAATCTATTTAACGATACTAATTATGTATTGTATTATTATTATATGTTTAGTCAATGTTAACTATGTTTAATTTGTCGAGAAGTTTCACGTACTGGGAACCATGGTTAAGAAGAGACGGAGCAAGTAAAGCTCAAGTAATACTGATGGTACTTTCTATGAGCATTGGAAGGGAGCAACATGTGTTGTGCTACGGAATGCAAACAGCGACTTTGTTAGGGGAAGTGCCAAGTGGTATGATAACTGCTTAGATGCCCTAACAATAGAGGCCCTAGCTTGTTTTGATGGGCTTTTGCTGGCGCAACAGTTGGGTATCCAACAAGTATGGCTTGAAACGGACTGCCAGGATTTGTTGAGTTTGTGGTCAGCACGTGAGAAACAACGCTCCAGTGTGGTGATAATTATGAAGGAAATCCGGGAGTTGAGCTCTTTTTTTAGATAAAGTTTAGTATTTCATAGCCGCCTTCATCTACCAATGAGCAGAATCAAACCAAATTATTACACCAGAGAAAACTAAAAAAAAAAAACTAACGGAGGGAAAAAAAAATATCCCAACAAGGAACTGTAGTAGTCCTACGCGAAAAATGACTTGCTCCGTGATGTCAACTCCACAATAGTATGACCACCAACGTCAAGACAATGCCGCCACAAACGTCTGTTAGACTTAACAAGGGTACTAAAAGATCGTTGGACACCAACCACATTAAAGACACTAGATGTTGTATTCTGGCAACAACACGAAACACCTGGTGGATATGTAAAGGAGTCACCATCTCGTTGCCAGCACTGAAGCCGACAACCCAAAGAATCTTCCAAGAGCGACGCCTCCAATGAGAAAATGACATCCGCAAACGCCATCATTGCCCCGCCAAAGAACTCGTCATGGGTTTTCACCTGGGAAGATCAGCATGAAAGACGATGTCTCCAGCAAGAAAAATGGCGTCCACAGACGTCACCGCCGTCGAAACATGATAGTACTGTCATTATCCATCAAGTGTCGAGTTTAAGTTTTCTTTTATGAACAGAACCGGTAAAGAGCAACTCCAACGGTTTTGTATTTTTTATTTGGCAAAACATGAAATTTGCCAACTCTCAAATCAATATGGGGACCAATGGTTTGACAAAATTGACTTGCCAAAATCTAAAAAAGAAACCTGGTGACGCAGGAGGTTAGAGCGCGCGCGGGAGTAGTACACGAGACGGAATGCCAAGCCGATCGCGAGCTTGCACATATGTCAATCCATCTCAGTATTTTGCCAAGTTAACAAAAATGCAAAGTCCATATTGCCAAACCCTTGGATAGGAGTTTTGTAGACTTTTTTTTTTGCAAAAATAAGAATGGAAAATCTATTTGCAAAACTGTCGGAGAAGAGTGTAGCTCGTGTTATTGCAAAACAAGTCACAAGCGAAACACAGACCGGTTGGTGGTAATTTGCACCGAACTATGTCTTGGCTTTGTTGACTGCAGATTGTAACTCTGAATCTGTTCAATGAATGAAAGCATAGTCGGAAAAAAAAAGTAGAGCTCAAGTAAACCGTACAGGAAAACCCCGTACATGTCTGCGTCTGACCGATTGTGTGAAGTGAAGCAGAACAGTAGGCGACATAAGAGTCGGTAGCTGGGTAGCTTGCGATTGCGACGGAGAAAACTTTGGCGGCAGAGATGTGATCAGCTGAGTGTATATACTTGTATTGTACGGAGTATCCCGTTGGAAGCCTGAGGGGCTAATTCCGCTCTGTTGCAGTCGAAACTCGAAAGGCTGTCATGCTTCCTTCTCTGACCCTCACACACCGTCTCACTCTCACTCGACCGCGTGCCCTTCCACGATCCGTGGAGCCGCGAGAGCGTACCGTTTCATTTCTCGTCGGTACAAAAATGCAGCACAAAGTTAAGCTGTCAGCGTGACGAACAAAGAATCGAGGAAGCAAAATATCTTGACCGTTGGAACTTAAAACTTAATTTAAGATCTTATTAGTCGCCCTAATGACTCTCGATCAGGTCTTTTATCTATCTAGTGGAGATCAATCACAAAGAAAGATCGCAGGCGTCTTTTCGTTATTTGCTAAATTATCCGTGTGTCTTTTTGTCTTAAGGTTGTAGAAAAAAAAAAGGAGATTGGCGCACTACAGAGTTCATCACTTTTTTTTAAAAAAAAAAAACAGTCATTTGCTTGTGCGTGTGGGGGTACTGTGATGTGTGTGGGTTTCCGCGATCGTTTTGCATGGCTACTTGGGCTTGAATGTTTCGATCTTGTACTAGAGGGCCTTCGGGGTTGCCCTTGTTGGGCCGGTCCGTAAACTCGTCGGACGGACGAGAGGGCCGGTAGGCGGAAATGAGCCCAGAGAAAGCTAGGCCAGCCGACTCTCCTTTTTTCCTTTTTGCTCGGCCTTGCGCTCATCTTCTCCGGTGGGTGATTCGCGAATCGCTACGGCCTGAGGCCGTCCGATCAGGATCTGCCAAGAGGAGGGCGGGGGCTATGTGCGGAGCTCTCCGCCTTTGGGAAGTCGCCGGAGCGACATCGCCGGCCGGAAGAAGGGGGAAGCGGAACTGCGGGAGGTGGCGGCGCCGGCGCTGGGAGCAGCACCCACGCGCGACGATGTCCCTATTGCAAAGGTAACCCGCTGATGAAGCCGACGTGCAAGTCAAACTCGTACAGATTTCGAATTTGTCCCTATATATGGTCTTGTTTTTCTTCTTCTCCAAAAGAGGGCCGACTTGCGAGTGGTGTAGTTCGTACCAATCTGTCCACATGACTTCGCGAAATTCTGCTTAATTGTCCGTCCATGTCCATATGCATTATCATAACTGCATGCTTGAACATCGCTCGCTGGCACAAGTCATCTCTTTGCCTAGCTCTTTCGGCATGGACACTGTCAAACCGAGCTACCACGACGTCATGAATGTTGGGAGCATTCTAGTACTACTACTGTATGTTGGGATCGGAGCATTTTAGTTCACGTCATACGACATTTCATCCGGACTTTTCCTGCTGTGTGGAATGATGATCCGTGGCGTGTGGCGTGTCACGCAAACTGCAGAACGTACAAGGAAACTCACTGAACTGACGTACCAGTCTCTGAATTTTCCTCGCATGCATTCGCAAGCTCCTCCGGCATACTAGCATGCCTGCCTCGCGCTAGCAGTCGCTTACAATAATCTCTTTGAACTGTTCTCCACCCAAAATCTTTGAGTTCAATGCGTGGTGTGACATGCTAGTATTTCTATTGTTCAGTAGTCTTCCAATGGTCACCACAATCGGATATTTAAATTCATCAGTAAAATTTTGCACTGTGCATATGCCTTCGCTTATACGTACTATATGCCCATTAATTGCTGACATCACGTGCATGCACATGAACATGAAGGGTTTAATTTCAAATTTCTAACACCTCCAATCTTATTATTACCCGATCGATGTGCCATCATCCTTTTTGACTTTGCCGATGGAAACATTTGTGTCGCATCCTCTTTATCTTTGCCGCGCCATCCTTTCTCACTGAGCTTAATCACGTGGCGCCGGTACGATTTACCAGTAGATTAGCATTACCAACACACACACACACGCGAATATAATACTGTTAGGTTGTCAGTTGAGAACATGGATAAGATCGATTAGCCGTCTGTAAAGGTGGGGACTGTGGCCTGTGGGGATCATTACATTTTGTCGTGCCCATAAATTAAAATACCTAATCCTATGCAACATAGCACTACTAGCTATGGTTGATGGTACAATTAGTGGATAACGCTATCAACTCTCAAGATAGGGCCACCCAGCCTTTGCAATTGTATATATACACCTTCTAGAATCTTCTAATTGGCCAAAGCCCGTTATTGCTTTTGTGTAGCCTGTGCCGTGGCATCACGTGTGCTGTGGTTTCCGCAGTCGTGGTTAAACTAGCTTGTAATGCGTGATTACGACTTAATCATACAATGAAGGATGTGCTTATCCGAACTGCATGAAGCCCAGTTGACTCCGCGCATTCCGCTACATTATCTCTTAGTACGTACTGTATAAGCTAATTATATACAGAGGAACTCATTCTTTCTCGAAACATTTTTTTCCTTGATGCAACGGCCCCTATTCGCTTTATGCTTGATGGAAGCCTAGGCTTGTTCGCTGCAACTTTTTTGCAGCCAAAAATAGCCATTATACATGGAAATGCAATATTTCTTTCATCCTTTTGCATTGAAATAACAAATAGAAATCAAAATAATATGATTTAACCTCAGACCCTTTTAAATGTAGGAGATAACAGTGGAGCTCGAAAATTGATGTGTATTCGAGTTATAGGAGCTCCTGGTAATCAGTGATATGCTCATATATCAGTGATGTTATTATTGTTGTACTCAAAGACGCAGTGCCACAAATGCCTCTAAAAAGAGCTAAAGTAATTCGAGCTGTAATTGTACATACATATAAAGAATTCAAAGGCGACGACAGCATAATAAATAAGGGCACTGTTCAAAATGTCTCATAATAACACGCTATGATGACAATGCAACAATTGTCATTTATCAAAAATGAAATTCAAAAGAAACTCGAGTTTTTGGGGCGGTTGCCGAAGAATTAAGAGAATTAAATTTTACTAAAATAGTTTCATTAGCTCCAAAAGTATAAATACTAGTAGACGAGATATAGATCAAAGAAAAAATTTGTAGATTGTGTCTCACGAATATGCTTTTTTTAAGATTTGCTTAGCCGGCTTTGATTGATAACAAGGATAAGTTAGCATGCAACAATAATTACATGTCGAGAGTCGCTCCCTGCCACAGCTTAGGGTGCTCACGAATATACTTTAAAATCCTAAATTTTAAGAAAAGGGAAAACATGTTGATTAGGAGACTCTAGCCGCTGCAAATAAGTTGCAATACAGCTGCTCTTGAACACAATACAAATCAAGGCGCTTGCTAGTTTTGACTCTGAATTTCGGCTACTTATCTGAAATGAATAGCACTCGTTGGCTACATATTCATTTTGACCTATGTCTTTTGTCATTTCATACACCCCAAAGGTACTCAGAGTGTCAATGCCCACAGTTCGTTTTTTAATTGAAAAATGCATATACTTGTTTCATGCCTCGAATTTGTCACATGGAGCCATGCCTAACGAATCTCGTTCTTGTATGCAACATGGTAGCCTACAAAAGTAGTGCGGACATTTTTGGTGCGAAGTTGACGATGTACAACATGGTATGCGTCATGATCCCCACTATGTCTGTTTACTGAAAACAATTGCAAAATATCTTATCAACGCCCCATTTGAAAAATACTGTCACCAATCTTTAATAACTATACATAAAACAATGGGATAGATGGGCGATTGACGTACATGCCCAAAGCTTGGCTATCTAGGAATCTTGTGTCACGTACCGATTCTGACTGATCCACTCTGCTAAACTGCACTTGCTCTTTGAGGGGGCCCTTGTAGACCTAGTATCATACAAATTGAAATAGTTCACAAATTTCCAGTGAAAAATAGCATGTCGTGGATATGAGACAAACAAGAAAAAAAATTTCTTTGGTGCAAAAGAAAAACTCCCGGAGATGGGCCCACAAATCAGTCTGTGCAAGCAAGCAGACAACGCCGAAGAGAGAGAAAAAAACAGGGAGAAAGGCAGCGTGGCATCGGATGAGCCACCACGCGTTGCCACAAGTGGTGCCCACGCGACATGCCGCGATGGCCGATGGCTACTGATCTGAAAGCTACAGAGGCATACAGTATGTTTTTTTAAGGGCGGATGGCGACAACGACGACTACTTCTTCAGTGCAGCAGCCAGCAAGGTCTACGTGATGCGAATGCGACGGCAAGCGAGGGGAAAAGATCTCTGCAGAGCTAGTAGTAGAGAGTAGAATACTGCGACGGAGAAAATCCAAAGTCTCTCCGAGTTGGGCTTAATTTACCGGCCCCCACGGAAATCACTGTATTTATTTTACCCTGTCATTGCGAGTCTTTCAATCAACGTCTACCTCTACCCTGTATCTTTCATCATTAAAAAATTGTTTGTGTCAGTTTAGTTGATCTTTCATTGGTGGTGGCTGATAGAGTAGGAATGAGGCAAGCAATTTGGAAAGATTCACACGTTAAGAAGTTACGTTCGAGCGTAGCAGCACGCTGAACCGGCTCAGTAGTATGCTAAAGGGAGAGAGAGAGATGTGCCCGTGACGTGATGATTCATCAAGAACTGTTGTCAGTACGGCAGCTTACTCAAAGCGAAGCAGACATGATCTGACAATTTGCAAATCTATAGCAAGATGCTAATTGCTCAGCCTCAGAAGCAGAAATAGGATATAGTACAAGTTGTTGCCACTCGTTTTGAGCTAATAAAGATACGAATTTTGCACCCGATTTGTTCAAATGTGGTAGTAGTACTATAAGCCATGCAGACATTTTTTTTTTTTTTGGTCTTGTCACATACAGTAAGTACAAGTACTACTACAGTGTGTAGCTCTCTGACCTCTTTTAACAAGAAACAACACCCATCTGCTTTATTCATTGTCATTAGACTAAAGTAGTTGGTGAGCAGACGGGGGAGAGGAGAGGTAAGGGCCAACAGCTCAACAGAAAAGCCAAGCAAGGCTGCTGCAGACTGCGACCTCTGTTTGCGAGTGCAGGAGAAGAGAGAGAGACAGGGAGGGAGGGAGGGAGGAGACCTTGCAGAGGAGCGAAGCAAGCAAGGTGGGAAAGAGGCAGCAAGGGCGGCGGGCTGCCGGAAGGGGAACATGCTCCCTCCTCATCTCACAGGTCCTCCTTCCTCGCTGACTCGCCTCTCTCCACCGTCTCTGATCTGTGGTCTATCTCTTTCCCTGCGGTGCTCCCAGCCGAGCTGTTTTTTTTGGGGGGTCGTTCTTGGCTCCTCTGGACGATTTGCGGTGGATCTGACTGGTTTCTTTGGTTGCTCGGCTGGTTTGGGAGTTGATACGCTGCTGGGATTTGTGGGCGCATTTCTGTTGGGTGGGGAGGTGAGGTGATGGCTCCAGCATGTGCTCTGTGCTAAGGCCTTGCAGCACACTATATGTCGGATTTGTGTTGGTTAATTTTTTGTTCAGTTGCTTATTTGTGCTCCTCCTGCCTGTGTAATCATTATCAATCCAAGGATGCCAGTTCTCTGGTTTGTTCGTGGTTGGGGGGAAAAGAAGGTATAACTTGGGCATGGAGCTTGCAACTCTGCAACTTTGTTGGATTGAAGTAAAATTCACGTAGCGGAGATTTGCATGCAGGCTAGTAATGGGTCACGAGTTATTTCACGAAAGCAGTTTGTCTTAGAATTGTAGCTTTGTAAAGAAACCTGGAGGTGGGGAGTGGGAAGAACTAGTGACCTACTGACGACATTAAGATGCAGCACTGTTTCGCTAGCGGGCGGCCTATTGGCAGAAGAAACTAGTTTGTCTGAGGCCCTCACCAGTCATCACATACTTTGGTTGCATGAAGAACAAAAAAATATTCAGAGGGAGCTACCGAGTTGATGATGCATGGTACTGATACAGCTCTAGTACTAGCTAGCTTACTAGTGCCTTAGAGTATGTGCATGCCCAAGTTACACATCTCAAATGATCAATTTAAGAGCCTAATAGCTTTCCTTTTTCATGAATATGGTGGAAAGGTCGACTCTGTTGTGTTTTCATGCATCCACTGCTCCTTAAGGCAGACCCGCTGCTCCTTGAGGCAGACCGTATTTGTTTCGAATCTCATATGTTTATTTTTGGGAACTGACCTGTGTTTATATTTGGACAGTACGAACTGAAAAACAAGAATAAAGAATTTCCGTGAGATGAGACGTAAGGATAATCTCCTAAGATATTGCTCAATTTGTTTTCCGCGAGTAGTTTGCTCTTTTTTTTTATCTCTTTAGTAGTTTAGTTTCACGCAGCTAGAATTCTAACACATCTTGTGTCCTTGTGCAGAGAATGGCACGGTAATGATTCAATTTGGTCATCAAATGCCTGATTACGACTCCCCAGCTACCCAATCAACCAGTGAGAGCCATCAAGAAGTGTCTGGAATGAGCGAAGGAAGCCTCAACGAGCATAATGATCATTCAGGTTTGCTCATATCCATTTTTTACTGTTTTCATATCATCTCTTGAAAACAGAAAGGGGGTAAAAAGGAAAACAAAAAAGAGATGGATTTTGTTAGTTTCAAACCTTGTGTGCGTATGTACCAATCAAAGTTATTTGACACTCTTTTCTCCTCGTATTAATACTAGGTAATGTTGGTGGTTACTCAAAGAGTGATGAAAATAAGATGATGTCAGCTTTATCCCTGGGCAATCCAGACACAGCTTATGCACATCCAAAGCCTGACCGTACTCAGTCCTTTGTAAGTTTCAATGCTTGCAGCCTTTAGTCTCGAAGGTTTTTATTTTTTGTTCCAATTGTTACTTGTTCTCCAATGGGCAGTCATGTGAATTACGCAGTATGCACCTTTTCAGGCTATATCATACCCTTATGCTGATCCATACTATGGTGGTGCAGTGGCAGCTTATGGCCCGCATGCTATTGTAAGTAATCTTTATGCGTACAGCCTGTTCTTTCATCACTTTCCCCTCGCTGTTGCTAGTGCTAGATGTCCTTTATCCACTTTGGACGCTTTGCTAGACAATGCTGGTTCAGTACTGGTGCTTTTTTTAGGTCTGTTTTTCTGTGCATGCGTGCGTGCGTGCTTTTAGCATTCTGTGGATTGGCTCAGATGCGTATCTATTGAGACAAGCACCCAGCCCAGCAGGCAGCAGCATTGCGGTTGATTTGCCCTTGAATTCATCTTACCAGATTTTACTCATGCTATTATGTTATTGAAGCATTCGTGCACCCGTTTTTTAACTCCTGCATAAGACCTCTGTCATTCTCCTGGTTACAGTGTTTTTGCTAGGTCCAGTATGCATGTGTTGCCACTGATGATTACAATTATAGTCTCATATTTTTGTCTTATAAACCACCAAGCAGATGCATCCTCAGCTGGTGGGCATGGTTTCGTCCTCTCGAGTGCCATTACCAATCGAGCCGGCCGCCGAAGAGCCCATTTACGTCAACGCGAAGCAATACCATGCCATTCTCCGAAGGAGACAGCTCCGTGCAAAGCTAGAGGCTGAAAACAAGCTTGTCAAAAGTCGCAAGGTACTCTCCCGCCGCACTTGATGGCTTTGTACACCCGATTTTTATTGTCATTAAGAGTTTTTTTTTCCAAAAGAAAAAAATACATATGGCACGCACAGGAGCCGTATCATCAGGAATCAGTATCATATTCATTCGTCTCTACTCGCTCTGTGCGTGCGCGTGTGCAGCCGTACCTCCACGAGTCTCGGCACCTGCACGCGATGAAGAGGGCTCGGGGAACAGGCGGGCGGTTCCTGAACACAAAGCAGCAGCCGGAGTCCCCCGGCAGCGGCAGCGGCGTCGGCGTCGGCTCCTCGGACGCGCAGCGCGTGCCGGCGAACGGCGGCGGCCTGTTCACGAAGCACGAGCACAGCTTGCCGCCCGGCGACCGCCACCACTATCACGCGAGAGGGGGAGGGGGCGGCGCGTAGGGAGCCAGGCCCCCCCAACTGGCAACTCATCCTTGGCTTTCATCAGCGATTTCGACTCGGCTCTTGTCTGAACTGAACCTTGCTGTAACTGTGACTGTAACTAGGCGCGTCCGAATTGGCGGCCGTTTTGTTGTACCAGCAGTACCTGGCTCTGGTGACGCTGTCATTGGGCGTGGACTGGAGGAGAGTGGAGGTGATGCAGGTGCGGAATGCTGGCTCTGGTGACGCGAGCTGGACTTGCGCGTCGTGTGTGTGACTAGCGCGAAACTGGCGCCTGGTTCGTGTGTACCTCTGCTCCGTGACGATGATTGGTGGTAATAATAAGTAGCAGTAATAACCATTCTGTGTGATGCCTTCCTTGCGCAATCTGAGATTGACGAAACACATTCGAGTGCCTCAGATTCTGCAGACGCTAGCAGGCGTGTTACTGGTGGGTCTCGCTCACTGTGTGCAGCAAGTGTGCGTGTTACGGCGGCCGGGCCGCGGATGCAGCCCACAGCCCCAGGAAGGCCCAATTGGGAGGCGCAGGCCGCCCGTGATCCGTGTGAGCCCGCCGCGGGCAAAGCCAGCATGGGTCTCCCTCCCCGCGGCCCGCGCCATGTGGGTCTCCCTCCCTCCCTCCCCTGTGGGCTGTGTGGGCTGTGGGCCTGTCGACGTCAGTTCGCTGCCAGCCTGCTGCTGCCAGTGTCAACGACTCCGACTCTCGAGAGCGGCTCCGTACGAGCGGGAATCTATCCAGCAGGCAGTGGAAGCTTCGTCTTCCCCGTCGGCCCGCCGCGACGCGTCCGGAGTCCGGACACCGGAGTCGGCGGCGAATCAAACGCGGGGAGGTGGACAGAGGGAAACCGGGGGAGGGAGAGAGACCCACGCGGGACCTGTGTCGAGGCCGAGCTGACGCTGACGGATTGGTTGGTGGCCAACTGAAATCTCAAATCTGTGTCGATCGACTGAATTGAAGGAAAAACGTGATCGGAAGTTCAACCGTTCCTTTCATCGCTCGATTGGTTGAATGCAGCATGACATGTACTCATCCGAGTACCATCCCATCTGGTAGCGTTTCGGACGCCTAGAGATTTTGCTCTTGCATGTACTACAGTACTCCCTCCGTATCAATTCGTTTTGGACAGCGACACGGTCTCCAAAGCATAACTTTGACCACTTATTTCTTTAAAAATATTTGTTATAAAGTGGTATATATATACTTTTATGAAAGTACTTTTCAAGATAAATTTATTTATATGATTTTTACATTTATAAACTCAATAATTTAAAAGTTATTCATGATTTATATTCCTAATGTTTGACCGAAAGCTTTTCCAAAACGAACTCTATTTGTGATACGGAGGGAGTACTGCATAAATTACTGTTATTTTTATTGGTTCTGGCTCCTCCACGCATTGACGCATTATATGAAGGAATGGGCCATGCAAAACAAGATAAGAGTAAGACTACCTCCCACAATGACACCCAAAATACAAGACATATTCCACGTTTGGGTAGTGCTAAAGTTAAAAGGTTCAATATCCATTATATTTTGGTCTTCTTCAATAACAAGATTTTTTTAAAAAACAAATCAGAAGAGAAGATATTCATATTTAGATTATGCCTCTTTTAGCATTCAAAATAGATCTTTCATATAGCTACTTGGTTGACGACCGATAATACAAATACAGAGATCTATTTTCGATTTGCGTGCTATTGTGGATCACCGGTTGGAGTAATAAACAACGGTATTGATGGGCATGGTCCCTGGCCGAGTTCACGTGCCGGATCCCCATCAATGGGAGCTCCACGAGTCTAGTTTAGTGCCGATAATTTCTCAACCATACAGGTTCGGGTTCTTGCCTTTGAAAATATATAATCATAGCACTTTCACAAAAATAAATGAAAGAACTATCCAAGAATTTCCAAAATCCACTTCCAATCTTCATTTTTGGGAGGTTAAAAAGGAAACTGCTCTCTAACAATTTTCTATCTCAACTCTGATTCCTTCCGTACTTGAGAAACTTGATCCAATCGTAAAGAGCAACAACGAACATACAAGAGAGAAAAAGTATAAAAGTACTTATGATGATTTATAAATAGTCTGATATTTCTTATTTAGGATTATCTTCTGTAATTTAGAACCGAGATGTTGAAAATTGTTGGAGGAACCTAACAATATGCGCTCCAACTTTTTTTAGCCACTCGAAAAACTCATTGATTTACCAATTACTTGTTTAGAAACTTTAGAGATGCTCTTCGATCTTTTTCGTCCCCAGGTGAAAACAGAAGAGAGAATGATAGAACGGTAGGTTTGCGTCCACAAACCCTGACTGTTGGGGTGGCGGCACACGGATGCAATCGAGCCTCCATCTAGAGTTATTTCAAATTTAACCAGATTTATAAAAAAAAGTGTGAATATTTGTGACACCAATCTAGTATCATCAGTTACACTATAAGATACATTTTCACCTGGACTAAGCACAAAGAATCACACTGTTTTTTTTTTTTTTTTTGGCTTGCTGATGGCAAGCTGATGCATACGAAGGAGCGGCGAACGTCTCCGGATGTTTTTCGCTGACGCTAACACAAGAACATTTCCGGTTTCCGCTGTGTGGCATGTGGACTCGATACAAGTCCACGTCTGCACGTACGTAAAAGAATTGCTTGGTCATTGGAACTTCTTGCAAGTTTTCCGCTCTCCAGTCTCCCCGGCAGCGCACTGCACTGCCCGCTGAGGACCACTACTAGCACACTTGTTCAGTTGTTCAGCAGAGCGGAGCTCAGCAAAAGAAAGTTCCACGCGGGAGGTGGAAAACCCGGCGCCCCCTCCCAGCGCAGGGCCCCGAACAGAACAGCGCGAGCTCACTGCTCACGGCACTAGTGCGTCACTGGGCAGCTCTACTCAACTGACAGTCAACCTCATCGAATCCTGGGGGATGCACGCATCCCATTCCCATCCACCTGTGGGTCAACCAGGCTACTCCGTAGTCCGTACGTACTGCTAGCTGCCAGTAGCAGTGCCTGTGGGGACGCGGATTAGTGTCCCTGATCCGGGTTAGTGTCGGAACGCCGCAACGCGCCGAGCCGCCGACTAACCCAAGTGTGTGCAGCGTGTTGCATGTATGGCCGCCGCGGAGCCCATGATCGCGGGATGGGATGGGGCTAATGATATGTCACCCAAAACGCACGGGACGACCAGACACTACTACTGGTCAACACATTATTTTTTGTTCCAAATAAAAGGAAACAACGAGGGAACGCCGCGAACGGGAAAGGGAACACATCTTTTTTTTTTTGTCCCAAAGACAAAAGGTGAAAGAACCCGGGAACGCCCCAATAGGGAAGGGAAGTGCTTTATTACAAACTTTAAAAGTGACCTCCTGATCAGATTGCAGGCGGGGTGGGCTCTAACCACAACCCGCAAGCTCGCCCCACAAACTATCTGTTTGGGGGGGGGGGGGGGGGGGGGGGAAAGGCACCCTCGGCAGCGACGCCACGCAGACCGTTTTTACCCTCCGTCGGTTAAACCCTCTGGATCGGTTTTCTAACCTTCGGACATAAACTCAACCCTCGAAGTACTTTATGTTTTTTGCAGGTAAAGGCGCGCTCAGAACACGGAGAGCGACCCTCGCATGCTCCGACGCCCCTTCGCTTGCGACGTCAAGCTCGGCGGACGACGAGCGAACACAGACCCCGCGACCAACTGAGTCGAGGGTTCGACCCTCACCTTTCCGCGGAGGTGAGCAGAGCAAAATGGCGGCGGGATGGGGGAAGGCAAGCTAGGGTTTTCCGCTCCAGTTGTGTTTGTACAGTTTTACCCTTTCATTGTACGTTGTCGGGGAATCTTTTCTGTACCCTTTTGTAATTAGACCAGTGCCCCTTGGTGTTCCCTATAAATACCATGGGGTGAACAGTGTAAGAGAGAGGTCTTTTTTCCTAAGGAACGGTGAGGCCTTTCAACCATCCAACCTACTTGTACCTTCGCCGGCACCCTCGCGTGCGATCGACCGTTGTTCACCCTCGCCTTCCACCCCTGCACTCCAGCAGGGGTAGGGCAGGTGTGCTTCCAACAGTTTGGCGCCGTCCGTGGGGACCGAAGTTCGGAATGGCGGGAAATAGAAGAGCGACCACTACTAGAGACCATCGCGCGGCTAGAGAGGCTGTGGCGGTGGTTCCACCAGCCGAGGAGATCGTGGAACCCTCGAGAGCAGAAGATGTTACTCCAGATACAGAAGTCCCGGACCCTCATACCCGGACGGCGGCGCAGCCGCACCCCCACACTCCCAGAGAGGGTGAGGGAGGAGACGAAGAGGAGTTGGGCCTCGAGGCCCTGGAAAGACTTCAAGCTGAGTTGCAAGAGAAGAAAAGGCGCCTAGACCAGCTTGAGAGGCACAACCGGCTGCGCGCCATCAGGCAAAAGGCGGACGAGGCTAGGGAACAGCTTCACCGGATGGAGGAGTCCCTCGCCGCAGCCGAGGCCGAAGCCGAGGGTTGGAATGACAGGGAAATGCCACCACTGCAAGAGGGAAATGAAGATCAGGGTCAGGGCAACCTCCGCCACCATCCACCACCCCCACCACCACCAAATCACCCGGATAACCTATATCCTGTGAGACAGCCAAACTTTCGCCAACTCTACCCAGAGGAAAGAGAGCCAAATCTCCGCAACCAACGAAGAGCCCAACAACATCAAATGTCATATGACCCAAAATCACCCCTCTCCCAGATACTACAAACTCAACCTTGGCCACCATGCTACAATCCACAAAATCTACCCCGTTACGACGGTCTTACTGACCCTCGCCAATTCATCATGAGCTATGAAGCGGCAGTCGCCGCAGCAGGGGGAGATGAATCGACAATGGCAAAATCCTTCGTAATCATCCTTCGTGACATTGCGCAAACTTGGTACAGCAACCTTCGCCCCGGAACTGTGGACTCCTGGGCCAACCTCAGAGATAGCCTCTGTACAAACTTTAAGGGTATCACAGCAACCCCTTCAAACCCCATCGAGTTATTCAACTGTAAACAAGAAGAGCGCGAACCACTGCAAGATTACTGGCGAAGGTTCATCCAAATTAGAGCAAGAACTCCGGGAATATCCGACGAAGCAGTAATCCTCGCTGCAGTTAGTGGCCTGCGTCCAGGCCCATGTTCCTCAAAGTTTGCCAGGAAACCAGCAAACACTATCGAAGAACTCCATGAGACAATGGAGACATACTGTAGAGCAGACATGGACTTCAGGGCAAAGTCCGATGCTCGAAGGTCACAGCAGAAGCCGCAGCCGAGACCTCAACCGAGAGAAAACAACCCTCGCCAAGAACAAAGCAACATTGGCGCTATCAACAAGACAGCCCACTTTGAAGAACAGAGACGGGGCACTCAACCTTCGAGCAACCAAAACCCTCAAGGTTTGCCACCCCCTCCGGACCAGCGGAACCAACAGAAAGATCCCGCGAAAATGTATTGCCATTTTTGTGGTCTTGGAAAGGGCCACACCACCAAATAATGCGAATGCTTCACCAAAGGGAAAGAATACCAGGAATCCAAAAGAGCAGCTTCGGCAGATAACCGAACCATCAATCACACCAGGAAACCAAACTTCAACCAACCCAATCCGGCATACCATTACACACCCATAAACTACGGCCTACCTTCGCACCAACCCTTCTACACACATCACCCTCACTACAACCAAGCCTCTTATCAGTCAGCCACCATCCCTCAAAGACAAAACACTCCATACACCGTCACATACCCGACAACCCCTCAAACCCAAACCCAAACCAACCAACAAATAAACAATACTCTGCCACCACCACCGCCAATACCAGCATTGCCGCGCGCCTCAACCTGTCAAATCCGAAGCCCAGAACCAGACAACCATCAACAACCCAACATCAACCTTCGGTGTGATACTAGCCATCACCGAAGGCTCAAATGAAGATCATGGCAACAAGCGGCAGAGGAAGGAACATGCCAGACGAGTACACCATGTAGCCGTCGAAGGACCACACAAATTTGGCCGATGGTCTCATATCCCTATAACCTTCGACTCCAGTGATATGAAGTTAAGGGATTACCCTCACACTGACGCTATGGTGATCGAAACTAATCTAGCGGGGTGGACAGTCACCAAAATTCTGGTCGATACAGGAAGCTCCGCAGACATCCTGTTCGCCTCAACCTTCGACAACATGAAGCTTGATAGAAACCTCCTGCAACCCGCTGACAACCCACTATACGGCTTCGGCGGTCAACAAGTGAGAGCTGTCGGAAAAATATCTTTGCCCGTGACCTTCGGGGACCAGATGAACTGCAGAACCGAGCACATAACCTTCGACGTGGTCGACATGTTTTATCCTTACAATGCAATATTTGGCCGAGGGGTCACCAATGCATTTAATGCAGTCATCCATCCTGTATACCTCTGCATGAAGCTTCCTGCTCCGAAGGGGGTGGTTGCAATATATGGAGACCAAGACATTGCAAGGGCAGCTGAGGGAACAGTAGCACCGGGACAATGCAATGTCCACAACTTGTCAAAACCTCGTGCAACAAACCCCAACACCCAAGGTGAGGTATGCACTGGCCGAGAAAAAGCATCACCCAAAGAGGAGACCAAACAAGTCCAACTCTTTGAGGGCAACTCCGAAAGAAAAGTGCTCATCTCAGCCAACCTAGACCCCCAATCAGAAAACAACCTCGTTCTTTTCCTCAAAGAAAACTCTGACACCTTCACCTGGTCTGCGGATGACCTCAAAGGAGTAAACAGAGCTTTGATAGAGCATAACCTAAACATAAAGCCAGGCTATCGCCCAGTTAAGCAAAAACTTCGCAAAATATCAAAAGAAAGAAAAGAAGCAGCGAGGGCTGAGGTAAAAAGACTCTTGGACGCAGGTGTCATCCGTCCAGTCAAATACCCAACATGGCTTTCGAATGTGGTTTTAGTCCAGAAAAAGAACAAGAAGTGGAGAATGTGCGTAGACTTCACGTGCTTGAACAAAGCCTGCCCCAAGGATGATTTTCCCCTGCCAAACATAAGCACTTTGGTTGACAGAGCAGCTGGTTGCCAAACACTTTCTCTCCTCGGCTGTTTCTCGGGGTATCATCAGATCTGGATGAATGAAGAAGACGAGGAAAAAACAAGCTTCATTACACCTTCGGGCACCTTTTGTTTTCGAAGAATGGCAGAAGGCTTGAGAAACACAAGATCAACCTTCGCTCGCATGACATCTGAAGTCTTCAAAAACGAACATGCCATCTCTGCCTACGTCGATGATTTGATCGTCCAAAGTGAGCTAAAAGAAAACCACATTTCAGACTTATCAAGAGTGTTCAGCAACCTCCAGTCTGCCGGATTAAAACTAAACCCCGAAAAATGCGTTTTCGGGGTAAGCGAAGGAAAACTGCTAGGCTGCATCGTCTCAGCAAGGGGAATCGAAGCCAACCCCGAGAAAATTGATGCTATCATCAATATGGAACCCCCGACAACCAAAAAAGTAGCTCAGCGTTTGTCAGGCCGGTTAGCAGCACTCAGCAGATTCATCTCCAGATCAGCTGAGCGAGGGTTACCCTTCTTTGAAACACTAAGAAGCACAGCTCCATTCAATTGGGGACCTCGGCAGCAGCAAGCCTTCGAGGATTTGAAAAAATATCTCACCAACTTGACTGCTTTAACCAGCCCGAGCAAAGGGGACCTGCTACTGCTGTATGTCGCAGCCTTGCCTCACGCAGCAAGCGCAGTTCTAATCAAGGAGTTGCACGAAAACAACAGAACCAAGCAAGCCCCAATCTACTATGTTTCAGAAACTCTCGAAGGTCCCAAAAGAAACTACTCAGAGCTCGAGAAGGTAGCTTACGCCATGGTCATGGCTTCAAGAAAGCTAAAACATTACTTCCAGGCCAACGAAATCCACGTACCTTTGGCATACCCACTTGACAACATTTTCAAGAACAATGAGGCAGTCGACAGAATAGCAAAGTGGGCAGTTGATCTCAACAGCTACACCATAACCTTTGTGGGTAGAACAGCAATCAAATTACATGCACTAGCAGATTTCATAGCTGAATGGACCCCAGACCCTCGCAGTGATGGAGCCCAATCAGAGCCGTTTTGGACAGTGTATGTCGATGGAGCCTGGGGAGCAACCGGAGCAGGAGCCTCGGCTATCCTAATTTCGCCATCTGGGTCGAAGCTAAGATACACAAAAAGACTCGACTTCAAATGCACAAACAACTCCGCAGAGTATGAGGCAGTGATACTAGCACTTTCAAGGCTCCGATCTTTATCAGTCCGAAGGGCGGTCATCAACACAGACTCCCAAGTTATCGCGGGACACATCGAGAAAAATTACAAAGCAAAAGACCCTGAGCTCCAAAAATACTTCCAGTATGTTCGAAGGTTAGAATCTTTCTTCCTCGGCATAACAGTAAAAGCAATACCGAGGTCGGAAAACAACGAGGCAGACAACCTAGCCAAAGCAGCGGCGCAACAGCTGCAGCTACCGCTAGACGTGTTTTACGAGGTAACAACTCAATCTGCATTCGAGGCCTCCAAAAAAAGTATCAAGCTAGTCAACGCAATCCAAAACGAAGACTGGAGAGCACCCATCATGGTCTATATCAACGGGCTACATGAACCCGACTCCAAAGAGGAAGAAAACAGACTAAAACAAAGAGTTCGAGGGTACAAAATTGTGGACAGCATTCTGTTCAAAGCTTCGGTAACCTCGCGCATGACTCAAATGCTTGTCACAGACTGAAGGAAATGACATTCTTAAGCTTATTCACGAAGGTATCTGTGGTTCACACAACGGCCCGAGGGCGTTAGTTGGGAAAGCTTTCCGATAAGGTTTCTACTGGCCAACAACATTAAGAGATGCAAAAAGCATCGTCAAACATTGCGAGGGTTGCCAACTAACGGCAAAAACGCAAAACGCCTCAGGGGCTCCAACAACTCTGATATGCCCAACATGGCCTTTGCAAAGATGGGCAATGGACCTCGTTGGTCCACTACCAACAGCTCCAGGAAACCTTCACTACGCAGTCGTAGCTGTGGAATACTTCACAAAATGGATTGAAACTAGACCACTGGCTTCCATCACCTCCTTGGCCGTGAAGAAGTTTTTCTGGCAACAAATAATTTGCTGGTTCGGAGTCCCCAAATACCTAACTGTCGACAATGGCACTCAGTTTGACAGCGAAGTTTTCAAAGAATTTTGCGCTCAAATCGGAACAATTTTATGCTTCGCCTCAGTCCGGCACCCTCAATCCAACGGCTTAGTCGAAAGAGCCAACGCAACAATTTTCCAAGCCATATCAAAGAAATTGCAAGGCAGACCCAAGGGAAAGTGGGCGGAAGAGCTAACCTCCGTCACCTGGTCCCATAACACCTCGGAATGCAGAGCCACCAAATTCACACCCTTCAGGCTCCTGTTTGGGGAAGAAGCTGTGTTACCAGAAGAATTGAAGCATGGGTCACTCAGAACAACTTTCGAAACAGACGAACAAAACCAACTGGTTGACAAAGACTTACTCGAAGAAACAAGATGCAACGCAGTGCACAACCTTCGCAAGTATCAGGAAGAAACAAAAAAATGGAGAGACAAAAAAGTGAGAATCAAAGAACTAAAGAAGGGTGACCTCGTTCTCATTCGGAAACAAAACTCCAGCATGGCGGGAAAGTTTCAGCCAAAATGGACGGGTCCATACCTAATAGTAGAATGCAATCGTCCTGGTTCTTTTCACCTCTCTGACAGCGAGGGCAACATCCTGCCTCACACCTGGAATGTTGACGACCTTCTCAAATACTACCCGTAGCGGAGCCTTAGCGAGCCCCGCAATATGTAATTTGTTATTTCATTTATGTTTTCTTTCACTTCTATGCATGTAACAAAGCAAAGGAGCTGCACTCTTTTTCCTTACGAAGGGGCGTAAGGTTTTTTAACGAGGCAGTATCCAAATCATTAATACAGACTACAACCCCCGAAAAAAGCAAAACCCCAATTTGTTTACTTTTGCTAACAAACATCGAAAAAGCACCTCTTTTTCAAGAGGGCAATAATCGATGTAAACACCCCAAAGATTGCTTCAAAAAACAAACTTTTTCGAAACAAACTTGAAAAAAAGTCGAGCACCCTCGCAAAACACGCTAGGGGCTCGCAAAAAGCAAACTTCACCTCCACCTACGAAAAGGGGAGGCGCGAAATACAAAAAGACGAGCACCCTCGCAAAACACGCCAGGGGCTCGCAAAGCAAACTTCACCTCCACCTAAGAAAAAGGGGAGGCGCGAAGTACAAAAAGTCGAGCACCCTCGCAAACCACGCCAGGGGCTCGCAAAAAGCAAACTTCACCTCCACCTACGACAGGGGGAGGCGCAAAGTAGAAAAAGACGAGCACCCTCGCAAAACACGCCAGGGGCTCGCAAAGCAAACTTCACCTCCACCTAAAAAGAAAGGGGAGACGCGAAGTACAAAAAGTCGAGCACCCTCGCAAAACATGCCAGGGGCTCGCAAAACAAACTTCACCTCCACCTAAGACAAGGGGAGGCGCGAAGTACAAAAAGTCGAGCACCCTCGCAAAACACGCCAGGGGCTCGCAAACGCAACATTCTCACCCACCTAAGACAAGGGGAGGCGTGAAGTCCAAAAAGTCCAACACGCAAGATAAACTCTACCTCCACGTTTCTCTTCAACGAAAAGTGAGCCTCGCAAAAAAGGAAAAGGGGGCGTCGCTGTTTTTTATCAAAACATCTTTCTTTAACAAAAAGCAAGCCTCGCTAGAAGGAAAAGGGGGCGTCGCTGTTTTTTCTCAAAACATCTCTCTTCAACGAAAAGCGAGCCTCGCTAAAAAGAAAGGGGGGCGTCGCTGTTTTTTCTCAAAACATCTCCCTTTCAACGGAAAGCGAGCCTCGCTAAAAAGAAAGGGGGGGCGTCGCTGTTTTTTCTCAAAACATCATCCTTTCAACGAAAAGCGAGCCTCGCTAAAAGAAAAGGGGGGCGTCACGGTTTTTTCTCAAAACATCTCCTTTTCAACGAAAAGCGAGCCTCGCTAAAAGGAAAAGGGGGTGTCGCTGTTTTTTCTCAAAACATCTCTCTTCATCGAAAAGCGAGCCTCGCTAAAAAGAAAGGGGGCGTCGCTGTTTTTTCTCAAAACATCTTTCTTCAACGAAAAGCGAGCCTCGCTAAAACGAAAAGGGGGCGTCACCGTTTTTTCTCAAAATGTTTCTTTTCAACGTAGATCGAGTCTCGCTAAAAAGAAAAGGGGGCGTCGCTGTTTTTTCTCAAAACGTTTTCCCTTCAACGTAAAGCGAGCCTAGCCAAACACCAAAGGCGGAAAGTGAACCGTATTTACCAAAAACAAATATACATTTTTCCTCGTTCCTTTACAAAATAACTTCACAACGTCACACAATAAAATAAAGTTTACAAAAATTACAAGGAACCATCACCTCCCTCAATTAACATCAAATCATCAAAACCCTCGCTATCATCCCCAAATACTGTTTCCGCCAAAACTATGGGTCCCCACAACAAAGGAGCTGCAGGAACAATAGGCAGCTCCCCGGGCAAAACCCTCGCCCTATACATATACCTACGATCTACATCACTAACTTCCGAAGGTTCCTCTTTCGGAACCACAAGTGATCCATCCGAACCTAGATCCAGTTTGCTTCGCCCAAACAAGTAATCCAGAGCTGTGTTCTCATCAATATCATCATCAATAACAGCTTGCGAGGACGAAGAAGAACCAAACAAATAGCGTGTGGCCTGTCGATCAGTATAATCTGCCTCGCGCCAAAAATGACTCGATCTACTGTTCTTCAAATCGTACCTTCGCACCTTCGACCACCAAAAGCGTTCAAAAGACAGCGAAGGGTGTTTAAGCCTAGCCCGAGCTCACGATTCACCAGTTATAAAGGTATCTTGATAATTTAGCGTCATTGGCGTCACATCAAATACTTCTAGCACGGTTCCATCAGGAACCTGCATTACCATAGAGTTAAAAAGTATCTCAGTGTCATCAAGTCATCCCAGCTACTACACATATTACAAAATAACTTTCTCGTCCGAGCAATCCTAAAGTTCTCACACCTGCTCGGTCTCCCCCTGCTCATCCACCACAGCTTCGCCAGTCGCAGCCACCAAACCTTCACCAGTGACAGCATCCAAGCCCGCAGCAGGTGCCTCTTCCATCGCCGCCTCTTCAACAGTAGTTTCTCCAATGATCGGAGCGTCCTCAACCCGGATTTCAACCTCAACGGGTGGAACCTCCGCAAAATCGGGCGCAGGAGCAGCTTCGGAACCACCGGCAACATCGTTAGTCGCAGGCGGCGAAGGCATCGCTTCCTTCCGAGCCTGCAACGAAAAATAAGTGCGAACCCACCAAAATTAATAATAACTCCTTCGTTATTGAAACAAACCCAAAACCAATTTCTCTCCAATACCACAAACCTGACGAGTAGCCTCGGCAGCTTCTTCGAAAGCAAGAGCGCGGCCACCACCAGCAATTCAGAACTTGCGAAGCAATCGCATCGCACAGTTCCGAACCTCAGCGTCATCAATCTTCATCTGGCGCACTTCGTCAACTGTTGGGAAGTTATGGTTGGGCTTCCTGATCTTGCGAAGGTGTTCGCAATCTGCTTGACGAAGTGTACTAGCCATCGCCAATGCTCCGGCATACCCACCAAAATCGGTCGCGTTTCCAACCAATGAGCTAAACACATCAAGCTCATTACACAGCCAACCTTCGAAGGCCTCTGCACTGGCAGCAGGCAGCGGTTCACCGGCAGAACCCCCGGTTTTGATCAAGCAGGTGTCAAGCTTGCTCTTAATTTTCCCCATACTCCTCTGCCAAGCCTCCATATGCGAAGCTACCTCCGACGACAGCTCACTTATGCGAGTGTTCGCTGTCAACAAATCCTTGTCTTTCTCACGACAGGCCGCCAAAAGTTCTACGTTACTATTTGCGGCTTCCTGTGCCTCCTCTCGAGACCTCTTAAGTTTCTCCAAAGCAGATTTAAGCTCGATTTCTTTATTTTCCAAGCTTCACCAGAGATCTTTATTCTCTTTCTCAACCTTCGCCAACTGCGTACTCATATAGTCATGGTTGTAACCTGCCCTTCGACACGCAGAACGGTTGAGAAGCATCAACTCAGCCAGCTTAACATTTATGTCGTCCTGAAGCTCACCCAATGGCTGGTTTGTCAGTCGAAGCTCCGCCTCCGGCACATAAACTCTACCAAATACTCGGCCAAGAAAACGCCTTTCCTCCGGAGCGCATTGCAAATGACACTCTCGAAGGTCCGGACTAGTGAAAAGCTCCGTGGCCGGATCGGTGACACCAATCTTGTAAGCATAATACGGTAGAGCATCCCGGCTAGCTTCGCCATAGGGCGTTTTGCCCAGAATTTTATCAGATTCAAGGCCACCAACTACCTCAACACCATCAACCCAGATATGAGACCCCCCGTACTCGGGCACTGCCCCCCGCTCCGGACTCTCGGGCTCAAAGTCCCGTAAAATATCATCAATACTTCGAGCAGTTGCAGCGTCAGCACTCGATGAGGCAACCCCCTTCCCGCGGTCGTCACCGATGGACACATCATCATCAGAATTACCTTCGCCACTAGAAGTATCACTAACCTCATCGGATGAGTCCTCTTCAGTGCTCCCCTCCTTCTCATCCTCTTTCTCCTCCTCTTTCTCTTCATCATCGGAGACACCCTCGTCATCCGAGATCTGGATCAAATCACTAATGCCACCAATGCGGGGCACCCGTCCTCCAACCCTACCAACACCTCGGCCGCTCGAAACAATGGCCGAGGAAGAAGAAGTACCAGCAGCACCCGAACCCACCGCGACCTTCGTCGCAAACGCCTTCACACGGCCGCCGGCACCGCCGCGACCACGACCACGACCTCTCTTCGGTCGCGAAACAATTTCTTTGCCCTCCGCAGATGCACGTTTCCTTTTCTTCGGCGCATCATCGCTCGAAGGTGCGGGCCAGTTCTCGTACTGGATCCCAAGAATGTCAAAAAGTCTGTTAATACGACCCTACCGAGCTGTGGATAGCCTTAATCTCAAATGTGGACAGCTTCCCAACGAGGTCTTCAACCCTCTGCTGGACTCGCTTATAAATGGTTTCGACACCATCTTGATACCTGGGAAATTTCCTTAGGACTTTCTCCCAAATCCTATTCAAATCAAGCTTCGGTTTCTTCAAACCCTTACCCTCGTACTTTGGGTCTTCCTCAACCGGGAACCAGATCTGTCTCCGGCTGAGGGGCCACGCCTTGGCACAGCAGTACTCCTCGACTAAGTCGCGAGCGCACTGAGATCGCGCAACCACCCTCAGACAGTCAACCGCGGCGTGCGCCTCGGCATTCATCTTAGCTTCGGCGCTCACGTCACCGAGAGGCGGAAGCTCGCCGCAAAGCTCGGATACCCCATCAAGCTTGTAGTAAAACCAGAACTCTTGCCACCCGGTGGTCCATTTGTTCTTCTGAGCTTGTACCGGCAACTCCGATCCGGCGCGATGGCAAAAAGTGTACACCGCAAACTGACCTAAACTGGTGTTACCCCCGCGATCCACTATCTTGCGAGGCTGCATGTGCACACGGTGGGTCCGAACGAAACCCTCGACATGAGGCACAACACCTTGTGAGCGGCACGCCCAGACATATACTGACATCTTCGTAAAGCACGAAGGTGTGAGCTGATGGAACTTCAGATTGAACCTTTGCAGAACCGAAGTCACAAAGGAATCAACAGGAAATCGCAGACCAGCTTCGAAGAACTCCTCAAAAACAACAACCTCGTCTGCATTAGGCTTCGGCACAGTTTCACCAACGCTAGTCCTCGCTTTCCCTTCCTCGATCCAGCCCCACTTGACATAAGCTGCCAACTCCGAGGTACAAACCCGGCTGAGTCCGAACTCGAAGGTCACTCCTTCATCCGTAGCAGAGGGGGAGGCGATACTAGCGGTTTGCTTGGACCTCGCCATCTCTCAAAATGGGAACCTCGCAGAACACAGTAAGCAAAAACCTTCGCAACTAGACAAAAGCAACCTCCGCAAAAATAAATGCGCAGCAGCAGGATGGCTATAGCAAAGGAGGGCACAGGTCCAAGCCCCCACCAACTCCATCTATTTATAGGCCGGGGGGCGGAACACCTTTCCCGATAACACCGTCACGAAAACCGAAATCCACGGCGCAAAAAACGAGACAGACCTCAATAGTACAAACAAAAACATAACGACCTGGCCCAAGTCAGCCGCGGGCGTCGCTGCCAAGGGTCTCATTTCATCAAAGAACGCTGCTTGGGCCCAAATACTGTCCTTTAGGACCAAGGCAACGAGGGGCTACTGTTGGGGGAAGGGACCCTCGGCAGTGACGCCACGCAGGCCGTTTTTACCCTCCGTCGGTTAAACCCTCTGGATCGGTTTTCTAACCTTCGGACATAAACTCAACCCTCGAAGTACTTTATGCTTTTTGCAGGTAAAGGCGCGCTCAGAACACGGAGAGCGACCCTCGCATGCTCCGAGGCCCCTTCGCTTGCGACGTCAAGCTCGGCGGACGACGAGCGAACACAGACCCCGCAACCAACTGAGTCGAGGGTTCGACCCTCACCTTTCCGCGGAGGTGAGCAGAGCAAAATGGCGGCGGGATGGGGGAAGGCAAGCTAGGGTTTTCCGCTCCAGTTGTGTTTGTACAGTTTTACCCTTTCATTGTACGTTGTCGGGGAATCTTTTCTGTACCCTTTTGTAATTAGACCCGTGCCCCTTGGTGTTCCCTATAAATACCATGGGGTGAACAGTGTAAGAGAGAGGTCTTTTTTCCTGAGGAACGGTGAGGCCTTTCAACCATCCAACCTACTTGTACCTTCGCCGGCACCCTCGCGTGCGATCGACCGTTGTTCACCCTCGCCTTGCACCCCTGCACTCCAGCGGGGGTAGGGCAGGTGTGCTTCCAACACTATCGCTTCGTGGCTATTGTGGCCGATCCGCAATTTCTTTGTGGCCCAGTGTCTTTTAGCCCACAAAGCCTGTTGGCCAAATGAGGGAGGCTGCAAAATCCCACATCGACTGCAACTCCCGAACCCTACGAAGGCTACTGCTATCGCCCTCCTCTGCTCGTGCGCCCTCTGCTCGTGTGCCGCCTTACTCGTGTTGTCCTCCTTCACAGACTAGTGGCAACTGGCAACAATGCTGATAGATTTAGCATGGCCCTCTGATGGTAAGCAATGGCAGGTACTAGTTCAGTTAGAGAGATGACATACAAATTCAGAGATAAGATACCAGGTGATATGCTAGCTAGGAGCGTGCAGCTGTATATGTCGAGTCAACACCGAAATGAACTTAAATTTACACCATTTTCAGTTGCCCTGTTCAGACCGTTTGTTTCGTCTTTCAGAACCATATCTTTTTGACCATTTGTTCTTTAATTTACACCATTTTCAGAACCACTTTTTAATATATTAGTGTCCTGATGTTTTCTTTAATATATATATCTGTCTTTCACGTCCATATCTTCTTTAATATATTAGTGGAATCTTATTGAGATGTAAATGATACACAATTGTTTGCATCTTTGCTTGCCGTACGTATGTACGATGACCATATTGTTTGTGGACATTAGCACGCTCTGAACATTTTTTCCGCCAGTCCCACCGGACGTTCGTGGCCATAGCGTTGCGGCTAGCGGACATTCACAAAGCCCGCTTAAAACCTTTGTGGCCAGCTTTAGTGGCTTGTGGACGGTCCACGACCCGCCCCGCCTGCAATTTGACTTCCTGATCATAAGACTATTTTATGATTTATTTGTATGGATTAAATCGTTAAACACGCGTGATTGGGTGGTGGTAGGGCCGATGCCTGCCCGTCGAATGGAACCTCCATGGTTCACGAATCACATGAACCGCAAACGCCCCGAAAAAACAAAACAGGCTGCTATTATTTTTTTTGAAAGATCACGGATCAAGTCCGGCTTATATTAATAAGAAAAAGGAGAATTACATGCGCAAGTAGTGCAAAAACAACCTCCTAAGTTTGACAGACTGTCAAACTAGGTGTAGAAAAAACTAAAACTGACTACTCACGTTCTAAAAACAACCAACGTGCATCTAATGGTTGCACTATCATGGCACCTCGGCCACGTCTGCCCCTGAGGCCGCCGCAAATGCAGCTAGCGCCTTGCAAAGCTCAATGTCATCAAGCCTCGCCGCGGTCCGTAGTGCCTTGATCGCTTTGTCAGGAAGGTCCTGCCCAAAACTGTCAATGTACTCGGTGACTGCTGCATCCGTCGCCGACGACTTGCCATCGATGAACTCCAGGTCGCGCATTAGCCGAAGCTGGGCACGCTGTGCCACCGGCGTGGAGGAAGGACGAGCGGCCAGGCGCAGACTGGACCGGGTGGGAGCTAGTGTCCTTCTAGCTCTTCTGGTCCTCGGCTTTCTGGCCTGCTGTTTTGGAGGAGAGGCCGGTCTTGGAAGCAGTGGCTCCGGGGCCTTCGGGAACATTTTCCTGCAGAAGGCGGCGCAAGCACCGTCGTCTTCTGTCTCCGTGCCTCCATCAGCTTCCTCTGCTCCCAGACCGTCCTCCTCTGTGGCGTCAACCGCCGGCGCGTCGAGCTCCTTCGCCACCGCTGCGTCCGTCACGTGGACCTCAATCACGCCCGGTGGGAGGTCCGCGCCGAGTGCTTTGCGGCGGCCGTAGACGAGCAGCGGCTTAACCCGCTCAGGCCCCCTCGGCGCGCCATCCTGTCCGCGTGCCCCCACAGCGGGCGCACTAGGTAGTTCGAACGCAGTAGGAGGCTCCTCCATGGTCGGGTCCTCTCCGACAGGTGGCACCGCTGGAGGGGCGGCCACCGGCTCCGGGGTTGGCCCTCTCGACGTGGCCGATCGCATGCTGTCGAACGGCGGCAGCGGACCTTCAAGAATTGTGGCCCAGGCAACATCCATCCAGGTGGCCCTCGGATCAACAGAGGGTGACCCGAGGCTCGGGCCCTCGACTTGCTTGGTGGTGCTCTCCTCCTGTCTCTTCTTGCGCCTGCGACGTCGGCGCCGACGGGAGCGGTGACCACGGCCACGTTGAGAGTGGCCGGCGTCAGCCGAGCCGGCAGCCCCAGTGGGAGCATGCCCGCCGCTCACGGTGCTTGGCCGAGCGGCGCGCTTGGCGGTGTTGTCGCGCCACGGCCTCTTGCAATCCTGCGCGAAGTGGCCAAGGGCGTAGCAACGAAGGCACCGCCATGGTAGGTTACAGGTGGCGACGCGGTGCCCCCTTGCTAGGCACTTGAAGCAACGACCATCAGCGTAAGCCGAGAACTGCCGTGGGCCGGTGTGCCCCCCAGCGTTCGCCTCATGGCGCCGCCGCGAACTCCGTGGCCGCGGCGCCTGCGATGGCGGAACAGGGCGCTGAGGGAGCACACGCTGCCACCCGTCGACATCCGGGGCGGTTGCCCGGCGTGATGACCCCAACCGCTGGTGGACGGGGAGACGCTCACGCTCACGCTCGCCGGAGTAGACGCACCCTCCCGGCCCGCGCGCGCGGCCTCTGCGGGCAGGGGCACGACCCTCCGCTGGCCGAACGGGCATGCCGCGCAGCAGCTGAGGACGCAGCCGCCCGCGCTTCCTTCGTCTTCGCTGAGGATCACGCCGCCCCGCAACCGTGCCGCTGCGGACCGGCATCACGGTTGGAGCACCACGCAGATCCACGGGAGCTGCCGCCACCGGCCGGCGGGCGGCATCCAGATACGATGGGGGCTGCTCCTCGCAGGATGAGTCGCACTCGTCATCCGCCCACCGGCTAAACTTGGAACGCCCCGCCGAGCAACCGCCAGGATGGAACATCGTGGCATGGGGAGACAGGGTGGACGACGGGCTCGGGGCGGGGGCGGATGGGTTGATGAGGAAGACGTCGAGGCCGGCGACACCCGCTTCCACGACCAAGCCCTCGTCGGCGCCGTCGTCGTCCCCGTCCTCAGGGACGTCCTCAATGATGACCATCTCTTCCACCGGCGACGAGGTTGGGGCGGCGTCTTCTCCAGGCGAGGTGCCCCCCGCCTCAAGACTGGCGGAAGGTGGCCAGCAGTCCCGCGGGGCCTCAACCCCAGCTCCGGGGGAGGCCGCGGCGGTTGCAGGGGACCCCGAGACGCCACCGGCCACACCCACGCAGGCCGGTCGATCCTTGGCCGCAGTGACCGGGGAGGCGCGCAGGCCGCCGGATCCGGCCCCTACGGAGGTCAGGGAGCACGCGCCGCCGACCTCCGACGCCGGCGGCGGCTCCTCAGCGGCGACGGCGGAGGGGGCGGCGACCAAGGCCCCTGCGGGTCGGCCCTGGCCGTGCGCGCCGCCCCCGCGCCCATGAGCACCGGATCCGGCGCCCCCGGGCACGCCAGCGCCGGATCAGCCAGCTCCGTGCGCGCCAGCTCCGGCGAGGACGCGCCATGGACGGCCCCTGCGCCTAGCAGAGGGGAGGCGGAGGTGGGAGTGGGAGAGGGGTGCTGCGGAGGGAGGGGGGGAAGGAAGGGAGGGGGAGGGGTGCGGCACCGGCGCCGGCGGCGGCCGCGGGGCCACGGGCGGTTAGGGTTGGGCACCTCCTCTTCTTACCATGGCTGCTCCGTTCCCCCTAGGTATCTTCTCCAAAAAAGAAACAGGCTGCTATTATTATTCCTCTCGCCAGTCCGTTCCCACATCGCGTCGCGTGGAGGAGGGGGTGACGAACTGACGATGGCACACCGCCACGCGCGATCGCTCGCTGTCCCGCCCAGGTAATCAGCTTGGAAGTACGCATGCTTACGGACGCCAGAACGTGAAAAGGAGAAGCGACTTCAAATTGATAAACACTACTAGGCGTGCCTCTCGCTTACGTACATGGCAATGGCATGGCCGACAAGTATTCTCCCGGGCCCCGGCGGCCGCTGAAAATGGCTATTATTTTGGTTTGTTTGGGAGAAAAACCGGGGAGTGCGGCACGCTGAATTCCGCCGCGCCGTGAACAGGTCCAACCAAGTGAGGTGCGTGTGCGCGGCGGCGGACGTCAAAGAGAAGTGAGCTTCCCGCCCGCGCAGAGACTGCTGCTGCTCTTCCCTCTGGCTGGCTCCACGCTCGCTCCAGAAAACGCCAGCCAGAGTCGCGTTCCTTGCCGTGCTTATCTTCAAGCCGCCGGCTAGGCTATAAAAAGGCCACATGGAATGGAACACGGACACCCCGTACTCACACAGCCAAAACCAAGACCGCGAGCCGCCGCCGAAAACGAGACGCGACGAAACCACACCCCGTGGACCGCGTGCCGGTGCCGCTGCCCAACACCACACGTCCACACCACAACCCTGACGGTGCTTTTGCCGCCTCCCCCACCCCCATCGTCTCCACTTCTCCACCACCAGACGACGCGCCACGGTGCCGGCCGGTCCCTCCCGTCCCACCACCACCACCACCACCTCAATAAACACTCCCGTGCCCCGTGCCGCCCGCGCCACAAGCCCAAGCCGCCTGCCGCCTGAATCTCTCTCTCTCTGATTGGATTGGCTCTTCGTCGCGGGGGCCAAGGGAACCAAGGGAGGGGGAAGAACCAGCAGGCGTTCGTCCAAGAACCATCAAGGATTCAAGAATCAAGATGCTGCAGCTGCTGATGGCGCTGGCCTTCTCGGCGGCCCCGCTGACGCTGTACGTGCCCCCGGTGCGCAGCCTCAGCCTCTTCGTCGAGGCCATGGAGGCCGTCTGCCGCGACTGCGCGCCCTACTCCCACGGCGCCGTCGCCCGCTTCCGCCTCGGCCTCTCCCGCGTCCTCGCCGGCCTCGCGCGCGCCCTCCGCTAGGCGGCCGGCCGCCGCCGCCGCCGCCGCCGGGTGCCTCCTGCCTATATATACTAGAGTACATACGCACGCATGGTGCTCTCCTCTTCTTCTTTCTCCCTTCTTTCTATGCACTTTCTTCTACTTACTACTACTAGTCAGCAAGTGGGTTCTAGCGCAGCGCAGCAATCTATATGCAGGTCTAGCGGTTAGTTCTCCAAATCTTTCTGTTTTCTTTCTTTCTCTCTCTTTCTCTCTTTGAGGATTGGGTGCAGCATGTAGAGTGAGGAAAGGTTAATAATTCTGTCCAAAGGGGAGATTTTGCGAGACGAGATGCTGAGGAAATCTAGTATTCTATAGTCTGTGTGTGTTTGCTTGGGATGTGAGAGGTGACTCCCCTAGGAATTCCGTGTGGTGTGAATATTCCTTTGTTTGTACTCATATATCTTAGCAATGCTTCAGTTTCAGTTTTGCGGTTTATTTCGTCTTTCTCTCCAATGCTTCCTTCATCCAATGATTGATAAGTTGGGATGGAAACGGAACCACTTTTTGCCTCTTTTGTTTGGTCCAGTCCAAGCCAAGCATGCAACCTCCGTGTCAAAAGTTCTTCTTTTGTGCGGTTTTCTGCTGTCTGCTGGCAGCTGATGACAAAGCAAATGCCACGCAACGCCGTCACGCGACGTTCGCCGAAGCTCCTCGCGAAAACACAGTCAGAGTCGAGGAAGATGACGGGGAGACAAACTTTGCCAAACAGCTGTTGCGACTGATTGGCCACGGCATTGGCTCTCTTCTCTTGAGCTATTCAGGCAGGCAGAGCCAAGGCACAGCTCCAATTCTCTAATAATGCGACGCGATGCAAGTGATGGCGACCTTTCGCCGACGAGGACTACAGTAGCATAATTAATTCTAGTATTTTCTGTAGCCATCACTTTTGCATTGCAGCATAATTAATTCAAGAACTGGAGCTGTGCGTCCAGGTCCAGCGTTTCTGCCCGTCCAGTGAGTTCGCGCGGTTCCTATGCTAACAAGTGTCCGTCAGATCAGATGGTCAGACGGCGACCGTTTCCCGGTTCCCACGCAATGGCAGACTGGCAGAGCCAGATCCATATGGTGTCAGGGAGATCAAGTTTTTGTCGGAAGAATAGACCGTATGATTATACTATTACCGGGCGCTCCCAGTATTTTTACATGTATATGTACTAGTAAAAGTATAACAAGCGTAGCTGTCTGCATCAGCGAAAGTTTCTACTGCTTCCTCTTCTAGAATGCACACATCACCAAATCATTTTCTTAGCTCCATTTGCATGGGAATGGCCGGCGTGTACCGCGTGCGACCTCGACTTCATTAGGGTTCCAGGGATTACGGGATCCAGATGAGATGATCCGATCGGGTCCGTTGACTTCCAGTGGCGAGCGCACGAAATGGTTTCTGCGTCCCAACGCCTGCCTCTACGGCAGAAGCGAAGCCAGTGGCATCGCGTGAACCTAACGCGCGCGCTGTTTGTCAGCTTGTGACCTGTGGGTTTTTTTTTTATTAGAATCGAAATTAACTGATTCTGAATGAATTTTGGGTTCTGTTCGGCAAGATTTATTATGGCTGCAATTGTTTTTGCTGTGAGAGAAAAAAGATAATTAGGGCTGAAAAGCGAGTTCAAGCGAACAGGTAATTGGTTTTGGCTCAGCTTGTTAAACACGGTTTGAAATTGGGTTTCAAACAATACACATGACTACAACAAGTACGAATATCTCAATTTTGAAGAAAGTAAAAAAAGAAAGAAAAATCCACTTGGCTCATTATGCACTGCCTCTAGTACACTGAAGAATGGTACTCCTACATCAGAAGTCCAGAAGGCACGAGCCAGATGCTAATAGAAAAAGGTCTGCCTCACGAGCTCTAAATCAGGCTTCGGATCACAAGGTTTACCAAATCTGTCCCAAGCAACAACCGAATCAGATGCAGATGCAGATGTAATATTAGTACTAAGCAGTACGATTCTACGGCACAACTGGCGGGCGGTACTGTGTTGAGATATACACGTCGCACCGACGCAAAGTAAACAAAACAGAACCGACGAAACGCTCCGTTTCAGTCAAGATCTAAACGTAGATCTGGTTTGCCTGTTGAACAATCCAGTGGCCAGTGCAACACGCACCGATATTATCATCAAAATTTACAATACAGCCCATCATACAACGTAACGATTTCCCTGTATTAGTTTACTGCAGTGCCGCTGCTGACTACTACTGAATCCAGACCATTCCACTCAGGAGAAGACGTGCCCAAACTATTGCGTGCTTTCCCGCGGGGTCGTAAAATCACTGTCATCAGTTAATTGATGTCAACCATATCCAGCAGGCACGAGGCTTCATCATTTCCTCGGCAACGCGAGCGCAGCAAGACGCCAACACATGTCATGCCACTTGTCCAAGAACCACCTTGAGTTTACAACTGAGTATATATCAGTAGATTCTGGAACACCAGAGAGTCTTCGATGTCCAGGGCCGGCGAGACTGCTGGCGAAAAGATTTGCAGGGGCACCTGGTGAAGTTAGGAGAAGGCTACGGCAACAATTTGTCAGGCAACTTTGATTTCCTCCTGTTGTTCTGGCTTCACGACATGTTCCAAGTTCACAATTCTTATTGGCTTCCCTAAGCTCGATTTGTCCTCTAATTTAGCGATTTCGAGTGCCCTTGAGCAGACAGGGAAGCTCATTTTGTCCCATGAATCCAAAATGATGCCTGATCCCAGGCATGAATTTTCACTATAGAACGCTGCAAACTGTCCAGCTGCTAAGCCCTGGTCATCTTCGGACAGATGCACCACCAAAGCATCCCCTGTTTCTTCAGTATGCTCTTTTATCAAAGTGCAATCGTGAAATTCAGGGCTATGTCGCACCTGATGTTCACAAATTTCATATTAGCACAGAAAAAAAAGGTAAGTTTACACAGGAAAACACTACAGATCTCAACATACAAAACTAAAATCTTGAATGAAACACAACTTAATTTTTAAGGACTTAAATTATATTAGGAACACCTTACATGGATTAGGTATAAGGGAATCCAGGATAAATCAGAGAGAGCCTGCTGAACTTGACATCCAGGAATGTGCAGGGAATTGCCTGATGCGCTAGAATGTGTGCACAACTGTTCTGGCTTCTATGGATCTTGAAGACTTTATGTGTTCTTTTTTCTTCTGAAATATGGTGTTTGAATTCCTCGATAGATAGAAAGAGCCTTCAGTCAGGCACTGTCCAGTTCTGCCTCTGATTAAGGAGGGCAACCATCGTCTGGTTGTCTTAGAGAAAATTGGTCTCTGACAATCGCAGTGTGTGAGCCAACTTTGCCGTAAAAGAGGGCTTTGGCTTCTGCCTCAAGGAGACAATGACTGAGCTGGTTCTCACTCTGGCAGAGATATAAATTGTGTGGGCTTTTGTTTGGAAACATAGCAGTCCCTTTCAATCCATACATACTGCAAAGGATTGAGGTGAAAAATAAAAAATTAGTTCACTTTCCACTCCAATCCATATGGATTAGGAGGGATTGAGTTTATCCAAATAATACCACAAGTGGGAGATGGAGATAAATCAGGCATTTGCTGGAAGGGGCAAGGACCACTGTGTTTTCCCACTCCAATCCATATGGATTGGGAGGGATTGAGTTTATCCAAACAATACCATGTGGGAGATGGAGATACATCAGGCATTTTGCTGGAAGGGGCTCCCCTTCTGCACACACACAAACAAGGCAGGTGGGCGAGGGACACACCATCTATTCAGCTCCACAGCCCAACATTTCTATTCTATCCATTCAGATTTTTTAAATTGGACATGTCTAGAGCTTTTGATTCTGTCTCATGGCCGGTTTTGCTGGAGACGATATCACGATATCCCACTTGGGTTTTGGTTGGTTTCTCATCTCTAATTTGTGGCATCAGTGTGGTCTCCGTCAAGGGGATCCTATATCCCCCAATGCCTTTTTTTATTCTAATCATGGATGTGTTGAATAGCTTGTTCATTATGGCTGTTGATCAGGGCTTGCTGCAACCTGTTGTTAATCATTCTACTAATCAGTGTGTCGCTATATGCTGACGATGTGGCTTTGTTCATACGCTCAGTTGAGAAGCCGCAGATTACAAGAAATATTGAATTGTTTTGGTAATTTCTCTGATTTGCACACTTACCTTCTGAAAAGCTGTGCTATCCCGGTCAGATGTGATGGGACTGTATTAGAACTGATGGAAAAAAAAACTCTCCAGTGTCCTTCAGAATTCCCTTGGAACTTATTTGGGACTGTGAATTTCCAATAAAAAATATCCGTCATGGATTGAAATGATTGCTAATCGACTCACTGATTGGAAGGCAAGTCTCATGAATTTGGCAGGAAGGGCTACTATGGTCCACTTTGTTTTATAGGCAATCCCAGCATATTTGCTAATTACTGTCAATAGGGGATGCTGTCAAGTGGCTTCGGAGAAAGTTATTTGACCAACCGATCTTGGTGGTATTGGCATTCACAATCTGCAAGTAATGGACTGGGCTTTGCAATTGAGGTGGCTTTCGCTACACAAGGCAATCGCCCATGGGCTGGTCTTGACTTCCCAATCCAGCCTCAAGTCTGATCAATGTTTGCTATCTCAGTTGTTACTGAGGCAAGGGCTAGAACACTATTTTGGCCTGATAAATGGTACTTGGATGCTCTTTGTCAGATTTAGCCCCTGATTTGGTTGCTTGTGTGCCAAGATGTGTGAGCAGTAAGATGGTCACTCAAGTTCTTGTAAACAGAACCTTATTTAAGGTGGATGCAAATGGGTCAGTTAAACAGGCCTGGGTTAAAGACATCCCTCGTTGGATGCAAATGGTACTAGGATACATGTTACCACCTAAGTCGCTTATACTGAGATGGACATGACCGCAGGCAAGTGTCCAGATGCTCAGTGACACATCTAGTACAGCCGGCCATCGAGGAGTTTCTCGGTCTGCGCACGAGAAGTTTCTTCTTAATGCAATGCCATGGGGGCAAGCTTTCCCCCACAGGTGGAAAGGCTTGATCCAGTATGTTTAGATTTTGGACCCTTTAGAAGAGGTGTCTCTTTCTGAAGATGAGGATCAGTTCTCTTGCCGGCCTGAAGGAAGTGGTGTTTTCTCTTCAAAGTTCTAAATCCACTTACAAGGCATTCTTCTATGTGCTATAGTCTTTGAGCCTTGGAGATTTGGAAACCTTGGGCGCCATCCAAGTGAAAGGAATTATTATGGCTTGCACTTAGAAACAAGCGCTGCACTGCTGACAGATTAGCTAAAAAGGATCTCCCTCATGCAGAAAAGTGTGTGCTGTGTGATCAAGAGGAGACAGTACAACATATTCGAACTATTGGTAGTTGGTACCTATTGTTCTGGATCGAGTTGTGCCTAGGCGCAGATATAACTGCTTTGCTGATTGGTGGAGGAAAGCCAATGTGAAGGCTTAGAAAGCTCAAAGAAAAAGGTTCAGCAGTGCTGTTTGAGTGTTTGGTCTGTGGAATCACAGGAAAAGATGTGTTTGATGGAGTTTCTCCTCTGCCAGCTGCCAAGTTGTTCTCTAAACAACATTTCCAGTCTTCCAGATTTGGTGTTTCGCTGGCGCCTGAAAGCTCCGGACATTTTTTGGTCAAGGGGAGCCGGGGAGGGTATTGTGTAGGGGTTTTCTAGTCGGGTCATGCTATTGTTTTAGTGTAGGTGTTTACTGTTTAGCTTATATTTTCCCTTGCAACAAGTCAACAACTTCTTACTTCCTAGATGAGATAAGATGGTTGCCTCGTATGGGGTTCCTTTCGCCCTTAAACCTAGGATATCAATGTTTCGATCAATCAAAATTGATCAATCGACTAGAACTCTTATCAGCATATTGAAGCCATATTTATGCAAAACCACTGTTGTAGCTTGTAAATAGTAGATGGTCATAACAGAATGACACCAGATAGGACATGCTAATAACAAAGTATCACAGTGCCCTTGAGACTACTGTATGTAGTACCATGTTACCTTGCATTTAAGTTGCCTGTTGTTTCCAGGTCCAGAATTGTCAAACCAGTTTAGTGATCCAACACGAAATGTGCGCCTCCGCTTATCCAATGAATAGTAATTCCTTGATACAAAAACCACATTGTTTTGAACATCTTTCTCTACTACGTACCTACACGAGATATGAAAGCCCTTTAGTCGATGAGTTCAGGACAAATAAAGCATACATAGTTATATGATGAAGGAAAAACTTTGCCCCACCACAACAGCAAACTATAGGGCAAAACAATGATTTTCACTGGACAAGGGATTGTAGCATAATTAGGTGGCAACGTAGAAGCACACAAATAGAGGATGCATCAAAAGATGGTACATACCAAGGTCCTCCAGGAAGTCGTAATCCTTGTCGCTGACCAATTGTATAGAACCAAAACCCACGGTGTTTCCCTAAGTAATCTCCAGACTCAGCTTCCAGTATGATTCCTTCCATTTCTCCTATATGTCTTTCGACAAACTCACTAAACTTGACCTAGAAAGAGATACTTGTATAGCTCCACAATGATATAATTTGTTGAAAACATTGATCCCGAAGAAAAAAAGGTACAGCATATACCTTTCCAAGAAAGCATATCCCTTGTGAGTCCT
Organism: Coix lacryma-jobi var. lacryma-jobi; assembly: GCA_009763385.1. Classification (NCBI taxonomy): domain Eukaryota; kingdom Viridiplantae; phylum Streptophyta; class Magnoliopsida; order Poales; family Poaceae; genus Coix; species Coix lacryma-jobi. Next base: position 7,206,054 of record CM019823.1, on the reverse strand, counting down.
TTCTACCTTGGTTAGGAAGGTCCATTTGAGTAGCCAGACTGCGAACCTCCTCCTGCATGAAACAAGACAAATTTCAGTAAATTCAATTTGTGGCACTCGGTCTATAAATTATATATTATACTAGCTATATTTGCTGAAAATCGACCAAACCTTTGTAATACATCCTAGTGGGAAAAGAAGCCTTCTAAGCTGAGATTGAGATAGATGTGAGAGGAAATAGGTTTGATCCTTGACCTGGAATAGCAATTAAACAACAGAAAAAGGTGATTTATATGACAGTATCAAAGCAAATTAGCAATTGAACTATGTAATTGCTTCTAATCCGAATTCCCGATTAGTTTGAAGAAAGAAAAGGTAAACTTGCACTGCTGATTACTCTGAGAAATAAAATGATCTATCTGAGAAGAAATGTGCAAAGTACCTTGTCCTTTGATAATTGTAGTATGGATGGCACTTTAGTATTTTCAGCGAAAGGATGTACTACATGTGCATAATGTCCCGAAGCTATGTAATCAAATCCCAAATTTTCAATAGCTTCTAAGAAAGCCCCTGCCCAAACAGCAATAAGCAAGACATCATAGTTAGAAAACTGCATCTCGATGCAAATTTGCATTTCCATAGTAGAACACATTGCAATCCAAATACACACTTCATACCAAACTTTATTCTCGTGTTGCACAGAACATCAGGATTTGGTGTACGACCGCAGCGGTACTCATTGATCATATGTGATACCTAGATATCAAATTCACAGTATTTCTTCTCAAAACAAAGGCCTTAAAAAATGTACTGTACAAATCAGGGGAGGGGGAGGAGCTGCGAAGGCTCAAATGAATCCTACTCACCACATGGTTCCAGTATTCATCGGATAGATGGACGACCTCCAATGGCACATCAATCTACAAAACCAAACATGAGACATCATCAGGCCATTGGTCCATGTAACCAAAATCCGTCCACGTATATATGCTGGCTATGTGCATGCCATGTTCCATCAGAAATATGAACTGCACCTTGTCACAAACAGCTTGTGCATACTTTAAATCCTCGTCCCATGGGCACTCGGACCAAAAGTTCCTGAAATCTTCCTATATAAATTATAGAAGCAAGTTTACGAGGCATCCTGCAGCATAGCATTCCAGGAGCAGCAGCTTAATGGTGAACAGGTGATTTTTCCTGAACCGCATACCTGGAACCAAATCTTCAGGTAGAACGCGGTGCAGTGATGGCCGGCGGCGTGGAGGAGGCGGAGAGCGACGCTGCTGTCCACCCCGCCGCTCACCAGCACCGCCACCCGCAACGGCGCCCTGCCCGCCGCCGCGCACCGCGTAAGGTGCTCCTCCAACGTAACCTCATCCCCCTTCACCGCGGCGCTGGGCGCGCTTGCGGCGGCGGCGGGCGGCGCGGAGGACGAGAGCGCGCGGAACGACCACGGCTGAAGGCGCGAGCGGAGCAGGGGTTTATGGTTTAGCAGAGGCCCATGCCGGAGGAGCGGGCGGAGGGCGGGGAGGGTGGAAACGACGACGCGCAGCATAGATGGGGAGCGCCTCGAGCTCTCGCCCGCCTGCAGCGCTTCTTTTTTTTTTCTCGCGATACTGGATTGGGGGTACTCGCTCAGTCCTAAATAACTGTCGCCGTTGGTGTGCGTGCCACGTGTTTGACTCAATTTATAGAAAATATATGTAATATTTATATTACCAAATAATTTTGTTAAAAAACTAGATGTAAAGATCTTTCCGATGATACTAATTACTTAGCATAAATATTAATATATTTTAATATATAATTGCCGGTAACTTTTTGTCGGGAAGCGAGAACGACACTTATTTAGGGACGGAGGGAGTACTCTTTTTCAGGAGAATCGAGCATTTCAGACTTCAGAGATTACAATAGAACTACAGTATGCTGACTGCTTCGTAGTATTTGACAAACTTTATCCAAACATCAATTAACTAGACTCAAAAGATTCATCTTGACATATACATGCTAAAAACAAAGCCGTCTTAAGGGGGTGCACAGCCGGTGCGACGGCCGGGGGCCCATGCCACAAAGGAGCCCAAGGGTATATATACGTGTATAGTACTTAGTATATATATTTGGCTTATTGGTATGAAAATCTAAAGGTTAATACACTTAGCACAATAATCACGAGTTAGCTTCTGTCGTTTCCTATTATGATATTCGGCTATTTGCAATCGCTTTTCAATATATAATTATATATATGCTGCAAGTTAACTTTTATCAATAGTATTATACACTTTAATCATTATACTAAGGTTTTATTTGGCACGACTCCTCTTCAAGTGCTCTTTGAATATGAGCCACAAATTACAGCTTGTCATGCAATTTCAAAACTGATTCTGGTTTATCTTATATTCACCAAAAAACAGATCCTCCCAAATTACTCAGTATGAGTCCTTTTAACTCCTCCACAGAATCTGCTACCGGAGCCGGAGCCATATCAAATAGGTTCTAGAAGATTAGATTGTTAGGCCCTTATCCTTGACTTGCCCAAGGAACTTCAAAATTGTTGAGACACCCTGACTAAAAGTATAGTTAGTTAATTTTTTACCTACATTTAATGCTCAATGCATGCAACTAAAGATTGGTGTGATGGAGAATTTAGAAAATTTTGAAGAAAGTTGGGGAAACTAAAGAGGACCTGAATTGGAGGTACTCTCACGATACATGTCTGATGCACAGTAATCTCGTCAGGCCACTATACTCTAGTCATCTCATCACAATGCATCATTCTCCGACATTCGCCCATTCAAGCAAGGAAAATTTAAAGACTGTCATTATAATTTTATTAAATTAGATATATATATATCATCTTGACCTACATGTCTTAACTCATGTGAGCCTCACATGTCACTCTACTGTAATTAGTCCATGACCATCTGTGAGACCAACAACACATCGTGGAACCTTGATGCAGATATGCTGGCTAGGTATATAGTAGCAGCCCTTGGAAAAGCACAATACTAGCAGCCAGATTCCATCTAGGGATTCCAGATTCCAATTAAGCAGATCACAAGAGAATCCACATGTTTCCATTCTAAAAGTTTCATCCTAGAAATGGCATTGCCTCCACTTAATATTACCCATTTATGCAAACTTTTATATTCTCCATCCAAAAATGTAACTTTGATATAGAACGTGTGCCGTAACGAAGTTACAAAGCACAACCTAACAAAATCTTAATGCAATGCCATAGCGTGAACCACAACACTCTGGAGGCATCTGAAGTATTAGATGCTAACCTGCTCTCTGCCATCATAGCATATTGACATCCACAGGCACAATGTTTTCAACCCATCACAAATCTACCAACATTGGAACAGCATGGCAAGGCAGATTACCCTTGGGCAGCATCTAAGGCAGGAAAAGCTTTCGCCAAGGATCCGCAACCACCGTTTCTCTTTATGAACTTAGACTAGGTAAATGCCCGTGCGTTGCAACGGGAATACATAATATCACGATAAAATATGCATGAGCATATGTTATACTGTTACCTAAAATAGATAATGTAACTATATGATGTTATATGATGTTTGAAAGGATACTTCATAGGTTAGTATACCTGGATAAATGGGAAAAAATTGGCACTATCAGTTGGTAGCGGTAATTCAGAATAGGTGAACTCTGAATATCTAAGTGAAAGTTCCACGACTAAAATTAGTTGTGCGAGCTAGAGAGTAGGAAAGTTCGTAGCTACAAATTCAAATGGCTAATTGAGGTAGCAATGAAATTTCTACTAACTCTGTACTGAAATTCTTAGGTAGAGAACTTCATACAATATGGGGATAACTGAAATTCTTAGGTAGAGAACTTCATACAATATGGGGATGTATATTAATTTCCCAAAGTGAATCAAGTAAAAAATAATAAAAATATATCCTCATTACATTAGTTGTTAAACAACATGTCTAGAAAGTGTGTACATAATTATCTGAGAACAGTGAAGGCTTACAATCTTAGAGCGCTAACTAATAAAGATCATGCACATGCATTGCAATTTGTAAAAAATAAAACCATAATGAGAAATATTAACCATTGGTATTACAGATTTCCTCTAATTCCTAATTCAATAATACCAATTAGGAGTTATTAGAAACAATGCATAAGCTATTTTCTTTAACTGTTATGATTAAAGATAAATGAAGGGGTTTATAAACTGAAGCCTAGCACCAAGCAACAACTGTAATCAAAATCATAAAACAAAACTAACATTGGAATAAGGGATAAAGCTGCCGAAATAACTCAAATGAAAAGAAAGCCGTGAAGAAACTACTCTAATTGTAAAATCTCAAAGCAACCTTCCTTTTCATCCAACGTTGACTTCCTAAACATTTGTACACCCTTATCCAAATATTCCAGACCTACTCTACTCCCTCATCCGCCTAGAGACAATACAGGTACAACCAGCTGATGTTATTTTTCTAAAAACAACGAAGATAGTTCAGAGTAGTAGTATGTGGTATTTTTTTTTCTGTTTTAGTTAAGATATAGGCAGTAGCAGTCTACAGCACGAGCCACAACAACACTTAAGTTCAGCTTCAAGTAAATCAGCCTTGCTTGCGATGCTCTCCTCAATGTGGCTTTGATCAGTGCTTGTTTCAGCATCAAGTATAGTGCTTGTACATTTTGGTCTGCACCACGGTGACAACGCGAGGTTGGCCTTTGCATCGCGCCCGAATGGGAAACACGATCTTCCGCACCTCCCGGTCACCGTCCACGCGTAACCGCAAGGTCCCTGTGCCGCTCCCTGAGGGTCTCCTGCGCAAGTTCTGTGAGCGACGGCGAGCCTGCTGAGTTCCACGGCTGCACGAGCCTGCGCGAGCTCCACAATGCATGGGTCCTCGGCTCCAAGGCGAAGAACTACTCCTTAGAGGCATGGACGCATGGTCCTTGCGCAGGCACTACTCTAGTTCCTCAGATCCCGCACTTGCCCCTTGCTGCACGAGTCGACGGTCACGCGATGTTTCATGGCGGTGGTTGCGCGCGCCCCCACCGGCCGCACGAGGCCCATGATGGTGGCACGCGAGCCCCACACCGGCGATGCGAGCTCCCCCAAATGGTGTACAGACGTGAGCGTCACGGCCGCCGGCACGGATACCGGCGCAAGCTCCGTGGGCGTCGGCGCGTTTTGGCGGCGCGAGTTCCACAGGCATAGACGCGAGCGTCGCGAGTGTAGACGCGGCTGCCACGCGCGAGCACCACGGGCGCCGGCACGGCTGCCATGCTCGAGCTCTGCGACTGCCGGCGTAAGCTCCGCGCAGTCGTGGGTACCATAGGTGAGGTCCGCAGGCACCGGCGTGGTGGCCACCGCGAGCTTCGCGGGCGCGACTGAATGTGTTCGATCTCTCAGTAACCACCTTGCGATGGCGTGGGCAGCCACGCGCGAGCTCTGCAGGTGACCTGGCGAAGCACGTGAGCTCCACAGCGATGGCGTCTGTAGGACATGCACGGGCTCTGCGACGAGCTTTGCGGACACGACGAGCACAGGAGCGGAATTGACGGGCGAGCAAATCACGGGATGATGTTTCCTTTTCTTTTCTCGAGTGTCGGGCCTACCTATCGCAGGTCTAGGCGAGGTGATTGCCGGGTGGGTTTTATCGCAGGTGGGGAGGTTTGGTGTAGCATGTGGAAGAAATCATTATAAATGTTTTAGTTGTAGAGAAGAAGACCAGCGTTTGTGGCATGTTGAAAAGAGCACGGATAGTCTCACTGCCGACATCCAACAGCTGTAGTTCATCTGCCCCATCAACCAAGCACTGTAAAATCATCCAACAGGGGAAAGGTGAGAAATGTAACATTACAGATACTATGGAAGTTTCAGTATATCAGTATGTGATACATGTGTGGATACAGTTTCAGAGACTCGCTACAATATAAAAACATGCAACTCTATGGGAGGCTTCAACATCATATTATTTCTAAACAGGTCATGATGAAGAAAAAAGTTCTAGATTTCCCTTTAGAAGAGTACAACTCATGGGAAACAAGAAAAGGATGAACATGAGATAACTGTAGTACTGTAATTTTAGACAGACAAACCTTATCAGTTTCCCCAAGCTTTTTACATATCCTTGCCTTTTGATCATCTTGAATATCATCCGCGCTAACAATCACATCTAGAAACTGCACAAGTACTTCAGTTAGCAGCAGTGAAAGATGAAATCAACAGGAATATTAATTAACTGGAATATGACATCTAGAAACAAAATAAACAGATGACCTGTGCCATCAGCTGTGAGACTGGATATCCATCTGCTATAATGTTGCTAACTTCCTTGTTTGCCACGTCAAATTCACCAGATTTGCAGGCTGCAAGCAGTGACTTGACAACATCTTCAGGGATAACCTGACACAGGGAGACAAACATGATGAATGGACGAGTTTGATTTCCCTTTGTTCAGGTCACCAATTACTTGCATTGTAAAATTTCTCATGATATAAGATATTTATTCCAAGGAAAAGCACAATTAATTTCCTTTAAGCATAAACAATTTTATTGCTATGCGTGTAAAACTTCGTTGAAGGTTAGAACTATATTAAGTTCTGGGGAAACAACATCATCAAGCATGAATAAATTTTTTTATAACAATATAACCACAAGCATAAAGCAAAAAATAATGATTAATTCCGCATTGCACTATACAGGAACTAGTAAATTCATACAATGTGATAAATTAGCCTATTCACAAACAAAAGAGGAGAAAAGTGAATGGTGTTGTACCCCTGAAACACTGATCAAGTCACTGGAAGAGAGAGAAGATCCAAATAAGCGAGCTGCACTCTGCAACAAACCAAAAGTATATGGAACTACGATCAGCTAATGGCAAATAGTAGAATTGGAGAAAATTCATAACTGAAGATAGGTTATAGCACGACGAAGATCACCTTGAGAAATGGCACTCAGTGTGGACAGCGCCTAATCAGAGAATTCAAAGCATCTCAACCAAGTAATTATTAAATGAAAGAATGCTCCAAAAATTGACCAGATATTATCATAATAATGTATGGTGCATATAAACATCATCTGATTCATCATGAATAAGGCTAATTTAAATACCTGAACATCAAGATTGAGACCTTCTTCATTGCATATATGCATAATGCGGCTGCTCATCACTTCTGAAAGAGGCTTGAACCTAAACTTGGCACATCTTGATGCAAGTGGTTCTATTATCCTGTAATGTTAACAATCATGAATCACAAAAATTCAATATTTGTACCATAGAAAAATAATAAGATCACGCTGACAAAATACCTGCTGATATAGTTGCATATAAAAAAGAATCTGGTCACTTTGGAGTAAGTCTCCATGGTACGCCTCAAAGCATTCTACAGAAGGATATACAATATCAACTTAACATATATATTAGCTCTGAAGCATTTATTGCATATAGAAGAATGAATAGAAGAATGATGTCTGACAATATACTTGGGCATCTTCTGTCATTGAATCAACTTCATCAAGTATAATAATCTTGTAAGGTGGGCAGGGATAACCACTGAAGTCCATCACAACAAGAAAACTTGTAAGGAATACAAAAATCGGATGGAATTGAAAAGCTTTCTAATTTTGATGAACTTACACTTTCCGTGCAGTACCAACAGCAATAGCAGCAAAGTCCTTGATTTTCGTCCTCACCACATTAATTCCACGATCATCACTAGCATTGAGCTCCAAAACTCTTGACTTATACAGCTCTGGACTGAAACATCCAAAGAAGAGAAGAAAACTGAGTCCCCAAACCATCTGAGAGGTGTTTTTTCCAAAACAAGACAGTTTTTAATGTCATTTCCATACTTACTAGCATGGATATGCAAATTTCATGAATAAATTTGAGGAATTAACCACCACAACCACATGCCTAAAAACAGATAGCATAGGCAACACTGGTTGTTTGGCAGTCATTCTCAATAAGTTAAAAAAAAATTGAGTTGGAGAAGAAATCATACTCTGCTACTTTTGTATTAGTCAGAGTTCCTCTTAAATGGCTATTTTAAACACATAGAGTTTTATTTTGCTGTTGTTCTGTTGCATCAAAAAGGTAACTTGACTATGTATCATTCGACTCAGTGATAAGCACCAACATATACATGGGTTAGACATTGTACAAATAGACATGCCAATCTTTACCCCCAAAAAACAATATAAATTTCGAATATTTTGATGGTTCATCCTTGATGGAAATAATCAACCTTACAAAAAAAAATCTCATACATATGTAGAGCCTCTAACAGGACCTCCAACAAATTAATCATTCAAGCTAAATAATGCCTATGGAACCTTAGAATGGGCTGGAAATGCAAGTAAATTAGGGATCTCCACAACCCTTTTGACAATGTTAAAAGAAAAAAGAGTACCTTGTGGCATTGAAGGATATATAATCATCAGTAGTATCAAAGGATCAACTATAGCAAGCTGCACTCGCTATCAATTGCTCCATTGCAGTAGCAACCAGGGGCGGTCCCAGGGCTAGGGCCATGACCCTAGTCGCGGCTTAAGTTTTCTAGCAACAAGTTTTTAGGTTCTGGCCCAACAACGAACAACTCAGGGTTTGTTTAGAACATGAGAAAAAAAAATCCCGTTTCTGAGTTTTTCCTGTGAAATTGAACTGATTCCTGTAAAATTTTTGCGTTCCAAACAGACCATCAATAAGAAGAGTTCACAAACTCCTCTCTCGCTCGAACCCGACGCCTCTTCTACGTTCTCGCTCATGCGCGACGCCTCCTCTTCCTCTTCTCCATTCTCTCTCACGTCACACCTGCAGATCGCTGCGTGCCTGTGTCGTCGGTACCCATCGGCCGCAAAGCCTGCTTAGTCTGTTGCCATTACAGCCCCGCCGCCTGGCTACACGCCTGCACGTTGCGCCGTGCCCCATCCGGTGTGGCCGCGTCGGGTGCCGACCACCGCCATTTCTTCGCATCTTTGCCTGTGCGGCTGCGCCGTCACCCACCAGCCTCCGCCTTGTTCGCTCGCTGCGCCGAGCGCCCGAAGCTGCGAGCCGGAGCTCCGCACGGCCGAGCGACCGAACTAACCCAACAGTTGAGCAGAAACACTCTAGAACCGTAAGAGCAGGGGCTCAGTGAAGCATTTCTTCTCTTTACTTTAATTGTCTGCTAATTTGATTCTAACAACTAAGTTTACATTTCAATTCAACTTTTGATTCTAATTAGAATATAATTTTATATTTCTCTATACTCAGTTTATATGATGAAAAACATTCCGGTGACTAGGACTTTAACATCATATAGACGATGGTTGTATTTTGTCAGTGGAATTTGGCCCTAGTCGTCACGAAATCCTGGGTCCGCCACTGGTAGCAACTACTCATGCTGGTAAGTCTCAGGCAATCCAAGATTACATAGCACACTAATCATACTAGCACAACCAAATTAAGAAATGGTACACTAAAAACAGTGTCCAGCACGAGGGTATACCCGTAGAGCTGGTAGGCAATGGCGAGTGCGGTGGTGGTCTTTCCCGTCCCCGGCGGGCCGTAGAACAGCATGTGCGGCAGCTGCAAGCGACCAAACAGCAAATAAGAAAATCTCCAAGGGGGTCCGCGAATAAAAAGAAGAAATTTTGTGGGGGCGGGAGAGGGGTTAGGGTTTAGCGCTTACTCACGTCGGCGGTCTGGAGGGTGTTGGTGAGCACCCGAATCACCTCCTCCTGGTGAGCCACATCCTTGACCTGCCTCGGCCGGCTGCAACCCCAGCAACAACAGGCGCGATTAGAGAGAACAGACAGTGCTCCATTCCAAATTCCCAGGGGAAAATGTGGGGGAAGAGAGGGAGGCGTGCGGGCTTACTATTTCTCCACCCATGGCTGCGACATCGGCACGAGTGGCGCCATCTGGTACTCCTCTGGCGCAGTGGTCGCCGCGTGCGCGCGGGCGGTGGTGGCGAGTGGACGGGTTGCTCCTGCGTTTTCGGGCGCTGCGATTTTGGGGCCTCTTTCCACAGGACGGATTTTTGGACCTCGGTCTTCGCCTGTTGGCACGGGCTAAGCGGCTGTTTGATAGGGCTCTCGGAGGGAGCCCTTTTAGCTGTGGCGTTGTTTAAGGCCCTGTTAGTTGCAGTGATTTTTTAAAATTCCTCTCACGTCAAATGTTGTGGTCTTATTTAGTTTATTAAAAATAAATTAATTATAAAACTAATTAAACCACTATAAAATTATTAACAAGACAAATCTATTAAATTAAATTAATTAATTATTAACAAATATTTACAATAGAATATTGTCAAATCATAGACTAATTAAGCTTAATATATTCGTCTCATGAATAATCCTCAGGCTAACAAATTAGTTTTTTTAATTAATTTATTTTTAATAGATTAAATTAGGGCCACAACATCTGATATGACGTGGGCTTAAAAAACAGAGGGAGCCAAATGGGCTAGTTGAGGGGTATGAAAAGTTTTTGAGTGTCACATCGGATGTCCGACACTTATTTAGTCTATTAAAAATAACTAATAAAAAACAAATTATATATTTCGTCAGGAAATCGTGAGACCAATTTATTAAGATTAAATAATCTGTCATTAGCACATGTGTATTGTAGCACAATATTGTCAAAACATAAACTTATTAGGCTTAAAAAATCGTCTCGTAAATTACAGGCAATTTGTGTAATTAATTATTTTTTAATCTACGTTTAGTACTCAATGTATGTATACAAACATTCGATGTGATGAGTGAAAAGTTTTTGTGGTGAGAACTAAATAAGGTTTGTGTACCATTATAAAAGATGACTACAATCTATATGTGACTAAAAATTTCAAACACACTTTTTTAGTGATAAATGTGATGTTATAAAGGTATGTTCGAACTTTTTAGTGACACAGAGGTTGTAGCTATCTTTTGTAATGATACACAAACCTTATTTAGTTTTCATCGTAAAAAACCGATCACATTTAATGTTTGAACACATATATATGCATGGGCGGATCTAGGGGGTGGCTGGGGCCAAAAATACACATAATATTTTATTTCAAATTAGTCTAATTTGTGTTTAAATTAGTCCTAAATCTCCTGCGGGCTAGAAAAATAATAGAAAATTCAGTCCAAATCACCTTAAAATCTACCAAAAACCTTTCGTGAGCCAAAAATACAAGGAGAATTTGAGTCCAAACTCAAATCTCTATATATTTAGCCTCACTCGTGAGCTGATTCTGGATCCGCTACTGCATATATGGAGTACTAAACGTATATTTTAAAAACAACTAATTACACAGATTGTATGTAATTTATGAGATGATTTTTAAGCCTAATAAATTTATGTTTTGACAATGTTGTGTTACAGTAAATATATGCTAATAACTGATTAATTAGACTTAATAAATTTGTCTCACGGTTTTCAGGTTTTCAGATAGAATATGTAATTTGTTTTCTTATTAATTTATTTTTAATAAACTAAATGAGTGTGCATGTAAAAAGCTTTTTATGTCCTAATTAAATAAGGGCTAGACCAGCCGTGAAACGTGGTTTACGTTTACCTTTGTCAAAAATATATTCCCACTTTTTAAAATGGAGCAGTATCCAATTCCCCACTCGCGTACATAAACATGGACACATACCCAAGGCCGTCCTAAAACCCTCGACCATCATGTCGCTCTCCACGCTCAGCCACCCGGCCGCCGCCGCCGCCGCCGCCGCCGCTGTTACCGGGAGCGGAAAATCTCCTTTCCCGGCTGGCCCGGCGGTGCAGTCCGTACGTTTCCCCAAGGCACGGGCCCCTGTCACCGCCGCCGTCTCCGCCGCAACCGCGGCTGTTCACGCGGATTCCGCGGAGGGTAGGGTTTCGTCGCTGAGCCAAGTCTCCGGCGTGCTGGGGTCGCAGTGGGGCGACGAGGGAAAAGGAAAACTCGTCGACGTGCTCGCCCCCCGCTTCGACATAGTTGCGCGTTGCCAGGTGAGGGGTCTTGATTTTGTGCCAATCCATGCCTAGAGGAGTTGAGTTGTTGTGTGGCGCAGCCGTGCTTCTGCGATGGTCAAAGTTTGGTCGTTCACGAAGCCAATTGTTGGAATTTTGTGCTATTTTTGTGGATTAGGCTTGATGATGATTGCTGGAAGAGCGATATGTGTTTTAGATTTCACCTTGCTGATAACCATAATTTACACGAAATTTGCTAAGGAGAGTAAAGCGCCTTATAGTCGTTTTGGAGATGATGGGTTTTTAAATCTTCTCGATGTTGGCTGCGCCTTTGGTTTCTTACAGGATCTTTAAATGTTTGATCTTGACTAATAAACACGTATAGGGTGTTTGGTTTGTGGAATCAAGTCATCATTCATGAGGTGATGCATCATGAGTTCATCCCATGAATTTTGGTGGAATCAACTCATTCCTCATCCCTATACTAATTATTGGCTTATGAGGAATGAGGTGATGATGCATCAACCCATTCCATTCCACCAACCAAATAGAAAAAGTGAGGAGTGAGAAGATGATGGACCATATCATTCTTGAAACCAAACACCCCATTAGTATATGACTAAAAGACATGCATCTGTGATAATTTCCTTTGTGCCATGCTACAATGTTCATATATAGTGTCCATAAATCATAGATTTATGGTTCAAGTGGATAGATTGGTTAATTCAAGCAAGAGAATGTTCTTTTTATTTGGTCACTTTAGAATTTGTCCTGTGTGGTTGGTTATATGCTACGGAGAGACTTATAAAATGCAAAGTTTCTATGTCATGTTAAGCGCTGGTACTGCAAGTTTCTTTGTGCTCTTAAAGCAAATACTTATGACTTATGAGTTGCTAAACTATTTCAAGCTTGAGATTTCACCATGTTTTGCATCCTAGAGTAATCTATATTTCAGTAACATACTAACATGTATACACATCATGTCCCTTACTTATTTGCTTTTTGCTTAATTTCTGTGGTGAATGTTTCTAGCCTGTCAGGGCTTCTCTGTTTGTGTAATTGCATTTTGCACTCTTAATATTCATATACTTAACATGATGGTCTTTGAGCACTGCAAGTCAGCCAGTATTAGTTAGCTACTTCTCCTTAGTTTAGTAGCCTTATCTGAGGTTGAACCACATTTTATCAGGGGGGAGCAAATGCTGGACATACAATCTACAACGCAGAAGGCAAGAAATTTGCCCTTCATCTTGTTCCATCTGGTATTCTCCATGAAGGGACACTTTGTGTTGTTGGCAATGGAGCAGTGATCCATGTTCCAGGGTTCTTTGGAGAAATTGATGGTCTTGAGTCCAATGGAGTCCGCTGTGATGGAAGAATACTGGTATCCGACCGGGCGCATCTGCTGTTTGATCTGCACCAGATTGTGGATGGACTTAGGGAAGCTGAGCTTGAGAATTCATTTATTGGGACAACTAAGAGAGGCATTGGTCCTTGTTACTCCAGCAAGGTAACTCGAAATGGACTGCGGGTTTGTGATCTAAGGCACATGGACACTTTTGGGGATAAGCTCGATGTCTTGTTCAAAGACGCTGCTTTGAGATTTCAAGGCTTTCAGTACAGCAAAAGCATGCTCAAGGAAGAGGTTGAGAGGTACAAGAAGTTTGCAGATCGCTTGGAGCCCTTCATTGCTGATACTGTGCATGTGCTAAATGAATCTATTCAGCAGAAGAAGAAAATCCTGGTTGAAGGTGGCCAAGCAACTATGCTGGATATTGATTTTGGTACTTATCCATTTGTGACTTCTTCTAGCCCTTCAGCTGGTGGGATATGCACAGGCCTAGGGATTGCTCCAAGGGTAATTGGTGACCTGATTGGAGTGGTAAGTTAAATCCACTGTTATTTATTATCACAGTCCTCTTTCATGCTCTATTGCTTATATTTATGTATGCTTTACACGCAGGTCAAAGCTTACACATCAAGAGTTGGCTCTGGTCCTTTCCCAACTGAACTATTTGGAGAGGAAGGTGACCGCCTTAGGAAAGCTGGAATGGAATTTGGCACAACAACAGGTCGCCCAAGGCGATGTGGCTGGCTTGACATTGTTGCACTTAAGTACTGCTGCCGAATCAATGGATTCTCATCACTTAATCTGACCAAACTTGATGTTCTGTCTGGGTTGTCAGAAATTAAGGTGGGTGTTTCTTATAGCCAACCTGATGGACAGAAGCTGCAATCCTTCCCTGGGGATCTTGATACCCTTGAGCAAGTACAGGTAAGCTTTGGCATGCACTTCTCACTGTGTTTTCACGGCGTAAAGCCCCTTTGAGTAGAAACATAGCATTGTTTTGAGAATGTACATATTTTCTCTGTTTTAAGATGCAATATAATATCCCTGTCTCAAAAGTCTGTGGTGTTAGTAGTTACAATTTAAACAGGTGTAAGAGACTAAGAAATAAGAATGCATATATTTCATCTCTTATATGCCTTTCCTTGTGTTTCAGGTCAACTATGAGGTTCTGCCTGGGTGGCAAAGTGACATTTCGTCTGTTCGAAGTTACAATGAACTTCCCCAAACTGCCCGCCTCTACGTGGAGAGGATAGAAGAGCTTGTTGGTGTTCCCGTGCACTACATTGGTGTTGGACCTGGCAGGGATGCTCTCATATACAAGTAAAAGCAACTTTATTTGGTTCTTGATTGGGAGAAAAATCTAGCCCTAACCAGGCCTTGAGCACTTGCACTTGCACTTCGTTGCCGTCGTAGCTGTGATACGGTGAAGTCACTGACTGGTGGAGCGATGTAATGTGCGCAATAATCAGAACCTTGTTCTAATACGGCCGCTGAGACATCAGCGAAGGCGAATAAGTGAAGGATGAATCATTTGCATTATGTCTGACTCCCATTGTTGGGTGGTTCATCATATATTTTGCACCGTATGTGACTCCCACCAACTGTTAGGTGGTCCATATGTTTTGTACTAATTGTGAGACTAATGTGCTATGAATCTCAACCGCATACCTTGCTGATGCATGCCTTTCTGTCGGTTTATTTACATGGTTGAAAAAAATGAGAAACCTGATCAAAATCTGTGCATTCTTGTCTACTGCATGCTTGGCTCTGATTTGGCAGGACTTATGAGCTGAGAATAAGCTGAAACAGTTAATTTACTATGAGAGAAAAATACTGTTTCACGACTGATTTGTACGGATTAAAAACCGGTTTGTAGCTCAAGCGAATTGTTTCTTGACTCCAGTTAACCTGTCAACGCACTGAAGCTACCGAAAAATTGTTCTGACACAGAGTGAAGTAACAGGCTACATAGATGATGAGAAGATGCATGGTTTTTTTGGGTTTAAATGAACTATATGAATAGTAGTAGGCTCAATTGGTCATAGATCCATTATGCCAAACTCATTACCACCCCATCAGATTATCAGAATCGATTACATTGAACTTGGGAGCTAAAGCTTGTGCGCTAGTGATTAGTGAAAGGTGCCACGTGCACGTGCAGCATGCAGATGCATGGACGACGACTCGGATTACAGTTACACACACTAGATGAGTACTAGACGTCCCAGACAGGAATGGGCAGGCAGGTCCCGAACTGGTCGACCTCATGCAGATCGTCCATCTGAAACCCTCCGTTGACGCCGACGGCGCCGCCGTGGGCTCCCGCGATGTCGTTGAGGTCCGCTGCCAGCGCGTCCCAGTCGAACTCGCCGTTGCCGCCGAGGCAGCCCGCAGCTTCGGCGGCGGCATCGCCGTGATGAAAGCTGGCTTTAGCAGCGGCAGTGATGCCGTCGTCGTCGGTCTTGAGCACGCCGATCTGCTGCAAGAACTCCCTGAGGTCGAGCTGGGGCTTGTCCGCGCCGGGCGGGCCGACGCAGGGCTCGGCGTCGTCGTCGGGCGTCGTCATGGCGGCCGTGGCCGCCACCGCCTGCTCCAGGGCGTGGAAGCAGGACATGGGCGCGTGGGTGGTGGTGACGGTGGAGCAGGGAGACGTGGAGGCGGCCGCCGCCGCCGCCGCCGGGAGATGATGATGATCGGCCGGGGCGAGCTGCTGGTGGGCAGCAGGAGAAACTCGCGGCGGCGGCGGCTTGCTGGGCGATGAGCCGCCGTTCCCGTTCTTGAGCTCCTGCAGCCTCTGGTGGATGACGTGCACGTTGTGCTGCGCGTTGAGGTTGAGCAGTCCGTAGGCCGGGACGGCGGCGCCCCTGGCGGAGGCCGGGAGCCACCTGAGCCTCTGGTGGTGCGCGGCGGAGGCGGCGGAGGCGGAGGCGGAGGCGCGGAGGTGCGGCAGGTTGAGGAAGGCGTCGGGCCCGTAGAGCCTGCGCGCGGCCTCGTCGTAGGCGAGCGCGGCCTCCTCGGCGGTGGCGAAGGAGCCGAGCCAGAGGCGGGTGCGCTTGTTGGGCTCGCGGATCTCGGCCACCCACTTGCCCCACGTCCGTTGGCGCACGCCGCGGTACTCGCACGCCGCGTTCTGCGGGCCGCCCTTCCCCCGCGTCGGGCCCTTCTTCCACGCGCGCTTCCGCCCGCCGCCGTAGCTCTCCATGGCTCGTTCGTGGAGGTGGAGCGTGGCCGCGTGGACTGTGGAGGGAGAGGGAGGATCTGTTATATTTTGAACTGATCGAACTCCAATGCAACAATTCAAGCAGGAGCGCTGGGAGCTTTGAAATGGCCTGGAGCTGGAGCTGGAGGAGTGGGGAGTGAAGTGGGTGAGGAGAGTGTGACGAGAGGCGCGGGGGTTTAGTAGTAGATAGAGTGGCGCGCGCGGGGTGAAGGTGATCGGCATGGCGTGGGTTTAAATGTTGTCACGGCCCGGAATGCATGCATGCTCGGCGTATGTACGGTGGTGTCGCGCCTTTTCCAGACCTGTGAGCGTGAACGTGAGCTTCCGTCGGAGGCGCCACATGTGACCGTTAGGCATCTCTAGGATACCAAAACAAATGAAATCGTCTCCTGGGTGCTGTCCAAATTCTGACGAACGAAGCTCTTGTTTAATTCGGTTTAGTTTTTTTTTTTTGGCTATCTGTCTACCTAGCTATATCATTATATACACATATTGGATTTTCAATACCCAAATTCATCCACATTCTAAGTGTTTGAATGGAATTCATTCACCCTCTTCTCCCTTTTCATTGCGACGCGATCTGCGGCTCCATCAACTTTTGAAACTTGGTTTATATTTTTTCTCCGGTTCTATTTCTGTGAAATGAATACACGCCAAGGCTTTGTTTAGATACCCATGTATCTACCTTAATCCACTGTTGGAGTGGATATACTTTTTTTTTTTTTTTTTGCGAATTACAGGGCACAATATCAATATGTCTTGGTCTCACTATCGACGAGCATCATCTACCACTGAAAGCACGTACCACGGAGAATCAAGCTCAGGACCTAAGATGCTACAGACTATTGTGACCACTAAGCTACAGATCTCTTACAATTGAGGTGGATACAAACCAGGGGCTGAGTGCCGTCGTGCCGATGGATATGCACCGAGGAATCGAGAGTGCGTACGGTACGGGCCGGACAAGCTAAGGCGAGCACGCTGATTCGTCGTCACGGTAATAAGAGCAGCATGAATGCGAGGTGTAAAGATCCACCTCACAGCATTCTTGGCTCTCACGAGCGTGCTCTTCACATGCTCCTCCTCCACGTCGGACGCACAGAGCATGCGATTCCTGATGAGCCCTCCTCCTCCTCCTCCTGTCTTGTGCGATCGATCGATCTGCTTGTTTGACCGGCTCTACTACTACTACCGTGCAGCCCAGGGCAAACGCGGATAAGCATGTCCATGTGTGACGACACCGTCTGCGTGCTGGAACCTCCGTTCCTCCGGAATGCAGGCCGACATCTTCTGGTTTGCTGCCGTAATATATGCTAACCATGTAGATGTAGCATGACAACTGGATTCATGAAGAACCTACATCATCTGCTCGATTATGGTTAATTTGCTCGATAAACGAAAATAACACTGGATAGCAAAATCTGATTCTTTCTCAGAGAAAGCCAACGCAGCTTGAGATTGCAAGCACGAGAGCTGTAAATGCGGTGCATGCTGTCCCTTTTCTTTTCTTTTTTTTTCAGGAAATGATCTAAATTGGGCTATCAGTCAAAAGAACATTACCCAGAATGTAAGAGACACCTATAGATTCCTTTCCTTCCTACGAGTATGTCAGATCTATCCTTTTTCTTTGAGAGAGGGAGCAGGAGTATGTATGCCTATTCTTTACAGTTGCAATGCTGCCTGACTAAACACTTCAGGATGTTCTTGAGCAGATGTCGGGCAGCCGATTTTCCTTTGTTTGCAGGAGACCTTGACGCCAAGGGTCATTGTATAGTTTATAATGCAACACCTGTCAAAAGCATTCTTCCTCAGCAAATATAAACACAGCAGAACGGTAGTTCTTGGGTTGAAATGGGGTATATCAGAGACAGTGACACGTGGCCGAGCACAATTCTGGTAACACTTTTTTTTTTTGACTCACCAAAACTTTCTAGTGGGAATGCAAATATTATTTCATTTCTAGCGAACAGAAGATGACTCTATTTGGTACAGCTCAGCTTCACTAGTGAAACTGTTTTTTTAGAAAATAGATTCACGAGTAACTTACTAAGTGAAGTACTCATTACTAAGTGAAGTTAAGCTGTTTTAGAAAAAATATTTAGCAAAACAGCTTCACCAACAACTTTATTAATTGTTGGGAGAGAAATGAGGGTGTACGCTGTGAAAAACTATTTTTTTCAGTTTTATCTTAACTTATGCAGCTTATGTTTTTGAAAGAGGGAGAATAAAACAGCTTCATGAGAGAAACTGTTTTAGAAAAAGATATTTGGCAAAAAAAAAAAACTCACAACAGCTTACCAAATAGACCCTAAGTATGATAACATCCAGACCACACAATAGGCTGAGGAGCAGGTCTACCTGTATAAATGTCGCAAAAGCATCGTCATCGTCAGGTAGTTTTGAGACCTCAACAGACCAGGGTGCCTCTTCAGAGAACAGGCCTTTCTGTCTCTGTGCCTCTAACAATATAGAGTCTCGGTAGAAAAACCTCTGCCACATCTGGCGGACATTTCCCAGCATAAACTCTACTCGTGTATCATTTATTCCCTGGTGACATGGAGATGGTAAGCATTCTGCAGGCAGTATGTCCAAAAGATTAAAAAAAAGCAGAAACAAAGTAAGGGCATGTTTGGTTTGTTGCCATAACTTGTCACGCCAGACCTTCGGCAAACTGTGGCTGCCACAGAAAGTGTGGCGAACAAAATCGAAGCCACACTTGTGGCAAAGTTTGGCACGAAAACGAGTCTATGATGTGTGAGACATGATGCTAAGAAAGTATGACGTGTCATAGCTGTGGCAGTAAACCAAACGGCTGCCAGAAAAACTGTGGCACGATGAATCTGTGGCGTGGCAAGTTCTGGTCACCAACCAAACACACCCTAAAAACATACTCGAAGTGTACTTATGAGGCCTGGAATGTCATCTTCTTGTATGCGGACTGCAAAACTATCGTAGTTGAGCACATTCTCATATGGCAGAAAAATTCCATCCTACAATGTAAGCCAAGAGGGCAGATAGGTTCGAGTAAGAAATCACACGATGGTCCCTCTCTTGATGCACAAGGAAAATGATGGTGCATCACCTGAATTATTACAGGAATGCATCCTTGAAGCATGCTGTCTTCCATACGCCCACTCCAGCCATCCCCTGGAAGGACACCACAAAAAACAGAGCTTGCTAGTTCTTCATAATATTTCTCAGTTCGTAAATAGGTAACTGTCACATCAGCTGCATGCTGTCGTCCAAGGCTTCCCTGCTTGTTTGGTGTGGAACCAAATTCAGCTGCTAGCTTTTGCCGAATCCCCATGCTATACCTGCATTATCAATTGAAAAAGATTGACAAACAAATATGTAACACATTCAAACTCACAAATACATAGATACATACGTGTCTTCTCGGCGGCCTCCTTCGTATGCTGAACCTAGATTACCGTTGAAATAAAAGAGTGTTGTACGGTTGTTCCTAGGCCTGAAAAAGTTGTGTAACCTGGTATAAGGTTCTGAGGAACATAAACAGTTTCTTTTCTTTTTTGAAGAAAAGGAACATAAACAGTTGATACAATATATAGTTAACTTTACGAATACCTTGCCCACAGTTTTAACCATATGGCCCCTGGGTTAGGTTCCTTCCATGCCGGAAGCACTAGATCCTTTCTTGGATCAAAACATGGATGGTTGCCTCTCTTATCCAAAGGAATACCATCCCAGTTGTCTGCCCAATAAGCAGTCGTTGAATTCTTATGTTTTGTATTAGTGTTTCCCCAGTGGACAAGCATCATGCTCTTCCAGATCTCTTTTGGAGCATAGCAGGCACCTTCATCCCATGAAAAAAACTGCCTTTATGTAAGTTGAAAGGCAATCAGTCATTGGCACTATTGAATAAGAACCAAATAATCATTATACAGCTATAATTCATTCAAATATGAAACCCACCCAGATATGGTCTCTTCCCGAAGTGCGATTCCAGTAAGGATACTGCTGAGCTATGTGGTCATACGCCATTCTATAGTACTCAAGTGCATGGTAACTCCTTCGGCGCAGGTCCCTCTAAAATTAAAATTAAAATTACTGGAGGACCACATCAAGACATATGGATCACAATTCTTACCGGCAATTGCAGATGTGGAGCATCATCAGATCTAGTTATTAGACATGAGTCAAGCACTGGCACATAGAAATAATCAGCTTCATCCCCATTAAGAGTGCGGTGAGGGCTAGCAAGAATGCTCTCATAGAGTGCTATCTACATAGAAAATAAAACATTAGTCAGATTTACTTGTCCTCGTAAATTAATATCACCGTGGGCATGTAGTCATGGAGCAACAAAAGTTAAGCTATCTGCTAGCAGCTAAAATTAGCAAACCTGAGCACCATACAATTGCTGGGTCCATAGAGTTCTGTTCATGTCATCATATATTCTGTTTACACACTGGAATCTGTAGTGTCGTCCCTGAGAGAGAAAAATATTAATCCCAATGCTGCAGTAAAGCTTCATTAACACAAAAAGGAATATTTATGACACAGACTTACTTCAAGAAGATGACTGTCAAACTCAGCTGGCAAATCATATACATATATGAGTGGCCTTTTTTTCTGAACAACAGCCTTAACATTGATGGTGGTACTGTTTAAAGTTTCCAGGTCTGGTAAATTCACTGGTGTCTGGAGCCACGGGGGCCAATCATATGCAAGCAAATATGCTGATGGGATACTGCAATCAATCCCAAAATACCCACTGTCACACTGAAGGAGATACTCAATGAGTACATCTTATAAAAGTGGGAAAATACAAAACAATGCACCACATTAAATTTAACTAAGGTAATTTCATTTCACTAACTAAATTGTTTACTCTGAAACATACTCGACAGAAACCACCATGACAATGCCCATGTCCAGAGCACTGGTTGATGCAGCTGCATTCAACACGTGTCTCACAAAACTGTCCCCAGAGACCATCGTATTTGCAATCACATTCTTCTTTAAACTTCACTTTGGATGAATAAGCATCCTCAGGGACCACATTACACCATCCTAACTTACTGCTGTTTGTTGTGAATATGTTTTCCAGGTCGGGCGTTTTCCAATCAGTAAGCTTTGGATCACCAGGTTTTGCAGGTAAACTAGAAAGATAGATAAGAGAAACTTAGTAGTAATATTAAAGTAACCTAAAAACAAATAATCAGATTATTAGAGATAGTCTTACATTGTTTTAAAACCACAAGCTTCTGCCACAGGACGATCTGGGTATTTTGTTCCAGGCCCACAAAAGCACATTGCCCTTGTTTTGTCACAGTGAGCTGCACAGATGGAAACTATCCATAGACCTACAGGCCATTCTGGGGAACTTGGGAGGTTGCATTCCAATTTCCGAACCTCCTCACATCCTTTCCCTGTATCAGTGAAGCCACAGATTAGGAATACAGCACTACAAATTTAAATGTTATTGGAATCCAGAAAAGCAACATATATCAAAATTAGCAAGGAAATATATATATGCAATCATTCTACAGTCCATACACTCATGTTCTTTCATTTTCAAAAGAAATTTGTTTTTTAGTAAATCCAAAACCATAGAAAGAACAACCCATTCACTTGCAGAAATATATGTCCGTAAACAAGGTTATAATCACATAAGTGAACAACAACAAGTAGCTATTTAACACAGTAGTTCAGTTCCCATTTCGCCTAGGTTTTACATACTCACAAAGATAAAATCCAACAACATCTTTGTAGTAAAAAAACATATGAGTCCTCAATACTGCAATTCTTAATCCATGAGTCCATATACAATAAACTATTCTTTCAGACATACAAACTACATGTTCTATGTTCTTTCAGGAATGCAAAATGATCTAAACAGAGTATGCTAAAGATGAAAAGAGATATACTGAGACTGAGAGTACTCTGAGATGAAATTATACAAGATTTGTGAAGGAAAAAATGCTGTCTACAAGGTTATGGAGACATTGTAGGTTGCGTCGCTGTATCCAATATAAGAACCCACGATTAGTTCTTTGTGGTACCTAACTTTATTAAATGATATCATTACCCTTTTTTTTTGTTTAGCTCTAGTCTTAAGTTCTTAAAAGCCAGCCGTTCGAGATGGTAAGAACTATTGAATTATTAGTGCATGGACTCTTATTAATAGAAAGTGAATTCTGAGAAGTAAGACCAACCAGAATATCCATGAAAGCATCTGCACTCTCCCAGATTATAGTTGCAAACACCACGACCACTGCAGTCTTTGTCACAGCGCTTTGCACCTATAGCCTGTCGCAAAAGACAATCGTAAATTAACCCCATAAAAAGCTAAGTCCAAGCGCACGAACCAGTGGCAAGGGTGGGTGCAGACCTCAGTAACATCAACTGACGAAGAGTTAGCATGACAACCGGCAAGCCATCTACCAATTTCAGCCTTCCACGGAGCGCCACGGAATGCCACAGCGCCATATGAATCAGCAGGGAAGCGCCCCCTGAGACGCGAGTCCACCACTCCAACGGCTGGGAGAATATTCTTTGGGCGGCTTATACTGCTGCGAGCACCGAAGTAATCCAAGGAGGCAGGAAGGATTGGCACCATGAACACATGGACAGCGGTGACAAGCACCACCAGGGCGCCAGCTACGCCCACAAATGCCACAGGGCATTTCGTCGAACGGACTGCGAGCATGGTCAAACTATCATCCGGGCATCAGGCAGAGACGACCTTCCCGTGCTGCCCGCGTCGTCGCGTCGATGATGACGCCGTAGGTTGAGGGAGTCAGGCGGGGGTGGGATCAGGGCAAGCACGGCTCCACGGACGCGGGAGGCGGTGAGGTGCGTGAGTCCTCCGGCGAAGCGGCGGCCGGCGGGGGCTGAGCAGGAACAAGCGGAGGCGGCGGCAGCTCACAGGCCTGACAAGGATCAACAAAGTTCGATGGAGGGCGAGGCGTCGGAATCGTTGGAAATGTTGTTCATTCAAGGTCAGAGTAGATCTTGGAGAAATGGTGTTGGGTTCTGACAAAGAACCCAAGAAATAGAAGGATTAGACTATCCGCACTCACGTTCCTCTATTTCCATCCTCTATACTGTCTGGTCATCAAGATTCGCTCCTCTATATTCATTTCTCCCGCATCCATCCATCCTCTATATCATCCTCTATCTACTGTGGGCCCACTTATCACTTTATCTAAATATATCCATGAGAGATCTAGTTTTGAAGAATTAATTGCAACGAACTCAATGGTGCAATCGGAATTTAATTTGGATTTTCGGTTTGTGAGATATAACATTATTTTAACTAAATGAAATAGTGGGCCCGCCACTATGCAGTCTCTCTCTCCTCCCACGCTGCCCCGTGCCGCTGCTGCAGTGCGGCACTGCTCGCGCATGCGCTCTGCGGCTTCTCGTGGTGGGACCAGCGCAGCATAAAGGAAGTCCGCTAGCGCGGTATAGGTAGCGGATGCGGAATGGTACCGTGGCGTTTAGCGGTCCGCGCTCCAGCGGATTTTGCACGCTATACAACATATCTTATTTCGGAGTGAGGAGGATTCGTTTGGAGAACAGTAGGAATGTAGGATGCTCCATCATTAAAAAAAACGGATTTTGCGTTTGATCTTTTATAAGAACCTGTCCTCAATGACAGATGGGCCCGGTCCCATATGTCATCCAATCAAGTGCTAAAGTAGCAAAATGAGGTTTGACCTAGGAGTTTGTGTAGGTTTGTAACTTCAATTTTGATAAATTAGAGTTTTTATTTATTTTCTCCTCCTTTTGACACATACTCCCTCAGTTCCAAACGGGGCTGTACCTAAGAATTTTAGGTCACGGTGTAAATCACACAAATGAGGCCTACATTTGATTTTATACTCCCTCCGTATAGAAAAATAGATGATGTTTTGGATATCGATACGGTCTCCAAAGTATAACTTTAACTCTTTTTATATTTAAAAATATTTATAAAAAATGTTATATATATTTATAAAAGTATTTTTCAACAAACTCAACAACTTAAAAGTTATTTATGATTTATATTCTCAATGTTTGACCGGAACCATATTCAAAACGTCACGGAGGGAGTATATAGCATGTTTTTCCACAATATCAAGCACTACAAATAGGCATTGAGCTAAAAGATTAAATGTTGAATCTTACTGATATCTTCTTATCTTTTGGAGTAAAAAACATGATTCTCCGGGTATTCTTCGAAATAAATATTCAATTATGCCTTCATATTTAATCTTTTCCAAAGCATTATTTTCAAGTTTAATTATTGCTAATTCACTGAGTCTTTTCTTCTTCTTCTTGTGCTTTCATAGCTGGAATTATATTTTCTAATTTTAGAAGTCATTTCTAGAGGTACCTATATCACAAATAAAAACACAACAAACAAATCAAAATAAAAAAAAGGAAAAACAAATGATGGAATGTACCTGCGTGGCTGCGATCGCTGAATTGCTGCTCGGCCTTATTTTTCTAACTTCCCCCAAATATTTCTAGGTTCTCCGTCACATCAATCTTTAGTTGCATGCATAAAACATTAAAAATGTAGGTAAAAAAAATAACTAATTATATTTCAAGTACATGTCGAGATGAATCTTTTGAGCCTAGTTAGTCCATGTTTAGACAAAGTTTATCAAATAACAACAAAAGTGTTACAGTGTATTTCCCAGATATTTACCAAAACTAAACAACACCGCTGATTACCGGGATCGCCGAGGGCCGAACGCTAACCGTCTGATAGATTCCAAAATTGCAGTCCGCAAGGCAGGGCTCATGAGAAGAACAGGCTGCGTCGCGTAGAGGCCACCAGGCCAGGTTGCAGCACCAAAAACCATATTTACTTAAAGCAGCTTCCGCTTATTTATACAGCTAATTTATTATAAAAAAAATATTATTTCACAACTAATTTGTACAGATTAAAAGTGAGTTATAGCTTAAGCGAACAGAGCTTAACCAAAAGGCTTGAAGCCAAGTCGGATGCTCAATATGCATAGTCAAATTCACTTTTGGCAATCAGTGGCGAATTTAGCCCAAAACATTATTGTGGTCATCGAAGTTAACTTTATTATATAATATAAATTTTTTTAAATATGAATAGTAATTTACTAAGGATTTTATAAATTTTGTCGGGGTAAGCGGACCCTGATGAACCCTCCTAGATTCGCCCCTATTAACAATTCATTTTTAACAATTCATTTAAATGTTGAGAACAAGCATTGACATATGGATGGTATGGGACTCTGGGCCATGCAACCCGAGAGTGTTTGCATGGACTGCAGGAGAAGATAGAGAAACCACCCTGGGAAAAATGCAAGAGAAATTGCACGAGGCACCCAATGACATAACATGTGTTGTGCACTTGATGGATTGGCATATGTTTTTAAGGATTAAAGTCATGATTAACAACCTTACAACCAAGCCTCGTATAACCAAGTGCCAACACAGTACGTAAGCAACAAAGATCAATTAATTGCTAGCAGCTAAAGATTAGCTCTATTCGGCTGGTCATTTTCTCGGCTGTTTTAATAGTGTTCAGTGAGAGAATAAGTCAAAGTACGACTGATAAAACAAACGAACATGACATAAGCATGATTGGGAGTTCCGCCTACACTTAGATGTGATTCTATATCACCATTACGTAATACATACCTAGGACACGAATTATGCTTTAGGAACACTGCAAAATTAAGGCAAAAATTGAATGTGAATATGTTATGAAGTTGGTATCCAAAGAGAGAGTAGAGATATGTATGGTTTTTATAATATATAGAAGCGAGAACGAGCCAGGGAGGTAAGAGAAATAGGTTGTTGGTTCGCTAATTATATGATTTCCTTTATATGACATGTTGTCATTGTATGAGTGTTTCTTTATATGAGATGTTATCATTGTACGAGTTTCAACACCATCACCATTGTATTAGTTTTGGTTGTCATACAACTCATAATATTTCTATTGTTATTTGCACAAATTAATTAATTGTGAGTTACTACCAAATAACTTAAAAATATCATTTTATAGATAATCTATTAAATCAACTCAAAATTACGTGCATTATATAGGATCATTCATGAGACAACAGGCTGATATACTTGCTTTGTATAGTAAATTAGCAATTCATACGATCTTTATTTATTTCTAGAATAGATGTCCATCCAACCTTTGTGTGACATCTCTGTATATTTTAAATATGCAATTATTTTGAAACCTTACCTGAATCATGGTGGCTCTTGTTGCATCATGTACCTTATAAAGTCATGAATCTAAATTTTGTTTTTTCAAATTTTATTCTTAACAACTGTTTCAGATTTTTTTTTCCTCTCAAGTTAGATTAAAACTCTTGTGCTTATTGTATCTTCCATTAACTCTCCTTTTTGTAGTTTTTTAAAAATAAAAATTTTAGGTCATAGAGTACGTTCTTATGTACTTCAATAGCATAAGCCATTATTCGAATCATAGTAGTTTTTTTTTTTTAAACTCCTGTGCTCAAGTTTGTCACATACCAGCTGAAGACTAATAAGAAATTGTATGTTTTGGAAGAGTCCTCAGAATTCTTGCTTGCAGTTGCAGCATTTCCTTACAGACCACTGATTCCACATTGTTATAACTTAGGGCTACAATCCTTGTGCAAAAATTTGTGAAATTAGAACTGAAGGAATAGAAACAACATCATCAATTCGGCAACACAAGCTAGTATGATTAAGAGCAGTAATCCTTCATGAATTAAGAAATAGACAACTTATATCACCTCATGGAATGTATAGATTGCACTTCAAACATTTTTGGTCAGTTTGTAGTTTTGAACTGCTAGGTAGTAGGTAGTAGTCGAGGGCAACCACATTCAAACAAATCATTGAATTGTATAACCTTAATATATATCACTTCAAGGTGCAGTTTGTTTGAACAAACAATGAAGCAGCAGAAAAGTGTTTTGCTATATCTCGAATTACACATATGGAAAAGTCTCTTTCAACCTGTATGACTATACATGAGTTTTTTACTCCCCAGATAGGGTATACCCATCAAATATCAAATGAATCAATCAAATAGGAACTCAGAATATTTGGAAATGAATGAAGTAATGGATTCTAGCTACATCAAGTGTTGCTCGTTAAACTTTGTGATGCTACTCCACAAGGTAAGTGCAGGGCTTCAAGAACCAAAACATGCTGCTAGAGCTCCCTTCTGCATCACATGCTCTTGTGTTGTTCATATCCTTAACCCCAAAGGGTTGCCTCATGGCATCTTTTTTGCTCTCCAGATCCTTACTAGGGGTTCCCTTCTCCTAAAGAAAAGGAAAATACAGTATAATTAGATAAATCCACGATCAACTTCAGATATATATCTATGGCTGGGCACAACAGCCCTAAAACTGTGTTTGTCTTTTATATAATCACTGTGTTTGCCTTTTGTACAGTACAAAAATATTTTAACTATGAGATGCACAAGCATCTATGATATGATCATCCACGATGAACATAAGATAAACTGAAAACCCTATTTGAGACCATCCACTATGAGGCTTACAATGAATACCAGGTTATGAACAAGCATCATTATTAGGATTTATATAAAATATGCCTTGCCATATAATTAGTACATTCGGTAACATCTCCTCATGACCTGTGCTAAATGATGCTAAATATGAAAGGACACTACTATACAAAAACATCTCAGATGAATGATCGGACTTACCGAAATTGGATGAAAAAACACATGACCTTTAATCTTTCACATGGTTCAACAAGTTTAGTTTGCGAAGTATGGTGAACTAGGGGTTATGCCAATGTAGCTCATCGTAGGATTTATTAAATCATCAGGGGAAGAAGCAGTTGTAGCCAATCATTTATTTTAGAGCGGAAGTCACTCTAAGTATTCCTCCATACTAAGATCTACAAAAGTGGACCATGCTTATTGTGAACATTACATGCCCTTGAAGAACTTGAAGTCCCAGAAATGAAGTCAGTGAAAATTCACCAAGTAAACACCATGTTTTAAAGCCATGGACACCGAGTAAGCAAATACTATAGCCATGCTGGATTCACCTTCAGTGGCTTCTTGAGTGGCGAGCCTGCTGTGGCCATCCCTCCAGGTTTAACATTCTTAATGCGGTTTGGCGATGGGGATGGAAACCGCTGCGGAGTCGGTGGTGTGGCCTTCACCTCCTTGAGCACAGAGGGAGACCTTTGCTTCCCTGCATCCACCTTCAGCCCCACTTTCTTTCCCTTCCTGCAGAAACCAACATCAGCGATGTAAGCAACAATCAGTACAGCATATAATTCATAGACATTTGTTTGCACTGGGATGACTATTTGCAAAGTGCAAATTACATTGGGCTTGGACTCTTTTTCATTGTTTCTTGTCTCGCCACTTCCTTCACAGTCTCTGCAGAAACTGGATTGCTGAGGCTGGCATCAGGAGCCACCTTCTCCGTCAAATAGCTCGGATTCCTGCACGAATGAAACTGTCAAGGACCCCCAAAGCGACAATCTGACAATTGAATCCTCGCATTCCTTCGGTGAGGAGAGGTTTACACTGGGTTTGAGCTGTGTTCCTCCTGTGTTTCTGTGACAGGCCGGCCGCCTCCAACCATCCGCTTCAGCTCATCGTAGAACTCCGAAATCTGGCCAAGTATATCCTTCCCAGAGAAGAGGTTTCTCGCCGAGAGGGTGCTCTTGAGCTGCCTCGGCGGGGCGTGCTTGTTGAGCAGCGCCTCCTTCTCAGCGTTGTCCGGCCGCTTCTCCGCACTGGACTTGATGGCCTCCTTGGCATTCTTGTTCCACCGAGGGGCACCGAACGGCGGCCTACTACTTCGCGCCTGTCGCGGGGACGGCATGGCCAGAGCAGGGTCCTGGTTCTCGCCGTCCTCCTGGAACCTCTTCTTTGGCGCCGCCTTTGGCTTCGGCGGCGTGGAGGCAGTAACGGCGCCGCCGCCCCTCCACTTGAGATTGCTACTGCCGTCCCTGAGCAACGCACAAAGGACAAATGGGGGTGTGAACGGGGATTTGATCGAGGCGGGCGCGGCGCACAAAGAGCGCCTGAATTTGATTGGTTACCTGAGATTGGTGGCGTTGGCGTCCCTTTCGGTGAAGGGCAGCATGGCCGAAACCGATCGCAGCAGCTTGCCCTGTTCCGATGAAGAAGAAGCGTTGAGTGAGATGAGGGTTCAGCTAACCCGCCGCGTGGAAGAAAAAGGGCCGCAAGGGCTCAAGAACGGCGAAGGAAGGCAGACCTTGGGGCTGGGGCTCAGCTTGAGGAAATCCTCGGCCGTCTTCGGATGCCGGCAATCTGCACCGCCGCAAATCAATACAATAGATCAGCACCGCTCGTTTAGAAGCACAAAGTCCCATCCATCCCCAAGGATGGACAGCAAGAACCGGGGCGACCCGCTGATCAGTGCGCACTGCTACGGTTTGATCTCCTCGCAATCAAATCAAGCGGGGGCAACCAACAGGAGCACCGCCCGCGCGCGCGCGCGCCTGCGAGGGGGAGCCCGAGCCACCAACAAGAGAGCGGGAGGAAAGGGAGAGCGCACGAGCGTACCGGGGCGGCAGAACCAGGCCTCGTCGTCGACGTCGGCGCGGCCGGCGTTGGGGTCGGTGAGGTCGGCCCAGTGCGGGGCCTCGATGCCCTCGTAGGTCTCGTCGCGCACGTACCGCGACACCACCCTGCTCCAGTCGATGTCCTTGGGCTCCATGAACTCCATCCCGCCCCCTCCCCTTTCCTCCCGCGCGGTCCCCTCTCTGTTACCTCCTGCCTGCGTCCTGCCGTGCAGTGCAGGCGCGGTGGAGGAGAAGCCCCGAGCGCGGCGATAGGAAGAGGGGTAGGGAGAAGGCTGGCTGGGGGGTTCCGGTTGCTTGGTCGCGGCTCCTCTTTTGTCGCGCTCGTGAGATGTGCGGGGGGCAGTGGCGAGCCGTTGCGCGTGGCGTGTTATGAGCAGAGCCGAGGGAAGGGGAAGCCGAAGACTACCCGCCGACCCGGCCCGTTGGTTCCCGGCCAATTTTCCGACCGTTGGAGGTCATCGATACTACAATAATGGCAGTGGCTCACTGGAAGCGGGCCCCACTTGGATCTTTGCGACTCATTGGCAGGCTTGCAGCACGGGGCATGGCACAGAATGGTCAAAGCGTAGGATTCTGTGTCTGTGGAACGTTCAGCTTCACAACCATCGAGGGAATAGTTTTGGGCCTGGCATCACGCCGTCACCTGAGATCTACAGGCTACAGCAGGCAGAAATGTACATAGAGATATCAGATATGATCAGGCAGAGATGTACAAGCAAAAGTGAACGGCAGCTGGGTATCGATCAGCAGAATGACCCAGTTGGAAAGAGGGCTAGACAGATGACTTTCACCGTTCCCACAATATTGTCCTGATATTGTCAACATACATGGGATAAGAAACACAGAAGGGTCATTGCCTATCATACATGGGATATTGTCAACATACACGAAGCTGTTGGTCAGCCTACAGCAATTTCAGAGTTTGATGATCCATCGCCGCCGTAGTAATGTGCCTACTGTGAAGGGCAAAATCATGTGCGACGAGACCCAGCAGCACTGCAGTCTTCAGGGAAAAAAAGAAGGCAACTTTGGCTGCGTGCTTAAGTTGGTTGGGGCAAAGGGTTGGTCTTCAACCACAAGGACCGCCCTAGCATGGCTCTACCATGAACAGCCATGTATGAAGCATTCAGCCTAAAGATTGCAGTAGAAAGACGACCATGGGTTAGAAAACATCTCTGCAGAAACAACAGTGTGAAGAGCGATGTGACTGATCTTACTGGTCGACGTCAGGTATGTTCATTGGATCATATGGCTCCTCTTTTTGTTCCATGCCTGGATGGTTACCAGCAACAGAAGTGGCATCCACACTTCCCTCGATCTGCAAGATTGTGAGATTTCTCAAATATGGAGAACAGATTTTGTCCAGACACAAATAGCATATCATCTGTGCACTATGAAACATGAGAGATATGAGAAGTATGCACCACAAATCACTTCCTTACAATAAAAACATGTAAAAGGCCTGTACAAACTTGCAAGATATCTTAGCAGGAATAGAACAAGACAAAATAATTCAGTAAATGCACATTCTACAGGCCCAATATCTATCTTTCAGCTATTCAATATGGTGGATTATATAATTCACCAGGATGCAATTTTCTACAGCTGGGTTAACAAAAGCATGCATTGTATGCAAACATAACTCAACAGGAATTTAAGAAATTAACAAGCTTCAAGTGTTCACATCCGTAACTAACTGATGAACGCGCAAGTGTGGAATATAGACACTCGGAACACATAATAATGTAATGTGGATTGAAATCCATACCTGTTGGGGATATTGGCTATATCCTGCATAAGCACCATATGCATATGACGGATCCTGAGCATATCCATATGCATCATACCCATAGCCATAGTAAGTGTTTGCCCACTGACTTGGATCTGCTTGCTGACTCCACACAGCTGATGGATCCTGCATATGGTTTCATGTGAGAATAAATAACAAACATTAGTTTCCATTAGAAGAGATTCCAGTAGGTAAAAAACACAGAAAATACGATAGTAACAAAAAAAAACAAACAAATGAAAATTCAGGGGGAGTTATAAGAAAAATGAACAAATACTGCTGAGAAACTATATCAGGCTATCTACCCAAGACAGCATAAGAATACTATCATATGGCTCTCATTAGTACCGAGTGAAATATTCTTTATTAACATGCTTATTGGTGCAAAACAGCCCCACATCAACATAACGCCTCCGCTTTATTTCACCAGATCTAAGGCCAAAGAGATTTATTGAGTGTGACAGGTATAGGTTTATGCAGTAAAATTTTATAAGACATACCTGTTTACTCGCAGGACTTCGGCCCCAAGAAAGCCGAACAGCTTGTTGGCCAATCATTGTGCCATGAAGGCGTTGTACTGCCTCTTCAGCTGATGCCCTGTAATGGTTACAATCGGCAATGGTAAACACCCTACCTTTTCACTGCTTAAAGGAATCTTAGATTCTAGTAAAGAGAAGTGTCATCAATAAATACATCTACTTTTGTAGAGGGACTGAGGGACAATATATGAAAACAAAATACAATAGACATATCCATGTGTGACATCAATTGTAAAAAGGGAGAATTGGCCCTGGGACATTCCGAAAGGCCTAAATTGGCCGGTGCACACATCCACTTTCAATATTTGCCAGAAGACACTATGGTTTCGTGTAATTGGGCTAATAGACATCGACCCTCATCTAATATTTTTATAAAATAGATATATAATTATATAAGTGCCAAAAAATTATAATATAATTTTTTCGACACTCTACATGATAAGAACTACATACTAAAAATATTATTTTGTGCTGAAATGATCATTTTGCCCCCACTTCATAAATAAACAAAGATAACCATGATTAATTAGTTAATTTATTTGTAATATATTAAAAATACTGACAAAATCACAGAATGCATACATCACCAAATCTTGTCTATCATAAAAATATCATATCAAAATAACAAAGTTTAATATATCAATTAAGCTCCACAAGAGATAAATCTATAATTCAGTCATGCTAAATATGTCACTGTAAACTTTATTATTTTGAGCTAATATTTTTAGCATTGTCAAGATTTGTTGATGTACGCATTCTATGATTTGTCTCAAGATTTGTAGTGACCTACAATCATATAAGCAAATTAACCATGATTATCTTTGTTTATTTATGAAGTGGGGGCAAAATGATCATTTCAGCGCAAAATAATATTTTTAGTATGTAGTTCTTATCATGTAGAGTGTCGAAAAAATTATATTATAATTTTTTTGGCACTTATATAATTTTATATCTATTTTATAAAAATATTGGATGAGGGTCGATGTCTATTGGCCCAATTACACGAAACCATAGTGTCTTGTGGCAAATATTTAAAGTGGATGTGTGCACCGGCCAATTTAGGCCTTTCGGAATGTCCCAGGGCCAATTCTCCCTAAAAATTCTCTTCTTGTCTGCTAAGATTTCAATGGAATGGAATGGTACTACTACATTGAAATGTTCTTAGTTCTTCTTGTAAGGCATACATGCCCCTAACATCCCACTACAGGCATACTTATTTCAGGATGTTATGACGTTTGGATTTTGGGCAAAGTCCTGTCTCCTGATATGGATATAAACTAAACTAGGAATCATAAGGCATCAGGCAACTATTACACTTCATGAAATCTTCCTATAGCACTTACCTAGATGCATACTGTACAAATCCACATCCTTTACCAACAGGAATTTTCACATATATAAGCTCTCCAAACTGTACACATATCTGCCTCAGCTCATCTTCTGTCACATTCGGGTCCAAGTTCCCAATAAATATCTGTAAATGTATGATATATCCCAAGGTAAGTGGCATAGTCAACACTCAACAGAGTAACAGACAGAAATATGGTAGGTGTCCATACCGTAGTGTTTGTAGGATCACTGTCAGGCAGAACTGCCTGAACCTGAGGCATTGCATAAGCTGTTGCTGGATACACCGCTACACATTTAACATAAGAAAACAGCTATACTAAATCCACGAAAAGAAACATCAAGAAAATGAAGAATCTCCTACAAACAACACAGTACATTGATCATCTAATATTACCTTTAGCAGCTGAATACTGAAGCTGAGAGCCAGTGGATTTCTTAGGTATTGCAGCACTTATCCGCATAGGTCTTGTTGAACAGTACACGCCGTTCATTTCTGTCATTGCACGGTTCTTTTCATTTTCATCTGCAAACTTTACAAATCCATACCCTTTAGATCTCCCAGTATTTGGATCTGTGACAACCTTAGCCCCTCTAACAGATGAATAGTTCACTCGAAATGTCTCCTGTAGTAAGTAATCTGTGACATCAGGTGCCAGGTCCCCTACAAATATCGAATGATCAGATCCTGCATCAGGACGCCTCTCACCAGAGCTGAAAGAAGCCCAATTCAATCTGAATGTGTGCTCAGTTCCAGGCATCTGTGTGCCATTGTACGTCTGGAGAATTTTCTCAGCAGCTTCATGTGAAACAAACTCTATAAAGCCATAGCCCTCTGGAAGGCTTGTTACTTTGTTGCGTATTATTTTAACAGATTGTACCTGCACTTCCAGGAAATAAAGGTCTTAACACAAGAGTTCAAAATGTACTCTCCAGTGCTCAACGTTCAACAAGAAAAAGAAAACTCTAAACACAAACTATGCTTAAATGCATAGTAGTATAAATTTGAAATATTAGATTCTAAAAAACATACTTCTATCATCATCTCAGTGCCCCCCCCCCCCCCCCCAAAAAAAAGAAAAAGAAAAATAAGGCAACCCAATCATTGATCAGACATAGCGCTACAAAACAGTTGTTGTATAAACTCAAACAGCCGTCAAGGAATGTTTTTTTTACACACCTTTTTCTGTACTGAAGTACCCGATACTTAAATAAGTTGTTTTCTTAATTTTCAGAAACTATCAAACGATGAGTAATGTTAGTTCACAATAGCATCCTACCAATGCTGCTTCGAAAAAGCCCAAAACAGTGCAATGCTTTACTATAATATCCCTAAAAGACTTGTTGATAAAGATAAAAATAGGCCTACAACATTACATTCACCTACATGCAAAAAAACAAGCTACAACTGTTTGGCGACGACATATTACAAAAGGCCTATGTGGGATACCTTCACTTTCTCAGGTAATTTCATCGGTCGAACAATAGCACACACTTTTACCTAAAGTGGGCAAAGTATTTTACACCTAGATATGCCTGTACAATATTCATGGACAACCGTGTTGCTACTTTCACCAGAGGCCCATACATTGATACAAGAGGAAGCATGTGGCAGCTTCAATTCACAATCGTTTGATACAAGAGGAAGCATGTGACCACTTCAATTCACGATTGTTTGGGTCAATTTTTCAGAACCTAAGAGGCTGGCTCCACAAGCCACAACCCTAGGACCATGAAACCCTTATATTGCTCAAAAAAAAAAAAAAAAAGGGAACGGTTGTCAATCACCCTAAAGCCGAAAGAACAGCAGCCACTAGACCACCAAGAGCGGGCAAGTCGACCTTGATGCATCCGAGAGGCGAGAGCTACTTTGAGGTACTAACTCGCCTAAATTGACCCAATCCGCAACAACGCAACCGCTCAATCAGACATTGAGATTAACAAACTAAGCTTAAAATCACCGAATTAGGACGGCACACTAAACGAACCCTAGGGAGAAACATCTGTCTAATCGGTGCGTAACGCACGGTCTTGGGGGCATATGTCGAAGGACATCGCTTACCTCCCCGGTGTGGGCGAAGCAGCTGTAGAGGTAGTTCTCGTCGGTCCAGTACTGGAGGTCGCCGATCCACAGCGTCCGGACCTCCTCCAGGCTTGTCGGCTGGTGATACGGCGCCGCCATCGAGCGGCGCGAGGCTGCTTGGGCGTCGGAGGCGCAGCGGGGGAAGAGGGCGGAGGGCGGTTTGGGGTTAGTGCGGCCGCTTGAGCGTGCTCCTCGTCTTCGTCCCTTCCACGGTTCGACCTGTGTGTTGCTTCTGGCTTGCTGCTGGATTGACAAGGCCTCTGGAGCTCACGTGTTTTGGGCCTTTTTCGGCCCATATTTGGGTGGGCGTCATCAGTTAATGATCATAAAAAAATAATGATAGGATGGATTTGGCCCTATCGTGGAATCCTTTCCCTCAATTCGCTCAAAAAACAAATTCTCCCAATGTTATAGCATCTACATTTTCAACGGTGCCCCTAAAACTTTCAAGAATGGCTCCCCTTACATTCTCAGGTTCTATATTTAGCATCCAATTCCAATAAAAGCCCATGTTTCATTTTGTCTATTTTTTTTTTAATATAATCCTCATGTATATCATTCATATCACATCACCATAGCTTAGACATTGTTTAGTTGATGAGTGAAAAGTTTTTGCGTGTCACATCGGATATTTCAGTACTATTTAGTCTATTAAAAATAGACTAATAAAAAAATAACTTATATGTTTATTAAATCATGGACTAATTAGGCTTAAAAAATTCTCTCGCAAAGTTATTACAATTTATGTAATTAGTTATTTTTTAGTCTACATTTGATACTCCATGCATGTGTCCAAACATTACATGTGATGAGTGAAAAATTTTTGGATGAGAACTGAACAAGGCCTTAAGACTCGTTTGGTTGTGTTCATAGGCGCTCTACCACATTCGGCTCCCAAATTACTATGACAGTCTGAGGCTCCTTTCGGGAAAGCTCCGCTCCGTGATTCTTCAGCTCCGTTCCTTGATTCTCTGATAGAGTAATTTTATTGGATTCTTAGGAGGAA
Organism: Coix lacryma-jobi var. lacryma-jobi; assembly: GCA_009763385.1. Taxonomy (NCBI): domain Eukaryota; kingdom Viridiplantae; phylum Streptophyta; class Magnoliopsida; order Poales; family Poaceae; genus Coix; species Coix lacryma-jobi. The sequence goes on along the minus strand of CM019823.1, from coordinate 7,169,283 downwards.
GCACAATAAGGAGTTAAGGAGAATTGTGAAGCATTTGTTTCGGCGAAATGTAACGTATATACCGATACAAGTGTTTGGTTTAATTTGGTCTGTATTGAGATGTTGCGTAATCACATCACATAACACTCTACCCTCCGTTGATACCGCCCTATCTCTGACCTTTATCATATTACGATGTTGTCGGTATCCTGTACTGTTGTTACTTGTTGGTACCAAACAAAGTCGTGAATCAATGATCCCACCATCTAAATAGGGACGGACCCACACGGTATGCTGGGTGGTCCCCGGCATACCCTGGGGTCCAGGTGTAAGTGGATCAGAATATAATTTTTTTTTGTTAAAAAAAAGAAACCATGCGATTCGGCTTCTCACGTACTGTACGCCCGACGTCTCCCACCTACGCCACGCGCTTCGGCTTCTCTGCGGACGCCGCATGCCACATGAATCCCCGGCCTGTGCTCCGCATGCAATTCGGCTTTTGAGTCACGGTTCGCGTCGCATCCTGCCTACAGAACAGAAAGCCGCCGCTGGCCGCCGGCCGCCGCGACGCTCCAGTGCTCCGCCCGACGCCCGCCCGTCCACCGCGAGTCGCGGCGCCGCCTGCTGCTCGCTCGCTCCGCCCTCTGCTGCGCACTGCCTGCCACTCACTCGCTTCGCAAGTCTACAGACGCAGGTCGCGGCGACTGGCGAAGCCCGACACCGAACGACGAACGCCCGACGCTCAACTGCTCGAGACCCCGAGAGCCTGCAACTTCGGTGTATAGCGGCAACCAGTTCTCCTACAAGTACGATCACGCCATCACGGCTGATCCACTACGGTACTAGCAGAGTAGCAGGAAAATTTTGCAAAATATGGGCATCTAAACAAGGCCTGAGAGTGTTTTTCCGGAACTGTTCAATCATGAAGAGAGGTGGAGACATTGCGTCTCTTTTTGAGATAACATTGAATAAGCAAGTAATATTGTAAGTCCCTTCTATGATCATATTTTAAACTATTTATACTTTATTTGAACAGTTTGTATTGAGATCTATTGTCGTTTTTAGCTTACTCATTGAATTTAAGCTTATCATGTCATTTAATATATATGGTTTATTAAATTGCATAAGAAATTTTTTTAGCGGCATACCCTATCTTAAAATCCTGGGTCCGCCACTGAATCTAAACCTACGTGAATTGATTTCGATTCCGGTTACCTTACTTGAGGATGCACAAAATACCACCTTGATTCTTTGATGATTCCCACCAGAATATAATAGGGAACATGATGAATCAAGTTTTTTTTAGCTCTCACCTTCTAATATAAATGGAGAAGTAATTTTTTTAAAAAAATCTCCACTTAAATCAGTTGACACTTTAAAAGTTTAGCTAGTTATGAACGATTCTCTTCGGAGAAGCTCTCCCAGACGACCATGAAAGAGGGAAACGGCTCCGGCTGACAAAAAAGTAAACTGCAGTTTCGGGGCTCTGGCTGCCTCCCCTACAGTACTGAAGACAGAGATAGCGCCCGAAGTAGCCCCTCCTAAATATTTATACCAAATTTATAATTTTAAATAAGACAATTTAAATTTAAATTTGTTCAAACATAAAAATTATATAATCATATTAAAAAATGTCTATCACAGGATTATATTGAATTTTCTTTCATAATGGCATGGATGATTCATTTAGATACAGTTTTCAAGGATATTTTTTTTCAAAATGATAGAGGTTGATAAATCTTAATTAAACATAATAGATACCATGGCTATTATTGTCGATCATGATTTTTATTTTTTATCACTAAAGACCAAATGTTTCTGATTTTAACTATAATTTTTAAAGTTTACCCTCTTTTCCTAAAGCATCTCGTGAGGATGTAATAGAATTCTAATTACGTAGAGGTGGACCCTCTCATCAGTTATAAATGGTTGCATTATGGGCCTCGTCCAACCAACCACAAGTAAAAGGTACCTCTTTCCCCTCTGATTTGATTACGTTACAAAATGCTGAACCAAACACTAAATACATCTGATAATAACCTATATTTGGTAATATGGTGCTAATACACAATTCTAAAGAAGGGACAATAAGCTGCCTTCAAGCAGAAATCATGCATCCATTGCGGGCAGTACTCACTACTCAGCTCCAAAGCTCAACAACTTCATATCGGTCTCATAACTGATAACTTATTGGCTCTTAGGTTCGTCGCCAGGAACTTCAGCAAAGCAAACAGGGCATACCTGCGAAAAGGAATGTGCTTTCATTAAGCAAAAGAAGCATAGGAAAGAAATTAAAAGCAGGCGTCTGCGCAATATTTGGTTGCTGACCTTGTTTATGCTAAGCCATCTTGTCACGCAGCTGGCATGGTATACATGCTTGCATGGAAGTGTCATCTGCAAATTTCCTCTCCTGTACTCCATTTGGCAAATCACACACCTGACACACAAAGGAAAGTCCTGCGGTTAACTTCATGTCCATTGAAGAAGCCGTACCAAGTTGTTGCAAACAATTGCATACGCTGATCCACTATGATAAGCAAGGATCATGTTTTTACATCCAACATATAATGATGCAGCATATTATAATCTGACCTTTCACGGCGTGTTTTCTTCCTTGAAAAGAAACCACACTTGTACTTTGTGACAGGAAGCGATGAAATGCGTTCTTGGGAGAGACCACGGCTCTGGGTTCCAACTACCTCACCCAAATCCAACAGTTCCTGTCAACAAAACTTGTTACTTATGGAATTTTTGAAGTAATCAAACGAGAGAACAAAATTGATATATGTACAGTAGAAATGAAATACATGAAGAACATAGCAAAAAAGAATGGTTAGCAGAAATATAGCTCAACCATTGGCGCCATACTGTTATATCAACTGTTCCATTGCATGGACAAAGAGAAGCAACACATTTAGGCAATCCTGACAAAAAAAAAATTCAAACAAACAAACCAAAAAAGACATGATTGTTCAAGCAAAAACTAAAAATTCGTTTTTCACCTTAATATTAAGCAATGAAGAGGTTTTGGGGGAAGTCTATCAATATAGACCAGCCAGGGATCATGTCCCATACGGCCTTACTGGCTAATAGACATTGCTTCGATTCATACATATATAAACAATAGATTTGCAACTACTGTCTGTACCCATCCGTATAACTCCCCTGCACTCTTATTTGAGTTATAAAGGAGAAAGCCCAATGGCTAAGGATGGAGCTGTTGTGCTGTGACTGCCTGGCCTTCTGCTTAAGGCTCTTTTGTTTTCCTGTCTTTAGTAGTTGGTTATTTGTTACAGACAGTAGTGCTGGTGTGAGTGCAGGCATGTGTTCCCTTGGTGATCATGTGTCTGTTATCTCTTTAGTTGTTGGCTATGTGGTTCATTGGTGCTGAATACTTAGAATCTTTGTAGTTTCGTTACCCTGGTAATGAAATTCGGGTTTACCGTTGTGGAAAAAAAAGAGGAGAAAGACCAAGGAAAATATATTTTATTGGCACAATCAATACCAACTCTAGGTCAAGCAAAAACTTCATCCGGAAAGAAAAAAAGTTCATAAACTGGCGATTCCACTGAACCTGAAAATAGCTAACAGTGATATTAACTAGAAAGGGACTAGGGGTATATATGACGTGATTTGAAATGGTTAAAGTAACTTTGTCAAAAGGCAGCCTTCGTATGCAATCAAGAAAACGAAGTAGTTGGCAGTGAAGTGAGGAGCTATTCTCCATTCCATGGAGCATTTGATTATTACTTGCTCATGATACACTCTTCGACCAATGCAAGGAGGCATGGTATAATCTATGCAGTCTATTGCCTATGTAGCTAAGACTACAGGTCTAAAGTAGAAGCAATAAGTACAACAATACATATTTGAAGTGTCTGTTTTACCCTACAGAATCATCACAAGACCATGGACAAAAGATTGGTGCTGGGAAGTCACTAACCTCATATGTCATGTTGTCAGGGTCAATGTTGTCTTGCCAAACAACCTACAAACATAATAACAATTTTCAGTGAAGCAACTGGAAAGCATGGCCATCCACAGCAGACAACACAAATGTGATCTCACAAAACATATGGACAAGAAACTGCAGCAAGCATGTTTTAGTGTTTATGAATGAACAATAACTGAACATCACATGATATGTTGAGTTGAATGCATAATTGTAATAATATATACAATGTGGAATGTAAAATTAATAGAAGCAACAAACAATAGGCATGTTATATTGATACACCAAGTTATTAGCTACTGGAAACAACTTTATAGCATCTATACCCGAAAATATAAATGCCTTTTTTGTGTGCAAGCTGAACATATAAATTGACTTTGAATCAGAGAGATGAAATAACAAGAAAAAGGGAAGAGGAATTCATACTGTAAGGGGAAAAATATGGTATTCCTTGCATGAGAAGGTCTTATTAGGTCAAAGAAAACCATGCTCAAAATATTCATTTACCTGAGGACTACCCGGACTTTGGTGTACCTGTTGGATGCCTGTAAAAAGAACATCAGAGTGCCAGGTAAATATGGATTAGTAAATTACATTGTCAAAAAGGATGTGCAAAACAAAAGATGATTCTAAGAAGTTGAAAGTTGGACTGCCTGACTTCAAGGAAAAGTGATTTAATCTTATGACTTGTTAGGGAATGCTAATATAACAATCAAATTCACAAAGATGGTCACTTTATGCATGCCTTGCATTTCCCTAAGCTTGTCATAACTTTTTTTTTAAAAAAAATAAATTATCAGATGATTCCGACAAGTACAAGTATGGTTGAAACTTCAAACAATTGGGACGTCTACTCTTTTATCAGTATAATGTCCAAGATTTTCTGTTTTACATCCAAAAATCTATAAAGAGACAACAAATGGAGCTTAATCAGATAAGAGCAGCAACTGATGGTCATACACTACAAAACTTTTCTTGTCAGACACCCTGGGAGCAAAAGAAGAATGCCTTCATATAGACAGAGACATTAAAGTTGCATGGTTATACAACCATGCATATTTGTTTACTGGTCCTCTCAGAAAGGAAACTTCAATGGAAGTATTATTTGCTCATAATCCAATTTAAGTGTAAAATTACCTTGATCACAAACATTACTCATGACAGCTCTACTTCACATATGTGTCTAGTTGCAACAGAAATGCAGATTAATGAGAGTAAAGTTTAATTCCCAGGTGAAAGAATGTATTGTATTATCCCAGATGCTTCGCCCACCATCTGATATGAAACCCTCAAAAATAACTTTTTCACTATTTAAGCCCAAAGTGCATTGATAGCAAAGGAAGTAATAGTGATAAAATTGAGTGTATCAAAGTACATTCTTAGCAATTTAACTAGATATTAGCAATAGTTCCCAAATCTATGTAACTTTCAGGACTTGTGTTTTTGTCTTTTCGAACTTACATTCCTCGGTGGTAGTATGTGCAGTTGAGCGGGGAGCTTCACCAGCCTGCAGGACAACATTGGCAGAGTCCGCATTGTTTACAGGTGTAGTGTTATCCCATACTCTGCGCCCACCATCAGCTCTATGCATGTAGTCGTCTATGTCACAGACATGAGCATAACTGTAATAGTTCCCAGGACCAGAGTATCCATACTTGTACGAGTTTGTATGCATCATTGCCCAGTACGGATTACCCTGCACAGTAGTGGCAAATCATTGTGAAACAAAGCAGACAATGATAAGGAAATAAGATTGCAAGCTGAGGCAGTCAATTACAGCCATCTGGATTTAGCCTTTTTTTTCCTTGCTGAGAGTTCAGTGCTATGTCAAAAGTAATTGCATAGGTGTGGAAAAACACAGGGTAACAAAATAAAAAAAAATACAGTTAAGGTCTTAATGAGTTGGGAATCCCAACTTGGGATCGGCGTCTGCTTATTTGAGAAACATGGCAGAAATGTTGCACACCTGATCCTGAAAGCCATCCATAAGAGCAAAGTCAGCATGAGCATAAGTGAGACCCTCAAAGAAATCCATGAAGCTCTCCGTGATTGTGTATGGAAATCCAGTGTTTATGTAGTGGAGTTCCATTTGTCGACTGCTGTTCATTCCTTATGATGAAACATGAACCTAACAGGAATCAACCAATCAAAGTCGTGTTAAGCTGTCACATGAAAGTAGAAATCAGAACAAAAAATACGATGCGTATAAGTGCTGGCATTGCTATTAACATTTCATTTTGCTGAAATCAAAGCAGGAATAGGTTGTTAGCTGCAGCACAGAACAGTATAGTGATTGTACGGACTGTAAAAATTTGCATGCTGACCTCTGAACGGAACCAGATGCGCAGCAAAGATGTTAAGCAATGCTACAGATCTTGCTTACTCAGGGTTCCAAAATCAGTGCGCTGAAGCGCTAAGCGGACGGGTAACGCTTCGCTTTGGGTGGGGTATAAGCGCTCCCAAAGCGGCGCGACCGCCTTGGTGGAGCAGCGGCTGCTGGCTCCCGCTGCCTGCCGGCCGCGCGCGACGCGATGCGCAGCGCAGCCACCGGGGCCGGGCGCCGTCGACTGTCCACCGGAGGCGGGAGGAGGGGAGCGGGAGGCGCGCACGCAGGGTCGCCGGCCGGTGTGCGGAGCACCGGAGGCGAGGGCGCGAGGCGACTGGCGCTAGGGCTAAGTTATTGCCAAACAAAGTAATACTAACAAAATGCAAGTCGGGTCAGATCTCCACTTACCAGCAATGGGGTGAAGGAGGAGGTTGAGCAATGGCTCCGGGTGGCGGGCGGCACAGTGGGCGTGGAACTCGCGGTGGATGAGGGCGAGGAATGGGTGCGCGGCACGCGGCGAGAGGGCGAACCGCGACGTCGTCAGGTACGACGATGAGACGAACTGCTGCCCGCGTCGATGAGGTGGTAGAGGGTGGCCGAGGTGAATTTGGGGGGCGGGCGAGAAAGCAGGAGGGCGGCGAGGTGGAGAAGAACTGGAATGAAGGAGTTGAGAGAGCTTTGGCTTGATATCATAGGATACCAGGAGTGGGACTGGCAGGCAGATGGTGCCATAGTGGGGACATGTTTTAAGAAGTGGTTTTTTCTACTTACGTACAAGTATTTTGTTTCGGTTTACTACTAGAGTCACCAAAATATAAAGAATCCAGATAGTACTTTTTTTTTTTGCCATTTCCGTATCAGTTTGCTGATTTTCTGTAAGCTCTATTGGTCAAAAGTTTTCTGGTTCAGCCATCTATATTTTTGCAACAACAAATATACAAAAGTAAATTATATAGAGATTTGCTATATTTCAGGCGTCTGAAATATAACATCTTTTCAGACGACGACTACAATCTTCAGATCTCCATCCAATGGTTCAAATCTATTAGCACAAATCACAAGAAATAAATGATAATTTTTTTCTATAGAAGAACAAAGACAAAACTGTTCAGACGTCTAAAATATAGGAAATGTGAATTATATAACTCCAAAGATAAATCTGGACGATTTTAGGCTCATGCCAAAAATACCCTATGACTTGTAGTTAGTGACAAAATACTCAATCTATCACTTACACATATTTGTACTCCGTACAAATTTTTATATATACACTTGTATAATGAATAATGATGGATCATATAGATACAAGCTAAAATATTTTGCCCATGCAATATTTATGTTAAAAAATCATTACAAGTTAGAGTAACATTGAGTTGTTCGAGGGTGTCAAAATGTAGGGTTCGCTAACCTTTCACTGCAATTAGCGCAAGGGTTAATTCAGCTAAGCAAAACTGATCCACAAAATCCGATAATAATTGATTCAGGTCTAAAGACTGGTTGGTGTCTCGGTCTCGGTGATGTTCAATTTTCTCGTTTGTCTATACAGATCCGACGCAAGATGTCAGGCACGTTTAATTTCGAATGGTCCTGTGCTGCATATATAGCGTGGCTATTGACCGTGCAGGAATTTAAAGGAAAAAATTCCTCCACATGCGATGGCACCAAATAGTCAATCAAACAGATTGAATTACGGGAGCAACCTTGATTAGGAGCAGGTGCCATAGCTACACCGCCGCAATAGTTTAGGCCTTGTTCAGTTCGTGAAATATGTCACGAAAAGTTACTGTAGCACTTTCGTTGTTATTTGACAAACTTTGTCCAAACATGGACTAACTAGACTCCAAAGATTCGTCTTGACATGAGCAGACTAAAAGTATAATTAGTTATTTTTTTACCTATATTTAATGTTCTATGCATGCGTGTAAAGACGTGTACCATGCAAAATATTTTGGGTGATTTCGCGAACTGAACGTGGCCTTACTGCCCAGGACGCCTGCCTGCTGGCAAGTACGAGAAGGAAACCAGTACAGTAGCATCACTTTTTCTTTTTTTTTTTTACTGCAGCGCACTGCACCCAAAAGAGCTAGCGCGCATGGTTATTGCTGCTCCTCCTTATCACTACCAAATCATGGACTTGTTACCATGATGATAGTCATAACCGCCATGACAACACCGGCGCAGTACACAACTTTATGCTTCTCAAGTACACTGGCCGTGATTCCCAGAGGCCAGAGGAGGGTGGGGGGGTACTACGGAGATTTTATGCGAGCGTCCAGTAAAGAGATGACGTGCTCCTGTGGGTGTGGGACAGATTGGCTTTGGCAGCTCAGCTGCAGTGCAGTGCCCTGCGTCGAACGAACCACTTCTCATGTGCTGCGTTTCGTTTCAGGCAAGTTGATGATCGGGTTGGATTGGCAGGCTGACAGCGGTTTCAATTTGTTCATGCGAAATGGCAAGGGCCGATCGCACTCGTGTTTTTTCAGCTGCGCATTTTGGGCATGTGTTATGTAGATTGCTTGCAAGCAACAACATGCGTAGATTCTTGGACGCGCATGCGTAACCCCGTCTTTGCTTGCAAGTTAGTATTACTGCAAATGGAGTGTGCATTGCATGGTGAGGGCTCAGCTCCTCTCACACACATCCATCCAGCGTTGTCACCGTCACCCCAGGAGTTGCACGGCGCCGGAACGCGAGTGAGTTGAGTTGGCACGTTGATCGCCGACGTGGCCGGCCGGGGGGGCTCGTCGTGGAACCGATCGATCCTTCCTGCTCCCGCGCGCGGCGCCAGCGCCACTCATCATCATCCTCGCGACGGGTCCGGATCGGCCGTAACGTCCAGTCGCACGGCGTGCCGCCACGTGGAGCGTCCTGGTTGGAGGATCTCCGTCCTCCGGGAAAGAGTAAAATTCATCGCCGGTCCCTAAACTTGGTCGGTGGTGTCATCCCGGTCCCTGAACTTATAAAGTGATATCTGTAGTTCCCTAAACTTGGTGGTTAGTGTCATCTCAGTCCCTGAACTTTTAAGGTGATCACCACTAGTCCCTAAACTTGGTCAGCAGTGTCATTTCAGTCCTTGAACTTGGCTTTGAGTCTCATCTGGGTCTGTCAAAACCGGGCAATTTAAAAACTTAATAAAAAAATTCATAACTTTTTTATACAATCTTGAATGAAGACAAACTTTATATCAAAATTGTAGCTCTCAACACGATCTACAACTTTGTAGTTGAAACTTTTTTGAATTAAAACTGTTTAGAGTCCCAAAATATTATTTTAAGTTTTTTGAATCAAAATCTACAAACTTAAAATGATATTTTGGACTCTAAACAGTTTTAATTCAAAAAAGTTTCAACTACAAAGTTGTAGATCGCATCGAGAGCTACAATTTTGATATAAAATTTGTCTTCATTCGAGTTTGTATAAAAAAGTTATGATTTTTTTTATATTCAGTTTTTAAATTGCCCGGTTTTGACTCGGATGAGACTCAAAGCCAAGTTTAAGAACTGGAATGACACCGCTGACCAAGTTTAGAGACCAGTGGTGATCATCTTACAAGTTTAGGGACTGAGATGACACCAGCGACCAAGTTTAGAGACCTTTAGATATCATTTTATAAGTTCAGGGACCGGGATGACACCACCGGCCAAGTTTAGGGACCGATGGTGAATTTTACTCCCTGGTAAAAAAGCAACGGGGTTAACCAACTTGTACTGGCCGCACCAATAACACGATGAGGGACGACACAAGCGTTAGATTCGGATAAAGCGGAAAAGGAGGTGATTCCGCAGCAACAGCGGGGAGAGTTTCTGTTCCTTCACGGAGGCACCACGATCCGGTCTCGCTGTCCGTGGGGTCCGCAGGACAGCAGGCCCGCACGCCGGCGAGTGCGTGCCGATCTCCGACAGGTGCGAGAAGTACGCTTGCGGTGTACGCAAGGGTGAGGAGGGGGAGGGCCGGGCCCCTCCTCGCAGGCGTGACGCTTGGGGGTTCCTCTTTCCCCACGGGCCACGGCAAGGCCTGGCCCCACACCACCCCAGCCCACCGGGCGGGCCGTGGACGGGGGAGTGGAGGGGAGAGGAGCATGACACGCGGGCCCAGGACGGGGGCGGGCGGGCCCAGTGACCCAGCACTGTTTCTCCGTCGCTTTTGTCCCCTCCGGCCGGCCCCCGCTGCTGCTTTTCCCGCTTTTGCGCTGAAAAGAAGAGGGCAAGCACGGGATGGGAGGGGACAGTGGAGGGAGGGAGTCGGGAGAAGATGACGGAGCCCCTGACAGGGACCCGTGCAACGTACACCTGGTCTATAGTCGCCGCGGGCGGGTCTGGAATTCAGGTCCTGCCGATATCTGTTGGCTCTTGGCTGAATTGTCCACAGACCACACAGATGCAGTTTATCGTCCCGTCCACGAAGCATGTGCAATGCAAAGAAGTGTCGCGTGTCTGTCGGTGTCGGCTTGCTGACAGTGGTCTACGGAGTAGTATGCTGGAACGGGTCCAGCTAGGTCCATGAGGCGCGGCAGCCGGCAGGGACAGGGCGTCGGCGTTGGAGGGATTCTCGAGCAGACGACACGTCTGTCTCTGCGCTCCTGCTCCTGCTCCTGCTGGCTGCTGGCTGCTGGCTGCTGCTGCCTTCCGTTCGTTCTGGTTCTGGAAGGCACTTGCCCGTCCGGCCGACGCCATGCATGCATGGAAGCCTTTCGTGCCAGGTGGCCACTTGCGGGCGCAGCGGCGCGCTACCTCCTCGCTCGGGTTTGGGCCGGGGCCCGGGGACGAGAGATGACGACGAGGCTGGCAGTGGGCAGCGGCAGGGCAGTCAGCGGCGTGCATGGCAAAAGGGCCGCCGTATCCGTATCAAAGCCTCTCCCAACGGCGAAGCAACGTTGGCCAGTTGTTTTACCATTTCTCAAGAGATATTTCTATGTGCCACTCTACTCGAGTACCGTAGTCCGTAGCTACTACTCCTAGCTTTGTTCTCAAGCGAGAGACAGGTATCCGGCTCGTGACTCGTCAGAGCTACGCGATCGATCGAGTACTCCCTCCATCACTAAATAAATAAGTGTCGTTCTCGCTTCCTGAGAAAAAGTTACTTACAATTATATATTAAAATATATTAATATTTATGCTAAGCAATTAGTATCATCGGAAAGATCTTTACATCTAGTTTTTTAACAAAATTATTTGGAGATATAAATATTGCACATATTTTCTACAAATTGAGTCAAACACGTGGCACACACACCAACGACAACACTTATTTAGAGACAGATGAAGTATACTCCTAGCTAGCTACAGCACTTGGTTGCATTGCCGTCTACAGTCCACGTGTACACTCCATGCATAGAGATCGATGCACAGCTCACTCACTAGTCACGCACCCGAGTAGTAGAGTACACATGTTTGCCGGCGAGAACGTGGGAGCAGTGGCATTACTGGCACAGCCTGCCGTGCCGGGTACGTGCAGGTGCAGTGCCCGTCCTGTCCATCCCGAATGGTGCTAGCTGCTAGTGCAGCAGCAACACGCGTGCTAGAGTTCATCCACTCGACATACATTTGGTCCCTGTTTGTGTGTTTGGCTTCGCTTCTCTCTCTCTCTCTAAAAATGTATGGCGTGCAACACTTGGGAATCTTCTGTTTCGAGACACTACTGCAGTGGTAGTGGTACTCTCTGGTACTGTTGCACATGCATGCTCGATCTACTGATGGCTTCACGAGGATGGATATAGGCAACGCGGCCAAATCAGAACATGTGCGTTCCCATCATCTCTCAGATGAGAAATGCAGAACATTGGAATTAGGAACAGGCCCACAGATTGAATTCTGGAGTCCAGATAAAAGCCCAATACTGTTATCGGGTCGCGATGGGGAAAGCAGAGTAGGCCCAACAAGAAATTTACAAGGCACACATATCTTGGCATTATACTACTTGCTGTTTAATTTGCTCTCTTTTCCTGATCGACCAACCAGAGATAGATGGGAGGGGCTGCTTCGATGCTTTGCCAGCCAGTGTTTTACCTTAGCACAAGCGAGCAAGTAGAGAGCCACAATTAGCGTGTAGCGTGTAGCCCTCTCTCTGCGATAGTACATCTGTTCTGCCCTGGCTCAGGTCATAATTAAAATATATAGCACGAAGGGGAAAATAGATCATACTTTTCTTCTTCCAAAGAAGATGTAATTTTGTTGCAACTATTTCACGCCAAAAATGTCTCTTTATATAGTGTCAAGCAAAGTACGCCAACGAGACGAACCCCGTTTTCCTGAGAAACTGAGGTTACAACTGCACACAAAGTCACAATTTGAGTTTATAGCCAAAGTCAGGTACTGTAGCCAAATTGAGTTTGACAATACCCAATTGCCTTGGACTCCGACCATACAGGACTTCAAACGGGGAGGTACCCAGTGCTGAATGGTGTGTAGTGTTGTACCAAAATTCAGCAACTGATAACCACTTGCTCCACTTTCTTGGGCATGCATGACTGTACACCTGAGAAAACCCTCCAAACTTAGATTGAGACATTCAGTTTGTCCGCATCTATTTGTGGGTGATAAGTTGAACTCATCATCAGTTGTGTGTCAGTCAGTTTGAATAGCTCCTTGCATAATGTACTAGTGAAAACGGGATCTCTATCAGATATGATTGCCTTGGGCATCCCGTGAAGCTTGTAAATGTTATCCATGAACAATCTAGCAATCTGTATGGCTGTGTATGCATGATGAATAGGAATGAAATGATCATACTTGAAAAATTTGTCCATCACCACTAGGATAGCATTGTATTTGTCAGATGTAGGCAAGCCTTCCACAAAGTCCAGACCAATGACTTCCCAAGCACTTGAAGGTACTGTTAATGGTTGAAGTAAACCTGGCAGCTTTGTATGTTCTACTTTAGCTTGCTGACAGATCTCACACTGTTGCACATATTGTTGTACAGTCTGCTTCAAATGAGGCCATGCAAATAATGACTTGATTCTATTGTGCGTTGTTGTGATCCCAGAGTGTCCCCCAAGCCACTGGCATGCAAAGCTTGTAAGATATGTTGCTGAGCTATCACATTGTGCCCCACCCATATATTTTTTTGGAACCTAATGATGCCGTCAATTAATGTGAATCATTTATCATTAGTCTGAGAAATTGCCAATTCAGCTAACAGTTGTTTATCCTCCTCAAACTCCTCATATCCTTCCCTTAATGTTTGCATCCAAGATGGAATGCATTCAGAGACTACCACTAACTCTTGATCTGCTACACATCTTGACAAGTTAAGATAGCAGACTGTTGAAGATGCTCTTACTTCCTCGATCTGTTTTAAAATGTAGGTTAGTTTAGTTTTATCCATAATAAGGAGATTGAAAGTTGTGTTTTTTTCTATTCTCCCCTGTGAAAGGTCCTTGTTTGGTTTTGGTAATTGAGCGACAACTTAGGTGGACTAATATGTGTTTGAAGTGAATTACACAGGTGATCATGTGTGAGCAACATATGCCATAGAGGTGAAATGGCTTGGAGGATGTTGCAAAGGCTCACACATGTGAAGAAAGAGCTTAATGCACATGAAACATGACATGTGGTCATGTGTCTAAGATGGTGAAGATCGAGGCAAGACTTGGCTTGATAGACCAGTTGCGAAGGTGAAGGGCAAGTTGAGGCTTTGAAGCCGTTGGTACCGAGTGTCGGGAGGCTTAAGCAAGACTTGGCGCCGAAGGACCGAAGCGATGGTGAAGAGCAAGTGATGTCAAGATCGATGGACCATGGAGGCCATGTGATGAAATGAAGTGGATCATATCATTTGATGATAGGTTGGTGCATGTGTTGCATCAACACCAAAGGTGTTGGGGCGGCACCCAGACCGCAGGCGCCTCCGGCCCGCATTTACCAAAAGATAACGGAGCTTTCGCGCAAAAGGAAGCATTCGCGCGAAAGCTCGTTTCGCCTTCGGTCCGCAGGACCGGAGTAGAACGGAGTTTTCGCGCGAAAGGAAGCATTCGCGCGGAAGCACGTGTTTCGGCTTGCAGATCAAGGGAAGGCGGAGCTCTCGTGCGAAAGGAAGCATTCGCGCGGAAGCACGCATTCGCCTTCGGTCCGCAGGACCGGAGTAGGACGGAGCTTTCGTGCGAAAGGAAGCGTTCGCGCGGAAGCACGCGTCTCGGCTTGCAGTTCAGGGAAGGAAGGCGGAGTTTTCGTGCGAAAGGGAGCATTCGCGCGGAAGCACGCACTCGCGTTCGGTCCGCAGGACCGGAGTGGGACGGAGCTCTCGTCATTCATGACTTCGGTTTTCATAGGTTTTTGCAGGTCGACGGAAGCCTGAGTCAAAGGGAGCGGGCCCACCGGTCAGGAAAAGGAGCCGGGGGACGCTGGGCCCGTCGGAGGGCGAAGTTACGATGATGCCCTACGTGCCGGAGAAGGCGGCGTATGACCATGGAGCAGTTGTGTAGGGCATCATTGTATTTGCAACAGAGTGGTCGGAAGGGCATTCCCGTACTTTCAAATTGATCTGGATTAATATAAAAAGCTCCCCAGCCTCCAAAGGAAGGGGGGAACACTGTTCACTTCTACCACTTCTCCACTTCCCTATTCGCTTTCAGCTTTCGCTTTGCGCTTTCGTTCGTGCGGCAACCCGCTGTTTCAAGGACCCGGACCGTCCTGAAACAACATTGGCGCCCACCGTGGTTTGCGCCCGAGCTTACCATGCCGCCAAGGAAAGCGCCGAAAGCGGCCGACAATCCGGAGATGATCGCCGCGAGAAAGGATGCTTTCGGCACCATCGCGGTTTCAGTCCCAGCTAGCCAGGTTCCACCAAACACAGTCGCAGAGCCGCCACCTTTCGGCGGCGCTCTGTCGATAGAAGCGCAGCCACCGCCGGGAGCATCGACGAGCCAGGACGTGCAGCCTCAGCATCAGCGGATTTCGGGCAGAGAACGCACGCCGGATGGGCACGTCGACGACGAGCTCGAGGACGAGGATGAAGACGATGACGAAATCACAAGACATGCCCAAGCAATCAAGACGCTGGCACAGCAGCAAGGGGAAATCGAGAGGCTGTTGTTGCAAAGAGACCAGCTGTAGCAGCAGTTGGCTGCGAAAGCAAGAGAGGACGAGACTCGCAACGCTATTCGGCGAGCTGAGGCGCAGAGGAGGCAACTCGAGAAGGAAATTCAGGAGCTGCAAAGGGCCGGGGCGGACCCAAATCCGATAGCACACGAAAACGTATGCATACCAAGGCGAGAGCAACCGCCAGCTCTCGGCAACGCCATCGACGAAACCTCTCCACTCTCGAGGGAGTTGCAAGCTCACCCGTGGCCACTCAATTACAAGCCCCGCATTCCGACTTTCGACGGTAAAGCGAACCCACGCAAGTTCTTGGCAAGCTATGAGACGGCTGTATTTTCGGCAGGAGGAGACAATCAGGCTTTGGCAAAATCTCTCATCCTGGCAGTCGAGGACGTGGCCCACGATTGGTACACCACTCTCAAGCCATTGTCCATCTATTCATGGGCACAGCTGAAAGCCGAGCTGCTGGCCACTTTCCAAGGATTCCGACCGGATGTCAAGACCACGCGGGACCTCATGAATTGCACCCAGCAAGACGACGAGCCACTTTCGGAGTACCTCAAACGTTTCATCCAGCTGAAAGCTCAAGCTCCGAATGTGCCGGAAGCGGCGGTGATCGCAGCAGCTATCGAAGGCTTGGGGACTGGGCAGTGCGCCGCTCATCTGTCCAGGGAGCCGCCGAAAGATGTCAAGGAACTGTTTGACGTGATGAATGCGTACGCGAGGTCGGATGATGACTTTCGGCGACGCAAGGCTGCCCGCCAGATGCAGAGGCAGGCGACGAAAGCAAGTCGCCCGCCGCCTGTGCCGAATCAAAGGATTGTTAGGCCATTTCGTTCAATCAACAATTTGCAAGAAGAACCGACGCAATCAGCAACAGGCACAGAGAGGCCCGACATGCCCGACTTTCATCCCCAAAGAGGATTCGATCAGCCGTTCCGCGGAGGGCGCGGCGGAAGGACAGGACGCGGCGGCCGAGACGGTAGAGGCCGCGGAAGAGGACCCAGGCCACCATATTGCGTCATTTGTGACGGCAATTTCGGCCATACCACTCGGGATTGCAAATACAGCAAAATGGCGAAAGAGCTGAAAGATAAGGATCAAACGTCAGCCTCCGTCGAAAGCTCCAAGCATGTTTTCCACAATTCGCAAGACCCGTCAGCTGTGGTGGTAGCATGCAGCAATTACGCGAGCACACCTATGCATCCCCCGCAGTACATGCATCCCCAAAACTTGCATTGGTACAATCCGGCGTATCAGAGTTACCAGCTCCCGGTCTTCGCACCACAGTCGGTGGCAGTTTCGTCACCTATGCACTATCAGCGCGTCAGCCAGCGCCGCCGCCAGCGCTTCCGGCTCAGACCCAACCTCAGGGGCAGCAAGCACAGCCGGGTTTCCAGCAGGTGCAGGAGGTGGAAAATGAAACTAGCGCAATCAACAACATCCTTCCGTCAAGAGGGCACATTTTCGCCATCACGGGCGGATCTAACCTAGAGCACGAAAGCAAGAGAGCTAGAAGGGACTACCACCGAAGAGTCCAGACAGTATCACCAAGGCTTCCACTAAACAGGCCAGCTTGGTCACTAGCGCCGATATGTTTCGACGAGTCCAACTTCAAAGTCCGCGACTACCCCACGCATTGCGACGCTTTCGTCGCCACAGCCAACGTGGCCGGCTTCACTTTGCACAACATTCTGATTGATACCGGAAGCTCAGCAGACATTTTGTTCGTAAAAGCTTTCGAGGCAATGGGATTCGACAGACGCAGTTTGGACCCCGCCGGTAATTCACTGTACGGGTTCGGAGGAAGAAAGATCGATGCTATCGGCAAAAAGCAGATCCCTGTATCCTTCGCCGAAGGGGAAAGAGTCCGCACTGAGACACTAACATTCGACATAGTAAACATGGACTACCCGTATACTGCCATTTTCGGCAGAGGTTTCACCAACAGGTTCAACGTTATCATCAAGCAAAGCTACCTATGCATGAAGATGCCATCCCCTTTCGGCATCATCGGCGTACATGGAGATCAGCAAGCTTCCAGAAGGATTGAGGGAAAACCAACCCCAGGCTATAGCCTTATCAATGAGGTGGCAAACAAAGACGAATTGCAAACAACCATCGAAGAGCACGCTATCGTCAACACGTCGGAATGCAAGGTTGGGGCAGCCGAAGAAACGATAAGAATCCCGCTCGCGGCCTCCAGGCCCGAAAGAGCCGTGCATATTGGGTCAAGCATGCCGGAAGAAAAGGAACGCGTTGGCATCATTCCTTGCGAGCAATGATGACATTTTCGCTTGGTCAGCAAACGACTTGCAAGGCATTAGCAGAGATCTCGCCCAACACAGTTTGAACATCGCAAGCGGCGCTAAGCCCAGAAAGCAAAAACTGAGAAAAATGTCAAACGAAAGGGCAGACGCGGCGAAAGCCGAAGTACAAAGATTACTCGATGCGGGAGTAATCCGACAAGTCCAGTATCCCGAATGGCTGGCGAATGTCGTCTTGGTGAAAAAGAAGAACGGAAAATGGCGAATGTGCGTCGATTTCACACGACCTCAACAAATGCTGCCCGAAGGATCCGTATCCTTTGCCTCGTATCGACAAGCTTGTCGACATTGCATCTGGCTGTGAAATAATGAGCTTGCTAGATTGTTTTTCAGGCTATCACCAGATTTGGCTTCATCCCGACGATGAGGAGAAAACCAGCTTCATCACCCCTACAGGTACATACTGCTATCGGCGAATGCCGGAGGGGCTGCGGAATGCTGGCCCTACTTTCTCAAGGATGACTGACAAAGTGTTCGAAAGCCAAAAGCAAAAGAAAAACTTGTTGGCTTACGTCGACAATATAGTGGTCAAGAGCGATAGACAGGAAGATCATCAAGCGGACTTGCTCGAGACTTTCGGCAATATCCGAAAGAGCGGTCTGAAGCTCAACCCTGACAAGTGTATTTTCGGCATCAAGAAAGGCAAGCTCCTGGGTTGTCTAGTATCGGCAAGAGGAATTGAAGCTAATCCCGACAAGATAGCGGCAATCATCAATATGCAACCACCCTCAAACCGAAAGCAAGTGCAAAAGTTGACAGGAAGACTGGCTTCTTTGAACAGATTCATCGCAAGGTCCGCCGAAAGAGGGCTGCCTTTCTTCCGAACTCTGCGTAGCTCCGACCCTTTCGATTGGGGGGAAGAGCAGCACCAAGCTTTTCAGCAGCTAAAGGAGTATTTAACAAAGCTGACCATGCTATCCAAACCGTCGCCGGAAGCGACACTCTTGCTGTATCTCGCAGCATCGCACACCACCGTAAGCGCAGTACTGGTGGAAGAGAAGGAGCATGAAAACAGGATGACGCAGTTCCCAATCTATTTCGTCTCCGAGGCCCTCTCGGGTGCAAAACTGAACTACTCAGAGCTGGAGAAGATAGCTTACACAGTAGTAATGGCCTCTAGAAAACTGAAGCACTACTTTCAGTCCCATCACATCATAGTACTTTCGGCTCAGCCATTGGAAGCCCTGTTCCGCAACAACGAAGCTATCGGCCGAATCGGCAAGTGGGCGGCGGAGCTCAACGAATACGTGATCGACTTCCAGCACCGATCCGCAATCAAGTCGCAGGCATTAGCGGATTTCATAGCAGACTGGACTCCCGCCGCTTTCGACACAACGCTTGAATTCGAAGAGCCTGTGTGGACAGTAAATTGTGACGGCGCATGGGGAATGGCCGGAGCCGGAATCTCAGCGATCCTTACACCACCAAGAGGACCGAAGGTCAGATTTGCCGCGAGGCTGCAGTTCCTCACAACCAACAACACTGCCGAATACGAGGCCGTGCTTCTAGGTTTACGAAAGCTTCGAGCAATCGGAGCGAGAAGATGCATAGTCAAGTCGGATTCCCAAGTGGTTGTCGGTCATGCCAAAAAGGATTTCACTGCAAGAGAACCAGAGCTAGCCAAGTATCTGGCGGCAATCAGAAGAATGGAGAAATATTTCACTGGTTTCACCTTGCGTCACATCCCAAGGGCCGAAAACGCAGAGGCAGACGAGCTGGCAAAGCCGCAGCACAAAATCTACCGCTGCCATCAGATGTGTTCTATCAGGTCCTTTCGGCAAAAGCCGTGAAAGAGGAGGAAGAACATCCAAGCCCGATACATGCTATCGTCAGTGATGACTGGAGGTCACAGATATTCGCCTATTTAGCTGGGACTTACGAGCCGCAGTCTAGGAAGGATGCCGAAAGAATGGCTAGCAGAGCGAAAGGTTACGCAATCATCGGAGAGCAGTTGTTCAAAAATGGAATAACAGCACCTCTTCTGAAATGCATAAGTCAGCGCGAAGGCATTCAGCTACTCGAAGAAATGCATGCCGGAATGTGCGGAGCGCATAGAGGGCCTCACGAGATAGCGCACAGAGCAATGAGACAAGGATTTTACTGGCCTTCCGCTGCATCAGATGCCAAAGAGCTGGTCAAATGTTGCAAAGGTTGCCAGATGTTCGCCAAAAATCAGAAAGCCCCAGCAAATGAGACCACGTCGATAGTGCCGACCTGGCCATTGCAGAGGTGGGGCATCGACATAGTTGGTCCGCTACCAGCAGCCCCGGGCAACTTGCGTTTTGCAGCGGTAGCTCTTGAGTATTTCACCAAATGGGTGGAAGCGAAGGCCCTTGCCAGCATAACTTCCCACCTCTTTAACCAAGTTCGTCTGGCAGAGGATAATCTGTCGCTTCGTGTTTCCGTCATTCATCACCTGCGACAATGGGAAGCAGTTCGATTGCGCTGAATTCAGGAATTTTTGTGATGAACTCAGCATCAAGCTCAATTTCGCTTCTGTAAATTACCCGCAAGCAAACGGGGCCGTCGAGAGAGCGAATGACTTAATCTTTTCAGCAATTTCGAAAACACTGTACGACTCGCCGAAAGGCAAGTGGGCCAACACCCTAACAACAGCTGTATGGGGACACAACATTTCACGGTCCAGAGCTACCGGCTTCACCCCATTCAGGCTACTTTACGGCGAGGAAGCAGTAACCCCGGAAAAGTAAAGCTGGGTTCCTTCCGAACCGAAATGACCCCCAACTCTGAGAGCAAAGACACGTCGGCTCGACACCGTCGAAGAAGTAAGACTGCAGGCCGCAGACAACCTTGAAAGTACCACGCCGAACGAGCATCACAGGACAAGACGATAATCCGAAAGGATATCAAGCCTGGTGACATGGTGAAAGGACCTAAGGTGTCGCCTAGAGGGGGGGTGAATAGGCTTTTCTGAAAATTTACAACTTATAATGCGGAAGCAATTAGTATGCGAGTTTCCAATTACTTGGAAACTCCCAATCGGAGTATAAACAACCCCTCAAGAGACAAACACAAAGTATATGACTAGAAATTAATCACCTAGAAGGCAATACCCTGCACCACAAAGATTAGCTCAAGGATTAAACAAATTGGGCACAGTCAGTAAATACCGGACATGTCCGGTATCAATACCGGACAAGTCCGGTATGCACGGGTTGTGCGGGACTGCTCCTTTTCTTCTCCAATTTCTCACACAACCTGCAATCACTATGTATGATGTATATATAAAACTGATTGCTTGCAAAACAACTAGCACAACGAAGAATAACAAATAGCCGAAAGTAAAGCACAAAGGAATGACACGGTATTTGTTTCACCGAAGTTCGGCACCCCCTCGGGTCCTACTCTCCGTTGAGCCGGCTGCGAGCTACCACAAAGGTGGGCTCTAGAGGACACCACGGGTCACTCTAGCCGCGGTCTATTTCACCCGCTATGCTCCTTCCACTAGTTGATCTCTTTTGAGGAGAGATCGAACCTTCACAAACTTTCCGAGGCACTCCACAAATCTCTTGGGTGCTCAACGGCGACGCCTAACCGTCTAGGACCGTAGAGTCCAAGAGTAACGAATGCGCACAACAAGATCGACGATTTGCACAAGTGCTCAAGAGATGGCTTGCTCTCTAATTTTGAATCTCTCTCAACCCACAAATGGATTTGGCAATTAGAGGACAATCACTCACTAAGAGAGGGTTGGAAAGTGTTTTGAAAGGCTTAGAATGAGTGTGGGAACCAGTAGAATCAGCAGCCTCCAAAGGTGGAGGTCTGAGGGTATTTATAAGCCCACATTCGAAACTAGCCGTTTTCTAGCCGTTGGCTGAGTCAGCTCATACCGGACATGTCCGGTATGCATACCGGACATGTCCGGTATGACTTTACTGCGTGAGGAACACACTGAACAGACCAACTTTCAAACTTCCCAACAGATCTCGGTAGTACACCGACCACAAGGTCGGTAGTACCGCTAGTTGTAAAGGGGGTTTTCACAACCTCTCTGGAAGTAGCCAATTTTGACCTACCGGTCGTACCGCTATAACCCCGGTGGTACCTCTCGGTGGTACCGACCCAAGCGTCGGTAGTACCGCCTATCACAAAGATACTGTTAGCCACAAATCCGCAAATACCGGACATGTCCGGTATGCATACCGGACATGTCCGGTATGACTTGACTGCGTGAGAAGCACTCTTAACCAACCATCTTTCAAACCCCGAATAGGATCTCGGTAGTACCGACCACCAGGTCGGTGGTACCGACAGTTAAGAGGGGTTTTGCAACCTCTCTGTGTTGGGCCAAATTTGGCCTACCGGTAGTACCGCCATTACTCCGGTATTACTGTCGGTAGTACCGACGCAAGAGTCGGTTGAACCGCCCGAACACAAGCTGCGAGACAGAACTCCGCTAATACCGGACATGTCCGGTATGCATACCGGACATGTCCGGTATGGACTCCACAAGAGCGCCCGAGGCGAGGCCTGGCGCAGAGGCTCGGGCGAGACGGAGTTTGAGCGCCCGAGGCCGAGGCCTGGCCCAGAGGCTCGGGCGAGACGGAGCTTGAGCGCCCGAGGCCGAGGCCTGGCTCGGGCGGGACGGAGCTTGAGCGCCGAGGCCGAGGCCTGGCGCAGAGGCTCGGGCGAGACGGATGGCCGCACTGCTGTGGGCTCATACCGGACATGTCCGGTATGCATACCGGACATGTCCGGTATGGACAGACAGTGCAACACTCAGCTGAAAGTTAGCTCTAGCTCTCTCATGTCTCACTTAGGTTGGATTGAGCACTTATGAAGAATCATCTACTATATGTTGCATCCCTCTTAATAGTACGGCTTTCCTATTTACTCAAGATAAATTGAAATACGAATTTTAAACCTCTTGAGTTGATCTCCATTTGAACCAAAGCCGCTTCTCTTCATTTTCTATATTGGAAGGAATGCTTGTCATGTTTAGAAGTAGATATCCCTCAAGCAAAGCCATCTTGAGCATGTGACTTGACTCCATTCAAGTGATATAATGGAATTCCAAATGTGCCAAGTCACTCCAATCAATATTGTTGCTAGGAATGTCGATTCTCCACTAGATGCGATCTTCAAGCTTGATTGATCCTTCGACTAAATGCAAGTACTTTCTTCTTCACTCTAGCTAGGTTCTTCGGCCGCCAAGCCGTCGCTTGCCCTTCACCCTTGCTTAGTACCTCAAAGACTCTTTCCTTGCTATCTTCACCTTTCAAGCCATTCAAGCCATTCAACCATGCTTCATTTTGAATCCTTTCTTAGCAAACATAAATGCACTATGATTATCCCACAATACGATAACCCTTATATCAATATCATTCTCATTGTTGTTTTGTGCTTGTGACATGATCTTCATACAACAATCCATCATTTTGGCTTTGCATTACATTTCAAGTACATAGTGAGATAATCATTTCCCTGTGTCACACTTAGCAAACATATTAGATCTTTAATCAACATTGTCATCAAATCATCCAAAATCACACTTAAGTGCAACATGCACTTTCAAACTCCCCCTTTTTGGTGATTGATGACAACCTTGATTAAATTTTACCAAAGGATAAACAATTAAGCTTATGGGTTCAATGATTTATGAAGAGCTCCCCCTTAATATGTGCAATATGAATTGAATTCATAAAGGACCTCAAAATGTCAATTTGCACATACTAAGGTGAGTTGGAAACTCCCCCTAAATCATTGCATCCGAGAAATGCAAGTGTGTGAGCAATATAGATCATGATGCATATGACAAGATATATCACACAAGTCAATAAATGAAAAACAATACACCAAGACATATGCAACACACTAGTAAGTAAAGATCTTATGAAGAATAAATTACTACTCATATCACACACATAGCACTCACACAAAGATTTCTCAAGTCCACAACCACTAAGATAGATTATATTACAAGATAAGGATCATGTCTCATCACAAAGATATCTCTGATATCGGATACACAAAAGAACTCATACATGACTCATGATATTACAATAAAGCTCAAACTCTGAGAACTAAACTAAACCACCTGCAGTACAAATCTCCAGATACAAGACACATAACAGATAACATGAAGACTGAAGCTCTAATCAACTATCTCTCCCCCTTTGTCATCTATCTCCAAAAAGGTAAAGGTGAAGTTCAAGGATGACACCAGGAGGGCTGCAGGCGAAACTGTCACTCGTCGTCGTCCCCAGGCTGCCGAGAGCTCTGTCCTGGGTCAGGGTAGCCGTAGGTACCACCAAGGAAGCTGTCCCACACGTCTGAAGCAAACTCCTCAGCTGAGCTAGGACGAAGTAGGGGGTCTGTGGAGAACCTGGGAGCTGAAGGAGAGTGTCGTGGGGCTGCTGCTCAGCCTCTACTCCCTGCCTCTGACTCTGCTGCTCTGTCTCTGCTCCCTGTCTCTGACGCACTGAAAGGTCGTCAAACTCCCTCTCATACCTCTGCTGCTGCTGCTCAAACGTCTCAGGCTGCTCAGTCTCGTCATCTGACGGTGGGGACCTCGGGGGCTGAAACCTGTAGTGCTCGTGAAGCATCTTCAGCGTCCTCGAGTCCTCTCTCCTAGCCTGCCTCTCACGGTGCTGCTGAGCCTTGATCACATTGACATCCTTGCACACGCCGAGAATACTGCTAAGAACCTTGCGCAAGAGAGAGCGCTGCCTGCCACGTCCCTGAGAGGTGGAGTGAGAACGAGTGTGTGGCTGTGGCGAGCCTGCTCCAGCTGCTCTCCTCCCGCTGCTCCTGCAACTGGGTCCTCTGGCTGTGGCTCTGCTGCTGCTGGAACTGCCCCTGGTCCAGGTGGAGGTATAGGAGACTCAAGAAGATCTGCCTGGAACCTCAAGGGCCTGTGAGAGTGGTCATAGGTGAAAGTGGCACCAATCTGCTGCTCAATCATATGCTGAATATAAGGAGCGAATCCACATCCCTTGAGTGGCCTCTCTCCCACTCTCTTGATCTCATACCAGATGAAATCAAAGATACTGAAAGGCTGTGCTCCTGGTGCTAACCTGTGCAGGAGGTTCCTCGTGTAATCTGCAAGTGTCCCTCTGTCTCCTGACTTGCAATCTATAGTGGCCCTGAGCATCCTGTTGAGATAGCCATAGGTAGGGTGAATGCCTCTCACCTTCCCTACAACTGCCCCAGCAGGTAGAGGTGGGGGGTACATGTACCCAAGCTGCTCTGGAGGAAGCACAACCTCATCGTGAATACAAGCTCTCTGAAGATCCTCCTCGTCAAAGCCAAGATACCCTGCAAACTCCCTATAAGACACAGAGTACCAGACACCCTCAGTCATCCAGTTCATGCGCTTCTCATCAATCTCGTCAGACTCCTCAACATATAGGGTGGCATAGAACTGGGCTATCACCTCATCACACCAATCATGCTGAAACTCCAGAATACGGTAGAGGCCTGTCTGCTGGCAAATAGCAATAGCATGCTCAACTGAAGGACGGTGATGATCTCTAGCATGCTGCCAATCAACGTACTGAGCTCTAATGATCACAGGGTTTCTGGTCAGAAGCACCTTCTCATAATAGTCAATGTGAAACAAGGTGTGAAACCTGTAGTCATAGATGTTCCTCTCCTGTCCCCTGGGGTCTCTCCTCGCTCTCTCCTCCTGGCCTTCTGTGTACCACCGGACTCCCGATAGTCCACACGAGCCACCCAAGCAGGAATCAGGGCAGCAGGGCGTATCGCAAGAGCCCCAAAGTGCAACCCTCCTGCTGCTGCTGAGGTGCATCTTCTTCCTCTTCCTCTTCTTCTTCTTCTTCTTCTTCTTCTTCTTCTTCTTCTTCTTCTTCAATTTCTTCTTCCACTTCTTCCTCTTCCTCTTCTTCCTCTATGTCATCATGAGCTGCAAACTGATAAGGAGCTCTAGAGGCACCTCCCCTTGGAGGTCTAGTAGTGCCACGACCACTACCACTCCCACTGCCACTGCTGCCTCCAATTGACAAGCCGGAGTGAGAATCTTGCCTCCTCTTCTTATGCCTTTCCCTAGCTGGATCATGTCTCGTCTTGGTTCGAGGCTCGACTCTGTCACTCATAGCTGCTGCCCTGTGACCAAACAATCCACAAAGATGTCTCAGAAGCATATTTATAGGATTTGTCAAAAGTAGTTGAATTAATAGAGATACGATTAAATGCCTCATGAATTGCAAGCACCTAGATCCAAACCGATCACACTAGGTTTACAACACAATTATAGACATTTAATAATACCCCTAACATCAACTAGAGAGGGCCTGAATCGAGAAAAACAGAAAGTTTTCTGTTCTGCTGGGAAAAACCGGACATGTCCGGTCTCATACCGGACATGTCCGGTATGGACGTTCACAGCACCCCTTCCTAGGGTTCCTCGGTTCACCCCAATTCAAAACCAATCCATCTCAAACAATACATTGCTTCTACCATGAATCCAACATCTTGAACCGAAATTTGAGAGATTAGCGGATCAGTCCGGAAAATCCTTATGAGAGGGAACGAAAAAACTCAAATCCAACACCGGCACTTGCTTTTGATGGAATCCTTCTCCAAATCCTTCTCCCTCTCTCACTTTTCCAAGGTAGAATCACTAGGTCGCCGTAGGAGAGAGGTTTGGCCCCTTGCTTGGCCGGTTTGGGAAGAACAGAAGTGAGGGAGAGAAAGAGAGCCCGAAGGGGTACGCTGTCCTTATGTCCCCCGTCCGGTATGGATACCGGACAAGTCCGGTATTTGCGGGTTTAGTCCAGAAACTTCTGCTTATACCGGACATGTCCGGTATGGATACCGGACAAGTCCGATATTAGCAGATTATGTCCAACAGCTCCAGATTTGCTTCTTTTCATCCAAAACCCCTTTCTTTCCTCTCGAACATGTATCCATCATATTTTATTCTCTTCTCTTCATATGATTTCACAAAGAGTGCTTGTGTCCAAATCTCAAGTTTTCTTTTCTCTATGTTTAATCCAAGGTTTTCAACACACTAAAGATTATAGAGAAACCTTATGTCCATGAATCGTTTTGACAAGAGGATTATCAAGGAATATAATTTACTTCTTTAGAGATATAGGGACTTGAGAGAGGTACCATGCCACTTGTAATTAGCCAATCAAAACAATCAAGGGGAACAATAATACAAGTGTCATGGATAGGTCACAAAGACCAAGTGTCAAATATTTTCCCAAAACACACTTCCTACTCATGCTAGTAAGGAATTTGGAAATATCTATCCTATCACACATAAGTGCACACGCTAGCATATTATAGGCCTATTATGCACTTTCAATGCACATATTAAAAACATACCCTTGCCTTGTGCCACAAGTTCCACCTAGCATAATCATGACATGGTGATGATTTTGTTGACCTTTCTTGTCAAATAGTCATGTCCTCACCGAGAAGTCAATTTGATCAAGATGAACTACAACATATGCTAGATAAACCTTATCAGCTCATAAAAGGTACAAAGTTGAAATTGAGCTCCCCCTCAATTAGTGCTTCAAGTATTTGAATTCCTCTCCAAGCACTTTCATTCCATTAAGAATGTGAGAGTCAAAATTCAACTTTGGCCAACACAAAGTAATTTTCCATATATGATATGAGAGTAAATTTTAAGCACAAGTCACTTGAGACATAACGACATGTGAGATCTAAGTTAAGACAATAAGCATAACACAAGTAGAATTAAGCTCAAATCTCATGTAGGCAATGATGGGCAGCTCACTGCCATACCGGTCATGTTCGGTAGGCATGACAGTGCCGAGAATGATTCAAAGATTTTTTTTTTATAACCAACTTTTCACAAATAAATCAAATAATGAACATGTGAGCATAAGTGGTGAAATGACGGCTATCCTACCAAGTTTCGGTGCTCTAAGTCATGGTGAAGATGAAGAGATAGATAAGACGAACTTAGATTACCAACGGGTCAACCATAGAAGCAAGTATGATGAACACAGGTTGATAGGTTGAGTTAGAATTTCGGATTGACTTGCTCAACCACCCCGAATGCACATTCTAGCATTATGAATCCTATATGCACTTACATAGCATGTATGTAACCACATACCTTGGCCTTGAGCTCGCATATGTTCCACTAAGAGTAACCATGACATAATCATCTTCGTGTTGACTTGACTTGTCAGGTGATCATGCCTTTGTCAAAGTGATCTCCTTTTCATTTAAAGAACTATCACATCACTTAGAGGTAATTGTTAGATCACAATGGTTCAAGGTAGTAGAAACTAAGCTCCCCTTTACAAAGTGCTCAAGTTATTTGAATTACTTGTGAAAGCACTTTACTTTTCTTTTTTAAAAAAATGGGAATGCTTTTCCACCTTGACCTAGACACATAATTTTGTCAAGAATGAATTAAGCCCAAGCAAAGCTTACAAAATACTCACTGTTGATCAAATGTGCTGGTCTTTAGTTAGAGCATGGGACTAGATCACAAGGATTTAAAAATCCTACTGAAGTCAGGATGCTGTGCTTTTCCTGGCCATACCGGACATGTCCGGTAGGCATACGGACAAGTCCGGTATGAAAAGACTTCGTCCAAATCTTCGTACTGAGTCACTGGTTCTGCCAGAGTGAATATCCCATACCAGACATGTCTGGTATGATACCGGACAAGTCCGGTATTTGCAAAACAGAACCAGAAACAGCCATTTCTGAGATTTCCTTTTGACTCTAGTTTATTTCGCTTTCCTGCACTTCATCTAAGATAATGCTCTGCTAGAGAGCCATTAAGAGCATCGAATGACAAATATCATAAGGATAAATTAAAGTAGTTTAATTACTAAGTTTTGGGCACTTATCATCAATGGTGAGGATGAGCAAAGTGAAATCAACATTACATAATCTTCGGGTCAACCATATAGAATAGTATTAAAACATAAGTTGATAGTTTGAGTTGAGATGTCATTTTGCTTGCTCAAACACCCCGAAAGCCTACATCTCACCATTGTACCTACATGAACATCCTAAGCACATTTTGGTACCCAACTCTTGTTGGGTCCTTCAAAGTTAGTCAACAAGTGCTTAGGCACCCAAGTGGCCTTAGAGCTAGTATGCGGTGAACACATCACCTTACTAGTGCTAAGTCCCTTTGTAGTCTTCCTAAGCACATTATCATTTGCAAATGTGTTCGGCTTAGGAAACATACCATTTGGGCAATCATAGCTTAGATGCCCCTTTCTCCTACAAGCATAGCAAATGCGCCCATTGTTTGCTCTTTGCTTGTCTTGCTTGTTGGGACATGCATCAACCATGTGTCCCGGCTCGTTGCATGCATAGCATCTTCTTGTTGCAACTTGAGCCATCTTCCTTGCCTCTTTGTATGTGGGGCAACTCTTGGTGAGGTGACCCAACTTGTTGCATTTGAGGCAAGGACTTGGTGCATCATTCTTCATTTGCTTGGCCAATTTGGTTGATGCCTTTGTTCGGCCGCTTCACATTTGTCGGCCCAAGTCTTGTGTGGGCACTTAGCCCACTCATGTCCATACAATCCGCAACCATAGCATAATCTCTTCTTTTGTTTCTTGCCCTTGGTTGCTTTCTCATGACTTGAGGGTGACTAGATTGTTGGATTTTGGAGGAAGCAAGGTTTGAACCCTTCTCAAGCTTCTTCACCATGGTATCACGGTTATCTTGAAAAGGTTGTGCTTTCTCCTCATCCTTCAATCTAATCACATCCTTCTTTAGATTTCCCACTTCTTCAATGAGCCTAGCATTTTCTTTAAGAGTTTGCTCAATCGAAGATTGGCTTGCTGAGAGGCACACTCATTAGCACAAATAACATTTAATTGAGATGGTGCACTAGTGAGTGTAGTAGTGTGAGGTTGAGAAGATTTTACCATAGCAATAACAACCTCATGTGCAATCTCAAGTATGGCATTTGATTCCACTAACTTCTCATGTGAGCACTTAAGATCGGTGAAGTCCTCTTGTAGGAACTTGTGCTCATATGAGAGATCACTCATTTTTTCCTTAAGCATGTAGTTCTCCTTCTCTAGCCTTTCCACATTAGATAGAGAGTTAGTAGCTAAGGCATGCTCAATTGACAATTTTTCATACCTTTCTTCTAACGCCTTTAGCTCTTCTAATTTGGAGATGAGGAACTCTTCTTGATTTTGAAGGGATTGCTCTTGTTCATCCACCTCCTTTTCTAGCTCATCATTTTTCTTCAGCAAGTTGACGAACAAGAGCTTGTCTTCATACTTGAGATAATCAAGCGATTCATCATCTTCATCATCCCATCGCTCTCTACTTGATTATCTCTTGATGCCTTCTTCTTGATCTCACCAAGAATCTTCTCTTGATCTTTCTTGGTTGCTTCTTCTTGTTCTTCTTGGCCATGAGACACAAGTGATGAGTATCATGAGCTACTGAGGTTGACTCATCACTTGGTCGCTACCGAGCATGAGAGCCATTGCTGTCTGCTCCTAGCTCCCTGTCTGCTGGGCTGATACCGGACATGTCCGGTACCCATACCGGACATGTCCGGTATGGACAGACAGGGTCCAGAGCAGCAGCAGCCAACACCTCTCGATCCGGCTCGTCTTCCTTGAGGCTTCCTGAGGCTTCCTCACATGATGATGACTCAATGGACTTCATTTCCATTGAATCACAATCATATGCTTCATCACATTTGGACTTCCCATACAAATGGGCAAGTCTAGTCCAAATGACATGAGCACTCTCCGGTGGAGAATCTCCATTGTAAATAGCCTCCTTAAGAACCTCTGCACTCAATGAGTTCAACATGATCAAACACGCATGAGCATTGAGTTGCAACACATATCTCTTCCTCTTTTGTCAAGTTCTTATAGTTGCTCCAATCAACTATAGAAAGAGATATGCTCGCATCCACAATATGCTCAATAATGGGGCTAATAGCCTGAAATGCATTGAGTACATAAGATGACCAAGATAGAAAGTTTGAACCATCATTTTGGAGAAGCACCACGTTTGTCTCCATAGGCGAATCCATCGGTTCTCACAAGCGGTGAAGCTCAACGTGAGTCCAAGCTCCGATACCAATTGAAAGGACCTAAGGTGTCGCCTAGAGGGGGGGTGAATAGGCTTTTCTGAAATTTACAACTTATAATGCGGAAGCAATTAGTATGCGAGTTTCCAATTACTTGGAAACTCCCAATCGGAGTATAAACAACCCTCAAGAGACAAACACAAAGTATATGACTAGAAATTAATCACCTAGAAGGCAATACCCTGCACCACAAAGATTAGCTCAAGGATTAAACAAATTGGGCACAGTCAGTAAATACCGGACATGTCCGGTATCAATACCGGACAAGTCCGGTATGCACGGGTTGTGCGGGACTGCTCCTTTTCTTCTCCAATTTCTCACACAACCTGCAATCACTATGTATGATGTATATATAAAACTGATTGCTTGCAAAACAACTAGCACAACGAAGAATAACAAATAGCCGAAAGTAAAGCACAAAGGAATGACACGGTATTTGTTTCACCGAAGTTCGGCACCCCCTCGGGTCCTACTCTCCGTTGAGCCGGCTGCGAGCTACCACAAAGGTGGGCTCTAGAGGACACCACGGGTCACTCTAGCCGCGGTCTATTTCACCCGCTATGCTCCTTCCACTAGTTGATCTCTTTTGAGGAGAGATCGAACCTTCACAAACTTTCCGAGGCACTCCACAAATCTCTTGGGTGCTCAACGGCGACGCCTAACCGTCTAGGACCGTAGAGAGTCCAAGAGTAACGAATGCGCACAACAAGATCGACGATTTGCACAAGTGCTCAAGAGATGGCTTGCTCTCTAATTTTGAATCTCTCTCAACCCACAAATAGATTTGGCAATAGAGGACAATCACTCACTAAGAGAGGGTTGGAAAGTGTTTGAAAGGCTTAGAATGAGTGTGGGAACCAGTAGAATCAGCAGCCTCCAAAGGTGGAGGTCTGAGGGTATTTATAAGCCCACATTCGAAACTAGCCGTTTCTAGCCGTTGGCTGAGTCAGCTCATACCGGACATGTCCGGTATGCATACCGGACATGTCCGGTATGACTTTACTGCGTGAGGAACACACTGAACAGACCAACTTTCAAACTTCCCAACAGATCTCGGTAGTACCGACCACAAGGTCGGTAGTACCGCTAGTTGTAAAGGGGGTTTTCACAACCTCTCTGGAAGTAGCCAATTTTGACCTACCGGTCGTACCGCTATAACCCGGTGGTACCTCGGTGGTACCGACCCAAGCGTCGGTAGTACCGCCTATCACAAAGATACTGTTAGCCACAAATCCGCAAATACCGGACATGTCCGGTATGCATACCGGACATGTCCGGTATGACTTGACTGCGTGAGAAGCACTCTTAACCAACCATCTTTCAAACCCCGAATAGGATCTCGGTAGTACCGACCACCAGGTCGGTGGTACCGACAGTTAAGAGGGGGTTTTGCAACCTCTCTGTGTTGGGCCAAATTTGGCCTACCGGTAGTACCGCCATTACTCCGGTAGTACTGTCGGTAGTACCGACGCAAGAGTCGGTTGAACCGCCGAACACAAGCTGCGAGACAGAACTCCGCTAATACCGGACATGTCCGGTATGCATACCGGACATGTCCGGTATGGACTCCACAAGAGCGCCCGAGGTCAAGGCCTGGCGCAGAGGCTCGGGCGAGACGGAGTTTGAGCGCCCGAGGCCGAGGCCTGGCCCAGAGGCTCGAGCGAGACGGAGCTTGAGCGCCCGAGGCCGAGGCCTGGCTCGGGCGGGACGGAGCTTGAGCGCCGAGGCCGAGGCCTGGCGCAGAGGCTCGGGCGAGACGGATGGCCGCACTGCTGTGGGCTCATACCGGACATGTCCGGTATGCATACCGGACATGTCCGGTATGGACAGACAGTGCAACACTCAGCTGAAAGTTAGCTCTAGCTCTCTCATGTCTCACTTAGGTTGGATTGAGCACTTATGAAGAATCATCTACTATATGTTGCATCCCTCTTAATAGTACGGCTTTCCTATTTACTCAAGATAAATTGAAATACGAATTTTAAACCTCTTGAGTTGATCTCCATTTGAACCCAAGCCGCTTCTCTTCATTTTCTATATTGGAAGGAATGCTTGTCATGTTTAGAAGTAGATATCCCTCAAGCAAAGCCATCTTGAGCATGTGACTTGACTCCATTCAAGTGATATAATGGAATTCCAAGTGTGCCAAGTCACTCCAATCAATATTGTTGCTAGGAATGTCGATTCTCCACTAGATGCGATCTTCAAGCTTGATTGATCCTTCGACTAAATGCAAGTACTTTCTTCTTCACTCTAGCTAGGTTCTTCGGCCGCCAAGCCGTCGCTTGCCCTTCACCCTTGCTTAGTACCTCAAAGACTCTTTCCTTGCTATCTTCACCATTTCAAGCCATTCAACCATGCTTCATTTTGAATCCTTTCTTAGCAAACATAAATGCACTATGATTATCCCACAATACGGTAACCCTTTATATCAATATCATTCTCATTGTTGTTTTGTGCTTGTGACATGATCTTCATACAACAATCCATCATTTTGGCTTTGCATTACATTTCAAGTACATAGTGAGATAATCATTTCCCTATGTCACACTTAGCAAACATATTAGATCTTTAATCAACATTGTCATCAAATCATCCAAAACCACACTTAAGTGCAACATGCACTTTCACATGGTCACCATTCGGCAGCCAGATAAGCAAGGTAAGCTGCAATCACAGTGGCAAGGCCCTTTCGTTGTGGCAAGCATGGCGGCTCCGGGTGTATTCCGGTTGATGAATGACAAGGGCGAAGAATCAACCCATACATGGAACTCGAGCAACCTGCGCCGTT
The DNA here is from genome assembly GCA_009763385.1 of Coix lacryma-jobi var. lacryma-jobi. Taxonomy (NCBI): domain Eukaryota; kingdom Viridiplantae; phylum Streptophyta; class Magnoliopsida; order Poales; family Poaceae; genus Coix; species Coix lacryma-jobi. The sequence goes on along the minus strand of CM019823.1, from coordinate 7,135,816 downwards.
TCTACCCATGATTTATCTCCGTCGAATTTTGATATAATTTCCTTTTTCATCTATCACCATTTTTGTAATAAAAAAATCGGCTGCGCTCTTTTTCCTCGCGGGGAAGCCCTGAATCGGGGTGGGTTTGCGAGGTTTTTAACGAGGCAGCCGAATGTAATCGCTACATTGCGAAAGTAAGTGTAGTTCCCCCAAGATATCACCTGGCTCGACAACAGACGAAGTCAACCAAACATAGGGTTGAGACATTCGTCATTAAAATATGAAAAGAGAATGTCAGGGAGCTAAGGCGGAGGAGCCCTTACCTCCACTGACAATCTTGAAAGCCTACGGGCTATGAAAAAACCGACCCTCCGACAAAATGCGAGGGCGGAACGAAAGCCTGCGGCGCTATGAAAAACCGACCCTCCGACAAAATGCGAGGGCGAAACGAAAGCCTGCGGGCTATGAAAAAAACCGACCCTCCGACAAAATGCGAGGGCGGACCGAAAGCCTGCGGGCTATGAAAAAACCGACCCTCCGACAAAATGCGAGGGCGGAACGAAAGCCTGCGGGCTATGAAAGAAACCGACCCTCCGACAAAATGCGAGGGCGCAACGAAAGCCTGCGGGCCATGAACAAACCGATCCTCCGACAAAACGAGGGCTGAACGAAAGCTTGCGGGCTATGCAAAACCAGCCCCCATCACCGAAAGGGGAGAATGGTAGCGGAGGCCAAGCCCATCAGCCCTAGTAGGGCAAAACAAACAAACGGCAGCTGGCAAGCATTTACAGCCGCTAAAACGTAAATGTTGTATTAACCTTTCACCTACCAAGTGATCATAAATACAGCCAGGTGAGTAAATGCGGTCGTCCTGTACCACGGGCAAGGCAGTATAAATAGGCAACAAAGTGCAAGCCTCCCATCCATCCTAAACTACCGAGGCTCTTCAAAATGTTAGTTCCAGGTAGTCAGCTCATTATCGAAAATGCGAGTAGGAAGCATCAGGAGCTACGCTTTCGCTTTTATGATCGTGTCATCGGCATCGCGTCCACCTATCGTCACCAATCCGGTAACTGTAGGCGGTAGTACTGTCGAGTGGCTTTCCCATCTCAAACCAAAGATAGGAGATGAACCAAGCCGTGCATGCGGCTGGACAGCAATACGAGCAATATCATAATCATAGTCGATTGTATGCCCCCATGTTGCGTTCATAAAGACATTTACGTCAACCGAATTATCAAGCGCCTTCGCGCGAATGCTAACGTCCCTCGCCTAAGTGTGTGGGGGCGGGCGCGTCTTTGCTATCGGCTGAGGGGCTCGCACCGAAAGCTCCCCGCGCGAATGCTAACGCCCCTCGCCTAAGTGTGTGGGGGCGGGCGCGTCTTTGCTATCGGCCGAGAGGCTCGCACCGAAAGCTCCCTCGCGCGAATGCTAACGCCCCTCGCCTAAGTGTGCGGGGGCGGGCACGTCTTTGCTATCGGCCGAGGGGCTCGCACCGAAAGCCCCTTGCGCGAATGCTAACGCCCCTCGCCTAAGTGAGTGGGGGCGGGCGCGTCTTTGCTATCGGCCGAGGGGCTCGCACCGAAAGCTCCCTCGCGCGAATGCTAACGCACCTCGCCTAAGTGTGCGGGGGCGGGCGCGTTTTGCTATCGGCCTGGCGCCGAGGGCTCGCACCAAAAGCTCCCTCGCGCGAATGCTAACGCCCCCGCCTAAGTGTGCGGGGGCGGGCGCGTCTTTGCTATCGGCCGAGGGGCTCGCACCGAAAGCTCCCCCGCGCGAATGCTAACGCCCCTCGCCTAAGTGTGTGGGGGCGGGCGCGTCTTTGCTATCGGCGAGGGGCTCGCACCGAAAGCTCCCTCGCGCGAATGCTAACGCCCCTCGCCTAAGTGTGCGGGGGCGGGCGCGTTTTTGCTATCGGCCGAGGGGCTCGCACCGAAAGCCCCCTTGCGCGAATGCCAACGCCCCTCGCCTAAGTGAGTGGGGGCGGGCGCGTCTTTGCTATCGGCCGAGGGGCTCGCACCGAAAGCTCCCTCGCGCGAATGCTAACGCACCTCGCCTAAGTGTGCGGGGCGGGCACGTCTTTGCTATCGGCCGAGGGGCTCGCACCGAAAGCTCCCTCGCGCGAATGCTAACGCCCCTCGCCTAAGTGTGCGGGGGCGGGCGCGTCTTTGCTATCGGCCGAGGGGCTCACACCGAAAGCTCCCCCGCGCGAATGCTAACGCCCCTCGCCTAAGTGTTGGGGGGCGGGCGCGTCTTTGCTATCGGCCGAGGGGCTCGCACCAAAAGCTCCCTCGCGCGAATGCTAACGTCCCTCGCCTAAGTGTGCGGGGGCGGGCGCGTTTTTGCTATCGGCCGAGGGGCTCGCACCGAAAGCCCCCTTGCGCGAATGCTAACGCCCCTCGTCTAAGTGAGTGGGGGCGGGCGCATCTTTGCTATCGGTCGAGGGGCTCGCACCGAAAGCTCCCTCGCGCGAATGCTAACGCACCTCGCCTAAGTGTGCGGGGGCGGGCGCGTCTTTGCTATCGGCCGAGGGGCTCGCACCGAAAGCTCCCTCGCGCGAATGCTAACGCCCCTCGCCTAAGTGTGCGGGGGTGGGCGCGTCTTTGCTATCGGCCGAGGGGCTCGCACCGAAAGCTCCCTTGCGCGAATGCTAACGCCCCTCGCCTAAGTGAGTGGGGGCGGGTGCGTCTTTGCTATCGGCCGAGGGGCTCGCACCGAAAGCTCCCTTGCGCGAATGCTACCGCCCCTCGCCTAAGTAAGTGGGGGCGGACGCTTCTTTGCTATCGGCCGAGGGGCTCGCACCGAAAGCTCCCTCGCGCGAAAGCTACCGCCCCTCGTCTAAGTGTGTGGGGGCGGGCGCGTCTTTACTATCGGCCGGGGGGGCTCGCAGCGAAAGCTCCCTCGCGCGACAACACACCGCCCCTCGCGTCTTTACGTTGGGCTGAAGGCTTCGCATCGAAAGTCTACTCGTGAAAGCAACCAACCCTAGCTCAACCGTGCGGAGGCGGGCGCGACTCACACGCCCATCTAAGCGACAGAAAAAGCGCAAACGAAAAACGCACTTTCGCAAACTACAATTAACAACGAAAGTAAGACTTCCAAATGAACACATTCATTTCATTGGACTCGAAGTAAAGTTTGTACAATGCAACTCAAGGCCGCGAACCACTTCCGCGGCCAAGCAAAATGCTATATATCTTCTTTCGTCTGGTGAAGGGACGGCATCTCAGGCTCCAACTTAACGAAAGCTGCACCGTCGAAGCCTGGGGGAGCACGCGAAGCCCCCGTCTCATTCGCCTAAACTCCAGTTCGCGCGGATCGAATGTTTCATAAAAAGCCTGCAGTCGTTCTTCAGCGCGTCTAAGTTTTTTGGCGCGCTTTCTCATATAGGCCGAAAGAGACGCCAACGGAAATCTAGTGCGATAGCTCCTCCACAAGTCACCACCAACACAGATATCGCCTGACATAATCGTTAACGGGCAGATGTCGAGAACGTCCGGCGTTCCCGCATCCACACCCTGTTCAACATACAACATTCGAACTTAAGTTTCAAACTTTACACGAGTTCCAAGGACAATAACTAGCCAACACTTTAAAGACAAGCCCTAGAAGCATCATTCAACTACCGCGGCATCTTGAGAAACATTCGGTTCACGAGCGGTAGCCGCGGCCGAGCTTTGGGTACTTCATCGTTAGGCACAGGCGTACTTGCTTCGTCCTCCGGCTCAGCCTCGCGTGCCCGTCTTTCGGAAATGAAATCCGTGAACACTGGCGAATGTGCGCTTTCTCTTCCAGAGTCTGCAAAAAGGATGAAATCTCAAACAAAGCATCGGCCGAAGCCGCGCGATGCAACAAAGAGGGCGATAGCAATCAAATGAGTCAGGCAAAAAGACTAAGCGGTAGTTAAACAATACCCTCCCACGAGCCACTGCAGCCTGCATAAGGGACATGTCGTTTCCACCGGCCAGCCAAAACTCATCGAAAAACCTTTTCCCGAGCGCTTTCGCCGCTTCGGGGGTGCGCCAGTAATAGTCGACCTCCTTGACCGAAAGCTCCGCGATATGGGAGCAGCCGACGTCCACAAGGCTATGACCGATCGCCTTGATACCGGTGACGGCGGCGTAGTCTCGGCCAAGGGCCATGTGTCCTTCCAGCGACTCCATCTCGGAGCGAATCCAGCCAACAATGTCTTCAACGCTGCGCTCCGAAGGACCTTCAGCCACAACGCCGATGCTGCGGAGGCATTCGCGAAAGCGAGTCGCGGCCTCTTCAGCGGCAGTTAAAAGCAATCTTTCCCTTTCGGCTTGGGCGGCCCGCAGCTGCGAAAGCTCTTTTTTGAGGCCCTCCACCTCCCTCTGGCTGGCCTTCCTCGAGGCGCGCTCGGCTTCCGCTTTCTTAGCTTGCTGCTCAAGGTCGGAGGCCAGTTTTATCACTTGCGCGTCGAAGTTCTTGACTTGAGTCTCGAGCTCTTGCTTTTCGTGCTCGATCTTGCGAGTATAAAGGTCCCTCTGGTTGCTTTGACTGCGGGCGATAACAGCAGCCTGCGAAAGCAGAACAATACGGTAGAATACGATTAGAAAGCGCCAAAAGCGAGCCCAAAAGAAAGCGGCGAGAGTCCAAAACGTACGCTTGCGAGATGAAACGACAAAGCGTCATCAAGCTTCAAGCTGCTGACTTTTAGAAGGTCCCTCTCCACCTCCGGAGCGACGAAGGCCCTCTGCGAAAACTCCACAAATTTTGTGGCCTCTTCGCTGCTACCGGGAAGAAGCCCGACTCGACGATAGTCAAGCCGAGAGGCGAGTTGAGCGTCCGAGGGCGCACCTAAAGAACGAGCAACGCAATAAGATCTTTCTTTCGCCTCGTCTGTGTCATTCGACGAGCTCAGGCCAGTATAAAAATGCGGGTTCTCGTAGTCCGATGGCATCCCTTCGAGAACCAGTCGTCCGTAGCCCAAGAGCTGCCCTTCAACCATCTCCTGAGTTAAGCGAATGCAAGCCGGCGAAAGCTGTACTTTACCTTTGTCAACAACAGGAGCAGGCGTCTTCAGTGGAGCACTTTCCCTTTCACCAACGGCGCCCCTCTCGCCGGCGCCGGCAAAGATGCATCCGGCCGCGGCGCTTTCGCTTTCTTGGCCGGGCGCTCCGCGTTATCGGCCGGGCCGGAAGGTTTTCGAGCTCCAACTTTTGCGAAAGTAGGCATGTCGGCGACTGACGTGTCGTCGTCAAACGCGGCCCGCGAAAGTGGCAGGCCATACCTTTTTGGAGCCATACCCCAGCTTGCGATGCACTCTGCAAAAAGAACGAACAAACAAAAACAGCGCGAAAAAGCAATAAGACATTCGGCTAAAAAGCACATATGCACAAGCCAGATATGAAAAGTCGAGGCCAAGCGCACGACGCAAAAAAGTTTAGATTAAATAGCGCATAAACGGAAGAACTAACCACCCCCGGATGGTCGAAAGGGTCAACGTCAGGGATCGATTCCAAGACTCCCCCTTTGCTTTTGAGCAGCGGTTTCGCAATTAAACAACCAATGCGAATATCGCCAACTTCAGTGGCAGCTTTTCCCCGAGGAACTACACCGCTGCGCCCCCCGCGCCGAGCCACGCCCTTACCTTTCGCCTTGGATGTCCTTGTTTCCCCTTCAACTTCGTCAACCAAAGGCCCTCGGCATACGTGATGCCCATAGCGTCGAAGGCACGATTCAAGCGACGGCTCCGACCAAGGTTGCCAAGTTGGAACTCGCTTTCCTTTCGCAGATACGGCCCGCAGATCGCCTTAGCCTCACTTTCGATATACTCCACGTAGGAGTCATCGTCACCAAAATTCATGGGCCTCTCTAAAAGCAGCAGGGGGCCGCGATACCCATCTTTGTCCCAAAACCCCTCAAATGAGGTCGCACTGCAAAGTGGGTTCATTCCAATTGCCATCCACTCTTCCACTAAATCCCGGCTAATTTGAAACCGAGCGGGTGAGAGCGAAAGCGTCCCCGCCACGAATAGCTTCCGCATCCCTCAACACAACGGCGGAAGGTGTCTGCCCGGACACTTCTCTAAAATTGAGACAAGTGGAGAACCTTTCCTCTCCCCTCTGCTCAACGCTTCAGCGACAGCTTCGTCTGAGCAGACGCGATAGTAGAACCAAGAGCGCTTCCATTCTGGCCATTTGTTTCGGTAGATGAGCGAAATCGAAATGGCGCCTCGAGTTTTCCGTGGAACGAAATTAATGCACCCGATTTCGCTAGGCAGCTTCTCCCCAGGAAAGGATCGTCCACTTGTGTCGCCCGACGGTGAATGTCGTGGAACCGCACGAAAACATCCGCCCGCGGTTCACAGCCCAACATCTTCATAGCCTGGGCGAACACGCTGAGCCTGACGAAAGCGTTCGGCGTCAACTGGTGGAGTTGTATCCCGAATCCTGAGAGAACGTCCGAGACGAAACCCTCGAGAGGAAAATCCAAGCCAGCAGCGAAATAAGCGCGAAAAACAATGGCCTCATTGGGTCGCGGAATCGGCACTTCCTCATCGCCTGGGATTCGGCAGCTGGCCAAGTGATCTTTCCGCAGGGGTCCTTCGGTAGCCAGAGCTTGCAGGCCAGCGGGCGTCATTCGCGAAGCACCGAGGAAGAAGGAGCAATCCGTCGGCACAGAAACCACACCAGAGTCCCCCTCATCCGATAAACTCCCGTCGTGGCTTGGAACCCGCGCAGCGTCCCCGGATCCAATCGAAACTTCGGCGCTAATTTCACGGCGGGGAGACTCAGAAGCACTGCAGCTTTCGCTAGTCGAGCTCGTAGTCGACGTCGAGTCGGAAGACGCCATCTAACATGGCGCGAAAGGAAAAATAAACAAGCAATATACGCGAAAGAAAAAAAATATAAAGGGAAGGAGAGACGGAATCAAGCAAAAACAAACAACCAATCTACATAATGCGAAGCCAAAAGCAGAAGAGAAACATAGAATGAGAGATACACACCTCAGACAACGAAAGGCGACGGTCCGAGCAGGCGAATACACCTTTCGTCGAAAGTCGTTTGCGTCAGGCGAAAGACGCAACAAAACGCGCGGGATGCAGCGGGTGTAGGGAGGCGTCGACGATCCTGCAGTGCTCCCTCTCACGAAGCCTCGGGGGTTTTTATACGAGCAGCCCACGATGCGCTTATCGAGGGAGGCGAAGGGACGCCTCGGCACAGAATTCGAAGCGTCGCGGCGGCACCCCTTCGTGTCACACGGTCTTCGAGGAAGACGAAAAGACGTTGCGATGCGATGCAACTTAAAACAAAAACATAACTAACAAAAATAATAATAATATATAATATATACGTCTGTTTTCCCCAAAAAAAAACCTCAGCTTCGGGACGAAACGAGGTTTTTTTGGGCGGGCGTAGGCGCCTAGCGGAAGGACACGGTCGAACTTCGTGAGCTGCAGATTCAACCGTAAGGGGCTATTGTTGGGGCGGCACCCAGACCGCAGGCGCCTCCGGCCCGCATTTACCAAAAAGATAACGGAGCTTTCGCGCAAAAGGAAGCATTCGCGCGAAAGCTCGTTTCGCCTTCGGTCCGCAGGACCGGAGTAGAACGGAGTTTTCGCGCGAAAGGAAGCATTCGCGCGGAAGCACGTGTTTCGGCTTGCAGATCAAGGGAAGGCGGAGCTCTCGTGCGAAAGGAAGCATTCGCGCGGAAGCACACATTCGCCTTCGGTTCGCAGGACCGGAGTAGGACGGAGCTTTCGTGCGAAAGGAAGCGTTCGCGCGAGAAGCACGCGTCTCGGCTTGCAGTTCAGGGGAAGGCGGAGTTTCGTGCGAAAGGGAGCATTCGCGCGGAAGCACGCACTCGCGTTCGGTCCGCAGGACCGGAGTGGGACGGAGCTCTCGTCATTCATGACTTCGGTTTTCATAGGTTTTCGCAGGTCGACGGAAGCCTGAGTCAAAGGAGCGGGTCCACCGGTCAGGAAAAGGAGCGGGGGACGCTGGGCCCGTCGGAGGGCGAAGTTACGATGATGCCCTACGTGCCGGAGAAGGCGGCGTATGACCATGGAGCAGTTGTGTAGGGTATCATTGTATTTGCAACAGAGTGGTCGGAAGGGCATCCCGTACTTTCAAATTGATCTGGATTAATATAAAAAGCTCCCCAGCCTCCAAAGGAAGGGGGGAACACTGTTCACTTCTACCACTTCTCCACTTCCCTGTTCGCTTTTAGCTTTCGCTTTGCGCTTTCGTTCGTGCGGCAACCCGCTGTTTCAAGGACCCGGTCCTGAAACAACAAAAGGAGATGGAATAGAATGCGCAAGGCAAAGGTATAATTTTAGGGCACTTCATTTCACCGGTCATAGGTGTGTAGAGAAGATTCTGACTGGGTTTAGGATAGATGGCCGTACTATTAAGAGGAGCAAACTTGTTTGCATATCGGTCATCTAGTGCCACTTGAGCATCGGAGGCCATTAAGAGGAGCATACCGGTTTTTCGGAGATGAAGTGTTGTGCTCGGGGAGCATCGGACGCTGGTCCGAGGAGCATCGGACGCTGGGACGAGCGTCCGATGGCAAACCCTAGTTTCTGTCAGAAGTTGAAGGAGCATCGGACGCTGGCAACTGACGCTGAAGAAACACTGTTGAAGAGTCCGATGCAGGTGACGTGGCGCGAGCGTGCTTTTCAGGGAGCATCGGACGCTGGCCTGCGCCCGATGTGGAACCATCGGACGCGTCCGATGTGTTGCTGCCCTCTCTGGAACCTCTCTGGTGTGTCATCGGACGATGGGGTTGAGCGTCCGATGCTAGAGTCCTGGCGCGTCCGATGTGGCGCTGTAGTGTGCTGTTTTGAGCAGAGGCATCAGAGCGTCCGATGCTAGGCATCGACGCGTCCGATGCCACTTTATCTAGCATGCGAAGGAAAGTAGCCGTTGGGATCGCTCGGCCGAAGTTGAACGTGGGAGACACATGGCGAGCATCCGTGCATCGGATGCTGGCCTTAGCGTCCGATGGTCCCGACTGGCGCGTCCGATGCTAGCGCAGTTTGCCCAGTGAAGGGGCAACGGCTAGTTAGCCCTTGGGGCTATAAATAGCGTTGGTAACCGGCCTTGGGCTGGGCGTTGAGCACTCCAAAGCCTTGGTGGCTGGTGTGGATGTGCTTGGGAGCCCTCTAACTCGCTTGTGCTTGCTAGTGTGCGATTCGATAGCGAGTGAGTGATCGCTAGTGCGTTGCATTGAGAGATAGCATCGAGTGGCACTAGGTGATCATGTTGCAAGCCGGTGGTGCTTGTTACTCTTGGAGGTTGCCACCTCCTAGACGGCTTGGTGATCGAGTCTCCGTCGTGAAGCCCGCGTGAAGATTGTGCGTGGCTCCGGAGAATCTTTGTGAGGGGCATTGTGCTCGCCCCGCGGGGGATCGCAAAGAGCAACTCTAGTAGAGAGAGGCGCGAAGAGCGCCAAGTGGTCCGACTGGATCGAAGCTAGAGCTCTTGGTGAGCACTCCATCGTGGAGAGTGTGACTTAGGGTCACCACTAGCAAGAGGATCGGTGGCAACCTTGGGCTTGCCTCAACGGGGACTAGCTTGGTGGCGACCAAGTGAACCTCGGGATAAAATCACCGTGTCAACCTTGTTCATCTCGTTGGTTTGCATTCCCCATACACAAGCTTGTAATTACTTTCATATATATTGTGCTTGTGTAGTTGCTCTTGTAATTAGTTAGCTTGTGTAGCTTGCTAGTTACCTTCTTTGCTTGTGTAGCCTAGAAGTAGCTCTCTTGCGTGACTAGTTGACTTGTAGTCTTGCTAGTCACATTGCTTAGTTTGTGTAGCTAAGTTGAGCTCTCTAATTTGGCTTGTGCGGTGTAGTAGCCTTGTGTATTGAGCATTGCTAGTTGCGCTAAGGGCTTTGTGCCTTTGAGCTTGATAGATTGTGTAGGAGCTCCCCCGTGCTTAAAGTACTGGTTGCATAGCTTGTGTGACCTTGCTTCTAGAATTGGTTAGGTGAGCTCTAGCTAGCCCGACACCTTATTTGCATTGATTAGGATCTTCTGTAAGGTGTCATAGAGTATAAGTAGAGGGTGTAGTCTTGGCTAGACCGATAGTTTTAATTCCGCATTTGTTTCGGTTAGCCGGTAAGATTAATTTTACAAGAGACTATTCACCCCCCCTCTAGTCCGCCATCTCGACCCTTTCAAGTGGTATCGGAGCTAGGTCTCTCATTTGTGGTCTTTACCGACCCGAGAGGATGGCGACTTACAGGCTAGGCATTGATTGTCCACACATTTTTGATGGCACTCACTTTACACAATGGAAAACTTGGATTATGTGTAATTTCAAGTTTATTTGCCCTCAAATGTGATGGATCGTAGATGTAGGCTTTTATCATGTGTTGGATGAAAAGAATCTAACTCAAGCACAAGAGAAATGCCTAGATCTCGAGTGCTAAGCTACTAACATCATTTTTAGATCCTTGCATGATAATATCTTTAGTGAGATCATGGATATGAAGTCCTCCCATCACATGTGGAAGTTCCTCAACGACAAGTATGGGAGTGCTCCAAAAGATGATGATGTTAGTGAGCCCAAGGAAGAGGCACATGAGGGTGTTGAGCATGACCACAACATGATAGTTGTGGAGGATTGCTCCACCTCATGGTCAAGTGATGATGATGATGATCAATCCACAAGATCACTTGACAAGGATGATGGTGACTGTTGACACTCCTTAATGGAATCACTCTAAGATAGACTTCATAAACAATAACCTAGTGAAGGCACTAAGAAGTGTACGGGACACTACTAGCATCACTTAACGTCAAGTTGTCATCCCTAACATGAAAATAGCAATGTGATTATATCATAGCACTAACTCTAAAGATAAATATTTACCCGCAAGCGCACAGATAAATACACCCGTTGTAGCAGCATTTTACCTAGAGATGTTCCAAGTATCGTTATTTATATTTAGCACTAGGAATGAAGTGAGATAAATAAGGACAAAAGAGCTACTCTACACATGTGATAGGAGAATTGAGAACAAAGTAAGAACACACTCCTTTATCCTAAACAGGGATCAATCACAATAATGAGGTACACTATAAATGATAAAAGATCAATCTATGATAGTCCTTAGAGCATTTCAACTTAGACAAGGCATGCAGATTAGAATAGACATATAAAGAAGTATTCCTAAGTTATTCTAATTATAAGTCATAATATACATTGATTAGTGCAATATATTTGGCAATCATTGGCTAGGTTATTCCATATTCATATTCAAGAGACAACTCCATAGTAAAGGTGTCAAACAGAGTAAACCCTAAACCATGAGTTAACTGAGCCATACTGAACACTACATTCGGGAGGTTGAATACAAAGGACTCAACAGGCCTGTCACACCCGCGATCTACCACTCTATCCGGAACATAGGACGCATTCGCAGATAAATAGTGTTTAGGCACCACACCTACACAACATTTATCACCCACCCGTTGTACTTTAAGATGAGCGCTATACGAACATGAGTATAAACATGATGATAATCTGTCTATGCCAAATATATAATCAAAGCATACTACAAGCAGTATAATTAAGAATATAGTAATTAATGTCTTAGTCATATCAATTATATCTAAACTATTATGAACTAGACTATGAACTAGCACACAATGATGAACAATATGATGAACTAGAACACATAGATGAACTAGAGTATGAACTAGAACACAAACTAGAACTAGATTAAGAACTAGAAGATGAACTAGACGATGAACTAGAACTAGAAGATGAACAATGAAGAACAATGAAAAACTAGAAGAACAATTATGAACTAGAAACACAATTAGATCCATAATGTTGATACAAGAGAGAAGATCTTGGGTTTACCGAGCCTTCTCGTGACTAGATCCGGAATCCAAGCGAAGCTTGCCTCTTCTAATTCTAATTCTATCTAGCTATGCCTAAGTTGATGTGGCTCTAAGGAAATTAGGGTTTCTGATTGATCGTCCTCCTCTTCTAATGACTTGAGATCTCATGATGATGGAGAGGGGGGTGGGGTCTGGTTATATAGCCCTGAGGGATCAACCGCAGCCGTTAGATCAAACCGACTTAAGGTACGGCCGAAATGAGTCCTAGAGGTCGGTGGAGGAAGCTTGCAGAAGACGGAAGCCAGCGGGCCCGGGGGCAGACCGGTCGGTCTAAGGGTGGGACCGACCGGTCCCACCTGGCGGCCTCTCGCGGTGGTCGACCTCCTGGTGTCTTCTTACGTCCTCTGGAGTCTTCTAGAATAATCCTGACGTGGTGGTTGCGTTATCTCTCATCGGTTTCCTTCTATGGGAAGCTATCGGTGCTGATTTCCTGGTTTAGTCCCTACAGAATCATAGTTCACCAAAACTCGTGGAATATTGTCAGTTGAAACCCTAAACCTTTGTTGGTGATCAAATTCTTGCCCTTTTCATATTTATTTATCCCTTAATTATGGTAGATAACCAGTGTCAACAGTGACCATAGCCAAAGCTCAAGTGGTGCAAATGATGGTGCCATTCCATGCACACTTGATGATGATGATGATGACGGCTATGAGAGTGATGTCTCTACAAGCTCTCCATCTACACCACATTGCTTCATGTCACATGGTGACACCAAGGTATCAATTGCAAATGTGGTTGTTGATTGTGATGATCCAAACTTTGAGCTTGTATGTAGACTCACCAAAGCTTTAGAAAATGAGATGTCTAAAACAATGAAATTGACAAAAGAAAACTCATTTCTAAAGAATGCATGTGAACAACAAAAGCATCTACTTTATGTAATTACTTGTTCACATGATGAGCTTAAATTGACTCATGAGGAACTTAGTGTTGCTCATGATAACTTGGTACAAGACCATGCTTTTCTCACTAAGAAGCTTTCTAATGAAGAAACTAAATCTAGTGAGAGCTCATCATTTGGGTCAAATGATCAATCACATATTTGTGCTAACCCATGTGATGTAGAGAAGAAGCATGTATCCACCTCTTGTGATGATTTAATATCTATGCCATGTTCTTCACATATAGATGCTTGTTCTACTTCTATGTCTTGTGAGACTAACATTTTTAAGGAGAACAATGAGCTCAAAAGTGAAGTGAAGAATTTGAGCAGCAAGTTAGAGAGGTGCTACAACTCCAAAGTCACCTATGAGCACATGTTGAAGAATCAAAAGAGCTATGGTGACAAGAGTGGCATTGGCTTCAACAAGAGCAAGATCAAAGGCAAAAGATGGGGAAAGAAGAAGTATGAAAAAGAGGTGAAGAAGCAAGAACAAGAGAAGCTATCTCATTTCATGTGCTATCGGTGCCATGAGATGGGACATCTTGCAAATGCTTGCCCCAACAAGGAGAAGCTCAAGTTGAAGAAAGAAGAAGAGAGACTCAAGCATGTCAAGTGCTTCAAGTGCCGCACTAGAGGACATCTCACCTTATGTGCCCAACCAAGCAATTGGTGAAGCAACAAGAAGAGCCTCAACCAAAGCCACATGTTGAGCAAAAAGAGAAGTCCCAAGATCAAATCAAGATCAATCATGATGGTGGTGACTTGAAGAAGAAAAGGAAAACAAGAAGGGGTGGAAGAGCATGGCATCCAATTCATATGTGTCGGTGTTTCGACCCCGGGGGTATGACACCAACTAGTAATATGATCGCGTGCTCTCTTCCTGGATGGTGATGCAAGATGACACAAGGATTTATCCTGGTTCGGGCAAAAGAGGCTCTACGTCCAGCGGGGGGAGGACGTTCTTGTATTACTTGCACCTAAGTGCTTGTACAGGGGCGTTACAAGCTCAACGAGCGCGAACCGGAGTCCGGACTCGTGTGGGTGTGGTGTTGTATGGACTTGTGAGCTGACCCGAGTGGATGTGGACCTAGACTTGTCTGTCGTGGGGTTGTGTAACCGGAGGAGCGAAGGGCCCTGGTGTCCCCTTTTATAGAGTAAGAGGAGGCCAGGGTTACATAGGTGTGATACAGGAGTCGGGGTGTACAATGTCCAACACGGTGAAGAGTTGGAATTCTGTCTTGTCGAAGATACTGGAGCCGGCGTGGGGGTTGCTGTTGAAGCGTCCTTGAAGCATGGCCTCCATCCTTGGCGCGGACGTGGAGACGTGGCGACGTGGAAGTCATGCGGCGCCCATCCCGGCACGTACATGACGTGGCAGGGTTCCTCCGGGTCTTGGGGGTACCTGTCCTCCAATAGCGTGAAAGCGATCAAGGCTCGAGGGGCGCAGAGCCAGCCTCGAGGTGGCGCCTACGGGGGGCTCGAGTCCCCCACAGGTATGGGCAAATCCCAGAACGCCCGGGCGTACAGCGGGAACCCAGGCCTCGGGATGAGGCTCGAGTGTGCTATAGTGCAGGGTATGGCCCAACAGTGCTGTACGTGCGCCTTTTGCCCATGCTTGTGGTGAAAACGAGATTTGACTCTGCCCCGGTTCACTGTGGCTCACGTCGTGTGCCAGAGGATGTGACCGGAGTAGGTGAACGCATTTAATGCATAGTGTGGGATTGGCATCCGATGTCTGTGCCGCTCGAGGGGGGCGTGAAGTGTCTCGAGGGATAGGCTGCCGTGCTAGAGAGGCTCGAGGTCCCCGCGTGGGGTCTCGAGGAGCGGTGCAGGGCTCGAGGCCTATGTGCCGGGGCTCGAGGGGTAGGCTGCCATGAGGCGGACAGTAAGGCTTCGGCGGCCCTGGGCTCCCTGGTGATGGGCCGGCGTTGTGGGCCTCGTGGGGTTGGCTTTTTAGAAGGTTAGACTTGCTAGGTTTGTTATTAATTGGTGCTCTAGGTTTAACCTATTTGTTTTGCGTTGATTGGGGGTACCCCTTTTGCGGTCCCCCGACAGTAGCCCCCGTGTGGCGGAACCGTCCTGATTATAAGAGCTCAAGTATTATCTTAGCCAAATCCGTCTGACTTCGACTGATACTTGAACCCATACAACCCCGGTAGTCCGGAAATCTCGAAGGATTTCTAACACCATACATCAAACAGGATCGCATCGTTCAAGGATTACATTCGTAAAGATACATCATAACAAAAATGAAACCGAATTTTAAAATATCAGAGTGCGAATTTAAAACAGAGTTATTACAATACCGAGTTTAAAAGTGCGGAAGCTGAAATAAGTTTGAAGCACGACCACCACACACGTGGTCCAAATAAACACTGTTTGATAAAACCAACTCACACAACTCACTCTTCCCTTTTAGATAATGTGCCACTAGAAGTCTCAGACCAGCAAAAGAAAAAGGGAAGCTTCTGGACGACCCTGCCCTGGGCCTACTCCTCATCACCTTCCACTGGGTAGAGGCAGTGCTTACAATAGCCAAAGTAGACCTGACCATCTGCAACAAACGGGATAAACCCTGAGTACGGGAATGTACTCAGCTAGACTTACCCGTCCAACTGAAAATAAAGACTCCAAGGGTATGCAAGGCTTTTGAGGTGGAGCTGGGATCTTTTAGTTGCGAAAAGCTCAATTTTAGATAAGAGGTAATTAATGATAATGATGAGCTGTCATTTTAGACCTATTCCTTAATCCTAGGTTTTTCACCTGTACTAGAGCACTCACTTGAATCTACCAATCAATAATATAACCATATCTAGTTGACGTATCCACATTTTAGTTGAACCTTTAAAACATCACATGGAGTTGTATCGTGGTGAAGCTCGCCATAGTTTCCCACTAACCGGGGGAGACGGCGACTCGAATCGAATTCCAAACCAGCTGGTGAAAGACCTTTAATACCAGCCCACACTTTCCCCGTCGGGTCCATGCATTGGGCAACCGCTCGATGCTTGTTCGTGGTGGTAATCGTCGCGGCTCACAGCACAGACCGCCCAATTGGAACCTGGCGATGGCCTCACGCGGCAGATCACAATTTCCATACTAGAGGGCATGACACGGGTTGAGACCGGCCCGAACAGCTTCTAACCGGCTTTGAGGTCGATGATTACGGCACCGACATATCCCTAAGTAAAAGGGCGCGTTCAAAAATGAACGAGGGCCAACATCGATACAAACCTACACGATTCAACGGACGGACTGCCCCCAAGTTCCAACTTGGTGCCTTGCCTTCCAGTTGACCGTATTTCATTACTACTCCGGTTCTTTTCCACGATAGCAATATATAGCCAACCGTGATCCGGTAACTACCCATTAGGATATTACGGGAACATTCTTAACTACTACTTTTATTAAGCAAGCTAAGCAATTCTACATTATAATAGTAAGTAACAGGATAACAAGGTGGGTAATAATCAATAATCAAGAAACGATAATGCAGCAAGTAGGATTCAATCAACTCCTAACCTAATGCATCACAATATAAAAGGACTCAAGTAATTTAATTATAAAAACTGGGAGACTTAGAATGCTCCGGGGCTTGCCTTGGGTGAAGACCGAGGCCTCGTGGGAGGGGCACTCGAGCAAGTTAGTGTCGCTGGCGGGGTCGACTTCCTCGGCTTGCTGAAGCTCCGGAATCTGCTGCTCGGCGTTTGTCTCTGGCTCCTGGTCGGGCTCCGGAGGGGTCGATCCTATTGCATGCGACGAAAATAAATATTTGCAATGCGGGTGCAAGATGTGTGGTATGAGAAGAGCATTTCTTGCAAACCAACAAAAACCAACTTATGAACCACTTTCGACATTGAGGTAAATACTTATTTAATTCATAAAACAAAATCCATTTATTCACCTTTTTCTTATTTAATAATTCAAAAGAAACTTAGGTTTGAACTGCAAGTGCATTTTATGGACTCAGAAAAATCCACGAAAATTCCAGAAGGCAAACAACAGTTGCTGGACTCCACTGAACAAATTTCAGCCAAAAATAAATATAGAACTGCAGATATAAAAATAACAAATAAACTGCTCAAAAGGTACTTTGAACTAGCTCCTTATCCAAAAAGTGTCAAACAGCAGAGTTCATAATTTTCCTGGCTTCTTTTACTCAAAAGCATTCTACTGCAGAAAACTTGTGGCCAGAGCATAACCATACAAGCTTACACCAAATAAACAAATCTATCCCAAAATAAACCACTTGAACTACAACCCTACTGGAAAAGGGTGATAAACTTAACTTCATTTTTCCCAGATTCTACTTCACATTTTATGCTTATCGAGAAAGTTCCATGAACAGAAACATTATATTATTTCTTACATGAATTTCCAAAGAAAAACACAGAAAAGCACATTTGTAAAACAATGTTAGATTTTTTCACATAACAGATCATGCTTACATTTTTCTTAGCTTGGACATCATAAACAGAGACTATACAAATTTTCCCATATTTAATTTCAGCATATAAAAAACATCTAACATTTATTCTAAGAAATCAGCCAAAAAGGACTTTAAACCATAACAGAAACTTTTTCCACATAAATAGTGCATCATATATTTTTCACAGGTGTAAAACAGGATAATAAACTTATAAAAAAATTTCCAGGAATTAACTCAACTAGAAAACATACATAACCATTTATCTTAGCAAAAGCATATAAACTGGAATAAATGAAAACAGTAAAATAAACTTCTACCAAAAATACTTCCATATTTTTCCATGACAGATCTGCTCACAAACAAGCTAACAAAACTGAAAGCACTCCATTTGGACTAACAAAACAGGATCTACAAAATAAACAAGCATTTACTGGAAATAGAAAAACATTTTGGAAAATGTTTTCTGGAAAACACTCGGCGCACGGAATAGGTGTGCGTTCGCTCGAGGCCCGGCTCGAACGAGACAGTGCCCGAGGGTTCGCTCGAGGCCTAGCTCGGGCGAGACGGAAAACAAACGCCCGTCCGAGGCCTGGCTCAAGGGCTCGGGCGAGACGGAAAACAATCATCCGTCCGAGGCCTGGCTCGAGGGCTCGGGCGAGACGGAAAACAATTGTCCGTCCGAGGCCTGGCTCGGAGGCTCGGGCGAGACGGAAAACAATCGTCCGTCAGAGGCCTGGCTTGAGGGCTCGGGCGAGACGAAAACAAACGCCCGTCCGAGGCCTGGCTCAAGGGCTCGGGCGAGACGGAAAACAATCGTCCGTCCGAGGCCTGGCTCGAGGGCTCGGGCGAGACGGAAAGCAATCGCCCGTCCGAGGCCTGGCTCGAAGGCTCGGGCAAGACGGAAAAACAGGGGAGAGGTTTGTCCGTCGATTCCTCGCCGACGGTGAGGTCGCCGGCGGGGAAGCTAGGCTTGTTGTGAACTCGCCTCGACGAGGCGCATCGAGTGAGGTAGGTGGTTTGGCTAGCGCACGGCCGGAGCATGCCGGCGGCGAGCGGCGGCGCACGGTGATGGCGGCAACGCGCGGCTACGCCGTTTCCGGCGGTCGCCGGTGGAATTGGAGGAGGCAAGGGCTCACTCGAACCCTAGGGAGTGAGACTTGGTGGTTGGGTTGGCTTGGGGTGCGTCGGAGGAGCTTGACCGCGTGCACAGACCACGGCGGCGGCCATGGCGCTCGGCGGGGAAGAAGAGGTGGGAAGAGCGGGGGGGTAGCGTTGTAGCTGAAGCTGTGGTGTTCTCACCTTGCCTTGGCTTGGTGATGCTTGACGGCGAAGGAGGGAGACGGTGGAGGTCGGGTCGGGGAGGAGGACGACGATGCGGGCTCTGCTGGTGGCGACGACGAACCGAAGGGGGCGCTTCGTCCTCCGGCGGCGATGGGGCTTGGTCAGGGACGACGATGTGCGCACGGCGTGTGCACGGTGTAGGAGGGAGAAGCTGGCGAGAGGGATTGGGTGGGTGGTGGTCGGGGTGTGGCCGGAACGGCGGAGGGGAGTGATGGTGGTGAACGGTCGGCGAGGGTGGCGACGCTTGCGCGTTCGTGGGAGCGGAGAGGGAGGAGCGGGAGTGAGAGCGGGCGAGTGGAATGACAGTGGGAGAGGGGAGTGCGGTGCGCTCGGGGTTTTGGCTTGTTTGGCCGGCCGGTGGTCGTGGCGGGGCCACGGCGGCGCAGTCGGCGAGGCAGCGCGAGCGATGCCGTGCACGGCGAGCGGGCGCGGAGGCGAGGAGAGAGGCGAGAGTGGCCAGGGAAGATAGCTTGCGTGCTCGGATGAGAGGGGATCGAGCGAGGAGTGGCGGCGAGGAGGCTCGGCAGGATAGGAGGCAAGGTGGGGCAGTGGCGGTGCGGCCGGCGTACGGCACGGGCGTCAGGCGGGCGGCGGTGCGCGGCGAGCGCGCGGCGCGCGGGCGAGTGCGGGAGCGGGCTGGCGCGCGGGCGCGGGCTAGCTGGGCCGAAAGGCCGAAAGGCCAGATGGGCCGAAAGGGTTGGCGCGGGAAAAAATCGTTTTCCTTTTTTTTTCCAAATTCTTTTCAAACTTTGACCATTCAAAACAGTTTCAAAAACTCCAAACTAGGTTTTGACCCAAATATGAAAGTTGCTCAAAATAATTTTCTCTACAACTTTCAATAAGACACTTATTGATAAAACTATTTTGAACTAGGTCAAAAAACTCCAACTCTATTTTATAAAACTCTTTGCCCAAGCAGAGATCCACTTAAATCATCGAGTCAAATAGAAATCCAAATCCAAATAAATAAACAAAAGACAAAAGCACTCTCATGCACATGAAATGATGCAATGCATTGCTTATGCTTCTTAGTAGCTAATTGCAATTCCTAATGCAGTGCTTGACACTAGGGTGTCACAGCCCTTCCCCCTTAAAGAAATCTCGTCCCGAGATTTGAGTTACGTACCAATCTTTATAAAAAGCGGGGGGGGTAGTTTACGCGTAAGTACTCCTCGGTTCCCAAGTCGCATCGTTGGGTCCGTGATTGCTCCAAAGAATCTTGTGAGTCTTCACTGTTGGTGACGCGTCTCTCGGGTCTTGGTATCCAAAATCTCTTGGGCTGCTCGTAGTACTCCAGATCCGATCTGATGGTGACGTCTGGAATCCGAACTTCTTCTTGTTCTGGAACTCGAAGACACTTCTTCAACTGTGATACGTGGAACACTGGGAAAACTGTGCTCATTTTGGGGGTAACTGTACTTCGTATGCCACTTGTCCCTTCTTTTCTATGATCGGTAAGGTCCCACATATCGAGGTGCTAGCTTCTTCTTAAAAAAAACGTTGGACTTTTCTCATGGGTGAGACCTTAAGGTATACATAGTCTCCTACTTGAAATTCCAAGGGTCTTCTTCGTGTCGGCATAACTCTTTTGTCTGGATTGTGCTACCTTAATGTGTTGCTGTACCGTTTGCACAATCTCTTCCGCATCCTTTACGTAATCCGACCCATAGAATCCTCGATCTCCTGACTCAACCCAATTTACTGGGGTTCTGCATCTTCGTCCATATAAACTTCAAAGGTGCCATCTTTATACTTCCTGATAACTGTTGTTATATGAGAACTCGGCAAGGGGTAACCATTTCTCCCATGATTCTCTTGACGATAGAACACAAGCTCTTAAGATATCTTCCAAAATCTGATTTACTCTCTCCGCCTGTCCTGCAGTTTGGGGGTGATAGGCGGAACTTCTTATCAATTTAGTTCCTAGTTCCTTGTGCAACTGTTCCCAAAAATGTGCTATGAACTGGGGTCCTCTATCAGAGACAATCCTTTTTGGAACTCCATGCAATCTCAAGATATTCTGAATATACAGGTCTGCATACTGGATGAGGGCGGTGCGTAGTCTTAATTGGTATGAAGTGAGCCACTTTAGATAACCGATCTACGATAACCCAGATAGAATCATTTCTTTTTGAGTGGTGGGAAGACCTGTGATGAAATCCATACTAACTTCTTCCCATTTCCACGCTGGGATCGATAACGGTTGCAACAATCCTGCAGGTCTCAGGTGTATAGCTTTTATCCTGCAGCAAGTATCACATCTTGCAACATAAGCTGCAACTTCTTTCTTCATCTTTGACCACCAATACCTGGTTTCAAATCCTGGTACATCTTACTGCTTCCTGGATGGATAGATAACTTTGAATTGTGAGCTTCATTCAGAATTCTTTCTTTCAGCTCGGTGTCTTTAGGAACAACCAACCTCTGATTATACCATAGAATTCCCTGCTCATCTGTTCTGAAGTTCAAAGAACTACTGGTTTTCAACCTCTTCTTAATCTGACAGATCTCTTCATCGGTCTTTTGTCTCTCGATGATGTCACTTTCCAAGGTACACTGAAGAGTGATGTTGTTCACCATAACGGGGTGCATAAGGTTAAATCTATCTTCCAAAAGTGGTTGTAGGGAGTTGCAATGAGTCTTGCGACTCAAGGCATCGGCTACAACGTTTGCTTTGCCGGGGGTGGTGGTAATGCACTTCAAGGTTATAATCCTTAATTAGCTCCAACCATCTCTCTGCCTCATGTTCAACTCTGGCTGGGTGAAGATATATTTCAGACTTTTATGATCCGTGTACACATGACATAGATTTCCCATAAGATAATGCCTCCAAATCTTGAGTGCATGCACGACGGCTGCTAATTCCAAATCATGAGTGGGGTAATTCTCTTCGTGCGGTCTCAACTGACGAGAAGCATAGGCGATAACTTTTCCATTTTGCATGAGTACACATCCGAGTCCAATTTTGGATGCGTCACAAAACACATCAAAAGGTTCCTCCAAGTTTGGCTGAGCCAGAACAGGTGCGGATGTCAATAACGTCCGCAGAGTGCGAAAAGCTGCTTCACACTCTAGAGTCCATTCGAACTTCTTATTCTTCTGCGTTAAACGGGTCATAGGCTTGGCTATTCTTGAAAAATCCGGAATAAACCGACGGTAGTGTCCGGCCAAACCTAAAAAGCTGCGAACCTCAAAAACACTCGTGGGTGCTTCCGAATCCATAACTTCTTGTACCTTAGAAGGGTCCACAGAGATCCCTTCCTCTGAAAGGACGTGACCAAGGAAAGGTACCTTCTTCAACAAAACTCACACTTGCTGAACTTAGCATACAACTTGTGCTCTCTAAGCCGGGTTAGAACGACTCGTAGATGCTCAGCATGATCCTTCTCATTTTCAGAATATACCAAGATGTCATGATGAAACACTACAACAAACTTATCCAACTCTGGCATGAAGACCGAATTCATCAGGTACATGAAATGTGTCGGTGCATTGGTCAATCCAAAAGACATAACAAGATACATAGAGTCCGTATCTGGTGGAGAAAGCTGTTTTTGGTATATCTTCTCTTCTGATCTTAATCTGATGGTATCCTGACCTCAGGTCGATCTTAGAGAATACTTTCGCCTTTGACAACTGATCAAACAAGACATCGATTCGGGGTAAGGGATATTTGTTCTTATAGTTACGACATTCAACGGTCTGTAATCAACGCACATCCTTAAAGTTTATCCTTCTTCTTCACAAAGATAGCGGGACACATCCCCAAGGTGACGAACTAGGGCGTATCAAACCCTTATCCAAAAGCTCTTGCAACTGAACCTTAAGCTCTGCTAACTCTTTAGCGTGCATTCTATACGGTCTCCGGGATATGGGTGCTGTTCCAGGGATTAACTCTATAGCAAAACTCCACATCCCTATCTGGCGGTAGTCCAGGCAACTCATCGGGGAAAACATCCGGAAACTCACACATACTATCGGAATCTCGGCTATCTGCTTTGCCGTGATATTGAACAACACTCCAATCTCATGGGGGTTCGAGGTAACTTGAACCGAAAGGTAGACCCACTACGAGGGCTAACCATGGAAACTACACGTTCTGCGACGTCAAGATTGACTTTCCAGAGTTTCATCCAACCCATACCCAAGATTACATCCAGACCTAGACCAGGAATGACGATGGGATCCACTATGACCTTCTTATCCGAAGGTCATTTCCACTCCTTTAGCCATTTTTCGCACGGAGAGAACAGCTCCGGCGGAACTTATCTGATATCCCCGGTCTAACTCTATCAACTCAAGATTACTTCTTATAACAAAATTCTCACTTATGAAAGAATGCGATGCTCCAGAATCAAACAACACAACTGCGGGGCATTGATTAACAAGAAACGTACCAGCGGTGACAGCTCTCCTTCTGGCACTTCTTCCACGGTGGTGTGATGCACATGACCCGTACGAGGTGGGGGGGCTGAGTGTACTGCTTCTTTGGGCGAGGCACTGACGTGACAGGTGTCCAGTCTGACCACAGTATAGCATGGACCAATCACATACGGGGCCTTGGGACCTCTGCACTCCCTGCTTTGTTCTTATTCTGCATCATGGGGCGTGTAGGGCTTCTGATAACTAGGACAGGGACGGTTGGTGGTGATCTTCCTCTGCGGGGGTCGGTATCTTGCTCCTGTGACAGGCGGGCGATATGGGGCGCGTGCTCCGAAAGGGGTCCTCTGCTGGGATGAACCTCCTTCATTTGCACGACAGCGCGTCTCTGTCGCTAGCCGGCTGTCATTGGCCTCTTGATTTAGGCAGTCGCTGACGAAGTCACTGAAGGTGGTGCGGTGACTGTTGCCCATCTTGGAAAGCATGGCGGCACTCATGCCACGTTTGAAGCTTGCAATCTTCTTGGCCTCAGTATCAACAAAGTCTGGGGCGTAGCGAGCTAGGTTGTTGAAACTGTGGAGGTACTCGGACATAGACCTGGTTCCCTGGGATAACCTCATAAACTCTGCAACCTTCATTTCCATCAAACCACTAGGGATGTAGTGGTGCGCATAGCGGTGGAGAAACTGATCCCAGTGACACGTGCATTTACTGGCAAGGATGCACGGTACTGGGCCCACCACAGACCTGCGGGTCCTTCCAACATGTGGGCGCCGTACCGCCTTGAGCTCTTCTGTCAGACGAAGCAGACGGAACTTCTGAGTGATGGAGTTGAGCCACTCATCAGCCTCAAGCGGTTCGGTGGCTTCTTGAACACAAGAGGACGAGTGTCCAAGAAGTCACGATAGGAGCTGTACTAGTTGGGCTCCGGGCCTTGACGTTGATGATGCTGCTGTGCAGTGTTGTTAGCGATATTGCGGAGGGTGGCCTCCATGTGCCTCTGCATTTCCTCCATATTCCTTTGGCTGCCCAAGAACTGGCCAAAGAATGCTTCCGGCGTCATCGGCGGCGGTGGGGGAGGTGGCAAGTTCTCCTCCTGTCCTGCCCCCTGGCCACGTTGGCTGCGAGTGGGTGTCGGCATCTGCATATTCCCATTAATAAGCAATCATTAGGTGATGTTACATCGATCATGAATAAATACTGCGCTGTACATAATTCGAAAATTTAGCACACGACCAAGTATAATTACTCTTTTCCATACAACATCACAAAACAATCGCTCGAAATTAGACATGCAAACGACGGATTCCATAAAAGATACCGGATCGAAGTCTGGACTTTGTCCAAAGCTTACATGCTATCAACCATTTAAACATAAAACTAGCACATGTGTAGGGTGTTACATCACTTAGCGAGCAAGCTCAAGCTATACAAAAGAAAACGATCCCTAACAAGCTAACGCTCAGGGGTCTCCAGCGGCGGGTGCAGCGTCCTCTGGTGGGGCGTCGGGACCAAGGACCTCTCTGTCCTGGGGATCCGGGACCTCAGCTGCTGCGCGGGGCGGGCTCCTGCGCGGCGTGATGCAATGATGGACGGCCTCGTGGAGCTGGTCGATGTAGGCCTGCTGTCCATGGATCTGCTGTATCAACAGGTGGGCTCCCTCTCTGAGCTGGTCGAGCGCGGTGCGGGGCTTCATTCTCTAAAGAGCGGTAGTCAGGTACATCTGCTCTGCAACTGTCCTGGCAGTGGACTGTGTTGCTGCTGTGGTGCGGGCGTCGTCACGCTCCACCAGAGTGAAGCTGTGAATCCTCTCCTGCAGACGAGCAACCTCAGCGTCGGAAGTCCTCCTGAAGCTTCCTCTTGCTCTGGTAGGTGGCTGTGAGGGTGAAGGACACGCTCCAGAGAGTGTCTCCAAACTCTCACATACACCCAACAAAGCTCCGGTGGCGCTCATCGCAGGCGTCTCACAGTAGAACCTCTCCTCTGGGCTGCCTGTCAAGACTGACTCCGAAGTCTGCTTCCAGCGCAATGGAAAAGTGATCCACGGGGGAAACACTCCTGCCACGCACTTGCCAGGTCGGCGGGAGGAGGGAGAGGGCGAGCGGGCGATGATATCCTTCAGCACTAGGTATGCTGACCTGTTGGCTCCATCTTGGCACAAGTGCATCTGGTGATCTCTGTCCACCCTGTCCAGTGGGGCTTGGCGGGCAAAGCCTGACTTTGATCTCCACCATGACCAAGGAATCCTGCCCGTAGATCTCCTTCTGCCATGAGTACCTGGGCTCCTGCCGTTCTCATAGCCTACGGCCTGCAGAATCCTCCAAAGGATAGTCGGCAACCCGAAGTAGGACAAGAACGTCTTCCGGGTCAGCTTGGTGGCCAAGCGGTGACGCGGAACTCCTCTGCCTCCGGTGGCCTTGCGAGCAGTCAGCTTAGACCGGGCCATCTGTAGAACAAAAGAGTTTCGAACTCTCGTGTGAGACGGATATTAAGTTGGCAAATTTTATAGAAAAGAGGCAACTTTTAATTTAAGGGATGGTAGGTAATGTAAATGCATGAATTTAAACATGATGCATGATCGTACTTACGTTCTCACTCACTAATATGACTCGTAAGTCTTAACGTCCTAGTCGGTGGCAAGAACGATCCCTCATGCGTTATCTACACGTTCTACTCGTTCGCATAGTTAGTGTTACCTGCAGAAGATTTATTTCAGCCCAAAGCAATTCCAATGATAAAACAATTGAGTATGGCCAATATGCGCAAGATACATAGAAGCCAACACTAAACACCATGCACCAACATAGAAAACACCCTTGAAAACATTGATACCCTCGTATGTGTCCGCGTGGAGAGCTCGCACATACTTGGTATAAGAACTCTCACCTAGACCGAAGTTGGACGGTCATGCTCTCATATCTCTCAAAAAATATTTTATGCATGTTTGTCGCGATCGACGCATTCTCTTTTTCCCGAGAATGGACCAGCAAATAAAGATCCAGCATGAAGCAAAACCCTGAACCTGTTAGCAGTTAAGACCTGAATCCTAGTATAGGGCTTAAGAGGTTAAGGACGAGACTGGGCACACTTAGTAATCGAAAATAGTTTTGAAAATAGTTTTGAAATACCCATTTAGTTCAAAAATAGCTCTCTACGGAGGTAATCACTTGAACCATGCTCCGATACCAAGTTGTGGCGGAACCGTCCTGATTATAAGAGCTCAAGTATTATCTTAGCCAAATCCGTCTGACTTCGACTGATACTTGAACCCATACAACCCCGGTAGTCCAGAAATCTCGAAGGATTTCTAACACCATACATCACACAGGATCGCAACATTCAAGGATTACATTCGTAAAGATACATCATAACGAAAATGAAACCGAATTTTAAAATATCAGAGTGCGAATTTAAAACAGAGTTATTACAATACCGAGTTTAAAAGTACGGAAGCTGAAATAAGTTTGAAGCACGACCACCACACACGTGGTCCAAATAAACATTGTTTGATAAAACCAACTTATGAACCACTTTCGACATTGAGGTAAATACTTATTTAATTCATAAAACAAAATCCATTTATTCACCTTTTTCTTATTTAATAATTCAAAAGAAACTTAGGTTTGAACTGCAAGTGCACTTTTCTGGACTCAGAAAAATCCACGAAAATTCCAGAAGGCAAACAGCAGTTGCTGGACTCCACTGAACAAATTTCAGCCAAAAATAAAATATAGAACTGCAGATATTAAAATAACAAATAAACTGCTCAAAAGGTACTTTGAACTAGCTCCTTATCCAAAAAGTGTCAAACAGCAGAGTTCATAATTTTCCTGGCTTCTTTTACTCAAAAGCATTCTACTGCAGAAAACTTGTGGCCAGAGCATAACCATACAAGCTTACACCAAATAAACAAATCTATCCCAAAATAAACCACTTGAACTACAACCCTACTGGAAAAGGGTGATAAACTTAACTTCATATTTTTCCCAGATTCTACTTCACATTTTATGCTTATCGAGAAAGTTCCATGAACAGAAACATTATATTATTTCTTACATGAATTTCCAAAGAAAAACACAGAAAAGCACATTTGTAAAACAATGTTAGATTTTTTCACATAACAGATCATGCTTACATTTTTCTTAGCTTGGACATCATAAACAGAGACTATACAAATTTTCCCATATTTAATTTCAGCATATAAAACATCTTAACATTTATTCTAAGAAATCAGCCAAAAAAGACTTTAAACCATAACAGAAACTTTTTCCACATAAATAGTGCATCATATATTTTTCACAGGTGTAAAACAGGATAATAAACTTATAAAAAAATTTCCAGGAATTAACTCAACCAGAAAACATACATAACCATTTATCTTAGCAAAAGCATATAAACTGGAATAAATGAAAACAGTAAAATAAACTTCTACCAAAAATACTTCCATATTTTTCCATGACAGATCTGCTCACAAACAAGCTAACAAAACTGAAAGCACTCCATTTGGACTAACAAAACAGGATCTACAAAATAAACAAGCATTTACTGGAAATAGAAAAACATTTTGGAAAATGTTTTCTGGAAAACACTCGGCGCACGGAATAGGTGTGCGTTCGCTCGAGGCCCGGCTCGAACGAGACAGTGCCCGAGGGTTCGCTCGAGGCCTAGCTCGGGCGAGACGGAAAACAAACGCTCGTCCGAGGCCTGGCTCGAGGGCTCGGGCGAGACGGAAAACAATCGTCCGTCCGAGGCCTGGCTCGAGGGCTCGGGCGAGACGGAAAACAATTGTCCGTCCGAGGCCTGGCTCGGAGGCTCGGGCGAGACGGAAAACAATCGTCCGTCAGAGGCCTGGCTTGAGGGCTCGGGCGAGACGGAAAACAAACGCCCGTCCGAGGCCTGGCTCAAGGGCTCGGGCGAGACGGAAAACAATCGTCCGTCCGAGGCCTGGCTCGAGGGCTCGGGCGAGACGGAAAGTAATCGCCCGTCCGAGGCCTGGCTCGAAGGCTCGGGCAAGACGGAAAACAGGGGAGAGGTTTGTCCGTCGATTCCTCGCCGACGGTGAGGTCGCCGGCGGGGAAGCTAGGCTTGTGAACTCGCCTCGACGAGGCGCATCGAGTGGGGTAGGTGGTTTGGCTAGCGCACGGCCGGAGCATGCCGGCGGCGAGCGGCGGCGCACGGTGATGGCGGCAACGCGCGGCTACGCCGTTTCCGGCGGTCGCCGGTGGAATTGGAGGAGGCAAGGGCTCACTCGAACCCTAGGGAGTGAGACTTGGTGGTTGGGTTGGCTTGGGGTGCGTCGGAGGAGCTTGACCGCGTGCACAGACCACGGCGGCGGCCATGGCGCTCGGCCGGGGAAGAAGAGGTGGGAGAGAGCGGTAGCGTTGAAGCTAGGTGGTGTTCTCACCTTGCCTTGGCTTGGTGATGCTTGACGGCGAAGGAGGGAGACGGTGGAGGTCGGGTTGGGGAGGAACGACGATGCGGGCTCTGCGGTGGCGACGACGAACCAAAGGGGGCGCTTCGTCCTCCGGCGACTATGGGGCTTGGTCAGGGACGACGATGTGCGCACGGCGTGTGCACGGTGTAGGCGGAGAAGCTGGCGAGAGGGATTGGGTGGTGGTGGTCGGGTGTGGCCGGAACGGCGGAGGGGAGTGATGGTGGTGAACGGTCGGCGAGGGTGGCGGACGCTTGCGCGTTCGTGGGAGCGGAGAGGGAGAGCGGGAGTGAGAGCGGGCGAGTGGAATGACAGTGGGGAGAGGGGAGTGCGGTGCGCTCGGGGTTTTGGCTTGGTTTGGTCGGCCGGTGTTCGTGGCGGGGCCACGGCGGCGCAGTCGGCGAGGCAGCGCGGGCGATGCCGTGCACGGCGAGCGGGCGCGGCAGGCGAGGCGAGCGGAGAGTGGCCAGGGAAGATAGCTTGCGTGCTCGGATGAGAGGGGATCGAGCGAGGACTGGCCGGCGAGGATCCTCGGCAGGATACGGCGGCCACGTGGCGGTTGCGGCCGGCGTACGGCACGGGCGTCAGGCGGGCGGCGGTGCGCGGCGAGCGCGCGGCGCGCGGGCGAGTGCGGGAGCGGGCTGGCGCGGGCTAGCTGGGCCGAAAGGCCGAAAGGCCAGATGGGCCGAAAGGGTTGGCGCCGGGAAAAATCGTTTTCCTTTTTCTTTTTCCAAATTCTTTTCAAACTTTGACCATTCAAAACAGTTTCAAAAACTCCAAACTAGGTTTTGACCCAAATAATTTTCTCTACAACTTTCATATAAGACACTTTATCTGATAAACTATTTTGAACTAGGTCAAAAACTCCAACTCTATTTTATAAAACTCTTTGCCCAAGCAGAGATCCACTTAAATCATCGAGTCAAATAGAAATCCAAATCCAAATAAATAAACAAAAGACAAAAGCACTCTCATGCACATGAAATGATGCAATGCATTGCTTATGCTTCTTAGTAGCTAATTGCAATTCCTAATGCAGTGCTTGACACTAGGGTGTCACACCCCGAGCCATTGTTTGAGTGCTTGCACTCGAGCAGGGGCTCACGACTGGGTTCTCGAGGGTTAGCTAGCCGGTTCTCGAGGGTTTGGTTGCTTTGATTCCGTAAGTGTCGCGCGAGCGACACCTGCGGGTGTAGCCCCCGAGGCCACGGGGGAGTGGTTAGGACTCCCTCGTGGTCTTTTTCTTGTGTGTGAGTGTTAGTTGCATTTTTTAGGTTCGGGAGTGTCGAGCCCCCGGGTTATTCGACCCTCTTTCGTCGAGGGGTGCCAGGCTGAACCGACCGGCCGGCACTTCGAGTCGTCCGGCACGCCGGTTGCCCTGGCTTGTCATCCCGCGAGTCCTTTCAATCGGATGCGAGGGGGGATGCCTCGTACTACCGCGAGCGGGCGAGTATCGAGGTTCCCGGTGAGATGGTAACGGGGGAATCCAAGTGAGACCTCGTGCCCCGTTCGATAGGGTCGACTGAAGCCCGGAGGCGATCTCATAAAGCGTGGGCGCACAGTCTGCAGGAATGCCAGGCCCATTCGATAGGACCTGGTGGCTCGATGCCTCCCTCCAAGGGGATCTCACTGCACGTCGTGCGCCCTGCCTTGGATACACGTGAGGGGCCTCGAGGGCTTGGCCCTCGAGCGATGCTGCGAGTGGCGCCCCTTGGTGTCCCTGACTCGGGTACTCGAAGCCGGCTGTCGAACCCTCTTCGAGGGCCAGCCTTCGCTGCTTCGAGGCTTAGGGCCGGGGCCCGTTTTTACCTTCGTGAAGAAGCCTCCGTCGCTTGGAATCCTTCTGCCCGTTGGGCGCGCCTTTTTAGGCGAGGTAGTGGAGATCGTGGCGCGAGGGCGACTGACAAGAAGTCAGAGCGGCGGTCGTGGTGGGCCCGGAGGAGTGGAGCGAATGCGGAGTTGCCGCGTGTACCTGTCGATCAGCTCGAGACGCGGTTAGGTGGGCACATTAAATGCGTGCGGCTACCTTTTCGCCGCCGTGGGAGACCTCGCCCGTTGGGGGTTTTCTCTTATAAATATCGAGAGAGGGGGAGAGGAACCCTTTACTTTGCCTTTGCCTTCACCGCCGCCGCAGCTTCCACACGCCTTCTTCCCGAGCCAGCAATTGGGAATCTTCCCGGCCGCCCGTCCGCTGCTCAAATCCGCGCCGTCGCCGCCATGGCTGCCCAGTCCCAAGTGCTGCCGCCTGAAGACTGGAGCCCGACGAAGACGACGCAGCAGGAGCTGGAGACGTTGGTGGAGCGGGTGCTTCTCTGCCCCAACCCGCAGGCGGGTCCCGCGTGGTGGATTCTTCCGTCGGCGGACCACCGGGAGCCGCACCCGCCGGAGGGGTACGTGGTGAGCTTCACGCGCTACCACCGCATGGGGCTCGGCGTCCCGCTGAGTCGCTTCATGCGGGGGATGGCCCACCACTTCGAGGTGGAGCTGCAGCGCTTCTCCCCCAACTCCATCTCGCACGCCGCCATCTACGCCGCGGTGTGCGAGGGGTACCTGAAGATTGAGCCGCACTGGGAGATGTTCGTCCACCTCTTCCGGGGCGAGCTCTTCCACAAGGCCGCAAAGCCGAGCGGGAGGAGGCTCGCGCGCGTGGGCTCCCTCACCATCACCGCGAGGACCAGGCCCTCGTCGGCCAACATCCCCCGCGACTACCTCCGCTACAAGCTTTCCACCAACCAGGCGGGGTGGGACGACCACTGGTTCTACCTGCGGAACAAGGGCGGGCTCCTTCCGCAGTACACCGGCAGGGTCATCACCCAGCGCCCGGAGAAGTGAAACTGGGGCGTCGCGGCGGATAGGCAGCGCCACCTAGAGCCGCTGATGGACACGATGCGGGTGCTGGTGGAGGAGAAGAAGCTGACCGTTCAGGCGGTCATCTGGGCGTTTCACCAGCGGAGGGTTCTTCCTCTGGCGGACCGCCCCCTCCTCATGTTCGAGATGGGGCCGAACGCCCCGCTCGAGGCGCTGAACCGGTCGAGGATGGCCGAGGAGAGGCTGTCCCGAAACGAGGGTACCTCCCTGGTATCAGTCACAGTTCAGGGGCTGTTCCGTCCTGAGGAGACCAACCTGATCGCCATGGCACCCGACGTGGGGTGCCTCGACCTGGTAAGCCACCCTCGAGTCAGGTTGTCTCGAGCCCCCACCTCCTTTCTCTTTCCCCGAACCTTGTTTACTCTCTTTGTGGTTTTTCATGTCAAGTTTCTTTTTTGCAGGAGGCGTTCACATGCCGCGCGTCGAGGCCCTGGTGAGGGAGGACGCCGCGGAAACACAGGTGAGGCGCCTCTCTGCTCAGAAAGACAAGGAGAGTAAAGATGCCAAGAAGAAGAAAGAGAAAGAGAGGAACTTGCGTCGGGTGGCTCGAGAGCAGAGGCTTGCGAAGGCTCGTCGTAACCGGCAGCCTGGAGAGGAGTCCCTCGAGCTCAGTTCCTCGAGCTCGGAGGGGGAGGACGATGATGAGGAGGAGAGTGATGACGAAGGGATGGATGCGCGTCTGAGGCGTGCGGGGGTCTTCGACATCAGGGCTGACCGCTCCTCTGTGCAAGAGGATGTCTTGGAGGTCCCCCTGGCGAAAGGATCGCGCGGGACGCAGCAGCGGAAGGCTGCGCCAAGCCCAGCCTCGTCGGAGGCTCAGGGCACGTCGAGCTCTGTGCCGGACATGCCTGCTGACGCGAGGAAGCCTCGAACTAGGAGCGCCATCGCCGCGGCGCAGAAGGAGGCAACGACCGCGTCGACCCAGGTGGGGGGTCTCAAGAAGGGTCGACCCTCGAGAAGTGGCCAACAGGTCGAGAAGGACTCCGGGCCCGACCGCCGCGAGCCGTCGAGGGCGACATCGAGGCCGCGGAGGAGCGGGCAGCATGAGAGGGCGTCGAGCCCCCGCCTCCATGAACGCCGAGGGGGGAGGCCCCGGTCGTCTCGTGACGAGAGTCGTGAGCGACCCTGGAGCCCGTCGCCGCACCGCCGCTGGGAGAAGGAGGCAGACGCGGGGGGGCGTGTCCGCCAGCACGAACGCCGGAGTGGGTCCCAGAGCCCGCGCTGGGAGAGGCGCCAAGATGACCGCTCGAAGGAGACGCGGTCGCCCCCCCGGGACAAGAGACAAAGGGAGAGCTCCCCGCCAGGGTCGAGCCATGGGAGGCATCGGGAGCCTTCCCCCCATCCGGCCCATACGGAGACGGCTCAGGGGCGTGGCTTGAGCCAAGGGGCGGGCTCGAAGCCCTCGAGCGGGTCCGGTGATTCGGGGAAGAAGCCCCGCCGTCCCTTTGGGTAAGTAGTGCTCCTCAGTTTCGTTGGTAGGGAAACTTTACCTTTTTACCTTTGGTGATATATGCTGTTTTCTGGCTTTTCAGGGAAAAACGCTCCCGGCAGGAGGCGGACACCGCGGTGTCCAAGCGGGCCAAGACCTCGAGCTCTGTTGAGGTCCAAGCACCTCGAGGTATGGCTCCTTCTTCCGCTGGGGAGGCCGCTTGGCTGGTGAAGGCTCGAGCAGCCATGGCTCGGGGGAGCCAGATGGCCGCCGCGGATCTTGGTGAGGCCGACGCCGTCGACCACGGGGGTCAAGGCTTTTTCCTGTTTCTGACGATGTTGTTCTCTTTTTTCAGCAGGGACCACGGCTCCTGGCGCCGAGCCTGCTGCCACCGCGTCCGTCGCGGCACCGCATCCTCCTCCCCCTCCTCCTCCTTAGGTGGCGCCTATCGAGAGGGCCACTCCTCCCTCCATCGCGACGACCATCTCGGGGGGAGCTCCCGAGACAAGCATGGCTCCGTTGGCGTCTGGGGCTGAAGGGTCGGCG
Source organism: Coix lacryma-jobi var. lacryma-jobi (assembly GCA_009763385.1). Lineage (NCBI taxonomy): Eukaryota > Viridiplantae > Streptophyta > Magnoliopsida > Poales > Poaceae > Coix > Coix lacryma-jobi. The sequence goes on along the minus strand of CM019823.1, from coordinate 7,102,638 downwards.
GCCCTCGAGACCCCAGTCGATGCAAGCCGGCCTGCGGAGAAGGGGAAGGAGGGAGAGGCGTTGGTGGAGAAGGTGCCGACGGTGGAGGAGCTCCTGGACGAGCTGGAGCGGGTGCCGCCCTCGGTCGAGGGCTCGACGCTGGAGGGAGCGCTCGAGGCACCGGCCGAGGTCGACAAGACGCCGGAAGACCCGGCGAGGGAGGAGAGCTTGGGGACGAGCCACCCCTCGAGCGATCCGCTACCGCTCGAGTCCCCGCCTCCACGCGAGGCCACGCCGTTGCCTCAGGAGGGGACGGAGCAGCGGGAGGAGACGGCGGAGGGGCGGAGGGAGCCACAGCCTGTGCCGCCGGTTGGTGGGCCGCAGCTGGCGCCGCTCGAGCCGGAAGAGGAGGGCCTGCCCATCGTCGAGGTCGATCGATCGGTGTGGCCATATCCTGATGCGTCGAGCCTGTCCGGCGCCATGATCCCCATCGAGCGGCCGGCTCGGCAGGGGTTTCCGCGAGAGGCGCGGTCCATCTTCATGGAGGTGGCCGAGCTCGTGGCGGAGGCGGAGAGGTCCCTCTCGGAGGAGGTGGACAAGTCCGCGCAGGTGGCGGCCGCCCTCGCGAAGGCGGAGGGGAGCTCCAGGAGCTCCGCGCCGAGCGGGGTCGGAACGCGCAGATGGCGAGCCGGCTCAACGCGGCGCAGGCGGAGACCCAGGCAGCTTGTGACGAGGCCGCCCAAGCTAAGAGGGAGGCCGCCACTGCTCTGGCCACGGCGGAGGCGTTGACAAAGGAGGTCGCCGACGCCCGTAGCGAAGCCGCCACCGCCCGGTCTGCGGCGGAGGCGGCGAAGAAGGAGGCCGTCGACGCCCGAAGCGAGGCCGCCACCGCCCGGTCTACAGCGGAGGCGGCGAAGAAAGAGGCCGAGGAGGCCAAGAGCGAGGCCGCCACCGCCCTGGCTGCAAAGGAGGCAGCGCGACAGGAGGTGGTCCGGAAGGATCTGGCCCTTGCGCAGACGGGCAAGCTGGTCGAGGAACTTAGGGGCGAAAAGCTCGACGTGCTGTCCCAGAAGCGCACACTCGAGCAGCGCGTCGAGGTCCTCACCAGCGACTTCGCCGCTCTGGGCGTGCACTGCCAAGGTAATTTTCATGCTTCGTCTTGCTTTGATCTCGAGATTCTTGCCACGCTGCGGACTTACTCTTTTCTGTTTGTTGCATAGATGTCGAGAAGACCGCCGAGGAGCTCCGCGAGATGAATCAGACTCTCGTGGAGCAACTCCGAGGTGAGACTATGGTGGCAGAACGGGCGCGCGTCACCCTCGACATGCTCAGTTCCATGTGGGGTGTCGACCCGGTGGCCACGGCAGAGGGCGCGGTGGCTCGAGGCGACGCCCTGGTGGATGCCCTGTGCTATTTTGACGTGGCCGCACGAGACCGCGTCCGGAGCGCTCTCCACCACGGCGTGAAGCAGGCGCTCGCGGCCGTCCGCTCTGGTTTCCGCTACCCGGTCAACGTCGTCGCCAAGGGCTTCGTCGAGATCGAGGGGAAGGACGAAGAATGGAACGACCGCCGCGTCGACAAGATCCTAGAGAAGGTGGAGAGGCCGGGGGCGGCGTTCGCGAAGCTCTTCGAGGAGGACGTGCTGCCTCCCGATGCGGACAGTGGTGCAGGCGGCCCCCTCTTCCTGGCCCGGACGTCGAGGCTGAGCCCGCGGCAGAAGAGCTTGGGGAGGAATTCCAGACGGATGAAGAATGAGGTCTGCGTGCCAAATTTGGGCGTCGAGGCCCTTGTAAGAATTCAATTCATGACTTATGGCCCGTCGAGGTCAATATGTGTATATGACTTGTTTATTTAAAGAAGCTGTTTTCTTTTCAAATTTATTCGATCATTTCTCTTTGTCGCTAGCTCGAGCTTCAACCGGCTTGGTCTGTGTTCCTTTGATACGCATCACGAGTTCCTCGAGGGGAGGCGTAGGTAGGGTACCGTAGCCCGGGGGCGTGGGTGGCCGTCTACGTCGACGCCCCCGACTCTTGGAGGCTCGAGGTATCTACGGAATTAGACATCGCTAGTACGCTCGAGATACGAGTCGAGATAAGGGTCGAATTTTTGAAAAGAAAACACACTTTTTCCGGAGTCTGGGGAGGGGGTTCCCTCCTGTCAGCCCCCGAGGGAGGCTCGACCCTGAGCAAAGCAGGGTCGAGGCTACCTTAAGTTGCTAAGTAATATGAAAGATGGTGCACGAGTTTGCTCATTCATATTCAATGTGTTTGTACAAAGCAACAAAATGTACGAGGCCTCAAGGCCCTTAAGGGTAGAAGCGACGTAGCTGAGATATGTTCCACGCATTCGCCAGGATCCCGCCTTGCTCGTCGTAGAGCTTGTATGTTCCTGGCTTGAGCACCTCAGCTACGGTGTATGGGCCCTCCCATGGAGGGGTGAGCTTGTGGCGCCCTCGATTATCTTGCAGCCGTCGAAGCACGAGGTCCCCCACCGCTAGGTCCCTTTTGCGCACGTGCTTGTCGTGGTAGCGTCGAAGTGTTTGCTGGTAGCGCACGGAGTTGATGAGCGCCACGTCTCGAGCCTCCTCGAGCTGGTCCTTGGCGTTGGCAAGCCTCTCGTCGTTGGTTTGCTCATTGTAGGCTCGAAGTCGAGGGGAGCCGTACTCGAGGTCCGTAGGCAGGACAGCGTCGGCGCCGTAGGTTAGGAAGAACGGAGTGAACCCGGTGGCTCGACTTGGCGTAGTCTTGAGGCCCCACAGCACCAAGGGGAGCTCTGCGGCCCACCCCTTCCCAAAATTCTTGAGGGTTTTGAACAGCCTCGGCTTCAGCCCATGGAGTATCATGCCGTTGGCGCGCTCGACCTGCTCGTTGCATTGAGGGTACGCGACCGAGGCCCAGGTCACGCGAATGTTGTTGTCGTCGCAGAAGTTGGTGAACTTTTTGCCCGTGAATTGGGTGCCATTGTCGGTGATGATGACGTTAGGCACCCCAAACCGGTACATGATGTCGGCGATGAACTCGACGGCCTTCTCGGAGGTGGGGTCTCCTACAGGCTTAGCTTCAATCCACTTGGTGAATTTGTCGATGGCCACGAGCACATGCGTGTACTTTCCAGTTGTCATCTTGAGGGGACTGAAAGGTCCTAGTTTGGTTTTGTTAATTGAGTGACAACTTTAGGTGGACTAATGGTGTTTATGTGAGATACACAGGTGATAAGTCCACAGGTGATCATGTATGAGCAACATATGCCATAGAGGTGTAATGGCTTGAAGGATGTTGTAATGCTCATGCATGTGATGAAGAATGAGCTTATTGCATATGTGACATGACATGTGGTCATATGGCTAAGATGGTGAAGATCAAGGCAAGGCTTGGCTTGATGGACCGGTTGCGGAAGTGAAGGGCAAGTTGGAGGCTTTGAAGCCGTTGGTACCGAGTGTCGGGAGGCTTAAGCAAGACTTGGTGCCGAAGGACCGAAGCAATGGTGAAGAGCAAGTGATGTCAAGATCGATGGACCATGGAGGCCATGTGATGATATGAAGTGGATCATATCATCTGATGAGAGGTTGGTGCATGTGTTGCATCAACAAATGGAGGAGATGGAATGAAATGCGCAAGGCAAAGGTATATGTGTAGGGCATTTCATTTCACCGGTCATAGGTGTGTAGAGAAGATTATGACCGGGTTTAGGATAGATGGCCGTACTATCAAGAGGAGCAAACTTGTTTGCATATCGGTCATCTAGTGCCACTTGAGCGATCTAACATTGCGTTGTTACTAGGATCGAGTGGCGTGGTGAGTGCAAGTGAAAATCCTTTCAAAAATGATTGTGAAAATGCTAACACACATGCACAAGGTTGTATACACTTGGTGGTGTTGGCACATTTGCAAAAGGAGATGAAGTGTTGTGCTCTAGGGGCATCGGACGCTGGTCCGATGAGCATCGGACGCTGGGCCAAGCGTCCGATGGCAAACCCTAGAGAGTCTGTTTGCTTAGAGGAGCATCGGACGCTGGAAATGTGAACATCGGACGCTGGTCCGAGCGTCCGATTGGAGTGTCGTGGCGCGAGCTATTTCAGTAGGGAGCATCGGACGCTAGCCTGCGTCCGATGAGGAACCATCGGACGCGTCCGATGTGTTTGAGCCCTCTCTGGATCCTCTCTGGTGTGTCATCGGACGCTAGGATCGAGAGTCCGATGCAAAGGGACCGGTGCGTCCGATGTGACGCTGTTCATGAGTTAAAAGAGAAGAAGTGATTGATCTTGGAATTGAAAACTGTATTAATCCTTTGTGGTTTGGATCATGAGTTCATGTGGGTTTTGTAGCCCTTTGAATAAGCTTTCCAAAATGTCCAAGATCATCGAATTCCGAGGTCGGAGCTAAGAGTTATGGTCGTTTTAGCGTGGAGCACAGGCTGTTGTTTTTGTAGTGGCGGACTGTCCGAGAATTATAGCCGGACTGTCCGCCGGCTATTTTCGAAACAACGAGCTTTCTGCACAGGTTCTGCCCAGGTGATCGGGGTTGAACGGCGGACAGTCCGGGACCATATGGCAGACTGTCCGGAGTTCAAAATTCTGTGTCTAATGGCTAGTTCGCGGTAAGAGCCGGACAGTCCGGGATTTGGGGCCGGACAGTCCGAGATAGCCGTTTGAGCTCGGGAAAAAGGGGAAAATGGCTAGTTGGTTGCTCCCCTCTATAAATAGTGGTGTGGCCGGCCTTTGGGGTTGGTTGAGCACCCTAGGGACTTTGTGTCCATGCTTGGGAGTGCTTGAGAGCCCTCTAACTCACATATACTTGATAGTGATCATCCAATTGTGTGAGAGAGTGATTCTAGTGCGGTGCATGAGAGGTTGCAAGAGTTGGCACTAGGTGTTCGTGTTGCAAGCCGGTGGTGCTTGTTACTCTTGGAGGTTGCCACCTCCTAGACGGCTTGGTGACTGTGTCTCCGTCGTGAAGCCCGCAAGAAGATTGTGCGTGGCTCCGGAGAAGGCTTTGTGAGGGGCATTGTGCTCGCCCCGCGGGAGATCGCGAAGAGCAACTCTAGTGGAGAGAGGCGCGAAGAGCGTCAAGTGGTCCGGCCGGATCGGATGCTAGAGCTCTTGGTGAGCACTCCATCGTGGAGAGTGTGACTTAGGGTCACCACTAGCAAGAGGATCGGCGGCAACCTTGGGCTTGCCTCAACGGGGACTAGCTTGGTGGCGACCAAGTGAACCTCGGGATAAAATCGCCGTGTCAACCTTGTTCATCCCGTTGGTTTGCATTCCCCGTACACAAGCTTGTATTTACTTTCATATATATTGTGCTTGTGTAGTTGCTCTTGTAATTAGTTAGCTTGTGTAGCTTGCTAGTTACCCTCTTTGCTTGTGTAGCTTAGAAGTAGTTCTCTTGCGTGACTAATTGGCTTGAGTAGCCTTGTTAGTCACATTGCTTAGTTTGTGTAGCTAAGTAAGTTGAGCTCTATAATTTGGCTTATGTGGCCTTGTTATTGAGCATTGCTAGTGAGCTTAGGAGCTTTGTGCTTTGCTTACTAGATTGTGTAGGAGCTCCCCGGTGTTTGAAGTACTAGTTGCATAGGTTTGTGTGACCTTGCTTCTAGAATTGGTTAGGTGAGCTCTAGCTAGCCCGACACCTTATTTGCATTGTTTAGGATCTTTTGTAAGGTGTCATAGAGTATAAGTAGAGGGGTGTAGTCTTGGCTAGACTGATAGTTTTAATTCTGCATTTGTTTCGGTTAGCCGGTGCAATTAATTTTAGAAAGGACTATTCACCCCCCTCTAGTCCACCATCTCGACCCTTCAGGGACCCACGAGGTTGAGCCCCCAGACGGCAAACGGCCAAGTGATGGGGATCATCTGTAGGGTGTGCGCGGGCTGGTGCGTTTGCTTGGCGTAGAACTGACACCCTTGGCAAGCTTGGACCAGGCGCTTGGCGTCTCCGATGGCGGTTGGCCAGTAGAAGCCTTGTCGAAAGGCGTTCCCCACCAGGGTCCTTGGCGCTGCGTGATGGCCGCAAGCCCTCGAGTGCATGTCATCGAGGAGCCTGCGTCCTTCCTCGAGGGGGATGCAGTGCTGAAGGATTCCTGATGGGCTTCAATGGTACAGCTCTCGTTCGTCGCCGTAGATGACGTAGGTCTTGGCCCTTCGAGCGATGCGTCGGGCCTCCGTCTTGTCTTCTGGTAGCACTCCTTGCGTCAGGTAGTCGAGGAAGGGCGTCCGCCAGTCGAGAGGTCATGATGACGAAGTGGCGGGTGCGTCGATCTGCATTGCCTCAGCGGATGTCGAGGGGTCGTTCTCGAGGTGTGGCGTTGAGGGTCGAGCCCCCGTGTCCGGCTCGAGGGGTGGCGTCGAGGAGCCAGCCCTGGGGCCGATCTTGACGGATGGCTCGAAAACGTCCCTCGAGAAGACGTCTGGTGGGACGGTGCCGCGCGTGGATGCTAACTTAGCCAGCTCGTCCGCGGCCTCGTTGTACTTTCGAGCGATGTGGTTGAGCTCGAGGCCGTAGAACTTGTCTTCTAGCTTGCGCACTTCTCCGCAGTATGCTTCCATCTTGGGATCGATGCAGCTCGAGGCCTTCATGACCTGGTTGACGACGAGCTGCGAGTCCCCTCGAACGTCGAGGCGTCGGACCCCAAGCTCGAGGGCGATGCGCAGCCCGTTGACGAGAGCTTCGTACTCAGCGACGTTGTTGGAGGTGGGGAAGTGCAAGCACAACAGGTAGCGCGTGTGGACTCCGAGGGGTGAGATGAAGAGCAAGCCCGCGTCGGCCCCTGTCTTCATGAGGGACCCGTCGAAGTACATAGTCCAGAGCTCGGCTTGGATTGGTGCCGGCGGGAGCTGGGTGTCGGTCCACTCAGCAACGAAGTTCGCCAGCGCTTGCGACTTGATGGCTTTTCGCGGAGCGTAAGTGATGGCCTCCCCCATTAGCTCGGCAGACCATTTGGCGATGCGCCCCGTGGCCTCCCGGTTGTTGATAATTTCTCCGAGGGGGAAGGATGATACCACCGTTACGGGATGGGCGAGGAAATAGTGCTGGAGCTTGCGCCTCGTGATGATGATATCGTAGAGCAGCTTCTAGATGTGCGGGTACCAGACCTTGGCCTCGGAGAGCACCTCGCTGGTGAAGTACACCGGCCGTTGGACTGGTATCGCGTGACCCTCATCGTGCCTCTCGACGACTATGACCGCGCTGACCACCTGGGTGGTTGCGGCCACATAGAGGAGGAGAGGCTCGGGGGGATCGTCACCTTGGGCTGGTCATGGTGGCACGAGAATTGGCGCGGAAGTCAGCAACCCCTTCAACTTGGTTAGGGCCTCCTCGGCTTCGACAGTCCACGCAAAGCGTTCCGTCTTCTTCAGCAGGCGGTAGAGAGGTAGCGCCTTTTCCCCCAGCCTCGAGATGAACCTGCTGAGAGCAGCTAGGCAGCCTGTCACTTTCTGTACGCCCTTGAGGTCTCGAATTGGGCCCATCCTCGTGACCGCTGAGATTTTTTCGGGGTTGGCCTCGATCCCTCGTTGTGAGACAATGTAGTCAAGTAGCATGCCCCCGAGGCACACCAAAGACACATTTCTCGGGGTTGAGCTTCACATTCTTGGCCCGGAGGCACTCGAATGTGGTCTCTAGATCATTGATGAGGTCCCCGACTTCCTTGGTCTTAACCTCAATGTCATCGACGTAGGCCTCGACGGTTTTGCCTATATGTTCGCCAAAGATATGCTGCAAACAACGCTGATACGTTGCCCCGGCGTTTCGAAGGCCGAAGGGCATTGTAACATAGCAATACATACCAAAAGGCGTAACAAAAGAGGTAGCGAGTTCGTCGGACTCTTTCATCTTGATCTGGTGGTAGCCGGAATACGCATCGAGAAACGAAAGTACTTCACACCCCGCAGTGGAATCGACAATCTGATCAATTCTAGGTAAAGGAAATAGAACTTTTGGACATGCTTTATTCAGACCAGTGTAATCTACACACATCCGCATTTTTCCATTCTTTTTCTTGACTAGTACAGAGTTAGCTAGCCACTCCGGGTGAAATACCTCCTTGATGAATCCAGCCGCCAAAAGCTTGTGCACCTCCTCGCCGATGATCCTACGCTTCTCCTCGTCGAAGCGGCGCAGGCGTTGCTTCACCGGTCTGGACCCGGCCTGGATCTCCAAGGCGTGCTCGGCGACTCCCCTCGGTATGCCTGGCATGTCCGAGGGGCTCCACGCAAATATGTCGATGTTCGCGCGGAGAAAGTCGACGAGCACTGCTTCCTATTTAGGCTCGAGGCTGGCGCTGATGGCCAGCGTCTTGCCATTGGTCGAGGTCGGGTCGACGGTTATCTGCTTGGTGTGCTCCGCCGGCTCGAAGGTGCCAGCGTGGCGCTTTGCTTCAGGGGCCTCCTCGGTGGCCAGGGCAGCTAGGGCCTCGAGCGAGTCGAGGTGGACGTTGGCCTCCCCGCGCTCGACGCACTCCACGTCGCAGTGGTACGCGTGCTTGTAGGAGGTGTTGACGGTGATGACCCCTTTTGGCCCCGGCATCTTGAGCTTCAAGTACATGTAGTTGGGGACCGCCATGAACTTGGCGTAGCCGGGCCTGCCGATGATGGCGTGGTAGGTCCCTTGGAACCCGACCACCTCGAAGGTGAGCGTCTCCCGGCAGAAGTTGGCCGGCGTGCCAAAGCAGACAGGCAGGTCGATGCGCCCGAGGGGGTGTGCCTTCTTCCCTGGTACGACCCCGTGGAACCCCCCAACGCTGGGTCGGAGCTGGTCCGTCGAAATCCCCAGGAGGTCGAGGGTCTCGAGGTATATGATGTTGAGGCTCGAGCCCCCATCCATCAACACCTTGGAGAACCGTACGTCGATGATGACGGGGTCGACGACGAGGGGGTACGCCCCCGGATTCACGACATGGTCCGGATGGTCATCACGGTCGAATGTGATCGGCGCATCAGACCAGTCAAGATATCGAGGGGCGTCATGGCGGAGTGCAAAGATCTCCCGGCGCTCCTTCTTTCTCTCTCGAGCCGAGAGCCCGATGGTCGGGCCCCCGTAGATCATGAAGCAGTCGCGCACCGGGGGGAATTCTGCGTCCCCGTCGTCGCGTCGATTGTTGTTCTTGCCCTTAGGCGCGTCTTCCTTCTTGTCGCCGAGCCTGGAGTAGAAGCTCTTCATCAATCGGCAGTCCTTCAACTTGTGATTCGTGGGACCCTTGTGATAAGGACAGGGATCCTCGAGCATTGTGTCGAAGACAGCCCCGTCAAGGGGGCCTCGAGGCTTCTTGTGCTCGAGGGCGCCCGCGAGCACCTCTTCGTCGTCGTCGTCATCGGCGTCGTGCTTAGCCTTCTGACCTTTGCCTTTGTTCCTCTTCTTTTTGTTGTTGTTGTTGCGGTTCTTGACGTTGTTGCCCTTGCTCGAGCCCTTCGGTGCGGCCTCCGCCTTGCCTTTGTCCGTGGAGCGGCCAAAGAAGGCCCCTACTGCCTCGTCGCCTGAGGCAAAGCTGGTGACTCAATCCATCAGATCCTCGACCGTCCTGGGACGGTAGCGCCCTAGCTCATGGACCAGCTCTTGGCAGGTCGTGCCTGCGAGGAACGCTGAGATGACATCCTCATCAGGCACATGGGGGAGCTCGAGGCGCTGCTTCGAGAATCGCCGGGCGAAGTCGCGGAGGGGCTCATCCGCTGTCTGCCTGCAACGTCGTAGATCCCAGGGGTTGCCTGGGCGCACGCAGGTCCCCTTGAAATTCCCATCGAAGACCCTGACTAGGTCAGCCCAGTCGTGGATCCGATCCGGTGGGAGCCTCTCGAGCCACCGACGGGCGGTGTCCAAGAGGTAGAGTGGGAGCTGGCGTATGATCACGTGGTCATCGCTCTTCGCCCCGCCCAGTTGGCAGCCTAGGCGGAAGTCAGAGAGCCATAGCTTGGGCTCGACCTCCCCGTCATACTTCACGATGTTGGTAGGTGGTCGAAAACGGTCGGGGAGGGTCGAGCTGCGGATGGCCCGGCTGAAGACCCTGGGGCCCGGGGGCTCGAGGGCTTGCCGGTCCTCGTCGCTGTCGTAACGCCCTCCTCGATGGGCGTTATAGCCACGCTCCTCGGCCCCTTTGTCCTTGCGCCGGCGGTTGATGTCGTTGCGGGCGTCATTGGCATCTCGAGGTGGCCTGTTGTCGACGATCCGTTCCCGGACTGGCCTGGCTCGAGGGGCGTCCGGCTGGTGGACGGACATCTCCCGCTCGTCGCGGGGCGCGTCTGCTGGCTTCCCCGAGGCCGCCCCGCGCCGTCGCGAGGCTGAGCTCTCAACCTACTGCACAGCGGCTGTCTCGAGGAGGTTCTTCATTTCCCCGAGCATGCGCCTGGCGTCAGGGTTGGAGACGGCGGGTAGATCACGGAGCAGCATTGCCGCCGCCACCACATTCTGCCCGGCTCGCGGGAAACGCACCTCGGGGCGTGCTGGTGCCCCGTCCTCGAGGATCTGCCGGTGGACCTCTCGAGCGCGGCCACGAACACCGGTGCCTCGAGGCTGGGCTGGTTCCTGTGCTAGAGTTTTCTCGAGCTGCAGCAGGCGTTGTCGTTCCTCCTCAGCCTTGGCGATGGCCTCCCGCAGCTGCGCGAGCTGCGCCGCCCGGTCGTCACTGTGCTGAGATGGTGCAGCCGGCGCCGGGGGTTCGTTCCTCCCCTGAACGCGTGATCCACCTGCCGCAGCCACGTTTCCGGGCTCTTCGAGGTTGAGCGCCGGCCTGGTGTCGTCGTCGTCGTCGTCCTCGGCGTCGTCCACGACCCCCTCGAGCTGGAAGCACTCCCTGGTGAGATCCCAGAGGTCAGGGTCGTGGTAGTCATACTCGTCGGAGTCGGAGCTGTTGATGCTGCGCCGCCCTGGCTAGTGCCGGGACTGCAGCTCGCGGTACCACTCCCCGAAGGTGGCTCGCCGGGGTGGCTCGACGACTCGTGAGAGGCCGCGGTCGACATGCGCGGGGTAGATAACCTCCAGGTCGGCGGTGGCTCATAGGAGCACGCCCGAGCGTTCCTCCTGCTTTGCCGCCGCCTGGCCCTGACGGCGCTCGTCGAGGTGGCGGGCGTAGACAGCAGCGGAGTTGCTGAGGCCGAACGGGAGCCGCAGGCGTCGAGCGCGGTACACTCCGTGCGGGAGGAAGCCAGGTGGTGTCGACGGAACACGGCTCGGGGGCCTCTGGCCAGGCTCCCGGTCCGTGCGCATGACGAACGCGAGCTCGCTGGGAGAGCACGCGCGCCCTAGAGGTCTCTGGTCGCGCGCCGGGCAGGTTTCTCCTCGGGGACCCTGCACCGGCCGCGGGGAAGTGGGTGTACACCGCGGGCACCGCCTCTGCCTGGCGACGATGGTGACGACGGTGCCGCTCACGAGGTGGCGAGGCGTGGTGGTGCGGGCGACGCGCCACGCCTCCCGCGCAGGGTGGCGGGACACGCCCTCCGCTCGAGCCCTCCGTGGAGAGCAGGGTCAACTCGTTGCCGCTGCCGGTGGCCAGGAACTCGAGGCTCCCGAACCAGATGACGGCACCAGCGGAGAACGATGGAGTGGAAGAAGCCATCCAGGAAACAACGACAAATCGACTCGGACACGCGAAGACCCCTACCTGGCGCGCCAACTGTCGGTGTTTCAACCCCGGGGGTATGACACCAACTAGTAATATGATCGCATGCTCTCTTCCTGGATGGTGATGCAAGATGACACAAGGATTTATCCTGGTTCGGGCAAAAGAGGCCCTACGTCCAGCGGGGGGAGGATGATCTTGTATTACTTGCACCTAAGTGCTTGTACAGGGGCGTTACAAGCTCAACGAGCGCGAACCGGAGTCCGGACTCGTGTGGGTGTGGTGTTGTATGGACTTGTGAGCTGACCCGAGTGGATGTGGACCTAGACTTGTCTGTCGTGGGGTTGTATAACCGGAGGAGCGAACGGCCCTGGTGTCCCCTTTTATAGAGCAAGAGGAGGCCAGGGTTACATAGGTGTGATACAGGAGTCGGGGTGTACAATGTCCAACACGGTGAAGAGTTGGAATTCTGTCTTGTCGAAGATACTGGAGCCGGCGTGGGGGTTGCTGTTGAAGCGTCCTTGAAGCGTGGCCTCCATCCCTGGCGCGGACGTGGAGACGTGGAAGTCATGCGGCGCCCATCCCGGCACGTACATGACGTGGCAGGTGAAAAGTCCTTGTTTGGTTTTGGTAATTGAGTGACAACTTAGGTGGACTAATATGTGTTTGAAGTGAATTACACAGGTGATTAGTCCACAAGTGATCATGTGTGAGCAACATATGCCATAGAGGAGAAATGGCTTGGAATATGTCGCAAGGCTCACACATGTGAAGAAGGAGCTTAATGCATATGAGACATGACATGGATTCATGTGGCTAAGATGGTGAAGATCAAGGCAAGACTTGGCTTCATGGACCGCTTGCGAAGGTGAAGGGCAAGTTGGAGGCTTTGAAGCCGTTGGTACCGAGTGTCGGGAGGCTTGAGCAAAGACTTGGCGCCGAAGGACCGAAACAATGGTGAAGAGAAAGTGAGGTCAAGATCGATGGACCATGGAGGCCATGTGATGATATGAAGTGGATCATATCATTTGAAGATAGGTTGGTGCATGTGTTGCATCAACACCGAAGGAGATGGAATGGAATGCGCAAGGCAAAGGTATACTTATAGGGCGTTTCATTTCACCGGTCATAGGTGTGTAGAGAAGATTATGACCGGGTTTAGGATAGATGGCCGTACTATTAAGAGGAGCAAACTTGTTTGCATATCGGTCATCTAGTGCCACTTGAGCGATCTAACTTTGCGATGTTGCTAGGATCGAGTGGCGTGGTGAGAGCAAGTGAAAATCCTTTAAAAAAATCTTTGTGAAAATGCTAACACACATGCACAAGGTTGTATACACTTGGTGGTGTTGGCACATTTGCAAAGGAGAAGGTGTTGGAGTTGATTTGGATCAACTCGGAGAAGTTTCGGAGAAAGCTTTGGTTGAAAAAGAGAAGCGATGGATCTTGGATTGGAATTCTGTTCTAATCCTTTGTGATCTGGATCTTGTATTCATGTGGGATGTGTAGCCCTCTGAATAAGCTTTCCAAAATGTCCAAGATCATCAATATCGGAGTTTGGAGTGAGGAGTTATGGCTATTCTAGCGCGGGGAGTGCAGGCTGGTGTAGTCGGTAGTACCGACCCTGGTGGTCGGTAGTACCGACCCAAGAGGGCTGTTTGCAGCCTCTCTGGATGTGGCCCAGTTTGGCCTGGCGGTAGTACCGCCATAACCTCGGTACTACCGCCGGCGGTGGTACCGACCAGAGGGTCGGTGATACCGTGGCCCTGAAGGTTTTTGCAGGCTCTCTGTTTGAGCTGAGTTTGGCCTACCGGTAGTACCGCCATAGGGCCGGTAGTACCGGGCTCGGTAGTACCGACCAGGGGGTCGGTAGTACCAAGGTTTGAAGGAAGTTTTGGAGGCTCTCTGGAAGTGGCCAGTTTTGGCTTGGCGGTAGTACCGCCATTATGTCGGTACTACCGCCCTCGGTGGTACCGAGGTCAGGAAGTTGTCTGGGAGCTCTCTGTGTAGTCCCCAGTTTGACCTATCGGTAGTACCGCCATAGGGCCGGTACTACCGACAGTCGGAGGTACCGACCAGGAGTCGGTTGTTCATTTTGGTCAACGCGCCGTGTGTAACGGCTAGTTCTGACACTGTCGGTACTACCGCCCAGGGGGTCGGTACTACCGACCGAAGCGCAGAAAAGGGGAAACGGCTAGTTGGCCGCTCCCCTCTATATATAGTCGTTGGGGCCGGCTTTGGGCCAGCTGCTGGAGCACTCCAAAGCCTTGGTGGCTTATGTGGATGTGCTTGGGAGCCCTCTAACTCGCTTGTGCTTGCTAGTGTGTGAATTTATTGCGAGTGAGCGATTCTAGTGCGTTGCTTTGAGAGATTGCATCGAGTGGCACTAGGTGTTCGTGTTGCAAGCCGGTGGTGCTTGTTACTCTTGGAGGTTGCCACCTCCTAGATGGCTTGGTGATCGAGTCTCCGTCGTGAAGCCCGCGTGAAGATTGTGCGTGGCTCCGGAGAAGGATTGTGAGGGGCATTGTGCTCGCCCCGCGGGGATCGCGAAGAGCAACTCTAGTAGAGCGTGTCATTGAGTTACCCTCACTTGTGGGTGAGTTCTTGCGGCGCTCGAGTGTCGAGCTAGGTGTGGTGCCTATTAGCCGCCGAACTACCAAAGTGTGTGGTCGACACAACGGGGACTAGCTTGGTGGCAACCAAGTGAACCTCGGGAGAAAAACCACCGTGTCAACTTCGTGTTCATCTTCTCGGTGGTTTGCAAACTCCTTTCACTAGCTTGTATTTACTTGTTCATATACATGTGCTAGTGTAGTTGCTCTTACGATTAGTTAGCTTGTGTAGCTTGCTAGTTACCTTCCTTGCTTGTGTAGCATAGAAGTTGATCCCATGAGTGACTAGTTGACTTGTAGTCTTGCTAGTCACATTGCTTAGTTTGTGTAGCTAAGTTGAGCTCTCTAATTTGGCTTGTGTAGCCTTGTTATTGAGCATTGCTAGTGAGCTTAGGCTTTGTGCTTTTGCTTAGTGGCATGTGTAGGAGCTCCCCGGTTGATTGAGTACTAGTTGCTTAGGTTTGTGTAACCTTGCAAGCTAGAATTGTTTAGGTGAGCTCTAGCTAGCCCGACACCTTATTTGCATTGTTTAGGATCTTTTATAAGGTGTCATAGGGTATAAGTAGAGGGGTGTAGTCTTGGCTAGACCGATAGTTTTAATTCCGCATTTGTTTCGGTTAGCCGGTGCGATTAATTTTAGAAAGGACTATTCACCCCCCCCCCCCCCCCCTCTAGTCCGCCATCTCGACCCTTCAATTGGTATCAGAGCCGAGGTCTCTCATTTGTGGTCTTCACCGACCCGAGAGGATGGCGAACTATGGGCTAGATGTTGAGTGTCCACACATTTTTTATGGCACACACTTTGCATGGTGGAAAAATTGGATGATATGCAATTTTAAATTTATTAGTCCTCAAATGTGGTGGATCGTAGATGTGGGCCTTTCTCTTGTGTTGGATAGAAAGAATGCAACTCAAGCGCAAAAGAAATGCCTACATCTCGATTGTCAAGCTACTAACATTTTCTATCAATCTATGGAAGATAACATATTTGGTGAGATCATGGACTTGAAGTCCTCCCATGATATTTGGATTTATCTCAATGAGAAATATGGGGTGATCTCCGATGATGATGTTGATGAGCCCAAGGAGGAGGCGCATGAGGATGTTGAGCATGACCACAACTTGGTGGTTGTGGAGGATTGCTCCACCTCATGGTCAAGTGATGATGATGATGATCAATCCACAAGTTCACTTGACAAGATTGTTGATGATGGGCCAAGCTCAAGTGATGCAATTAATGATTCTACTCCATGCTCACTTGATGATGATGATGATGACGGCTATGAGAGTGATGTCTCCACAAGCTCCTCTACTACATCACATTGCTTCATGTCACATGGTGACGCAAAGGTATCAATTGCAAATGTGGTTGTTGATTGTGATGATCCAAACTTTGAGCTTGTTTGTAGACTCACTAAGGCTTTAGAAAATGAGATGACTAAAACAATGAAATTGAAAAATGAAAACTCATTTCTAAAGAATGCATGTGAACAACAAAAGCATCTACTTTATGTTACTACTTGTTCACATGAGGAGCTTAAATTGACTCATGAGGAACTTAGTGTTGCTCATGACAACTTGGTACAAGACCATGCTTTTCTCACTAAGAAGTTTTCTAATGAAGAAACTAAAACTAGTGAGATCTCATCTTTTGGGTCAAATGATCAATCACATATTTGTGCTAACCCATGTAATGTAGAGAAGAAGCATGTATCCACCTCTTGTGATGATTTATTAGAAATGCCATGTTCTTCACATATAGATGCTTGTTCTACTTCTATGTCTTGTGAGACTAACCTTTTGAAGGAGAACAATGAGCTCAAAAATGAAGTGAAGAATTTGAGCAACAAATTAGAGAGGTGCTACAACTCCAAAGTCACCCTTGAGCACATGTTGAAAAATCAAAAGAGCTACGATGACAAGAGTGGCATTGGTTTCAACAAGAGCACGTCCAAGGGGGAAAGAAAAAGATTGAAGAAGATGAAGAAGCAAGAACAAACAAAGCTAGCTCATTTCATGTGCTTCAAATGCCATGAGATGGGACATCTTGCAAATACTTGCCCCAATGGAGAAAAGCTCAAGTTGAAGAAGGAAGAAGAGAGGCTCAAGCATGTCAAATGCTTCAAGTGTCGCACTAGAGGACATCTCACCTCTATGTGCCCAACCAAGCAATTGGTGAAGCAACAAGATGAGCCTCAACCAAAGCCCCAAGTTCAAATCAAGAACAACCATCATGATGGTGACTTGATGAAGAAGAAGAAAACAAGAAGGGGCGGAAGAGCAAGGCATCCAACTCATATCCATGATGCCAAGATGATGATGAGCAAGAATGAAGAAAAGAAGAAAGATTTGGCTCACATCAAGTGCTACAAGTGTGGTGACATGGGACACTTTGCCTCGGAGTGTCCTACCAAGCTTGAGAAGAAGATTCAAGCAAAAGAGAAGAGGCAAGGCAATGAGGAGCAACACATGAGCAAGGAAGAAAAGGCTCAATCCAAGAGAGTTTGCTACTCATGCCGGGAAAGGGGACACATGGCTAATTCATGTCCCCTAGGTATGACTTCTAAGCCTATTTCAATTGATAATGATATTGTGCTTAGAAAGGATGACAATGGTACCACATTGGTTGCTATTGCAAAACATCCCGCTACTCATACTAAGGCTATGCCAAAGTATGTTGCACCTAACTTGAGAGGACCCAAACTAGTTTGGGTACCATCAAACCGTGGATGAATGTGTGTAGGTACCATGGAATTGGAGGCTTGATTCAATTGGTTCCATGTTGATCATCATGTGATTGATTCAAGTAATGAAGCTTAGTGCTATCCAAACCCAATGCCAAGTCAAGTCAAGTGAAGTTCAAATGTGCTACAACATACAAGTGTCACATTCTAGTTGTGGTAATCTTATTGGAATTATTTGAAGGCTTGCAATCAAATTGAGTGGAAGCTTGCTATTGGATGATCATGATTTACAAAGGTATATTTCTAGTTGATCATATTCATTTGGGTGCATATGAGTTAATTGAATTGGATATATATGCGTATGTTGCTTGCTATGAGATGATTGAATGGATAAATTACTTAGTGATCAAAATTGAGTTAGTTTGAATGGATATGTTCATGAGACTTCTTTTAGTAAGTGATTTGAATGGATGTATGTCTTGTGAGATTGTTCAAACAAGTTAGCTTCAAGTTTGATTCAAATTGATAGAGTATAGCTCAATTGCTCAAAGTTGTTCAATATTGCAAAATCTGAGTGAGCTGAGAAGATAGTCATGTTTGGATGATCAAATCTTTTTGGATTGGCTTGAAATTTGGTACACATGCTCTACACTTATGATATTAGTTGATGTGCAAAATTCATGATTATTGGATAAGATGTACTTTGATTTTGGAGTAGATCTTGTCAACTATAGTGCAGCAGTTTTCAGCATGTAGTACTATGGAAAGAATTGAAATCTGGTAGCAATCTAGAAAGCCAATGAAGCTCAAATTTTTATGGCTGCTAGAACACCTAGAGAAACACATCTCCACCAAATTTCATGGTCATTGGACTTACATTTTGGGAGATATGCATGTTTCTTTGAGAAGGACAGAATCTGCCATATAAGTGACATTTATTGGATAGATCACAAGTCACTTTGATTGAAAGGCCCTCAAGTTTGAATCATATTTATAAGTGGTTGAGGGACCTATGTTTGGTTTTGAGATAAGCTAGAAGCATGACAAATATGAGTACAAGGTCATTTGATTAAGGAGTCACATTTGGTACTCAAATTGATGATCAAGATAAAGATGAAGCTCAAGTCCTAGTGTTAGTTGAAGATCTTTTGAGAAGAAAGAAAAGAACTCAAAGAAGGATTCAAAATCTCATTTCAAGAAGAGTTCAAATGGATCAATCAATCAAAGTCAATTCAAGTGAGTATCAAGGATGATTCTTTGGAGAGAGGTCACTTCTCCCTTTTGTAGGGGCTTGCCGCCTTTTGTAGGTTAACCAAGCGAGGCTTGGAAGGCTAACATGGAAGTGATGATCTAAAGTGTCATTGGAGATGCTTAGTTGAAGAAATCATAAGAGATTGATCAAAGAGAGCAAGCAACACCCAAATAGAGAGAAAATCATGAAGATCTTAGATGGTATTCACATGCAAGCTATAATCAAATGAAGAAGCAAGCCAACCACAACAATATAGTGCACTTGATCATTAGTGGTTCTCAAATCATATGGGTGAAGAATGGTATTCAAATTGGTATCTATTGGTCTTCACCAATCTTTGAAATGGACTTCACATTGCTATTGGAGAAATAATTTGGAATCTATGTGACTATCCTCTTCTCCAACATAGCAAAGGTATCATTGAAATGTGCATGATCATTTCATCCCTTACTAGTATGCGATTAGTGCATATAGTACATGCTTAATAGGATCATGCATAACAAATGAAAAGTTTAAATTCATAGCCTACCACTATTGCTTGTTTGATTATATGATCTAGTGGTTAGTATATGAGTTTGTTCATGAGCTAGTGAACCCAAGTACTTGATCTAGAAGATGAACATTCAAGTGTCTAATTCAACATGAGTAAGATAATCATTGAAAGATGTGTGAAGAAGCTTACTCTAGAGCAAACCGAGTTAGATATCTTGTGCAAGTTTAATAGTTCAAGTCACAAGTGAGAGGCTCATGACAAGAGTTCAAGAAAAAGACAATAATACAAATGGATATCAAGTGTAATCTATCATTCAAGTGGTATCTAGACTCATCATCCCTTCACATGGTATCTATTCAAAATGGTATATGATCTTTCAAGTAATATTTACCAAGTGGTGTCTAGATCAAGCTCACAAGTGGTATCCTACAAGATGTCAAATGATCCTCAACTATAAGTGATCAAATCAAGCAAAGCATCCCTCACCAACAAGAGCTCAAGTTTATCAAGTGGATGACCCATGCTATGAACTAGGGGAGGTGCCCCACCTATTGGTATCAAGGTCAAAGATCCTACACATGGTGTCATTCCAACACATATGGTGGTGTCCATCAAAAATGAAGACTCAAGTGTCAATCATCTACCCTAGTGCAATCCTTTGTATCAAGTAAAGCATGCCTTTTATGGTTATTGATGACAAAGGGGGAGAAAGTGCCAAAGATATGATATGATAGGGGGAGATGTAAAGATATGTCAAAGAAGGAGAAAACAAAATGGACATGGATCAAGAGGGAGCAAGATTGGATAATGCAAAGGATCAAAATTCTTGGACAATGAGAGCACACAAGTAGGGGGAGCAAGCTCATGAACTTGGTTGTTGCATTTGATATGTGCATAATCATGTGCTTGCTTGCATTGCATAAGTTTTAAAATTTTATATGCATGTTTGTGTGGTGTATGCTAGTTATAAGATTTAATTGATGATTTGATAACTAGCATGCATAGGTTGATAGCTAGACTTGTGCTTTTTATGCAAAACTAGACCCTTGCTATTAATGTTGATCTCACGGGGTTTTCTAGTTTTTATGATGTCTAGCTACTCTTTGGTGCTAAGGAAGGTGTACAGGTATGAACTTCATCGATATCACGCTTCAAAGGTTATTCTATACACCTTAGTACCTTTTGGTAGTAATTACTCTCCCACATTTCAATATCTATGCATATGTGCAAGTTTCATTTCCAAACACCTTAGCACATATGTAGGGGGAGCTAATACTACCAATTCGGGTTTGTGCTACTTGTCCAAAATCATTTACACATGGTAAAATAGCTTGGGCAAGCAACATGAATCCAAACCAAGTTAGCAATTTACATTCTTCTGAAGTGCTAGCTTAGAATAAGCATAATTTCCATATCTTTGTAGAGTTGTCATCAATTACCAAAAAGGGGGAGATTGAAAGGTCCTTGTTTGGTTTTGGTAATTGAGTGACAACTTAGGTGGACTAATATGTGTTTTAAGTGAATTACACAGGTGATTAGTCCACAAGTGATTATGTGTGAGCAACATATGCCATAGAGGAGAAATGACTTGGAATATGTCGCAAGGCTCACACATGTGAAGAAGGAGCTTAATGCATATGAGACATGACATGGAGTCATGTGGCTAAAATGGTGAAGATCAAGGCAAGACTTGGCTTGATGGACCGGTTGCGAAGGTGAAGGGCAAGTTGAGGCTTTGAAGCCGTTGGTACCGAGTGTCGGGAGGCTTGAGCAAAGACTTGGCGCCGAAGGACCGAAGCAATGGTGAAGAGCAAGTGAGGTCAAGA
This sequence comes from Coix lacryma-jobi var. lacryma-jobi, assembly GCA_009763385.1. Lineage (NCBI taxonomy): Eukaryota > Viridiplantae > Streptophyta > Magnoliopsida > Poales > Poaceae > Coix > Coix lacryma-jobi. The sequence goes on along the minus strand of CM019823.1, from coordinate 7,082,248 downwards.
TCGATGGACCATGGAGGCCATGTGATGATATGAAGTGGATCATATCATTTGAAGATAGGTTGGTGCATGTGTTGCATCAACACCGAAGGAGATGGAATGGAATGCGCAAGGCAAAGGTATACTTATAGGGCGTTTCATTTCACCGGTCATAGGTGTGTAGAGAAGATTATGACCGGGTTTAGGATAGATGGCCGTACTATTAAGAGGAGCAAACTTGTTTGCATATCGGTCATCTAGTGCCACTTGAGCGATCTAACTTTGCGATGTTGCTAGGATCGAGTGGCGTGGTGAGAGCAAGTGAAAATCCTTTAAAAAAAATGTTTGTGAAAATGCTAACACACATGCACAAGGTTGTATACACTTGGTGGTGTTGGCACATTTGCAAAGGAGAAGGTGTTGGAGTTGATTTGGATCAACTCGGAGAAGTTTCGGAGAAAGCTTTGGTTGAAAAAGAGAAGCGATGGATCTTGGATTGGAATTCTGTTCTAATCCTTTGTGATCTGGATCTTGTATTCATGTGGGATGTGTAGCCCTCTGAATAAGCTTTCCAAAATGTCCAAGATCATCAATATCGGAGTTTGGAGTGAGGAGTTATGGCTATTCTAGCGCGGGGAGTGCAGGCTGGTGTAGTCGGTAGCACCGACCCTGGTGGTCGGTAGTACCGACCCAAGAGGGCTGTTTGCAGCCTCTCTGGATGTGGCCCAGTTTGGCCTGGCGGTAGTACCGCCATAACCTCGGTACTACCGCCGGCGGTGGTACCGACCAGAGGGTCGGTGATACTGTGGCCCTGAAGGTTTTTGCAGGCTCTCTGTTTGAGCTGAGTTTGGCCTACCGGTAGTACCGCCATAGGGCCGGTAGTACCGGGCTCGGTAGTACCGACCAGGGGGTCGGTAGTACCAAGGTTTGAAGGAAGTTTTGGAGGCTCTCTGGAAGTGGCCAGTTTTGGCCTGGCGGTAGTACCTCCATTATGTCGGTACTACCGCCCTCGGTGGTACCGAGGTCAGGAAGTTGTCTGGGAGCTCTCTGTGTAGTCCCCAGTTTGACCTGTCGGTAGTACCGCCATAGGGCCGGTACTACCGACCGTCGGAGGTACCGACCAGGAGTCGGTTGTTCGTTTTGGTCAACGCGCCGTGTGTAACGGCTAGTTCTGACACTGTCGGTACTACCGCCCAGGGGGTCGGTACTACCGACCGAAGCGCAGAAAAGGGGAAACGGCTAGTTGGCTGCTCCCCTCTATATATAGTCGTTGGGGCCGGCTTTGGGCCAGCTGCTGGAGCACTCCAAAGCCTTGGTGGCTTATGTGGATGTGCTTGGGAGCCCTCTAACTCGCTTGTGCTTGCTAGTGTGCGAATCTATTGCGAGTGAGCGATTCTAGTGCGTTGCTTTGAGAGATTGCATCGAGTGGCACTAGGTGTTCGTGTTGCAAGCCGGTGGTGCTTGTTACTCTTGGAGGTTGCCACCTCCTAGACGGCTTGGTGATTGAGTCTCCGTCGTGAAGCCCGCGTGAAGATTGTGCGTGGCTCCGGAGAAGGATTGTGAGGGGCATTGTGCTCGCCCCGCGGGGATCGCGAAGAGCAACTCTAGTAGAGCGTGTCATTGAGTTACCCTCACTTGTGGGTGAGTTCTTGCGGCGCTCGAGTGTCGAGCTAGGTGTGGTGCCTATTAGCCGCCGAACTACCAAAGTGTGTGGTCGACACAACGGGGACTAGCTTGGTGGCAACCAAGTGAACCTCAGGAGAAAAACCACCGTGTCAACTTTGTGTTCATCTTCTCGGTGGTTTGCAAACTCCTTTCACTAGCTTGTATTTACTTGTTCATATACATGTGCTAGTGTAGTTGCTCTTATGATTAGTTAGCTTGTGTAGCTTGCTAGTTACCTTCCTTGCTTGTGTAGCATAGAAGTTGATCCCATGAGTGACTAGTTGACTTGTAGTCTTGCTAGTCACATTGCTTAGTTTGTGTAGCTAAGTTGAGCTCTCTAATTTGGCTTGTGTAGCCTTGTTATTGAGCATTGCTAGTGAGCTTAGGCTTTGTGCTTTTGCTTAGTGGCATGTGTAGGAGCTCCCCGGTTGATTGAGTACTAGTTGCTTAGGTTTGTGTAACCTTGCAAGCTAGAATTGTTTAGGTGAGCTCTAGCTAGCCCGACACCTTATTTGCATTGTTTAGGATCTTTTATAAGGTGTTATAGGGTATAAGTAGAGGGGTGTAGTCTTGGCTAGACCGATAGTTTTAATTCCGCATTTGTTTCGGTTAGCCGGTGCGATTAATTTTAGAAAGGACTATTCACCCCCTCTAGTCCGTCATCTCGACCCTTTAGCAAGGTTCCTCCGGGTCTTGGGGGTACCTGTCCTCCAATAGCGTGAAAGCGATCAAGGCTCGAGGGGCGCAGAGCCGGCCTCGAGGTGGCGCCTACGGGGGGCTCGAGTCCCCGCAGGTATGGGCAAATCCCGGAACGCCCGGGCGTACAACGGGAACCCAGGCCTCGGGATGAGGCTCGAGTGTGCTACAGTGCAGGGTATGGCCCAACAGTGTTGTACGTGCGCCTTTTGCCCATGCTTGTGGTGAAAACGAGATTTGACTCTGCCCCGGTTCACTGTGGCTCACGTCGTGTGCCAGAGGACGTGACCGGAGTAGGTGAACGCATTTAATGCGTAGTGTGGGATTGGCATCCGATGTCTGTGCCGCTCGAGGGGGGCGTGAAGTGTCTCGAGGGATAGACTGCCGTGCTAGAGAGGCTCGAGGTCCCCGCGTGGGGTCTCGAGGAGCGGTGCAGGGCTCAAGGCCTATGTGTCGGGGCTCGAGGGGTAGGCCGCCACGAGGCGGACAGTAAGGCTTCGGTGGCCCTGGGCTCCCTGGTGATGGGCCGGCGTTGTGGGCCTCGTGGGGTTGGCTTTTCAGAAGGTTAGACTTGCTAGGTTTGTTATTAATTGGTGCTCTAGGTTTAACCTATTTGTTTTGCGTTGATTGGGGGTACCCCTTTTGCGGTCCCCCGACAATATCCAAGATGCCAAGATGATGATGAGCAAGAATCAAGATGAGAAGAAATATTTGGCTCACATCAAGTGCTACAAGTGTGGTGATATGGGACACTTTACCTCGAAGTGTCCTACCAAGCTTGAGAAGAAGGCTCAAGCAACTCATGAGAGGCAAGGCAATGAGAAGCAACAAATGAGCAAGGAAGAGAAGACTCAATCAAAGAGAGTTTGCTACTCATGCCGGGAAAGGGGACACATGGCAAATTCATGTCCCCTAGGTAACACTTCTAAGCCTATTTCAATTGATGATAATATTGTGCTTAGAAAGGATGAAAATAGTACCTCTAAGGCTACTATTGCAATTCATCCCGCTACTCATACTAAGGCTATGCCAAAGTATGTTGCACCTAACTTGAGAGGACCCAAACAAGTTTGGGTACCATCAACTAGTGGATGAATGTGTGTAGGTTCCATGGCATTGGAAGCTTGATTCAATTGATTTCATGTTGTTCATCATGTGATTGAGTCAAGTAATGAAGCTTATTGCTATTCTCATCCCAATGCCAAGTCAAATAAAGTGAAGTCCAAGTGTTATAACATACAAATGCAAAGTTCAAGTTGTGGTGATCTATTGAATATATTTGAAGGCTTGCAATAAAATTGAGTAGATGCTTGCTATTGGATAATCATGAGCTACCAAGGTATATCTCTAGTTGATCATATTCATTTGGGTGCATATGAGTTGATTGAATTGGATATATATATATGCATATGTTGTTTGCTATAAGATGATTGAATGGATAAATTGCTTAGTGATCAAAGTTGAGTTAGTTTGATTGAATATGTTCACAAGATGACTTTTGGTAAGTGGATTAGATGGATATATGTCTTGTGAGAGTGTTCAAACAAGTTAGCTTCAAGTTTGATTCAAATTGCTAGAGTATAGCTCAATTGCTCAAAGTTGTCCAATATTGCAAAACCTGAGTGAGCTAAGAAGATAGCCATGTTTGAGTGATCAAATCTTTTTGGATTGGCTTGAAATTTGGTACACATGCTCTACACTTATGGTATTAGTTGCTGTGCAAAATTCATGATTATTGGATAAGTGATGCTTCGTTGTTGGAGTGGACTTTGTCAACTATAGTGCAGCAGTTTTCAGCATGTAGTATTATGGAAAGAATTGAAATCTGGTAGCAATATAGAAAGCCAATGAAGCTCAAATTTTTATGGCTACTAGAATACTTAGAGAAGCACATCTCCACCAAATTTCATGGTCATTGGACTTATATTTTGGGAGATATGAATGTTTCTTTGAGAAGGACAGAATCTACTAGAAAAGTGACAATTATTGAATTGATCTAGAGTCACTTTGATTGAAAGGTCCTCAAGTTGGAATCATGTTCATAAGTGGTTGAGGGACCTATGTTTGGTTTTGAAATGAGCTAAAAGCATGACAAATATGTGTACAAGTTCATTTGATTAAGGAGTGTACTTGGCACACATTTGGTACTCAAATTGAAGATCAAGACCAACATCTAGATAAAGATAAAGATCAAGTTCTAGTATCAAATTGAAGATCATTTGGAAGAAAGAAAAGGACTCAAAGAAGAATTCAAAGTCACATTTCAAAAAGAGTTCAAATGAATCAATCAAACAAAGTCAATTCAAGTGAGTATCAAAGATGATTCTTTGGAGAGAGGTCACTTCTCCCTTTTGTAGGGGCTTGCCGCCTTTGGTAGGTTAACCAAGCTTGGCTTGGAAGGCTAACATGGAAGTGGTGATCTAAAGGGACATTGGAGATGCTTAGTTGAATAAATCAAAAGGATTGATCAAGAAAGCAAACAACACCCAAAAGAGAGCAAAATCTTGAAGCATTCAAGTGGTATTCACTATTGATATAAACAAATGGTATTCATATGCAAGCTATGATAAAATGAAGAAGCAAGCCAACCACAACAAGATAGTGCACTTGTTCATATGGGTGAAGATTTGTTCTATCAAATTGGTATCTATTGGTCTTCACCATAGACTTCACATTGCTATTTGGAGCTTAATTGGAATCAAATGACTATCCTCTACTCCAAGGTAGCAAAGGTACTATTGTAATGTGCATGATCATTTCATCCCTTACTAGTATGCGGTTAGTGCATATAGTACATGCTCAATAGGATCATGCATAACAAATGAAAAGTTTAGATTCATAGCCTACCACTATTGCTTGATTGATTATATGATCTAGTGGTTAGTATATGGATTTGTTCATGAGCTAGTAAACCCAAGTACTTGATCTAGAAGATGAGCATTCAAGTGTCTAATTCAACATGAGTAAGATAACCATTAAAAGATGTGTGAAGAAGCTTACTCTAGAGCAAACCGAGTTAGATATCTTGTGCAAATTTGATAGTTCAAGTCACAAATGAGAAGCTCATGAAGATGATAAGAGTTCAAGAAGAAGACAATAATGCAAACGGATATCAAGTTTAAACTATCATTCAAGTGGTATCTAGACTCATCATTTCTTCACATGGTATCTATTCAAAATGGTATATGATCTTTCGAGTGATATTTACCAAGTGGTGTCTAGATCAAGCTCACAAGTGGTATCCTACAAGACTTCAAGTGATCCTCAACTTTATGTGATCAAATCAAGCAAAGCATCCCTCACAAACAAGAGCTCAAGTTTATTATTTGGATGACCCATGCTATGACATAGGGGAGGTGCCCCACCTATTGGTATCAAGGTCAAAGATCCTACACATGGTGTCATTCCAACACATATGGTGGTGTCCAACCATCTACCCTAGTGAAACCTTTGTATCAAGAGAAGCATACCTTTTGTGGTCATTGGTGACAAAGGGGGAGAAGTTGTGGAAAAGATATGTCAATTGTGATATATCAAGGACAAAGGGGGAGAAAAGAAGATGGACATGGATCAAGAGGGAGCAAGATTGGAGGATCAAAATTCTTGGACAATGAGAGCACACAAGTAGGGGGAGCAAGCTCATGAACTTGGTTGTTGCATTTGATATGTGCATAATCATGTGCTTGATTGCATTGCATAAGTTTTAAAATTTTATATGCATGCTTGTGTGGTGTATGCTAGTTATAGGATTTAATTGATGATTTGATAACTAGCATGCATAGGTTGATAGCTAGACTTGTACTTTTCATGCAAAACTAGACCCTTGCTATTAATGTTGATCTCACGGGGTTTTCTAGTTTTTATGATGTCTAGCTACTCTTTGGTGCTAAGGAAGGTGTACAAGTATAAAACTTCATCGATAACACGCTTCAAAGGTTATTCTATACACCTTAGCACCTTTTGGTAGTAATTACTCTCCCACACTTCAATATCTATGCATATGTGCAAGTTTCATTTCCAAACACTTTAGCACATATGTAAGGGGAGCTAATACTACCATTTCGGGTTTGTGATACTTGTCCAAAATCCTTTACACATGGTAAAATAGCTTGGGCAAGCAACATGAATCCAAACCAAGTTAGCAATTTACATTCTTGTGAAGTGCTAGCTTGGAATAAGCATAATTTCCATATCTTCGTAGAGTTGTCATCAATTACCAAAAAGGGGGAGATTGAAAGGTCCTTGTTTGGTTTTGGTAATTGAGTGACAACTTAGGTGGACTAATATGTGTTTGAAGTGAATTACACAGGTGATTAGTCCACAGGTGATCATGTTTGAGCAACATATGCCATAGAGGTGAAATGGCTTGGAGGATGTTGCAAAGGCTCACACATGTGAAGAAGGAGCTTAATGCACATGAAACATGACATGTGGTCATGTGGCTAAGATGGTGAAGATCAAGGCAAGACTTGGCTTGATAGACCGGTTGCGAAGGTGAAGGGCAAGTTGAGGCTTTGAAGCCGTTGGTACCGAGTGTCGGGAGGCTTAAGCAAGACTTGGCGCCGAAGGACCGAAGCGATGGTAAAGAGCAAGTGATGTCAAGATCGATGGACCATGGAGGCCATGCGATGATATGAAGTGGATCATATCATTTGATGATAGGTTGGTGCATGTGTTGCATCAACACCAAAGGAGATGGAATGGAATGCGCAAGGCAAAGGTATAATTGTAGGGCATTTCATTTCACCGGTCATAGGTGTGTAGAGAAGATTATGACCGGGTTTAGGATAGATGGTCGTACTATTAAGAGGAGCAAACTTGTTTGCATATCGGTCATCTAGTGCCACTTGAGCGATCTAACTTTGCGATGTTGCTAGGATCGAGTGGCGTGGTGAGAGCAAGTGAAAATCATTTGGAAAATGATTGTGAAAATGCTAACACACACACACATGATGTTGTACACTTAGTAGTGTTGGCACATTTGCAAAAGGAGAAGTTGTTGGAGAAGAAGTTGTGTTGAAAGGAGGTGTGGAGAAGTGGGAGAAACTAGTGTATAGTCCCTCTCCCTCCTGCCGAGCTTGCGAGATGAAGTGTTGTGCTCGGGGAGCATCGGACGCTGGTCCGAGGAGCATCGGACGCTGGGCCGAGCGTCCGATGGCAAACCCTAGTTTCTGTCAGAAGTTGAAGGAGCATCGGACGCTGGCATCTGACGCTGAAGAAACACTGTTGAAGAGTCTGATGCAGGTGACGTGGCGCGAGCGTGCTTTTCAGGGAGCATCGGACGCTGGCCTGCGTCCGATGTGGAACCATCGGACGCGTCCGATGTGTTGCTGCCCTCTCTGGAACCTCTCTGGTGTGTCATCGGACGCTGGGGTCGAGCGTCCGATGCTAGAGTCCCGGCGCGTCCGATGTGGCGCTGTAGTGTGCTGTTTTGAGCAGAGGCATCGGAGCGTCCGATGCTAGGCATCGGCGCGTCCGATGCCACTTTATCTAGCATGCGAAGGAAAGTAGTCGTTGGGATCGCTCGGCCGAAGTTAAACGTGGGAGACACGTGGCGAGCATCCGTGCATCGGACGCTGGCCTTAGCGTCCGATGGTCCCGACTGGCGCGTCCGATGCTAGTGCAGTTTGCACAGTGAAGGGGCAACGGCTAGTTAGCCCTTGGGGCTATAAATAGCGTTGGTAACCGGCCTTGGGCTGGGCGTTGAGCACTCCAAAGCCTTGGTGGCTGGTGTGGATGTGCTTGGGAGCCCTCTAACTCGTTTGTGCTTGCTAGTGTGCGATTCGATAGCGAGTGAGTGATCGCTAGTGCGTTGCATTGAGAGATAGCATCGAGTGGCACTAGGTGATCGTGTTGCAAGCCGGTGGTGCTTTTTACTCTTGGAGGTTGCCACCTCCTAGACGGCTTGGTGATCGAGTCTCCGTCGTGAAGCCCGCGTGAAGATTGTGCATGGCTCCGGAGAAGCTTTGTGAGGGGCATTGTGCTCGCCCCGCGGGAGATCGCGAAGAGCAACTCTAGTAGAGAGAGGCGCGAAGAGCGCCAAGTGGTCCGACCGGATCAAAGCTAGAGCTCTTGGTGAGCACTCCATCGTGGAGAGTGTGACTTAGGGTCACCACTAGCAAGAGGATCGGTGGCAACCTTGGGCTTGCCTCAACGGGGACTAACTTGGTGGCGACCAAGTGAACCTCGGGATAAAATCACCGTGTCAACCTTGTTCATATCGTTGGCTTGCATTCCCCCATACACAAGCTTGTAATTACTTTCATATATATTGTGCTTGTGTAGTTGCTCTTGTAATTAGTTAGCTTGTGTAGTTTGCTAGTTACTTTCTTTGCTTGTGTAGCCTAGAAGTAGCTCTCTTGCGTGACTAGTTGACTTGTAGTCTTGCTAGTCACATTGCTTAGTTTGTGTAGCTAAGTTGAGCTCTTTAATTTGGCTTGTGTAGCCTTGTTATTGAGCATTGCTAGTGAGCTTAGGCTTTGTGCTTTGCTTGCTAGATTGTGTAGGAGCCCCTCGTGCTTAAAGTACTAGTTGCATAGGCTTGTGTGACCTTGCTTCTAGAATTGGTTAGGTGAGCTCTAGCTAGCCCGACACCTTATTTGCATTGATTAGGATCTTCTGTAAGGTGTCATAGAGTATAAGTAGAGAGATGTAGTCTTGGCTAGACCGATAGTTTTAATTCCACATTTGTTTCGGTTAGCCGGTAAGATTAATTTTACAAGAGACTATTCACCACCCCTCTAATCCGTCATCTCGACCCTTTCACCCTGCCTCACCAATCTCTCTCTCTCTTTATTTCACTCACTGCCACACCACGCCAATCTACGTATTTAGAAAAGTCAAAATATCTCACAATTTAGAATGGAGAGAGTATATCTCACAATTTTTGTACATGCTAGTGTATTTTTATATGATTTTTTAATCAAAATTAAAGGAGTTGATCGACTTAGGGCCAAACCAAAAGAATCTCTAGTTTGGACTTTGGAATGGAAGCCATATAGGAAATAGCAATTCCCTGAAAAGAAAAATCAGGGCCCATGATGTATTGTGAGCATTTGAACACAGTTAATTAAGGTACTAATACCGAGCTGTGTACTGCGCGCACGGCCGCACACGCTATTCTTTAGCTTGGAAAAGGTACTACTACCCATATTCGATCGAAATTACTCGTATGTTACTACTGTAGCTGCTAATTAATCTGGGCCGTCCTGGGGTCCGGTGGCGAGCTAGGGGTGGGCACTGTGGCACTGTGCATGCGTGGCGCGCCTAGGCGGTCGGAGGGGGCCAATTCAACGAGGGTTTTAACTGTATGTTATCGTGAAAAATGACCCCAATCCTCAGGTCCCTGAAAGATTGAAGCGAACCTGTGTATCCAACCTCATTTTGATTTTGTCTCACGTGCCACTCCGTCTGGATTTCTGTTAGATTTCGCCGTTTGGGCGCACTGACATGTGGGTCCGAGCCGGAAAAAGACCAAAATACCCCCTCTCTCTCCTTCTCTCTCTCCCTGGCAGGTGGGTCCATGGCGGCCGCGGCGGAGCCACGTGCCCGCGCCGGCCATGGCGGCCGCGGCGGAGCTCGCCCGCGGCGGACATGGCGGTCGCGGCGGACCTCGCCCGCGCGCCGGCCGCGGCGGAGCCACGCGCCCGCGCCGGCCATGGGGGCCGCGGCGGAGCCACCCCGCGCGCGCCGGCTCGACGGGAGGACCTGAGCGGGGTGAGGATGAGGGAGAGAGAGAAGGAGAGAGAGGGGGTATTTTGGTCTTTTTCCGGCTCGGACCCACCTGTCAGTGCACCCAAACGGCGAAATCTAACAGAAATCCGGACGGAGTGGCACGTGAGACAAAACCAAAATGAGGTTGGATACACAGGTTCGCTTCGATCTTTCAGAGACCTTAGAGTTGGGACCATTTTTCGCGATGTCATACAGGTAAAACCCTCCCAATTCAAGGGGCCGTGTGTTTAGTGCGTGCGCGGCACCGGAGTACCGGACCATGATCCAACGGGGTTGTGGTACGCACAGTACGGGGCTTCCCATGCCATATGCATCAGGAGATCAGGGTCTAGTGCCGATCGAGGATCGACTGCTTCCCCCAACGCGTGCCTTTTCCGGCCTCTACGCCATACGTACGTATGTAAAACCAATTCAAGTTCCAATACGCACGCACCAAGAACATTTTACACCGTCCGACGGTGATCCATCATCATCACGGCCCCATGCATGCATCCACGCATTTTACGTCAGATGGACGCATTGCGATATCCTTTTACTGCACTATAAATCATCTCGCATCCACACAGTCGTAGAAGAACACTCGTCCATGGCACGGCGGCCATCAACAACAGGACGAAACTAAAGCCAGCCTCGCTCGCCCGGCCGTACGCGTATAGTGGCATTTCGATCGACCGTCGCGCACGTCGTCAGCTAGATAGCCACACACGCCCACACGCCATGACGAGGTCGCCGGCGCTGCTGCTGCCCCTGCTCGCCGCCGCGCTCCTCGTCGCCGCGTCGTCGCCGTCGCAGGCCGCGTGGGTGCCCGTCCTGGACGTGAACGACCTGGTGATCAAGCAGGTGGCGCAGTTCGCGGTGCTGGTGTACGGCCTGTCGCACCGCAGGGACCTGGCGTACGTGGGCGTGGTGCGGGGGCAGACGGAGCAGGCCGTCGGCGGCGGCACCAACTTCCGCCTCGTGGTGGTCGCCGCCGCCAGGGCCGACGACGGCGGGAGCACCACCGCGCAGTACGACTGCCTGGTGTGGGGCGTGCCGGGGTCGCGCTCCGACACCTGGAAGCTCCGCAGGTTCAGGAAGATCCAGATCCAGGGCTAGCTGCTAGCTGCTACCTGCTGAAGGCTCTGCTGCCGATCGCGCGCGTCAATGCAAGCTAATTAAGTGAAGCTACTACTACTATATACGGAGTATGTGGCTACTTCCAAGTACGTATTTTGTTGGAATATAAATAAGGAAGCGGCTAATGCACGGCCGGCCATGCTTTTGGTTCTCAGCACGCACAGTCTATTTTAGGAAATAAAATTCCCACCGATTCAATTTTTTCCTTTTACGGTAATAATTGCTTCCACCCAACGCTAGCTAGCTAGCTTCTCCCTCACAGTTCCCCTGTACTGTACATGTCATTTCGTCTGCTGAAGCTTTCTACGTCCGCTGGCCTGAACACTTACGTTAACAGGCCAAGTTCATTGATAATGCACACACATATTTTAGAAGGGAAGCAAAAAAGAAATTGCGTAACAATGTTTAAGGATCTCAAAATATATACTTGTCGTACAAAAGTGTCAACTGTCAACCTAATCTAGAATTTCTTATAGTTCATATTATGCTATTGCACAAATATGGCTGCAGCATCACTCATTATCACTTGGCAAAAAAAAATACATTTTATCATGGAACCCTATGGATTAGAACAACACATTAGGTATCATTCAACAGTTAGGTATCCATTAGGCATTATCAGGCAAGTCTGCACAAAGAATATCACATCAGCAGATCACACATATTGAAATTGCATAATCAGAAAGTGGGGCAAATCAGAGGAGCACAAGAAAAAAATACCAGTCACATAAGGTTTCCTGTTAAATATTTAATATTTGCTTCATACACATGACCTGCACTAAAGTGACAAAAAGTCTATAATCAGATAACTGTAGTACAAGAAAGAGAGAAAACACATGTAATGATAAGAAAAGTCAGTTTTGGGGATAAAAAACACATGTAAAGATCAAAAGAAGATGCACTAGGAACTAAAAAAGTACAATTAATTAAGCCATCATAGAACTCAGTGCATATAAACAATTTTGGTTATATGTAGAAAGGTAACATTAGTTAGAGGAGGAAAATACTAACTTGTTAGATCGGATTAACAAGTTCATAGTTGTATATGGGCTTCTCTGTCTCATTGTCACTATTGTCAAGTTGTCCAACTAATGATGAATATGACTAATCATCCTAGTCAAATGGTTTTTTTACTAGTAACAAAATGCTAAATTACCTATTCAATTGCACATTGTTGCTTAACAAATGACACTTAAATTGCCTAAAAAATATGAATGTGCTAAAATGGGGCTGCTAAAAGAAATATGTGAACACTGGATTGCTCACCTTCTCATGCTATTATTTGTCTTTTCTCTTGACCATAGATGTTGATGCTCAATGACAGAGATGACCCGTCGCTTTCATTCTAGCTCCACTATTCCTGTAAAGAAATACATGTGTAACAAAATAGTGCAAAATAGTGCATTAAAATGTTTAAAATATATGTCTAATAGCAATATGTATCAACTGAAAAGAAGTACCTAAAAGTGCTAGGAGATTTTACTGGAACCTCTATTGGTGATGGGTAGGTTGCTGCTGGTAATGTTGTATTGAATTGTATTTTTTAAGCAATTTAAGTGTTATTCATTAGGCAATAATACTTTGCTAAATAGGCAATTTATGTAATCTGTAAAAGCAAGTATAGTATCTATCTTCATTTGCAACCTAAACACCCACCCCACCCTACCTCGGTTGATTTTTTTTTTTTTAGATATCAAATAGAGACAAGGTGATAATGCCAAAAAAAACTAGTTTTGTGTCAAGAAAACAGATATGATGTTTTAAAGTGGGCTCTATGGTACATACACACATTCTACAGCACATAGGTTATTTTCAACACCTGTACAACATAATGATTTTCTTAATGTTGTAGTATAAGAATTGATTACAAGAAAATATTACAAAATTCACTTATAATTATTTGACAAATTAAAACATTAAGGTTAAACCTATTCTAAAATGCAGCATGGCCACAAATATGTAACAAAAGGCTAAATTGTCTATTTAAGAACACATTGTTGCCTAACAATTGACACTTAAATTACCTAACAAATGACACTTCAATTACCTAATAAAATGGTTCTGTTTTCTTTTGCATGTGTGTAATTATACCTTATTCATGCCATTCACACACACTCCTTAAAACCTCTACCCTTTAGGCACTATGTGAAGAACAATCCCTGTGAGTATCAGAAACTTAAAAACTAAAAATCATCATTTGAAAGACCCTCTAGTTGCATGTCAGTTGCTACAGCAGCATCTCTATCTGCTGCTTTTTTAATTCAACAATATCAAAATACTGGGCATGAGTTGTTTTTGCTGCTACTATCAACACAATACAAATGCTTACTAGCTATGAAATAGCTAGAAAAACTGGATTAAATAAAAAACATTTGATCTGAAAAAGTTAACCAAGAATAGAATGGAACAATCTTCAGGGATAGCTATTGACAAAGTACTAAAACTTGCAAAAGAACACAAGCTAACGACATACACGTAAGAACATGTCCGAAGCAATTACTAGTCAAAAGAAAATGATTAACAAGATGATTAAAAGCTCAGAGCAATGATTACTTCACTTTTCACTGAAAATGACACTTCCCAAATTTAAAAAAATTACTGAGTTTTACTTGAGTTCATCAGCTCGGGTTGTTGCTTACACGAAGAAGCTACTGCTACTAGCCAAACTAAAAAATGAAAAGGTTAAGGCTCCTGCATTGCTTACCTTCGCAAATTAAGATGAAAATAATCCCTGTTCGATACCTGCTGTTTGTACCTGTGATCGATTGTCATTGAGCTACTGCTAGAGAGACTGAGCTGCAGTGGGATCATAGGAAGGCAACTACGCAAACACAATTTTTATTGCACAAATCCACAGCTCTGTCATTGTGCACCTCAGAAAGAACATGAGCTATTAGGTCAGTTGGTAATTTTTTAGCCTTCTCCATCGCTTTATGCTTATATACTAAAGCTTCTTCAAAAGTTAAATTAGAATTTCCAGATATCAAATCTAGAAACGACTCCAGCAGAAAATATAAAATCCATCACATCAGAGCAGCATGTCAAAACTTGCTCTTATGTTGCCCACATCAAGTGTAGTGCAACAATGGAACGTCATCGCAAGTCACACTAAGATGTCCAACGAGTGGAGAACGGAATAAAAATCAAGGTATGTTGAGGTTTATAGCATAAACACTAAATTTTAGATTACACGCTATGGAATATAAGGTCCATTCTACTATTAATTTATTTATGTATTAGCATAAACAACAGGTGCTCTGCTTTTTTGCATTTCAGTAGAGGTGAATAGTAAAAGATTACAGAGAAACAAATCCAAATTAAGCTATATACAAAGAAAAGAAAACTGAGAAACAACAATTGGAGCACCGACCTAGTTGCTTGCTAAACCCATGATGAGCAAAGGAAGTGAAACCTACCAAAGCATAAGGATTCTCTAGGATCAGAAAATTATACCTAACTGGAATATGTAAAATTGTCTAACTACAAAAGGGCAATAATTTGCTTAATTTAAACAAGATTCACCTAGTTAGTAATAGTCTATCTAAACCAATAAATATACTTAACTAAAAAGATAAAATATGAAACTAGAGAAAGTACTAATTTGCTTATTAGTAATACTAAGTTTGTCTAACTGAAATAATAATTTTGCCTAACTTATAAAGACAAAATGTCTAACTACAGGAAAAAAACAATTAGAAGATCAGTATACTGCATATATTTTGAAATTTGAGTTGTTTATTAGATATGTAGTGGAAAAGACAGCATATCATCCAGTTTTGTGTTCAAACATAATGTTTATTAGTTCTCTTATAGGACGTGACTAAATGAAGTAATATACTTGGAGACCAAAAATAACAAAAAATTAGGACTGAGTAAGAAGTGTTGCTCTTTACAGCGATAGCAGAAGTACAAAATTAGAAAGTATTGGTGTGCTAAAAGATTATAAATTTGGTTTTTTAATAACATAAGAAAAGGTACCATCGTAAATATCTTGAATTGAGGTGGCTGCAAATATATGTGGAGGAAATATGATGAAAATGGACAGAAAACTAAGGTACTGTGATAATATTTGCTTGATGACATGAGCATATATTTGAACAGAGAGGAATAGTAGTGTACATAAGGAGAGAAATCAAACACAGTTACCATGAAGAGAGGTGACAAAATCAGAGATGGGTGTACACAACCCTGGGATCCTGATGTTGATTCTCCCTGAAAATGATAAAGGAGTCGATGCATCCATGTTATCAGCTTGGTGCCAGTTCTGTACGAAAGATGAGCTGTTAAGGATTAGCAATAATAGCTGAGCAACAATTACACGAATTAGAAGGTAAATACAATAAAAAAGCTGGTGGTCAGTATCAGCAAGAATGGGGGAGTATAAGCTGTATTCATATTTCTTGGTTATAAAAAACAGCAAGAAAGGGGGAGCATAAGCTATATTCATTTGCTGGGTACAAAAATTAGCACTCAACACTGAACCAAAAAAGTTTAGGTTGTTCCCATCGCAAATGGAATTGAACAAATTAACTTGTTAATTTGTTAAGGCCATATTAGCAATTTTATTACAGTTAAGGTATGCAAATCTGACTATTGGAGTATGATGGCAATTGACATAGAGGGAAGGCACCTGAACATAGCGGTTCAGGTTAGGTTGTATCCATCTTAGTTAGAATCAAACAAATGAAATGCTAAAAGGCAGGATAACAATGCCGGGACTTGCTCCTCCTTCCTGTCCGCGGACGTGGACTGGCTCTCCGCCTCGTTCTCGCTGCTCTCCGCCCCACTCCTGGCCCGCGTGACGCTGGCGCGGCTGGCGCGGTGGTCGTGGCGGTCCTCGGAGGAGTTGAGCGGGTCCAGCCCGTCCAGGTCCATGTACGAGTTGACGAGATCGTAGAGAGCGGCGTCGCCGCCGTCCGATCTGCAGCCGTCACCCGCAGCGGTGACCTGGCGCTTGACCGGCGCCGGCGGGGGCAGCGGCGGGGCGCGGCGCCCAGATCGGCGTAGGGCGGCGGCGGCGGGAGCGAGTCGAGCGAGAAGAAGAGCGGCTGGGAGAGCGAGCGCGCGTGGTGCGCGTCGGTGCCGGGCGAAGGGATCTGGCCGTAGAGCGACGGGAGGCGCGCCTGCGAGTACGCCGGCGGCCGGAGCGACGGCGGTTCCCGGACGCTGCCGCGGCGGCGGAGGCCAGGTCGAGCGGGGTCGGGGAGCGCGGAACCGGCGGCTGCCCCCCGAGCTGCTGCTGCGGCGAGGAGAGGTTGTGGCGCGCGGCGGCTGGGTCGGCGCAGGCGCCCGGGTCGTCCATCTCGGCGCTCCCCTCTCGAAGGCCCGGAGCAGGAACCGCCGAAATACCGGCGGCGAGCGCGAGGGGGAAGTCAAAGCCGAGGCACCGCTCTGAAGCTGGAGGAGATGGCGAGGTGGATGACACGGAGCGCAGTCACCCAGGCGAGGAGAGCGAGCAAGAGACAAAACGCACGCAAAAAAAAAAAAAAAAAAAAAGGAAAATAAATGAAGATGAGAGACTGGAACGGCAAGCGTCGGTGCGGTCAACATTAGGCCGTGCTGAGCGATAAAAATACGGCCGCTCGGAACAAAGTCCTTTTTTTTTTTTTGATCGCTCGGAACAAAGTCTTTACCTATAAGTATATATGCCGCAAAAAAAGAAACATGTGTTTGAAAAGTGTAACACGTTCCGTTTTTCTCTCATTTATGCCTTGCAAGCGTCAGTAGTAATAAGGTATAGTATTTCAATGATCAACTGTATGTTGTGCCCTCCGACTCCGATCCTCATTCAGCAGGAGCCACTATATCACTATATGGTTATGAGTTTTATGTGTTACTCCAATTATATTATGCAATGTAACTCAGCAAGCATTGTTCAGGCTCTCTCTCTATATATTCCGTATGTAATACTGTTTCATGCTGCGTATGCGTATGCACTACGTACTACGTAGCTGCGTTCGTGGTAAAAATGTGCCTACGAAGTACGAACGCTAGTGCAGTTCTGCCAACGTGCTCGTGCTGGCTGAACTTTGCTGCAGCTGGCTGCCAGGCTGCGCTGCGTGGCATCAAGCCGGCCCATGACAATTGGGCTAAAAGCCCAGAACATTTTCCAACGCACGCCATTGGGGCTGCACAGTGCTTTCTGCAATGAGCCATGGGCTGCACTGAGGCTGAACTTTGCTACTGGGCCGGCCAACTGAGGTTACGCTTACGCACCTCCTGCTATGCACTTCAGCGCCTCGCTCTTGCACACACACAAAAAAAGCCAGTTTATTTGATTTCACGATTCTTTTTTTAATTATTATAGTAGAGATATAAAATACAAGCAACTTCTTCCTCAGGTAAACATGCTCGATCCGAGTCTGACGCAGCGAGGCTCCGACCTGCATCACTGTCGTCTTTGCTTCAGAACTGACAGAACATCGATGTGCACGGGGACTAGAACGTCGACAGCAATTGTGAATAGTGTGGAATAATCACACAACATAATCAAGCAGAGAGATCCAGCTTCACTGAGCAGTTCACCTTGAGGTGATCGCATGCCTCCAGGTACGTTGTAAGACTTGGCTTAGACCAACCCCCTTAGGCCCATACTCTAGATATTATTGTCCTTCGGTTAGCGGCTGCACCACCAATTCGTTCGGAGGTTCATTTGATCATTTGAACCTGAATATCCAGATTGACAATTTTGAGCGTAAGTAAAAGAGGGGTGTCTATGTACTCATTCTGGTCAGAAAAAAAAAAAGATCATTGTAGTTTTGTTTGAAGTCAATTCGTCTCAAGTGCACATTTATGATACCGAATGAGAATATGGCTAGATCCATTGTAAACGCGTTGATCGATATATATAAACCAGCTCTTGCATTGGCTTTGGCTCCATCTCCGTGCAGCAGCGTCAACAAAAACGGCGACGGAGACTCCATGGTCGACGACAGAGACGGACGTTCTTGGCATCTTTTAGATAAATAAATGGCCTACCACCAAATTAAAGCCTCTGCCCCGGCCCTACACTGTCCAAAAAGCCTACTAATGCTCAAATGCCTACCAACAAACATTTTTTTTAGATAATGGCCTACCACCAGACTTATTTGCCGTATTCATTTTATACATCCAAGCTTCCCCCGTGCCGTCTTCCATTCCATCCCATGCAAATCTGCTTTGAACTCAAGTAGCAGAGCAGGTGATCAAACGCCCAGGTGGACAGAGATCGATGTCGAGCGCTGCCATCGGTGAGTAAGCAGCTGTCCATGCGACGCCTCTTGCCGGATGACTCTGACTCTGACTCTGACTGACCTCGTTTCGATCGCCTCTCTTTCAGCGATTGGCAGCATCATATTCGTCATTTCCTTCGCCGCAGCACTTGCCTACGCCTACAGACGGGCCGAGGCTTGCGCCGGCAGCGTCGCGAAGAGCTACGCGGTGGTGTCGGACCAGCAGATCCGGCACGCCACCATCGAGAAATTCGTCTGGGAGATCAAGCACGAGAAGCCCTTCAGGTTCACGCCGCAGCAGCTCGCCGGCTTCACGCGCAACTACACGGCCCGGCTCGGCGCCGGCGGCTTCGGCACGGTGTACAAGGGCGTGCTCCCCAACGGCCTCCCCGTGGCGGTCAAGGTCTTGGACCGCAGCCTCGCGCAGAGGTCCCAGGAGGAGCAGTTCATGGCGGAGGTGGGGACCATCGGGCGCACGTACCACGTCAACCTCGTCAGGCTCTTCGGCTTCTGCTTCGACGACGCCGCGCGCGCGCTGGTGTACGAGTACATGGACAACGGCGCGCTCGACGCGTACCTCCTGGGCGGCCGGGGCCGGGGCCGCAGCGCCGGCATCCCGGCGCTGCGCGACATCGCCGTCGGCGTCGCCAGGGGCATCCGGTACCTGCACGAGGAGTGCCAGCAGAAGATCGTGCACTACGACATCAAGCCCGGGAACGTGCTCCTCGACGCCGCGCTCACGCCCAAGGTCGCCGACTTCGGGCTCGCGCGGCTGGTGAACCGCGCCGACACGCACGTGTCTCTGTCCTGCGTGCGCGGCACGCCCGGGTTCGCCGCGCCGGAGATGTGGATGATGTCGGGCGTCACGGAGAAGTGCGACGTGTACAGCTTCGGCATGCTCCTGCTCGAGATCGTCGGGCGGCGGAGGAACTTCGACGAGGCGGCGCCCGACAGCCAGCGGTGGTTTCCCACGCTGGCGTGGACCAAGTACGAGACCGGCGAGCTCGTGGACCTCGTCGCGTGCAGCAGCGGTGAGACTGGTGATGCGGCCGCCGCGCCGGGTGATGAGAAAGAGCATGCGCTGCAGCGCGATACAGAGATGGTAGAGAGGATGTGCAAGGTTGCGTTCTGGTGCGTGCAGCAGCAGCCAGAAGCGAGGCCGCCCATGGGTGCGGTGGTGAAGATGCTAGAGGGCGAGATGAGCATCACTGCTCCTGTGAACCCGTTCCAGCATCTGATGGCGACGCCGGTGGTAGCCAACCCGTGGACGACGACGACGACAAGTGGCGGGAACGCGGTGTCAGCAACTGGTATTTCTGAGACTAGCAACGAGATCGTCTCGCTTTGACGATTGCAACTGAAAATGGGCAGGACATAGTCAAAGCTTTCGTCATGTAGTCCACCTGCCTCTTTTTCCCCAGGTTTGCTGATGGTGCTCGTGAACTTTAACTCTAGTGAAGCTCTAACAACAACTCCAACAGTAGCCTTTAAAACAACACACCTACTTTTAATTTGAGCATACTTTTGAGAGTCCTGTTTTTTAAGTTGCACTCTAACAATATCACTCATCAAAATAGAGTATCCAAATTCATTTAAATTATAAATGACATATGAGGATTGATTGTTATAGACTAATTCGGCCAAAACATATCAAGCTATTGGACCAACAGGAATAAGGCCTAAGGGAAGGATTTGAGAGCCTAGGTACAAGGCGGGGTTGTTGAGCCAACAGGAATAAGGTCTGAGGGAAGAATTTGAGAGCTCACCCAAATTTCAGGACCTAATAAGGTCTCAGAAAAGGATTTGAGAGCTCTGCCAAATTTCAAAATTCTAGTAAAGACCCTGATGAAGCTCATTTTTTTTTGACTGAGTTCTTATATTTAGAGAGAATTATTTATTTGGCCCTAAAAAAACTCTGATTACTTATGTGGCCCCTTTTTTGAAGTTGTGTATATGACCTTAGAACAAAACTTTGTTATTTATTTGACCTTCCATTAGATTTGAGGGTATACGGTGGTAAGTGTTGCGTAAAAGACCATTTTATCCCTGCGCTTAAAAAAAATAAGAAACAGTTTTATATAAAAATATAAAAAACAGCCTGTTTAATTAATACAATAACTATTTTTTAGGTCCTATTTTTTTTGAAACCTAGAGGATCAAATATAAAGAACTCTACCCGCGGGAGATTCCACGCTCTCAGAGCGCATCCGCAGCCTGTGACCTGTGGTTGCTTAGCACGTGGCTTTATCTACAGTGCAGGTGGGTGATTGGACGATGACGTACGGGTACGTGCTGAGTGTGTTACGTGTCCAGTCTAGCTACATATACATCCTCATGCTAATAACAACTTTAATATATAAATATTTTTCACGGCTAAAAGTTTTATTGGAAATGAAAATAAAATATTATTTCCTATCAGCTACTCCTTGGCTCTAAAAAACTGCTCTTACTTCCTTAAAAAAACTAAATATTTTTACACATTTTTTTATATTTCAGACGTTTTAACAGTTTTATTTTTTGTTCTTCCATAGAAATATTACTATTTGTTTGTTGTTATTTGTAAGATTGGATTTTTATATATTTTTTATATTTTAGACGTCTGAACAGTTTTGTCTTTGTTCTTCCATAGAAAAAATTATCATTTATTTATTGTGATTTGTGTAAGAGATTAGATCATTGGATAGAAATCTGATGGTTGTTAATCATTATCTGAATGGACGCTACATTTTAGACTCCTAAAATATAGTGTATCCTATATTTTTACCTTCGACCAAATATGTATAAAAGATTATTAATATTTATTGTTTGACTGAATATATTTTCACAACAATCTCATTTAGATATTCAAATATTGTTAATAGTTTTTTTTAAAAAAAACTTAGTCTAAATTAAGAAAGTTTGTCCTACATAAAACCATATGCCTGTTTTTTGTAGTACGGATGAGATAGCATACTCGGATACCATATGCATGTTTTTTTAGTATGGATGAGGTAGTGTTGACGCTCACTAATGCTCATAATTAACCATCAACTATTGCATGAAATGACACTAAATGAATCACAAAGCATAGTTGTAGGGTTTGAAACTAATAAGTTCCACGAGTTTTGGTGCTCTCACTTGTTTTGTAGGACATCAATATTTCACCATATAAAAGTATCTCAAGTGATGAATTGGAGTGCACCATTGCGAAGGGCTCGTCGAGACGATCGAAACAGACATATCATTTGCTATATTCGGAGTCCCAGACGAAAAGATATTAATTTCGCATCGAAATCTGCAAAAGAAGGATTTAGAAGACACCAGAATACACCACGAGGCGGGCCACCACGTGGGCCCACTGGGCCAGACCGACCGGTCCCACATGGAGACCGACCGGTCGGCCACGGAGCCCGTTTCGCCTCCGCCTTCTGGAACCTTCTTCCACCGCCTCCTAGGATGCATCTCCACCGTCCCCGAAGTCGGTTTGATCTAACGGTGGGCGATAAACGTGACGCGGATCGATGACATGGCGATTCCTTGCCCCCTACTCCACCTCGGGCTATATAAGCAACCCCAGACCCCCCTCTCCAGGCATCTCCATCTTCATTATTCATCTCCACATCAGAAACTAGGGTTTCAATTAGAAGTAGAGGTCCCTCTAGATGAATCTCTTCTAGTTCATCTAGAATTAGATCTAGTTCTAGTTATTGTTCTAGTTGTCTAGTTCATCTAGTTGTAATTAGAGAGAGGAGAAGGAGAGAACTGAGGAGGAGCCGGATCTGTCGGATCTTCCTCGACATTGTATTGGTGCAACATCTGATTCGTCTTCAAGTAATCTCCAGGTTCTTCATTTACTACTTCTAAGTATTATATTTAGTTTCAGTTCTTACTTTATTTTATTTACTGGATCTCCGCTCGTATTGAGTGCTCTAGTTATCATATGAAATTAGAGTAGTAAGCATTAGCGTAGACGTGGTGTCTAGACTAGGGTTTACCTGAGTTTGCGCCCAATCCTCCGAAATAGTTGTGGTAGCCCCAGAGGTGACAACTCTGTCAGGTCTTTGTAATCCACCACGTCAGGGTTGGTGTTCTCGTAGAGCTTTCGGCAGCCTTCCCCCAATTACCCTTTTTCCAGTCTTTTTCGAGAATCGGAAATGTACTGTTCTCCGAAGTAAGTAAAGTATAGTAAGCCTTTGATTAGATAGACCTGCTTAGAAAACCTTATATCTCTCTCTAACCACATTACCATTCTTTTCTTGGACGTTCTTAATTCTTCTAGTACACTTCACGTTCCCCGTGAAAATCGATACCCTGGAATACTCTCGGGTGAAAGCTACATCGGTATCCGTGCGCTTGCGGATTATTCTGTGTGCGTTTAAAATACCCAACAAGCTTTCTGGCGCCGTTGCCGGGGACAGAGTTTATCTCTACTATTGGCAGCGACGTTAGTAAGTGTCAACAGGTACCATGCATGTCAATAGCTAGCATCAAAGTGAAGTTATATTTTATTCTAACCTATGCTCAAACCAGCTATATATTTTTTTTATATAAAATGTTAAGTTAGCACCATTGATCCAGTGTATTGCATCTCTTTTACTTTACTCTCTTCTTTTTACTTTTTTGGATCACAAGCAAGAGTTGTCAAAAGAGTTATCCTCTAAGAACTAGCTGGTAGCATGTGTACCACGCCTGAGGTTTATCTGCAGTGTAGTAGGAATGAACAAAAGAAATCACCATTCATCAAGTTTTACCAACTTATTTCTTTAATCAAAACACAAGCAAAAACATGTGCGAGACAAAAAAAAAAGAAATTAGCGCAGCGAAGCGCGCTTATCTCTCTAGTTCTCTATGACGGAGGGAGTACTAATTTTAGGTCATGTTCTATTTTTATTGGGTTAGAGGTATGCAAAGGATTCTTTTTCAGTGCAACGATCTATTTATTTTTTTGATATGCTAAACCCTAAACCGACTTCATATATAGGTATAAAAAATAGTAGAGATAGAACTAGTTTTACCCGAGTCAACCGACTTCCATCGTATATATGCTCATCAAAGAGAGAAAATCCTCCGGTTGCATAACTGTGCGTTGCTATATTTATTATGATTTTTTTCAACACAATAATATTTTTTGAGCAAATTCAACCAACACAATAAATAGTCTATGTGACAATGCGCCCACCGGCTGACACCGGCACCCGGTCCGGCCCAACGCACGGCCCCAAAAAATAAAGCTCGCGGTCTTCCCAGCCCGCGGTCGAACGTTCCTCGACGAGTCGACGAGAAGTCGAAAACTTGGGCGCCGCCGTCTCGGTCTCCGCCGCCTTCTCGTACGCCTCCAACCAGAGGCGCCACAAAATCCCAAAACCTGAACCCTATCCCTAACGGTAATGGCAGCCACATCCATCGATTCCTTCGATGCCCCTGGCGACGCCAATTCCTACCGGCCAATATCTGAGAGGGAGACCGGAGAGGCGACCGACGGGGCGCCTGGCAAATCGACGAGCTCGTCGTCGTCTCTCGGCGAATCGCGCGGAGGCAAACAGCGTGAGATTCGAATGTCACCCCCACCTGCAGTCGATGCCTACCGCCGGCCGGCTCCGATTCTGCTCGGCCAGGAGGCATACATCACAAAGACTCTCATCCGCCGCACGCCGGCCATCGACGAGGGCAGCAACTGTCTCATCCGCCACACGCTGGCCATCGACGAGGGTAGCAATGAGACCACGACCACAGCGAAAGCGAAGAGTGGCCATACCATGGCGGTCTCCTTCTGGGTGGCCGATCCGCCTGAAGTGTCTTTCTTCTCGGTGGTCTGCTGCAAGCCTCCGGAGCTCTCTAACAGGATGGCCGATTTCAAAGTTTTGCCACATGTGGTTGGCGCGGAGGGCCGTATCGTCCTCCTTCGCACTCACTTCTTCCTCGGCTGCGGCGTAGATGAGCTTTTCATGTACACGGCTGGCGCTGGCGACACCGAGTCACCGTCACTGGAACGGATCCAGCTTCCTGATGATGCCGATGATGATAGTCGTACTGCTGTTGATCATGGTCTTCATAAGGTCAGGGAGTACGGAATCGTGCCACGAGGCCGCGATTATCTCATGGCTGCTCTCTTCATCAATGTCCCTGATGCCCCGTTGAACTATCAGCTTTACATCTACTCGTCCGAGAGTAAAACATGGAGCTCTAGCACACTGCTCAATCCAAATACTGGGGTGAAGGCAATTAGTCCAGAGAAGGTGATCACGCTCGGACGAGAAGGCTTACTAGGCTGGGTCGATTTCTCAAGTGGCTTGTTGGCGTGCGACTTGTCTCATCAGGAGCCCCTCAGCTTGCGTTTCATTCCCTTGCCCAGGCTGCTGCCTTCGAACAGGGATCTCATTTGTGTTGATGGCGCGCTCAAGTTCATCGAGATCGAGCATGGCATGAAAGTTACGGAAAAACCGAGTGACCCTTGGGACAATGATGTCCTCTATGATTCAGACTTGATCAGGTTTCTTGAGTGCGAAAACATGGACGGCAAGCCCAAGCCAAGGGATGGTTGGAGGGCGGTGACATGGAGTCGGATGGTCTCCTCCTCCAACTGTTGGACCAAGGGATGTGTTGTTGATGTTGCTGACATTTTAGTCGACAAATCAGTAGATTTGTCGTTGATATCTGGGCAAAATCTTGAATCTGACCTGAAGTTGACACTCAGGGACCTATACTGTGCTTTCCCCATCCTGAGCGCAGACAATGGTGATATTGTCCGTGGTGGAAGTGGAACCCAGCGATAGGAATATATTGGTGGTCGCCGTTGACATTGGGAACAAGACGGTGAAAGCGCTTGGAGGGTTTCCTTTTGAGAAATATAACGCTTACAAGCAAGCTTTCCGTACCAGCACACTCTCCTGTCATCTGGTCATGACTCCAGGTATTTTTTAACTTCTCTATTGTGATTTGTGAACATGCATCCACTGATTACAGTTCTTCTTGTGTTGGTATTTTCACTGCCTTGGCAAATTAACATGGGTGCTGTTTGTAGTCATTTGATGGATACCTGACACCTCCGTCACCTTTAATTTGTTTGTGTGTTTTCTGTATCTTTGCCAGTTCTTACATAATCCACCCCTGATTGCCGTTTGCTTATGCATTTATCGTTTTTCGTAGGTATTGAAGTATCAGCATATCAAAAGTTCATACAGACGGCCAGGTCTGCAAAGAATCCAAACAATACATCAGTAAGTATCGTGCCCACACCTTTCACTTGGAAGGCTTGCTGCCAATTAACTTTCTCTCCTTTCTGTGCATAGATCCTTGTGGATGAGCCCTCCCCATGCATGTTTCTGTCTGAGTTCATCCCGTGGGAATCTAGGGCCAAGATCCAAAGGCAAGTTTCTTCGTCTTTTATGGGAATTCTTCTGTGAAGGCTTGTTTAGACTGATGATGATCCTGTTTAGATCAACTTACTGTGTATTTTGATTGTTGATACAGTACCTTTATTTGCTAATTTATTTAACCTGATGATATCGGAGATCTTTTGTTTAACTCGACTTTCTGTTTGTCAGGCTAGTGGATCAGAGAATGGAGAATGCCAAACGTGTACGGGAGGAGAATGCCAAACGTGCTCGGGATGAATCTCAAAGTTCCATACAAAATAATCATGCGGCGCAGGTCTGTGCTCAAAACAAATTTCTAGAATCAAGCAGGAAAAACCAAAGGCAAGTTTGAAATATCTATTCTGTTATGGGCTGTTTGCACCAGTGATCTTGTTTATATCATTCATTGCATTTGTTGATTGCTAAATTTGTTATTTGTTTTGCTTGATATTAGAGATCTTTTTTGTTTAATTGGACTTGCTGTTTGTTAGGCTATATACCGAGAAAAACAACCTGCCACAGAGGGAAGCTCAGAGTATTGTACAGAATGGTCATATTCTGCAGGTCCATCCTGTTCAAAACAATCCGGTATGCTCAATTCCACGCTTGTTTTTTATATGTATGTTTCCCCATGTCATTCAGCAATTTATTAGAATATGTTGTTTCCAGCCACCACAGCAATGCTTCAACAAGTGGAATCAGAACTTACCTGTGCATTCATTCTGGCCCCCTCTCTATCTTGTGTGTTGTCTTCCTTATGCCCTGTTTTACAGGTTGCCATTTTTCTGATTCACCTATGATTAATTAGAATGTTCCATTCCAGCCACCACAACAATGTTTCAACATGCCGGGTGCATTAAGTGACTCTGGGTATGCACCATTGGCACCTCCTCCTGTCTTACATGCCTATGGCGATTATCAAACACTGAGGCACCAGCTACCACAACAATGTTTCAACATGTTGAGTGGATTAAGAGGCTCTGGGTATGCACCATCGGCACCTCCTCCTGTCTTACATGCCTATGGCGACTATCAAACACTGAGGCACCAGCTACCGCAACAATGTTTCAACATGCCGAGTGGATTAAGAGACTCTGGGTATGCACCATCGGCACCTCCTCCTGTCTTACATGGCTATGGTGACTATCAAACACTCAGGCACCAGCCACCACCGTTGAAGCAGGAGTGGCCTAGCAGCGAGTTTGAACCTCATAAGGTAAATATGCTGGTCAAGCTTATGATATACTGCCACTCTATGGATCTGCAGTTCTTCACTGGATCATCCCTTGTTAAAATTTTATTTATTTACTTAATTAGTAATTGTGTCACATGCGCTTTCGTGGCTGATGAATCCAACATGATATTTACTGTATGCGTATGTTTTGAAAGTAGAAAGAACCATTGGTGCCAATATTAAAAATATGTAGTCAAGAAGGAAATCTAAATGAAAATAAACCATTCAATTAACTTGATTATTTAAGTTCATTGTATAATATACTAAAGAAAGATGTGTTTAATAAGTTTAATAAATCACTGTAGGATGCAAATCCCTTCAGTCCCCTTCAAGAAAAATATATTTATGTTTGCTATCCAGTATTGTACTCGTTTTGACCTTCTACTTTTGTATATCCGTTCTTCTGTCATCTTACGGTATGCTGTTGCTTGGTATCCAGGCACCACAACCATGCTTCAACAGGCAAAATATAGCCAGCTACCATGGATATTCGCAGCAACTCCCTGCCTCTGACTCATTTGCCTATGGCAACAACCAACAGCAACGGCCGTCATTTCCCCCAGTTCACCCAGTTCACGATCTGCCTGCCTCTTCGCCTTGGCAGCAGTCACCTCCGCTGCAGCATGAGTTCAGATGTAAGGATCTAAAAACCCATCGTTTTTAAAGCTTTATTAAGATTTAGTTAAGCCAAAATCTGAGTTAGCGGAGTATGATGCCTGAATGCAAACTCAAGTAGATTGACTTAGAAGCCATCAACAAGGACCATGTACATCGGAAGATGAAGGAACCCAGGAGAATGCATGATGACGGGACCACCCCAACACCGTGAAGTTCATGTGAAAACTCAAATGTTGCCCCAAAATTGTTGTAAAAAAACAATGTTGCCCTAAAACCATTCTCTAATTGACCTTGGCAGGGGTGGGGCGGGCAGTAGAAGCTGCAGGTGTGGACTGATGGTACATGGTAGCCTGTTATCCAAAGCGCTGGTGTGACAATTTGTCTTTTCTACGTCATCTGCTATTTACCTATTTTATACTAGTATAATATCTGTGCTAATGCTACGGCAACACATAACCAGACAAATCAAATAACTAAACGGTATATATGTAGGGAACATATGCTATGGAGGGGTTAATTGCTAATCTCCACCATTAGCCATAGTCATCGGATTTAGATCCAGCGATCCACGTGCGAGTTTCCATAGTTTCCACGGAACCTGGTTTCCATAGTATACGTTCCCATATAGACATATTTATGATTCACGCAAGAAGAGATTGCATGTTCTGGCTACACATACACTCTTACTGCACCCAACAACACCAAATTGGCAGCCAAAAAGACAGTGACAAATACATCTGCAAGAGCACATGCCTTGGCAACAAAATGTTTTCAGCATGTCTTCAAGCTCCCCTACATTCAAAAGCTACCCTCTGAGCTGCCAATCAACTGGTGAATGATCTCCTGGATGTCCAGTGCACTCGTCTGTTTAGCCGGAACACACTTTAAGAAATAGGTGGTGAATAGTTTCTTCTTCCCTGCAGTGTTTGAAAAGCAAAGAAACAAATCTTTGTGAAGATCAACACAGGCTTAAATAAAGAAATATAACCCAAGAATTTACCTCAAAGAAAAAAAGATTTGTTTCTCAAGAACACATGGCTCAAAAACGCAGAGCTTTCACTGCCATGTAAGGTTCATTACCTTGTAAAGTATGTTTCGATTCTTTGTTGGACTGTAAATCTGCAGCCTGGCCTTTTAGCTTCAAAAACACTGCGGTTTTTAAAATCTTAGTGCCATTCAGTTGGCATCTTCAGTTAGACATGAAGGCAAGTATGCAAAAAAAAAAACAGTATTATGGGCTATGCCTCTGAAATGTACATCATGGACTGCAATTCTGGTCATCTACTCATGTGCACATAGGAAGCATCATGGAGTCATGGATGAGGAGTGGTTATAGTTTCCAAATAAAAATCATTTCAACACAAGCCCTTTTACATCTGCATGAAATTGCGAACCTGATACGATAATTCTAAATGAGTACTCATTCTGAATCTACGGAGTGATTGGCCAACAGGGCACAAAAAACTTAGAAATATGAAAAACTACTAAACTACAAAATAATTGTTTGGCCTAAAAAATGTGTAATTCAGAACCCAAAATGCAAAATTAGTACTGTCTTACAGAACTTTCTCTTTGCAGACAAATTGGCTAACTAATTATGCACTAACAAATTCGTTGCGGTAAAAATCAAATGAGGAATCTTATTGCATAATTTGGTACCTACATGGTTGATTTGAACATTTCACGAGATTCGACAAACTATGGATGAATTAACGATGTGTGCTTAATCATCAAATTACTACGGTCACAGCCCGCAAGTCGAAGAACCAAATATGTAGAACATTATTTTAAGCAAGTAGTAATTGGCATAAGCGAATGAATAAAACTTGAATAATGTTTTGAGCCGTGATCATTTTGTAATGAGTATCATAATATCTTAAACGCACAAGTACTATGATTCTCAACTTAGCTTAGCCTGCACTGTTCGATCACCTCTTTAAAGGAGCCGCATCATAGAGAGGCTTCAGTGCCCCCTTCAGTTGAGCTTCAATGGCGGCGAGTGGCATCAAGGCTTGGTTGTAGACGTGGTAGGGGAGAAGCAGGCTCTGTGCTCGTGGTAGTGGGCATGCCAAGTGGACGGAGTGGCAGATCAAGAGGCTGACTCTAGAACTAGGGACCCTACAGAGTAGGAAGCCAGTTTTAATTTTAGGGTAAGTTAGAGACTTAGAGCAAAATTAGAAAAGAAAGAGAAAAAATTAAAGTAACTGAGAGATTAGGGAAGGGGTTGGCGCCAAGGAACCAGATCGCCGCGACCCGCAAAGATCGATTTCTGAGGGGAGCGGATGGGGAAGTTGGGAACCGAATCTCGTGCTGCTGCCGGAATTGAGAGGTCGTTGCTGCCGAGAGAGGGAAAGGCGAGGCCGCCGAGGGATCTCTCCTCTTTGTCCGGCTGCTGTGATTCCTATGCAGTGGTGCTTCTCCATCCGGGTGGCGAAGGAACTCGCCGATGCCGGTGATGCCGTCTGGAAGCGGGACGTGCTCCCGCCACCTCGCCGACATCCGCGTCCGCCGCCCCTCACCAGAACTGCCTCCAGCACCGGTAGCTCCGGCTGGCCGCGACCTCCTCTGAGTAGCAGTGGTCCATTATAGTAGAGATACATATGATTCTCCTAACGAATGTCATGCATGCTATTGCTACTTTATGTTGTTCTTTCTCTTTGCTTAGCTCATCAAATGTTTTTACAAAATTAGTGCCCATAGATGCTTTTTTGTTATAATCGTATTCTCTGTGTTTTTTTTACCTACTGGAATCTCTTCTAATGGAAACTAATGTTTGTTATTTATTCTCACATGAAACCATATGCAGGATCCATCAGCTGTGTGGAGTCAGCAAGCAGATCCAAATCAGTGGGCAAACACTTACTATGGCTATGGTATGATGCATATGGATATGCTCAGGATCCGTCATATGCATATGGTGCTTATGCAGGATATAGCCAATATCCCCAACAGGTATGGATTTCAATCCACATTACATTATTATATTTGTTCCGAGTGTCTGCTCCACATTTGCGCGTTCATCAGTTAGTTGTGGATGTGAACACTTGAAGCTTGTTAATTTCTTGAAATCCTGTTGAGTTATGTTCATGTACAATGCATGCTTTTGTTAAACCAGCTGTAGAAAATTGCATCCTGGTGAATTATATAACCCATCATATTGAATAGCTGAAAGATTGATATTGGGCCTGTAGAATGTGCATTAACTGAATTATTGTCTTGTTCTATTCCTGCTAAGATATCTTGCAAGTTTGTACAGGCCTTGTACATGCTCCCATTGTAAGGAAGTGATTTGTGGTGCATACCTCTTTCATGGTCTTTCATGTTTCATAGTGCACAGATGATACGCTATTCGTGTCTGGCCAAAATCTGTTCTCCATATTTGACAAATCGCACAATCTGGCAGATCGAGGGAGGAAGTGTTGATGCCACTTCTTTTGCTGGTAGCCATCCAGGCATGGAACAAAAAGAGGAGCCATATGATCCAATGAACATACCTGATGTTGATGCCACTTCTGCAGAGATGTTTTCTAACCCATGGTCCTCTTCCTCCTGCAATCAGGTTGAATGCTTCATGCATGTCCGTTCATGGTAGAGCCATGCTAGGGTGGTCCTTGTGATTGAAGACCAACCCTTTGCCCCAACCGACGTAAGCACACAGGCAACGTTGCCTTCTTCTTTTTCCCTGAAGACTGCACTGCTGGGTTTCATTGCACATGATTTTGCCCTTCACAGTAGGCACATTACTACGACGGTGATGGATCATCAAACTCTGAAATTGGCACATTAAGGCTAATAAACACATAGATGAGGACAATGCTCTCCTTGGCATGACAAGTGAGGAGAAGCATTTTTCTCCTTGGCATGACAGTTCTAACTGTAATGAAGGCAATGCTCTCATACATGATACATTTATTTAGCACAAAAAGTTTGTATGATATGTCGATGAGGACATAGATGTGACTGCATGTGATTGACTAGCTATTCTTGCATGCATATGTTTTCAACGTTCTGACCTTGCCCATTCCTTTCCTACCTCCTTTCTGCACGCGTATAACTGGTTAGGTCCTATAGATGTCAATTGTTTAATTGTGCTATAAAATGGTGAGCTTATCATATCACTTTGATCATGCCATTCTAGCTAGTTGCTTCTGCTGCTGCCCCCTAGCTAGATGCAAAAGAGTGTCGATCGGTTTTGGACATCGAAGCATCAGTTACATACCAATACACTAGTGTGCACTACACATTTGGATGACAAATTTAGCTATATGAATTTCAAGAGTTCAACCGAAATATATATTTTAAAAGACGTTGATAAGTTTTAACATGGTGGTTGCATCATACCTGAAACGACACTCTTTTGTGAACGGGTAGCAAAATTTCTTGTTATGCATAAATATGCATGTAGCAAATGACATTGTATATATGGTCTCTCTTTTTCCTATATTACTAATTGAAGACTTCAAAAATATTGACATTAGTCTCCATTATACATTTTAGGAAAAAAAAACAGCAAACTCTTTTAAATGGAGGAGAAGCATTTTTCTCCTTGGCATTACATATTTTGTTCCAACTAAACACCTTCCAAGAGTCATGACAAGTGAGGAGAAGCATTTTTCTCCTTGGCATGACAGTTCTAAGATGTTGTCTCTATACCTTTATTTTTTTCAGAACATGTTTGTTGACGAGTTTTTCATTAAGAGGTTTTAATCGTTTACAACGGGTACTGCACCTCCAATGCAACGCTTAGACAAGCACCCAAACACACAAGCACGAATTAAGCGACTGCATCCTGACTAATTTTGCTAGCTGAAGCTAGGGCAAGGTGCTCAAAGCTTGTACATCAGACGTCCCGTGCCGCTCTCCTGCCGCGCGTGGCGCGGTTTGAGAATAGCGCTCCCGCATGGCTTCACGCTTGGAGGAAGATAATGGTGACCTGAAAGTCGGGGAGAACCGGGCAGCAGTGCCGGCATCGACACAGGCTCATCCGCCCCATTTTTTGAGCAGAATGTTTTTGGCCTGAACTTCAGGCTTCTCGGCATGTAAGCTTATTCGCCAGCCTACCGCTTCTTCGTGGAATGAACTTGGTGTCGATCAGCTTGGAGTTGGAGGACCGAAGCCGATCGCGTCGTTGAGCGGTAGCCTGAGGGCTGAGGCTAAGGCTGAGGGAGGAGATGAAGTCGTCGACGCTCTGGGGCACCGTCCTCCTGAATTGGCGTGTGGCGAAGAGATTAGATATGCCTCCAGACGTTCTGGACAACCGCAAGAAGCAGGCCCAAAAGGAGTCTGACTTTGTACTGAATACATGGAGCACAGGACCCTACAACCGAGAATAGGTTCACTTGGCTCGAGTCTGATTTTCCTCCCTAAACTTCAAAACCAAACAGATCGTCTCCCTTAACTATTGAAACAATGCAACTTACTTCCCTGGGTGGTTTTGAACAGTGGTTTTGCTATATTTAACGTGGTTTTGCTATAGTAATAGTGGTTTTGTCTTTTCTTTTATTATTTATTTCCACTAATTTTTTTTTAAAAAAACATAGTAAATCATAAAATAGAAAATCTAATTTTGTTGGACTCCACATGAGTAGGTCTACATAATGAACATATAATATGATATACTTTAGTATAATGTTTTTATTGTAGCTTTAGATAAATGCTTTTCTGTAATTAAAATAAATTTATAACCATGTTATACATGATCCAATGAGTATAAATTTTTTATTACAATCTAATATTATAATAATTATCCTACCATAAAAAATTCATCATAATTGGACTATATAAACTACAACTATGAATTATTCTAATTAATAACAGAAAAGCATATAATTGTATGAAATTAATTGAAATAATTAATCGTTGTAGTTTCTATAGTTCAATTATGGTAAATTTTTTATGGTGGACTATTTATTGTATGTTTTAATTGTAGTAAAAATTTCATACTCATTGGATCATGTATAACTTAATTATAAATTTATTTGATTTACAAAAAAAACATAAATATAAAGCTACAATAAAAACTTTATACTAAAACATACCATATTATATGATCGTTGTGTAGATCTACTCATGTGAAGTTCAAAAAAATTGGAAATTCCATTTTATGATTTTTTTTTGTGATTTACTATGATTTTTTTAAAAGATTCAGCAAAAATAAATAAAAAGAAAAAGACAAAACATCGTTACTGTAACAGAAACGTCTTAATTGTAGTAAAACCACTATTCAAAACCACCTAGGAAGGTAAATTGTATTGTTTCAATAGTTAAAGAAGGCGTTCTGTCTGGTTTTAGAGGTTATGGAAGAAAATCAGACTTTCGCAAAAGTTTCCTTTCTTTTCTACATCTGGAGGCGCATTGTCTGCAGTTGGCCCATCAAGAGCTGGGCCGTCAACATGGAAGGCCCACCCTGCTGGACATGGAGTCGGGCAGCGTTGAAACTGGTCGTTCTCCGCATGGGGCCGGACCGACTTCCTCCACCAAAATCGGGCCAATTAGTGCTATCGTCGCTTTCGCCGTGGCCCGTAGTCATCGTCGGAGGAGAGGATGGCGGCGAGCTCTGTAGCGCGTACGAGGAGCTCGCCATTCCCTGAGCCTGAGGTAGGTACGAAGGCGATCCACGGACATGCAGAATCTCCGGCTCCCACGTGCGGAACAGCTTCTCTTACGGGATGAACCTTGGGTGTATAGATGTCCAACCTTTGGTACTATCTCGACCGTATCTTGTCGGAGCGCCGTGCTTAACTCTCGGCCCAGGCACGACACTATGGGGACTTCGTATCGTGTCATGCCGAATGGTCCGTCGTGCCGCACCGTTGCCGTGAGGAGGCGCTCGGCCGCGAGCCGCCGCTGCCATGTCGAAGAGAGAGGAGCAGAGAGAGAATTGTGGCTAGGGAGTGAGGAAAGAAAGAGTTAGCTAGGATTTAAGACATACTTTTCTTTATATATGTCACTCTATCTCATCCAATGGTGCTAGTGTTTTCTAAAGTCATCCGACGGTAGAAATAATCGTGTCAACTTATTAGTCGTGTCGTGCCAGCGTCGTGTCGTCGTGCCAGACCTACAGCCTAGGTACGACACTACGCTCGTGCCCATGCCGACACTGACACTGTAACCTTTGTGCCGTGCCATGCTAGAGCCGTGTTTTTTCGAACCATGCTCGTGTCGGTCCATCGGACCTGGCCCATTTAGACATCTATACTTGGGTGGACAACAAAAAAATATTGAATATTAAGCACTTCTACTTCTTGCTCCTAACCAAGGCACGAGTTAGGAGTAGCTGCAAAAAGGTTGACTGGTGCATCTCCTGGCTATCTGGCCGTGCCTATGGTTAATCATCAACCATGCACGTATAATTAACCTAGTATGGTCGTTCTATGTCCCGGCCGGAAATGTATTTACAGTAGCCGCTGACTTGCAGGCGGAAGTCGTTTGTACACGATGTGGTCACTGACCAGCCAGCCAGGCGTGCATCGAATTGATGACCGGCCGTTTTTGTACATCAAATTGGGCTTGTGGGTTTGCAAGATCTGCCATGTCATTGGCTCGTAGGGGTATCATAAACTCAAAGCCATTGGCCAGTGTCAAAAATCATGCTAGCCAATAGAGTTTTCGTTGACCCCGCAAAAGAAAGTTCTTTCAGTGTAGCTTTCCGAGTACGGCGGCACGTGATAAACGGCGACGGCGTCAAGTCAAACGACAGCTAGCTTGAGGTCAAACGCAACTTCAATTCGCAAGTGTGCGGCAACTCGAATCTCGTGTGTTCAAGTGTCTTGGTTACAGAAATCAACGATCCTCTCGGTGCCTGGTTAATCTAAATTTAGTGCGTGCGTCCACCATTGAGATCACTACTAGAGAAAAGGTCTTTGGTCGATCGCCAATTGATCTTTAGTCTCGACAAAAAAATTGCGTCCGAAACTAAAAGTCTAGTCTAACATCAACTGAGACTAAAAGTCAACCCGTAGTCTCGGTTGCTATTACCAACCCAGACTAAAAGTCTTCCACTCAGGACTAAAGGTCTTTCACGAGTGAATTCAAAAGAAAAACGTCCAGAATTATGTCATGTGGGTTGTGTAGTTGAGTTGGTAAGTGAGGTGAGAGATCTTGGGTTTGAATCTAATGATGAAAAGCAAATAAATTTTTTGTTTTGATGGTGACTTTTAGTCCTGGTTGTAGACCTTTTCTCCCGGTTAGGAAACCGGGACTAGAGCCCCTTCCCAACCGAGACTAATTAAAGGATGGATCAGTGGATATACTACCTCTATCCTGAAAAGAATATAAATATGCATGTCACTTGAAGTGCTTCACGTTTGACCAGAGTTGAGTAAATAGTATTCACATCTATGGCTCTAAATTAATTTAGTATGAAAATACATTTCATAATTAATCTAACAACATTTGTTTGATATTATAAATATTTTTACTTTTATTTATATAATTGGTCTAACTTGAAATACAAAATCATGACATATTGTTCCAGAACTGCATTCCTTTTTGGAGATGAAGTGAGTACCTTATATCATATTTGGATCCATAGCAATTAATTATAACAATTAGCTAATATACTCCTAGTGTCCGTGCTAAATTGTAAGATGTTTAGCTCTTCTATATATATTGTTTTTATTATATATCTAAACATAGTGCATAGCAAAATCTATGTATATAGGAAAGTCAATACATTTTATAATTTTAAATGGAGAGTATAATCTAATCACTATCAAATTTTGAATTCTCCTAGTGTTTTCAAATAGTAGTAAAATATTAGCACTAATCATAGCACATGGGAATCTCACTAGGAGGTATTTAGTAGGGAAAATTTAAAGTAAATTTTGAATGCCAAAATGCCAGAAGAATCCTGCATCACTAGAAGAATTTTTAAATTTTAGTTGTGAATTGTGATCCAAATGGATTAGATTATAGGATAGATTGTTTGAATGCCAAAATGCCAGAAGAATCCCACGTCACTAGAATAATTTTTAAATTTTAGTTGTGAATTGTGATCCAAATAGATTAGATTATAGGATAGATTGTTTGGAAACCTTACATTATAATAATCATATTATAAGGGAGGCATACTTTTAGGAGATTATGGGCGTTGAAAGTCCAATTTTACCTCCATATTTATCTTTT
This sequence comes from Coix lacryma-jobi var. lacryma-jobi, assembly GCA_009763385.1. Taxonomy (NCBI): domain Eukaryota; kingdom Viridiplantae; phylum Streptophyta; class Magnoliopsida; order Poales; family Poaceae; genus Coix; species Coix lacryma-jobi. The sequence goes on along the minus strand of CM019823.1, from coordinate 7,045,538 downwards.
ATTCTCTCAATCAAGTAAAAAAGTGGCATCTGCAGGAACACCACACAACATCAAGTCGAGAAGTGACATCAAACTAACCCTAGGTATAATATATTATAATAATTCTATGTATAATCTAGATTATAGTAATCCAGTTATCCAACCAAACCTTTAGTGATGAGTTCAAAGAGTATGGGTGCACTCAGAACTTATGATCTGTTTGGTAGAGCTCTCAAACCAGCTTTTAGGCTAAATTCAAAAGAAGGTCTGCCAAAACAATTTTTTGCAGAAGTAACTATCACTACAAGAAATTTGTTAGTCTATGACGCTCAATTCATGACGATATCTGAAAACCGTCACAGATACTAATGAAGTTCTTCATTATCTGTGACGGTTTTCATATATCGTCATAGATTGAGCGTCACAAATTAACAAGTTTCTTGTAGTGTATTTTGTGCTAATTATGTAAACTAATTCTCTGCAATAAACTAGGAAATTGAGAGTTGAAGGGCCAATTAGGTAAGACTCCCAACCGGTTTCCACCCTCTCTAGCTCCACTTTGTTCCACACAGAGAATGTTTAGTAGTGCCTCAACATATTCTCCTCAGCCTATGTTGTCACAAATGAGCAGTGAGAGGTTGGCGCGATAGAGGAAGACAGTGAGGGCGAGTTGTGGGAGGACGTTAACATTAGGAAAGACAAGGGTGAGCGGTGGAATATCGTGATGAATTAGGGAGCTGTCCACACCGCAATTGAGGAAGACAATAGGCAGAGGAGGTTCGCTTGTCATCATCAACAAGGAGCCACAAGCAGAGATCATGGGGGAAGCAAAGAGTGGCATACCTCTTGCTCCAGGACTTTGCTGTCTCATATTGCCATCGGGGGGATAGAGGTGTCGAGCAGACATCCACCACACATGGCTAGATATCCAGTAACGCCGCAACGATGCAGAGCAGCTCAACTTGTGGGTGAGTGCGATGGGAGGAGGGCAGATGAGGCAAAGAGAGACGACGGGGGAGAAAGTAGGAGGGAGAGAAGAGCGGGAAGGGGGGAGCGAAGAAAGGGAGCAAGTTTTCTGCTCCCCGCCTATAGTGCAAAGTGCATGGTAGGGGAAGCATTTCTACAACAAAGCGAACGGAATGGATATGAGGAGTGACATTTGGTGGCGCTCCACTCAAATCTTGTGGAGGAGAACAGAGCATGACCAAAATAAATATAGCTTCTCAGTATTTACTCTATACACAAAACAAAATTCTACCTAGAGTGTATCCTAGAGCCACACAATCACTCCTCTAAGAAAATGTAGAACATAAGAAGCTTTACGAAACAAACCCCTAAATTTAATTTAGCATCCATAGGGAGTTATATCTCCTCTGTGTATTGTATTCATGATCTAGCATGACAGCCAAAACAAATAGCGCAACTAGAATATTTTGTATAACCCTTTTGTTTATTTGTTTATAAAGATTATTTTAAGATCTATTCTCTTTTTGTTTGAGAGACCACTCCTTCTACTTTCACAGTTCTTATAGTTTGGATATGGTAAGGTCTTCAAAATATAAAATTGATTTTTTTATTATGAATTTTTATTTTGATATATTCAAACAGTATGTATATGTTTTTTGTAAAGAAGTTTTAAGATGAATCTATACAAATGTTTTATTATCTTTGAATTGGGTGTTTTTTAAAGTTATTGATAGTCAAGTTGAATATGAACTTATTAATTTAGACCATATCTAAGACGCTATAATTTGGACAAGTTAAAAACAAAAGGTTCAGATGAAACTTATATGGTATGGGCTCTTTAATTTATTTGAGTGTTTGGCATAACAACTCGTAGCAAATTCAAATTATTAATCTTTGTTAATCTTATTTTTCAAAATTTTAGCTAATTAGTAACTATGTCTACCTTCGTTTGAAAGAAGAATGTGAGGCTCTTCTAGCTACGCAAATGGACAATGGCATTCATGAACTACGTACTAATAAGCGTAGGTCGTCAATACCCAATTATATATTGATTAGATTCCTTATGAAATTCTCGGACTCAAATTTGAGTATCACATGTATGACACTCGACGAAACATGACTCATCAATCTCAAGATATGCCAAACTAATTTCTCAAAAGTGTTCATAGAGAGATATAGTGTGCCTGCAGGCTTAATTCATAGATTGAGCTAGGTGACTATCCGAGCGTCTCTGATCCACTCGCACTCAGGGGCAGATCTACAAGGGATTGGGTGGGCTCCAGCCTCCCCTACAATTAGTATATTAAGAAAAAATATGAAGGATGAGGTAGAAAAATAAGTGGAGAAAAAATATATGAAGAAATAGATGAAGAAGAGACCAGCCCCCTATTCGATTTTCTGTTCTGCATCCGCCACTGCTCACACTGTATTTTTACTTTTTAGAGAGAAAAAAGATAGATAGAAGATGATTTTGATGAAAATCAAACTAGATTGTTTTCCCAAAATGTTTTGTGAATGCGTAAGTCAACCGCAGTTCGTTTTCCCAATTTAACTGGTAGACGCTGCATGTACTACATACTATTTGCAATATCTATCTGTACTAGTAAACGAAGTGCCAGTACTCCACTAGTACTGCCAGAGTGCCAGTACGTGCCATACCGATCGAGATCGAGGTGCGAGTGCGACCTCCTCCACAGCTGACTTTGCATTGCTACCGGACGGCCACCGACGTCGACGGACTAGATAGCTGCAATCTACTATAAATAGACCATCATACGGCCGTACGGGCCGGGACACACAGCTTTCCAGCACCACTTCCATTGCAGTTTGCACGAACACGAGCCACACACACGTCGATCGTTTACACACCAGCAAGCGCCGTCCGAGCAGCCGGCTTCGCGGAGGCCGCCGCCATGGGCAGACCGTCGGTTCTTGTCGTCCTTCCTCTCATGCTCTCCATCTTGCTTGCCACTGCCAACGCCCAAAACTACACAGCGCCAACGCCGAGCCCACTCCCGGACAGCCCATCGTCATCTCCACTACCACCACCGGAGTCATCAACCGCACCTCCGCCTGCCTCAACACCTCCGCCGGCGGCGTCATCACCGCCGCCTCCTCCTCCTTCACCGCCTCCTCCTCTTCTTCCTCCTCCACCGCCACCGGCGTCCAACTGGACGCCCGTGGCGAATGTGAATGACCCGACGATCCAGCAGGTATAGGGATGCAAGTGGGTACCCAATGATTATTTTGGGTCACTTAACTATTTACGGTTGAATGTCATTCTAATTCATTTTTTCATTTTCCTCAAACTACAAAAACGTCATCTAGTTCATTTGATCAATTTTTTGGGTCGACCCAATGACCCAAAATATTTTAAACTTGCATCCCTAACCAGGTAGCGCAGTTTGCCGTGCGCATCTACGCGCTGAGCAGGAAGGAACTCAAGATGATGCAGCTCCAGAACGTCGTCAGCGGCGAGACCCAGCCGTTTAACGGCGGGTACAACTACCGGCTGGTCATCACGGTGTCCGGTGGCAAGACGACGCAGTACGATGCCTTGGTCTGGGGCATCCTCGGGACGATGTCGTGGAAGCTCTTGTCCTTTACGCCCAAGTACTGACGAGTGACGACCATGCAAATTAAACAGGAGAGAGAGCCATGCATGCAGCTGAGCTGGCAACCTGAAAACTTGCATGCTGATGCATGCATGTATCTCATCAGGATAACGAAACGTCGTCTAGTAGAAAGGATAGATATTTCCACCAGTTTTCTACAGTACTCCCTCCGTATCACATTTAGATGACGTTTAGGACAGCGATACGGTCTCCAAAGTGTAACTTTGAGCACTTGTTTTTTTAAAAAATATTTGTTGTAAAATGGTATATGTGTACTTTTATAAAAGTACTTTTCAAGACAAATTTATTTATATGATTTTTATATCTCTAAACTCAATAATTTAAAAATTATTCATGATTTATATTCTCAATGTTTGACTCAAACCTTGTCTAAAACATCATCTAAAAACGATATGGAGGGAGTATTTTTCTCGCTGTTGTTCAGTTCGTAGTAATAGATCAGTTTAGTTAATGGTGTTTTAGATTACGCAATGAACATCATATATGTTGCACATCTGTTATCTTAATTTCCTAGATAGCGAAATAGCATATTTTCATTTTGTTCTCATCCGGCTCAAATTTATTTAATTTAGATGGTGTTTGGTTCACATAGATGTAACGTCACTTTATTACGGCAGGTAATAGGTCCCATTACTCAATATTTGTTTCCATGCTTCAGTATTCGAGTCCCTACGACAACTAATTTTGTTCTATATAAAAGTGATACAGCTCCAAAGCTGGTGTAATCAAATACCGTATCATCGGTGCCTCTTGCAATCCTCTCCTCTTTGTGTTTCCCTTACCATTTTATCAACCAAATGGCTCGTTAATGTCTTGTATGGCTATTTTTCAATACATCGTATACAGATGCTCACAGGTTACCTCTCTATATAAGCATCTCAAAAAAAATGTAGCCTCAAAATACAGTACATTTCGGTAGATGATGTTGTAGCTTTACTAGGAGAATGTTGTAGCCTCAAAAAATAAGAAATTTGAAGCTTCACGGGAAAGTTTGTTCCAACATCATGAGAAAAAAATATTCCAACATCACAAAAAGAAGTGCTATCGGAACACAAATTTAAGAAAGACTAATAGCAAAACTTACTATATCCCTACTAGGTTGGTGATTAAAAGAGGGTTTTGCTAGTGGATTTGCAAAAAAAGAGATGACTATGAATAACAAGAGTTGTAATATTGAAAACAGTTGTAAGCAAAAGAAAAAAAAGGAAGAATGAAGTGTCATGGCAAAAACAGACAACAGTGAAGAATGAGCCAGTTTGATGGGCCGCTCTCCCTAACTAACCAGCCTGCGCCCAACTGTGGAAGAAGAAAAGAGAGAGAGAGAAAAGACAAATCGGCCCAATAGCATGAGAAGCCCCGGGAAGAATTGCCTTCTGCGTTCACACGTTTTTCGTTCCCCGTTAAGGCGTTAATTCGCCTCTCTTGCGCAACTAGGGCGACCGCCGCCGGCCTATCCCAGCTGCCAAGGTCCTCGTCGCTCGTCGGGCCCTTTGCCGGTGACGAGCACGGGCACCCACCGCCACACCAGCCACAAGGTATCCCGCACCTTTTCTTCCCTTCCTGCTGTGCAAAACTGGCACAGTGGCACCCGATCGAACCATAAATCCCCTAATAACTTAGAGCTATTTATATATATATATATATATATATATATATATATATATATTCGGATCTGATCCAATCACAAGTGTATATGGACATGTATTATGATCTTATCCAATCACAATTGTATATGTACATGTATTAATGTATTATGTATGTTTACATTTTGTTATCGGGTTAAAGTACATATGTACATGTACGTACACCGGCCCGTATGTCCTTCGTTGGATCCACGACCAGCTGATGGATTGAATATAAACGTCTTTTAGGTCTCGACGACGCACGTTACGTCGCCAGCGGCGGCGATCTCGTCGGAGAAAGCGGAGCCTAGTGCGCAGCCGCCGGTCAGGCGAGCGCGATAATCCTCGATCGGTTCGTCCAGATCAATATGACGGGGTGCCTGTGGCCGTGCGCGGGAGCAGTGGTGGCTAGGGATGGGGTCGGCGGCCACCGGAAAGCCGGACTGTTCCGCTCTAAGCCCAGGACGACCCCCGCCGAGGTGGTGCAGCACGTCAGGGACCTGGTCACCTACATCGTTGACAACAAGGACAACTGCGGCGGTGGCAAGCGCGACACCAAGCTTGAGCACAAGGTAACACCACACCTTTGAATTCCAACTGCTTGCATGCTTATCGATCTCATCCGTGTATACGTACATGTATGTACTTTGTTAGTTATTTTTTGCTTCCTAATAAAAGTGATTATTGCGAACCAACGTTTAAAACTCGTACTTACAACTATATTGATGCTTGTTAAGAATAGTGTTCTTGTCGTTTCGTCTCTTCTCGTTTGAGGTTTTGTTCGGCTATACACAAATTTATCCTAATCTATATATGTGAGTTAGAAGAGATTGAACTAAAATTTATTTCAAGTTCTACGTAGTCCAGTCCAACCACACATAAATTAGAGTGGATTTATATGCAGCTAAACAAGGTCTTAGGGATCGTATAAATGTGTATGTTTATGCTTTTGCTTCTGTTTATATATATTGCATGATTTTTTGACGCCGATGTCACTGCGTTGGAGCAGTTCCATTCGTGCACTTATATATCAGGAGATTTCCCGTGCAACTATTCCTTTTTTTCAGCACAAGATGTATAGCAACCACCTGAATATCTTACTACTGTTCCTAAGAATTAATAGATGAGAAAGTCCATATTTATTTTTAGTTTTTCTATTGTCATTGTGCAAAGCTGTAAATGTTTGATCAAACCAAATATATACTAACAAAAATGTGATGAAAGGACACTATACATCAAGTGGCATATATATAGCTTCGAGTAAAATTCACCACCGGTCCCTGAACTTGTATTGTTATGTCATTCCGGTCCCTAAACTCGTAAATCGATCATTTAGGTCCATAAACTTGTTCGGTTGTGTCATCCCGGTCCCTAAAGTTGCAAATCACTCATTTAGGTTCTTAAACTTGTTCAGTTGTGTCATCTCAGTCCTTAAACTTGGTTTTGAGTCTCATCTATATTAAAACAGAGCGATCTAAAAACTTTATATCAAGAAATAATTCATAACTTTTTAATATGGATTCGAATGAAGACAACCTTTATATCAAAATTGTAGCCCTCGATGTGCTCTACAACTTTGTAGTTGATTTTTTTTATTTAAAACTTTTAGAGTCCCAAAATATTGTTATATGTTTATAGATTTTGAAATTTAAAATTAAATTTTTGGATACTAAATGACTTTAAATAAAAAAATCATCTACAACGTTGTAGATTGCATTGAAAACTATAACTTTTATATAGATCATGCCAATATTCAAGATTGTTTGATAATTTTAAATTTTAAATTTCAAAATCTATAATTATAAAACAATATTTTGGGACTCTAAATAATTTTAATTCAAAATTTTTTCAACTACAAAGTTATAGGTCGCATCAAAGACTACAATTTTGATATAAAGTTTGTCTTCATTCGAGTTTTTATGAAAAAGTTATGAATTATTTGTTGATATAATTTTTTTAAAAATTACCATTTTTAGATCTAGATGAGACTCAAAATAAAGTTTAGGGACCAGGATAACACAATTGACTAAGTTTGAGGACATAAACGAGTGATTTGCAAGTTTAGGGACCACGATGACACAACCGAACAAGTTTAGGGACCGAGATGACACAACCGAACAAGTTTGAGGACCTAAACGGTCGATTTGCGAGTTTAGGGACCGGGATGACACAACGGTACAAGTTTAGAGACCGGTGATAGACTTTACTCTATAGCTTCATATCAGAGATCAAATAACCAATGCAAGCTGTCTATGTTGTATGCAAGATATTTATTGTAATAATGCATCTTCTGAAATTGCTTGTTGAGGATGATTATAGTGGGTTCAACCTTTACACATTGAAGCGACTATGAATTTTTGCTTTTAGTTTGTAAATAGCCTTTAATTCTCAAATTCTTGAAGTAGCAATTTTAAATCCACATGATTGTGATTGGCTTGTAGATGGTAGAACTAAGCAAAGGAATCAAGGAGATGAAAGGCATTCTCTATGGTAATGGCGAAGAAGATCCTTGTGAAGAAGCTTGTAAGCAATTGACTAAGGAGTTCTTCAAGAAGAACACTGATACCTTCCGTCAACTAATTATTTGCCTTCCATACGTGGACTTGGAAGTATGTCAATATCTATAGATTTTTGGGGGAAAAACTGGTTATTACGTTTTGTTCTAGTCAAAAATACCACTTCTAAAATACTTATAATTTTCCCTCAGACACAAAAGGATGTCACTCAAGTGATTGCAAATTTGCAAAGGCAAAAGGTTGATTCAAGATTGCTTGCCTCTGATTACTTGGAAGCTAACTTGGATCTTTTGGACATCTTGATGTCTGGGTAAGTATCTAGTCGACTCATGATCATCTTTATGGTCTCAAGTTATTTTTAATGTGCACATAGATGACCTTAAGTTATTTTAACGTGCATGTGCACGTAATAACTATAGTATTCAAACCATAATAAATAATCTTCTAACATCAAATGGGTATCACTTCTATTCTTCATTTAGAGACTATCTGGAAATTGTTTTATATCAGTGAGTGTCATTTTTGAAATAACATGATATTAGTTCCACCAACTTGAAGGTACGAAAACTTGGACATTACAATACATTATAGTACTCTATTGAGAGATTGCATACGACACCAAGTTGCTGCAAGGTATGTACAATCATTTTCGTTATCTACAGAATAAAAAAAGGTTAATGACATGTGATGCGTCAATCTTATGTTAAAAACTTTTGTTAATTTAATCAGTGATTGTTTTGTAGGTACGTATTGGACTCTTCACACTTCAGGACTTTCTTTGATCATATACAGTTTCCAGACTTCAATATACAGTCAGATGTCTTTAAAACTTTTAAGGTGAGTATATGCATGTCTTTAATTTAGAACTAAAACACAACATTGTACGATATTGCGCTATGGTTTGTCCTTCCCTGATAATTGTTATAAAGTATATCCCTATATATAAGTATATACTTTTGTTAAATTTGTTGTCGTTGATGGGTGATAGTTTTCGTTCTTTAATTTATTTAACAGGAACTCATGACACGACATAAATCATCTGTTGCTGAGTTCTTTTCCAAGAATTATGATTGGGTAAGTGCAAAACTAATGCTTATCATCGTTTTCTATTTGTTCGCATAAAACGGCGTGTAACAATGTGACTAATGTTTATGGTTGCAATGATCAGTACATACCTCTGTAACTTCATTTGCGGCAGAGTTGATTGTAATCTCTCTGACTGTAAGCTATGCATGTACCAGTTCTTTGAGGAATTCAACTCGAAACTGATATTGTCTGCTTCCAACTACTTCATCCGAAGACAAGCCGTTCAAGTACGTTCCTTTGCCTCGTCGTCGTTGCTTTTTTACATTGTCTATTACTTTGGAGTTAATTTGCTTGCAATCTCTGGTATATTCAATAAGCACCCATAAATTCACGAACGCCATTTCATCTTATCCCATTTGTGCTTTGTGCAAATGAATTGTATTGCTCTCAGCTCTTGCGAGACATTCTTTTGGAAAGGTCAAACAGCGCAGTGATGATGCGCTATGTTTGTTCGAAAGAGCACCTCATGATTCAAATGAACCTTCTAAGGGTAAGATTTTTTTCCCCCTGCATTTTAACTGATGAACTGCCCAACAATAGTCATGCTCGATCAGCCGCCATTAGCATTGTTAGTACTTTAATTTTGTGTGTCTGGTCGAATGCGCTCTCCCGGTTCAGGCTTTGAATCTTACTTATTTGCCTGTTACGTTTCACGTTGCCAGGATGAAAGCATAGCTATTCAAGTAGAGGCTTTCCATGTCTTCAAGGTACGTCAGTCAAATTAAAGCATGTCGTCCCTCTACATACACGTAGTAGTGCTGCCGCTGCTGCAAACTTGTATTCTCGTTGGTTGAATTGATGATAAAGAAAAAGGGAATGCCGTGTCTCGATCTGCCTATGGATGTGTACGTACGTGCAGCTGTTCGTCGCTAACAAGGAGCAGCCACCTGAGGTCACCAGCATACTGCGCGCCAACAGAAGCAAGCTCCTGAGGTTCTTGAAAGACTTCACCACCGTGGAGAAAGGTAAAATTGCTGCTAAATTCGCGGCACGTACGGTAGTTTGCACCAAATAAATAGCTTTTGAATTCACTGTTGAATATGCAGACGACAAGAAGTTCGAGGCCGATAAAGCTACGGTCATCTCGGAGATCCTAGCGCTCTAGTTGGCGCTGAAAAGTAAAGCGTCGTCGACATGCAAAGTGTGCAGTAGCTAGCTAGCTAGTGTCTGATAATCCGGCTCACTGATGATTTTCTTCGATTTGGGCCGCCGCGGCGCCGCGCCACATCTATCAAAGTGAGCGCGCAGCATGCTGCACTCAGAGTCGTAGTGCACAGCCACGTTGTTGTCTTTACCTTAGCGACAGGGTACCTACCTTTTACCAGTGGAGTGTCTGTCCTGTGTCATGCATGACTCGTGTCGTGTGTATGTACTACTCGTCGATTTGTCGTGTGTGCCTGTGTGGTGTGATTGCTGGACAAGGTAAAACGGCTGGAGCCGACCGGCGAGTCATTACTCATTAGTACCCCGGAGCAGCCCGGTACCACTGCGCTGTTACGTGTGGGCTGCCGGCCTGCTCTGAAACTGCAGCCTCGGCCGGCCCATCAGACAAGGTAAATAGCCTACTGGTATAGCTCTGAAAAAGTAGACCAGCCCGAGCAAATAAAACGCCAACTTGCGATCAAAAAAGCCAAACCAACCGGTGAAGCGGTCGCTGTTTCCCGTCGAGGCGTTTGGAGTAAATCGTCACGACAAAGAAATCAATCGAGCATATATATTTTTTTTTTGGTAGGAAAACAATCGCGCAAAGTATGAATACTATTCTTGTTCCAGATTACGAATGAATGTACAGGTTACACACACACCAGCATCAGCATGGTACATATGGTGCAGGGGGCTCACTCGATTCCTGCTGCTCAATCGGGAGAAAGACAGACATGGAAGCAGAGGCGACACTAGTACTAGGCGGAGAAGAAGCCGTCGGCGGCGGCCATGGCGAGCCCGGTCTTGGGCTCCATCTGCACGGCGACGGTGACCCTCACCCCGGCCACGGCGGCGGAGGCGGACTCCACCCACGAGCTCCACACCTTGGCCACGGCCCCGAAGTTCCTCCTCTCGCCGCCGCTGCCGCTGCCGCTGCCGCTGCCCCCGCCGGCGCCGGCCCCAGGGGCGCCTCGCTTCACCTTCTTCTCGAACTGCTCCGTCACCAGCAACGCGATGTCCGCCATCCGGTCTCTCCCTCTGGCTCTATGCTGAAGACGATCTCACTCACTCGTCACTAGTCTCTCTGAACTCGCTGTGATGATCGATGAGCGGGGCCGGGGCTGGGCTGGTGGTATAAATATAGGCCCGCGCCAAAGCACGCGCCTGCTGGGCTTGGGTCTGCTCCGGATAAGATAAGCATGGCGTGTTGCCTTTTTTGCTTTTTTTTTTCAATCAATTCTGCTGCCGCGTCGACGGTTTGGGTTGCGATCTGATGGGCCATCGCCGGTTTTGTTTCTTCTCTCGATGGCGGACCGCGGACCCTGTCTCTTTCTGTGGTCTCCCGATTTAATCCCGTTGGCCGGCACGGGGGGCGCCGCACTGCCGCGGCGTGTTGCACGTTCTGTAGCAGCACGTCCCCATTTTTGTATTACTGCATTGCTCTCTATAATTTCGATCAAATTTGAAAAAGCTTTGACTTTTTAAGATTTTTGAAATATCTTATAATTTGGAATCAAGGGAGTACTTATTATTATTATTGCAGGTCTGTATATCTCCTATAGTATATACTCCTATATAAGTTATCAATGGTTTTATGATTGTGCTATTGCTAATGATGCAAGCAAATACGTACTCCCCCTATCCAAAAAAAAAGTCATTGTTTTAAATATATTTTTATATAGTAAAATATTAATATTTAGAGTACATAATTAGTATTGTTTTAAATATATTTTTATAATAAACTTATTTGAAGATACAAATGTTACATGTATTTTCTACGAATCTAGTTAAAATTAAGAAAATTTAACCAACATGTATCTATAACGACTTTTTTTAGGAGGGAACGCGCTAATGACGCAACACGGATTTAACATCTTTTTTTCTTTCCTACGGGAAGTATTTCCACGTCCCGTTCCGATGTGCTAGTTGTGGCTCCGAGACGTCTAGCTCTTGGATGTGAGTGAACGAAAGTAAAGTAAAATAAACAGTCACATGCTACACGGATTTAACTTACGGAGTATCTTGCACCTCGGACCGAGACGGGCAGCACATGCTCGTGCTCCCCGTGCCGTGGGCGTTTGTGCGGTGCAGATCAGATGAGTGCCTTCCGCTTCCGCGATTGATGCTACTTTTCCGTCTGGACACTTCCTAGAGTTAGAATCCCTAGGTGCGCTAGCGCTTGCCTGCTTCTGCAGTCGGCACCCCTCACCTTGATTGATGCCCGGCGGTGGTTGCAGTGTACTCCTCCAAAGCACTAGCGCCGACCAGAGTGACGCCATGTCGTGCCACGTGCTTCAATCACAAACAATAATAATAGAGTACTCCCTCCGTCCCTAAGGGTACTCACAATGCAGACTCTATCATAGAGTCTAAACCTATTTATTACACTCATATTTATTGTATTTTGCTAATGTGGCAGTGTAGTTATTGAAGAGAGATGAAGAAAAAACAAGACTTCAAGTCTTATTTAGACTCCAAGTCTATGATAGCTTCGAGGTAATAAATGAACTTAGACTCTAAGTAGAGTCTGCATTGTGAGTGCTCTAAATACTGTCTTTAGAAATCTGTGTCGAGTATTTTAGAGGACTTAGGTTCAGATTTCGTTTTGTAGACACCGGCCGGTTAGATAGGCCATCATCACAGATGATGATACATATCCAGATCTTAGCTGACTCATGGCTTCATCATTGTCCTTGCTTCCTTCGACAGGAGGGCTACTAGTGACCACACCTGTGCGCCTGCATCTTCGCAAATACTCCCTCCGTTCCAGAACAAGTGTCGTTCGGAAAGCGTGTTTATTTTGGTCCCTCCGTTCCAGAATAAGTGTCGTCCGGAAAGCGTGCTTATTTTGGAACGGAAGGAGTATAATTTGAAATCATCGCACTAACCCCACAGAGGACGATTTTCTCGAGCTAACCGTCCGTCCACACAAACAGCGAGGTTCAGAGCTGATTAGCAGAGAAGAACAACGACCCGGGATGTGCCGTACCGTGATGCCAAAAAGACGCCTGCAGCCTGCCTTTTTCCCCGAGGGCGAGAGTGGACCGCGCACCAGAAAACCAGACAAAACCCACGGTATTATTAGGCCGCGGCAACGGGTGCAAGTTTGAGCAAAAGCAGTTTTGGCCCACCTGAACCTGAGACGTGCACGCCGAGAGCAAGATCAACACGCGAACTGAACCTGCACGGATTCTTCAATAATCATCTTCCATATATCCCGAAACACGGGTCATCGTAACGCTGTCCTTTCCGTAATAATAATCACACAAAAAAACACCTAATGACAACAGTTCACAAGACCTGGTACTCCATGCAACGGAAAACCCGAACCCGATACATGTTTTCAGTAGTTCACACGCCGTGCCTAATTCACCGGGGCAACATCGATTATACATTTCTAATTTTTCCAGTAACACACACGAGGCATGCAAACTCTTTGGTGCATCGTAGGCTTCACTCAGAGTACGGCCTTTAAGGGACACATCTGAACACCAGCCATGTTTCAACACTGCAGGTCATCAATAAAAAGACTCCCAGGGAGCCTGTGGAAACGATAGCATGGACCCTTCTGTTATGAATCGCTGCAAAGAATTTCGGTGAAGACGGTGAGCGCATCCTGCAGGTACGACGACCTGATTTCATCAGGAACAGGAGCGTTGAGCATCGTCTGAAGACATCCCATGGGTAGACTCAGCGTCTCGCTTGGGGTGTCCACGAGAAGCGCGCATAGCTCCTCTGCCATCTTGGAGTAGCATGCCCTGTCATACCCAACGCTGTCAGCAAGCCCAGAGAGAGAATATTCTGAAACAAAACCTAAACAAGCTACAGATACATATGTTCCTGAATTCCAAGTGGGGATAATCAGCTGAAATCTGAACAACTAAACATAAGTACATAACAGTGCACTTCCTCAGGTAACTTTGGGCTTGCTGTTTGCATGAGCTTAAGGGGCCAATTCCATTAAAACATGTGTGTAAAAGAAGCTAATGGTTTTCGGTGGACATTGCTTCTTAATTTCTTCAAATAGTGGATCAGTGGCATAATGTGGAATCAAATGTTACCTTGATTCAACAGGTAATTTGCTTCCCCAGACTAACAATGAATCATTTAATCTGCCAAAGAAACTTCTGCATGATTCACTTATCTCCTCAAGTGAATCCTGAAAGAAAAAGAAATGCTGATCTCAGTCACAAACATTCAAAGGAAATGTTTGTCTTTGAAGAAAGGCCTCATACCGAATCATCCATGGCATTTCTTTCTCGCATTGAGTTCTTTAGAATGTAGAAATCTATGTATATTCCGGCACCAAGGTCCCAGTCAGCAATTTCAGACTTATGGTTCTCCAATGCACTTGTGATCTTCCAGACCTCCTGATGGTTAGCTGCACCAAAATAACAATGAACAAACTTACTTCATACTCATACCAAGAAATGCAATGTTTATTAAAAACAGATACAAAATGAAAAGTCAACTCCACTAAGCATACTCCCTCCATATCGCTTTTAGATGTCGTTTTGGACAAGGCTTGAGTCAAACATTGGGAATATAAATCATGAATACTTTTAAATTATTAAGTTTAGAGATGTCAAAATTATATAAATAAATTTGTCTTGAGAAGTACTTTCATAAAAATATACATATACTACTTTACAACAAATATTTTTAAAGAAACAAGTGGTTAAAGTTATACTTTGGAGACCGTGTCATTGTCCTAAACGACATCTAAAAGCGATACGGAGGGAGTATATATCTAAATAAATAGATGATGAAGAGGAAATGAACAGACTCATTGTCAGGTTTCTAGCAAATAAGTGCAGCTGTATATTTATGCGCAGCAAAGGCAATATATTTACCAAATAAATAAATTCATTAAACAATTTGTTTGGGCACTGTAAGAAAAACTTACATGACAGAAACATAGAATGAGCAACAGAAGTCATGAAAATAGTATGAGATTTCTTCCAGTTGCCACACTGAATAAAATTCTCCAGTGCACCCCGCTTATCTCCATAGTATTCATGATAAAGGGCCTGTATATATAGCTCATTAGCTACCCATGCTTCATGTGTAATGTTTTTTTTTCATGCACTGGCATTATAAACATATTACTAAAGAAATTTATCCTCACCAGAGCTTCATGCATCCATTCTTCTGGTATACCAAGTTCCGCAATGTATTGCCTTTGAGCATCATCTCTATTCCATGATTCACAATACTGTGATAAAACTTCCCTGATTAATTTCTCATGAATGTATGGAGCATCGTCAAGATACGGCATGTGTAGAATGACATAGATAGCCCAATGGCACTTCCCAATACAAAGTAATTGATAAACAAAACTTAAATCAAGCAAGTGAAGATCATTTGAACTGAAAGCACCAACAGCTTCCAAAATCGAACGCTGATGCCATATCATATGATAATCCAACGGATCAAATGAAGACGAGAATGCACTGAACATAGTTTTTAGCAGCCCAAACTTGTCTTGATTGGCATGAAGAAGCATTAGGTAGAAGGAGATATCAAAATGGTCACCTGGGGACCACTGAGGCGCTTCATCAAGAGGTCCTTCATCTATATATACAGGAACAGGATAGGGAACTTTGCCCTCACCAAGGAGTTGATCATAAGAACGAATGATAATATCAACTGGTGTTTCAGGTGATAATTGATACCACATAATCAAACCAAGATACCTTTTCCAGTCAATTGGTGAATCTAGAAAAGCAGCCTGTACGTTTCCAGCAAGCAACCTATATACCTTTAACCAATCTTCCTCAATATAATCAAAATCTAGGCCGTTCATTTTCCACTGATCCAGTGTCAGAGCAAGGTCAGATCGATTTGACATTGACCCACCTGCCTGACTTAGCAAGATTGCCAACCGGACATCACCCCTTGAGACAGCAATTTCTGTGGCCGTGTCTAATTGTCGACCAGTCAAAAGAAGAAGGATATGTTCCAAGTACCTGACATCATTTAAGGAGCCCACCTCTCCTTGCACACGATGGCAAACACTATCCTGTAACCAATTGCTAAAGTCTGCTCTCCTAAACAAAGGAAGTGCTTCAGGGTCTATGCCGACATAGCCTTCTTTTTTGTCTAAAACCATGCCTTCCTGATCATCATCTCCAACAGGCTCCAACTGGTTACCAGTTGCTCTTTCTGAGAACAAGACCCTGATTAACTCCCAGACTGTTACTTGATGCATCAACAGCACACGTGTAGACATAGATAAATCACTGACTTCAAGCTGCTTTTCAATGATGTCAATATATGACCTGCAGATGTCAGGCAAAACCAAACGATTTGCCATGACTTTATGAAGCTTTAATCTAAACGAGTCAGACTCACTCTCCAGAAACTCATGATCAAGACTCTTATGGAGGTCCATTGGATCAGAGAAACATAGTTCAGTTAGGTCATCCTTAATCTTGTTCTTATCATCACGCACAACTTTGTCACTTGCAACTTTCTCTATGTGAATAACAGAAGATAGGCCGGTTCCAGGACTATTGACTAGACTACCAGAATGTACAAGTAAACCGTTTGGTCCCCAACCAACACGAAATGATCTACCCATGAATAAAGCAGCATCCACTACACAGTTAGTATACATGTTTCCAGAAACAGGAGTTTCTTGCTCAGCCGGCAGCCTAAAGCCTTCCACCTTGGTCATACTCACTGGAAGTCCTATGTTTTGCCCAGACATAAGAATACCCTGAGTCGATGGACCAAGCTCTGAAGAATTCATACTGTATTCCAAAAGTGCCTGAGGTTCTTTCCGAGACGGCATACCAAATCTCCTGCCAGCCTTCTGAGAAGACATGTGCAAGGGAGAGAGAGACCTTAACCTCAAACCTTTACCGCTTGAGGTAGGTGAATCCACATTCATCCTTTCTCTGCTAAGGTACCTCTCGTCAGAAGGGAACCCATCCTCCATATATTCATCTTCTTCCTCATTGGAAAACATCACCATCCTCATTTCTTGCATCTTTGCAGGGTCAAGCCCGAGATGAGCAGGCAATGAATGCGAAAGCTCAATTTCATGACCATTTGAAGGTGGGTCCCTTTCTCTTACTTCAGTAATTGGCTGCCGAACAGCTGCCTCGTCCATGACAACATCCTCCTCATCATCATCCACAAGTCCAAATCTACTAAAATGACCAACCTCAAATTTCCATTTGCCATTCACTGGATTGAATGAAAGAAACCTAGAACCTTGCTTTCTTGCACGACACCTTAGCACCTCAACAAGGATACTGGGCTCCGGAAGATCCTTCAGACTCAGCAGCAACGACACTTCTGCTGCTTTGTTAAGACCATGCCCTACAGGTGGCTTACAAGTCTCATCCTCATAAACCACCACATAGTGTTTTTCAAACCGGACAATTTCATTCAGGTCAATGCCCCTCACATCAGTGTCACTCAAGAACCTAACCTGCCCATATCCATCCCTCCCTATAGTGAAGTTTGGAACCCTGCTGCAGTAGCCAGGATCAGCCACCTCCCTCTGTACCAGCTCATCAATTGACGGTCTTGTGAAGTACTCGGAGGAGCGCAGCACAGGGAACACCGTGCTAGCTGCCATGGGTGCTAGTGAGGCGACAGCCCAGAATCAGCAGCAGTGAGTGAGGGGTCCCTGCCGTGGTGCCATGTACTTCATTGCTCCATATACAACTAACCCTGCTCCACAGAAAACATGGTTCATGGTGAGATGAGAATATACGCCAAGCTAATGTGACATTTTTTTCAATCAATACATAGTAATAGCCAATAAGCCGCATTAAAATTCTAAAGGCAGTGGCAGCATAGCAAGAACATTACAAACTGCCCTACATTCTTGCAATTGAGCTGACCGCTCTTGTTTTTCAGATTTGCAATAATCCAAACACACAAACGACTAAGGTTACAGCCACCAGCCGTGTCTGCTGGCTTCCCTCCACAGTCAGACCAAGTGACTAGAGGAAATGACCACGGGAGAGGGGAGAGGAGAGAGGAGAGAGGAGCAAGGGGAGAGGAAGAGACTACGAGAGAGAACAGCAAACAAACCGTGGGCAGGTGGTCGTCGCTCGCGTGCGTGTGTCAGAAAACGGGGCTCCCCGCTCCCCGGGACGTCGCGGAGAGCGCGGCGTGCGTCGCCGGAAGATGCTTCCTCTTGGAGCTCGCCGCCGGCGCCGGATCTCGCCGCAGGTGTGCGTGCGCAGGCGGGCGGGCGGGCGGCGGCGTGCTCGCGGGGTGGGAGACTTGGGGGAACAAGGGTTCTTGTCACAACAGCGTTGTATGGACCAGACGATGTTTGGGCTGTCTCCTTAAATGGGCCATTATGTATTGGCCGACGATGTTTGGGCTGTGTCCTTAAATGGGCTATTTTGTATTGGCACTTTAGCAGAGAGAAGCTTGGAATACCGTTAGGCGCATCGGCTATTCCTTGTACGGCCGGCCCCGGATTGCCCGGGTCTTGACGATCGGGGGATGAAGACGGGCCTCGCGGGATACCTCATCGGCTATTCCTTTCCTTCTACTTTCCTTCTACGGCCGGCCCGGACCTCGCGGAGGAGGGGCTGGTGGGGCAAACGAGCACCGCTGCCGGTGGGGAGGACGAGGGCGGCACCGCCGGCACGGGTCTGAGCGAGGGAGACGGCCAGACGGGAGAAGCTGGAAAAAGCTCCACCCCTCGGGCTTTGGAGAGAGAAGCCCTTCGACAATAAAACAGGGCCGTGTTCTCTGCCTAGGGGTAGTACTCCGTACGAGCAACTCTAACAGTTTGGCAAAACCAATTAGCATCCTAAGATTTTTGCTAAAACCATAAAAAATCTTCTCCAGTAACTTGACAAAAGTACTTGACAATTTGGTAATTGTCAAGCTTGGCAAAATTCCTCCTTCACTTGCCCAATATGCCAATTGTTAAGTCCTTCATCGCTTGACATCACGTGTATCCCAATTTACCAACTAGTTTTGTCAACTTGTTGGAGGCTCAATTTTATGATTTTGGCAAAAATTCTAGGATGTCAAGTTCTTTTGCCAAGCCCAAATAGCAAACTGTTAGAGAAGACCTCTTTTTTCACTTGACATTTAGTTTTGGGACTTTTGCCAAGCCCAAATAGCAAACTGTTAGAGAAGACCTCTTTTTTCACTTGACATTTAGTTTTGGGACTTGACAAAAGATTTGCCAAGTAAGTTTTAGTAAACTGTTGGAGTTGCTGTAAGTACGGGATGCTAGCGGTAAATACGGGGAAATGCACATACTCCATGATCGTGCCATGCTTGGTTGCTCGCTACTACATTTATTAATTAACTATAGTTCTTTTATTTTATTACAAACATCTCACAAGCTGGACAAGACATTTTGATTTCTCCCCCATTCATCCATTTATTTCTATGGAGGATTCTATTTCACCATGACACCACCAACACAGCAACCGGGGAGCATGAACATCAATTCATCTGCCTTTCAGTTTCATTTCAGGCCATGCATCCTGCGGTTGCAGCAAGTGTTGGTTCCACGCAGACGCATTACCAATTCAGACTTCACAGCCCTGACATTGCGTAGTCCATGCAGTCCACCAAGAAGTCTGTGATAAACAGCATTTTTGTTAGTTTATCCGCGCGATGCGGTAACTGAAGCTTTTTTCAGGACTTGAGAACTGTTCGAACCTGCATCGTCCTTCGAAAAGCACATTGGTGGTTTTATTCTGAAGACGTTACCATGCAGACCGCCCTTTCCAACTAGTACCCCGAGATCTGTCGACAAGGATTGTGAAGCAAAAATGAAATATCAGGGCATGTAGAGATCAATAAATCATCATGGCCATGGAGAGGGGGGGAATGAGACGGCACCTTTGAGCTTCTCAAACAGTTCAATGGTTTCTGCCTTGGCAGGCGTCTTCTCCTTTCTGTCCGTAACGAGTTCCACCCCAAGCATCAGTCCCCTTCCTCTAACATCACCTATGACTGGCAAGAGCGAGGCCAAGAGTAGCTGAGTTAGAAAACTTCATTTTTTTTACAACAAATGGTTAGCCGAAAAGGTTGAAAAAAAGAAAGACTAGACCAACAGAATCAAGATTAGAAATTTTATTACTTTCGTGCTTCTCCTGAAGCGATTTTAGACGCTCCACCAAGTGAGCTCCAACATCAGCACAATGGGCCTGGCGTTTCTCCTTGTCAAGAACCTTAAGCACAGCTAACCCACCAGCAGAACAAACTGGATTACCACCAAATGTGTTAAATTGAATTTTTTGAGCTAACACACTTGCAATCTCAGGAGTTGTTACAACTGCCCCCAATGGTAGGCCATTGCCAATTCCCTGAACATGGAAACAAAATAAACTGTCACAACAGCATGGAAAGATGTTACCACCAACAAAATTAAAAACAAGAGACTTTTTCCCAAGGGTTGATTAATGATTAGTACATGCTTGCATTTTGAAGTACGAGATAGACCTTTGCCATGGTGACTATGTCAGGAATGACACCTTGAGTCTGGAATCCCCAATAATGACTGCCAGTGCGACCAAAACCACTCTGGACTTCATCAGCAATACAAACGCCACCAGCCTTGCGCACAATGTCATAAGCTAACTTTAGGTATCCAGGAGCTAGTTCAACAGCACCTCCAGCACCCTACAGCAAAGATAGTGTATCAACAAGATTGCGACAAGGATAAGTTATTTTGAAGTGGATTTAAAAACAAAAGATCCGTATTATTTCAAATCGTTGTAGCATTTTATAAATGAGCTGTTCAAGGTTTATACCTGGAATGTTTCTGCAATGAAGCCTGCAACCCTTCCTGAACTTCCATAAGCCATGTGTTCTTCGACTTCCTTGGCATAAGCTGCAGCATCAGACCCAAAAGTTCCCCGATAAGGATCAGGGTTCATGACATGATGTATTTCACCCTGCAAAAGTTTGATGAGGCTATGATAGATCTAGTAGAATGGAGAGATCAATTGCCATTTACCAATAACTAAGAATATAATTCTGCAAACATAGTGAGTAGTGACTATAAAAACTATGACCGGACAAATAATTCGACGAAAGTGTCAAACCGAGACCTAACTAGATGATGAACAACTCTAGAAGTAGAAAATCTCTAAAGTTCAGTACTTGATTATACAGTACACAGACCTGAGGAATTGGGTACTTCCACGTCTGCAAACCAGTCAATCCAATCGTTCCGGCACTTCCACCATGATATGCATTTCTGAGTGCAACCATACTGAGATTCCCACTGTACAGGCGGGCCATCATCATTGCCAATTCATTTGCTTCAGTCCCAGAATTTACAAAATACGCAACCTGCAGCACCCAAAAACATGGCGAGGTCTTCAGCTCTTACTTGCATACATAAATGAAATAGTGCATGTTACGGCGGTACCCAGACAGACAGTACTTTTACCTTGAGATTGCCAGGCATTTTGGAGGTGAGTGCTTCTGCAAACTCTACAATGGCGTGATGCAAGTAAACGGTGGTCGTGTGCTGGAGCAACTTAGTCTGCTCCACCACAGCATTCACAATATCCGGGTGGCAATGGCCACACGACACTGTCACGATGCCCGCAATGCAATCGAGGTATCTCTTCCCATTCTCGTCATACAGGTACTGCATCTTCCCTTCCACGATGTTGAGCTGTGAACACAATTGAATAGTAAATTCTTTAGACACCATGTCGACGTCATTCTGTCACTGCTTCAACGTTTCATAGAGTAAGACTACACGGTGGTGGTTGTGCTACAAGAACACTTTAGCATGGCCAGTTCTCCAGTTTCACACGAAACTTACACGGTGAAGCTAAAACCACCATATGCAAAACGCATTAAAAATTACTAAATTGATGTCGCAGCAAAGAGGTCGCTGCATTGTGATGAAGGTCAACACATGTTCACTGAACCGGTGAACCCCACCTTTTTGGAACATTATAATCTATTAATTTCACCGCACGAAGACAGTTTAACAAAGACGAGCAGACAGTGAGACGGATTTAATTAAGATCAACACTCGGAGGGTAGTATACCGGCTTCTGGTAGTAGTGGAAGAGCGACGGGCCGAGCACCGCCTTCCTCTTCTCGAGGATCTCAGCGCCACCCATCCCGGCGTACGGGCGGGGCCGGTGGTCCAACGGCGGCATCTCCGGCGGCGGCCGCGACGGTGCCCGCTCGGGCGCCGCCTCGGATGAGACCAGCCGCCGCAGCATCTCCCCCGGGCATCCCCGGCGGCTGGCGACAGCGCCACGGCGAAGCAGCGACGCGGCCATGGACGGACAACCAGGAATGGAATATGGATTCGCTAGGGCTGGTCGTCTGGTGATTAAGATGAGGAAGAGAGATACGGCGAGGAAGAGGGATTAAGCACGCGATGGGAGGGAAGGATTAGTGATAGTGGGTGCCTGGGTGGCGGCATGTGCCGCCGACCGCCGTAGTGGCAATGACGTGGCAAAGGTCCAGATCCGTCCCGATGATAGGGTCATAGGGATGCAACTTGATTCTCGTCGAGGGATCGTGATCTTCCTGACGTCATTTGTGTGCCAATAGAATCGGTTGGTGGCCGCCTGGTGGGAGCGGTGGCGTATAAAGTTGGGAGTTTTTTTTATAACACTAGTAAAAATGTCCGTATATTGTAATGAATGAAAGAAGAAAAATATTATTTTAAGCCTATTGTTATGTAAACTACTTTAGTCAAAGTACGATTAGAATCAGAGCACATGGAGGCGAGGCTAGGCGTGGCTGAGCACGAAGGTGAAGTCACGGGGCTAATAAGAAACAACTTTACTTAAATATATATTAAAAATATTAATATGTATGATACATAATTTTTTTTTGCGAGAATGTATGATACATAATTAGTATTGTTGGATAGATATTTGAATCTAGTTTTTAATAAAATTATTTGAATGAAGATATAAATATTGCACATATTTGTTACAAATTATGTCAACTTGTGACATGTACATTAACGACGACGGTTAATTAGGGACGGAGAGAGTAGTTGTTATGGCGTAGGCTCTACGACTCTAATGAACTGTCCTTCTCCTCGCCAAAGATGTCCACATCAGGACTGGATGGGAGCTCCAGCACCAAACAACAATATATCACCAGCCGTCTAGCATCGGTAGGTTAAGTTCAGTTGTTTTTGTTTTCTAGACAAGAAGCCGATTTGGCTGATTTGTACGGCTTATTTTCTGTAAGAGAAAAATACTGTTTTACGGCTGGTTTTTGCAGATTAAAGCCAATTTATAGCTCAAGCGAACAGAGCCAAAAATTCTGATTCGGGGTCATTGGCTTGAGTTTTGATTCGATTTCATTTGGTTCGTTTGCTTTGTTCCTACTCTTTTTTATTGGATGGACATGGACATGCTTCGATGTGATCCAAATCGATCGAGATCACTTGAGTTTCATATAATTTGCTTTAAAAGGTTGGGTCCCACGTAATAGAACTGTGGAAGGAGGCTGAAGGGTTGGCTGTTAGTGGAAATTCGGAATCTTGATTAGAGTTCCTTTGGTGAAGGGTTCTCTTTTTTATAATCCTTGCCACACGGTTTGGGGAACCACCTGAAAGGTGCAAATGAAAATACATCATATCGTATTAGGGGCCTGAAAGGTGCAAATGAAAATACATCATATCGTCTTAGGGGTGTTTGGTTCTCACCCCCTAGGATTTAGTCACTAAAGTTTAGTGGAGGTCACTAGAGTTGTAGTGTTAAAAATGACTTTTAGTGGGAGTGTTTGGAGTGGATTCGTCCAAGACGCGTATATGCAGCATATACTCGGCCGAGGTAGGCCCAAGCGAATACGGGTGGTAGAAAAAATATCGCGTGGCAGAAATTTTAGCTTTAACATTAATTAGCAAAAAAAAAAAATAAACACGTACTATATACACATATGAACAAATACTCTCTAGCTAGCCTACGTACATATATCTACACATACTCTTTGTCATAGTGTGTGTGTATATATACGGACACATATATGATCTGGGTCGCAAATGCAAATATACTTCATTTTGTCTTTAAGTATAACATTTAGGTACACTTGAATATTCTTTTTTTCTTTTTCTTGGGTTACGTATTACGTATATACGTACTCATGGACTCTTGGCGGAGCACAGGGTATTGGGCTGGGATAAGGGCGAGCAGAGGAAGATGATAGGAAAAAATAAAAAATAGAGAGGATGATAGGTGAGCCCACTAATGGCACTGTTGGTATTAGACCTTGTTCGCGAAATTTGTGACGAAAAGTTACTATAGCACTTTCATTATTATTTAACAAACTTTGTTCAAATATGGACTAACTAAACTCAAAAGATTCGTCTCGACATGAATAAACTAAAAGTACAATTAATTATTTTT
The DNA here is from genome assembly GCA_009763385.1 of Coix lacryma-jobi var. lacryma-jobi. Classification (NCBI taxonomy): domain Eukaryota; kingdom Viridiplantae; phylum Streptophyta; class Magnoliopsida; order Poales; family Poaceae; genus Coix; species Coix lacryma-jobi. Next base: position 7,021,245 of record CM019823.1, on the reverse strand, counting down.
TACTTACATTTAATACTTCATGCATTCGTCTAAAAATTCGATGTAATGGTTATTATGCAAAATATTTGGGGTATTTGGAAATCTGAACATGACCTTAGTTTTATCTCTCTTTGTAACCAAATAAAATAATGGGTTCAACTCAACCCCTAAATCAAACATGAGATGTGTAAAAAACTGAGGTTGGATCCAATGTGACCCACTTCTCCCCGAACCAAACACACGGTAAGGTAATAGCAGATCGAGTACCATGCGAAATAAACCAAATAAACGCTACCTTGCAAGGGAAACTGATCATGGTGGACACAATCTTTTGTTAAGCTACGACTAAAGATGAACGCTAAAAATTTATAGCCGATGGACAACAACGTGGCTTATAGCTGGTGTGAGGCAGTGAGGGGATCAATGAGAAACACAGTTGTTTTAAAAAATACATGTATTCACATGCAAGTTGTGCATCTTTGCACATATATTTATGATCCTCTGATTGATCATAACTGGTAACACCATATATTTATATTTTGGAGCCTGCAAGAGTTTATTAAATAAACATGCTACTGATAGGTCGTACATCAAAGCTACTTTCTACTGTTAAGTTTATTTGACTGATGATCGAACCTATTTCATTGTTGATAAAATTCAGAGCTCAAGATTTGGTAGATGCAAACTCAGAATATCCAGCTGACCAGAAAAAGCTTTAGCATAATATTGGAAGCCATCGCAAGCATCAAAATAGGTTGAGTACATTAAGCTGATTCTACTGAATTCCATGTTCAGATGTGAATAGTGACTCACTGATCTTTTGGGATGGTCTAGGCTAGCAGAGCTTTCAGCTGGCCAGTAGATACCCAGATTGTTTATCTGAGATTTGCAACCAAAGCTAGGAGCTGCACACTTATACTGACTCATTGTTTTTAATGTTGGTCTAGCAGATCTTTTAGCTGGCGGTAGGTCAAGAGTTTTATTTTAATGTTGGTAGTTATAAACTTGTTGCACCACTTGTGTCAAGGCTAATGGTCACTTCACCTCTCAATCAGTCATGAGATAAACTGATTATGTAATCTCATTTGTTACATATTTCAGCTTTCAGACACAAGACATGTATAAAGGTTTGGCGTAGAAGTGTCCGCCAAAGGTAAGAAAAATCATAGATTGTTGGCCGACTTTTATGTTCTTAGATTAGATACAGATAAAAAAAATGTTTACCATCAACTATGTTTTTCCAGTAACAGTCGGTTAATCATGTTCATCTCTGTCCTTCTATGTTATATATATGCAATTGGTCTTTCTTCTATTTGTTATGTATATGCAATAGGTCTGTCCATCGGTAGCTCATCCCAGTGGGCAGTATTACCAGGAGCACAACAGATACATTTGATCAACGGGTAAGCAGTTTACCAGCAAGGTCTCCAGATCCAGACTTCAAGTTTACGCTCTCCTGTGACCTGCTGCCATTACTTTTGCTGCTCCATTAGAAGACTTGACCAGGAATTTCTTCAACTCACATGCTTAGGATATATTATCGGCTTCATCTGCATGCTCTCTGATCTAATAATGATTAACTCCGAATTAGTGGAATCTGCAACCGGTGCCAACTCTGGGTACTTTCTTCTCGTCGACAATGGAATTGAGGCTTGTTTAGTTCCGAGAAATATTTGGAATCTGCACTGTAGCACTTTCGTTGTTATTTGACAAACTTTGTCCAAACATGGACCAACTAGGCTCAAAAAATTCATCTCGACACGTAGATACTAAAAGTACAATCAATTATTTTTTTACCTACATTTAATGTTCCATGCATTTAGCTAAAGATTGATGTGACGGTGAATCTAGAAATATTTGGGGGAAGTTGGGGAAACTAAACAAGGCCTGATTCCCCTCCCTCATCCTTTAGACAATTGCATGATCAGAAGTGAATAGCAGCTCACTGATTTTTTGGGTGGTCTAGCAGAGTTTCAGCTGGCAGACTGTTTAATTGGAGATCACCGGCAATAACTACACCGAACCGAATGAAAGAATTTACTCCTACATTCACCGGATCTCCCCCGTGCGTTCACCACAACCACGTCGCTCCAATTCTTTCACCACAGCCACGTCGCTCCAATTCTTTTAATTGGGCCACATCAATGACACTGTAGAAATGGAGCCAACAACTGAATTGTATTGAGCTCATCAATGTATATACATGTTACAAGATGTGCGGTTGTGGCTGACCACGCAGGGCGCCAGAACTGCTCTACCGCGCATACGCGCACGACGTGGGAGCGTGGAGCATCTGCGGTGACCGCGCTCCCGAAGAGTACAGCGACAGAGCGAATTCAGTCTTCAACACCCCCTCCGCAGTCTGATGTGTGGAAGGAAAAACACATAGACTGGAGCGGAATTCTTCGAATGTCGATGTAGGAAGACCTTTAGTTAGAACGTCCGCATATTGTTGACCTGTAGGAATGTGTAGAACACGCAGCTCGCCAATCTGGACGCGTTCCCAAACGAAATGGATGTCAATCTCGATATGCTTCGTTCGCTTGTGATGCACTGAATTGGACGACATGTAAACAGCAGAAATGTTGTCGCAGTACGCCACTGTGGCCTTGGACACATCGCAGTGCAGCTCTTAGAGAAGTTGACGTAACCAGATACACTCGGCAGCTGCGTTGGCTACGGCTCGGTATTCGGCTTCCGCGCTCGAGCGGGATACGGTCGTCTGTCATTTGGACGACCATGAAACGAGAGAATCACCGAGGAAGACACAAAATCCAGAGGTAGAACGCCGAGTGTCAGGATACCCGGCCCAATCGGCGTCAGAGTAAGCCGTGATATTCAGCTCAGGTGATGCGTGAAGAAGGAGACCATGCGATGTAGTCCCACGTATGTACCGAAGGATGCATTTGAGCAAAGCAAGGTGTGGAGCTCGTGGATCATGCATGAACAAGCAAGCCTGTTGAACGGCGAATGCAATGTCTGGACGAGTCACTGTCAGATATTGCAAGGCGCCGGTCAAGCTGCGATATGTCTTCGGGTCAGCAATGGTGTCACCAGCGGCACCGAGTTTGCCTTTCACATCGATCGGGGTGGCCACCGCCTTACATGAAGACATTCCAGCACGGTCGAGAATGTCGTCAGCATAGCGTTCTTGTGAAAGATAGAAGTCGTGCTGAGTTCGGCGAACATCGATGCCGAGGAAGAAGTGCAGTTCACTCATGTCCTTTACTGCGAACTCAGCATGGAGATGGCTGACAATGTGTTGGAGAAGAGCTGGGGAGGAACCTGTGATAACGATATCGTCGACATACAGAAGCAAGTAGACGGTGTCGTGGCCACGGCGGAGTATGAACAAGGATGAATCGACCTTGTTGCTGTGAAGCCTAGCTTGAGAATAAAAGATGTGAAACGATCAAACCATGCCCGCGGAGCTTGTCGGAGGCCATACAAAGACTTGTCGAGGAGGAAGACAACATCCGGTCGGGTAGGATCGACAAATCCCGTGGGCTGCTGACACAGAACATGTTCCTTGAGTGTGCCATGAAGGAAAGCATTGGATACATCGAGCTGCTTGGTTGCCCATTGGCGAGATCCAGCAATGGTGAGCACCGCGCGGATAGTGGTCGGTTTGACAACTGGTGCGAATGTTTCAGAGAAATCAACACCTGCACGATGTGTGAATCCACGGACAACCCACCTGGCCTTGTAGCGTTCCAGTGTGCCATCAGGATTGAGTTTATGTTTGAAGACCCACTTGCCGGTCACAATATTGGAACCTGAAGGGCGATCAACCAGACACCATGTCCGATTTTTCTGTAAAGCCTCATACTCAGCGGCCATGGCATCACGCTAGTTGGGATCTTTAAGAGCTACCCGAGCTGACTGAGGTATGGGAGAGATGTTCTCTGAAGTGAGAGCATACCTAGGATTTGGTTTGAAAACGCCGGCTCGGGAACGAGTGACCATTGGATGGGGAACAGGCTGAATCGGACTAGCCATTGGTTGAATGTCCGCCATGGTACCCAGAGAAGGAGAAGATGGTGAAGCATCGAGCGACGGTGATGAAGGATGAAGGACCGAGAAAGCACTAGCAAGGCGACCAGAGGGGGGGGGGTGAATGAGAGCTCAAAAATTTCTCTCGAAACTTTGGCCAAATGTCCCACAATCAACCCCGAGAAACTGCGACCGAAACCGTGATGCCCACGACCCTTGGAAGAGGGTGGATGATCCCTAGGATCACAGCGAGGCACCACAAGAAGATAGCAAACCAAATGCCAAAAAGCTCCGGCTCGAACACCACCCCAAAAACCAAGTCCCAAACGTAGATTGACGGCTACGTCGAGAAACTCCTAAATACCTATGCTAACAAGTAGCAAAGATACCTAGAGAGGTTCCTTGGTCAACTCTAGGGCCAAACGAGAAGTCCGGAGACCAAGCGTACAAGCCGGGAGAACAAACGCACTAAACCGGAAGACACAACCGAATCCCGGACTGTCCGCCGGTACGGTCCCGGACTGTCCGCGGTAGTGCCGGACTGTCCGCGGGCGAGTAGCGGACTGTCCGCCGGCAAAACTCGCCAAACAACAAGGTCGCTGCAAAGTCCCTGGACGTTCCCGGACTGTCCACGGCTTTGAACTGCGGACTGTCCGCCGTTCAAACAAAAGCCAAATCAGCCGAAGAACAGTGCCACTGGTCTGGCTCGTCCCCGACTCGCGGACTGTCCGCGCCCTGAGTGGCGGACTGTCCGCGGTCACTCAGGGAGGGCGATTTTGATCGCCCTTCTCCCAAATCTTCTCCAAATCGATTCAAATCAAAATCCCACATTCCCAAACTTGGAGAGGATGATAGAGACTATCCCCAAGAAATCATCCGCTCAAATCGAGTTAATCACCGGGAAATCAAAAAGGGAGGAGGATGAACCGAAAAGCGCCACGAAAACGAAATCAACCCGATCTACTTGCTCGTAGGGAGATAGATGAATTCCTTCGGTGGAAATGATCTCCTTTCAAATACGAACAAGTTGATTCAAACGGATTTCGCAAAGACGCACGGGAGAGAGAGATCGAGTGACGGGAAAATCGCGGAGAAACGAAGAACGCGAAGAACACGAATCAAAACACGAATCAACACATCGATCTGCAACCGTGTGGCTACCACACGCTACAACAGTGAGGATACAGCCTCACTTCCTCAAAATCTCCAGTACACAGAGGTATGGTTCTCTGCGGATCTCAGCTAGCTACAGCAGGGGATTGGGAGAGCAGGAAACCCTAGAAGCAAAGAGCAAATGACTGAGATAGTTGGGGAGGAGGGTGTCTCCCCCTACTTAACCTATTCCTAATTTCTACTCTATTCCTATTCTACCCCTCACTACTTACAGAGCAAACCAGCTAAACCCTAGGGTTATTCTGGACCAACTCGGTGGTAGGTGTATGCGACGGCCACGCCCGCACAACTCGTAGCGTTGCCTCGACGCAACCTCCCGATTGCCGCCACGTGCCGCCCTCGCTCTGCACCCCCGGTTTTGTGGCCCAAACCGGGAAACCAGCCTTTCCAGCCAACCCCCGGTTTTGAGGCCCAAACCGGGAAACCAGCCCACCAGCATCTGAGTTTTGAGGCCAAACTCAGCAAACCCTCAGCACCCAGGTTTTGAGGCTCAAACCTGGAAACCGTCCTCAGCCTGAGTTTTGAGGCCAAACTCGGAAACCCTCAGCCCGAGTTTTGTGGCCAAACTCGGAAACCATCCACGCCCAGGTTTTGAGGCCCAAACCTGGAAACCGTCCACCCGATGGTTTTTCCCTGGCTCTACCACCAAACCGACGTCGTAGATGGGATGCACCTCCCGTGCACCCCGTCTACCGACACGTGTCCCCAAGTCCACGACTCAGGCAACACATGACCGCAAGTCTTCGCTCGTCGCTGTCCTAGGCTGCCAGCCACCACAGCTGATCCTCGGGCCTCTGGTCCCTCAGTCCAAGCCTTACGTCCGCCCTTCGCCACTCTCGGTCTATCGGCACGGCACGTCTCTACTTGACCTTCACCTCGCCTTTGATCACTGTATCCGTGCTCGACACCTGCACAACACAAGCCAAAGAACATGCGCATCATCCCAGTTGACAATCACTCATCACTCAAAGACCCGGCATACACCCATGTATCCGCAATCTCCCCCTTGATGAGTGCATTGTCAACTACCAACACAAATCATAATAGAAAGAGAAGAAGGAAGAAGGAGAAGAGAGAACTCGACCAAATGACCCAAAAGCATAGCAAAGCCGAAGAAGGTCAAGTGGACAGAGCGAAAGAACTTGGTCCCCAAAGACATGGGCAACGGCTCGACGCAACCAAGCAGAGCAAAGCTAGCCCTCAAGAAGAGGTAGAACAGGCTCAACACCGCTAGCAAATCCCAATCGAAAATATCGAAGCAAAATGCTAGTCCCTCAAAATAGAGGCACAGAGGCTCAACACAACTAGCAAAGAAAGCTCGATACCGACTGTTACCAAAAAGAGTTCGACACCAATTGAAAATCTGAAAAGCAAATGTTAGTCCCTCAAGAAAGAGGCTCAGGCTCAACACAACTAGCAAACCGCTTCAAATCAATTGAAAATGTCAAAGACTCAACCGTAAACAAACTCCCCCTCGAATAGTGCAAACAACCAGGAAGACTCCCCCTTAGCTGAAACGGAGGGTAATGATTTGCAATTTCTCCCCCTTAGTTGAAAATGCACTTATCAAGAAATAAAGCTCCCCCTCAGAAAATGCACCAACAAAAAGTGCCAACACGCAGATTTCTCCCCTTTCAAAATGCAAATGAGGCAAAATGCAAGTTAGGAGCTTCAGGAGTATACTCAAAAGAGTGCAAGGATGCTCTATAGAGTTCAAATCCGATGACTCAGAAAAATACACAGAATGCTAGCAAAGGCTCAAGCTGATCACCAAGAATGAAATATGAACATGTGAGCAGTTTTAAGCCGAAAAAGGCATTCACCAACAAAATAGCACAAGACATGTATGGACAGGAAGTCAAATGTGCTAAGCATGTATACCAAGTGAACTACCCCTAGCATAGTTCAATCATCATGCTGATACCAATTTAGGCATTTACTTGTGATTTCAAATTGTAATCGGAGTTGCAGCGGTGAAATTACACAAGTTCAGAAAACAGCATGTGACTGCGAGAGGTTGAATGCTTGTTATTGCCTAACTTTCCAACTGTGCGAAGCCTGTGCATAAGCAATCAGAAGCTTAAAGCAACAGTTTCGGTCATACACTACACAGCTCAAGTTCAACTCAAAGTGCAAATGAGAAGCAGTCTTGAAACTGTGAGGTGCTAACAAGCAAACCCATCTTGATCTTTCCAATTCACTTAACTTGGTTCAGATTTTAAACAGAATATGACATACCAAGCAAGTGAATGACTCAACACTAGAGACATAGCAACCTAGCATATATGAAAAGCATATGTGACTTCGACACATCCTACACATGCTAGTTGCATATCTCAATGGTGAACATTTTCAAGTTTTAAGTTCATTGTCAAATTCACCATTCAAAAATAGCTCAGCTCATAGTGTGCACTAGTGATCAGAAAGAGCATAAGCTACAGCATCAACATAAAGCATCGGAGCAAAAACTACATAGAGCATAGTTACATTCTTCAGTTTATACACATGAAGCTCAGAATGTAAAAGCGTATACTGAAATGCAAAAGATGCACGAAGAAATCAAAAAGAAGCAAAAACAACTGAAATCAAAAAGTCAGTGTATTTATACAAGAGTCAAAATGTTTCCCCCATCTAAAAGGGGAAACACACACCAAGCTCACCTCTCAACCGATTAAAGGTTGATTGGTCCAAAGGCTTGGTGAAAATATCAGCAAGCTGATGATGAGTATCGACATGGCGAAGGTCGATACCACCCTTCTCATAGTGGTCTCGCAGAAAATGAAAGCGCACATCAATGTGTTTGGTCTTCGAGTGAAGCACGAGGTTCTTAGCAATGCTAATCGCACTCGTGCTGTCACAAAGCAATGGAACACGAGAAAAGCTCAGACCAAAATCACGCAAAGTGGCCATCATCCAGAATAACTGGGAACAGCAGCTAGCCGCAGCAACATACTCAGCCTCCGTGGTAGACTGGGCGACGCTAGACTGCTTGCGAGAAGACCACGAAACAAGAGAAGAACCAATAAACTAGCAAGTCCCAGAAGTGGACTTGCGATCAATACGGCAACCAGCAAAATCGGCATCGGAATAACCGCAAAGGGAAAGGGTGGAGGAAGCAGAATACCAAATTCCGAATTCTGGAGAGAAGGATAAGTACCTCATAATGCGCTTGACCGCCTGACGGTGAGAGGTGCGTGGCGATGCCTGAAAGCGCGCGCAGAGGCACACCGCGAACTGGATGTCCGGGCGTGTCGCCGTCAGGTACAGCAGCGACCCGATCATACTCCGGTACTCCTTCTGGTCCACTGCTTCTCCCTCCTTGTCCGCATCCAGGGCCGTCGTGGTCGCCATGGGTGTTGGAAGAGGCTTGGCCTCACCCATGTCGAACTTCTTCAGGATATCTCTGGTATACTTGCCCTGGTGCACAAACATTCCTTCCCGGGTTTGCTTGATTTGCAACCCGAGGAAAAACGTCAACTCACCCATCATGCTCATCTCGAACTCCCTGCTCATAATGTCTGCAAACTTGGCAACCAAAGCGTGAGAAGAACCACCGAAAATGATATCATCCACGTAAATTTGGACCAAGAGAGTATAAGTGCCTTGCTTGAGGAGAAGGAGCGTTTTATCTACACATCCCATTTTAAAACCCTTAGCAAGCAAAAAGGTTTTCAACCTATCATACCAGGCTCTAGGGGCTTATTTCAAACCATACAAAGCTTTGTGAAGTTTAAAGACATGGTTTGGAAACTTGGGATTTTCGAAACCGGGGGTTGTCTAACATACACCTCCTCTTCTATGTAGCCTTTTAAGAAGGCACTCTTGACATCCATTTGAAAAAGTTTGAAACCTTTGGATGCAGCAAAAGCCAAGAGTATCCTAATAGCCTCCACACGTGCTACAGGAGCAAATGTCTCCTCATAGTCTATCCCCTCCTTCTGACTATATCCCTGGGCTACGAGTCTGGCCTTGTTTCTCACAACATGGCCATCTTCTCCCTGTTTGTTTTTGAAAACCCATTTTGTCCCAATTGGATGACACTCAGAAGGTGGAGACACTAGAACCCAAACCTGATTTCTCTCAAAGTTCTCAAGCTCCTCATGCATGGCATTGACCCAATCAGGATCCGTCAAAGCGTGTCCAACATCTCGGGATTCAAAATCAGCAACAAATGCAGAATGAGCAAAGTGAGAGATTTGCCTTGATCGGGTGACGCGTTCGTCGATGCTGCCGATCATCTGCTGAGGCGGGTGCTGGCGCTGAATGTGTCGTGGCGCCTCCCTTGCCGAAGTGGCCTCCCCCTCAATAGCAGCTGGTGCCTCCCCGGGTACAAAGGGTACCGCTCGGGGTGGCGGATCCCACAGCCCCTAGGAAGACGATGTGTCGGGGTCGTGAGTCGTCGTAGAGGCCGCTCTTTGTGGCACAACAGGTGGAGGAGGTGTTGGGTTATCTATCCCTTCAGCACCTTCTTCTTCATCATCGAAAAGAGGTTCGCCAACCTCATGATTACCTGCACGCTCAAAACGAGAAGAAGGACAAACCATGGTCTCATCGAAGGTGACATCGGATGTCTCCATGACTTGGTTAGTGTCAAGGTTAAGTACACGATAAGCACGAGTATGAGTGCCATAACCTAAAAACACACCGTCAGAAGAACGAGACCCAAACTTGTCCAAGTTGCCCTTTTTGAGTATAAAACAATGGCAACCAAAAACTCGAAAATAACTCACCTTGGGTAGTTTTCCAAAACGCAACTCATAAGAGGTCTTTTTCAAGAAAGCTCGAAGAAAAATGCGATTGGAAATATAGCATGCAGTGTTCATAGCTTCGGCCCAATATCGCCTAGGAGTCCTATGCTCATCGAGCATCGTCCTGACCATCTCTACAAGGGTCCGATTCTTCCTTTCTACAACACCATTCTGAGGCGGTGTGTAGGGGGAAGAAAACTGATGCTCTAACCCAAAAGAGTCACAAAACTTCTCAAAATCCGAATTCTTGAATTCGGAACCATTATCACTCCGAATTGCTCGCATAGAGTTCAAAGGGAACTCATTCTGAAGATGCAAAATCAGATTGCGAGCAAAGGAGAAAGTCTCGGTTTTCTCAGCTAAAAAGAAAACCCACGAATATCTCGAAAAATCGTCGACAACAACAAGCACATACCACTTCCCCCCCAACCGAGCTCACCCGAGCCGGACCAACAAGGTCCATGTGTAAAAGCTCTCCAGGGCGCTTAGTCATGACCTGAGTCACTGGATGGTGGGGAGCGGCTACCATCTTCCCATGTCTACAAGAATGGCAAACAAGATCCTTCTCCATGGATAACTTGGGCAATCCTCGGATTAAGCCAAGTGAACTAAGCCTTGCAAGCAAGTCGAAGCTCAGATGACCTAGTCTCCTATGCCATTTCCAAAGATCAGAGGAGGAAGGTCCAGCCAAAAGACAACGAGAAATTCCGAACGACTCCGAGAAATCCGCACGAAAGATTTTTCCAAAGGGCGAAATCACACATACAAGATTGCCCTGAGGATCCAAAATACGACTGAGATTCGGTTTAAAAACGAATCTCATAGTCATCGTCAAAGAGTTGCGAAACAGAAAGAAGGTTAAAATGCAAGTTAGAAACAAGAGCAACATCGCGCAACACAAAGTGCTCATTAACTCGCACAGACCCACGAGACAGCACCTTACCTTTGCTGTTGTCGCCGAAGGTGATATACTCCTTTCCGGCGGCCGGACTAAGACTGGAGAACCACTTGGCATTTCCGGTCATGTGCCTCGAACACCCGGAATCCACCAACCAAACGTTCTCCAATCTTTTTACCTACATCAATAAAAAGACATAGGGTGAGCATACGGTCCAACACTGGGGTTAGTGAAGTAGGAAAAATACCAGTGTTGGGTCGGCTGCTCAAAAGAACGGTCAGTGAAAAAACCATTCCTAGCACACCTACGAAGGAAGCGATCACCACGTTTAGAAGAACGTGGTCCGCTGGGGAAGGAGCGCTCACCGCGATACTCAAAACGCGGTGGGGGAAAGCGCTCAACTACAAAGCCACCGCCACGGGGTCCATAGCCTACAACTGCAGGCTCCCGCCGGGCACGCTCTCTACGAGGCCTACGCCTAGGGACTTGAGGCTCAACACCTCTAGGCCTAGCGTCTCTCCTCGGAGCTCTCTGCTGCCTAGGCCTAGGAACTTGAGGTTCTGGACCTGTGGGCCTAGCAGCACATCTCGGTGCTCTCCTCTGAACATTCGACGCATGTACATCATGGAAAGGATAGTACATGTCCGGGTTGTTCATCTCCCTAGCACGGCGCGCCTCTCTCTTGTGCCTAAAGTAGAACTCACTCAGGTGTCCATCTCTCCCACAGTGCTCACAGTGGTACCTCACCGCTCTCAAAGGGGGTTGTTGGTACTCACGGTTGTGGGTGTGGATCACCTTGCCCTTCTGTGGCAACTCCTCCTGAATAGGTGGCATTGTGTCCAGCTTGTTCTTTAGGTGGTTGGGTTTGGGATGCCACACTTGGTTCTTGGGTGGAGCTCTCGGAGGTTCCTCAAACACCCCATCCTTCATGTTAGGCTTGAGAGGCTCTTTGGGTGGAAGCTTGGTCAGTTTGGGAGTAGTGGTGGAGTTGGGCTTCTCACTCGGGTTCAAACCACTCGACTCTCCAATCTTCCCAAAAGCAGAAAGATCAACACCCGGAGCAAAGCCTACACCGGGACCTCCAGCAGCTCGCTTGAATTGGGAGATCATCATCCCGAGCTGTGGCTCACTACAAGAGACCCATGACAAGATGGTCCGAAGGTATGTGTTTTCCTCCTCGGTTTGCATCTTGTCATGCTTCACATTGGCAATCTCCATCTCCAAACCCTCACACAAAGCGCACCTAGTCACACCAGTGCTACCCGAGCTGGCCTCCTCAAGAGACACAATCTTGGCATTCTTCTCTGCCAACTCGGATTGCAAGACAGGACAAGTCTTGCACGCACCCGGCAGCATGGGCCTAGCCCAGAGCTCATCCACCTCTCCTACCAACGCAACATACTTACTTCTCAAAGTGAGAAGATCAGTCATGTGCGTGGTGCACGCCTCGCACTCCTCCTCATCTGTGACAACTACGGTGGACTTGACAGAATCAAGTTCCTTCACCGTATCCTCCCACTTCTGCCTAAACTCCTTGCGCTCTCTAGCGGCACGCCTAAGCAGCTTATCCTGACTGAGCAAGGCGCCAGTAAGCTTCTCTACCTCAGCTGAAAGCTCATCGTGGGTGAGAGATACCTAGGAGGTGTCATCCTCGTCGTCGTCGTTCCGAGGGGAGTTCACCAGCTCGCCATCGACCTCCTTGCCGAGGGCCATGGTGCAAAGGTCGTCGTCATCGGCGAAGAAGCAGAGACCGTTCAGCTTGTCCTCGATCCTCTTCTTCTTCTCGGACTCGTCATCGCTTGAGCAAGCGGAGTCGTCATCCGAGCCGTCGACGTCGCTGAGCGTGGCGAAGAACGCACGCTGCTCAGCCTGGGCCTTCTCCAAGTACTTCTTCTTGATGTACTCCTTGTCGAAGCCGCCCCTCCGCTTGTGCCTCGCGGGGACGTACTTCTCCTTGCGCTTGCCGGAGTCGTACTTGTGCCCATGATCGCCCTTCCCAGAATGCTTATTCTTCTTGGGACAGTTGGCGATGAAGTGGTCGGGGTCGCCGCACTCGTAGCATCCCGAGCGTCCTCCTCCGCGGCAACGGTTCATGCGGTTGTTGTGGAACCGCGAGAACCGGTTGGCGAGCAAAGCCAACTCGTCATCCCCCATGAACTCCAGCTGCTCCTCTGTGACAGAAAGAAGTGAAGACAAAGCAAAGCCTCCAGAGGGGTTAGCAGAAGAGTCAGAAAGCAAAGCCATAGTCGGGCCAGAAGGATTCTCATAAGAAGCCCTCGCCATGGCGTCAATCTCACTGGACTTGAGCTTACTGAAGAGCTCGTCGCACGTGAGGGTCTCATAGTTAGGTGATTCGATGATCGCCTGAACTTTGGAATCCCACACCGATCGATCAAGAGTATGCAAAAGCTTCAAAGCCCTCTCATGATCGTCGAAATGCAACAGCTCCTTGTTAGCCCTCATCCTGTTGACAATCACCTGAAAGCGAGCGAATAAACTCTCTATGCTCTCGCCAGGCATATGTCGAAAGTTCTCATACTCTCGCTTGAACGACTCGTAGAGTCGGGTTTTGACTTGAGAGGTTCCCTCATGAAAGCGCATGAGGGTGGCCCAAATCTCCCGAGCCGTAGCGAGGTGAGAAACACGATCAAACTCACTCATGCTCAAGCATGAGAAAAGAGCATTACGTGCTCGGCTATTGGCATCATGCTCATCGATCTGATGCTGAGTCACACGAGCAACCAAGACAACGTAATCGGCAGAGTTGCAAATATCCCAGATGGAAGCACCCAAACTCTGCAGATAGGCCGACATGCGTATCTTCCAATACGCATAGTTCGTCCCATCGAAAAATGGCGGTTTGCCCACGCCGCGATCCATGTCGCCTTCTGTGGATCTGGAACCGGCTAAGGTGGAAGATCCTTAACCCGCTCCTATACCAATTGAAGGACCGAGAAAGCACTAGCAAGGCAACCAGAGGGGGGGTGAATGGGAGCTCAAAAATTTCTCTCGAAACTTTGGCCAAATGTCCCACAATCAACCCCGAGAAACTGCGACCGAAACCGTGATGCCCACGACCCTTGGAAGAGGGTGGATGATCCCTAGGATCACAGCGAGGCACCACAAGAAGATAGCAAACCAAATGCCAAAAAGCTCCGGCTCGAACACCACCCCAAAAACCAAGTCCCAAACGTAGATTGACGGCTACGTCGAGAAACTCCTAAATACCTATGCTAACAAGTAGCAAAAATACCTAGAGAGGTTCCTTGGTCAACTCTAGGGCCAAACGAGAAGTCCGAAGACCAAGCGTACAAGCCGGGAGAACAAACGCACTAAACCGGAAGACACAGCCGAATCCCGGACTGTCCGCCGGTACGGTCCCGGACTGTCCGCCGGCAAAACTCGCCAAACAACAAGGTCGCTGCAAAGTCCCTGGACGTTCCCGGACTGTCCGCGGTCACTCAGGGAGGGCGATTTTGATCGCCCTTCTCCCAAATCTTCTCCAAATCGATTCAAATCAAAATCCCACGTTCCCAAACTTGGAGAGGACGATCACGGAGTAGTTAGGAGACTATCCCCAAGAAATCATCCGCTCAAATCGAGTTAATCACCGGGAAATCAAAAGGGGAGGAGGATGAATCGAAAAGCGCCACGAAAACGAAATCAACCCGATCTACTTGCTCGTAGGGAGATAGATGAATTCCTTCGGTGGAAATGATCTCCTTTCAAATACGAACAAGTGAGGCTACCACACGCTACAACAGTGAGGATACGCCCTCACTTCCTCAAAATCTCCAGTACACAGAGGTATGGTTCTCTGCGGATCTCAGCTAGCTACAACAGGGGATTGGGAGAGCAGGAAACCCTAGAAGCAAAGAGCAAATGACTGAGATAGTTGGGGAGGAGGGTGTCTCCCCCTACTTAACCTATTCCTAATTTCTACTCTATTCCTATGCTACCCCTCACTACTTACAGAGCGAACCAACTAAACCATAGGGTTATTCTGGACCAACTCGGTGGTAGGTGTATCCGACAGCCACACCCGCACAACTCGTAGCGTTGCCTCGACGCAACCTCCCGATTGCCGCCACGTGCCGCCCTCGCTCTACACCCCCGGTTTTGTGGCCCAAACCGGGAAACAGCCTTTCCAGCCAACCCCCGGTTTTGAGGCCCAAACCGGGAAACCAGCCCACCAGCATCTGAGTTTTGAGGCCA
This sequence comes from Coix lacryma-jobi var. lacryma-jobi, assembly GCA_009763385.1. Taxonomy (NCBI): domain Eukaryota; kingdom Viridiplantae; phylum Streptophyta; class Magnoliopsida; order Poales; family Poaceae; genus Coix; species Coix lacryma-jobi. The sequence goes on along the minus strand of CM019823.1, from coordinate 7,006,239 downwards.
AACTCAGCAAACCCTTGTAAGTGCAATCAAGCCCTATGTGGGTTTTGGTGTTGATGACCACCGAATTAGAGGACTAATGAGATTTGTTGAGTTGACAAGCAGGGAATAGCAAACGAAAGGATGGCATACATGACTGATGGGTATCCAATTGTTTTCGTGATGGTTTCCGACTTGAAGGAGGTTTAATTCATTTTCTATTTCGAATTTGAGTTTAGAAATGCCGTACTATCAAGAGGGATTCTAGCGCCCACAGTCAAATTGTGTTACCAATGCTCAATCTTTGCCAGATAGATACACATCCAGCCACCTTTCTAACCCCACAGGTTTCATATGGATCAGATCCTTTTGGGGAGGTCGGCAGTGCCGACCCTTATGGTCGGCAGTGCCGATCATAACCGGACCGGTGGGCCCAGACTATATATATATACCTTTTCAGAAAGCCCATAAGGGGCCGGTCAACCAGTGCTTCTTCCAGCTCGCGTTTCTGACCGTTGCAAAAGGCTCTTTCTCTCTCTCTCACTCCTCCATTGTTGCTCTCAAAGCTTTCAAGTGGATCTCTCATTCCAACCACTAAAACTTGAAAGAGAGGGCTGCAAAACTCGATTAGAGAGCAGATCCATTGATTCCCAAAGTCTCAAGAGCATTGGTTCACGTTTGGCCGGAGGTTCTAGGGTTTGTTACTCTTGGAGCTTGCTCCTAGCCGGCTAGGCGTCGCCCTTGAGCTTGCCATCAATTGTGGCAGCCTAGGGAGGTTTGGAACCAACTACTTGCAGCTAAGAAATCACCCCTCATCTCAAGAGTTAAGTCTCTTGACTTGAGAACGAGGAAAGGGCAAACCTAAGTGGTGAGCTTGAGCCTTGGTGGCGTACCTCAACAACGTGGAGTAGGTTAACCTTTGTGGTAAACCGAACCACGGGATAAATCTTGTGTCACCTTGTGCTTTGGTTTCCTTTCTATTTGTAAAGTGATTTCTAGGGTTTCGGTTCAACCTGTGCTTTATGTTTCTGCTATATCTGTGAACTGTTTAACCCTGCAGGAAAACTCACTCTATCTGTCCTCATTCTGTTTCACTCTCACGCAGCTTGATTTTATCCTGAGCAGGTCGGCAGTGCCGACTATAGGATCGGCAGTGCCGATCAGGCTATTAACCGAATTAGGTTTGAGTTTTGACAGGCCTATTCAACCCCCCTTCTAGGCCTCCAGAGATCCTACAAGTGGTATCAGTCAGGTTACCTATATACGCTTCACCGCGTAAGGTATGGAGACCGGAGACGGTTCGGGTGGTGTGAAAAAGGACGATGTGCATCTCAATGATGAGAGTAGCGAGCTCAGCGCTTCCACAGAACATGACCATCCTCTTCTCAAGCTCCAACCGACGTCGACAAGCCAGTCGATCCGGCTGAGAAAGAGAGAAAGAAGAAGAAAGAAAAGAGACTAAGAAGAGAAGCTCGTGAAAAGCAAAGAGAGATTGATAGATTGCTCCAAGAGAAGAGAGAAAGAAAAGAGTTGAGAAGAAAGATCCGAGCAGCAAGAGAAGAAGAAAAGAAGGAGAAGGCAAAGAAAAATCCAAGAAGAAAGCCGATCCTCCACCAAGTGACTCGTCAAGTAGCTCGGACGATGGAGATGATGATGAATCCTATCACAAGAAGAAAGGCAAAAAGAAGGAGAAGGATGAGGACAGCAGCAACAACAAGAAGAAATACTCCGCCGTATCCTTCAACTATTCTTATTTGACTGACCATGATCGCAAGTCTTTCATCAACGTGCCCCGGGAAGGAAAGTTGCCTCATTTCGATGGGACCAACTTCGCCAAGTGGAAGCACTTGATGAGGGCTTACCTTATTGGTCTTCACCCCGGTCTTTGGGAGATTGTGTGCAGGGGATTTGAGCCGCCGGTTGATCCCGAAGACCCCACGAATGAAGAGATGGTGGCTGTCCATCTCAACGGACAAGCTACAAGTGTGCTTCTAAGTGCATTAGATGGTGAAGAGTACAATAGAGTGATGGGTGTTGATGTTGCCAAGCAGATTTGGGATACCTTGCACATTGCCCATGAAGGGGTGGACAAGGTGAGGAAGGCTAGAGTTGACTTGTTGATGGCCAAGCTCAACCGGTTTGTGATTTTGGAAAATGAAGGGCCACAAGAGATGTTTTGATAGGTTGATGACCATAGTTGGAAAGATTAGAGGCTATGGGTGTGATGAGTTGGATGATCACAAGGTAGTGAAAGTCATGTTAGAGGCATATCTACCAAGAAATGAGACTGTGGTCACCTTGATTAGAGACAAAGAAAGTTTGAGAAATTTACTCCAAATGATGTGCTTGGAAGAATATTGACACATGACATGCAAAAAGAAGAGGCAAATGAAAGAAGGAAACTTGGTGAGTTGCAAGCCAAGTTGGATGGGCTCAAAATCAAAGATGTAGCACTAAAGGCAAAGAAAAAAAACAAGCAAGCCAACCTCAAACAAGAGCAAGGGCAGCATTCAAGCGATTACATACAAGGCAAAGGCACCTAAGCAATGTCAAGATCAAGAAGCTACAACATCATCATCAAGTGAAGAAATAAGTGATGGGAGGATTGTGAAGAGATTGGTGACATGGCACTATTTATAAAGAAATACAACAAGAGCTTGAGAAGGCAAGGCTACAAGTTCACCAAAAGAAAGTTCCCAAACAAGAAGAAGAGGCTTTGCTACAATTGTGGTAGCACCGAGCACTTTATTGCAAAGTGCCCACATGAGCTCAATGAGATGATTGGTCAAGGGTGCAGCAATCAAGGTATACACATTGGTACCAAGAAAGCAAATGATCAAAACAAGCCCAAGTACATAGATGGAAGACATCCTCTCATCAAGGATGGTTGGGTCACATAAAAGGAGGCAAGACAATGGAGAGAAAGAAGGTAATGGGTATGAGTGTGTTCAGTTCTTGAGCAGGGGCAAGATTGGTACAGATCAGCCTGCACAGATGTCGGCAAACAACCTACCAAATCTGCACTGCCCCGCAAGGTCGGCAGTGCCGATGGTCTGGTCGGCAGTGCCGATCCCCGCAAGAAAGGGAAGGCTACCAATCATGTCCCTGGTAGAACAAGCACAAGAAGATGGTATATCTGCCCAAGAAGGATGCTCAGCAGAACCAAAGAAATCAATGTGGGGCAATCCAAATGCTACAAGTATCAACCAAAGGCACAATCTCCTCGACAAAGCTTGTCATCCTGTTATCTTGAAGAACAACAACAAAGGAGATGTGTATGCCAAGTATATTGGCAAAGGAACTAATGTTTACTTGCATACCTCTATTGGGTTCCAAAGATTCTTGTAACTAACATGCAGGGCCCCAAAAAATTGGGGACCTAAATCAAGGAACTAATTTGTCTTGCAGGCATACTCCTCCGGTGGATCAAGTTGGGGTCTTGATAGTGGATGTACAATCATATGACCGGAGATAGGAGTATGTTCATTTCATACTCTCCCATGATCAACTCACATGACAACATTGTCTTTGGAGACAATTCCAAGGGGGAGTAAGAGGACTTGGTAAAATTGCTATCACTCTCGATCATACACTTTCAAACGTTTTACATGTTGATTCGTTAGGATACAACTTGTTGTCCGTTTACAACTTTGTGAGATGGGCTACAATTGTCTCTTTACGAATGAGGGTGTGGAAGTCTTTAGAAGGGAGGATTCCTCTATTGTCTTTACAGGTCATCACAAGAACAAGCTTTACCTAGTGGATTTCACTAAGGGCAAAGTTAATCTTGAGACTTGTTTAGTGGCAAAAATCTAGCATGGGTTGGCTTTGGCACCGCCGACTAGCTCATGTTGGGATGAGGAACTTGGCCAAACTTCTAAAAGATGAACACATCCTGGACTAACAAATGTTCATTTTGAGAAAGATAGGATATGCAAAGCATGCCGAGCCGGAAAGCAAGTAGGTGTACCTCACCCACCAAAGAGCATCATGACCACTACACAACCATTGGAGTTGATTCACATGGATCTCTTTGGACCGGTCGCCTACCTTAGCATCGGGGGTAACAAATATGGTCTTGTTATTGTTGATGATTATTCCCGTTTCACTTGGGTGTTCTTTTGTATGACAAGAGTCAAGTGCAAGAGAAGGTGAAGATTTGTGAGAAGAGCACAAAAGGATTCGGCTTCCATCAAGAAGATAAGGAGGAGTGACAATGGGACCGAGTTCAGAAAACACCCCCGTTGAAGTGTTTCTTGATGAAGAGGGCATCAAGCATGAGTTTTCAATCCCTATACCCCTCAACAAAATGGCGTAGTGGAGAGAAAGAACCGCACACTCATTGACATGGCAAGGACAATGCTAGATGAGTACAAGACGCCGACATCTTTGGGTGTGAGGCCGTCAACACCGCTTGTCATGCCATCAACCGCCTCTACCTACACAAGAAGTTGAAGAAAACTTCATATGAGCTTCAAACGGTAACAAACCGAAGGTGTCTGACTTAGAGTGTTTGGGGCAAATGTTTCATACTACAAGAAACCCAAAGTCTCTAAGGTTCGCACCTAAAGTTGATGAAGGTTTCTTACTTGGTTATGGATCAAATGAGCATGCCTACCGTGTCTTCAATAAGACCTCCGGTCGAGTTGAAGTAGCGATAGATGTGACATTGATGAATCTAACGGCTCTCAAGAAGAGCAACTTGATCAAAGTGGTGTAGGGAAGGAGGATATCCACCTTGTGAAGCAATCAGCAATTGGCTATTGGAGACATAAAGCCACAAGAAAGTGAAGTGTTGATCTGGAGTAGACTTCACCAGCAGCTGCCACAACTATTTCCGCTAACGCACCTGATGCAGGTTTGCAGCAGACCCTGCTGCAAGCAGAGTGGTCGGCAGTGCTGACCACAAGGTCGGCAGTGCCGACCCTCCCTCTGCAGCAACTGCTGATCCATCTCCAGTGCCAGACTGAATCTAGAGCCCATATTTGAACAAGAAGAATATGAAGGTTCAGAAGATGTACATGAAGATATTGAGCATCCCAAGCTGAGGCAAACGATACAACGGGATCACCCCGTTGATAACATTCTGGGAGTCTTCGAAAGGGGTAACAACACGATCTCAATTAACAAACTTTTCCAATTTTACTCGTTTGTTTCTCCTTGGAACCTCTTAAGATAGAGCAAGCACTAGATGATCCAGATTGGGTCATGGCCATGCAAGAGGAGACTCAACAACTTCGAAAGAAACAAGGTTTGGAAGCTTGGGAAAGACCAAATACCAATGTCATTGGCACTAAATGGGTCTTCCGCAACAAGCAAGATGAAAATGGCGTGGTGACGAGGAACAAGGCAAGATTGGTTGCTCAAGGGTTCACTCAAGTGGAGGGCTTGGATTTTGAAGAAACATATGCACCGGTAGCTAGACTTGAAGCAATTCGAATGCTTCTAGCCTATGCTGTTCATCACAACTTCAAGCTATTTCAAATGGATGTAAAGAGTGCTTTTCTCAACGGCCCCATTCAAGAGCTTGTGTATGTAGAGCAACCACCGGGATTTGAAGATCCAAAGTTCCCCGACCATGTCTTTCAACTCCAAAAGGCGCTCTATGGGCTTAAGCAAGCACCAAGAGCATGGTATGAATGCCTTAAGGAATTCTTGCTAAAACAAGGCTTTGAAATAGGCAAAGCCGATCCTACACTCTTTACTCACAAAGTTGGAAATGATATATTTGTGTGCCAAATATATGTCGATGACATAATATTTGGTAGTACTAACCTTTCATTGTGTGAAGAGTTTAGTAGGGTCATGACCAAGAGATTTGAGATGTCCATGATGGGTGAATTGAAGTTCTTTCTTGGATTTCAAATCAAGCAAATGAAGGAAGGAACATTCATTAGTCAAACAAAGTACACTCATGATATGCTAAGAAAGTTTGACATGGTGAATGCCAAGCCCATCAAGACACCAATGCCAACCAATGGGCATCTTGATCTCAATATGGAAGGAAAAGCCGTGGACATTAAGGTATATCGCTCCATGATCGGCTCTCTACTTTACTTATGCGCATCTAGACCGGACATAATGCTTAGTGTGTGCATGTGTGCTAGATTTCAAGCTAACCCGAAAGAGTGTCATCTAATGGCCGTTAAGAGAATCTTGAGATATTTAGTGCACACTCCTAACCTTGGCTTATGGTATCCCAAGGGCTCCAAGTTCGATTTGCTTGGGTATTCGGATTCCGATTACGCCGGTTGCAAAGTAGATCGAAAAAGCACTTCGGGAACATGTCAATTTCTTGGACGGTCCTTAGTGTCTTGGAGCTCTAAGAAACAAAATTGCGTAGCCCTATCCACCGCCGAAGCCGAATATGTTGCAGCCGGAGCATGTTGTGCTCAGTTGCTTTGGATGAGCAAACTCTATGTGATTTCGGATGTCATTTCACCAAAATCCCATTACTATGTGACAACGAGAGTGCAATCAAACTAGCAAACAATCCCATTAGCCACTCAAGAACAAAACACATAGACATCCGACATCACTTCTTGAGAGACCATGAAACCAAAGGAGATATCGAAATTCGTCATGTGAGCACCGACAAACAACTAGCCGATATCTTCACTAAGCCCTCGATGAGACAAGGTTTTGTGTTTTGCGTAGTGAGCTAATATACTCGATTCTCGTAACGTGGTTTGAATATAGCATGCCTCTGTTTGCTCAACTAGCGACCTAGGTAAATGTTTGCAAAATCTTCATATTGTGCTTCAAAACGATTGAAAAATTACCTCTAAGAACCATGATCATTGCTTTGTATTGTTTTTATGTGTATGGTCATGATTCTTGGAGGACACATAGAAATATTCGAGATGAAATAGTTTCTTTAAGTTCAGTCAGTTCCAGGCCAATTGGGCTGATCGGCAGTGCTGACCATAGGTTCGGCAGTGCCGACCTTTGAATCTGCTGACAGGTTCGGGTCCACTTGACCAGGCCATGGGGTGCCCTTCTTCTTTCCTATCTGCACCCCGTGACCCCCCCTCTCTCAGTTGAAACGTCCAACACCATCTCCTCTTCTCTCTTCACCAAAGGAGGAGACTTGTAGGGTTTGGCTCTCCCTGCCCCTTCGGCAGTGCCGAGTCCAACCCTGCCGTCCTGCTCATCCCCAGGCCGGTGCTGGTCCTCTGCCTCAAGCCATTGCTCCTTTCCTCAAGTTCTCTCAAGGTAACAAGGCGTCCTTTCCTAAAATCTTGCCCGATCTATGCAATGGATGGTTTCTAGTTATGGATTTGTGTTGCTGGTATATCACAAAGGTGTTAGGAACATGTTTAGGGGGAGGAATCGAGTGGATGTGGAATTCCATTGTCGGAGTGAACAGTAGCCATCGGCACTGCCGATGTTCAGGTCGGCAGTGCCGACCTATGCAGCCATCTCAGTTGCAGATTCTGCTGTTTCCTCGGTCAAAGGGCATCTAAATCTCCTGGATTCCTCAACCAAAACTTGTTTCCAATAACTCTTGTTTTATGACCCAATCCATGGCTTGAAACCCTAAGTTAATGTTTTGAATCAATGTTGAAATAGCTCATATTGTGAAAAGAATGATGTTATACAGGAAAAATTAGAGGAAAGAAGTAGAAATTAGAATCTGAGTTGCTGTTAGTCGGCAGTGCTGACCCTCTGGTCGGCAGTGCTGACCGTGCAGAAAATTTTCTTTTCTATAGCAGCTCGTATTCTAACTCTAACTCTTTCTTCTAGTTATTTCTATATCACAGAAATTCTTTCCACATAAAGTTACTCATCTGATTCTATTTATGCATAGATGGAGGGTGGTGATGACCGTGGTAAGAGGAAGATTACTTCCAAGCAATGCACTCGCCGCGGACGGGGAAAAGCTTCATACGTCATGAGGACACAAGAAGAGCAGCAGCAATACAATGAGGAGCAGGCTAGGCTTCAGCAGGTTGGACATACTGCTAGATATGTGCTCTCCACTCCTCTTCATATCACAGAGTTTGATGACAACTATATGAGGGACAACACTAGTGAGTTTGAGGTGATGGAGCCACAAAACAGAAGGAGAATCCATGTGGATGACTACTCAAGGAGTGTTGTAGAAACCACCAGAGCAAGACAAGAAAATCCATATGTGGTGCAGAAAGATCATGATCTGGATTACAGGTTTGGAATGCTTTCCATTCCAACTTCTACACTACTTGTATCATTGGGAGAAACAAGCCAACGGTGATCAAGATGCAGTACATTGACTTCTCTAATATGCAGGATAGGAATGATCCTGATTTTGCTTCAGCCGTCCTCATTTGTGATAGATATGAGCTGACAGATATAATGAGTTTCAGATATGATTGGAACCAGGAGGTCCTTGCTCAGTTTCATGCCACTTTCTACAGGGACAGGGATGCAGATGAGATTCACTGGTTGACTGATGGTATTCACTATCGGGTCAACTTTGTGACCTTTTGTCGCATTCTTGGTTTTGGGCAGCAGCACAGGTCCTACAGTCGCATCCATGATGATCATCGTTTCATGCCACATGAAGTAAGTTTTCTATGGGAGCATCCAGCTGCAGCTGATGGCAGGAGGACTGGACTGAAGAGCATATACTACATCATGAACAACCTCATTAGGAGCACGATCAACCCAAAGGATGGTGCAGCTACTGATCTTAATGGGTACATTACAAATGTGTTATCTCGTTTTCCTAATGGTGCCAAGTTTAATGTGCCTAGCTTCATTTGGGTTGAGCTCAGTAGTGCAGTGGAAGATGGTAGAAGGGCGCTGCCCTATGCCCCCTACATCATGTTTATGATTGAGAGAGTGACTGGTTTCAGGTATCCCAAGGATGGGACACATACTAGTTACAACATCAAGAAGTCTAGAGGTGGGGCAGTTGCTTCTCAGGTGCACAGGAGTGCTTCATATGCTCATAGAGAGGCACCTGAGTCTTCAGAGGTGGCAGCAGGAGTGGTAGGAAGAACAAGAAATTTTGGAAGCTTGGATCTGGATCAAGGCTATCTTTGCCACTTGCTCCTATCAGAGTGATGCAGTGTACAGGACTCACAGGTCCATGCAGGAGATGAGACAGGCTCAGGGACTTGCTCCTCTGTCTCCCTTGAGATCTCCTCCGAGGTTCAGTCTTCCAACCTGTCAGAGTCCGATAATGATGATGGTAGTGATGATGATCAGCAGCAGCGGCAGCAGTCACAGCAGTATCAGGCAGAGCCCGAGTATAGTCATCACAGTGCTTGGGAGTTTCAGACGCTTGCAGCTTATCAGCGACAGTATCAGTATCAGCAGCAGCAGGAGGAGCAGCAGCCTCCTAGGAGGTCCGCTAGGTTGTCCTCTCGCTACACGGCGACCTCTCACCGTGGTGGACGTGCTCGCATAGAGTCAGATTCCGATGATGATGAGGGTGGACAGCAGGCTGGTACCAGTGGTGCTGGTGGTGGTGTTGACTGGGATGACATCCAGGATTCAGACGATGAGTGACTTTTCTTCTCTTCTCTTCTCTTTTTGGCATTTGATGTCAAAGGGGAGAAATGAAAGGGGTCCAATCTTTTTCGACGCCATCTCGCTGCTGAGTTTATGTTTATCCGAGAGTATTAGTTAGGTTGTGAGTTTGAGAGGTTATCTATGTAATAACTGACTACCTTTAGACCTGTTTCATCTCGGATATGGACATGTGTGTTTAGTTCTATTTCAGCTTGTCATATTTGTGCTAGTAGTTTATTTTATGTCTAATATCTGTTGTCTTTTTTTTCTGTGATCTGGCTGTTGAAGTCAGGTCGGCAGTGCCGACCCTCTGGTCAGCAGTGCCGACCTGTGCAACAGCTGCCAGACCTTGTTGTGCCTAATCTGCCATTTGAATCATGTATTATTCTGTGACAATGTATTTCTTGCACCCCACAGCAGGCATGGATGTAGGGAGGCCCCAAATATCACTAAATATGTGAGAGATGACCTTTCATGTCAATCTTTGGAAATTCAAATTCCATTCACATATTTAGGGGGAGTTCTCTACATCCATGATTCATAAATCTCAGCACCATTACATCTTTTGTAAGCTCTAATTGGGTTGCCATCAACTACCAAAAAGGGGGAGATTGTAAGTGCAATCAAGCCCTATGTGGGTTTTGGTGTTGATGACCACCGAATTAGAGGACTAATGAGATTTGTTGAGTTGACAAGCAGGGAATAGCAAACGAAAGGATGGCATACATGACTGATGGGTATCCAATTGTTTTCGTGATGGTTCCGACTTGAAGGAGGTTTAATTCATTTTCTATTTCGAATTTGAGTTTAGAAATGCCGTACTATCAAGAGGATTCTAGCGCCCACAGTCAAATTGTGTTACCAATGCTCAATCTTTGCCAGATAGATACACATCCAGCCACCTTTCTAACCCCACAGGTTTCATATGGATCAGATCCTTTGGGGAGGTCGGCAGTGCCGACCCTTATGGTCGGCAGTGCCGATCATAACCGGACCGGTGGGCCCAGACTATATATATACCTTTTCAGAAAGCCCATAAGGGGCCGGTCAACCAGTGCTTCTTCCAGCTCGCGTTTCTGACCGTTGCAAAAGGCTCTTTCTCTCTCTCTCACTCCTCCATTGTTGCTCTCAAAGCTTTCAAGTGGATCTCTCATTCCAACCACTAAAACTTGAAAGAGAGGGCTGCAAAACTCGATTAGAGAGCAGATCCATTGATTCCCAAAGTCTTAAGAGCATTGGTTCACGTTTGGCCGGAGGTTCTAGGGTGTTACTCTTGGAGCTTGCTCCTAGCCGGCTAGGCGTCGCCCTTGAGCTTGCCATCGATTGTGGCAGCCTAGGGAGGTTTGTAACCAACTACTTGCAGCTAAGAAATCACCCCTCATCTCAAGAGTTAAGTCTCTTGACTGAGAACAGAGGAAAGGGCAAACCTAAGTGGTGAGCTTGAGCCTTGGTGGCGTACCTCAACAACGTGGAGTAGGTTAACCTTTGTGGTAAACCGAACCACGGGATAAATCTTGTGTCACCTTGTGCTTTGGTTTCCTTTCTATTTGTAAAGTGATTTCTAGGGTTTCGGTTCAACCTGTGCTTTATGTTTCTGCTATATCTGTGAACTGTTTAACCCTGCAGGAAACTCACTCTATCTGTCCTCATTCTGTTTCACTCTCACGCAGCTTGATTTTATTCCTGAGCAGGTCGGCAGTGCCGACTATAGGATCGGCAGTGCCGATCAGGCTATTAACCGAATTAGGTTTTGAGTTTGACAGGCCTATTCAAACCCCCCTTCTAGGCCTCCAGAGATCCTAAACCCTCAACATCCAGGTTTAGGCCCAAACCTGGAACCGTCCTCGACCCGAGTTAGGCCAAACTGGAAACCCTCAGCCCGAGGTTTGTGGCCAAACTCGGAAACCATCCGCCCAGTTTGAGGCCAAACCTGGAACGTCCACCGCTGGTTTTCCGTGGCTCACCACCAAACCGACGTCGTATATGGATGCACCTCCCGTGCACCGCGTCTACCGACACGTGTCCCAGTCACGACTCAGGCCAAAACCATGACCGCAAGTCTTCGCTCGTCATCTTTGCCCAGACTGCCAGCCACCACAGCTGATCCTCGGGCCGCCTCTGGTTCCTCAGTCAAGGCTTACGTCCGCCCTTGCCACTCTCGGTCCATCGGCACGGCACGTCTCTACTTGACCTCACCTCACCTTTGATCACTGTATCCGTGCTCGACACCTGCACAACACAAGCCAAGAATATGGCATCATCCCAGTTGACAATCACTTATCACTTAGAGACCCGGCATACACCCATGTATCCGCAAAGGATCAGGCATCGCCGTTATGGGTTGGGACACAGGGGACGAAGAGGGGCTTGTGTCTGAACTGGTTGGTGCAAGAACCTGAAGAGTAGTTGCAGGTCGTGACTGATTGAAAACTGGAGGTTCAGATACTGTAGACGGTCGTGGTGTTGTCGGTTTTGTCTGAAAGCGTGGAGCAGAGAACGGGAACTGAGTTTCATCGAATACAACATGGCGGGAGGTGATAACACGACGACTCTGAAGGTCGAGACACCTGTAGCCACGGTGATCAGATGGATAGCCAAGAAGTACACACGATGAAGACCTCGGGCTCAGTTTATGAGGAGCTGTAGAAGCTTGGTTGGGAAAACACAGACAACCGAAGACCCGAAGATGGCTATAGGAGGGTGGGGCACAAAGAAGGAGCTGAAAAGGTGTTAATGTGCCGCTTGTTTTGCAAGGTCTGCGGTTGATTATGTGTGTGGCGGTGGACATGGCCTCAACCCAGAAATAACCAGGCATATCAGCATGAAAAAGAAGACTGCAGATGCAGTCATTCACTGCTCGAATAATACGTTCAGCCTTTCCATTTTGGGATGAAGTGTATGGGCATGAAGACGAAAAAACTACGCCGTGAGCAGTCAGATGGCTACGAAGAGCTTGGTTATCGAATTCACGACCGTTGTCAGTTTGTAGAGCAATAAGAGGGAGCTGAAACTAGGTTCTAATATAGGCATGAAAAGCAATTAAGCACGAAAACACTTCAGATTTTGCTCGTAGAGGAAATGTCCAGACATAATGTGTGAAATCATCAATTAACACAAGATAATATTTGAATCCAGAGAAGCTAGGGATAGGTGATGTCCAGACATCAGCATGTATAATCTGAAAGGGCACAAACGACATTGAAACAGAAGAAGAAAACGGCAAACGAACATATTTGCCCAATTGACAGGTTTCACAGACATGGGACGACAGCTTGGTGGAGACGAAGTCGAGGTTGTGGAGAGTCTGTTGGAGAGTATGGCGACCTGGATGTCCTAGACGTTGGTGCCACAAGTCGACGGTGGGGGAAGACGCCAGCAGTGACACGGGTGACGCCAGAGGATATAGTTCTCCATCGCTGTTACATCAGAGTATCTCCACTCGAGTAGGAAGATCCTTAATGGAAAAACCAAAAGGGTCAAACTCGACGGAAACATTGTTATCACGCGTAAGAGAGCGAACAGAGACTAGATTCTTAACTAGTGACGGAGAAACTAAAACAGTTGAGAACAAGAGGATTTTTAGCAGTGGCAATGGTTGTGGAAGCAGTGTGAGTAACAGGAATGGAAGCACCATTGCAACTGTGATAGGTGGGAAACTGAGAAAGAGGTGTTGACAGAGGAGAAATTACCAGGGTTGGAAGACATGTGGGAAGAGGCACCAATGTCGAAATACCATTCTGCAGCTTGTGGTCCAGCCTGTGGAACAGCAGATGTAGCCAGGGCACGAGCATAGCCTGATGAATCCACACATCCGAAGGAGGAGAAAACCGGGGTGTGTGCCGGCAGCAGAGCAGCAGTAGGAGGAGTCCCAGCTTGATATGCCTGATTGGTAGGAGAGCCAGGACGGGAACCAAGAACCCCAGTTGCAGGAGCTCTGAAAGGCATAGGCCAGGCCTGAACCATGCCTGTCCAGGGATTCAGGTCGGGCGCCCAGACAGTGTTCGCAGGGCGAGGAGGTCCACCGCGTCCACGGCCACGGCCGCGGCCGCGACCGCGGTGTTTGTCGGGGCGAGACTGTGTGACGGGAGCCAAGACCGGAGGTCGTGGAGCACTGGTACTGGACCCGGAACTACTGCTGCCGGATGGTGGAGGTTGTGGCCGAGATCCACCACTAGCCACCAGGGTGTGATGAACGGTAGCCTTGGCATGCTCACGATCATACTGTTCCTCCAGGAGCAGATAGGAGCGAGCAGAGAGGAAGGTATGTGGAGGTTGCTTGGCCGTGATCACAGGGATGGCATGACGATACTTGGAGTTTAAGCCGCAAAGAAGATTGAGAACCTGACTTGTTTCGCGAACGGGCTGACCGACGTCGCGGAGAGCGTCAGCAAGTTGCTTGAGGCGGCCGGTGTACTGAGCGATGTCCATGTCACCTTAGATCAAGTTGCAGAACTCGGCCTCCAGATAGACAGCACAATGCAGCTCGTTGTCGCGGAATTGGTCCTCGATGGCATGCCAGATGACATAGGCAGTTGGCTTGGGGACGCGAACAATGGCGAGGACGTCCTTGGCGATGGAGTTGTATACCCAACTGAGAAGGCACTGGTCGAAGATCCACCATTCCGGATCACGACGTTGAGCGGTTGTTGGTGGAGAGGAGAGATGATCACCGAGACAAAAGTTCCCGATGAACGCATCAAAGAAGGTGCGCCACTCGGCATAGTTCGATTCAGTGAGCTCAAGAACGACGGGGACATAGGACTTGATGTTCACCGTCTGAAGAACGACGGCTGTTGGTGGTTGGACGATGGATCCGGTGAAGGAGTCACCATCGGAGGAAGAGGGGGTGGAAGAGGATCCGTTATCGGAGACGTCGCCATCGAACAACGGGTTGAGATCCATGGAAGCGGAAGAAAAGCAGTGGAAGGGCTTGGCGATGAACGCCGGCGAGGAACATGGCGAGCGCGAAAGGAGGAAGAAACCCGTGCGTTTGATACCATGTAGAAATGGAGCCAACAACTGAATTGTATTGAGCTCATCAATGTATATACATGTTACAAGATGTGCGGTTGTGGCTGACCACGCAGGGCGCCAGAATTGCTCTACCGCGCATACGCGCACGGCGTGGGAGCGTGGAGCAGCTGCGGTGACCGCGCTCCTGAAGAGTACAGCGACAGAGCGAATTCAGTCTTCAACAGACACATCATCTTCATCTCTTTGTATTGATTCGTACTGCTCGTGGCTGTCATTGCGCCACGTCCTCTGCAAGTCTGCCGCTCCATTCGACCTTATCAGCTCATCAGCTCCTCGTCTCCTCCAAAAGAACAAAAAAGATACGAACAAGCCCCTTCTCTCGGTCTCTCTCAAGGCAACGCAGACGATGCCACGGCTCCCCTCGCGGGCGGCGCGACGACGGCCCTCTCCCTCTGTCCCCGCGCAGGTGAGCCATCGTAGCCTCTTTTGTTCCCTTCCTCCCTCTCTCCCCGTCTCTCCCACACGAGCAGGGCGAGACGCCCGCTGACCTCCACGGCGGTCGGCCCCTGGCACGGCGACGACCGCCCCGTCCTCCACGCCCTCTCGTGCCGCACATGGTGGTCGATGACAATCCACGTCAGCACAACACAATACATATCGTCAGCTCCGTTCAGAACATCTCCTCACCTCACCCCTCTCCAGATCCTTCTGGTCTTCTCCCGAAGCCGACTCCATGCCCACGCGCGCAGCCTCTTCCTCCTTCCTCTCCTTTTTTGTCTTCCTCTCCGCATGCGACAACGCACCTAGAGCTCCTCTGAGGCGCGCCTCCTTCCTCTCTCTTTATCTCCCCACGCGACGGCGCACCGGGCGAATCCGAGAGACCGCGCAACCTACCGGACGGCCACCGCCGTGTGTGGAACCGGGTGGGTCTTCTGAGGCCGCGGTGCATCGACAAGCCACCGGCATGGGTGGTGCCATCATAGGCGTGGCCTCCCCCTGGAGCAGCGTGTCTACCTTGGCAGCCATCTCTCGCCCATCGGCGGCGCTAACCTAGGGTTTCACCTCCACGTCACCGGCCGCCCAGGATCGATGGGCCCCATGTGGGCGCAGGCAGACTACCTGTGCAGTAGCCCCGCCGCTGCTGGTGCATGCTAGGAAGGCCACATCGTGTTCTTGCAGCCACGGAGCGGGGGTGTCGTTGCGGCAACGTCAGCACCGACTCAGGCTCATCTCCTCCACCTCCTTTGTCTCTCGCTCCACAGAAGCCCAACCACTAGGTACCGATGGCTATGGGCACTTCCCGTACCTATTTTTGCCTCATCTTTGTTGTTTAGTTTGCTAGATTAAGATATTGATTTGTTCAGATTTGTTACCCAGTGAATGTGCAGTTATTTTAGATTTGTCTGGTCATCGTAAGCTATTTCTTATGCAGATTAGTGCTTTTTTGTTCCTTAAATGTGAAATTTTTTTCTGAATGTTTCATGCCGACCGTTTCAACACCGTCGACGCTGCCAAGGCGAGCTGGACGACCATTTCACTGAAGAACACATAAACTACTCCACACACTGACCAAGTAGTCTTCTTTTCCTGCAACAGCAACCTCTCCTACACTGCTGGCCCCTTCAGGTCCATACTTGCCTTTCTTCTCTGTGCCCGGCGCATCATTATCCTCTTCCTGGACTAAGGTTGTGGCGTTTAACTAGATAGTACAAGTTGTGTATTTAACACCGCTCTTTCACAATGGATAATTGTGTCCTATGGCCTGCTCCTCAGGTTCAAATGAACAGATAGTTCCCCTTAATCTCAGTCCACTACAGGTATAGTGGTGCTTGCACAAGTCCTATTTCCATTTGAACAGTTATACAACAAGGAGAGAGAGTCATTTTGCTGCAACCATGAGTTTCTTATCATCAAAATTTTGTTCTTAGTGTTGGCGCTTGGTACAAATTGTCGGGGGACCACAAAAGGGGTACCCCCAATCAACGCAAAACAAATAAGAGACCTAACTAGTCCAACCCCCTAAAAAAACCAACTCCTCGAGGCCAACAACGTCGGTCCACCGCCAGGAAGCCCGGGCCCGCCAAAGTCTTGCCGACTGCCTCATGGTAGCCTACCTCTCGAGCCCCTGCACATAGGCCTCGAGCCCACTACAGCCGTACACCGTTCCTTGAGACCCCACGTGGGGACCTCAAGCCTCTCTAACACGGTAACCTATCCCTCGAGACACATCATACCTCCCTCGAGCAGCGCCAGACATCGGATACCATCCTCATACTGCGCATTTAATACGTCCACCTACTCCGGTCACATCCTCTGGTACACGACGTCTCCGGTCACATCCTCTGGTACACGACGTCTCCGGTCACATCCTCTGGTACACGACGTATACCACAGTGAATCGGGGCCAGAGTCAAACCTCGTTTTCACCACAAGCATGGATAAAAAGGCACAAGTATAGCACTGTTAGGCCATACCCTGCACTGTAGCACACTCGAGCCACATCTCGAGACCTAGGTTCCCGCTGTACGACCGGGTTTTTCGGGACTTGCCCGCACCTGCGGGGGCTCGAGCCCCCCGTAGGCGCCACCTCGTGGCCGGCCCTGCGCCCCTCGAGCCCTGACTGCTTTCATGCTATTGGAGGACAGGTACCCCAAGACCCGGTGGGAACCTGCCATGTCCTGTATGTGCCGGAATGGGCGCTGCACGGCCTCCACGTCGCCACGCCTCCACGTTCGCACCCGGGATGGAAGCCACGCTTCAAGGACGCCTCAACAGCAACCCCCACGCCGGCTCCAGTGACTTCAACAAGACATAATTCCAACCCTTCGCCGTGTTGGGTGTTGTACACGTCACTCCTGTGTAACCCTAGCCTCCTCTTGTTCTATAAAAGAGGACACCAGGCCCCTCCACGCGAAAGTCCGGGCGACCACACACGTCCCAGACTCTCGTCCACGCTCATTGAGCTTGTATTGCCCCTGTACAAGCACTTAGGTGCAAGTAATACAAGAACCTCCTCCCCCGCTGGACGTAGGTCCTTCTTTGCCCGAACCAGGATAAACCCTTGTGTCATCTTGCATCACCATCCAGGAAGAGAGCACGCGATCATATTACTAGTTGGTGTCATACCCCGGGGGTCGAAACACTGACACAAATGAGATATTAGTATGACTAAATTATCATATCCCCTTATAGCCTAGCTCTTAGATTAGCCCAGTGCCTACACACGCAGAAACATATATTCATGCTGGTTTACCTCAGTTGTGAACACCATTGTTGGTGTATCCATGACACATGTGGTGTTAATTTCTCTCAATTTATTTTCTCTTGATGACATGCATGCTTACAAGGAAATTGAATGAATCCTTAGTTTAGCATTGTGGAGATCACAACTTTATATATTCTTGGTTTCCTTCTGGGTTGCAATGTTCTCATTATATTGACCAACTTTGTTAGGACACTAGACCTGCTGTCCCCACACTTTCTCTTACCAATCTACATGGTTATCACCGTCTTACTGTATTTTTTCAGTGCGTACAATGTCACCTGCTCGGTTGAGTGGATCTTGAGGCTATTTAGTTAATGCCTTGGCAAGGCTCATCTTCATATCTGGGGATGAATACTTTTTGTCTTTATTAGTACAAGTCTTTTTAAAGTATGGTAGGCCCTATTGTCTAAATCCTTTCTATGGTATTGGTTGGTGCTAATTAGTTTTTTCCTACATTTTTCCTTGTGATTTATAGCGCATTTGTCTGCTGCCATACTCTTGCCGCTTCTCTTTGCTGATTAGCTTGGGTCTGCTTAGTTAGCTTTCAATTTTTGATTTTATTATAGTTCGATCAAATACTGATTTGTGGATCCTAAAGTTGGTTATATATGGTTATATGTGTACGTTTTATTATATTGGCAGAGTTAGATCAAATGAATGACTATAGTTACTAGATTTGCTCCTATGTACATAATAACAATTGAATGTTGATTATTAATTTATTATAGTCCCTAAAAAGTTGCGACCTCATTTTTTTCCCCTAGCTTTCTTCATTGTGCTCCCTTCTAGGATATGACTACTGTTGCATAAATGCAGCTGCTCATTTCGGATATCAATTAGCAAATATTTGCTTTTGCGGTTTAGATTCTAGGATGCAATAACTTCTCAGAATATTTTGTAATAAGTAAATTTCCTCTATGCACAATGTATGCTGCTGTCCAGACAACTTCCACAGTATTATATATAATATCAAATTCAGTCGTGCCTGTCAGGATGGCGTCGTTAAAACTGACATTATTTTATAATAGTGCATGTTCAGTTTTACTATATGATATCTCCTATATTTTCCATAGGAATAGCCATGTTACTTGCTATCTTATGATGTATGGCCCGTTTGATCGTTCTAATCGTGTTTTTTATCCTCACGCGTTTCTTGCTCTTGTGTTCCTGATGAAATCTTTGACATTTTCTTTTCACATTACTGTTTTCATTGTATCATGATTTTCAGGTGGGAACAGGGAAAAAAGGAATCTTTGGCACCAATGTTGGACTCTGTGATGATTAGTAAGTCTTTTCATCCATATTGTTTTATGCATGTGCATTTGTAATGTCATGCATTCTATCCATACTGTCATATTTTTACTTCATGCTCGTTATTGACTGCTCTATGTCTTACATTCTTCCCAGAATGAGTTCACGATAGATATTGGTAATTTATACTTATGATGAATCTAAAATCATGCCCTCGTGTCTGTAACAAAGCTGCCTTTGTTTGTCTCCATGGTGATATTCTCTCAGGACCTACTTTTATTAGTGCTCACATATAGATACATATGTCTGCTAAAAGGCCTTTTTCCCCTTCAATATTTAGATGTTGTGTTCTTGGTTTTGTTTAAAGCCTTTTTTTGTTACTCGGTTCAAAAAACGATATGTAGATTACCAAATCACTATTGCCTCATATTATCAATTTACTATTTTGTCTTCCTGCGCTCTGTAGGAATGGCTGGTAAAGGAGACATGGTCTTCGAATCTCTATACTCACCTCAGATTCCTGTCTTTTTTAGACTGCATTTATTTCAATTATTATTGTTAGAGGAGTTTGTGGCTAGTGACGCTCGGCCATATACTTACTGGGTGGCCTAAATGGTTGTTCGGACCAACAGCGATGTGTCGTGGGTCATTTGCACGTAGGATGACTCTCTCGAAGCCATGGTATGTTCTGTTTCGCACTACTCCTGCACCTTCAACGTTGGTGTGGCTGGGTGCTGTCAAATGCCTTAATTTGTTTTCCTGCGGCTTAACTGGTTTTTAGTTGTTACTCTATGTGAACAGATCATTGCAGATGAACACTTGCAGTGCTTCCTACCATGAACATCAGTCTTCTGGAAATATCTTCTCCATAGTAATATAAGTTCATAAGTCTTATAGCTTACCAAAATACTATAGTGGTGGTGCATGCTAGATTTAGCCCAAATATTTCCAACATGTACCATTCCTACCTCTGTAAAAATATTAGGTTCTCTGTACCTCGTTTGAAAAGTTAGATGACAATATGTAGTCATGATTATCATTCTTCTATCATTTTTTGTACTCATTTTCTCCTCTACAATCACCGGGTACCCCAAGCAGGGTGGCCTGACCACATCGCCCCAAATTCAGCTATCTATCCATGCGCCCGAAATTTATGACATGCCAGAATGACACCTTATCTCCCGGCCTCGGAGCTTCTGCTCCTCCCCATCCTTCTCCTCCAGCTCTCTCTCTCATTGCCAACGGTTTTTTATGGTATTTCTATTCCAATTTATTAACTGGTCATTTTGGCATATGAAGTGATATGAACCATTACATTTGACATATGCAATGATGGCCTACTTTTACTCTGGACGGTGTACAAAAAAAATACCGGAATAGCTGTAATATATGGTCATGTATCACTATCATTCCAATATTAACCATAATATATAATACATATATCAGTTTTTAATCTGTAAATTTTTACAACACTTAGGCGGTCTCCCCACCCGCGCGCCCATACTACTAGTAGATAAAATTGCAAAGGCTTTAAAAGGTAGTTGGAGCTACACGGTACAGCACCCAACAGTTACTTTTGTCAAGTTCTTTTGGCTCTATATGTAGTTTTGAAATATTTGTTTTCGTACCTCCTATCCTAATTCATAATTTTGTAGTTTAGAATATACAGGTGACTATATATATGATACTTAAACAAGAAGAACAACTCGTACATGCTCTTCTTAAAGATGAAATATATATATTCTGAGTGTAAAGACATTTCCATGCGGTGAATAATTTTTTAGTGTTCAGAGCGCTCCGGCTTCATTTTCACACTGTAGCAACAGTGTTCCGAGTCTTGATTTTTCAATAGCCACAACCACTGGCAGCAGCGTTGGCTGGGTATTATTGCAGATTTGCAGCTGTTGTAGTTGTTGATTTTGTTGTACTTCACATATTTATGAGCAATTACTTATAGAAAAATTCGTGGACACTATGCATTCTTGATCTACAACTTATAATATCTCTAGGATTTGAGTGATATGGGATAACTGTTTTTCGGCTTTTTTTCATTACAACGCACGAGCATCAACTTATATCTATACCTAATAATAATAATAATAATAATAATAATAATAATAATAATAATAATAATATATATATATATAATAATTAATAATAATAATAAAGATGCAAAATTTCTGCCTCTTTTTGGTTGGGCTGTTTTCGTCTGGCCCATTCAATGAACCAACTGTCCCACTCGCTTACGTGAATGCCGAAAAGCCCACTCGCTCGCGCGGACGCCAGAAAAGCCCATTCATTTGTGTGCGTGGTTAAATAAAAAAAAAGAAAATCAGGTCGCCTCGGCTTCTCGGCGGCCGGTGCTCGCCGTCGACGACCTCGCCACGGTGGTGATGCCGCCGCTTGCCAGGCCAAGAATTCTGTTCTCCCACGCCGGCACAACTCCTGTTCGATGCACTCGCTCGCGTGCACGCAGGGCCGCCTAGGCCTCACGCCCTCATGGCGGCCGGCGCTCGCCATCGACGATTCCACCATCGAAGTCACCGCGGTGGCGCCGCCGCCGCTTGCCAGACCGCGCAAGCCATTCTCCTGCACTGACGCAACTCCCGTCCGTGCATAAGGCTGCCTCGACCTCCCGCCGTCGCAGTTGTCGTGTTCTTCCGAGAAGCCGGCGCTGCCGCGGTGGCCATCGTTCATAGCTTCGCTGACCCTTCGTCAATCGTCACCTGGTTAGCGAATCGAAATTGGAATTCATGTGTACAAAGACACCAGCTCGGATCGTGATTTTTTCTTTCGGAATTCAATCGAAGTCAAAGTAAAGGAAAAATCAGTATCCAATGGGAAGAAGACATCGGCTCAGATCGGGAACAAATCCATGGTAAGTTGGACATGAACTCCACGTTCCACAATACTTCTTCAATATTTTCCTATTTTCTATTTACAAAAGGTGCCATTGGGATTTGGGATATCATGTTTACGCAGACTTCGATCCCTGTTCTCGCCAAGCTGTACAAATCGACAAGCTCCTTATCTCGCTCTTGAATCCTGATTCAAGAACAGAAGCTCATCATCTGCCTTCGAATCAGTCTCGCCAAAGAATAAAAGGTCTTGATGTTGATATTTCTTTTTTTTTCCTTCAGAGCCACTGTAATCAAAATTAAGATTCATGCTTTTTTTTTTCTTGAAAGCTACATTGTTGCAAATAGACAAACCTTCCCCTCTGGCACCAAGCCACTCGCAGATTATGTGCACGCAAAAGGAATAATGAAGCTTGGTATCTACAGTGATGCTGAGTATGATATGCTGCTAGCTATCAAAAATCGTGGTACCAATTTATTCTGATCCTAGAGTAACTGTAATCCTCAATACCCAAGGAAAGTAATAATTTGTAATAGGCTAATAGCAAATCTTAAACTGAACTGCTACTGTCTATTGCAGGGGCACGGACATGCAGCCAAAAAAATGCTAGGATCAATTAATCATGAAGAGCATGATGTGAACACATTTTCACCTTGGGTAAAATCTCTTTCTATTGCTTCCCTGATGACGGCCAAATCAACAGTGACAAAAGTGTCTGATCATCTGATGATTCTGAGTTTCTGGTGTTCCTTTAACTCTTCTTCTCTCAACTCTTGGGTATTGATTATCTGAAATATGACAACTGCAATGATGCTAGCAGGAGTGTAATGCAGAGGTAAACAAGAATTGATACCTTAAAACTGCATTGTGATTGATGCATCGAGCATTGCAAGCCAGATTGCTCAATAACTTATGGCTATTGCAGATATACTAAAATGAGCAATGCTATGAAGACTTATGGAAAGAACAACTTCTTGTCACTGTGTGAATGGCGAGTTTCTTCCTAGCAACACCTCTGCTCTAAATTATAAGTTATTCTAAAAATCTTAGAGAGTTAAAGCTTTTTCAAGTTTGATCAAAACTATAAAGAGAAATACAAAAATTTATAACATCAAATAGGTATATTATGAAAATATAACTAATAAAGAATCTAATGATACTTAGTTGGTATCATAAATATTATTATCTTATTATATAAATTTTGACTCTCCAAGATTTTTTGGAATGACTTGTAATTTGAGATGGAGGGAGTACTATGTAAGGAACAACTCAACTAAGGGTCTATTTGGGAGAATTGTGCTTTCTGGTTTTCTGGCGAAGTGATTCTGTGGCTGAAAAGGCACCGTCAACAAGGTTAGCTTTCTCACTGATTGTATATACCGATGAGTAGTATTAGGTGAGATTTTGGAACATTAGTTCATACATACATATTTTTCTTGATTGGATTGTTGTGAAAGGATCTTCATTAGTTGCCAGATGCTTTGTGCTTGGTATGGGTAGGAGTAGGACATAGAAATTCTTGTCTTGCCAGATACATGGTAGGACATAGAGATTCTTGTCTTGCTAGATGCTCTGTGTTTGGTATGGTAGGACATAGAGCTTCTTGTTTCAGAATATATATCAGCTTATTTACTGCCGATCTTTGATGTTTGGTTTTTATAACAAAGTTGTAAGGAAAATGGACCTCGGACCATTTAACTTTGGATTTTGGTGTTTGATGAACAACATGACCAATTTGGACTAATGTGTTTGCGAGGGTTTGTTTTGTAGTCCAATAGGGTGCAGATGTGACTTGGACTAAGGCGACGTGGTGATCCGATGATCAACACCTCAAGTAAGACATTTGAAGCTCAATAGAAGACTCTCAAGATCAAGCAAAGTCCAAGGCACAAGAATGGAACCAAGACGGCGCAAGAAATCGCGAAGAAACGAGGCAAGGAAGTGCATCGGACGCTGCCCACACAGGCGTCGGACGCTCCGTTGGCAAACCCTAGCTCGTGTCAGCGCCAGCAGGAGCATCGGACGCTGAAGACCGAGGCATCGGACGCGACTGTGACACTGTGCAGACCTGCACAGCGAGCATCGGACGCTCCGGTGCTAACATCGGACGCTACAGGACCCTGCGTCCGATGATCATGCAGAGAGGTTCCAGAGAGGCTCTGTGAGCATCGGACGCGTCCGTTGATCCACCATCGGACGCTGACTAGCCGTTGCGACACAGTGCCAGGCTGGCATCTAGCCGTTAAAGGAGCATCGGACGCGTCCGATGGTCACGACTCCAACGTCCGATGGTCCGCTGTGATGTCCATGACTTTCTCCAAACGGCTCTATTTGATTGGGGCTCTATATATACCCCCATGGCCGGCCAAAACAACAAGGTTGGAGCTCAAGGAAGTATACCAAGTGTATAGACACATATTTAGTTGCTCTAGCCACCAAAGTGCTCAAGTGATATACTAGGTGATTAGTGTATGTGCTTTGCGAAGTGCTTAAGCTAGTTAGACCACCGCTTTGCGCTTGCTCTAGGTGTTAGGCCTAGTGTTTAGTGAGGTTGAAAACCTCTTATCTACCGGTGCTTGCGCGCACCGTGGTTGTACATCGGCGGGGCTTGTAAGTCTTGCGAGATCACACCAACCGCGATTGTAGTGTGGCCGCCTCCGTGTACCGAAGGGAACAAGGCCCGCGGCGCTTCGGCCGGAAACTTGATAGTGAAGACGGCAAAGAGCATCCGGGAGAGGTTTTGCCACGAGTGGCTTAACCGGAGACCCACTTGCGCGTGGGGAAGACCGGAGCTATCCACGGAGTTACCCGACCGGGAGCTTGGCCCTTGCGAGGGATTCCGTGCGAGGGGCTCCAACGAGGACTAGGGAGAAGCTTGCGCGCTTCTCGATACCTCGGTAAAAATACTGGAGTCGTCGACGGGAGTTTGCATCTCTATCACACTCTTTAGCTTCCGCATTTACATTGCTACCTTGTTTATGTGCTTTACCTTTCCTAGCTTTCTCTTGTTAGTTGATAGGTTTGGAAACTAGGTTGCATAACTCCTTTTGCGGTAGAGATAGCAAACACACTTAGCAAAACCTTAGTTGCACATTAGATAGTTTACTTTCTTGCATAGGTTTTGCTTAGGTGGAAATTAGAGGCCATAGTTTAGAGTAGAAGTTTTAAGTTGCCTAATTCACCCCCCCTCTTAGGCGTCACGGTCCTTTCAATTGGTATCAGAGCCGGTTGGCTCTCTTGTGGACTCTTGGCTTAATCGCCTTCGAGCCGACGCCCCTAAGAGAGGTTGGGATGGATACCTCTAGGCCTCCACACTTTGACGGCACTAACTTCCCCTACTATAGTGCTAGGATGGCTTGTTTTTTAGAAGCCATTGATTTAGGTGTTTGGAGGGTCACCCGCGACGGGATGAAACCCATCAAGAATCCCGAGAAGCCTACCGCGGGTGATGAAAAATAAATTCATCTTAATGCTAGAGCTAAAAATTGCTTGTTTGAATCTATTAGCATGGATGTCTTTAACCAAGTCTTTACTTTGCAAACATCTCATGAAATTTGGTTAAAGTTACATGAGCTCCATGATGGTACAAGTAATGTACGTGAGCAAAAACATCACCTAACAAAAACAAGCTATGATTCCTTTAAAATGAATGAAAATGAGCTTGTTCGTGATATGTATTCTCGTTTGAATCTAATTATCAATGAGCTCCATTCTATAGGAATTACAAAGCTAGGTGATGCGGATATTGTGAGGAAGATCATCTCTGTTCTTCCAAAGAACAAATATGCAACCATCATCACCATCCTCCACAACATGGAGGACTTGAGCACCATGACCCCGGCCATTGTCATTGGCAAATTGGTGGCATTTGAGATGTCACGCAAGATGGGTCAAGAAGAAGCCACTTCATCAAGCAAAGATATTGCTCTCCCATGTGAGCACAAAAAGATGAAGGGCAAAAAAGCAAGTTGAGACAAGCTCAAGCTCCTCAAGTGAAGAAGAGGATGATGAAGATGAAGAATCAAGTGATGATCAAGCCTCCACCTCATCCGACTCCTCCTTAGATGAAGAAGAAACAATCAAGCTCATGAAAGGAGTGAAGAGGATGATCCGCAAGCTCAATGTCAAGGGTGTGCCCATCACCATAGAAGATTGCCTCTTCACCAATCAAAGAAGAGAGCAAAGAAAAAAGGGATGCTATAGATGTGGCAAGAAAGGGCACTTTATGGAAGATTGTCCAAAACAAAAGCCCACACCCAAGGACAAGAAAAAGAAGAGATGCAAGGCCAAAGCTCTCACCACCATCAAGACATGGGATGACTCATCAAGTGATGATGAAGCCCGTCACAAGAGACATGGCCGCAAGCACTCATCATCAATCTCCTCACGTGTGTGCCTTATGGCACGAGGTAACACAAGCCCTATCTCTAGTGATAGTGATAGTGATAGTGATGATGAGCTACCTTCTTATAATCAACTTGTGCAAGATAATCTTAAATATGCTAAAGCTTGTACTAGCCAACAAAAGAAAATTAATACCTTAAAAGAAAAATTAGATAGTTCTCAATAAGCCTACAATACTATGCTAGATCAATATGAAACTTTTTCAAACTTAAATGTTGAGCTATCTAATAAAATTGAGAAACTTGAGGCTAGTATAAGCACATATGATAGCACAAGTAATGATGAGCAACTTGCTAAGAAAAATGAAAAACTAAAAGCAAAGTTAGCTAGCACACAAGATGCTTACAAAAGTTTGCTTGCTAAAATAGAAATTATGTGCAAGCATTGTGATGAGCTAACTAACAAAGTTGCTAATCTTGAAACCATCGGAGCAAACCCCACCGAGGCACCTAAAATTGGAAAATCAATCTTTAATATGCCTAAAAAGGATGCCTCTACTTCTTGCATTGATTTACTTGATTTAGACTCACCCATGTGCAAACAAGTTTGTGTTGAGAATGACATTGTAGAAACATGTACACAAGAAGTTACAATGGAGAATGAGCTACTAAAGCAAGAAGTGGCTCGCCTCACCAAGGACTTGACCCAAGCAAAAGGCAAGGCGAAGCAAACCCGAACTCATCAAGATAACACCATCAAGGGAGTGAAGAAGCTTGATGAGGAGCAAACCGTGGTTTGTTACCTTTGCCACAAGGAAGGCCACAAGTCCTATGAGTCCAAGGTGAAGCATGGGGGAGAAAAGAAGAAAGAGAAAAACAGAAAGCAAACAAGCAAGCTCTCCAACACCTACACCAACAAGGTGAACAAGAAGGCCACCACACCTTATCTTTTGAAGAAGAAGAATGACAAGGTGGTGGCCATCAAGGTGAACAAGCAAGCCAACAATGGGGCCAAACGCATTTGGGTGCCTAAGGACATCATCTCAACCATGAAGAGCACCAAAAAGGTTTGGGTCCCGAAAGGGAAGTAAGTAGTCAAGTGGTCTAAGGGGAATTTGGAGACTTGGCAAAGTTTTGGGTGCATATCATAGGGTGCATCACATTGGATCATGTCATTGCCAAGTATGTTAGTAGGTACTATGGACCCAAGTTCCCCCTCCCATGTTAGGTAACTAGATTTAAATTCTTGCATTTACTTTCATTTGGTTTAAATTCTTGCAAGTTCTTTAGCATCTAGTTCCTTCTTTGCCTATGTTTGCATTAGTATTTTCATATTTTTGTCATGCAAATTAGGCTTATCATATGGTAGTTTTGCTCGGTATCACTCATATTCTTAGAGCAATTCTACATGGTTTTAATTGGTTAGAAGCACGACACATAGCTTCGTTTACTGTGTTTTTATCTTATATGTTCCAAAGTCCAAATTATAGATAAACTATCCCAAAATTACCATCTTCAATTGATGTCACATTTCTCGTAATATCAATATGGAAAATGGTAGTTTGACCTTACAAGTCAATGTGCATGTCTCCCACAAGTATTCCAACTTGTATGCACACTTTTAGGGGGAGTTTACTCTACAATTTGGAAGCTTTGAGACTAATACTACTTTCAAGTCTATCATGTGTGTAGTAGTCTTAATGCAAGGAAAATGGAGTCCCCGGAGACAAGCATCATATGAGATGACAATTCATTCGGTATCTACATATGGTATTCCTAACTGATAACATTATGTTGATTTCACTTTGATACTTTTATATGCTTTCTCCATACATTATATAGATTAAACTCCTTTGTGTTCTAATTTGACGGTTATGCATATGTTTTTGCCATACATCACATGTATGCATACATTTAGGGGGAGTTTTAGCTTATATAATGTTTCCTCTCTTGGGCTTTAATGTCTTCCTTTTCGGTGTTTGATTCCAAAGGGGGAGAATGTGTAGGGACCAAAATCAAGCCCAAACTAAAACAAACAAAATAACCAAAATCAAATTTTCAAAAAATTCTATGGTTATTTTCATGGGATCGGTTCAAAAAGGGAGGAAGTGATTTATGGACTTAGGGGGAGTCTTAATCCATAAAGTCACAAAAAGGGACTCTATGGCAAGGGCAAGATATGCTATAATAAATATGTCTCTTTTTGGTATCTTTTAAACATCATATGATCTTACCTTTGCATTGCATCCTAGCAAGTAGATTGCATTTTAAATTTTGTATCTTTTATTTGCTTGTTTTGGTCGTGTTGTCATCAATCACCAAAAAGGGGGAGATTGTAAGGAAAATGGACCTCAGACCATTTAACTTCGGATTTTGGTGTTTGATGAACAACATCACCAATTTGGACTAATGTGTTTGCGAGGGTTTGTTTTGTAGTCCAATAGGGTGCAGATGTGACTTGGACTAAGGCGACGTGGTGATCCGATGATCAACACCTCAAGCAAGACATTTGAAGCTCAATAGAAGACTCTCAAGATCAAGCAAAGTCCAAGGCACAAGAATGGAACCAAGACGGCGCAAGAAATCGCGAAGAAACGAAGCAAGGAAGTGCATCGGACGCTGCATCGGACGCTGCCCACACAGGCGTCGGACGCTCTGTTGGCAAACCCTAGCTCGTGTCAGCGCCAGCAGGAGCATCAGACGCTGAAGACCGAGGCATCGGACACGACTGTGACACTGTGCAGACCTGCACAGCGAGCATCGGACGCTCCGGTGCTAACATCGGACGCTACAGGACCCTGCGTCCGATGATCATGCAGAGAGGTTCCAGAGAGGCTCTGTGAGCATCGGACGCGTCCGTTGATCCACCATCGGACGCTGACTAGCCGTTGCGACACAGTGCCAGGCTGGCATCTAGCCGTTAAAGGAGCATCGGACGCGTCCGATGGTCACGACTCCAACGTCCGATGGTCCGCTGTGATGTCCATGACTTTCTCCAAACGGCTCTATTTGATTGGGGCTCTATATATACCCCCATGGCCGGCCAAAACAACAAGGTTGGAGCTCAAGGAAGTATACCAAGTGTATAGACACATATTTAGTTGCTCTAGCCACCAAAGTGCTCAAGTGATATACTAGGTGATTAGTGTATGTGCTTTGCGAAGTGCTTAAGCTAGTTAGACCACCGCTTTGCGCTTGCTCTAGGTGTTAGGCCTAGTGTTTAGTGAGGTTGAAAACCTCTTATCTACCGGTGCTTGCGCGCACCGTGGTTGTACATCGGCGGGGCTTGTAAGTCTTGCGAGATCACACCAACCGCGATTGTAGTGTGGCCGCCTCCGTGTACCGAAGGGAACAAGGCCCGCGGTGCTTCGGCCGGAAACTTGATAGTGAAGACGGCAAAGAGCATCCGGGAGAGGCTTTGCCACGAGTGGCTTAACCGGAGACCCACTTGCGCGTGGGGAAGACCGGAGCTATCCACGGAGTTAACCGACCGGGAGCTTGGCCCTTGCGAGGGATTCCGTGCGAGGGGCTCCAACGAGGACTAGGTGGAAGCTTGCGCGCTTCTCGATACCTCGGTAAAAATACTGGAGTCGTCGACGGGAGTTTGCATCTCTATCACACTCTTTAGCTTCCGCATTTACATTGCTACCTTGTTTATGTGCTTTACCTTTCCTAGCTTTCTCTTGTTAGTTGATAGGTTTGGAAACTAGGTTGCATAACTCCTTTTGCGGTAGAGATAGCAAACACACTTAGCAAAACCTTAGTTACACATTAGATAGTTTACTTTCTTGCATAGGTTTTGCTTAGGTGGAAATTAGAGGCCATAGTTTAGAGTAGAAGTTTTAAGTTGCCTAATTCACCCCCCCTCTTAGGCGTCACAGTCCTTTTAAAAGTATAAGTTGATGTTACCAATTTATGTTTGTAATATGGTGTTTATTTTTTTTTTGATGGGAAACTACTGTAATTAGAATTAGGCACTGTAATTAAAATTTGGATTTTTTTTCTTGAAAAAACTACTGTTATAAAAAGATTTAGTATGATATTAGTGTTTACATTTTATGCCCTTGTATGCAGTTGACTATTAGCCTTGCAAGCATAAACAAGATTATATATCCTTCGATAATGTTAGTTTTTTTTTTTTGCCTAGATTTGGAACCTTGCCTGGGCTTCAAGCAAAGTAAAAGGTGATCTGGCATAGTTCAACTATGCATGCCACCGCACAAATGGTTATTTCGTGCATAGGTGGATGGAAATGCAATGCCAGTGTTCAGTACATACACTGAAAACGTGTTATAGTTTAGATTGAATCCAGTTATCTGGTGGTCTCACCATATTTCCCCTGTCTGCTGCAACCCAACATGGTACAACTGGTTATGCTTTAGTACTCCTAAATCTTTTTCCACTTTATTTTGGAGTGTAGATATCATTTAGGTGCACTCTGCAAAGTACTCAAGGCTTCAAGTTAATCACCCTCGGCACAAAATACATATACATGCTCCTAAATGATGTGTAAATTCTTAGATTTCCCATGGGCAATGTGGTCATATTTAAGAATCTGCTGAGAACACATGTTATTCATGCAAATAATTTATTTTCTTTATAGCATGTATCTGTAGGCACATTTTGGGATAGATACATGATGGCATGATGGTAACCACTTGGTCAGCCATTGGTGGAAGCTGTCGGTGGGAGAAGAAGACATGGCGATGGTCATCTTAGCTTATTGTGTTGAGTGCTATTGGTAATTTCCTAAATAGTTTCCAGTAAAAAACAAAAAAAAAATAATATGCCTGTGTTGTGGTCTCAGCCTACTAAATTTTATGTTCTTGTAGTCGTACATATGCAACAATCAGTAGTGTGGATTTGGTTAAAAAAATGGTTTGTGTGGCCACAGATGCTTGGTTAGACATGCTGCTTCAAAGTTAACAAGTTATGTATCGGTGAATTATTTTTTTCAAGAACCTTGCAAGTGCCAAAAGTAGTTCTTGGGCTTTGAGGATACTTGAATCAATGGTAGGAGTTAAAGGGTGTGGAGGCAGCGGTGGAGGATGATGGACATATCTGATTCGTATAGTTGTCATGTCAGGATGTCGTCAAGTTTTCATGCCCAACAATACCATGGCTAAGCATATGTTAAGTCTCCGTGACTTCACATTCTGTCAAGAGTGACAATATGTCATAAAAACAAGATTGATAGGCTTATTATCATTATCAAACAAGAACGATGATTATATATGCCAGGTACCTTAATCATGATAGTATCTTTTTTTATATTACAACATAGGAAGACTTAATTTCAATTTCAGTATAGCTTTGGAGAATCATGTATCGAACTTCTATTCACTGAAAATAAGAAAAAATCGTTGTTTGAGCAAAGCAACTGTTATGTGAAATTTATTATCAGTTTTAGTTTCATTTAGAATTTTAGTTTGGTATTTTTTTGGATGTTTAGTTACAGATTTAATTTTCTTGGCAGTCTTAAGCGTTAGCTTGCCTAGAGGAATCTGGGTTTGTTTCTGAAACTTTAGTAGATAGTGTGACGTCTCTAAATTCCTCTAGGTTGAAACATTCACACTCAACTAGGTTTATGCCCAGCCGTTGCAATAACATAAAAATAGATGTTAAATACATAAATTATTTAGCGAGACAAATATACAAAATGTGATGCTGTCTGAGATATTTGTTGTTTTAGTCAAATATAATCTAAGATGATTGTTGTTTACGTGAAATATATAATCTGAACCACTATCTCTCAGTTACAATTTAAGTCTATTCCAAGTTCATTCTAGGTAAGTTTCGTATGAAAATTAAGCGGTTTGAACAACCATCTCTCTAGAGTTTGTGAGGAAACATATATTATTTTACATGTCAATTGGACTCACGCGAAGGAATTTCATAACATCAGCCCTACATGTCAATATCAAAATTAATGTACAATTTACTTGTGAGAGGACTGAGGACCCAGGGGCATGCTCAAGGTGCTTAGGGGTAGAAGACTAGGATGAATGCAGATCAATCAGGAGATAGCAGCAAGGTGACGGAGTCACGCAGAGCTTAAACAAAGATGCAAATAGAACATTTAGAGCATTATTATATTTTGAAGACATAAATTATCACGGGTTAAGAACCATGATGTTGGCATAAATTCTAGATACATTTGAACCTAATTAAAATCTGTCAGCATGACAATTTTAATTTTTGTTTTGTTTTACTAAAATATTTATTGCTATGAAATTACCGAGACCCGTAGCAACGCACGGACACTTTTACTAGTAGTAATTTAAAAATTAGAATGCTAGAGTATTTGAGAAGAAGAAATATTAGAGACAGACATGGGCCATTAGTTTTCTCTGGGCTAACAACACCCCTCCAGCTTAAGCTCACCATCAGCAACTAACTGAGGTGTGTGCGCGATGTACGGGCCAAAATTGGGCTATGTCGAGTCTTTTCTTGGACGGGGCCAATATTGGTCAATGCATTCGCCGGTGTGCTGAAACTGGACAGGAGCAATAGGGACACGCAATGACAGAAAAAAACAGTGTTAGGGGCGTTAGTCAGAAAAACACTATTCCAAAGCTGAAAAATAGAACCGATTTCGGCAGAATAGGTGAAGGAAACCGTGCGCTTGACTTGTCGAGGCGGCGAACTAAAGATGGCAATGGGTAAATCCCCATCGAGTATTGGTTCCCCAGACCCATTCCCATCAATGAAAAATAATATTATCAAAATACTTATACCCTTGACGGGTAATAAATTTTCCCTAGACCCGTACCAGGCTGGGAAAACCTCACTCATCGAGTCACTCATATACCCATCAACAATGTAAATAATTTAACTTGTACGGTCTCCATACAATATATATAACAATAATAAGTATATGATCGTAAGAAAAGCACATAAATTTTAGATGAAATTGTAGTAACAACTAAATATTAGTTGCACAATACCATAAATCTATAATCCATATATCAAGAAGTACGTTACTAGCAGTAGACAATAAGACATTACATAAATTCATAAGTCTTATATCAATAGATAATAGAGAGTAGTATTGTTGGATCTGGACATGCATTTGAATCTTCGGGTGTTTTTTTACCCATGGGCTAATGGATATATGGACTATAGGAACGTACTCATACTCACGTACCCGTTGGGTGAAGGTTTTCTCACATTTAGAGACTCATGAGTGAAGTTTTTTTCAATTAGAGACACTGATGAAGTAAATACCCATCGGGTCTCGGGTCACGGGTGCCCCATTGCCATCTTTACGGCCAACTGGTCAGGCAAATGTGTAGAAGCCATGGCAGAGCATCTGCCCTGCTTGCCTCGACGAATCACCCGTGTCCGTGTTGGGGGAAGATGCATCTGCATCTGCATCACTTGAAGAGTCTCTCTCGGAGGAGTGGAGGACTGACGCTACCATCAACAACAATTGGGCTACATGTGCACACAACCTCGGGCCCGACGAACACCGGGCCGTTCGACCGCATTGCAAGTTGTACGCGTACATGTGGGCTCGGCGGGGCCAGCTCCGGCCGGTTCAATCATTCAGAAGCGGGGCCCATCCCCTCGGACTGGGCCCTGGGCCATGTCGCGCGCCGAGCGCAGCGGGCCACGCGCGGCCGCCGTCGCGGGGGGCTAGATCCGACAGCAATTCGACTCCCGTGCTCGCCCGCCACGCCAGCCCTCTCTCTCTCTCGGCCTCGCGCCCGGCCCGATCGAGCAAACACAGTAGTACACAGCCGCGCGCGCTGGTGGCGGCATCGCTCGTTCTCCTCTCTTGCCGACTGGGCTGGCAATTGACGCGCGCGCTGCCGAGGCCCGCCCTCCGGATCGTTCCGGAAACAGGGCCGTCGTCCTGCGGTGTCTCGCGCTGCCGAGGCAGGCGAGGACGACCGAGCGGCAGGCACAGGCACCACGGAAAGCTAGCTGGCCCGCGCCTTTTCGTTTCTGCGATCTGCGGCGGGTGGGGAGGTGAGCCCATGCATGGAAGTTCCCTAGTGGAGTTAGTCAGTGTGGTGGTGGCACTGGCAGTGCGCGCGGTGGTTCCCTCCTCCTCCTCCTCCGGCTTGCAATTGACGCGCGCGCGGGGCCGGCCGCCTGAGACGGGTCGCTGTTGTGGTCCAGTGCACCGCGCGGGAGCGGCGCGTGGGATGGACCTGTGGTTGTTGAGGTGAGGAGGAGGAGGAGGAGGAGGAAGGCCGGGCCGGGCCGGCCGGCCTGGGAGGAGGACCATCTTATCAGCAGCAGCGGCGTGCCTGCGCCTGCCCGGCCTACAGGAAGCTGGGATTCGCTTTCGTGCCGGTAATTGCCGCCCGGATCGTGGTGCCCCGATCCAGCGGCAGTGTCCTGCGGCACGGACAGCGACGGGGCTCCCGTGGCACTATCAGACCACCGCCATTGCGCGGCGCTGGACGCTAGGCTAGGCGCTAACTCCCGGCCCCTACTGACCGCCCGGCCGGCCGGCCGGCAACTGATGGGTTGTCGATCGGGAATTTTTTTTATTAATAACCTAATTAAATAAAAAATTTCAAAAATAACACTGTCCATTTTTTTTTGCAAAACTAACCCTTTTGTCGCGCCGTCCCCAATGGCGCGACAAAAGCGCTAGCCGCGCCATGCATGGCGGCGCGACAAAAGCGCCACCGTGGCACCGCCCAGCCACGCAGGCCCGCGTGGGCCTCACTCGTCAGTTTGCCGCGCCAGGCGGGCTGGCGCGGCTAGTGCGTTTGCCGCGCCAGGCGGGTTGGCGCGGCAAAGCCGATCTAGATCTGGGCGCACCGCTTTCTTCCTCCTTCCTCCTTCCTCGCCGTGCCCCGCCCGTCCCGCCGCCGCCCGTTGCCCGCCGCTGCCGTCCCGTCGCCCGCCGACGTCCCTGCCTCGGCCGCCCGTCTCCCCCTCCGCCTGCCCGAGCACCCCGCCCTCCAACCGGCCGGACAGGGCAGCTCGCCGGCGGCCAGTGGTGCTCGCCGGCGTCCAGTGGAGCTCGCCGGCGGCCAGCTCCCTCCCCCCGTTCGCTCTCCCCAACTCAAGCACACAAATCTCAGGTTTGTTTGTTAGTTCATTTTAGTTTTTTTTTGCAAAGTTAGTTAGTTATTTAGTTAGCAAAATGTTAGTTAGTGAGTTAGGTTAGGTAGTTTAATAAGTTAGGGTTAGTTAGTGACTTAGGGTTAGTGAAATAGGTTAGTTTAGTGAGTTAGGGTTAGGTAGTGAGTGACTTAGGGTTAGGTAGTTAGTGACTTAGGGTTAGGTAGTTAGGGACTTAGTTAGTTTAGTGATTTAGGTTATGTTAGTTACTTAGTGACATGAGTTGTTAGTAAAGATAAGTTAGTTAGGGTTTTAGGGTATTTAGTTAGGGTATGTCGAAATATTACTGAACACACGTTAGTGAAGCCAACTTAGTAAGTAGTTACGTCATTCTTTACTTTTGAGAAGACAATCATTTGACCTTAGTTCCACTATTGACTTTGTAGATGGACACTGTATTCAGATTGTTTTATGGAGGCATAGTTAGTAAACGAGATGGGTTGTTTGATGATAACATGGAACAAGAACTTGAAATATTTGATGAGCGTCCTCCTTTTACGGAGCTTATGTTGCGTCTGAAGGAGAAGTTCGATGGTGATTTTTCGTTGAAAGGGAGATTTGACAGTGGCAAGATAAGGGCGAACTATGCGTTGATGCCCTTGCGCAACCAGGCTGACTGGGCAAAATACCAGACGGTCGTTATGACATCCAATTCGACCATGGCTGAGATCGTGGTAGAGGATGGTTGGAGGAAGTAGGCAGAGGCGTGCAATGATGGCAACGAGGGTGAAGCACAGGAGGTAGGGGATGATGACGATGCAGCTCCGATGACTATGGACGTTGATGGTCACCCCACGCAGGAGACGGTGTATCCATCTGAAAATGTCCACGTTGACGTCGGTCAAATAAACAATGATTTTGATGTGGCCGACCTAGAGCGGCAGGAGCAAGAGGACCAGGAGGTACAATTGTTTGATGAAAACTATGATTCTGATGATGATTCAGATTATGACGAAGAAGAGGACAGTTATATTTGTGCTATGCCTGACCCGGTTCGTGGTATTCCACAACCGGTTCGTGCTATGCCACAACCGGTTCCTCAGAATATGCATCCTCCAGGGAGACTAGTCACTGATATACCAGAGGATCATACACATTTTGATGCGTGGCGGCGTTTGAGCGAAGCGAGGTATTATGTTGCGCCCGATCCTTTGACTGAGACAGAGCTGCAGCAATTGAGGTCGGTTAACATGCAGTTTAGAGGCGTTCCAAGTTATAGGGATGTCAGTATGGTGGACCAGGCAGTTTGTGATACTGGATTGAATCTGTGCAAGCAAACACTACATAACCATACAGATTGGATTCTTCAGAAGGGTATGATTTTCAACACTATGACTGAGCTGAAGCTTTTCCTTGAGAACTATGCTGTGCATCATCATCGACCATACACGGTCAGCCATTCTGATATTAGTTTGAGGTACCACGTCAAGTGTTTGAGTCTTGGTTGTCCGTGGAGGCTGAATGCTCGCAAGAGAACTGATGGCAAGTGGAGGATCAGTAAAGTAGTACAACCGCATACCTGTTTTACAAATAAGGGACAAGAAAAACATCCTCAATTGACGGCAAGATACCTTGCACGACGCATTTTGGCATTTGTTGATGATGATGCCGACGTATCTGTTTCACAATTGCTTATCTCCATATTTGGATTCACAGGCTATAAGGTGACTTATGGAAAGGCGTGGCATGCGAAGCAGATCGCCCTTGCAATTCGTTGGGGTGGTTGGGATGAAGCG
Source organism: Coix lacryma-jobi var. lacryma-jobi (assembly GCA_009763385.1). Taxonomy (NCBI): domain Eukaryota; kingdom Viridiplantae; phylum Streptophyta; class Magnoliopsida; order Poales; family Poaceae; genus Coix; species Coix lacryma-jobi. The sequence goes on along the minus strand of CM019823.1, from coordinate 6,969,247 downwards.
TACAACAGGATTCCTCGGATTTTGTGTGCAATGGCATACTATAACCCCGGCCTTAAATGGTTTCCACACACCAATGGGCAGTATATAGACCGCAACACCGGCAAGGTTACACATGTGCTTCAGCGTGTATTTTGGTCTTTTGCACAAACAGAGCATGCGTATCAGTACTGTCGTCTAGTCATACTTGTGGACGGTACTTTCTTGACCGGAGCGTACAAGGGTGTGTTGATGATGGCGGCGGCTGTTGATCCCGAGGACCAGATAGTTCCAATTGCTTTCGCCTTGGCTGAGGGGGAGAACGTTGAGTCTTGGTCTTGGTTCATGGCCCTGCTACGGATACAAGTGTTAGGGCCTTCTCGGACAATATGTTTGATTTCGGACCGTCATGTTGGGTTGCTTCGTGCCGCAGAGGAGGAGATAGAGGGTTGTCCACGGCAGAGGCAGTTAGAGGCAACCCCCAGCGCCGCTACCACCTGTACACGGACTTGCTGGACGTCCTGACACAGCACCAGGTAATTCCGGAATGAGTTCAATTTTTTATATTGAAAAAGGAACATGACTAACTATGTTTGTTCATTACAAACAGGTCAGTTGGGACCCTTAGGACCTGTACGACAACGTGTTCGACCCCGCCACGGAGCTGGACCGTGTAGATTGGCGTTGCACCGTCCGTCTTATCTGCTTCTACGTGGTCGAGATGCACTTGCCCATCAGGGTGATGCGTCAGTTCGGCCTACGACAGGAGTTTCCTCCACCTCTGATTAGCACGGATCAGAGGTTGCACAAGTAAGTATCCTCCACAGTGTTGTTGTATTACTCTAGTAAATTCTATCTTATGCTCTAACAGATGGGTTTCCTTTGCAATGCAGGGTGAAGCGCCAAAGCAGACGGAAGAATCCCGTTGATTGGCGCGCGGAGCACGCCGATCATGTCCTGAGTTGGACAAACAGGTACCAGCAGGACGTTGACGACGGCGAGCCGTACGACCAGGGCGTCTTCGACCAGTACCTACAGTGGCTGCACCGGAGCAACATGTTGCACATTAAGCCACCGTACTACGAGGCCACCGCTGAGGACGAGTCGGACGACGACGAGGACCCGTACGATGCTACCACTAGGGCTTCGACTCAGCCTGACAAAGCCCCTCTACAAAGCTACGTGGTAATACCTGCAGCCCTTCAACTATTGTTTGTGTTTTTGTATACCCCCTGGTCTTGTGTCGGCAGGCGTCGCAGCTGTCTCGGTACTCCGACGAGGCAGCGCAGCTTATACACCACACCAGCTCTACTGGGGACCACGACCCGGTACAGGCTTTTCTGCAGGTATCATAACACATTCGAACCGCACTTGTAAATCTTAAAAACTCATAAACTGTACTAATATATATTATTATTATTATTATTATTTTCTTATTTGCAGAAAATCAGGAAGGGCTGCAGGAAGCTTGCTCAGAAGCTTGGGTGCATGGACATAGCGTGGGCCCCACCGCACCTTCCTCAGCCTTCGAGCCCTTTGGTGTCCGACACTGTCCCAGCAGCAGCAGGGTCGTCCGACGCCCGGGGGGGAGGCACTTCTGCGGATCCACGCGGAAAGGGCCCCACTGCAGAGGAGCAGCCCGAGGAGGAGGGGGAGGAGGAGGACGAGGAGCAGTATGTCGAGCGCACGACACCACCCTACACGGCTAGTGCAGGCTACATGGCCCTCGGCCATAGCTCGGACTACGCTGGAGGGTCCTCCTCCAGAGGTGGCCTGGACGACACGGCGTGGCAGGTAGCTGGTGCTTACGACTACCCTAGTGGCTACTACACCGGCCCTGGCTGGCAGCATTGGCCAGAGCAGGGCGCAGCACAGGAGCTGGGGTACTCACAGCTAGGTGGAGCTCCACTACCTACTCAGGAGGACGTGCAGGTACATAAGTTGACCGCTATACATTTAAGTTCGTCAGATATATTTAAGTTGTTTGCTAACATTTATTTTGAATGTTGCAGGGACCTAGTCAGACGCAAGGGTCACCACGCCGGCAGCCACGCGCCCGAGACCGCACAGACGTCACGTTCACGCCGAACATCGACCTGTCGCAGCCGAAGCGTCGGAGGCGGCCTCGTCAGCCGTACACACCTAGCTAGGCTTAGTGTTAGACTATATGGATAGGTGATGTATTTGTTAGATAACTTGTTTGAGAACCCTATTATGTACTTCGTGGAGCTTGAGCCACTTTGTTTTTTTATGACCGCTAATACGTTTTCATTTATTCAAATTGTGTCAATGTTTGGTTCCTTGTTATTGCTTTTGCGGAAAAAGACAGGAAAAACGGAAAAAACACATTCGATCAAACAGAGACAACACATTCGATGAAACAATATTGTTTGTGTTGCCGCGCCAACCCTGGGGGCGCGGCAAAAGCTGGCATCTTTTCAGCGTCGTGTCCTATCGTGATAAGCGCTCTGCAGTTTTGATTTCGATAGGCTTTTCAGTGTATAGACTTTTCAGTATATAAGCTTTTCAGTACATAGGCTTTTCAGTGATTAGATTTTTCAGCGAATAGCCTTTTAAGTTGCAATAACTACACACTCACAATGCAGCTGAGATAATTCACAAGTTCAAAACCAGGGCTCCGCCTATATAAACCCTTCAGTGCCTTGCATATTCAACAACTTCAGCAGAGCTTGCGAGGTTCGTAGTAGAGATGTCTGGAGGTTCGTCCAAAGGCGGGAGAGGAAAGGGTGGGAGGAAGGGACCTCCCATTGTGTGGGAGGGCTCTCTCGGTTCTGATTCCTTCTTAGAGGCACTATATGAGTTTCCCATTGAGAGCAAAAAGGATTTCAGCCGGGACCGTCCTCTTAGGGGATACGATAACCGCTTAGAGGACTGGCCAAAATGCCGCCATGGTGAGGACTGTTTGGTGCAGATGCTCCACGACGACTTGGAGACAGGCCGACGTTTCTTCAAATGCCCGCGAGCATGGGTAACTTTATTTAATTGTTGTTGCTATGCCTCTCATGTTTGCTAATACTTAGTCATTTTGTGAATGTCAGTCTTCTATTTCCGAAGAAAACTGCGGCTTCACCAGATGGGTGGATCCTCCTCCAATATGGCCGCATCAGGAATACATCTATTATCTGCAGCGTCGTATCGACGATCTTGAAAGAGAAGTTAAAAGCATGCTCAAGGACTATGATGACGACGATAGCGAAGCAGACGGTTCAGATGAAGCAATATGCCTTGATCCATATTGCAACTGCCCGCATCACAAGAACAAGAGGCCTCCACCACCGCCGCCACCACCGCCGCCACCACCACCACCCGCAACGGGAGGCTATTACGGAGAAGGGTCTACTCAGTTTGCTATGTGGGACGGCTTCTAGACTACTTAGACCACTATGTGTGTGTTGTGTTGTGCCTATCAATTACCTAAGGCATGTTAGGATTAGTCTAGGACCTTTTAACCAAGTTACGGTAAGAGGTCCTCACATGCCATGTACTAGTTTGTTGTTCGTGTACTTGTTTGCTCTATTCTATTTCTCGTACTTTATCCCAGAATAAATCGATAACACATGAACTACCGCAAACAATCCAACAACATATGAAAAAGTCAAACAAAGTGCAGTTCAAGACTACATAATCGAGGATCCGAAATAAACGGTACACCGAAGTACAAACCAACAGTACAATACACTAACAAGTCCACCAATTGACAACAATGTTCATTACTCAATAATGACTACTTAACCTACCACACTACTGAGTGCAACGAGGCCACTTTCCCTTCCTCACAGCATCCGGATCCTGCTCCATGGCAGCCTTGGCACGACGCACACGCTCAAGCCTCTTCTCCCTCTCCCCCCTACGCTTAGCTGCATCCCTCAGTCTTGCCTCTTCCTCATGCTGCTTTTGTGCTGCCTCTTCTTTGCGTCTCTTCTCCAAACGCTCCTTGTCCTCCGCAGCCCACTTTTTCATCCTCTCTACGTGCTCCTTGTCCTCCGGCTTCATCTCAGTGTCGATCCACTGCTCGAAGTCACATAGTGGTGGTGGCTCCTGCAAAATACGACTAAGTCAATTACGTAATAAAATATAAATGATTTGTCATTCATGTATAGAACAAGCCATCAGCTTCTCACCATCAGTCCAATACGGATCTGTTTAGGTGTAGGGTCAAAGGCATAATTCTCACACATCCAATACCTCTGACCGTATGTGTGCTCCTCATCAGATATTGCGACCTTACAATCATCGCCGCAGTAGCACATGGGCACCGGAACACCGCTAGGCAATGGCAAACGGGCATAGGCATTGCCCGTGAGAGGTTGCCTACAATCATCAACGCAATAACAAATGAACATAACATAAAATTACTTCATTAAAACAGACAAATAAATCAACAATGTACCGATCTTACCTTGCCTTACTAGCTTTGCCACGCCGCGGCATCCTAACAATAAAAAATATGTCAACGCTACACATACATTCATGATTAATTATAAATCTACATAATGACGTAATAAATATTACACAAAAAATGTACACAAAATGAACAAAATATTAAGCAAAACAGATATAAAAAGTCTAATACATGAACAAATCCATCATTAATTAACAACTAACGTCACAACAGTATCAAAATAAATATTGTCTACAAACCCTAACTTACAAAAATATGGTTCAATCCTACATTGCAAATATGGATAAAGAACAATAATATGGATCAAAATACCTCTTGTAGACAAGTTTGATTGAGGGAGGGAGATGAAGAGAGGAGAAATGAAATGAAATGAAATGGAATGGATTGGATTGAATTGGTTTGGGAGGAGAAGAGAGGAATGAGGAGGAGCCTGCTGCTCGGCGCGGCGGCCAGATCTAGATTGGCTTTGCCGCGCCACCCCGCCTGGCGCGGCAAAGCCGTTGACCGCGCCAGCCCGCCTGGCGCGGCAAACGCACTAGCCGCGCCAGCCCGCCTGACGCGGCAAACTGCCGAGAGGGGCCCACTAGGGCCTGCGTGGCCGGGCGGTGCCACGGTGGCGATTTTGCCGCGCCGCCATGCATGGCGCGGCTAACGCTTTTGCCGCGCCATTGGGGACGGCGCGGCAAAAGGGTTAGTTTTGAAAAAAAAAATAGACAGTGTTATTTATGAAATTTTTTATTTAATTGGGTTATTAATAAAAAAAATTCTCGATCGGCGACCTATCCAGAGCCACTTGCTGCTACTATACGTGCTACTACGACAAGCCAAGTCAGTCCGATCGATCGATCGGGTGGGGGCCCTTTGAAGTTTCATGCAGAGATGCTTAATTAGTACTACTCCATTACTCCTACACTACACAAATGTGTAGTATATACCGATCGAGCACGTGTGACACGCATGTATTTATTATATATAGCCGCCTAGCAAATTAGTATTATACACAAATGCAGTAGTATTAATTTTGTGCGCCATGTATTATGCTTTTTTTTGGCATTGAAGAATATTACGTACGACACGATTAAGTGGTTGAGAGACGACGAGACGAATCCCTTGTGCTATTATTATCCACACGGGTCTCTTCTGTGTGTGCCCCTGTGTCCTAGTTTAGTGGCTGCTTGGACTGATACTCCGGCCAGAAGGGAAGTATATAGTGGCGGACGGAGCTCGTCGTTTGACTGACAAGACAAGTGAAGCACATTTCATGGGCGCGCCAGGACAGAGCTCCTCATTATGTGGGCACCGGCCAGCACCGGCCCTTCACATCGCAGACAAAAAGTTTGCTCCCTCCTCAAATCGCTCCCAAAACCATCCGATCATCTAGTATATCGCCAAGCCAGTCTCGACGAGACGACGACGACACCTTGCATTTGGAGCTCGGCTTTCCACGCTGCAGATAGATAGCATGGCCCGGACGGACCTCAACACCCACCCCCAGCTCCCGTCCGGCCGTGTCCCATCCGTCCAGGGTTTCGGAACTCATAAACAAACACTTTTAATTTAACTTTCTTCTTCCAAGTCCAAGAGTATGTGCAGTGCACGCTCTCCTGTTCTTGAACTGCGGCGAGTGTGAGCCATTTCCTAAGCGTGTGCGTGTGGTTCAGTAAACTATGCTCATATACACTCGATCGTACCACTAGCTAGTGTGCAGTATCTGCCAATGCCTTGAAATAAACGGGAGCAGGTCGAGTAGTAAACCCTAGCTAGTAGGATAATCCGTCCTGTCGGATGGAAGGTTTTGGACGCATCTGCACTGCACAACCCCTGAGATCTCACACTAGATCGACGCCGAGAGCAAAGCCCGGATACTCCTGCGCACAGTCCCTGAGATTTCAGCGGCCGGTGTTACACGGGCCAAATAAATCCTCTTTTTTTTTTTCATATATCTGTCTATCTATCACCAGTTATATCAGTTACCACACCACACGCGGCTAGTCGATCGAGCTTATTGTGCAGTGTGTTGTTAGTAGCTAGGGACAAAAAGGGCCCTGTACGTGCATGGTTTGATTTGGCACGCGCGCGATCGAGTAATGAAATGGACTGCAGATTGCTGCACTGTACACACCGGATCGATCTGATATCCTGCATCTGCATGCATGCCTGCCTGCCCCTAAAAAGGAAAAAAGAAAAAGAAAAGAAGAAGAAGAAGAAGAAGAAGAAGAAGAAGAAGAAAGACGTCACAGTCCAAGTTAAGAGTGAGTGAGCCCTTCACTTCACCAGCGCCCTGGCCCTGGTGAACCGACCGCCGCTTCCGGCCATGGCCTCCATAATTCAGATGTCTAATCGAATCTAGCAAGACTTGGACGGAACTTTGGAGCCGGTTTTCATCGTCTCTTAAGGTCTTGTTTGGATGTACTCCCCCGTCCCTAAATAACTGTCTCTGAAAATCCGTGTTTCGCTCACAGACACGCTTTCCGGACGACAATTAAAAAGAGACGGATGAAGTACATGTATTTAGCTCAATCCATATATGTTGGAGTGTATTTGAACTAAATTACACTTCAATCTACTTCAATATACGTGATTTGAGGTAGATACATGCACACCCAAACAAACCCTAAGGGCAGTCGTACTTGCTGTCCCTGTATCTCCAGCACAAGCCTTGATTCCTGATGCCAATGGCCGCTAGTAGGGAGCGGCGATCCGACGCGACGCCACCATGTCTGTGGAAAAGATCTTCTCGTGCTTGCATGCAGCAGCAGACTAGCTAGCGCAATTGACACCTGTGTGGGGCCCCACGTGTCTGAGACTGTCTGTCGTCCAAGACACTCACACTACTACTAGCGATATGGATCCCATCATCATCGATCCGTCTTCTTGAGAAGTCCCATGCATGCATGCATGACAGGCCAGGGCCACGCCAAGCCAAAAAGTTTGACCGTACCCTCTAGGTACTGGGGCCACGCTAACCCTGGCATTTGAAAAACCAGAGCGTGTCGCCCTGTTTTCGAACTACTAAACCACGTTGCGATTTTTTAAGCTAATAATGATACAGTAATGTACTGTGTGTAGTACGTACAGTACATCGTATCGTCGTCGACTCGTCGTTCGATCTCTACCGGCCCATGCATTCTGTTCTCGCCGTCCGCTGGCTCTAGCTGCGCCTGCGCTGCATCGATCCAACTGCCGGAAGCACTTCCACGTTATGCGCCGTGCCGTGCACCAGGCCGGTGGCCGGGGCAGCGCCCGCACGTACGCGCAACCGCCCGCCCGCCCGCACGAGGGGCCTTCGTTTTCGTATATTGATTGCACATCGCTCCAGTCGATCTTTTGCCTTATCTGTGCTGGACATCGCCACGTGAAGTCCTCAAGTACTTTCCCCGTCAAAGCAAGTATAATAGCATGTAGGTTGTAAGCTGGTTAAATACTAAGTTGAAGGAGAGAGGAGAGGAGAGAGAAGAAGCGGATTGTAACCTTACAGTCGGCTCATGCACAAGAACCAAGAAACTATATAAGACAGACAAGTGGACCTTATATTAATTATGAATAGCTAACTACTCCCTCCATCCACGAATAAATAGATTTCTAGAGTTGTCCTAAATCAAACTTTTAATACTTTGACCGATTTTTTAGAAAAAAACTATATCAAGATTGATGATCTCAAATTCATATCATTAGATATATCATAGAGTATATTTTTATAATGTATCTATTTTATACCATAGATGTTATTAATTTTTTCTATAACGTTAGTCAAAGTTTAAAAAGTTTGACTGACATGGATTCTAGGAATTGATTCTTTCGTGGACAAAGGGAGTACTGTATAAGCAGAATGAGAGAAGGCTGTAAGGAACCTTGCAACCAGCAAGTTGACTGTATTATTAACTTTGCTCTCACGCATCGCGTCCATGCATCAATCTATAGCTTAGAGCTAGCATTCTTTACAGAAGCCGGTTATTTACGGCTGCACTAGTTTTATTCGTTGAAGGTGTATGTCGATGAATTTTACGTGGTTAAATCTGTTAGAATCAGATTTTTTAACGAATACAATAAATTATAGAGCACTATCAAAAGTATAAAAGAATCTGACAGATTTTGTAAAAAAAAGAAAGAAAATCTATCAACGGATAAATCACAAAAATCTTATTTGTTTTCAACGATTTCCTTTTTTTTTCTAAAATTGGTTATGGTTGGTGCATAAGCATAACTACTATCCACCCAGCAGGGCCTGATCTAGTGTCGTACTCCCTCCATATAGAAAATAGATGACATTTTAGACATGGTTTCGATCAAATATTGAGAATATAAATTATGAATAATTTTTAAGTTGTTGAGTTTGAAAATATGAAAACCATATGAATGGATTTGTCTTGAAAAAAACTTTCATAAAAATATATAGATATCACTTTTTGATAAATTTTTTTAGTATAAAAATAGTTAAAGTTGTATTTTGGAGACCGTGTCGATGTCCAAAATATCATCTATCTCCTATACAGAGGGAGTACTCTAGAAACAATGGTTTTATGATATCATTGGTTGGTGAAAAGACTACCATTCTATACTTCATCCAGAAAAAAATGCTTTTTTTAATAGCATGCAAGCAAATGGTAGGAGCTAGTTCTACATTTGAGCTAAGAAGGGGTGGGGAGTTATGATTTTCAACGCACTGAGAGGAAATAATTTAACAGTTTCCCTAAAAGAATTAATAAGATACATCTTTTAAAAAATGACGGATGGAGATATAGTACATTACCATTACCATGCAAATTACAACAGAATGAAATATAATTATATAAAAGACAGGAAAAGCACATGATAGTATATATAATTGTCTCCAGACGTACAGAGTGGTCGTCGTTAAGCTCCATGTCTGCCCATTGGCAAGCTACGGACAGAGACAAGATCAGCATGCAATCTACAAAACAACAACTCTTAGGACGCATCTGCCACAGTAGTCTATTGCAACTACAACCTACCAGTACGTACGTACGTGGTACCTTTAGTCGGTTAACAGAAGTCCATATACTTATATCTCTACTAACCCTCTGCAAGCCGTGGTACACACACGGGAAGATCGAGAACCCTTGGTCGTCGTCTTCTGAGCAAGAGCTCTTGCTGCATGCTCTTGAGTCTTGAATTAATTAAACACGGAAACAAAAACACACTCCGGGAAGAACAACAAGCAGAAGAAGAAATCAAAAACAAAAGAACATAATTAAGGTCGTCGTCGTCGCAAACGAGGGAGCAAGCAAGCAAGCTCGCCGGCCCGTACGTCGTCGTCTTCTTCAGTGCAGCTGCGCCGCTGGCTAGCTAGAGCCTAGAGGGCAGGCAGGCAGAAGAGGGCCGGCGGCCACGCGTGCGCGCCGGGGCGGCATGGGGGGCTGGGTCACCGGAGGAGGCTCCGGATGATCTCGGCCTGGGGGCTGTCGTTGTCCATGGTCGACATGAGCCCCGACAGCCGCTCCGAGAGGTCGTCCACCTCCCGGTGCAGGCTCTTGATGTAGGCGCACGTCTCCTTCAGAAGCTTCGACGCCGACGACTGCATACACACATGGCCGGCAACCAACATCAGACAAACTAGCTACTCCCTCCGTCCCACTGAGAGTCGTCCGAGAAGCGTGTTTGTGAGGAGAACACGGTTTTCCAACGACACTTTCATTTCATTGGGACGGAGGGAGTAGCTAGCTAGCTAGCTAGCTGAAGAGATGGAACAATCCATCCATGTCAGGCTTTAATTCGCTGCACCCGACGAAATGGGGCTATACTGTTGTACTGTACGACGTACTGGCGCAGCGGGATAGATGATATGTGCATTAATTTGGGGAAGAGAACGAACTGAGCTCTGCTGTGTACATACCCGGCTCGCGTTCCGGCGGCGTGAGGACTCCGGGAGCAGCCCCTGGAGCTTGGAGATGAGCTCGTTGATCTCGTCGTCGCTGATCCTGCCACGTCGTCCCGACGACATATCTCCGGCGGGCGGCGGCGACGGTATAGTAATATAGTATGTACGTAGCTTGGAAGCTACAGCACCTCGATGACGGCTCGATCGTTGGCTTAATTCCTCGTCGTCTCTGCCTCAGCCTCTCTCGAGCGCAGCTCGCCTATTTATGCAGTAGTAGTGTACGTACGTGTGTGCGAGCTCAGCTCGGGTCAAGAGCAAGCGTGCAAACGGAAATAGGAGTGAACGGAGAACGAACAAGAAAAGGTGAGAGAGAGACCTGAAAAGGATTGGCTTTTAATGCCTGCTTAAACCGAGAGCTAGCTGGTGAACTCCCCCGCCGGGGAGTGTTGTTACTGTGCAGTGCGAGAGAAGGAGAGGGAGAGAGAGCACTTGCACTCTGACAGAGAGAGGCAAAAGCCGAGAGGTAGAAGCCGACTACTAGTAATTTGCAAGTAATAGCTAGGGGCGAGTGGGTTGTTCCGAAAGAGATGGGGAGGGAACGCGTATTAATAGGGAGAGGGACTGTCACTAAGGCCAGATGAGAGGGCCCACCGCTGGGTGAAATCCGGCCCGCCCAGGACAGAGTGGACACGGGCTGCCCTGGCCCGGCCCATGGGCTCCAGGTAAAAGGCCTAAAAGGGATGTGACAGTGGTACTGTACCAACTGACACGTACTTGTGACGGGCAACAACGTCAATGTTGATTTTGTGTAGCACAACTGCTGGCCGGCTACTTGCAAAACCAATATTACAAAAGCACTCTGCAACTTATTATTTACATGATTACATCTCACCTCTCTAGTGTATTTGTTCCAGTTTAGGTTTTTTGAGGGAACTGTTCCAGTTTAGTTACGTGCATAAACCCATAAAAAGCTAACACTATCCTTTAACTAGGCCCTGTTCAGAGGAGATTGGTTTCGTGTTAGAGTAATATATCGAGGGAGTTTACAATTTTGGGGTAGGAGAGCGGTGAGCTAGTTTTCTAATGGCGAAAAAGAAGGAATCGATGGTTCTGTCTACCGATGCCTATATGGCGTCCCCTGTGTTTGCTTTATATCTCTAATGGGCAAAGAGAGTACACAAAGCAGTTCGAGATTCTTCTTCACATTACTACACATGATTTTACAAGACAATATCCTTTTATTAACCAAGGCGAGCATAAAATCCAACCAACTCGGTTAATGCATGTGATTAAGTGAGGCAAAAAATATTATTAACCGAGGTGGTCTATATTACCCGCCTCAGTAAATCAATTTACAGAGACGGACCAAGGCCCGCCTCCAAAAGCAGGTCATTTTTTGAGGCGGGCCTCTTAAAGCCCCGCCTCAGTTAATAAGGCTAGACCCAATAAAAGCCCATCTCGACCCATTAACTATTTGTCGGTGTTTCTGCCCCGAGGGTATGACACCAACTAGTAATATGATCGCGTGCTCTCTTCCTGGATGGTGATGCAAGATGACACAAGGATTTATCCTGGTTCGGGCAAAGAAAGCCCTACGTCCAGCGGGGGAGGAGGTTCTTGTATTACTTGCACCTAAGTGCTTGCACAGGGGCAATACAAGCTCAATGAGCGTGGACCGGAGTCCGGACTCGTGTGTATGTGTGTGTGGACTCGTGTCGCGCAAGCCCGTGCGTCCCCCATGGACTTGCGCGTTGTCTCCTGCGCGCGAAGGGCCCTGGCGTCCCCTTTTATAGAACAAGAGGAGGCCAGGGTTTACACAGGATTGACATGTACAACGCTCGATCTGGCGAAGGGTAGGAACTCTGTCTTGTCGAAGTCACTGTAGCCAACGTGGGTGTTGCTGTTGAGGCGTCCTTGATGCGTGGCCTCCATCCCGGGCGCGGACGTGGAGGCGTGGCGATGTGGAAGCCGTACAGCATCCATCCCGGCACGTACAGGACACAGCGGGGTCCCTCCGGGTCTTGGGGTACCTGTCCTCCAATAGCGTGAAAGTAGCCAGGGCTCGAGGGGCTCAGAGCCGGCCTCGAGGTGGCGCCTACGGGGGGCTCGAGTCCCCGCAGTTATGGGCAAGTCCCGGGAAACCCGATTGAGCAGCGGGTATCCGGGCCTCGAGACGTGGCTTAGACGTGCAACAGTATAGGGTATGGGTTAACAGTGCCGAACTGGCGCCTTTTTGCCCATGCTTGTGGCGAAAATGAGACTTGACTCTGCCCTGGTTCACTGTGGTACACGTCGGGTTGCAGTGGACGTGACTGTAGTAGGTGGACGCATTAAATGCGTGGTACGGGATTGGTACAGTCATCGGGGCTGGGGAGCAGGAAGCTTCCTCTTCGTGGAGGGCTTCGAAGGGTAGTGGAGCGCTCGCTCGAGGCCGGGCGCGGAGGGCTCGGGTGAGCGGAGGTTGAGCTCCAGCTCGAGGCCTAGGGTGTGACGAGCCTCGAGGGATAGGCTATCGTGCTGGAGGGGCTCGAGATCCCCGCGCGGGGTCCCGAGGAGTGGTGCACAGCTGTAGCGGGTTCGAGGGGTAGGCTACCAGGAGGCGGTCGGTAAGGTTTTGGCAAGTCTAAGCTCCCTGGCGGTGGGCCAGCGTTGCAGGCTCCGAGGGGTTGGTTTCTTGGAAGGTTAGCCTAGCTGGGTTTATTAATTGGTGTTCTAGGTCTAACCTATTTGTTTTGCGTTGACTGGGGGTACCCCTTTGGCGTTTCCCCGACAGTAGCCCCAGAGTCCTTGTTCGAGTGCTGGCACTCGAGCAGGGGCTCATATCCGGGATCCCCAGGGTTAGCTAACTGAACCTCGAGGGTTTGGCTGTGTTGATTCCGCGGGTGTCGCGCGAGCGACACCCGCGAGTGTAGCCCCCGAGGCCATGGGGGAGCGGTTAGGGCTCCCTCATGGGCTTTCTTACGTGTGCGAGTGTGAGTGTCAGTTACGTCTTTTAGGTTCGGGAGTGTCGAGCCCCCGAGTTTTTTACCCTCTTTCGTCGAGGGGTGCCAGGCTGAACCGACCGGCCGGCACTTCGAGCCGTCCGGCACGCCGGTTGCCCTGGCTTGTCGTCCCGCGAGTCCTTTCGATCGGATGCGAGGGGGATGCCTCGTACTACCACGAGCGGGCGAGTATCGAGGTTCCTGGTGAGCTGGTAACGGGGGAATCCAAGTGAGACCTCGTGCCCCGTTCGATGGGGTCGACTGTAGCCCGGAGGCGATCTCATAAAGCATGGGTGCTCAGTCTGCAGGAGTGTCGGGTCCATTCGATAGGACCCGGTGGCTCGATGCCTCCCTCCGAGGGGATCTCACTGCATGTCGTGCTCCCTGCCTTGGATACACGTGAGGGGCCTCGAGGGCTTGGCCCTCGAGCGATGCTGCGAGTGGCGCCCCTTGGTGTCCCTTGACTCGGGTGCTCGAAGCCGGCTGTCGAACCCTCTTCGAGGGCCAGCCTTCGCTGCTTCGAGACTTAGGGTCGGGGCCCGTTTTTACCTTCCTGAAGAAGCCTCCGTCGCTTGGAAACCTTCTGCCCGTTGGCCGGCCTTTTAGGCGAGGTAGTGGAGATCGTGGCGCTAGGGCGACTGACAAGAAGCGGAGAGCGGCGGCCGTGGTGGGCCCGGAGGAGTGGAGGAGTGCGGAGTTGCGCGCGTGTACTGTCGACCAGCTCGAGATGCGGTTAGGTGAGCACATTAAATGCGTGCGGTTACTTTTTCCGCCGTCGTGGGAAACCCCGCCCGTTGGGGTTTCTCTTATAAATATCGAAAGAGAGGAGAGGAACCCTTTACTTTGCCTTTGCCTTCACCGCCGCCGTAGCCTCCGCACGCCTTCTTCCCGAGCCTGCAATTGGAATCTTCCCGGCCGCCGTCCGCTGCTCGAATCCGCGCCGTCGCCGCCATGGCCGCTCAGACTCCAGCGCTGCCGGCGAAGACTGGAACCCGTCGAAGACGACGCAACGCGAGCTGGATTCGCTGGTGGCCCAGGGGCTCCTCCGTCCCAACCCGCAGGAGGGACCCGCGTGGTGGTTTCTTCCGTCGGAGGATCACCGGGAGCCGCACCCGCCGGAGGGGTATGTGGTGAGCTTCACGCGCTACCACCGCATGGGGCTTGGCGTTCCGCCGAGCCGCTTCATGCGGGGGCTAGCTCACCACTTCGAGGTGGAGCTGCAACACTTCTCCCCCAACTCAATCTCGCACGCCGCCATCTTCGCCGCGGTGTGCGAGGGATATTTGAAGATCGAGCCGCACTGGGAGATGTTCGTCCACCTCTTCCGGGGCGAGCTCTTCCTCAAGGCCTTGAAACCTAGCGGGAGGAGGCTCGTGCGTGTGGGCTCTCTCACCGTCACGCGAGGACTGGGACCTCGTCGCCCAACGTCCCCCGCGAATACCTCCGCTACAAGCTTTCCACCAACCAGGCGGGGTGGGACGACCATTGGTTCTACCTGCGGAACGAGGGCGGGCTCCTTCCGCAGTACACCGGTGGGGTCATCACCCAGCGCCCGGAGAAGTGGACCTGGGGCGTCGCAGCGGACCGGCAGGGCCACCTGATGCCGCTGATGAAGACGATGCGGTCGTTGGTGGAGGACAGGGCTTGACCGTCCAGGCGGTTATTTGGGCGTTCCACCAGCGGAGGGTCCTTCCTCTGGCGGACCGCCCCTCCTCATGCATGAGATGGGACCAAAGGCCCGCTCGAGGCGCTGAACGAGTCGAGGATGGCCGAGGAAAGGCTGCCTCGGAGCGAGGGGTCTCCCGGGTGTCGATCACAGTCCATGGGTCGTTTGTCCCCGAGGACACCAACCTGATCCCCATGGCGCCTGACGAGGGGTGTCTTGACCTGGTAAGCCACCCTCGAGTCAGGTTGTCTCGAGCCTCCCCTCCTTTCTCTTTTTCGAATCTTGTTTTACTCTCCTTATGGTTTTCTTATCAAGTTTGTTTTCTTGAAGGGGGTGTTCACATGTCGCGCGTCGAGGCCCCGGTGAGGGAGGACGCCGCGGAAAGACAGGTGAGGCGCCTCTCTGCTCAGAAAGATAAGAAAAGTAAGGATGCAAAGAAGAAGAAAGAAAAAGAGAGGAACTTGCGCCGGGCGGCCGGGAACAGAAGCTCGCGAAGGCTCGTCAACCGGCAGCCTGGAGAGGAGTCCCCCGAGCTCAGTTCCTCGAGCTCGGAGGAGGAGGACGATGATGAGGAGGAGAGTGATGACGAAGGGATGGATGCGCGTTTGAGGCGCGCGGGGGTCGTCGACGTCAGGGCTGATCGCTCCTCTGTGCAGGAGAATGTTTTGGAGGTCCCCCCGGCGAAGGGATCGCGCGGGGCGCAGCCGCGGAAGGCTCCGTCAGGCCCAGCCTCGTCGGAGGCTCAGGGCACGTCGAGCTCCATCAGGAAACCTCGAACCAGGAGCGCCATCGCTGCGGCGCAGAAGGAGGCCGCGACCGCGTCGACCCAGGCGGGGGGTCTCGAGAAGGGCCGGCCGTCGAGGAGCGGTCAACACGTCGAGAAGGACTCCGGGCCCGACCATCGCAAGGCGTCGAGGGTGACATCGAGCCCGCGCCACCATGACCGTCGAGGGGGGAGCCCCCGGTCGTCCCGTGACGAGAGTCGCGAGCGACCCCGAGCCCGTCGCCGCATCGCCGCCGGAGAAGGAGGCAGGCGCGGGGGCGCGGCCGTCAGCACGAGCGCCGGAGCAGGTCTCGGAGCCCGCGGCGGGAAAGGCGTCAAGATGACCGCTCGAAGGAGACGCGGTCGCCCCCTCGGGACGGGAGACAAAAGGAGAGCTCTCCGCCCGGGTCGAGCCACGGGATGCATCGGGAGCCTTCCCCCGTCCAAGCCACGTGGAGACGGCTCAGGGGCGTGGCTCGAGCCATGGGGCGGGCTCGAAGCCCTTGAGCGGGTCCGGCGATTCGGGGAAGAAGCCCCGCCCTCGCTTTGGGTGAGTAGGTCTCCTTAATTTCGTTGGTAGGGAAACTTTACCTTTTTACCTTTGGTGATATGTGCTGTTTTCTGGCTTTTCAGGGAAAAGCGCCCCGGCAGGAGGTGGTCCCCGCGGGTCCAAGCGGGCCAAGACCTCGAGTTCTGCCGAGGTCCAAGCACCTCGAGGTATGGCTCCTTCTTCCGCTGGGGAGGCCGCTTGGCTGGCGAAGGCTCGAGCAGCCATGGCTCGGGGAAGCCAGATGGCCGCCGCGGATCTTGGTGAGGCCGACGCCGTCGACCACGGGGGTCGAAGCTTTTCCTGTTTCTGACGACGTTGCTCTCTTTTTCAGCAGGGACCACGGCTCCTGGCGCCGAGCCTGCCGCCACCGCGTCCGTCGCGGCACCGCATCCTCCTTCCTCCTCCTCCTCAGGTGGCGCCTATCGAGAGGGCCACTCCTCCCCCGTCGCGACGACCATCTGGGGGGAGCTCCCGAGACAAGCATGGCTCCGTTGGCGTCTGGGCTGAAGGGTCGGCGGCCCTCGAGTCCCGGTCGACGCGAGCCGGCCCGCGGAGAAGGGGAAGGAGGGAGAGGCGTCGGTGGAGAAGGTGCCGACGGTGGAGGAGCTCCTGGACGAGCTGGAGCAGGTGCCGCCCCCGGTCGAGGGCTCAACGCTGGAGGAAGCGCTCGAGGCACCGGCGGGGTCGACAAGACGCCGGAAGACCCGGCGAGGGAGGAGAGCTTGGGGACGAGCCACCCTCGAGCGATCCGCTACCGCTCGAGTCCCCGCCTCCACGCGAGGCCGCGCCGTCGCCTCGGGAGGGGACGGAGCAGCGGGAGGAGACGGCGGAGGGGCGGAGGGAGCCGCAGCCTGTGCCGCCGGTTGGTGGGCCGCAGCTGGCGCCGCTCGAGCCGGAGGAGGAGGGCCTGCCCCTCGTCGAGATCGATCGATCGGCGTGGCCGTATCCTGACGCGCCGAGCCCGTCCGGCGCCATGATCCCCGTCGAGCGGCCGGCTCGGCAGGGGGTCCGCGGGAGGCGCGGTCCATCTTCAGGGAGGTGGCCGAGCTCGTGGCGGAGGCGGAGAGGTCCTTCTCGGAGGAGGCGGAGAAGTCCGCGCAGGTGGCGGCCGCCCTTGCGAAGGCAGAGGGGGAGCTCCAGGAGCTCCGCGCCGAGCTGGGTCGGAACGCGCAGATGGCGAGCCGGCTCAACGCGGCGCAGGCGGAGGCCCAGGCGGCTCGAGACGAGGCCGCCCAAGCTAAGAGGGAGGCCACCACCGCTTTGTCCGCGGTGGAGTCGTCGAAGAAGGAGGCCGCCGACGCCCGAAGCGAGGCCGCCACCGCCCGGTCTGCAGCGGAGGCGGCGAAGAAGGAGGCCGTCGACGCCCAAAACGAAGCCGCCACCGCCGGTCTGCAGCGGAGGCGGCGAAGAAAGAGGCCGAGGAGGCCAAGAGCGAGGCCGCCACCGCCCTGGCTGCAAAGGAGGCAGCGCGGCAGGAGGTGGTCCGGAAGGATCTGGCCCTTGCGCAGACGGGCAAGCTGGTCGAGGACCTTAGGGGCGAAAAGCTCGACGTGCTGTCCCAGAAGCGTGCACTAGAGCAGCGCGTCGAGGTCCTTACCAGCGACTTCGCCGCTCTGGGCGTGCACTGCCAAGGTAATCTTCATGCCTGTCTTGCTTTGATTTCGGGATTCTTGCCACGCCGCGGACTTACCCCCTTCTGTTTGTTGCATAGACGTCGAGAAGACCGCCGAGGAGCTCCGTGAGACGAATCAGACTCTCGTGGAGCAACTCCGGGGTGAGACCATGGTGGCGGAACGGGCGCGCTGCACCTCGACGGCTCAGCTCCATGTGGGGTGTCGACCGGTGGCCGCGGCAGAGGGCGCGGTGGCTCGAGGCGACGCCCTGGTGGATGCCCTGTGCTATTTTGACGTGGCCGCGCGAGACCGCGTCCGGAGCGCTCTCCACCACGGCGTGAAGCAGGCGTTCGCGGCCGTCCGTTCCGGTTCCGCTACCCGGTCAACGTCGTCGCCAAGGGCTTCGTCGAGATCGAGGGGAAGGACGAAGAATGGAACGACCGCCGCGTCGACAAGATCCTGGAAGGTGGAGAGGCCGGGGGCGGCGTTCGCGAAGCTCTTCGAGGAGGACGTGCTGCCTCCCGATGCGAACAGTGGTGCGGGTGGCCCCCCTCTCCTGGCCCGGATGTCGAGGCTGAGCCCGCGGCAGAAGAGCTTGGGGAGGAATTCCAGACGGATGAAGAATGAGGCCTGCGTGCCAAATTTGGGCGTCGAGGCCCTTGTAAGAATTCAAATCATGACTTATGGCCGTCGAGGTCAATATGTGTATATGACTTGTTTATTTAAAGAAGTGTTTTCTTTTCAAATTTATTCGATCATTCTCTTTGTCGCTAGCTCGAGCTTCAACCGGCTTGGTCCGTGTTCCTTCGATACGCGCCACGAGTACCTCGAGGGGAGGCGTAGGTAGGGTACCGTAGCCCGGGGGCGTAGGTGGCCGTCTACGTCGACGCCCCCGACTCTTGGAGGCTCGGGTATTTACGGATTTAGACGCTGCTAGTATGCTCGAGGTGCGAATCGAGACGAGGGTCGAATTTTTGAAAAGAAAACGTTTTTTTCCGGAGTCTGGGGGTTTCCCCCTTCTGTCAGCCCCCGAGGGAGGCTCGACCCTGAGCAAGGCAGGGTCGAGGCTACCTTAAGTTGCTAAGTAAAATGAATGACAGTGCGCGAGTTTGTTCATTCATGTTTGACATGTTTGTACAAAGCAACAAAATGAACAAGGCCTCGAGGCCTTTAAGGGTAGAAGCGACGTAGCTGAGATATGTTCCACGCATTCGCCAGGATCCTGCCTTGACCGTCGTAGAGCTTGTACGTTCCTGGCTTGAGCACCTCAGCTACGGTGTATGGACCCTCCCATGGAGGGGTGAGCTTGTGGCGCCCTCGATTATCTTGCAGACGTCGAAGCACGAGGTCCCCTACCGCCAGGTCCCTCTTGCGCACGTGCTTGTCGTGGTAGCGTCGAAGTATTTGCTGGTAGCGCGCGGAGTTGATGAGCGCCACGTCTCGAGCCTCCTCGAGCTGGTCCTTGGCGTTGGCAAGCCTCTCGTCGTTGGTTTGCCCGTTGTAGGCTCGAAGTCGAGGGGAGCCGTACTCGAGGTCCGTAGGTAAGACAGCCTCGGCGCCGTAGGTTAGGAAGAACGGAGTGAACCCGGTGGCTCGACTCGGCGTAGTCCTGAGGCCCCACAGCACCGAGGGGAGCTCTGCAGCCCACCCTTTTCCAAAATTCTTGAGGGTCTTGAACAGCCTCGGCTTCAGCCCATGGAGTATCATGCCGTTGGCGCGCTCGACCTGCCCGTTGCATTGAGGGTACGCGACCGAGGCCCAGGTCACGCGAATGTTGTTGTCGTCGCAGAAGTTGGTGAACTTTTTGCCCGTGAATTGGGTGCCATTGTCGGTGATGATGACGTTAGGCACCCCAAACCGGTACATGATGTCGGCGATGAACTCGACAGCCTTCTCGGAGGTGGGGTCGCCTATGGGCTTGGCCTCGATCCACTTGGTGAATTTGTCGATGGCCACGAGCACATGCGTGTACTTTCCAGTTGTCATCTTGAGGGGACCCACGAGGTCGAGCCCCCAGACGGCAAACGGCCAAGTGATGGGGATCATCTGCAGGGCGTGCGCGGGCTGGTGCGTTTGCTTGGCGTAGAACTGACACCCTTGGCAAGCTTGGACCAGGCGCTTGGCGTCTCCGATGGCGGTTGGCCAGTAGAAGCCCTGTCGGAAGGCGTTCCCTACCAGGGTCCTTGGCGCTGCGTGATGGCCGCAAGCCCCCGAGTGCATGTCGTCGAGGAGCCTGCGTCCCTCCTCGAGGGGGATGCAGCGTTGAAGGATTCCTGATGGGCTTCGACGGTACAGCTCTCGTTCGTCGCCGTAGATGACGTAGGTCTTGGCCCTTCGAGCGATGCGTCGGGCCTCCGTCTTGTCTTTGGTAGCACGCCTTGCGTCAGGTAGTCGAGGAAGGGCGTCCGCCAGTCGAGGGGTCGTGATGACGAAGAGGCAGGTGCGTCGATCTGCATCGCCTCAGCGGATGTCGAGGGGTCATTCTCGAGGGGTGGCGTTGAAGGTCGAGCCCCGTGTCTGGTTCGAGGGTGGCGTCGAGGGGCCAGCCCCCGGGCCGATTTTGACGGATGGCTCGAAGATATCCCTCGAGAAGACATCTGGGGGGACGGTGCCGCGCGTGGATGCTAACTTAGCCAGCTCGTCCGCGGCCTCGTTGTACTTTCGAGCGATGTGGTTGAGCTCGAGGCCGTAGAACTTATCTTCTAGCTTGCGCACCTCCCCGCAGTATGCCTCCATCTTGGGATCGATGCAGCTTGAAGCCTTCATAACCTGGTTGATGACGAGCTGCGAGTCCCCTCGAACGTCGAGGCGTCGGACCCCGAGCTCGAGGGCGATGCGCAGCCCATTAACGAGGGCCTCGTACTCAGCGACGTTGTTGGAGGCGGGGAAGTGCAAGCGTAGCAGGTAGCGCATGTGGACTCCGAGGGGTGAAATGAAGAGCAGGCCTGCGCCTGCCCCCGTCTTCATGAGGGATCCGTCGAAGTACATGGTCCAGAGCTCGGCTTGGATTTGTGCCGGCGGGAGCTGGGTGTCGGTCCATTCAGCAACGAAGTCCGCCAACGCTTGCGACTTGATGGCTTTCGCGGGGCGTAGGTGATGGCCTCCCCCATTAGCTCGGCGGACCACTTGGCGATGCGCCCCGCTCCCTGCCTCCGGATCTCATTGTGAGTGACTAGGGAGGGGACCACAGAATGTGAGGATGAGCGAGGAAGTAGTGCTGGAGCTTGCGCCTCGTGATGATGATGCCGTAGAGCAGCTTCTGGATGTGCGGGTACCGGGCCTTGGCCTCGGAGAGCACCTCACTGGTGAAGTACACCGGCCGTTGGACCGGCAACGCACGACCCTCCTCGTGCCTCTCGACGACTATGACCGCGCTGACCACCTGAGTGGTTGCGGCCACATAGAGGAGAAGGGACTCGGGGGGATCGTCACCCTGGGCTGGTCGTGGTGGCACGAGGATTGGCGCGGAAGTCAGCAACCCCTTCAACTTGGTTAGGGCCTCCTCGGCTTCAAGGGTCCACGCAAAGCGTTCCGTCTTCTTCAGCAAGCGGTAGAGAGGTAGCGCCTTTTCCCCTAGCCTCGAGATGAACCTACTGAGAGCAGCTAGGCAGCCTGTCACTTTCTGTACGCCCTTGAGGTCTCGAATTGGGCCCATCCTCGTGACTGCTGAGATCTTTTCGGGGTTGGCCTCGATCCCCCGTTGTGAGACAATGTAGCCAAGTAGCATGCCCCGGGGCACACCAAAGACACATTTCTCGGGGTTGAGCTTCACATTCTTGGCCCGGAGGCACTCGAACGTGGTCTCGAGATCGCTGATGAGGTTCCCGACTTTCTTGGTTTTAACCACGATGTCATCGACGTAGGCCTCGACGGTTTTGCCTATGTGTTCGCCAAAGATATGCTGCATGCAACAGTTGGTACGTTGCCCCGGCGTTTCGAAGGCCGAAGGGCATTGTAACGTAGCAATACATACCAAAAGGCGTAACAAAAGAGGTAGCGAGCTCGTCGGATTCTTTCATCCTAATCTGGTGGTAGCCGGAATACGCATCGAGAAATGAAAGTACTTCACACCCCGCAGTGGAATCGATAATCTGATCAATTCTAGGTAAAGGAAATGGAACTTTTGGACACGCTTTATTCAGACCAGTGTAGTCTACACACATCCGCATTTTTCCATTCTTTTTCCTAACTAGTACAGGGTTAGCTAGCCACTCCGGGTGAAATACCTCCTTGATGAATCCAGCCGCCAAAAGCTTGTGCACCTCCTCGCCGATGATCCTGCGCTTCTCCTCGTCGAAGCGGCGCAGGCGTTGCTTCACCGGTCTGGACCCGGCCTGGATCTCCAAGGCGTGCTCGGCGACTCCCCTCGGTATGCCTGGCATGTCCGAGGGGCCCCACGCAAACATGTCGATGTTCGCGCGGAGAAAGTCGACGAGCACTGCTTCCTATTTAGGCTCGAGGCTGGCACTGATGGCCAGCGTCTTGCCATCGGTCGAGGTCGGGTCGACGGGTATCAGCTTGGTGTGCTCTGCCGGCTCGAAGGCGCCGGCGTGGCGTTTTGCTTCAGGGGCCTCTTCGGTGGCCAGGGCCGCTAGGGCTTCGAGCGAGTCGAGGTGGACGTTGGCCTCCCCACGCTCGACGCACTCCACGTCGCAGTGGTACGCGTGCTCGTAGGAGGTGTCGATGGTGATGACCCCTTTCGGCCCCGGCATCTTGAGCTTCAAGTACGTGTAGTTGGGAACCGCCATGAACTTGGCGTAGCCTGGCCGGCCGATGATGGCGTGGTAGGTCCCTTGGAATCCAACCACCTCGAAGGTGAGCGTCTCCCGGCGGAAGTTAGCCGGCGTGCCAAAGCAAACCGGCAGGTCGATGCGCCCGAGGGGGTGAGCCTTCTTCCCTGGTACGACTCCGTGGAACCCCCCGACGCTGGGTCGGAGCTGATCCCTCGAAATCCCCAGGAGGTCGAGAGTCTCGAGGTATATGACGTTGAGGCTCGAGCCCCCATCCATCAACACCTTGGAGAACCGTACGTCGACGATGACGGGGTCGACGACGAGGGGGTACGCCCCCGGATTTACGACATGGTCCGGATGGTCGTTACGGTCGAATGTGATCGGCGCGTCGGACCAGTCGAGGTACTGGGGAGTGTCGTGGCGGAGTGCGAAGACCTCCCGGCGTTCCTTCTTCCTCTCCCGAGCTGAGAGCCCGACGGTTGGGCCCCCGTAGATCATGAAGCAGTCACGCACCGGGGGAAACCCGCGTCCCCGTCGTCGCGTCGTTTGTTGTCCTTGCCCTTAGGCGTGTCCTCCTTCTTGTCGTCGAGCTTGGCGTAGAAGCCCTTCAGCAGTCGGCAGTCTTTTAGCTTGTGATTCACGGGGCCCTTGTGATAAGGGCAGGGGTCCTCGAGCATCTGGTCAAAAACAGCCCGTCAGGGGGCCTCGAGGTTTTCTTATGGTCGAGGGCGCCCATGAGCACTTCTTCATCGTCGTCGTCGTCGGCGTCGCGCTTCGCCTTTTGACCTTTGCTTTTGTTCTTCTTCTTTTTGTTGTTGTTGTTGCGGTTCTTGGCGTCGTTGCCCTTGTTCGAGCCCTCCGGCGCGGTCACCGCCTTACCTTTGTCCGTGGAGCGGCCAAAGAAGGCCCCACTGCCTCGTCGCCTGAGCAAAGCTGGTGACACGATCCATCAGGTCCTCGACCGTCCTGGGACGGTAGCGCCCTAGCTCATGAACTAGCTCTTGGCATGTCGTGCCCGCGAGGAACGCTGAGATGACGTCCTCATCAGGCACGTGGGGGAGCTCGAGGCGCTGCTTCGAGAATCGCCGAGCAAAGTCGCGGAGGGGCTCGTCCGCTGCCTGCCTGCAACGCCGTAGATCCCAGGGGTTGCCTGGGCGCACGCAAGTCCCCTTGAAATTCCCGTCGAAGACCCTGACTAGGTCGGCCAGTCATGGATCCGATCCGGCGGGAGCCCCTCGAGCCACCGGCGGGCGGTGTCCGAGAGGTAAAGTGGGAGTTGGCGTATGATCACACGGTCGTCGCTCTTCGCTCCGCCCAGTTGGCAGCCTAGGCGGA